>OY740809.1:3814000-5194992 GCA_963514005.1 Raja brachyura | reverse complement strand
GGGATCGATGGTCGGCATGGTCTGGGTGGGCCCAAGGGCCTGTTTCCGCACTGTATCTTTAAACTATACTAAACTAAACTAAAGTCATAAGGAGTAGAAGTAGACCATTCGGCCCATCGTCTACTCCGCCATTCAATCATAGCTGAACTATCTCTCATTCCTGACATAATTCTCCTGCCTTCTCCTGCCTTCTCCCCATAACCTCTGACACCCGTACAAACCAAGAAAAATACCTCCAGTATTTTGTGTTTTGACTAAAATGACACAGTGTTTTTTCAGCCTCAGGTCTGAAATATATCCCAGCCAGTGAGATGCCAGAGCAGAATATAAATTTTCTTAATACATGGCGACATTACCACAAATTGTTCTTGCTCTTTTTAAAAATTCTACCATGAAAATACTTGTTAATTTGCTAATTTTGTTAGGACTTTTTGTCACTTGATCAGCCAGGCAAATGTCAGCTCCAGCAGTGCTGCATTCTTTCTCAACTTCAGTGAAGATTATAAACATGAGTTCCTGCGATAAAGGCTGAAGATCGACGCAAAGTGCTGGAGCAACTCAGCGGACAGGCAGCATCTCCGTGAGAGAAGGCATCGCCAGAGATGCTGCCTGTCCCGCTGATTTGCTCCAGCATTTTGTGTCGATCTTCAATTTAAACCAGCATCTGCAGTTCTTTCTTGCACATAAAGGCTAAAGGATGGTACAAGAGCAAGAGTTGGCATGGCTATGAGAGAACGATCCGAGCTGTGGGTCTTCTCACCTAGAGATGGCAGAAGAATACCAGATGATGAATTGGGTGCCCACCAAAAGCACCATGACACCGGTAGAGTTGCTGCCTTGCAGCGCCAGAAACCCCGGTTCAATCCTGACCTCGGGTGCGGTCTGTACGTATTTTGTACGTCCTTCCCTTGACCTGCGTGGGTTTTCTCCAGCTGCTCTGGTTTCCCCCCACACTCCAGAGACATATAGGTTTGTATGTAAAAAATAGGTAAATGGTCTCTCTTATGTAGGATAGTGTTGGTGTGCGGGGATCTCTGGTTAGCATGGACTCGGTGGGCTAATGGGCATGTTTCCGCTCTCTATCTCTAAACTAAACTAGACTTCTCTCTGATCGTTGAAGCAACATTGCTCATTGTGTTGAAAGTCACATGGGCCTCAGATTTAATGACCTTGTGGCTTCCTGGGCAGCAAACGTGCCTCTAAGCTATGCATTTGCCAGAGTAAGTTCAACTCAAGAATGTAATAAAAAAGGAACTGCAGATGCTGGATGTAGGGGGGGGGGGGTAAATAGAAGCAAGAAGGAAACAGGGTAAATCAGAGCCGACATCATTTAATTCCTTGCCTGGATCATAAAGTCCCTAGCAAACAATTGGTCTATCAGGGAACCTCCCTGCCCGAGGTCATATATTGCTGGCCTTGATTAGTCCCGGTCTTTTTTTGCTTCCAGTTCACCACCCCCTCCCCCCTAAATAAGTCCGAAGAAGGGTCCCGACCCGAAACATTACCTAACCATTTTCTCCAGAGATGCTGCCTGACCCACTGAGTTACTCCCATCTTGTAGCGTTGTTACAAATTTGTGCCATCAGTGGCGCTCCAGATATGCCCACTGCCTGTGTGTGCGACTAGGGAGGCTGTGGGGGGGGTGATTAAAATGCAGGTTTTTATTGGTTGTTTGAGAGTGATTTGCTCGTACGACAAGCTCATGAATAAATTTTGTTCTGTGATCCCATTCACGATATTAAAAAAAAGTTGCTGGTCTATTGAATCGCTGGATGAAAGTTAGGCCTGACAATGCCTTAAAAATCACAGATCGCAGGTTCAGGACAAAACAAAAGGTATGTACTGTTGGACGTTTATTTAACATCTTATCTAGTTTTTGGTATAATTTCATTTGAATCTGAGAATCTGACGATGCTAAATATGATATTTTGGCCCTGTTATCGGCCGTGTCTTGCCCGCCGGCTGTGAGGGTGCGCAAAATCATGGCGGCGGCCACAATCTGATCTCTGTATCATAATACACAAACATCCACTCTCAAGATAATCAAATTCTTTATGTTTTGCACAATCATGTCATAAGAATATGTACATTATCTATATTTTGTGTTATTGTCTATTCATGAGTAATATTTTCATACTAAATATCTGACTAAAAACTTCCACTGTACATAGTTTTTAGTCAGATGTTTAGTTTGAAAAATATTGATCATGGATAGACAATAACATAAAATATAGATAATTTACATGTTCTTATGACATGATTGTACAAAAAATAATGATTTTTGATTATCTGGAGAGTGGATGTTTGTGGATTTGAACACATGTCTGTGTAAAATGGCCCTTGCCTGCTGCAGTGTTATAAACCAACAGAGTAAAATTTATGGGAATTAATTCTTCCATTTGGCATAGCAATCCATGACAAAGTGAGATTTAAAAATCATGTAATTTGTGAATTCTTGTGTGAATGGGATCAGCTTGTTATTTGGATACTTTAGCTATTTAAAATGTTATTCTTAGCCTTTTCTTAAGAATGGAAAGATGGTTAGATCTAGTAATTGAATTTAGATGAATTTAATTGATTTGATGACACTGATGAATATGAATTTTTTGCTGGGTATTCACTATTTGACAATAGACAATAGACAATGACAATAAGTGCAGGAGTAGGCCATTCGGCCCTTTGAGCCAGCACCACCATTCAATGTGATCATGGCTGATCATCCCCAATCCCCAATTTGTTTTAACCGTTTAACTTGTTTTCGGAATTTTGTTGAACAAAATCATTTCTGCAATTAATAACTTGTTTCTAATAGTGATAATAATAATAATAATAATAATAATAATAATAATAATAATAATAATAATAATATATTTTACTGTCATTATACATAAGTGCAATGAGATTTGGTTTGCAACTTCAAGATTTGAGTTTGCAACCCCGAGAACAAGGTTTGTAATTCTACTTAATTCTACTTAATGCTGTTCCACTTTTTTTCTTTTCATTTTATCAGATGTCTCCGAAGAAGAAATGCAAAATTGTCAATCCGAATGCCCAGCCTGGCATAGCTGGAGCTCATCTTGAAGTAACTGTCTCTGTCATGCCCGAGTCTAAGAGGGATCTTAAAAATGGACACATCTTGTACTTGTATACCTCGTTTGGAAACAATCTGTCTGAATGGGAAAGTAGTGGGCTGAAAGGCATGTTATGCGTGGTTTAAAGAGCAAAAACATGTAGTTTACAATGCCAACATTGAAAAGTTGAGGATAAACAAGGTGTACAGAGTTGCTTATTGGTTGGAGTCTGAGGATTATGATGATGCTACTGATTATGATATGCCAATGTACCAGCTAGCAACTGATCTTCTCCATAAAGACTTGGTCTTTTGCTAGAAATTGTAATTTCTTTACCTGTGTGTTACAGACTTACAGCATAATGATATTAAAAATATTCTTGCCATAGAGGGGGTACAGAGAAGATTCACCAGACTGATTCCTGGGATGTCAGGACTTTCATATGAGGAAAGACTGGATAGACTCGGCTTGTACTCGCTGGAATTTAAAAGATTGAGGGGGATCTTATAGAAACTAACAATATTCTAAAGGGGTTGGACAAGCTAGATGCTGGAAGATTGTTCCCGATGTTGGGGGAGTCCAGAACAAGGGGTCACAGTCTAAGGATAAGGGGGAATTCCTTTAGGACCGAGATGAGGAAAACATTCTTTACACAGAGAGTGGTGAATCTGTGGAATTCTCTGCCACAGAAGGTAGTTGAGGCCAGTTCATTGGCTATATTTAAGAGGGCGTTAGATGTGGCACTTGTGGCTAAAGGGATCGGGGGTATGGAGAGAAGGCAGGTACGGGATACTGAGTTGGATGATCAGCCACGATCACATTGAATGGTGGTGCAGGTTCGAAGGGCCGAATGGCCTACTCCTGCACCTATTTTTCTATGTTTCTATGTTTCTATGTAAGTTCTGATCTTGAGAATATCACATTTTTTTAATTTTCAAGGCAGTCTGGGTGTTTATTACTATTTCCATCACAATGGTTAATTTTGTAATTAGCTACTTAATTAGGTAATTAACTAATGATATACATTAATTCCAGGTCATCCAAGTAAGATGTATCATATTTGTTTCAGAATGCTTCAATCTATAATAACTGAAAATGTAATTCAGTTCCCTTAATTTTTAAGAAGATTATGGACTTTTATGTCAATTGACTGTCCTCGATCACAGCTTTTGTATTAAGTCAATGACAAAGGACAAAGGCCAAAGGACATTTATTATCACATACACCAAATGGTGTAGTGAAGTTTGTCTTGCCAATGCAGCACACTAATAAAGATAAGACATAACATTAGAGAATTTAACAACATAAAAACATCCCCCCACAATGGTTCCCACTGTGGGGGAAGGCAGCACAGTCCACTCACATCCCCTGTTCACCCATAGTCGGGCCTATTGTGGCCTCCGCAGCCACTCCGATGTTTGCAGGCCCTTTTGGAAAGCTGGAACTCCGGCATCGGGTCAACACTCCTCAGCGGCTTGGAAAAGTCTGCAGCGGCTGCCTCCTCCCCGGAGACCGGGGCTCCCGCAGTCTCCAGGCCGCGCTGGTTTCGAGCTCCAACTCTGGCGCTCTCGAGTTCCAGGCTCCGCGGTGTTTTAAATCCAGCGTCGCCTGCCCGTGGTTGGACGCCCGCAGCCACAGCTCCTCGATGTTGGGAGTCGGCGGCCACAGCACTCCAGCGCCCGCTGCACGGTGACCCGGCAAGGCATCGCCCGTTCCATGCTGGTGTCCCAGCGCTGTGTCGCCGCCGAAGCTGTAGCCCTGGCCGGTCCCAACAGGAAACGCTGCTTGAGACTGATGGTAGGCTGCAAGGAGGGGGGCGAAGAAGCAGCTCGTAGGGAAGCTGCCTCTCCGACCAGGTAGGGACTAGGAAATAAAGTTTCCCCCTTCCCCTCCCCCACGCCCCACATAAAAGACTAAAAGACCTCCACAAACAAGCACTTTAACTCACAGTTTTTTTTTAAAGGGTAAAATGACTAACAGCTGCTGGCAGGGCAGCCATACTTGACGGTGCCCCCTCCAAATGGAAAAGCAATAAGGAACAAGATGCTAATTTCCAAGTATGAAAATGACCATAACGTTTTTAATACTGAAGATATGAAAGTGAATATGGTATCAAATTAAAGTTTATTTTTATGCTTTATCTGATGGGATAAATTACAGGCTTGATATTTAAAATCTCAAACTTTTGTAACATTCCTACATCTTGTGTCTATCTTTAACTCAATTATCTTGAGCACAAAAATGCTGCTAACATCTCAATGTGGAGTGAGGTGTTGCAAATTTGTTGGCCATGCTTTCGATTGGATGATGATTCTAGTAATACAAAAACTCACTTGAGGCCAAGTATTTGTCAAAGAATGCATGTCACTATTTTGAACGAAGAGATGGAAAGTTTTGTCTAGACTGTGCTATTATCGCAATTAACATTCCCCACTTCAATGGTCACATTGTTGTTTGTGGAAGCCTGGCGTATTGACTGCCATGGCTATGATGTTGTAAGTTCAGTTTACTTAAGAGATACAGTGTGGAAACAGGCCCTTTGGCACAGCGAGTCCGCACCGACCAACGACACCCACACATTAACACTATGCTACACACACTAGGGACAATTGACACGTATACCAAGCCATTTAACCTACATACCTTTACGTCTTTGGAATGTGGGAGGAAACCAAAGATCTCAGAGAAAACCCATACAGGTCATGGGGAGAACGTACTAACTTTGTACAGACAGCACCCGTAGTCGGGATCGAACCCGGGTCTCTGGCGCTGCAAGCGAGGTAGGGCGGCAACTCAAAATCTGCGTCACTGTGCTGCCCTAAATAATGAGAGTACAAAAAGCATCAATTGTAAAGCACTTTGGGCCCTCCAGATATTGCAGAGGGCACAATATTTTATGGAAAACTTAGAGACACCCAAATAAATCATGTTAGCAATCAATCATCTGCTTGAAGATTGGGTGGCAAGTGCTTGTGCATGTTTCAAAAACAAAATACTACAATATATAAAGATAATTATATTTAGATTGTTCTTTCAGTATTGGTTGTCTACAAATCATTTATATGATTATGTGGCCATACACTCATGTGTGTTATTTAAGATAGATGCAAAATGCTGGAGTAACTCAGCGGGTCAGGCAGCATCTCGAAAGAAAAGGAATAGGTGACGTTTTGTGTCGAGACCCTTCCCTTTCTCCAGTGATGCTGCCTGACTGGCTGAGTAACTCCAGCATTACTTACAGACATGTGTAACTTCAGAGAGCTCTCTAGGCCTGAAGGTGGATGATTGCTTTTTCAAGTTAGAATGAACTGCAGAAACCCTGCTAAATATATTTTAAAAATGACACAAAGTGCTGGGATATTTCAACAGATCAGGCAGCATCCAGGTAAGTAGGTGACGCAGTGGGTTGATAAGGACCCAGCATTTTGTATCTTGTTTTGTAAACCAGCTTCTGGAGTTTCTTCTTTCAACACAATATATCTTTCACTGTGACAATTATTATGGTCTTGGGGATCACTCTTATTATTGTCTCTAGTTCCGTCATTTCAGAGGGTGTATCTGTCACTGCTACACGGCTGTGTCCCAACAAACAATGCCTTTCGTTGTCTCTGTACTGTACACTGACAATGACAATTAAAATTGAATCTGAATCTGAAACATTGTCGAACCCACTATCAAAGTTGGAGAAAAAAACCCTTACACCCCCAATAACTGTCTGGCACAGTGGTGCAGCAGGTGGAACTGCTACCTCACGGCACCAGCGACCCGGGTTCGATCCTGGCCTTGGGTGCAGCACCTGTGTGGCGTTTTGCACGTTCTCCCTGTGACTGGGTTTGTTTTCGCCGGGTGCTCCGGATTCCTCCCATATCCGAAAGTCATGTTGGTCGGTCAGTTAATTGCCCTCTGAAAGTTGCCTCTAGCGTGCAAGTGAGATCTGGGAGAGCGAAGAGAATAGAAATTGGGTTTAATGTAGGTTTAGTGAAAATGGCAGACTGCCATGGACCCGATGGGTCGAAGGGCCTATTTCTGTGTTGCTTTTTCAGGTGCTTAACATTGTTATCCGAATGCCTCAGTGACAGCATTTATCAGAGATTAAACTAAGTGGGACCCGTTGGGTCCCTGTCACACGGGAGGCCTGGTCCCCCAATCAACCCGTTCCCCCAACGCCATATTCCACCACTCACACCTATCCCCCTCCCATCAAATCCACCCCTCCCGGTCCCCCCTCCCTCTACTCCACCTTATGTCCCACCTTGCCCATCACCCTGGACCCCTTCTGCCCCCTCCTTACCCCCAGCACTCCACTCCCCTCTACCCCACTACCTCCTTCTTTCCCCCCTCCCTCCCTCTCTCTTCCCCCCCCTCCATCCCTCATCCTTCTCTCCACTCTCCCTCCCTCATCCCTCTCTTCCCCCTCGCTCCCTGTGCTGTGGGCCGGGTTGCGACGCTCCATCTCTCCGTGTAACGCTGTGGTACGTTAGGGCCCCTCCCAGTGCATGCGCCCGTCCCGGGACCTGCGGGGTCCCTCGCCAGTGGCTAGACAGCGGGGCTCAGCGCTGCCGCCTCCACCCCCCCCCCCCCCCCATCTCCTTTCCACCCCACCTCCCTCCTCCTAATTTCCCTTATCCTCCTCCACTCACTCCCATTCCCTGCCCCAGCACCTACCCAGGTCATAGAGCAGCTCCAGTGGCTGGAACTGGGCTCTGGCTGTAGGCGGCCGAAGCAGTCGCGAACCTGGGCCTCGACGGGGCCGGGCTCACTGTGCCAGGGACAGGGTGTGGTTTGTACGGTGGCCGAGCCAGAGCTCCCAGCAGAGAAGGAAGCGGAGGCTGTGCTGCAGGGTGGTGGTGGCCGGGCAGCCCCCGAGGCGCTGGTACACCTTGACCAGGCCCCGGGCTTGCTCGGTCGCCACCTGGGCTCCAGTCCAGGCCCCGACTTTATCTCTGGGCTCGTCCCTGACCTCAGGCTCCTGCTTGGTTCCAGCCCAGGCCCAGTCCCTGGGCTCAGACCGCGACGCCCTTTCATGAGTGACAGGAAAGGAGACCAATCTGTGTGGTGGCGACGGACAGCAATCTGCGCATGCGCTGTTTTTAAACCTCAATAAGTTTTACAATATACCATCGATTGGAATGAAACTTGGTTCACTTGCAGCACAGGAGAATGGTGAGTAACGGGGCAAAAAATCACAACGCCATTGGGGTACATTTTTTGCGCGAATAGAAAAACCGCACAAACCGGAAGAGCACAAGGAGAGAGGGGGAGAGACGGAGAGGGAGAGGGGGAGAGAGGGAGAGGGAGAGGGAGAGGGAGAGGGAGAGGGAGAGGGAAAGGGAGAGGGAAAGGGAGAGGGAGAGGGAGAGGGAGAGGGAGAGGGAGAGAGGGAGAGAGGGAGGGAGGGAGGGAGGGGGGAGAGGAGGAGAGGGGGGGAGGGGGAGAGGGGGGAGAGGGAGAGAGAGGGAGGGGGACAGAGGGAGAGAGGGAGAGAGGGGAAGAGAGAGAGGGAGAGGGAGAGGGAGAGGGAGATGGAGCGCTCCTGTACTGCCTAGAGTGGACAACTTTCAAGTGCTTCCTCTCTCTTTCAATGTCAGACTTTGATTTGACATTGAATAAACAGTCCTTCTGTTTATTTCTCAGTTCTTAGCCATTTTGCCTCAGGAGTTGCACTGTTTGTAGCACTCGTTCATCAGATGGCCTCCTTCCATCTCCGTGTCTATAAACAGATGCCCTATTCTGGAGAATATAAATCTGTGCATTTCCTGCAATACAAGTGCTTTGATATCACAATGGAAAGTTAGTTTATGGGGATTTGTTTTGTTTTTTGTGCTTTGCTCTCGTATCACTGCCATATCTTCTATGGAAGTGCAATGAAAAATGTTTCCCACCTATAAATAGAGCTCCCATGCACTTCTCCCAAAGTTGTGATGCTATTATCAGCGTCTCCATGGAAATTCTCTTCCTTTATTCATCTGGTCTGCAAGGTTCAGGTATGAATGGATAACTTGTAATCCAGTTTACCATGACAACCAATTATCACAGTATGAGGGATATGTACAGCAAGGAATGTGGAACATTGGATGGCAGAACTTCCATGAATGTGATAGGTTTTTACTCCTATCACATAACCTAACTGTGATTCTATGATGAAGTACATGTTAATATGTTATAGTCTGGTAATCACCCACTGCAATGTATAGAATTTAGTTAAGTATTGTTTTTAAAATACAGTGCAGAATCATGCCCTTCGGCCCTCCGTTTCCATGCCGCCCAGCGATCCCAGCACACTATACAACACACCAGGCACACTTTTACAATTATACCAAGCCAAATAACCTACAAGCCTGTACTTTTTTATATTGCGGGAGGAAACCGGAGCACCTGGAGAAAACCCCTGCATGTCACAGGGAGAATGTGTAAACTCTGGACAGTCCGCACCCGTAGGCAGGAACGAACCCTGGTCTCCGGCGCTGTAAGGCAGCAACTCTACCATTTAATCCAACCAACCAGAGATCTTAAATTTAGAAGTTCTTAAGTTTTGATTAGTAAGGGTGTCGGGGGTTATGAGGAGAAGGCAGGATAATGGGGTTGAGAGGGAAAGAGATCAGCCATGATTGAATGGCGGAGTAGACTTGATGGACGGGATAACTTATTCCTGCTCCCAGAACTTATAAACTTAGGAAAATGCAGGAATCGATGAATGATCGACAGCTGGAAATCTTAACTCTGTTTCTCTCGCCAAAGTTTTCTTTGCTGGCCAGCATTAGTTGCCCATCCCCTGTTGCCCTTGAGAAGCTGCTGGCAAGATACTTCCCTGAACCGCCAGAGTCCTCCACATCAAGGTTCTCTCACATTCTGAAGAGTTCCAAGATCTGGATCAGGAATAAATCATTCTGGCATGATTCTGGGAATGGAACCAGCACCCGATGGAGTTTCTTGCCAACAGCTGTCCTTACCTTTGCTTGTAGTCCTGGGTTTGGAAAGTGTTGTCGGGGAATCCTGGGCAGGTAACTGCTGGGCATTTGTACACGATACAGACTGCAACCACTCAGGGCCTCTGCTGATGGGAATGAGTGTTGAAGGTGGCAAGTGTGCTGGCCGCCAAGCTTTGTCTTGTTTGGTGCTGACATTGCTGAGTATTTCCAGCTATATCTGTTTTTACTTCACATTCCCGGCGTCTGCAGTATCTCAGCTTTTTGATCCGGCTGGTCACACTATTCAATAACCATGATGTCTAAGGTTGTCTCGATTTAGTCATCGAAAAATTCTTCACCCGTGCATTTTCAAAATGTGCACATAAATAAAGCTATGCTGGGGACCCACATTAACTTTATAAAAGGGCAGCACAATAACGCAGCCGTAGAGTTGCTGCCTTACAGCACCAGGGACTCGGACTCGATCCAGATTACAGATGCTGCCCGTACGGAGTTTGCACGTTCTCCCCGTGACCATGTGGGTTTTCTCCGGGTGCTCTAGTTTCCTCCCACACTCCAAAGATGTGTAGGTTTGTGGGTTAATTGGCTTCTGTAAATTTGTAAATTGCCCCTAGTGTGTGGGATAGTGTTGGTGTGTGGATGATCGCTGGTCGGTACGGACTCGGTGGGCCGAAGGGCCTGTGTCTGCGCTGTATCTCTAAAGTAAAAGCAAAGAGCTGCGGGAAAAAAGGGAGGAGGGGAGGGAGGAGGGAGGGGGAATGGGGAGGAGGGAGGAGGCCTCCTTGTTAGCTGTGTTCCCCTGTCGCAGGTTCGAGGAAGACTGAGCCATTGGGACAAAGCTGCGCCCACCACTCAAATTTCATTTCGGAGTCACGTGAGTGACTTCGTGAAGAGCCCGCCGGCGCGCATGCTCGACATATCGTCGTAACGCGTTGCTGCGACGGCTGGCGGTGGAGCGCGCTCCTCGCCAGCCCTTCATAAGGGGCCACGGAGGTGAGTATTCCACCTTTAGTTGGTGGTCCTTGTTGTCTGATTATGTCTTGCAGCAAGGAAATGGATGGGAGTTCGAAGGGCCGGAGGACGTCAGGACGAGTTCGCCGGTCAACAGTTCCGGGGCCTTTACCATCGGCAGTACCTGCAGCGCAGGCCGGGACTCAGGCGGAGATGTGGGTAAGCCCTGTGTTCACAGGTCCAGATCCGCCAGCACACCACAGCTCGGAGGAGTTCGATGAGGAGGAGTGTGGTGTGCCGCCAGAGCAGGGGGAACCTGCCATGGCAGTCAGGTTGTCAGCGGGCTCGCTGGCGACCTCGAGCAGGGCACGTGCCGTTGCACGGCCTGTTCCACTCAGCCCTCCGAGAAGGGGGAGGGGAGGAGCCCAGAAGCCTAACCCTGTTAGGGCTAAGGCATTACCTGTCACGGAGGAGCGGTCAGGTTCCAGGGCGAGACCCGGGGCGGCTGTGAGGTCCAGCCGGCACACCCCGACTCTTGACGCCGGGAC
Organism: Raja brachyura; assembly: GCA_963514005.1. The sequence goes on along the minus strand of OY740809.1, from coordinate 5,183,493 downwards.
GGGTCGGTCGAGTCGGGTCTCGTCACGGTCGCCGAGCCCCCCATGGATGGGTGGGCGAGACCATGCGTCGGCAACGTCCACGATGTGGGCAGCCGGCAAGACTGCGCGGGCCCCAGGCAGCCATGCTTCGGCTGGTGCCGACACCTCGCCGCGAGTGCCCTTAGTAGCAGCGGCTTCAGCTCTCGCTAAACGGAGGCGATTGAACACGCCCGCGCAGGAATCGCGCAGTTTCGCCTCGGCGGCTGTTAGCGACAACTACCGGCACCGGCAGGGCCTCGACGAGGTGCGGGCCGATGACAGGAGCCCGGTTTTCTTTTCAGAGCCGGAGGACTCCGACCACCTGAGTGTTCAGGGTGAAGGGCGTATTGACCGTATGGAGCGGCTGCTGGAGCTCCTGCTTCAACGTCAACAACAGCAGGGCAGCAACAGGCACAGGGCGTCTTCACCAACATCTACTATCAGCCTGGAGCAGCAGGAGGAGGAGGTTCTGGTGGATCCCGTACCACCTCCGGTGGAGGTGCCAGCGGAGGAACTCTTGGATGTGGCGACCAAATTCGCGGCCCCACATACGGCTGGTCTTCCTCTCAATTCAAAGCTGGCAGCCACAGTGGACTTTCTTAATAATCAGGTGCTGCAGGAAGAGGTCCTCATCCAGGCTATGAGCCGTCACAAGGCTCCATCAAACTGCAACTCCCTCAACGTGCCTGTGGTCAATACGCCAATATGGGGCAACATCAGTGCAGCTATCCGTCAACAAGAGCTACAATTGCAGCGGATCCTGAAACTCCTCACGGCCGGTATTACCGCCTTTGCGCGGTCGGTGGACGGGGACAAACTGAATTTGGACCAGGAAGATGCTCTGGCCTTATTGTGCGCGACCCAGCACGAAATCAACGGGTTTCGCAAAAACAGCATCCGCCCAGCGCTCAACCCAAAGTTTGCAGGATTGTGCAAACCACCGCCGCCGCCCCGTCAGCTCTTTGGTGAGGACCTCTCGAAGAGAGTCAAAGAGCTTGACGAACAAGCCAAAACGGTGGGGATCATGCGCTCTAAGAGTGCCCCCACACCGTCCGGCTCAAAAGCTCCATACATTCGCTCACGAGGGTCAGCCAGTGCCTCGACGAGGACTCACCCTCTAGCTCCACAACGACAACAGCACCAGAACCAGCACCAAGGGTCTTTTTTAGGACAGGGTCGGCAGAGACCTTTGTGGAAATCGAAGACGCCGCGCCCTCAAGCCAACCCAGCACCTCCACAGCCACCCACACGTGTCAAGGACCGCCGGTAACCACGGAGGTGAGGGGGTCTGGTTCTCTCTTTTCTCTCTGTTTAACTTACCATGTTGGTGGTCGTTTACGGTTGTTTTTGGATGCATGGGGTAATTTTACTGGTGATGAGTATGTGTTGCGGAATATTCAGGGGCATAAAATTGAGTTTATTAATGGCGACATTCCTCGATCCCAGCACATGCCTGGTCGTACGTTCAAATTGTCTGCTGCAGAACAGGCAGCAGGTTATAAGGAAATTTTAAGTCTGGAACAGAAGGGTGTGATTGAGAAAACGGTGCATGAGCCAATTGAATTTGTTTCGAACATATTTACTAGACCTAAGAAGGATGGAGGCTGTCGTGTCATTATTGATCTAACCCGTTTGAATACGTTTGTAACATATACTCATTTTAAAATGGATACGTTTGAAACAGCCAAATCATTGATTTCTCATGGCTGCTTTATGGCATGCATTGATTTGAGGGATGCATATTATTCAGTATCCATCCAGAAATATGATAGAAGGTTTTTGAAATTTATCTGGATGGGGCAACTTTGGCAGTATAAGGCTTTGCCTAATGGGCTCACTACAGCCCCTAGATTGTTCACTAAATTGGTGAAGCCAATCATGGCTTATTTGAGACAACGACATCATAAAGTTATGGCCTATTTAGATGATGTCTTTATTGTGGGCCACACCCTGCAATTGGCTGAACAGGGTGTTGCAGCTGCTGTCAATATATTTCAACAATTAGGATTCATTGTCCATCCAGAGAAATCGAAGTTCTGCCCTGCCCAGGTAATTAATTACCTAGGGTTCACGGTGAACTCAATGAGCATGAGGATAACTATACCAATTAACAAAATTGAGGAAGTCACTCAGGTGTGCAGAGATTTAATTGGCACCAATATACCATCGATTCGGCATACAGCCACAGTAATTGGCAAGCTAGTGGCTTTGTTTCCGGCAGCACGATATGGACCTTTGCATTATCAGAATTTGCAAAGAGCTAAAATTATTGCGTTAAAACGGAACGCTGGTCATTACGATCGATCAATGCAGCTGCCGTTCGAAGCGATAACTGAGTTGCAATGGTGGGTGTGTCACATTAGCAACTCATTTAAGCCTGTTAGGGAGGCTAATCCGGTGGTATATTTACAGACTGATGCAAGCTCCAATGGCTGGGGAGCTACTGATAATTGCTCTAGTTGTGGGGGCAGATGGGACACCCTTGAGGCATCGATGTTGTTGACTCAAGGGATTAACTATTTGGAGTTGCTGGCAGCATTCCACGGACTTCGTGCATATTGTTCCAAGCTTGTTGGAGCACACGTCCGTCTCCAAATAGACAACACCACAGCTGTGGCATATTTAAACCATATGGGTGGTACCAGGTCAGTTTCGTGTGAAAAAATTGGCTAACTCAATTTGGCTCTGGTGTGTTCAAAGAGACATTTGGATTTCAGCTACCTATTTGCCAGGTGAGCTTAATACTGTGGCGGACACCAGGTCACGCAAATTTAATGACAACATTGAATGGATGTTGCATCCTGAGATTTTTTCTAAAGTCACAGCCAAATTTGGTAAACCGGACATTGACCTTTTTGCGTCACGGTTAAACCATCAGGTACCAGCCTACGTTTCATGGGAACCAGATCCTGGGGCAATAGCGCTAGATGCATTCTCGCTGGACTGGGGGAATTGGTTTTTCTATGCCTTCCCTCCGTTTTGCCTCATCAGTCGGGTATTGCGAAAGATTCAGGCAGATGCTGCCAAGGGCATCCTTATTATACCCGACTGGCCCACACAGCCTTGGTATCTGGTGGTCTTTGACATGCTCAACGAACCTTGGGTCCTTTTGAGGGGTTGCCCACAATTGGTTACTCACCCTGTCTCAGGGGAGCCACATCCCTGCCATGGCTATTTAAATTTGTTGGCTTGCAGGTTCTGAACAGGCCGTTAGCCCAATACGGCCTCTCGGCTCGGACCATGGATACCATCGGGGCGTCGTGTCGAGAGTCCACAAGGCGAAGATACCGCTCGCATATTAAGAAGTGGGAAGCCTACTGCAGCCGCTCTCGCATCACGTACGATGACGTGACAATAACCGACGTCCTGGAATTCCTCGCGGGGTTGCACCATGATGAACACTTAAGTTACAGTGCCATCAACAGCACCAGAAGTGCGCTATCATTCTACCTCAAGATTGGGGTAGGATCCAACAGGCTAGTGTCCAGACTCATGCGGGGTATATTCAATATGAATCCGCCTACACCACGCTATAATATCACCTGGGATGTCAGGGACGTATTAACCCTGCTCAGGACGTGGTCTCCCATGGAAGGGCTCCAACTGGACCAACTCACCATGAAGCTGGTGATGTTACTAGCGCTGACTTCAGCTCAGAGGGTACAGACACTACACAAACTTCGTGTCGACAGAATGACATCTACCCCTACAGAAGTAGTCTTTTTCATTGACGAGCTACTAAAGCAGCATAGACCTGGGTGCACAGGGCTGCAGCTGAAGTTCCCGGAATACCCCGCAGATGCTAGGCTATGTTTAGCCTCACATATCCGCCACTATGTCAAGGTGACGGCACGCATCAGAGGAATGGAGAGATACCTGCTTGTCACTCATAAGAGACCTCATCATCGAGTGACAGTCCAGACGATATCCAGGTGGCTTCGAGTCGTCTTGGGTAAGTCAGGTATCGACACTAATGTGTTCAAGTCTCATTCCACCAGGGCTGCATCGACGTCAGCGGCGAGGGTCATGGAGGTGCCCATGGACCAAATTCTCGCCACAGCAGGATGGGCGAATGAAGCTGTGTTCCAGCGTTTTTATAACAAGCCTGTTGCTGCTCCTCTACAGTTCGCAGAAGCCGTGCTGAATGCAGGTCAAGAACGTGGAGATGTCCCCGCATGAGGGGTTTTGATTTGTTATTAATAAATATGCTCTTGTTTTGCAGTATGAACTATTGAGCCAGTTTGTTCCTCCCATCCATCCCTGGTAGTGGTGTGTCAGCATGGACGTGGTCCAGGGCGTGTAATCACAGAAGCTTTGAAGTCTTCACGAAGTCACTCACGTGACTCCGAAATGAAATAGTAAGATTGAACGAGAACTTATCAGTTCAAAGGTTGTTCTTTATTTCATGAGGAGTCGAAGTGAGGGATTTCGTGCCCTCCTCGCCCAACCCTCAATCACCTTCATCTGGTAATCTTAGTCAATTCAATCATACTATGCGAAGTCATTTCTATTGTTGGTTCTGTGATTCCACGCCGCTACTTTGAAGTATGTCGAGCATGCGCGCCGGCGGGCTCTTCACGAAATCCCTCACTTCGACTCCTCATGAAATAAAGATCAACCTTCGAACTGGTAAGTTCTCGTTCAATCTTACTATTCCCCGTGTTGTCCATGCATGATCCTAAATGGAAATAATGTTCAAGATATTTTCTGACCACAGCAGACAACAATGGCACTTTTGGCCACATGGCTTGGATGACTGCTGCTTCTGCAGTATTATAAATTCATTAAGAACCCAACACTGCTTTCAGATTAATCGGTATATATTTCTGAGCCAGCACATTCCCCTTTCATCTGCCACAGGCCCATTCATTTGTCCAGATCACATTGTAATTCCCAAGCTGTCTCCTTACAATTACAGTATCTGGCCATTCCAGCTTTGCATTGTTTACAAATTTGCCCTGCGTTTTTAAATTGAACTAGTTAATAAGAAGCAGAAATAATAAGAGTTCCGAACACTTCATCTCTCCTTTATGACAGACGTGTTGAATAACTATCGCATACCACAGGGCGACACAGCGGCACAGTGGCACAGCGGTAGAGTTGCTGCCTGACTGCGCCAGAGACCCGGGTTCGATCCTGACTGTGGGTGCTGTCTGTGCGGAGTTTGCACGTTCTCTCTGTGAACTGCATGGGTTTTCTCCAGGAGCTCCGTTCCCTTCCACACTCCAAAGATGACCAGGTTTGTAGGCAAATTGCCTTGGTAAAATTATAAATTAGGGAAATCACGGACATTTTTAAGTATCTTTCACAGTCCGCAGGCAAATGGCACTGGCATGGTTGCACATCTTGGTCAGCTGGGGCAAGCTGGGCCAGAGGGTCTGCTTCTGTGCTGTTTAATGACCAAAGTTGTCGCTTTCTGCCTGACATATCTTTGCTTCAGTTGAAGGGCATGCTTTCATCTTTTAATGTTCATGGTCATATAACTAATCCCCCAATCCCCCAATCACATCTTCTTTCTACTTAAGATAAGCATCTTACAGTCAAGCATGTTATGTTAAACTGTGTAATGTCCCCTCATCCCTACACCATTAGGAATACAGCTTTGTAATGTCTTGCTGTAATTTAACCCTGGAGTCCAGGTATTATGATAAATTAACATTGCACTACCTCAAAGAGCAATTTCTAAGTTTGAATGTGTGGTGCTTCACATTGCTCACAGTATAGGAGATATGGTCCAATACCCTTCGATGAAGGCATACACATAGGTATGTTACAAAACTTACCTTCAGCGGAGCAGCAGTTTTGCCACTGGCAATGTGTGCGACTTTGGCACCTTTGAGGGGGGGGGGGATTAAAATGTAGTTTTCTCCTGCCTGTCCTAGATATATTTTCTCGGGCTACTACCTGCTACTACCTGAATAATTCCTCCGACTGCAGTTCAGTGAATTTTTTTTAAACCGCGGGACAATTTAAGCGCTGGAGTAAAATAAAAAGCGACTTCTAACGCTGTCAACGCCGACAACGGGACGGATCTCCCATACGGGACAAAACATAAGGTAAGTCGCTATTTTACATATAAACTTGCTTCTTAGGATTACTTTAATCAAAATTTCATCAGCGAAAATGTCATTATGTAAATATACGAACCGGCAGTGCTTTTTCTGTCGACATGGGGTTTAAATTCACCGCAAACCACAACGTTCCAATCAATGGTGTACCAAAAAATCTCACTCGCAAGATGATTAAAATGGCCATTAATTTACGGGAATTAAACACTAAATTCCTTCCATTTTGCCTATAAATTCATGACAATGAGATTTGAAAATCATGTTATATTGTAGATTCTTGTGTGAATGTTATTTGGACACAAGCTATTTAAAAATGCTAACCGTTTCTTAAGAAATGGATAGATGTTTAGATCTAGTAATTGAATTTTGTAATTAGCTACAATTAGGTAACTAACTAATTATATGCTTTAATTTCAGGTCAATAAGATTGTTTCATATTTGTTTCAGAATGCTTCAATCTATAATAACTGAAAATTTCATTCAGTTCTCTTAATTTTTAAGAAAGTTATGGGCTTTTGACTGTCCTCGATCACAGCTTTTGAGTGAAGTCAATGGAAAAGCAATAGGGAACAAGATGCTAATTTCTGAGTATGAAAATGGCCACAACTTTTTTAATACTGAAGATATGAAAGTGAATTAGGTGTCAAATTAAACTTCTTGTTATGCTTTATCTGATGGAATAAATTGCTGACTTGATTTCTTTAATTTCAAAATTTTGTAACATTGCTAATACATACTTTTCCCCCTCCAACTTGCCTGTCAGAGTTTCTGAATGTGTCTCCATGCGATGAAAGGCTCAGTAAACAGACTGATCTGATAGGGCCGAATGACTAATTCTGGCTGTGCGGCAGTGAAGATTGGTGCTCTTACACTGATGTTGGGCATGAGGGGAATGCTTGATCTAATCCCTCTCCATGGTATTGACCACTTTGGGGGTGTCCTGTGATCCATGTGGGAGATGTGGGTCCAACTTTCTATTGCTCATGATAGACACAAAAAGCTGGAGTAACTCAGCGGGACAGGCAGCATCACTGGAGACAAGGAATTGGTGATGTTTCGGGTCAAGACCCTTCTTCAGACTGAAGTTCAAGTTCTCTATTGCTCAAGTTCTGTTATTTACTGCAAAAATAAAATGGACACCTTTAAAATCATTATATCGCTTGCTGCTTTATGCTATTCTATTGACCACAAATGGAATAAAGCAAAGGTTTTTTTATAGATGCACTGGTATGATTTCCAACATCCACCTCCACCCCACATAGTTAAAGAGCTGCCCTCTCAAAGTGCAGACCAACCCTTCAATTCAGTTCAAGCAGCACAGTGCAGACTCACAGTTCAGTTCATTCACGGCATAGACTCACAGTTCTGGACTCAACTCTTACACAGTCTTCCGGTGTGACTGACTCATGTCCGGCCTCTGGGGCTTTATTCGTTTGCCCCCCCAGAAGGGGCATTACCTTCATCATGGTGACAGGCGAGAAGACCAATTTGCTGATCTCACAATTTTTTTAACATTCATAACTTTTTTATTATTTCACTGATCGGAACAAAACTGGGGGCAGTTGGAGGAGAGGGGGACAGTGAGTAAGATGGCAAAAAAAATCATAGCAATATAGGGCCGCCTTTTTCTAAAATGTATTTACAATATAGACAGGAAATGGTCAGGATGAGACTTTTAGTAATAGTATAGATATGATTTATTCAAAATCAAGAATTATAAATTCACATTTCAAAAATGGTTTCACAATTCAGTAGTATTGATTTTCTGTATTCCATACTGATATTTGAAAACACATGAGGTTGCATGCAAAATACTGATTTTCAAAAATCCAGTTTCTGTGTGGTACGTTCTGTTGCATTTATGTGAGAAATACACATTTCCCCAACAAGATACTGATTTTCAGCCATCAAAGTACGGAAATGCTCGGTGAAACTTGGCAGCTCTACAATTATTCACAACCACATTGTGTTTGAGAATTCAAAATGTGATTTGTGATCTTGTTTATGAGTCATCATGGAAGTAGAATTTGTTATAATAGTATGACAGTAAAATAGGTTCACAAAAGGCTGGAGATGTTTCTCCAGCCTTTTGTGTACCCTCGATTCTCCAGCATCTGCAGTTCCTTCTTTAACAGTAAAATAGGTTTGTTTGAAAGCGGTCATAGTAATGTAAATGCACCATTTAGTTTGACTTCAATTTTCATGATGGAAATTGAAGTCAAACTAAATGTTGTATTCACATCACTATTCCATGGTGAAATTGATGTGAAGTTGTTAGGTCAGGAGGACCATTAAATGAGCACTGCACACACTAACACAGTCGGACAGTAACAGGCAATCAAATCAACACACAAAACATTTTCTAAAACATATTTTTCTTACTGCAAAAACTTACAGTATTTTATTTGCCGTTTTTGCATGCTCGTTTATAACATTTTACATAACATTTTACAACAGTACAACTTGATTATTAAAACAAGGCCAACTTCAATTCTTGATTTATAAAAATGTACACAACAATGACCCCAATCATCCCATTCCACCCACTCATTATTCTTGACTCAACCAAAATTATTTCTGAAATATTGGTCATAAATTTAGTGCAAAGATGCTCCAAAATAAGGCTCAGAATGCACCAGAGAGCATCTAAAACCCCAGAGCTTCCAGGGCACTTAAGTGGGCCCTGGACCCCAGCCATGAGGGACTTTGAGCTTTGCGCTCGTGATGTGCACTGCGTGCACATTATTTCACATCCATTTTTTGTAATCCTGTCATGCTGCCCCCCCCTTTTTGAAAAGCTTCATACGGGCCTGTACATGCATCTTTTTTAAAGTGCAATAATCATTATTGAATGACATATCCAATTGTGGATGAAATGTTTTTTTGTGAAATGCAGTTCTGTAGAATGTGATGTCTAATGGTCAGAGTGAATGGGCAGATGCATGGCAGATGCAGTATAATGTGGATAAATGTGAGGTTATCCACTTTGGTGGCAAAAACATGAGGGTTGACTATTATCTGAATGGTGGCAGATTAGGAAAGGGGGAGATGCAACGAGATCTGGGTGTCATGGTACACCAGTCATTGAAAGTAGGCATGCAGGTGCAGCAGGCAGTGAAGAAAGCAAATGGTATGTTAGCATTCATAGCGAAAGGATTTGAGTATAGGAGCAGGGAGGTTCTACTGCAGTTGTACAGGGTTTTGGTGAGGCCACACCTGGAGTATTGCGTACAGTTTTGGTCTCCAAATCTGAGGAAAGACATCCTTGCCATAGAGGGGGTACAGAGAAGATTCACCGGACTGATTCCTGGGATGTCAGGACTTTCATATGAGGAAAGATTGGATAGACTCGGCTTGTACTCGCTGGAATTTAGAAGATTGAGGGGGGATCTTATAGAAACTTACAAAATTCTTAAGGGGTTGGACAAGCTAGATGCTGGAAGATTGTTCCCGATGTTGGGGGAGTCCAGAACAAGGGGTCACAGTCTAAGGATAAGGGGGAATTCCTTTAGGACTGAAATGAGGAAAACATTCTTTACACAGAGAGTCGTGAGTCTCTGGAATTCTCTGCCACAGAAGGTAGTTGAGGCCAGTTCATTGGCTATATTTAAGAGGGCGTCAGATGTGGCACTTGTGGCTAAAGGGATCAGGGGGTATGGAGAGAAGGCAGGTACGGGATACTGAGTTGGATGATCAGCCATGATCACATTGAATGGCGGTGCAGGCTCGAAGGGCCAAATGGGCTACTCCTGCACCTATTTTCTATGTTTCTATGTTTCTATTAATGAATTAACATCTGGGTACGTGGAGACATGGGGCTGGATTTTGAAAATAACTCAGCGGGTCAGGAAGAATCTCTGGAGAAAAGGAATAGGTGACTTTTCAAGTTGGAACCCTTCTTCAGACTGAAAGACAGAGGTTGGGGGGGTGCAGGGGGGGGAGGGGGGGAATGGAGGCAAGAAAAAGCCAGCACAAAAAACAGAGCCAGCAACAGATGGCCCATTGTTGGCTAGATGTGCTAACGAGAGGGATACATGAATGCAAACAGTGGAACAGGTAGCATAACAAGGGTGGGGGAGGGAAGGAGATGGTGGAGGGGGGGAAAGGAATACAGGAATTACTTGAAATGAGAGGAATCAATGTTAATACCGCTAGGTTGGAGGTTAATTGGCCTCTGTAAATTGTCGCTCGTGTCTAGGGAGTGAATACGAATGTGAGGTAACATAGAACTAGTGTGGACGGGTGATCGATGGTCAACGTGGATCAGAGGGCCGAATGGTCTGTTTTCATGTTGTATCTCTGAACTAAACTAAACTAAACTAAATGTTACTTGAAGTTAGAGAAATCAATATTCAAGCTGCTGCCCAAGCAAAATATGAGCTTTTCCTCCACTTTGCGTGTGGGTTCGCTATGACATGAGACTGTCAGAGGTAGTCTGACCTGATATCCGCCTGCCATTTATTGGATAATAATGGCTGCCCAGCCTTCTTCAAACTCATTGAGATATTGAGGTTAGAACCAAAGATAGACACAAAATGCTGGAGTAACTCAGCGGGACAGGGAACATCTCTGGAGAAAAGGAATGGGTGATGTTTCGGGTCAAGACCCTTCTTCAGAACTTACTCTGCAATTTCATGCAGTCTTAGAAGGAGCTGTTGCCAAACAATGCTATGATGCATCCTGATAAAGTGGCACATCTGTAAAAGTGTTTGAGATTTGTAGGGGCCATCCAAGCCTACTAAGCCTTCTAAGGAAGTAAAGGCATTGGTGTACCTTCTTCACCATTGCAAATATACAATTATTCACATCTGATCCACATTGGTGTACAGATCCCTGTGATCTCATCCAAGCCTCCCCCATGTTGGAACTTCAGAAAAGTAGATAGGACAGGTTTCACACAAGAAGTTGAGGAAAAGAAGTTGAGGAAAAGTCTTGAACCTATCCACAAGATCTCCAAGTCCTTCTTCACGATCCTGAATGCTGCAGCAAAGAATTACGTCCCAAGAGGCTTCCGCAAAAACTTCACTCCTTGCTGGCACACTAAATCAGAAGATCTCTTGAAGTAGCATGAGGCCACAGGCGACCCAGATACTGCGACAGAACTGCTAGATTCCCTGGATGCAGCAAGCCGTCAGCGCTGGCAAAAGACTGTAGATGACTTGAACTTTACGCACTCCAGCAGGAAGGCTTGGACTCTCCTTCGTCATCTTGGTTCAGCTGCTCCTGCCTGGTACAACCCCATCAAGGTGTCAGCAAGTGCTGTAGCCTCTCACCTGCTGGCAAACTCGAAGGTCACCACTCCCAAAGAAGCTCGACAAGAAGTGAGACGGAGCCTGACAAAGTCCATCTCTTCTTCACCATCCTCAAGCCCCCTTTCTAATCCATACACCCCATTTGATGGTGACAAAGGCCTGTCCTCTACTAAAGCTGGGAAAGCAGCAGGAGTTGATGCAATCTAGCCGGAATTTCTGAAGAGCCTTGGCCCCCACGGACGCAACTGGCCGGCTGCTTTTTTCACCCATGTCCTTTGTAGCGGAATTATCCCAAAGACCTGGAGAGAGTCTAATGTCATCGTCATCCTCAAGCCTGGGTAATGTGCTGCTGAGCCAGCTAGTTACCGACCCATATCCCTCTTGTGCACATCCAATAAGCTGTTTGAGTGCCTCCTGCTTGCCAGGATTTCACCATTGGTAGAATCTGTTCTGCCCAGACAACAAGCTGGCTTTAGACCTGGTAGAAGCTGCGCAGATCAAGTCCTTGCCCTCACTACCAATGTAGAGGCTGGCTTCCAACATGCTCAGAAAACTGGTGTTGCTCTCATCGATCTTTCATCAGCTTATGACACCGTGTAGGGACATGTTTAAGAAGGAATTGCAGATCGAAGGTAGACAAAAATGCTGGAGAAACTCAGCGGGTGAAGCAGCATCTATGGAGCGAAGAAAATAGACGACGTTTCAGATCGAGACCCTTCTTGAGACTGATGTGGGGGTGGGGGGGGGGCGGGAAGAAGAAGGAAAGAGGCGGAGACAGTGGGCTGTGGGAGAGCTGGGAAGGGGAGGGGAAAGAAGAAGAAAGCAGCGACTATCTGGATTTCTGGGTTAAGATGTGGTCGCAGAGCTGGAGGGAAGGTGGAATCACAGAGGGGGGGGGGGGGGGGGGGGCAGTTTCAGATCCTAGCTCCCCAACTCTTCAACATTGATGTGAGTGACATGCCAACTACCTAACCCATCTAAGACAACTGCCTTTCACCTCAGCAATCGGCTCGCCAAAGCTCCGAGTGTTATTTTGTGGGAAACCGGTGAAGACTGAAGAATTCTCCAAGTAACTCGGAGTCACCCTGGATCGTACCCTCATCTATCGTGAACACCTGAAGAAGGTGGCTGATAAACTGAAAGCAAGGGTCAACATCATCAGGAAACTTGCAGGCAACAGCTGGGGATCCAATGCGCACACCCTCCGTACCACAAGCTTAGCCCTAGTCTACTCAACAGCCGAGTTTTGCTCAACAGCTTGGGCTAATAGCTGCCACACCAAACAAGTTGACACTGTCCTTAACTCTGCAATGCTGGGTCATCATAGGGACACTTAAGTCAACATCTTTGCTATGGCTCCCTGTCCTCTCCCATATTGCCCCTCCCAGTATACACAGAAAGGAGAGGATGTTGAAAGATTGGTGCACCATCGAAGCTATACCTGACATTCCCATCCTTGCTGACTTGAACAATCTGCCCAACAAGCGCCTGAGGTCCCGCAAACCCTTCTGGTCTTCCGTTAAATCCCTGGAAGACTTAGACTCCAAGACTGAGTGGCGTGGAGCCTGGAAAGGTGCCGACACCAACAACGGAGAGATCATCACAGACCCCGCAGTGAAACCACCGGGTTTTGACCCCCATTGCAAGCAATGGCTAACCCTGAACAGAATCCGCACCCTCCATGCAAGAACAGCCCATCACCTGCATGTGGGGGATGACAGACAACCCTGCTTGTGACTGCGGACATCCAGACCAGACCATCCCACACATCGTGAATGGCTGCCCACTGAGGCTTTTCCCCGGGGGCATCAAAGCCATCCACCCAGTAATGGATGCTGTACTGGTCTGGATGTCCACCCTTGATCTACAACTTTAGGCTCTGCACGACATACGCAAGAAGAAATAGGCATGGCCTTTAACAACATTGATGTACAGAGGGATCTTGGGATCCAAGTCCATAACTCACTGAAAGTAGCATCGCAATTAGATAGGATGATAAAGAATTAATATAGTATGCTTGCTTTCATAGGTCGATGCATTGTGTAAGAGGGTCTGGAAGTCATAATGCCATTTTATAGAACGTTGGTTCGGCCACATTCGGAGTGTTTCATGCAGTTTTGGTCACCACATTACAGGAAGGATGTGGAGGCTTAGGAAAAGATGCAAAGGAGGATTACCAGACTGATGCCTGGATCAGGGGTATCAGCTACGGGGAGAGCTTGGACTGACTTGGATTATTTTCTGGACTGCCGGAGGTTGCAGGGAAACGTGAGAGAAGTGTATAAAAGTTTGGGATGCATAGATAGGGTAGACAGTCCGAATCTTTCTCCCAGGATAGAAAATTCAAATACTAGGAGGCGTAGTTTTAAGGTGAGGGGGACATAGTGTAAAGGAGATGTATCTTTTTTCACAGAGGATGATGAGTGGCTGCAACGTGCTGCTGGGGGTGATCATTTATGCAGATACGATAGTGGCATTCGTGATTCTTTTGGAAAGGCATATGGATATGCAGGGAATTGAGATGTATGGATTGTGTGCAAGTGGATAACAGTTTAGTTTAGGTTAGAGATACAGAGCGGAAACAGGCCCTTCAGCCCACTGAGTCTGCACCGACTAGTGATCCCTGCACATTAACACTATCCTATACCTGGGACAATTTTTTTACATATGTACCAAGTGTGGGAGGAAACCAAAGTTCTCAGGGGAATAGCGGCAAAGCGTTTCCAGTCACTTACCTTGACGGAGATGCGGCTTATCTCCTAGTCACATTTTCGCCTCCCCCGCGACATAACAACTTGGGTTGGCGCGGCCTTTCCCGGAGACGGCCCAGAGCTACAGCCGCAGGTGCGGCGCGGACTTCCATCACAGAGCCAGAAGAACTGCTCCGTCCACCGGCCTGCTGACTTTAACATCGTGAAGCCACGGTTTGTGGAGCTTCTAGCAGCAGGCATGGAGGGGGCTTTACCATCCCGGAGCCAGAGATCCCTTGCCGGGGATCACCAGAGAAGAGCTCCGATCGCTGGCCTGCCTGCGGCCTATAACATCGAGAAGCCGCAGTCTCCGATAAGAAAGTGGCCGATTCGGGCACTCCAAGCTGCGGAGTGCGTTCCATCTGTCCCGACGTCGGAGCTTCGATCATCCCGACAAGAGGGACTGTACACCGGGCTGTCTATAGTGGCGACTGCGAAGGGTTCAGGCCCCAAACACGGGTGAACAAAAGGAGGAAGACCGACAGAACTTTATTGCCTTCCATCACAGTGATCACTGTGGTAGATGTTTATGTTAAGTTCTATCGTGTATTGTGTCCTTTTAATTGGATGGCTGTATGGTAACTCAAATATCACTGTACCTTAATTGGTGGATGTGACAATAACTGTAAACTTGAACGGGTGTGAATGGGTGATCGATGGTCAGTGCAGACTCAGTGGGCCGAAGGGCCTGTTTCTGTACTGTATCTCAATGCTAAATTAAAGTACTTTGCTTGGCAATACATTCCATATCCCTTGAACCAGTTACACAGTAGTGTACTTTCTGCATCTATCTATTGAGTCTGGAATCCCATCTGCTTTTCTAACAACTCCTTTAACATGTTCTGCCACTTTTAAAGATGTATATGCAGGTTCTTCTGTTCCCACTCACTCCTCAGATCTGTCTTCTTTCATCATACTTTGCGCCAAATCTGCCACTCATCTTCCCATTCTGCTCATTTATCTATGTCCTTACACCTGAATCAAGAAGCACACTTTGATCTTTTAAGGATTAAAATAATGGTGATTTGTTACATTGTTAGATCTGCTTTTATTTTAAGAGTTACTTCTTACAAGATTTATACGGGGGTCTTGTGTGTTTCTAATTAAGTATCCCAATGCTGCAACTCAACACGGAAGTCACAGTAGTGATTGATGTATCAATATGGTGATTAGCTAAGATTTACTCCAGTAATGAATGGCTTAGGTTTGACAGCACTGGGCCTCTACTCGCTGGAGTTTAGAAGGTTGAGGGGGACCTCAATGAAACTTACAGAATAATGAAAGGCATAGATAGAATAGATGTGGAAGGATGTTTCCACTGGTGGGAGAGTCTAGGACCAGAGGTCACAGCCTGAGAATTAAAGGGCACTCATTTGGAAAGAAGGTGAGTAGGAACTTCTTTAGTCAGAAGGTAGTTAATCTGTGGAACTTATTGCCACAGAGGGCCGTGGAGGCCGTCAGTGGTTATTTTTAAGGCAGAGACTAGACTAGGTGGGACGCATTGTGCCCCATGTTCACACAGGAGGGCTGGTCCCCCAACACAATATTCCACCTCTCCACCAATTCCAATATTGGTGGCTAGTGGGGGGATTTCTGGAGCGTTAGTATGGGCGTTGTGGGCCGAAGTGACTGGTTTCCAGAGGGCTAGTATAGACATTCTGGGCCGAATGGCTTCTTGGGCTGGCAGCTCAGTCACTCAGGCATGGTGGGCTGGCAGCTCAGTCACTCAGGCCTGGTGGGCTGGCAGCTCAGTCACTCAGGCCTGGTGGCTGGCAGCTCAGAAACTGCCAGCAATTCTGCCCAAAACAGGTGAGAGACTTGTGAGAGAGAAGGGGGAGATGGTGGAGAATCAATTTTAGACATTTTCCATCTTTTTCTGCAGATCACAGCAATGAAAGAGCTGGCCCTTGTGGCTAAAGGGATCAGGGGGTTTGGAGAGAAGGTAGGTACAGGATACTGAGTTGAATGATCAGCCATGATCATATTGAATGGTGGTGCAGGCTTGAGGGGCTGAATGCCCTACTCCTGCACCTATTTTCTAAGTTTCTATGTTTCTAGGAGGAAAGTCTATCCTGGTCTGGATATCACACGGAGCCAATGAAGGGAGGGAGAAAAATACTGGGGTGAGGTTTAATACTTGCAGGGGGAATACTTACTGATGGGCCGAAGGGAGTCCTCCTGGGCTTCCACAGGCCTGATGGGCCAAAGGGGGTCTTTTAAAAAAAAATCGTAGTGAAATCTCAGTGAAAGCCACATTTTCTAAACTAACCTGGCCTGGAATGGTCCTTTTGGGCCAAAATGCTCCTCCTGGGTTAATACGGGCATTTTGGGCAAAAGGGACTGTTTTATCAGCTAATAGGAGCCTTGTGGGATGAAATTAGTGGTTTCAGGCAGGCCAAACAACTAATTTCATTTCCATTTCCATTTCAAGCACAGGGCAGGCCAAACAACTCATTTCATTTTCATTTCAGTTCCATTTCCATTTCCATTTCCATTTCCATTTCTATTGCAGTTTAAAGGACAGAGCAGGCAAAACAACTCATTTCATTTTCATTTTCACTTCATTTCCATTTCCATTGCAGTTTCAAGCACAGGGCAGGCCAAACAGCTCTTTGCATTTTCATTGTATTTCCATTTCCATTACAGTTTCAAGCACAGGTCAGGCCAAACAGCTCATTGCATTTTCATTTCATTTTCATTTCCATTTCCATTTCCATTGCAGCTTTAAGCACAGGGTAGGCCAAACAGCTCATAGCATTTTCATTTCATTTCCATTTCCATTGCAGTTTCAAGTGCAGGGCAGACAAAAGAGCTCAGTGCATTTTCATTTCATTTGCATTTCCATTGCAGTTTTAAGCACAGGGCAAGTCCAAACAGCTCATTGCATTTTCATTTAATTTCCATTTCCATTGCAGTTTCAAGCACAGGGCAGGTCAAACAGCTCATTGCATTTTAATTTCATTTCCATTTCCATTGCAGTTTCAAGCACAGGGCAGGGCAAACAGCTCATTGCATTTTCATTTCATAGAAACATAGACATAGAAACATAGAAAATAGGTGCAGGAGGACACCATTCGGCCCTTCAAGCCAGTACCACCATTCATTGTGATCATGGCTGATTGTCCCCTATCAATAACCCCTGCCTGCCATCTCCCCATATCCCTTGACTCCACTAGCCCCTAGAGCTCTCTCTAACTCGCTCTTAAATCCATCCAGTGACTTGGCCTCCACTGCCCTCGGTGGCAGGGAATTCCACAAATTCGCAACTCTCTGGGTGAAAATGTTTTTTCTCACCTCAGTCTTAAATGGCTTCCCTTTTATTCTAAGACTATGACCTCCGGTTCTGGACGCCCCAACATTGGGAACATTTTTCTTGCATCTATCTTGTCAAGTCCTTTCATAATTTTATATGTTTCTATAAGATCCCCCTCATCCTTCTAAACTCCAGTGAATAGAAGCCTAGTCTTTTCAATCTTTCCTCATATGACAGTCCCGCCATCCCAGGGATCAAACTCGTGAACCTACGCTGCACTGCCTCAATCAGAAGGATATCCTTCCTCAAATTAGGAGCCCAAAACTGTACCCAATACTCCAGATGTGGTCTCATCAGAGCCCTATACAACTGCAGACGAACCTCTTTACTCCTGTACTGAAATCCTTTTGTTATGAAGGCCAACATTCCATTAGCTTTCTTCACTGCCTGCTGTACCTGTAATCCAACTTTCAGTGACCGGTGTACAAGGATGCCCAGGTCTTGCTGCACCTCCCCCTTACCTAACCTTTCATTTCCATTTCCATTGTAGTTTCAAGCACAGGGCAGGCCAAACAGCTCATAGCATTTTCATTTCATTTCCATTTCCATTGCAGTTTCAAGCACAGGGCAGGCCAAACAGCTCATAGCATTTTCATTTCATTTCCATTTCCATTGCAGTTTCAAGCACAGAACAGGCCAAACAACTCATTACATTTTCAATTCATTTTACATTTCATTTCATTTCAACAGTGGATGCAATCTCGCTAGTCCTCCATTCTGCTCTGGACCACTTGGACAACAAAAACTCATATGTCAGGCTGTTATTCATCGATTACAGCTCGGCATTTAACACAATCATCCCCTCCATGCTGGTTACCAAACTCGCAGAACTGGGTCTCTGCGCATCCCTCTGCAATTGGATCCTCGACTTCCTGATTCACAGACCACAGTCTCTTCGTATTAGTGGAAATGTCAGATCCAAGAGAGGCCGAGGAGCCATTGGAGCAAGAGGAGGAGTCTCCGGGTGGTGAGTTTAGAAATCGAACGCGGGGCTTTGTTTTAACAGAGGCCCAGGAGAAGTTGGAGCAAGAGGAGGAGGAACCCAAACCTGTAACATTCCACACAAGTGTTCTGGTGGAAGCCGCTGATTGGGTGCAACCCCTGGTTTGCATTAAAGGTAAAGTGAGTTAAAGGTAAAGTGAATTAAAGGTAAAGTGAGCTAAAGGGTTCAGTGAGTTAAAGGTAAAGTGAGTTAACAGTACAGTGAGCTAAAGGGTTCAGTGAGCTAAAGGGTTCAGTGAGCTAAAGGTACAGTGAGCTAAAGGGTTCAGTGAGTTAAAGGTAAAGTGAGTTAACAGTACAGTGAGCTAAAGGGTTCAGTGAGCTAAAGGGTTCAGTGAGCTAAAGGTACAGTGAGCTAAAGGTACAGTGAGTTAAAGGGTTCAGTGAGCTAAAGGGTACAGTGCTTTTTAGTAAAGGTTAGTTTAAAGGATTAAGATTTTTATAGTGTGAGTTGATTTAATTTGGGGACAAGCCATGCCATTTGAGATCGGCCCCATGGTTTGCTCATCCTGCAACATATGGGAGATCAGGGATATTGTCGGTGTCCCTGGTGACTACATTTGCAGGAAGTGTGTCCAGCTGCAGCTCCTGGCAGACCGCATTGAACGATTGGAGATGCGGTTGAATTCATACTGGAGCATCCACGATGCTGAGAAGCTCATGAATAGCACGTACAGTGAGTTGGTCACACCGCAGGTTAAGCGGCCAGAAAGGGAACGGGTGGCCATTAGCTAGCGGAGCAGTAGGCAGGTGGTGCAGGAGTCCCCTGCGGTTATCTCCCTCCTAAACAGATAGACCATTTTGGACACTGTTGGGGGAGATGGCTCATCAGGGGAAGGCAGTAGCAGCCAAGCTCATTGCACCATTGGTGGCTCTGTGGCACGGGAGGGGAGAAAGAAGAGTGGAAGGGCTAATGTAATAGGGGATTCAATAGTAAGGGGAATAGATAGGCGTTCCTGCGGCCGCAAACAAGACTCCAGGATGGTATGTTGCCTCCCTGGTGCAAGGGTCAGCGATGTCACTGAACGGCTGCAGAACATTCAGGAGGGGGAGGGTGAACAGCCAGTTGTCGTGGTGCACATTGGCACCAACGATATAGGTAAAAAACGGGATGAGGTCCTACAAGGCGAATTTAGGGAGCTAGGAGATAAACTTAAAAGTAGGACCTCAAAGGTAATAATCTCTGGACTCCTACCGGTGCCACGTGCTAGTCAGAGTAGAAATAGGAGGATATTGCAGATGAATACGTGGCTTGAAAAATGGTGCAAGGGGGAGGGATTCAAATTTCTCGGGCATTGGAACCAGTTCTGGGGGAGGTGGGACCAATACAGACAGGACAGTCTGCGCCTGAGCTTGAAGGGAACCAATGTCCTTGGGCAAGTGTTAAAGAAGGAATTGCAGATGCTGGAGAATTGTGGGTACACAAAAGGCTGGAGACACTCAGCGGGTGCAGCAGCATCTTGGGGGAGTGTTTGCTAGTGCTGTCAGGGAGGATTTAAACTAATGTGGCAGGAGGATGGGAGCATGAGCAGAGAGACAGAGGGATGTAAAATGAGGGTAGAAGCAATAGGTAGCAAGGTCAAAAGTGTAGATGAAATGTGTGTACACCTTTAAATATAGTGACCTAACCATTTCTAACCACTCCCCTTATCATTCAGTATAATTGTGACCTTCCCATCCTTGGCTCTCTCTCTAGCATCCGTGACAGACCACGTACAGCTAGGACTGTGATGTGTGTGTTTAATGAATAAAGTAGTAGTAAAGACTCTATGTGTAAGAGGCCATTCTTTACATGGTGTCAGAGGTTTCTTGCCTTGTGCCTCCTGTTTACCGGTTTTTGTTTCTTTAGTCCCAGTACCCCCTCCCTGTGCCACGATGGCTTCTGCTTGCCGTAAACCTGACATTCTGATTTTTGATTCTGACATCGCTCACCGCTGGAGCGTGTTCAGACGCGACTTTGAACATTACGTTACAATCGCGCATCCTGCAGTCGCCCCTGCGGTCAAAGCCTCTCTCCTGCTCAACTTGGCCGGTCCCGAAGCCCTGGGACGCTAGGAGTCTACGGTGACAATGAAGATGCTCAGGACCCGGTATGTCTACTTGCCAAGTTTACTGCGTTGTGTGACATCCCTACCAACTGCATATTGGAGCGGTTCAAACTATTCGGTCGCTGCCAAAACCCGGGTGAGTCGGTCAACAATTTTGTTGCCGCACTGCGGCACCTGGCTCAGCGCTGCAGCCTAAATGCACTGACTCCTGAAACTTTAACCCGGGACATTCTAGTCTATGGCCTCGGGGATGAGAAGCTGAGGGCTGAGCTTCTCCGCAAGCCAGATTTGACTTTTGACGAGGTGCTGCATGCCTCTCGCCTGGCAGAGGCTGTCTACTCTGCGGTATCGCCTCCCGATCATGACGTTCACGTGGCTAGCTTCACCAGCCGCCAGTACTCCATGCAGCATCGACAATGGGGAAACCCAGCGCCCGGGTCCAGACCCCCACAACGCTGCCCGAATTGTAACTTTGCTTCCGATCGTTTCAATGTGTGCCCTGCTCTGGGCAAGACTTGCAATTTCTGCCACAAGCAAAACCACTACTCAGCGGCGTGTCATTTCCGTAGGAAGCCTGTACAGCCACAGCAGAGACTCTCTAACTACCTGGCATGTGCTGATACGGCGTCTGGTTCCCATCACCAGCAAGAAGAACTCCCCCTGTCTGACTCCAGCTCTTCCCAAAGCGAGCTCAGAGTGTTTTCGTTGAAAAATTCACCTGCACTGATAACGGATCCAACCGTGCAAGTCACAGTCAATGGCACGACCTTCTCTGCTAAAGTTGACACGGGGGCTGCTGCTAACGTTATGTCAACAAGCTCATTACCACTGACCGCTCTGTTCTGCGCGCCTATGGGGGAGGCGTGCTTGTTCCAGTGGGGAAGGCCACTCTCCACTGCAAGGTACTGAAGGCCTCTCGGCTCCTCTCTTTCTTTCTGCTAGACAGCAAATGTGCGCCCCTGCTGGGCATCCGGGCCAGCCAGGACCTCGGCTTGGCCAACTTCCACCATGACGTTCGCCTGGTGAAGTCGCCCCTGGACCCGCTTGCCGAGTACCCGGACCGTTTCAACGATGAGCTAGGCAGGCTCCCCTGCAGCTACAAGATCACCCTCGATTCGGCTATTGAGCCCGTTAGCCACCCACCGCACCGAGTTTCCTTCGCGATGAAGGACAAAGTCGAGTCTACCCTCCGCGAGATGGTGACCATGGGCATCCTGAAGGAGGTGAGTGAGCCCACTCGGTGGGTCTCCACGATGGTCGTTGCAGCAAAGAAGGATAAGAGCGAATTACGGATCTGCATCAACCCAAAGGACCTGAACTTGGCCATCAAGCGCCCGCATTATCCCATGCTGCACAAGTCGGTCCGGCCACTGGGTTTTCGGTTCTCGATGCCAAGAGCACGTTCTGGCAGATATCACTCGATGAGCAGTCTTCATACCTGACAACTTTCAGCACACCCTTTGGCAGGTTCCGCTTTCTCCGCATGCCATTCGGGATCAACTCTGCCAGCGAGGTATTCCAAAGGACAATGGAACAAATGTATGCCGGGCTCCCGTGTGCCATCATAGTTGACGACATCCTGGTCTACGGGAAGGATGTCGCCGAGCACGATTTCAACCTCCGCCGAGTTCTGGATCGGGCACGGGAAATCAACCTGAAGCTGAACCCAAAAAAGTGCCGTTTCCGTGTCCCAGAGGTCACCTATGTGGGGCACGTCTTCACAGTATCGGGGCTGAAGCCCGACCCGCAGAAAACGCCCGCTATTTCTGAGATGTCAGCGCCGACTGATGTACCTGGCCTCCAATGTTTCCTGGCCATGATCAATTACCTGGGGAAATTCATCCCAGACCTAAGCGAGCTGAGCGCACCCTTAAGAGACCTGGTCAAAAAAGACACTGCCTGGGCCTGGTTCCCGCAACACCAAAATCCAGGTTAGTCAGCATCCCGACGTTGAAGTATTTCGACCTCAAGCACCCCATTGTTCTCACTTGCGATGCTTCCAATTTCGGCCTAGGGGCCACCTGTCTGCAGCTACACAACGTCCTACAAATGCCGGTGTTCTACGCGTCCCGAACGATGACTCCCGCCGAACAGCGTTATGCCCAGATCGAAAAGGAGCTGCTGGTGGTCGTCTTTGCCTGCTCGAAGTTCAAGGACTATATTTTGGGCACCTGCTTTTCCATTGAGACGGATCACCGGCCTCTGGTTACTACCTTCAACAAGCCCATACACGTCACCTCTTCCAGGCTTCAGCGCATGATGCTTCAGCTCCAACGATTCACATTTACTGTGGTTTATCGCAAAGACATGTTTGTTGCCGACATGCTGTCACGGGCGCCACTCGCATCCACTAAACGTCACCCCTACAAAGCGTCCAACTTGATCGTTCTCAACGTTAATTTCATGCCATCAAACCAGATGAAGTCCCTGGTCCAGCACTCGGCTGAAGACGCTTCCCTACAACAGCTGGCCGTGGTGATCAAGCGGGGCTGGCCTGACCGTCGTCCTTCCCTGCCAGCCACGGCAGTGCCTTACTTTTTGGTTCGTGACGAGCTCGTGCTACATGATGGCGTAATTGTAAAGGGGCACAAGGTGGTGGTGCCCGCTGCGCTGCACAACCAATACTTCCAAACCGCACATTGTGGCCATCCCGGGGCCGAGGCCACTCTGTCCAACGCTCAAAACCAGTTCTACTGGCCTGACATGGCAGAATACATCCGGAAGAGGGTCTTCTCCTGTCCGACCTGCAACAGCTTCGCTCCGCACCAGCAGTGGCAGCCTCTCATGCAGCAGCCTGCTTCTGAACTTCCCTGGTCTGCAGCAACTGACATCTTCGAGTGGCGTGGAAAGCACTTCCTGGTGCTTGTCGACTCCTACTCCAGCTGATTCGAGGTTGACCAACTCCACTCGCTCTCGTCATCTGCTGTCATCGAGAAGCTGCGCCGCCACTTCGCTACCTTCGGATCCCCGGCCAGCCTGCAGTCGGACAATGGCAGTCAGTTCACCAGTGCTGAGTTCCGAGATTTCGCCGATAGCTGGAATTTCCGTCACTACACAAGCAGCCCGCAATACCCGCAGAGCAATGGCCTAGCTGAGCGCGCGTTTCGCAGTGCAATGGGATTGCTGGAACGTTGTCGTTTGTCTCGCTCTGACATTTACCTTGCTCTCCTGAATCTCCGCAACATCTCCCGCGACCATGCCATGGGTTCCCCGGCGCAGCGCCTTATGTCTCGCATCACGAGGCCTCCGATCCCGGTGACCCAGCAGTCGCTCGAACCCTCCATCCTTAAACCTGCCATGGTCCGGAAGTGCATTGCCCACAAACATGGTATCCAGAAGCGCTCCCATGACAAGTGCTGCCGTGCCCTCTCACCTTTCTTCCCTGGCCAGATCGTCCGCATGCGGTCCACCTCTGGCCACTCCAGGCTCGCCACTGTCGTAGGCTCTGCTGGCTCCCCACGTTCATACCTGGTTGACCACGATGGAACAATCTATTGGAGGTCCTGACACACCTTCGGCTCGTGAACGAGCCTCGTCCTGCTCCCGCTGCCCCGTATGCCCCCCCCCCCCCCCGTGACGACTATGCTGCCTCGATCAGTGCCTGCTTGTCCCTCCCAGCCTTGTTCACCAAAGGCTCATCCGCCCTCCCCTGTGCGTCTGCCCGCTGCGCCCCCTGTTTCTACCCCCTCTCCATCCTCTCCGTCCCCCCATAGTTCCCCTGTCAGGGGTGTTCCTCCTGCCCTGGCGCCGACCCCTTTTGTTCCCATTGAGGGGGGATGTGGCGAGGTACGGACCCGGTCAGGCCACCTTGTCAAGCCGCCCGACCATTATGGTGATTTTGTGTGAATAATGCTTTCTGTATAACTGCTGTTTATTTTCCCTTAGCGTATGAGACGTGGTCGCCCTGTAGTGAACCTTATAGTTTTTTTTGTAGAGGAAGGATGTAGATGAAATGTGTGTACACCTTTAAATATAGAGACGTAACCACTTCTAACCACTCCCCTTATTCAGTATAATTGTGATCTTCCCACCCTTCGCTCTCTCTCTAGCATCTGTGACAGACCACGTACAGCTAGGGCTGTGATGTATGTGTTTAATGAATAAAGTAGTAGTAAAGACTCTATGTGTAAGAGGCCATTCTTTTCAAAAAGTAAAAGTGGCAGGCAAAAATATCCAGGGCAAAAATCAAAAAGGGCCACTTTTCAACATAATTGTATAAGGGGTAAGAGTGTTGTAATAACAAGCCTGAAGGCATTGTGTCTGAATGCAAGGAGCATTCGTAATAAGGTGATGAGTTGTATGTGCAGATAGTTATTAATGAATATGACATAGTTGGGATCACGGAGACATGGCTCCAGGGTGACCAAGGCTGGGAGCTGAACATCGAGGGATATTCAATATTCAGGAGGGATAGACAGAAAGGAAAAGGAGGTGGAGTAGCATTGCTGGTTAGAGAGGAGATTAACGCAAAAAAAAGGAAGGACATTAGCTTGGAGGATGTGGAATCGATATGGGTAGAGCTGCGAAACACTAAGGGGCAGAAAACGCTAGTGGGAGTTGTGTACAGGACACCTAACAGTAGTAGTGGAGTTGGGGATGGCATCAAACATGAAATTAGAAATGCGTGCAACAAGTGTAAAACAGTTATAATGGGTGATTTCAATCGACATATAGATTGGGTGAATCAAATTGGCAGGGGTGCTGAAGAAGAGGATTTCTTGGAATGTATGTGGGATAGTTTTCTAAACCAACATGTAGAGGAACCAACGAGAGAGCAGGCTATTCTAGACTGGGTACTGAGTAATGAGGAAGGGTTAGTTAGCAGTCTTGTTGTGCGTGGCCCCTTGGGCAAGAGTGACCATAGTATGGTTGAGTTCTTCATTAGGATGGAGAGTGACATTGTTAATTCAGAAACAAGGGTTCTGAACTTAAAGAAAGGTAACTTTGAGGGTATGAGACATGAATTGGCCAAGATAGACTGGCAATTGATTCTTAAAGGGTTGACAGTGGATATGCAATGGAAGGCATTTAAAGACTGCATGGATGAACTACAACAATAGTTCATGCCAGTTTGGCAAAAGAATAAATCAGGGAAGGTAGTGCATCTGTGGATAACAAGGGAAATCAGGGATAGTATCAAAACTAAAGATGAAACATACAAATTAGCCAGTAAAAGCAGCCTACCAGAGGACTGGGTGAAATTCAGAGTCCAACAGAGGAGGACAAAGTGCTTAATTAGGAAAGGGAAAATAGATTATGAAAGAAAACTGGCAGGGAACATAAAAACAGACTGCAAAAGTTTTTATTGATATGTGAAGAGAAAAAGTTTAGTTAAAACAAGTGTAGGTCCCTTGCAGTCAGAAACTGCTGAATTGATCATGTGGAACAAGGACATGGCAGACAAATTGAAGAACTACTTTGGTTCTGTCTTCACAAAGGAAGACATAAATAATCTGCCAGAAATAGCAGGGGACCGGGGGTCAAAAGAGATGGAGGAACTGAGTGAAATCCAGGATAGCCGGGAAGTGGTGTTAGGTAAATTGAATGGATTTATGGCTGATATCCCCGGGGCCAGATAGACTGCATCCCAGAGTACTTAAGGAAGTAGCTCCAGAAATTGTGGATGCATTAGTGATAATTTTTCAAAACTCTTTAGATTCTGGAGTAGTTCCTGAGGATTGGAGGGTAGCTAATGTAACCCCACATTTTAAAAAGGGAGGGAGAAAGAAAACGGGGAATTACGGACCAATTATTCTAACATCGGTAGTGGGGAAAATGCTAGAGTCAGTTATTAAAGATGGGATAGCAGCACATTTGGAAAGTGATGAAATCATTGGACAAAGTCAGCATAGATTTATGAAAGGTAAATCATGTCTGACGAATCTGATAGAATTTTTTAAGGATGTAACTAGTAAAGTGGATAAGGGAGAACATGTGGATGTGTTATATCTGGATTTCAGAAGACTTTCGACAAGGTCCCACATAAGAGATTAGCATACAAACTTAAAGCACACGGTATTGGGGGTTCAGTATTGATGTGGATAGAGAACTGGCTGGCAGACAGGAAGCAAAGAGTAGGAGTTATCGGGTCATTTTCAGAATGGCAGGCAGTGACTAGTGGGGTACCGCAAGGCTCAGTGCTGGGACCCCAGCTATTTATAATATACATAAATGATCTGGATGAGGGAATTGAATGCAACATCTTCAAGTTTATGGATGACACGAAGCTGGGGGGCAGTGTTAGCTGTGAGGAGGATGCTAGGAGGCTGCAAGGTGACTTGGATAGGTTGGGTGAGTGGGCAAATGCATGGCAGATGCAGTATAATGTAGATAAATGTGAGGTTATCCACTTTGGCGGCAAAAACAGGAGGGTAGATTATTGTCTGAATGGTGGCCGATTAGGAAAAGTGGAGATGCAACGAGACCTGGGTGTCATGTCACACCAGTTATTGAAAGTAGGCATGCAGGTGCAACAGTCTTTGAAGAAAGCGAATGTTATGTAGGCATTCATAGCAAAAGGATTTGAGTACAAGAGCAGGGAGATTCTACTGCAGTTGTACAGGGCCTTGGTGAGGCCACACCGGGAGTATTGCGTACAGTTTTGGTCTCCTAATCTGAGGAAAGACATTCTTGCCATAGAGGGAGTACAGAGAAGGTTCACCAGACTGATTCCTGATTTGGCAGGACTTCCATATGAAGAAAGACTGGATAGACTTGGCTTGTACTCACTGGAATTTAGGAGATTGAGGGAGGATCTTAAAGAGGCTTACAAAATTCTTAAGGGCTTGGACAGGCTAGATGCAGGAAGATTATTCCCGATGTTGGGGAATTCCAAAACAAGGGGTCACAGTTTAAGGATAAGGGGGAAGTCTTTTAGGACCGAGATGAGAAGATCTTTTTTCACACAGAGAGTGGTGAGTCTGTGGAATTCTCTGCCACAGAAGGTAGTTGAGTTCAGTTCATTGGCTATATTTAAGAGGGAGCTAGATGTAGCCCTT
The DNA here is from genome assembly GCA_963514005.1 of Raja brachyura. Next base: position 5,156,044 of record OY740809.1, on the reverse strand, counting down.
GTGGCTAAAGGAATCAGCGAGTATGGAGAGAAGGCAGGTACAGTATACTGAGTTGGATGATCAGCCATGATCATATTGAATGGTGGTGCAGGCTCGAAGGGCCGAATGGCTTACTCTTGCACCTATTTTCTATGAATCTATGATTCTATGACTTGATAACAATCAGCACAGGACCACCTCAAGGCTGCATGCTCAGCCCCCTGCTGTACTCACTCTATACTCATGGCTGCGTAGATGGTCATAGTGTGAACTCCATCATCAAGTTCGCTGATGACACCACTGTTGTGGGACGTATCATTGATGGGGATGAGTCAGAGTATAGAAGAGAGATCGTGAGACTGTCCATATGGTGCCAGCACAATAATCTGGCCCTCAACCCAGCAAAGCCAAGGAACTGATTGTGGAATTTGGAAGGAGTAGGATGGGGACCCACAGTCCCGTTTATATCAACGGGTCGATGTTTGAAAGGGTCAAGAGCTTCAAATTCCTGGGTATGCACATCTCTGAAGATCTTTCCTGGTCCGAGTACACAGATTATTAAGAACGCTCATCAGCGCCTCTACTTCCTGAGAAGATTACGGAGAGTTTGTCTGTCAAGGAGGACTCTCTCTAACTTCTACAGGTGCACAGTAGAGAGCTTGCTGACCGGTTGCATCGTGTATTGGTTCGGCAACTTGAATGCCCTGGAGAGGAAAAGACTACAAAAGGTAGTAAAAACTGCCCAGTCCATCATCGGCTCTGACCTCCCTTCCATCGAGGGGATCTATCACAGTCACTGCCTCAAAAAGGCTGGCAGCATCATCAAGGACCCACACCATCCTGGCCACACACTCATCGCCCTGCTACCTTCAGGTGGAAGGTACAGGAGCATGAGGACTGCAATGACCAGGTTCAGGAATAGCTACATCCCCACAGCCATCAGGCTATTAAATTTGGCTTGGACAAAACTCTGAACATTAATACCCCCATATTTGTTATTTGCACTTCATCAATTTATTTATTCATGTGTGTATTTACGTATATAATGGTATATGGACACACTAATTAGGTATGTTACAAATCTTAACTTGAGCAGCGCTGCAGTTCTGCCGCTCCCCGTGTGCGTGACTTTGGCGCCTTTCAGAGGGGGGCGGGCTTAAAGTGCCGTTTTTCTGCAGACTGGGAAAATCGATCCATGTCGGGCGATTTTGTTGCGGAAGAAAAATCGCTCCGACATTTCATTCATGAAGGTATTTTTAAATTACGCTAGATTATTTATTAACTAGAGTAATTTAAAATCACCTTCAAAAGCCGAGAGCGCCGACAACGGGAAGGATTTTTCATAGGGTACACAGTTTATTTTTATATTAAAAGTTGGTTTTTAGGGAGGCTTTAATCACATTTTCATGTTGCGAAATGGGGTCCAAAAAAATGTATGAACCAACAGTATTTTTCCTCCCGACTTCACCGCAATCCGCAACGTTCCAATCCACCGCATTCCACTAAAACCCACTCGCTAGTTGATTTAAATGGCCATTAATTTACAGGCATTAAACACTAAATATCTTCCATTTGGTCTAGAAATTCATGAAAATGAGATTTAAAAATGATGTTATATTGTGGATTATTGTGTGAATGTTATTTGGAGACTCAGGCAATTTAAAACAAGTTTATCTTTTCTTAAGAAATGGATAGATGTTTAGATAATGAATTTTGTACTTATCTACAATTAGATAACTAACTAATTATATGCTTTAATTGCAGGTCATCCAAGTAAGATTGTTTCATATTTGTTTCAGAATGCTTCAATCTATAATAACTGAAAATTTCATTGAGTTCTCTTAATTGTTAAGAAAGTTATGGGCTTTTAACTGTTCCAGATCACAGCTTTTGAGTTAAGTCAATTGAAAGGCAATGGGGAACAAGATGCTAATTTCCGAGTATGAAAATGGTCATAACTTTCTTAATACTGAAGATATGAAAGTGAATTAGGTGTCAAATTAAACTTCTTTTTATCCTTTTTTGATGGGATAAATTGCAGACTTGAGTTTTTAAATCTCAAAATTTTGTAATATTGCTACACTAATCTGTTTTGTATTCAATGCCTACTATGTTCTGTTGTGCTGAAATAATTTCATTGTCCTGTCAGGGACACATGACAATAAACTCTTTTGACTCTTTTTTGACTTTGACTCATTTCCATTTTCAATGCAGTTTCAGGCACAAGGGAGGTCAAACAACTCATTGCATTTTCATTTCATTACCATTTCCATTGCAGTTTCAAGCACAGGGCAGGCCAAACAACACATTGCATTTTAATTTCAATTTCATTTCCATTGCAGTTTCAAACACAGGGCAGGCCAAACAACTCATTTCATTTTCATTAAGGGCTAACAAATCATTTATTGCTTGTACATTGCAAACTCACAGGTCATCTTAGAATCACAGTTGTGGCCTCTCCCTTGCGATCATCCAGAGTGACTGACTCACATCCAGGCATCCGGGATTTTATAGTCCTGCCCCCTCCCCCCCCCCCACCCGGAAGGGGCGTTATATTCATCATTGTGATTGACAGCCGAGAGGACCAGTCAGCTGATGTCAAGATCTTTTAAACACTCATAACTTTTTTTTTTCATCGATCAGCAAAATCCTCAGGGCTGCCTCAGCAGAGGAGGACTGTGAGTAAGATGGCCAAAAATCATAGTGATATAGGGCAGCGTATTTTCTAAAATCAATATAGAGTGCAGATAGGAAGTGGTCAAGATGAGACATTTAGTAATATAGATAGACAAATTCTTGATTAGAATGGGTGTCAAGGTTTATGGGAAGAAGGTAGGAAAATGGTATTATGAGGTAGAAATTAGCCTTGAATGAATGATGAAGTTACTCGATGGGTTGAATGGTCGAATTCTTCTCCTATAACCATATAACCATATAACAATTACAGCACGGAAACAGGCCTTCTCGGCCCTTCCAGTCCGTGCCGACCATTTATTTTCCCCTAGTCCCATCTACCTGCACTCAGACCATACCCCTCCATTCCCTTCCCGTCCATATACCTATCCACTTTACTTTTAAATGTTAAAATCGATCCTGCCTCCACCACTTCTGCAGGAAGATCATTCCACACAGCCACCGCTCTCTGAGTAAAGAAGTTCCCCCTCATGTTACCCCTAAACTTCTGTCCCTTAATTCTCATGTCATGCCCTCTTGTTTGAATCTTCCCTACCCTCAATGGGAAAAGTTTATCCACATCAACTCTGTCTATCCCTTTCATCATTTTAAAGACCTCAATCAAGTCCCCCCTTAACCTTCTGCGCTCCAAAGAATAAAGACCTAACTTGTTCAACCTTTCTCTGTAACTTAGTTGCTGGAACCCAGGCAACATTCTAGTAAATCTCCTCTGTACTCTCTCTATTTTGTTGACATCCTTCCTATAATTAGGCGACCAAAATTGTACACCATACTCCAGAAACTTGTGAACTAATGCTTTAAAACATCTTCTGGGGGTTAAACAACTTGAAGTCTGATTTAAAGGCAAGGAGATAAAAAGCAAAGGAATTAATTGATTGGAAAATGGATTTGTGAACTATACTTGTGAAGTATACTTTGATAAACATAGCAGTTTAGTTTAGTTTACAGTTACAGTGCGGAAACAGGCCCTTCGCCCCACCTAGTCCACACTGATCAGCGATTCCCACAGATTAACACTATCATACATATACTAAAGACAATTTCCATTTTATACCAAGCCAATTAACCTACAAACCTACACGTCTTTGGAGTGTGGGAGGAAATCGAAGATTTCGGAGAAAATTCAAGCAGGTCACGGGGAGAATGTACTAACTTTGTACAGACAAGCGCCCATAGTCAGGCTTGAACCTCGGTCTCTGGCGCTGTGAGGCAACAAATCGACCGGTATGCCACCGTGCTTAAACGCGATTGAAATGTGTAAATTAGCGCATATCTTTAGAAAATATAGGAGGTTCTGAAAGTATATGACATTTAAAAAAATATAAACTTTTCTAAAGAAAGTTAAAATTTAATGGAGTCCAGAAAACAATATGCAAGAACTCAGGAAAGCTTAGAAGGTAGTTCAAATGCTCAGGACATTGTACTGAAATTAAGGGAACAGATGGGGAACAGTTTGGTGTTTCTGAAGCAGGAAGTAATTAGGAGCCAAATGAAAGAATGTCTTGTGTTAGACACAAAATGCTGGAGTAACTCAGCGGGTGAGGCTGCATCTCTGGGTAGAAGGAATGGGCAACGTTTCAGGTCGAGACCCTTCTTCATGTCTTGTGTTTATGTAATGCACTGTATGACCTTGCTAAGGCTTTCAGGACTTTACTCTGTTATAATGTGACTAATTTGGAATGTCATGACATTTGGAATGTATTCTGATAAATAATGCAATGAATCAGGGGAGAGAAAAGAATCTGGCATAACATAAGAGAAATAAAGCACTTTAATATTTGTCACACAGAATGGGAAGTTAACTGAATACACAAATACCATGACTGTTGAAGAAGGCTTGCCTCAAATGGAACTAAGAACATCCCAAAGGAAAGGAGAGCTACCCGCTTCATTAAACGAGCAAGTCAGATAGAAATGTTGGATGATTTTATGCTCGGAACACCCAAGAGATTACTTTGACTTTGGAAATGTACCAGTTATTCTTTGAATTCTGACTGTGAAATTTAGGTGGAGGCCAAAGAGGAGATAGTTTAATAAGAGTTGACATGCAATCCTATGAGAGATAAAGGAGGGCATCAAAACTTAAAGCTGCCTGCAGAACTAAAATAATATTGATCAAGTCAAATTGAGTTTGAAGAAGGGTCTCGATTCGAAATGTCACCCGAGATGCTGCCTGTCCCGCTGAGTTACTCCAGCGTTTTGTGTCTAGAGTTTATTTTCATATGCGCATGTACAGTGCAGTAGTGGCACTATTCAAATCCCAGCATCACTAACACGTATTTGAGGCAATATTTATAAATTATACAATTTACACATACATTTTACATATCATTGAAAAGAAAAAGACTGTAAAAATAACACATGAGTGCAAAAAACTATTGGAGACTAGTGCTAGACGTTTTGACCGACAGCACGTGGCCTACAACACCTTGAATCCGCAGACCGCAAAGCTTCTAGCTGCGGGCGCGGTGTCCGGAGCCTGTGATCCCTCGTTGGGGAGCCCTGGAGAAGAAGAGCTGCGGCGGGGACTTACTTACCATCCGGAGAGGGATCCCTCGCCGGGAATCCCTGGAGAAGTGCTCCGACTACAGGCCTGTGACCTACATCATCCTGAAGCCGCAGTCTCTGGTTGGAAAGAACCGATTCGGGACTTACCTTCCGGACGAGAGAGCCTGTCATCTGGCCGCCCGCAGCGGCGACTGCGGAGGTTCATGGCCCCGACCACAGGGGGAAATGGAGGAGGACTGACTGTACTTTGTGCCTTCCACCACAGTGAAGAACGCTGTGGTGGATGTTTGTGTCAAATGTTTATTGTGTATTGTGTGTACCGCTGCTGGCAAATTCATTTCACTGCACTTTATTGTATATTGTGGTTGTGATTAATAAATCTGATTGATTGGTTGATTGAAACAAGACTGTGTTAGTTCAAGAAGTGGTCCGCAATGTTTGGTGTCAAATTAGGATTAGCGTTATACAATGTGTAGGATGGAGCTGCAGATGCTGGTTTACACCGAAGATAGACACATATTGCTGGAGTATCTCAGCGGGTCAGGCAGCATCTCTGGAATAAAGCAGCTGACCCACTAAAGTCTGATAAGGGTCTCAAACTGAATGGTCACCTATTCCTTTTCCACAGAGATGCTGCCAGATCTGTTGAGTTACTGCAGCACTTTGCGTAACTGCTGTTTAGCGATGCCCAAGTCGGTTTTGGAGCCTGATATTTGTTGAGAAGTAGCTGTTTTTGCGCCTTGCAGCAGTGAGAAGAGCCCTGCAAGGTGGCAACTCTTGATAATATTAATGCCACCTTCTTGGGCAGTGCCTCATGTAGCTGATGGAGGGGTTGGATGTGCCTGTGAAAGGCCAGACTAGACTGAATCAACCACTCTCTGCAGCTTGCATTCCAGTGAGTTGGAATTGCCATTGCAGGCCACGATGCAATCAGTCAGGATACTTTCTACAGTACAACCCTTGGAGTATTTGAGGACATACCAAATCTTTTTAAACTTCTAAGAAAGTAGAGGCACGGGCATGCCTTCACAATCACATCTATATGCTGAGACCAGGCTTCCCTGAGATGTTAATGCTCAGGGAAGTTCATATGATTCTGAATCAAAATTACGCCATTTGGCCCATCAAGCCTGATCTTTCTTTCTCTATCAACCTTATTCTCTTGCCTTCTCCCCAAAACCCCTGACACCCATACCAACCAAGAGCCTGTCAATTTCCGCCTTCCATCCATTGACTTGGCCTCCACAGACTCCTGTGGCAATGACTTCCACTGATTCACCACCCTATGAGTAAAGAAATTCCTCATCTCCTTTCTTTTATTCTGTGGCGATGGTCTCTGGTCCTAGACTAGTGGAAACATCCTCTCCACATCCTGTCTATCAAGGCCTTTCCCAAATTCAAAGTTTCAATGAGGTTTCCCTTCATCCTTCTAAATTCCAGAGAGTACAGGCCCAGTGCCATCAAATAGGTATGTTACAAAACTTACCTTGAGCAGCGCTGCAATTCTGCCGCTCCCCGTGTGCATGACTTTGGCGCCTTTCAGGGGGGGGGCGGGCTTAAAGTGCCGTTTTTCTTCAGACTGGGCAAATCGATCAATGTTGGGCGATTTCGTTGCGGAAGAAAAATCGCTCCGACATTTCATTAATGAAGGTATTTTTAAATTACGCTGGATTATTTATTATCTAGAGTAATTTAAAAATCACCTTCAAAAGCCGTGAGCGATTATAACGGGAAGGATTTTGCATAGGGGAGAAAAAAAGGTACACAGTTTATTTTTATATTAAAAGTTGGTTTTTATGGAGGCTTTAATAATATTTTCATGTTGCGAAATGGGGTCCAAAGAAAATGTATGAACCGGCTGTATTTTTCATACCGACTTCACAGCAAATCACAACGTTCCAATCCACCGCATTCCACTAAAACCCACTCGCTAGTTGATTTAAATGGCCATTAATTTACAGGCATTAAACACTAAATTCCTTCCATTTGGCCCAGAAATTCATGAAAATGAGATTTAAAAATTATGTTATATTGTGGATTATTGTGTGAATGTTATTTGGACACTTAGGCAATTTATCTTTCTTAAGAAATGGATAGATGTTTAGATCTACTCATTGAATTTTGTAATTAGCTACAATTAGATAACTAACTAATTATATGCTTTAATTTCAGGTCACCAAGTAAGTGTTTCATATTTGTTTCAGAATGGTTTAATCTATAATAACTGGAAATTTCATTGAGTTCTCTTAATTTTTAACAAAGTTATTGGCTTTTAACGATTCTAGATCACAGCTTTTGAGTTAAGTCAATTGAAAGGCAATGGGGAACAAGATGCAAATTTCTGAGTATAAAAATGGTCATAACTTTCTTAATACTGAAGATATGAAAGTAAATTAGGTGTCAAATTAAACTTCTTTTTATGCTTTATCTGATGGGATAAATTGCAGACTTGATTTTTAAACTCTCAAAATTTTGTAACATTGCTACATTAAACACTCACCTTATGTTAACCCAAGCATTCCTGGGATTACCTTCGTACTAACTACTAAGCTACTAACTCTCTCCACCACTGACACATCAACGAAAGGATTATGATAAAACAGAAACAAGGAGGTTTAATATCAGTGTGCTCTTCATGATTTGGAATGGGATGGAAGACTTTATTGGATCATGTGACAAGTCACAGTGGATCTCTTTGCTGCTTACCCAAGGTATACAAATAGGTACATAAACGGCGCTGACAAATTTACAAAGCACCCCCACCGACTGCTTGGTTGCTCTGCACCTCCCCCCCCCCCCCCCCCCCGCCCCACTCCCTCCAGGCCGGTTCCTCCATTGTCCTTCCTCCACTCCCCCTCACGCTGGTTCCCCCTGAATCAAACTAAAGACTAAAGACGAAAACACAGGAATAAAAAATACCCATGAATATAGACTAGCCAGCAGCTGAAAAAGGAACGCAAAAATCTTCCTTTCAAGCACATTTTCAATTTAAGGAAATAGTCAAAGAATGATGGAGTTAATAAGGGACCTGGCCTTATTATGGAGAAAAGAGCTTGATTGCATAACTAAATGGCGTCTCTATATTAGTCTGCCCGAGACAGTCACAATAAAGGAAGAGGCACCAGCCCCAGTGTAATAAATACAAAGAGGAGGTCATGCACTTAAATATCAGAGTTGAAAGTGCAGTGTGGATAGAATCCGTCTTGAATTGCTGAGGTCTGGATAAATTAGAGTTAAAGAAATAAGTTTGTAGCGTGGGGGCTTTCTTGCCACTCCCACACTCGTTTGTACATTCTCCCTGCAGAGATAGATAGATTCTTGATTAGTACGGGAGCCAGGGTTTAGGGGGTGAAGGCTGGAGAATGGGGTTAGAAGGGAGAGATAGATCAGCCTTGATTACATGGCAGATTAGACGATAAGCTGAATGGCCTAATTCTGCTCCTATCACCTATGAACTTGATCGGTCTGAAGAAATGTCTCAACCTAAAACGTGGCCTGTCCATTCCCTCCAGAGATTGTTGAGGTCCTCCAGCACTTTGTATTTTACTTATTGTGAGTGTTGTTGATGTAGGGGACTGATCATAATCTGTTATTGGGCAGCACAGTGGTGCAGCTGGTAGAACCACTGCCTCACAGCGCCCACGACCCTGGTTCGATCCTGACCTCGGGTGCTGTGTGGAGTTTGCACATTCTTCCTGTGACTGCATGGGTTTCCTCTGGGTGCCCCAGGTTCCCCCCACATCCCAAACCCGGGGCACCCGATTAACCTACAAAAGCAGTTTTGTAGGTTAATTGGCCTCTGCAAATTGCCGCGAGGACGCAGGGAATGGTAACAAAATTGTAATAACATGGAACTAGTGGGAATGGGTGATCAATGGTCGGCATGGACTCAGTGGGCTGAAGGGCATGTTCCATTCCATACCTTCCAACAAATCAATTAATTGAATGAGTGAGGAATCTTGAGAAGCTGTGGGTCCATTCTGGCAGCAGAGTGACTGGTCAGTATGCAACAAAAGATGTTCACTGGACACATCACAGTAAACTAAACTCAACTCAGTAGTCATTTCACAGTTTCAGAAGCCATGCTGATCTAAGGCTGGAAATGGTTTGTTTTAAATATATATATTTTTATTTATTAGAGATACAGTAGATTACATCAGTGTACGTCCCGTATATTTTATTACAATCATTGTACCCCTTAATTTTTAAGGCTATTAGAGAAAAAGAATAGAAACAGAGAAAGTTGAGAAAGTGAAAAAGAGTTGTGAAAGTGAAGAAGCGTGACGAAGGGAAAGAAAAAAGAGCCCTTGGTCGAAGAGTTAGAGAAAGGAGATTAAGAGAGACTCTAGAGAAAAAAAAGAGAGAAAGAAGAAAAAAGGAAAAGCCAGTTACTTTATTATAAACATCATGCAAAAGGAATTTACCAACTCGACAGTTTTTCATCCCCCTTTACCAAGACCCGACGCCGGTAGCTTTTTGAGGTACTCTTGCACCCTATCCTTGTCGTAGATCTATAAATGCAGACCATGTCTTATAGAAGCGATCTGATTTTCCTGCCAGGCGGAGTCTCATATCCGCCAGATGTAGTGTTTCAAACATAGTTGAAATCCACATATGAAGAAGGGCCTCGACCCGAAATGTCGCCTATCTCCTTTGCTCCTTAGATGCTGCTGCACCCGCTGAGTTTCTCCAGCTTTTTGTGTAATCCACAGATTTACTGTTGGGATGGGAGCATTTTTCCAGAATTTTAAGATTAGCTTTTTTCCAGTTATTAAGCCGCATTCAAATAGATTATTTTGAAACACAGGGCTACTTTCCGTTGTTCCGACAATAATCCATTCTGCCTTTGGTATCAGTTTTATTTTAAATAATTTTGTGAAGATTTCAAAAATTTCAGTCCAAAATTTTTGAATTTTAAGGCTGGAAATGTTGATGATTATAATAGAAGAACTAATCCATCCGAAACATATGGCGAGCAAAGGATACACATTGGGAATTGCCTTCATTTACTGGATAACCATTACATTGTCATTAGTTGCATGAAAATAACATTTCACACTGAATCCCTTCCCTGTGATATTCATGTAGGTTCTGCTTTAGCACATTAAATACCCAGGAAATTAATCTCACAAGTAACAAAATAAACATACTTTTACTTTAGATTAATTTAGAGATACCACGTGGAAACAGACCCTACAGCCCACCGAGGCTGCACTGACCAGCGATCCCCACACACTAACACTATCCTATACATTCACCAGGAACGATTTACAATTTTACCAAGTCAATTAACCTGCAAACCTGTATGTCTTTGGAGTGTGAGAGGATACCAGAGATAACTCTACCTCTGCGCCACTGTGTCGCCCGACTTTAATAAATGGGTAATTGGAAATGACTGTCCACCGACCAGTCCGTCCCAGAAAGTGAACAATTACAATTGTGTAGTTACAATCCTTCAGGTTGTTAATCACTTAACTAACAAGGAAGACCATTTTTTGTTAAACTTACTGTTATACTAGCTTGGAATTAAAGTGAAATGAGAAACACTTCCACATTAGTGCCTCATATTTGTGAATTTACTGACTTGGCACCACATGGGTCTAATTGAACCTCTGATGAGTTTGTTTTTACATGGGTTCCCAACACAGCTTCATGGTCAGGTACTTTTGAAAGGAGTTGCTAACGTTATGTAAATGTTATTGTGTAGGAACAGATGGAACACAGCTTTGTAAAACGATCCAAATCAGCCAATGTGAGTTTGCTTCTCAACATCTCAATCAATCAATACCAAAACTATTTATTTTTAATTTCAGGATTGAACTAAACAGTATTCACTGGGAAATTCTGTCCGTTTGTAAAGAATATTGTATTGTTTCTTGTAGAGAAGAATTCTTATAAAGATTTGCTTCTTTATAAACAGTCAAATGGATTGATAATAGGTTTACCCAAGTATAGAATGTATGTTTTAACAGACCTTTTTTGCTATTTACCCAGTATGTTTTTGAAGATCAGCCCTTAATAGACAATACTGGCCCTAATTACAAACCTGCTTAGAATGTTAATATTGTGCAGTGTTACATGGTTAGGTGACAATGCTTTAACCATGCGTGTTGTACAAACAAGTGTAAAATTACCAACTTGTAAGTGGTCCACTTACCCCATGTTTCGGAAGTGCCGGACCCACCTACCTGCCTGGTTATAGAGTAGGACTGGCAGAGTGCGTGGAACCTCTGTCCAGTTTTCACGCTGCCATAGCCTCAGTGAACCGCTCACTGCCGATGGAGGCGTGGAGTGTGTTGTCGCCGAACCGATGAAGCTTTGTTCATCGTTGGTACTTTGATTGGTCCGACAGCTTTTGCTTCCTCATCCAGGTTTTGCCTGTTGAATAGGTCTTACGTGAATAGAAGATTCGGCGGCTAGAGCTCTGTTCACTGCCGGCACTTGTAGCGTGAGGGGAACTCTGACCCCTTCCAGGTATTCTGCCAACGGCTGGTAACCAACTCTTCTGGCAGCAACACCTTCATCTGCGAGGATTGCCTTGAAGCCATACACATGTGCTCCCGTATGTTCCACGGACATACTTTAGAATTTGAAGTCAGTTACCTACTGACCATTCACACTCCACTCCATAAAGGGGGAGATTCGTAGGCAGCCCTGAATAGGTGCTGGCTCAGGCCCCTGAGGGTACCTGCGCTGATATGGCCTCTCCAACAGACCTGTACCAGAATGGAAAAAACTCGGCGGCAGAATAATTCTGCCCCGCATGCTCTCCTCCTCCAAGAGGGAGACATTAAGCCGCCCTGAATAGGTGCTGCTGGCACAGGCTCTCCCATAGGCCGGCACTGACACTACTCCTCCTGTTGGAGTGTGTCTTGGTGGGACATCCTCTCAATTAGGAGCTCCATCCAGTTTAGCTAAAATATGTTAATCATCACCAAAGGGGAACCCTCCCGGCCCGACTCGTCCCGAGTCCATAGGCCTGACCGCTTTATTATTGGTTATACCCCATGTCCTGGGGACCACAGCGGTGTGGGAGCCGCTGACCGTACTGTCAGCGGCTCTGGTGGTGATACCACCTTCCTCCTGGATTTACCCCTCTACGGGAACCACAGCAATTCTGCGGTTCTGACTGGAGTCTCCCCACAGCCCAAGCTGGTTTCCCTGCGGCTCGCCAGACTTTGTGACAATATCTAGCAGGAAACCTCCATAAGAAGAGGTTCCTGCAAAAGAAAACAGAACCTGGTAAGAAATACAAAACTTACCTGCATGTTTAAACTTACCGCTGGCAGGACCGTTGCGCCTGCCAGTCAGTCACTAACGATGCAAAAAGATGTAATGACGAGTATGCACACTGGCGGAGTTCTTCACGGAATCATTCACGTGACTCCGAAGTAAAATTGAGATAAGCTTCAGGCAAGACAATACTTCCATGCTGCAGAAGTCCCAGTCAATGACTAATAAGAGAGAGTCTTCCCATCTCCCTTAACGCCATCACCATTGTTGACTCCTTCCATCAATATCCTGGGGTTCACCACTCACCAAAACCCTAACTGCACCAAGTATATTGATCCTTCATTAATCAGAATGAAGAAGGGTCTCGACCTGAAATGTCACCCATTCCTTCTCTCCAGAGATGCTGCCTGACCCATTGAGTAAGCATTTAAACAGGAAGTGGTGGGTACAGACATTGGGGGCTGAAGGGTCTGTTCCTGTGTGGTAATGTTCTATGTTCAGGCCAGAAGCAGATCGTTCTGTCATGTGTGACTTGCCAACTAACTTGCCAAGGTCTCTTCACCATCTAGAATGTAATTAATGGAACCTTGGAGGAGTGTAATGGGACACTCTCCACTGCCTTGGATGAGTGCAGCAACCACAATTATCATGAAGTAGGTATGTTACAAAACTTACCTTAAGCAGCGCTGCAGTTCTGCCGCTCCCCGTGTGTGCGATTTTTTGGTGCTTCTCAGAGGGGGGCGGGCTTAAAGTGCCGATTTTCTTCAGACTGGGCAAGTCGATCCATGTCGGGCGATTTCGTTGCGGAAGAAAAATCGCTCCGACATTTCATGAATGAAAGTATTTTTAAATTACGCTAGATTATTTATTATCTAGAGTAATTAAAAAATCACCTTCAAAAGCCGTGAGAGCCGACAACGGGAAGGATTTTGCGTAGGGGAGAAAAAAAGGTAAATAGTTTATTTTTATATTAAAAGTTGGTTTTTATGGAGGCTTTAATAATATTTTCATGTTGCGAAATGAGGTCCAAAAAAAATGTATGAACCGGCTGTATTTTTTATACCGACTTCACAGCAAACCGCAACGTTCCAATCCATTGCATTCCACTAAAACCCACTCGCTAATTGATTTAAATGGCCATTAATAGTAAGATTAAACGAGAACTTACCAGTTTGAAGTTTGATCTTTATTTTATGAGGAGTTGCGATGAGGGATTTCGTGAAGAACCCGCCAGCACGCATGCGCGACATACTTCAAAGCAGCGGTGTGGAATCACAGAACCAAAACCAAGAAATGACTTGTTATAGTAAGATTGAAGAGACTCTAGTTACCAGTTGACTTTATGATCGAGGGTTGGGAGCGGAGGGCACGAAATCCCTCATCGCAACTCCTCATAAAATAAAGATCAAACTTCAAACTGGTAAGTTCTCGTTTAATCTTACTATTTCATTTCGGAGTCACGTGAGTGACTTCGTGAAGACTTCAAAGCTTCTGTGATTTCACGCCCTGGACAACGTCCATGCTATCACACACGCTACTGAAAGGATGGACAGGAGTAACCAATTTCCGAAGCTACTATTCTGAAAAATAATAATATTTATTAATAACAACAACAAAGAAAAAACCCCTCACTGAGGGGTGACTGTATGTTCTCGGCCTGCATCTAGCACGGCTCCTGCGAACATTCCAGGTATGGCGACGGGTTTATTATAAAACCGCTGAAAGGTGGCTTCACTGGCCCATCCCGCTGTGGCAAGTATCTGGTCCATGGGCACCTCCATGACCTTTGCCGCCGATGTAGATGCTGCCCTGGTGGAATGGGATTTAAAAACATCAGTGTCAATACCTGCCTTTTTTAAGACGAGCCTGAGCCATCTGGAGATCGTCTGTGCCGTCACTCTATGGTGAGGTTTTTTGTGGCTGATGAGCAGGTATTGCTCCATTCCCCTTAATTTCCTCGTCACTTTAATATAGTGGCGGATATGGGTGGCTATGCACAGCCTAGCATCAGCGGGGTATGCTGGAAACACCAGCTGCAGCCCTGTGAATCCAGGTCTATGCTGCTTCAGCAATTCATCAATGAAGAAAGTGACCCGCTCAGGGGTAGAGATCATCTTGTCGATATTGGCCTTGTGAAGCGTCTGCACCCTTTGTGCCGAAGTGAGCGCCATCAACATCACCAACTTCAGGGTGAGTTTGTCCAGTTCAAGCCCAGCCATGGGTGACCACGTCCTGAGTAGGGTCAGTACTTTTCCAATATCCCAGGTGATGTTGTAACGGGGCCTTGGCGGGTTGGAATTAAATATTCCCCGCATGAGCTTGGAGACCAGTTTGTTAGATCCTACCTCAATATTGAGGTAGGATGATAGGGCACTCCTGGCGCTATTGATGGCACTGTAACTGAGATGTTCATCATGGTGTAGCCCCGCAAGAAATTTCAGCACGTCTGTGATGGAGACGGAGTCATATGCAACGTCCATGCGGCCACAATAGGTTTCCCATTTCCTGATGTGCGATAAGTATTGCCGTCTTGAGGACTCCCTGCATGATGCTCCCATGGTATCCATTGTCCTTGATGATAGACCATACTGTAGTAATGGTCTGTTCAAATCCTGCAAGCCAATAGATTCAAGTGACTATAGCAGGGGTGTGGTTTCCCTGCGACAGGGTTCGTCACCAATTGTGGGCAACCCTCTAAGAGGACCCATGGTTGACTTATCATTCCAAGGACCACCGGATACCATGACTGCGTAGGCCAGTCGGGTATGATAAGGATGCCCTTAGCAGCATCGAGCTGGATTTTCCGCAATACCCGACTGATGAGGCAAAATGGAGGAAATGCATAGAAAAACCATTTCCCCCAATCTAGCGAGAACGCGTCCATCGCCATTGCCCCAGGATCTGGTTCCCATGATGCGTATGTTGGTACCTGATGGATCAACCGTGACGCAAAAAGGTCAATATCCGGTTTACAAAATTTGGCTGTAATTTTGGTGAATATTTGGGAATTCAACATCCACTCGATGTTGTCATTAAATTTCCGTGACCTGGTGTCCGCCACTGTGTTGAGCTTACCTGGTAAGTAGGTAGCTGAGATCCAAATATTCCGTTGAATACACCAGAGCCAAATTGTATTTGCCAATTCATCACATGAAATTGACCTGGTACCGCCCATATGATTCAGATATGCCACCGCAGTGGTGTTGTCTATTTGGAGACGGACATGAGTGTCAGTAATGTTTGAACAATAAGCTCTTAGTCCGTGGAATGCTCCCAGCATCTCCAAATAGTTTATCCCCTGTGCTGACAACAGAGTAGCTTCAAGTGAGTCCCATCTACCTCCACAACTGGTGTTGTTGTCCGTAGCTCCCCAGCCATGGGAGCTTGCGTCTGTTTGTAAGTATACCACCGGACGAGGCTCAATGATGGGTTTGAATGAGTTATGGATATTGCCAATCCACCATTGCAACTCAATTTTTGCCTTGAGCGGCAGCTGCATAGGTCTATCAAAATGTCCAGCATTTGATTTTAATGCTGCTATTTTTGATCTTTGCAAATTTTGATAATGTAAAGGTCCAAATTGAGCAGCTGGAAAGACTGCTACAATTTTCCCAATTACCTTGGCAGTTTGTCTAATTGACGGTATACTGGCGCAGACCAGATTCTTACATGCTTGAAACACATCCCCAACTTTATTAGTTGGTATGGTGGTGATCATGTGATTGGCGTCTACCGTGAACCCCAGGTAGTCCATGATCTGTGCGGGGAAGAACTTTGATTTGTCTGGATGGATAATAAATCCCATTTTTTGAAATATTTCCACTGTGGCTGAAACTGCCAATTCTGCTGACTCCAGTGTATGTCCAATTATCAGAATGTCATCCAAATAAGCCATGACCGTATGATTTTGCCTCCTTAGTGTAGCTAGTACTGGCTTGAGTAGTTTAGTGAACAGTCTGGGGGCTGTGGTAAGCCCATTGGGCAATGCTTTGTATTGCCAAAGCTGATCCATCCAGATAAATTTCAAGAACTTTCTGTGATGTTCCCGAATGGATACTGAATAGTATGCATCTTTTAAATCAATGCATGCCATGAAGCAGCCCTTCGAAATCAAAGATTTGGCTGTTTCGAACGTGTCCATTTTGAAATGGGTATATTTTACAAAGGTATTCAAGTGAGTTAAATCTATAATGACCCGACATCCACCATCTTTTTTGGTTTTAGTAAATATATTAGATACGAATTCAATTGGTTCATGTGTGGTTCTTTCTATCACCCCTTTCTCTTGTAATCTCAAGATTTCAGCATAGCCTTCTGCTGATTCCTTTTTGGAAAGTGCAAATTTGCGATTTGGCATATGCTGAGGTGGAGGCAATTGGCCATTAATAAACTCAATTTCATAACCCTGAATACTTTGTAAGATAAACTCATCTGAGGTGATGGTTTCCCATGCCTCCTTAAAGCCCCGTAGTCTGCCCCCAACCTGTGAGGTTAGACATGCAAGTGCATGGAATCCAGACCGCCTTACCTTCATGGTTATCGGTGGTCCCTGATATGTTTGGTGGGACGTGGAGGTGCTGGGTTGCGTTGTTGATGTGGAGTCCGCATTTTCCATGCTGGCCGCTGAGGGCCAAGTCCTAAAAAAGGCCTGGGCTGAGGAGGCTGTTGATATTGAGGAGGCGCCGTAGTGTAGGTCCTTGCTGGCCTGTCGGTTTGACCTCGCGGCCTAAAATAAGGTGTTTTCTTGGCCGGAAGTCTGGTCACAGTATGTGATCTCATCAGACCCACTGTTTTAGCATGGTCATCTAGGTCTTTGACCTGCTTCGGGAGGTCTTCTCCGAACAGCTGTCTGGGTGGTGGCGTAGGAGGTGCTCTGCATAGTCCCGCAAATTTGGGGTTCAACGAAGGTTTAATTATGCTTTTCCTGAAAGCGTTAATTTCGTACTGCGTATTACAAAGCAGTGTTAGAGCATCCTCCTGTTCGGTGTTTAAATCAACTCCGTGCACTGACCTTGCAAAAGCGGTAATCCCAGATGTAAGTAGTTTCAGGATTCTCTGCAGTTTCACTTCCTGCGCTCTGATGCCCGGGCTGATATTGCCCCAGATTGGCATGTTTACAATCGGCACGTTGAGTGAATTGCAATTTCCTGGAGCCTTGTGTCTTTCCATGGCCTTCGCAAGGACCTCCTCCTGTAGCTGGAGGTTCGTGAGGTAATCTATGGTCGCGGCCAGTTTAGTGTTGAGGGGTTGTCCTGAAGATACGGGTAACCCGAACTTGGCTGCCACATCCAGGAGCTCTTCCTGGGGGACCTCAGGTGCAGCTGGGGCATGTACCAGGATCTCCTCCTCTTCTGGCCTCATGCTGTCCATAGATGGTGATGGGGATATGTCCATAAGTCCCCTGGAACTGTGAGCGTCCTGTCTTTGATTTAGTAGGACTTGTTCCAATATCCTCTCCATACGGTCCAAGCGCCCTTCATCGTGCGTGTATGGGCGGTTAGAGTCCTCATGCCTGAAGGAACTACTGAGGCTCCCGTCGTCGGCCCGTACCTCGTCGAGGTAATATCGGTGCTGTGACGATGTGTCGCTACCAGCCGCCTCGGCGAAGCTGAGCGATTCCCGCGCGGATCTGCTCAAGCGCCTCCTTTTCGCTGAGCTGCATCCGGCTGCCTCTGAGGGCATAGGTGGGGAGAGGTCGGCACCCAACGCCGCAGCGTGGTGACCCGACATCCGCGCGGGCTTGCCGACTGTCCTTGATCTGGACCCAGACGGCGTACGGTCCCGACCCGCCCCCAGCGGGGGAAGCGGTGACCGTGACGAGACTCCACCCGCGTGACTCCTCCTGGTCCCCCTGGGTGGTGAGTCCATGCTGGCCCTCCTTGGTCTGCCAGTGGATTCGGGTCTCGCCGATTCACCAGACCACATTCTAGTGGCTCCTGGTGAGACCTCAGCCCTAGAAGGGCTAGGTAGTCGAGCTCTATCCCTGGTTCCTTCGAGAGGGCTCAGGGAGAAGGGCCGTGCGGCAGCACGCGGGTCCCTTTTGCTCGTCTCCGCCAATGACCCAGTGGGTGACAGAGAAATGGAGTCAGGGTGCCCCTGCTCCGGCGCTGTACCGAGTTCTTGCTCTGCGGGACCCCCGCTAGAGCACAGCTGCGTCGGTGAACCGGGTCCTGTGATAACAGGGCTCCCCGATTTGCGCGCCTTTTTCCCGGCCCGTCCTACCGCTGTAGACGGGGACTCCGGGATGGGTGGCCGGCAACTCCTTCCAGAAGTTCTGCGGCCCTTACTCCTTTTTACGTCCATGTCCCTGTGGGAGAAAACACAATTACTCACACAGGACAACCAACTCAAGGTTGTCTATACTTACCTGAGTGGCCCTTATGAAGGGCTGGTGGTGAGCCGCGCTCCTCTCCAGCCGTCGGCTGCAATGCGAGCGACGATATGTCACGCATGCGTGCTGGCGGGTTCTTCACGAAGTCACTCACGTGACTCCGAAATGAAATTTACAGGCATTAAACACAAAATTCCTTCCATTTGGCCCAGAAATTCATGAAAATGAGATTTAAAAATTATGTTATATTGTGGATTATTGTGTGAATGTTATTTGAACACTTAGGCAATTTAAAAAAAAGTTTATCTTTTCTTAAGAAATGGATAGATGTTTAGATCTACTCATTGAATTTTGTAATTAGCTACAATTAGTAACTAACTAATTATATGCTTTAATTTCAGGTCATCCAAGTAAGATTGTTTCATATTTGTTTGAGAATGCTTCAATCTATAATAACTGGAAATTTCATTGAGTTCTCATAATTTTTAACAAAGTTATGGGCTTTTAACGATTCTAGATCACAGTTAAGTCAATTGAAAGGCAATGGGGAACAAGATGCAAATTTCCGAGTATGAAAATGGCCATAACTTTCTTAATACTGAAGATATGAAAGTGAATTAGGTGTCAAATTAAACTTATTTTTATGCTTTATCTGATGGGATAAATTGCAGACTTGATTTTTTAAATCTAAAAATTTTGTAACATTGCTACATGAGGCTTAAAAACCATTCGCAGCGGTAGAGTTACCGCCTCACAGCGCCAGAGACAAGGGTTTGATCCTGACTATGGGTGTTGTCTGTACGGAGATTGTACATTCTACCGATGACATGCATGGGTTTCCTCCCATGCTCCAAATTTGTACAAGGGCGTATAGGTCTGTAGGCTAATGGGCTTCGGTGAAATTGTAAATTGGCCCTAGTGTGTGTAGGATAGTGTTAGTGTGCGGGAATCACTGGTCGTCGCGCACCCGACTAGCCAGTGGGTCTGTTTCCGCACTGTATCTCTAAACTATACTAAACTAAACTCAAGATTCAAGAGAGTTTATTGTCATGTGTCCCTGATAGGACGATGAAATTCTTGCTTTGCTTCAGCACAACAGAACATAGTAGGCATTGACTACAAAACAGATCAGTTTTGAACTAAACTCAAGTACAATACTACCAGAGTTGTCGAAAGCCATTTGGTTTTGACTTCCAAGGCCATATGCCTGCAATCAATTGTAAATGTAGGTCCCAAAATTCTTTGGACGGCACATTATTCCACCCAAGGAAATTATTGTGAATATTGTGCTCATGAGGATTGTAAATAGGAATGGGTCACATGCAGGCACGTGCCGTTATAATTTACAATTATAGCAAGCCAATTAGCCTACAAACCTGTGTGGGAGGAAATCGGAGCTCCTGAAGAAAATATACGCAAGTCACGGGGCGAATGTGCAAACTCCGTACAGACAGCACCCATAGTCCGGATCAAACCCGGGCAATTTGCAGTGACCTATTAATCTACAAACCCGCACATCTTTGGAATGTGTGAGGAAACTGAATCACAGAGGAACCCCCCAAAGACATAGGGAAACATGCAAATTCCACACAGAAAGCACCCAAGGTCAGGTTCGAACCTGGGTCTCTGCCACTGGGGAGTTTTAAACTCGCAATAACAAAAGTTACTTTTCACACAGGGTTTTCAAAAATCAAGATGTTTTTAATAGCTTTAAATGTATTCTGTTACCGCAGGCTAAAATACCAGTCTATAGAAACATAGACAATAGTTGCAGGAGTAGGCCATTCGGCCCTTTGAGCCTGCACCGCCATTCAATATGATCATGGATGATCATCCAACTCAGTATCCTGTACCTGCCTTCTCTCCATACCGCCAGATCCCTTTAGCCACAAGGGCCACATCTAACTCCCTCTTAAATATAGCCAATGAACTGGCCTCAACTACTTTCTGTGGCAGAGAATTCTACAGATTCACCACTCTCTCTGTGAAAAATGTTTGTCTCACCTATAGGACTTCCCTCTTACCCTTAAACTGTGACCACTTGTTCTGGACTTCCCCAACATCGGGAACAATCTTCCTGCATCTAGCCTGTCCAACCCCTTAAGAATTGTGTACGTTTCTATAAGATCCCCCCTCAATCTTCCAAATTCTTCTAAAACTACAAATCAAGTCTATCCAGTCTTTCTTTATATGAAAGTCCTGCCATCCCAGGAATCAGAATGGTGAACCTTCTCTGTACTCCCTCTATGGCAAGAATGTATTTCCTCAGATTAGGAGACCAAAACTGTACACAATACTCCAGGTGTGGTCTCACCAAGACCCTATAGAACTGAAGTAGAACCTCCCTGCTCCTGTACTCAAATCCTTTTGCTATGAATGCTGGCATACCATTCGCTTTCTTCACTGCCTGCTGCACCTGCATGCCTACTTTCAATGACTGGTGTAACATGACACCCAGGTCTCGTGGCATCTCCCCTTTTCCTAATCAGCCACCAAGCAAATAATAGTCTACTTTCCTGTTCTTGCCGCCAAAGTGGATAACCTCATATTTATCCACATTATACTGCATCTGCCATGCATTTGCCCACTCACCCAGCCTATCCAAGTCACCTTGCAGCCTCCTAGCATCCTCCTCACAGCTAACACTGCCCCCCAGCTTCGTGTCATCTGCAAACTTGGAGATATTGCATTCAATTCCCTTGTCTAAATCATTAATATATATTGTAAATAGCTGGGGTCCCAGCACTGAGCCTTGCGGTACCCCACTAGTCACTGCCTGCCATTCTGAAAAGGACCCGTTTACCCCGTCTCTTTGCTTCCTGTCTGCCAGCCAGTTCTCTATCCACATCAATACTGAACCCCCAATACCGTGTACTTTAAGTTTGCATACTAATCTCTTATGTGGGACCTTGTCGAAAGCCTTATGAAAGTCCAGATATAACACATCCACAGGTTCTCCCTTATCCACTCTACTAGTTACATCCTCAAAAAATTCTATAAGATTCGTCAGACATGATTTACCTTTCATAAATCCATGCTGACTGTGTCCAATGATTTCACCACTTTCCAAATGTGCTGCTATCCCATCTTTCATAACTGACTCTAGCATTTTCCCCACAACCGATGTTAGACTAACTGGTCTGTAATTCCCTATTTTCTCTCTCCCTCCCTTTTTAAACAGTGGGGTTACATTAGCTACCCTCTAATCCTCAGGAACTACTCCAGAATCTAAAGAGTTTTGAAAAATTATCACTAATGCATCCACTATTTTTGGGGCTACTTCCTTAGGTACTCTGGGATGCAGCCTATCTGGTCCTGGGGATTTATTGGCCTTTAATCCATTCAATTTAGCTAACACCACTTCCCGACTAACCTGGATTTCACTCAGTTCCTCCATCTCATTTGTCCCCCGGTTCCTGCTATTTCTGGCAGATTATTTATGTCTTCCTTAGTGAAGGCAGAACCAAAGTAGTTATTCAATTGGTCTGCCATGTCCTTGTTCCCCATGATCAATTCACCATGATCAATATCCCTTGATTCCCTTGGTCCCAAGAGCTAAATCTAACTCTCTCTTGATGGTGCATTGCTTAATAAAGTAATTTTATTAAGTAATTTTATTACTTTATTAAAGTAATAAATTATTGCACAAATGCCAATAGAAGCAATTGCTTGTCAATTTCCTAAGCAACTGTAAAATAACTCCCGTGGTGAAACTGACAGCCGATGTTCTTTGGAGACAATGCAGGTAATTACTTTGGACTAATTCCTGATCAGAATTCTGTTATGACCAATAATGTTTCCTAATGTATTATTCACTTTATATACAAGACACATTACAGAAGCACACGTTATAGCAGACCTACATGTACATTTTTAATGAGACACCACAATTCCAGTAGATTATATCCTCTGCTGTACAGTGCTAAAAGTGCATTTCAAGAAATTTAGAAAATTGTGGGGATGTAGCCAATCCATTACAGACCTGTCTCCCCACCATTGACTCCATCTATACTTACCATTGGCTCAGGAGAGCACCCAAAATAATTAAAAGTCTTTTCCCATCTTAGTCATTCCTTCTTCTCCCCGTTCCTCTCAGGCAGAAGAGACAGAAGCTTGAAAGCTCACACCATCAGACCCAGAAAGAACTTGGTCCTATCTGTGAGCAGGCTTCCCGGCAGTCCTTCCATTAGCGAGGGGACATTCTCGATTCTCCAACCTACCTGATTGCAGACATTGGACATTGGCCTCTGGAGCTGTAATGCTTCAATGCTGAGAACTATATTCTGCACTTCATACCTCTCTCCGCTCTGCTTCATGTACTCGAGTCTTGCTGGGTTGTGCTCATATATGCATTTTCTGAATTGACTGTACGATACGATAGAACCTTGGTGCACATGGCAATAATAAACCCATAACCTTCCCATGCTCTTGTTGGTTCACTGATAGACAATTAGACTTACTACATGAGTATAAATGAAAATGTTTGCATCCATTTAAAGTCAGACTGCAGTTGGAGTGTAGACGTCACCTGGTGAAGCTGGATTCAAGCAAGCCATCCAATTTCCATTGATTAAATTTCAATTTACTGTTCCAGTTGCCCTTCTACTTTAACGTTGATGGGGATCTGAGAGTCACCATGTCTTCCTTGAGTTTAAAATTGATCCAGTATTCTGGTACCATTTCCAAGATGTACAGAATGCTGAAAATGAAGGACGAATATAGGAGGATCTCAACTAAGTTATGTTTTGTTATTAGTCTCTGTTCAATCTCTTTAGCGTACTTCAATTGTCAAAGGATCAACAGAGATGAAAATTGTCTCAGGCAATAGTGTATGTTCTTCACTGAGCCATTTGATAAGATTTTGCATGGTAGAATGATCCATGAAATTAAGGCACAGGGGATCATGCAGTCATAAGGTCATGTGGTAGGAGCAGAATTTGGCCATTCGGCCAATTAAGTCTACTGTGCCATTAAATCATGACTCATCTATCTTTCCTTCTCAACCCCATCCTCATCCCCAACCCCTGCCTTCTCCTCATAACCCCCGACACCCGTACTAATCAAGAATCTATCCAAGGCAAGCTGGCTAATTGAATCCAAAACTTGACCCGGTGATAGGAGGTTGGTGGTGGAAGGATACAAGCAGAAATGTACTGCAGGGTCTGGTGGTGGGAACCTTGTTATATATTGATGACTTGGGTGTGAATGTAGAGATCTTGTGAATAGTGAGGAAGGCTGTCGAAGGCTGCAGCTGGATAATAATCAAATGGAAAGTCAGGAGGAGCGATGGCGCATATAATTTAATCCTGACTAGTGCAAGGAAATTGGGAGGTCAAATAGTAGTAGGACACACAGAATCAACATTGGGGACTTAAGAAATGATGATGAGTTCAAGTCCATCGTTCCCTGAGAGCGGCAACGGTGGATAGGTTAGTGAATGATGCATCTGACATGTTTGCCTTCATAGAGCAGGATATGGAATATAAAGGTTGCGACATTATGTTGCAATTTTACAAAATACTGGTTGTTGAACTTGGAGGGCAGGAGGATGAGGGGTGATCTTATAGAGGTGTATAAAACGAGAGGTAAAGATTATAGTGGGTAGGTTTAGAGGGATCTGGGCCAAGTGCAAGCAGGTGGGACTAGAGCAGTTGGGATATGATGGCTGGTGTGGGCAGGTTGGGCTGAAGGGCCTGTTCCCACGTTGTATCACTCTATGACTATGAAGCATCGTGCGCAGGTCTAGTCACCGCACCGTAGGAAGGATTCAGTTGCACTAAAGAGCGCAGGTGAGATGCAAGGGCTTTAGTGATGGGAAGAGATTGGAAAGGCTGAGCTTGTTTTCCCTGGACTGAAGAAGGCTGAGATGTATAAAAAATGATGTAAGTCCTGGATATGGTAGATGCTCAGTATCTTTCCCCCATGATATGTATATCAAAACGTGAGGGCATATGTTTTTGTTGAGTGGAATGAGTTTTTTAAATTGGTTTGAGGAGTATTCTGTTTTGCACAGAGAGTTGTTGATCTCGGGAATGCATTATCAGAAGAGGCGATGGAGACAGAGACAATCACTGCATCTCAGACGCACAGGGACATTTTGCCTCTCTTGATAACTATCAGTGGCATTAGTTTAGCTTTGCTGGTTATGAAACCATGATATTGTCTTGCAAATAATCCCCAAACTGAATCTATTAGCCCATTGAAGTATTGGGGAATCATCAATGAATGATCTAACTATTCCAATTCACACCTATCCATGGATAGACAAAAAATGCCGGAGTAACGCAAGGGGATGGGCAGCAATTTTGGAGAGAAGGAATGGGTGACATTTTGCGTCGAGACCCTTCTTCAACTGATCTGATCTCATCCATCCATGTTGGTTTGTTTTACAGGTGGGACTGAACTATTTACATCACTTGACATTGTTCTACTTGTGAAAGATTCAGTGCATTGGCTGAGTTTCTTCTCTGATTGATGATTATAGACAGAATAAATTGTGCTGCACTGTCTAAATGCCAACACCAGCTTCCACAATCCCTCCTCAGATCACATAAAGTGGTCCTGAAATTGTACTGTATTTACCAATCAAACTGTGGGGTTTAAATTAGCCTGTGCATTTTAATATTTATCCTTGTTAGCATATATTCAAATCATTCCCTGCATTTCCTTGTGCCTATCCAAAAGCTTCTTTAGAATGTGGGAAGATACCATTTCATTGGGATCATTTAAAAATAAATTGGATAGGCATATGGATGAGAAGGGTATGGAGGGTTATGGTATGAGTGCAGGCAGGTGGGACTAAGGGAAAAAAGTTGTTCGGACTTCAAGGCATGGACTTGAAGGGCCGAGATGGTCTGTTTCCGTGCTGTAATTGTTATATGGTTATATGGTTATACCAGAGAACCTGGGAAAAACCTGCGCAGTCATGGGGAGAACGTACAAACTCCATACAGACAGTACCCGTAATCAGGATCGAACCCGAGTCCCTGGTGCTGCGCCACCGTACCACACAAGGTAAAGCCAACTTCCACGTACTTGTAGGTAAGCATGGATGTGATGGGCTGAAGTGCCTGTTTCTCTACAGTCTGTGTCGATAGCTATAAATGCGCATTCATTGTTGCACCAAGGAATAAATTGCCAACAAAATATTTCTGTGCTGTTTTGTCAATGCACCGCACATCAGATTCTTAACTGTATAAGAAGAGCAATTCCGTGTCCAAATAATAAAGAAATACTGCCATTATATAAATCATAGGTACATCTTTATGTGGAATACAGAGAATAGTCTGGTTGCAAAAGTACAAAAAAAATATCGCAGCTCCTTAAGGGATATCGAAAAACCCCATAGAGAATGATTGAAGGGGTGGAGGAATTGAATTAAGTAAATTGGGCATGTTGTCACTGAGAAATAAAAGATTGAAAGTTGATATAATTGCCATTTTACTTTTGTTTTAAAGGGACGAGTAATGTTAACCGTGACAAGCTGTTTCATCCTGTGCAAAATAATGGAACTAGGGAAAATAATTCACACTTGAAAGCTAGTAAATATGGAAATAATCTTTTCTCACTAACACACTGTCAAAACAGATGATGGAGGTGAATGGTATAGATTCAATCAAATGCAGATTCAATTTCTTGCAGAAAATAACATTTTGGGATACAGTAGAGATGTAAGCTTCAACATAATATGGTAAGTGCTGCTGAATTTGGAGAATAAATGTACCTGATATTATTGAAACTCTCCACCAACCAGGACTTTCCTGTACCTGGGTCTGTTGTACGATAATTCATAGAGGTTTGTGTAGGAAGGAACTACAGATGCTGGTTTAAACTGAAGATAGACACAAAAAGCTGGAGTAACTCAGCGGGACAGGCAGCATCTCTGGAGAGAAGACATAGGTGACATTTCGGGTTGAGTCTGAAGAAGGGTCTTGACCCGAAAAGTGACCTATTCCTTCTCTCCAGAGATGCCGCTGAGTTACTCCAGCATTTTGTGTCTATCCTCACTTCATAGAGGTTGTCGCTTGACAATGTCAATAGATTGTAGACAAAAATGCTGGAGAAACTCAGCGGGTGAGGCAGCATCTATGGAGCGAAGGAAATAGGCAACATTTCGGGTCGAAATCCTTCTTCAGACTGATATGAGGGTGGGGGGGGAGGGGGCGGGAAGAAGGAAGGAAGAGGCAGAGACAGTGGGCTGAGGGAGAGCTGGGAAGGGGAGGAGAAAGCAGGGACTACCTGAAATTGTCAATAGATTTGTCATTGTGTGCGACCCTGTCATTGTGATCCTCTTCAATGGTGACTGTGGTATCTATTGAAGTGCTACCTCTTGGTCATTGTCCCAACATATCTCACTTCAACCTCATGACAGACTATGGCCAGGTCAATGGCAATATTTTATGTAGAAGGCTGTGGAGGTTGTCAATTGATATTTTTTAAGGCGGAGATTGATAGATTCTTGATTAGTAAGGGTGTCAGGAGTTATGGGGAGAAGGTAGAAGAATGGGGTTGAGAAGGAAAGATAGATTAGCCATTATTGAATGGCAGAGTAGACTTGATGGGCCAAATTACCTATTTCTGCCACTATAACATGAACATGAATTTATGAACATATAAGTTCATATTTGAATTTCTACAGAAATTTGTCTCCAATTTATTATAATGATATTTCATTGCTTCTTCATAATGATATTGCATGATGCCAACTGAATCAAGAGTAAGAAGACATGGGTTTAAGATGAGAGGGGAAAGATTTATTCAGAAACCGAGTGGCAACTTTTTCTCTTAGTACATGGAATATTGGTGTATGATAGGCACATATGGAGCGAGTTGCCAGAGGATGTAATTGAGGCAGGTGCGATAACAACATTTAAAAGACATTTGGACAGGGACATGGATAGGATAGATTTAGGGGGATGTGGGCCAAATGCGGGCTAATGTAGATGGGTCGACATGGGCAAGTTGGGCCGAAGGGCCTGCTGCTATGCTATATGACTATGACTTTATGCTAGGTTCCACATAGAGCCAATCTCGGTACAGACTGGTACCAAGGATGTCATGCCAATACCTCCTACCTTTCTTTAGTCAGAGGGTAGTGAATCTGTGCGATTCATTGCCACAGAAGGCTGTGGCGGGCCGTCAATGGACATTTTGAAGGCATAGATAGGTAGATTCTTGATTAGTACGGGTGTCAAGGGTTATTAGGAAAAGGCAGGAGAATGGGGTTAGGAGGGGGAGATAGCTCAGACATGATTGAATGGCGGAGTAGACTTGTTGGGCCGAATGGCCTAATTCTTCTCCTATCACCTATGAACTTTCTCACTGGACTGTCGCATCTCGCGGTCACCAAAATTCCAGCTGGATTTGAACTAATGGGAAACTATTCTACTGACATTGCCTCCACTCAGGGTCACGCCGGCCTTTATGTGGAGCCGCAGTACGCAGACCCGCTCACTGTAATATCAGTGAAGATAGAGCTTGTGTACAACATCTGTAAATCAAACGTTTTCTATCAGTCTGTCCAGTTGCACAACACCATTCTCTGGAGAGCACAGACATTAAAGATGAAATTTCTTGTCTTCTTATGTGTGCCAGCACAGCCTCGGGCTGTCTGCAGAAAAGTGAACATAATCATCAAGATCTTAAAGCCTGAAAAAAAAACCACATGCTAAGCAGTGATCCCTGGCCTCCTGTACACTTCTGAAACTTGGACTATCCACTGCTGACACCTCGAGGCACTGGAGAGATACCATCAATGCCACCTCCGCAAATTCATTCAGATCCAACAGAAGGACGGACAGGCAAACTATTGCCAGCGTCTCTCCCAGGCCACCATGTCCTGATTCTAATTACACCCTGTCAGCTCTGTTAGGCAGTCTATATCATTGGAAGCACAATCACTAAACAAACCAGCTATCCTGAAGATCGACATAAAATGCTGGAGTAACTCAGCGGGTCAGGCAGCATCTCTGCTCAGCTCACCATTGACTAAAGGCCGAGGATCTTAAGGGCGGCACAGTGGTGCAGCAGGCAGAGCTGTTGCCTCACAGTGCCAGAGACACAGGTTCGATCCTCACCTTGGGTACTGTCTGTGTGGAGTTTGCAAATTCTTTGGAATAGCTCAGTTGAATGCAGTCTTTTACCCAGAGTAAGGCAGTCAAGAACCAGATGACATAGGTTTAGGTGAGAGGGGAAAGATTTAATAGCAAGCACAGGGGGATTTTTTTCACCCAGAGGTGGTGAGTGTATGGAATGAGCTGCCAGAGGAGATAGCTGTGGCAGGTACTATAACAACATTTAAAATATGGTTGGACAGGTACATGGATAGGAAAAGATTGTAGGGACATGGGCCAAAAGCGGGCAGGTGGGACTGACTTAGATGGGGCATCTTGGTTGGCATGGGCAAGTTGAGTAGAAGACTAAGTTGCCATGCTGCATGTCACAATGAGTCTATATCTGCTTTTAAATTACTCTATCAATTATTCGTAGAATCCCCAAATTGCCCGCAGTATGGAAAAAATTTAAATTTTTTTATAACGGGCCTCTGAATAAAAATTGCAGCTTCATCAGTACTAGTTCAGTCACCATCCCTGTTGCAATCGTGGCACATATCTGTAATGAGGAATTCATAACGCTGTGTGTTTACTCTGCCCAAACTCACCTTGAGATGAACTAAATCTCAACTTGAGCCAGGAGTAAACCACGACCCTTGGGTAATTGGGACAGTGCGGCTCACGACTTCTGAAACC
This sequence comes from Raja brachyura, assembly GCA_963514005.1. The sequence goes on along the minus strand of OY740809.1, from coordinate 5,126,551 downwards.
CATTGCTTTAGCCGTTCACAGAGGTAATGTAATGAGCAAAGAAGGTTAAGAAAGAAATATATTACAATTCCCACATGTTAATTTTTCCAGACAGCGAGGAATATCAGAGCAGGACTATCAGGCTGTTGAGTTGCTGATTTGGCTTTGTGTTCATGTAAATTAATTCAGCAGATCCAAGATCTGACGTTGTGCTAACTGCAGCAGAAATCTCAGATATCCACTTTCCAAACCATTTGGGAAAACTTGGCTTTTTTGCTTCGATTTGCCCTGAAAAAAGTATTTAATTTTTAATTGCTGCAGCTGGAATACGAGTGTTCAAAACCTAAGCATGATAAATGATTTAAAATCTGTGGAATTCGATCTTCCCAGTGCATGAGCGAGATTGGTGAACATGGCTTCGGAAATAGTAACTTCCTGAAGAAATTCTTCAAGTGACAGAGGAATGATTTAAATGAATTATTTCCGAATGAAAGATTTTGCTCCTTTACATTGATGGCGGGCAATGATATACAGACTGTAGTGAAAGCCTGAAGCTTCTAACTACCGGCAAGGATTGGTGTGGCACGGAGACATGGAGATGCTGGCTATGGCTCAGTGGTGTAGTGGTAGAACTACTGCCTTACAGAGCCTGAGACCTGGGTTTTATCCATACTATGGGTGCTGTCTGTACGGAGTTTGTACGTTCTTCCCGTGACCTGCATGGGTTTTCTCTGAGATCTTCAGTTTCCTCCCTCACTCCAAAGACGTGCAGGTTTGTAGGTTAATTGGCTTGGTGTAAATGTAAAAAAATAGTCCCGAGTGTGTGTCAGGAAGTGTTGATATGCAGGGATCGGTGGTGTGTGGGATTCGGTGGGTCGACCGGCCTGTTTCCATGTTGTATCTCTAAATTAAACTAAACTAAATGTACTTTGTGTCCAAACAGCCATCATTAACATGTAGACTGGAGAATTAGCACCTCACCCCCATCACACCCTCCGCCCCCCCTCGCCCAGCCCAGTCTCTTCCACCTATACCCATACCTTTACCTTTACATATCTCTTCTCTTCACTCCTTTGGCTATCCATCTGCCAATTAACCCCCTCACCTCTATCCACCTGTCACCTGCCAGACTTCGCCGCCACCTCTTTACCAGCTTTCTCCTCCCTACTATAATCAGTTGAAAGAAGGATCGCAACCCGAAAGGTCAGCTATCCATCCTCTCCACAGATACTGTCTGACCTGGAGTTGCTCACGCATTTTGTGTTTTATTCATGATTCCAACATCTGCAGTTCTGTGAATCTCACTCATTAATTTCTGTTTAAAAAAAAAACATTACAGCAAAAAGGAACTTGGGTGCTTTACACCCCAGCGGTATGAACATTGACTTATCTAACTTCATATAACCCTTGCTTTCTCTCTCTCTCTCTCTCCCTTTCCTCCCCCTTCCCAGTTCCCCCACCAGTCTTACCGTCTCCGACTGGGTATCTCTGTCCCACCCACTCCCCTGACATCAGTCTGAAGAAGGGTCTCGACCCGAAACGTTAACCATTCCTTCTCTCCAGAGATGCTGCCTGTTACTCCAGCATTTTTGTGTCCACATCATTTGGCCCACAATGTCTGTGCTGAACTCTTTATTTACCTACACATGATACATATCCATTCATTCCCTGATATTCATGTGCGTATTAAACGCTGCTATCATCTCTGCCCCCTCCACCATCCGCAGCAGCACATCCCAGGCACTCAATACCCTTGGTGCAAAATATCTTGCCCCACACATCTCCTTTAAACCTTGCCCCTCTCACCTTCAACTTATGCCCTCAATTTTTTAATATTTCCATCTAGGGAAAAAAATGTTCCGACTGTCTACCCTCTCTAGGACTCTCAGACGTTTATGTACTCCAATCAAGCCTCCTCTCAATCTCTGGCATTTCGAAATTAAGTGGGCTGGATATCAAATAATGAAGAGATGAAGTATAGGAATGTTTGGGAACCTCATAATCTGAGGTCGAGACAACAACCTCTCCCTTAATATCAGCATGACAAAGGAGATTGTGATCGGCTTCAGGAATGTATATCCTGGTACATTGACGGCTCCGAAGTAGAGATGTTTGAACGTTCCACATTCCTGGGAGTAAATATCACCAGCAACTTGGCCTGGACCAGCCACATCAAAGCAATGGCCAAGAAACCAGACAAACGCCTCCACTTCCTTGGAAGGCTCAGGATGTTCGGCATGTCCCCAACAACTCTCACCATCTTCTCCAGATGCGTCGTAGAAAGCATTTTATCAGGATGCATCATAGCATGGTTTGGGAACAACTCCATTCAAGACGGCATTCAAGAAATTGTAGAGAATTGTGGATGCAGCCCTGACCATCACACAAACCAACCTCCCTTCCATTAACTCAATTTACACTTCACACCGCCTCGGCAAGGCCAGCAGCATCATCAAGGGCCGGTCTTACCCCGGTCACTCCCTCTTCTCCCCTCTCACATCAGGCAAGAGGTACACAAGTGTGAAAATACACACCTCCAGAATCAGGGACAGTTTCCTCCCAGCTGTTCGCAGGCAACTAAACCATCCTATCACTAACTAGAGATTGATCCTCACCTACCATCTACCTCATTGGAGACTTTGCTTCACTTTATCTTGCAGAGAACATTATTCCCTTTTCCTGTATCTGTACACTGCGGATGGCTTGATTGTAATCATGTATAGTCTTTCCGCTGACTGGAACAAAAAAGTTTTCACTGTACATGTGGCAAAAATAAAAAAAACTAATCTAAACTAAAAAATAAAACAATCCAAGTGTGTCCAACCTCGCCTTGATGCTAATACCTTCTAGCCGAGGCAATTAGATTCCCATTCTGAAGCAGAAATATTAAAACACAAATGCTCAAACTACTGTACGCTAAATTAACAATTGCAGGATTTTTTAAAAAAAGTTCGTAATGTTAATCATTTCATTTATCAGACAGGACCCTGGGAGAGCTGAAGGTAACAGTGAATTACATTACTGAGAATTATTCCGCATGATGGACTGGTGTAGCGAATTGACAACAAACTATTCCTTGGATCAAACTCAAATTAATGATGTCTCAGTCATTCATCCGTTGGGCCTTTGACAATGCAGACTGCATTGGTGGTCCCCTGGGATATATGTGTGAGAAAAAGGCAGATAAAAATTTGGGCGGAAGGCTGAATAAAATCCATGCCGACACAATTATCAGCATTCAACAGAAGAAAGCAGCCAATGCCTTGTAGCATTTTCCAGCGAAAACCAATATATTTTGAAGTAAGGTTTTAATCTGCTTGAATTATTTTCCTGTGTTTATGATGGAATTTAAACCACTGAGATACCTTGCAATGTTATGTGATTCCTTCAGGAAATCTGATCAAATCTGACAAATTATAGTAATCATTATTAAATATCAATTATTCCACAAATACATTTTCTGTTCATTTTTTGTGTACAAACTATTCAAATCGTTTGAATACCTGGGATAACTGTGATATGTATTAATCTAAATATCGTCTGAATTGTTCTCATCAAATCACCAATTAGTAACAATTCCTAGACACTTATTTCCCTGTAGATAGACACTGCAATTTTTATCCTTTCCATTGTCATTACTACACAGGCAGGGAGGAGTGATCAAACTTACGCTGTCGATAACAAAAACTAATCTTCCAGTCGTTATTTCCATTGATTCTTTAATGAAGTTGTTGTAAAAACCAAATTAACATACCAGATCCTCTTTATTTATATACAAATTGTAGCTTTCCGTTCTTGCTATCTGAACTGGTTAAAAACTGTGTTCCTTCTGTCCTGCCTGCTCCAGTCGACCTGACCACTCCCTGTGGTTTCACTAGCCTAAGCCTTAGCCTGTCACGTCTATCTACGTATCAAAAACCTACCGCCAAGCGTGCAAAATAATTCTGCAAGAAATATCTAGACAAAATAATAAAATATGCTAACAGTAACTAGCCTAAGCAAGAATGGCTCCGACACACCAGCCCCTAATTGTTCTACGTATATAATGAAGTAATTATCAATAAGCATGAATAGGAGCTATAAATGTTTGAACGCGTTTGTTTTCATTGTTGATGTACTTGAGCATTGGTGTGCTATCAGTCCAGAAGATGGATTGCTCCAGTTGAAGCTGCAATTCCTTTTGCAGCATTGTGTCAACTCTGACAGTGAGGACTGCAGCTGTAAGCTCCATTCCGGGCATCGTCATTTGCTTCAATGGTGCCACTCCGGTTTTTCCCATTGTGAATGCAACATGCGCTTCTAGGTTATCATCTTCCAGTCTTAGATATGAAACAGCACCGCAGCCTTGCGTCTGAAAAGTGGTGCAACTGTGCCAATCTAACTTGACCAAAGTTAGCGGGCTTCATGCACCGGTCAACTTTAAATTCCGACATCTTGTTGAGATCTGCTAACCATCCTGTCCATCGCTGAGAGAAGGTTTGCGTTATGCTCTCATCCCATTTGAGTCTTTCCTTTCAGAGCTCCTGCATAATCAGCCTGGCTGGCTGCGTAAATGGTGCAAGAAATCTTAAAGGATCATATATTGAGCCCACTACGGACACGATGCCCCTTCTCCTATATGGTCGTTCCTGTATCATAATTCTGAATGTGAACACCCACTTCCCCGCACCAGTGTAATCCCAGTGCCCTTTCCATAGGCAGATTGTCTTTGTCCAAATCCAACTCCCTGTCTCCTTGGCTCTGTGTTCTTGTGGAATGGATGTCAATACGGCACGACTGTTGCTGATCCACTTAGACAGCATGAATCCTCCCTTTTGACAGAGGGAAGTCAGGTGTGCTGTCATTTGAATTGCTTCCTGTTCCGAAGACATAGACTTTAACCAATATCCACGTAGACGTTGTTCTTTACCGTGTTTGTCACCTGTTCTGGGAAATAAGCGTCGCTGTCCTCAGCAGTCTTCCTGAATGCAAAGTTTGCACAACTTGGTGATGACACTGCTCCAAAAAGATGTATGTTCATCCAGTATTCAACAAGATCCTGCTAAATACTGGATGAAGTTTTCTCACCCTCAGGCCACCACATGAATCACAAATACAATGTTTTTCTGATACCTTGACCTGATGAAACATTGCTTTGATATCAGCCATCAAAGCAACCGGTTCTTGTCTGAATCTGATGAGAACTCGAATGAGTGAGTTGGTAAGGTCTGGTCCCTGCAGCAGTTGGGATTTAAGTGAAGTTCTTTTGAAGGCTGCACCACAGTCAAATGGCACCCTCAAGGTCCGTTTCCTTGAGTGATACACCCCATGGTGTGGGATATACCAGAGCTCTCCATCACTTCAATTCAGACGGTCCACTGATACCATTTCAACATAACCATTATCAATCATTTCTGTGAGGAAAGATGTATATTCATTGTGAAATTTCTCATTCTTGTCAAACCTGCATTTCAGTTTCTGGATGCACTGCACTGCAATGCACAGTTTATTTAGCCAACTGGAGGGCCTGTCCTACTTGCCAATTTTCTCGGCGACTGCCGGCATCATTCACTGACATATTGTTAATTCTGGCCAAATTGGAGAGGCCAGGTCACTAAAACTGAGTAAAGGCTTCTTAGCAGCTGGACCATTTGATCAATTTAAATGTGCCTTCTGCAGAAATAGGACAAACTGCAGAATGGTGCCAATTTGTCTAGAGCTGCAGGAAGAGAATGGAACATCTGCAGATCCTGACAATTTGGTGCAAATTGCATGGAATGGATTGGATGAATGCAAACCAGACATACACATTGTACATATTGTTGCAAAGCTTTACTTTACTAGATGTTGATTGGATTAAATATTGAGCCTTGTCTGGGTTTCTTGAATATCAAGGCACATGTTGCGATGTTTGCTTCTTTCAGAAGCTCCGTTTGAATACATTGTATTAGTCACTGTATTATTGGGTTGGGGATATGTCTATCATGTACTGGGTTAATCGATATTGGTTATTGGTCTGTAAAGAGACCATCCCCTTGTGTGTTCAGACCCTCAAGGTTCGGGGACCTATAAAAGGTAGCTCCCACGAGGTTCTGTATCGATCTTCTGGGAGAGCACTTGGGACTGCGTGACCTACTGGAGTGTTTCAGCTTGAACGAGGCTAGGAGGGCTTGGCCAGGCAGATACGAGGATCGAACCCGCAGTGGTTAGGTATAGTAGTGTGAACTGTAATTGTATTTTGTCAAAATAAAGATTTGTTGCGCAAGTGTTAAACGCAGTGAATTTTGACTGAAACTAGAGAGAAGCTTAGAATGAGCTATTTACATTATCGGGGTTGCCGAAAGATTTTAAACATTTCAAAATCCAGCGGCGACAAAATAATCTTCCGAGCCTCAAGGAAATACCACGCGTCAATATGTCGTCACTTCGCATCATGTCACATCACGCCACGGCTTTTTTGTTGACCTGATACGTCAGTCAATGATGCCGGCATGCGCTGATAATATCGTCAAGTGGGACAGGCCCTTGACGCTTTCTTGTTTGAAAGATAAGTCTAGACAATAGTGTTCATCTATCATCTTCATTGAGTGATTCATAATATCCAAGAACGTTACCTCTTCTCTGGACATTTCTTCTGCTTCCTTGCAGATATGATGATTGAGCATTGACTTCCCTTCATTTATGATACGCAAGAGAATCTTAGTATTTTTTTCCGGTAATGTTCAGCCTTCTCATCAAACTTTCAGTGCAAAGTGTAGATGAACTTCCATGATCCAAAAATGCGTATGTTTGCAACACCATGTCCCCCTTGTTACTCTTTACCTGTACTGGTAAGATGGAGAAGATACCGGCCCCAAAATGCGCACTCATCCCAGATGAGGAAACGGCATCACTCACAGTTGTCTTCTCCTTCTTTTATGTATACTCCGGCTTCTTCTGTGTTCTTCTGTTCAGTGTACAGTAATTCAGGATGATCTTGTGTGCACGCATCACAAGTCATACGACTATTGCAGTCTTTGGCCATGTGTCCTTTCTTCATACATCCAAAGCACTCCCGTCTCCTTTAAGAAGCCCATCTTTTCTTTGTGCCCCTTCTGCTTGATCAGTCGACATCACCCTAATGTATGACCACTTCTCTTACAGAACAAACAAGAAACTTGAGTGCTAATGGTAGACGCATCTCTTTTCATTCCACCTGTTGTCGGATTTCCTTTCACTGCTTTCTACAGGCATTACAGCGGTTGCAAAACTGCTTTCTTTTGGTCCTGATCTTTCTCCTGCTTTAGCAAAAGTAGAACCTTTGACAGTTGCCATTGGTCTAGGATCCTGAATGCTGTCAAAAAGTGGATCCGACATTATCTCCACTTGCCACTCCAAAAAATCCACCAGATCAGTAAACTTAGCTCAACATCCATGCGTTTTCTCTATCTGACCTGCACGATCCCTTCAATTGTCTCTGAGCCTGCAAGGCAATTTTGGAAGGATAGTCTTCATATTGGTAGCAACATTCCTCAACAGTTCCTAATTTGAGGAAGGACATTTTTGCTATTGAGGGAGTGCAGCGTAGGTTTACAAGGTTAATTCCCGGGATGGTGGGACTGTCATATGCTGAGAGAATGGAGCAACTGGGCTTGTACACTCTGGACTTTAGAAGGATGAGAGGGGATCTCATTGAAACATATAAGGTTGTTAAGGATTTGGCCACGCTAGAGGCAGGAAACATGTTCCCAATGTTCGAGGAGTCCAGAACCAGAACCAGAACCACAGTTTAAGAATAAGGAGTAAGCCATTTAGAACGGAGACGAGGAAACACTTTTTCTCACAGAGAGTGGTGAGTCTGTGGAATTCTCTGCCTCAGAGGGAGGTGGAGATAGGTTGTCTCGATGCTTTCAAGAGAGAGCTAGATAGGGCACTTAAAAATAGAGTCAGGGGATATGGGGAGAAGGCAGGAACGGGGTACTGATTGGGGATGATCAACCATGATCACATTGAATGGCGGTGCTGGCTCGAAGGGCCGAATGGCCTACTTCTGCACCTATTGTCTATAACATTCATTTCCTCCATATAGGTGAGATGTTCCATTGCATTGCAACTACCTCTAAGAAACAGCGAGAACACATGCAATGCCTTCCTATCCCCTGCCTTGATAACTGACCAAGCAAAGGCCTTTCTCATGTATGCACTGGCAATCTTGTGCTCATTACCAAAATATTTTTTAAGCAGAGCTTTCGCCTTTTGATAGCCACCGGCGGGAGGCAAATGTCGGCAACTGACTAGCTCCTTTGGATCCCCTCTTATGTATTGTTTGAGAAAATGCTAGCAAGCACTCTTATCAGTAGTTTTCCTTTCCACTCCTTTCTCAAATACTGTAATGAAATGTTTATACTGCAAAGGGTCAACATCATAAACGGGAATGTCTCTTGGAGGTAAGGTAGAAGATAGATTTTGTTGAGTTAGAAGAGTAGTAATTTCATTCTGCTTCTTCCGTAAGTTACAGAATTGGTTTCACATTGGTATCCATCATTCGGCACTGAGGGAATATCGTCAACAGGACTCTGCGCACCATTAAGGACCTGTCCCACTTACGTGTCCTTGGCACGCAAATTATGAGACGTCGTGGTCGCGTTGAGCCGCGACGGTCCTGCGAAGGTCACACGCGATTTCATGCCTACGCACAGCTGGCTGGAGTGTGTGACGTCATTTGAAGATGGACGCAAAATGCCGGAGTAACTCAGCGGGTCCGCCAGCATCTCTGGAGAGAAGCAATGGGTGATGTTTCGGGTTGAGACCCTTCTTCAGTCTGAAAGAAGGGTCTTGACCTGAAACGTCATCCATTACTTCTCTCCAGAGATGCTGCCGGTCCCGCTGAGTTACTCCGGCATTTTGTGTCTATCTTCAATTTTCTTGGCCCCGCTCTGGGAGTAGGAGTGGGGGTGGATCCGGACCGCAACGGCCCGGAGCCCCAGGCCGAGTTTGACGATTGTTTGCCTGCTTCTGCTGCTGGTGGAGGTGAGACGTTGCGCCGCGCCAGGGTCTTGGGCCTGCCCCACCTTGGCCATCAGTTCCACAACAGGCCATTGGCGCGCAAAGATTTCGTTCGCTACAAAAATTTCGGAGCCCCGCGCGATGTCGCGCACAACTGCAAACCCCTCCGCGCTTCTCAGTGGGACCAGCCCCGCACAGCCATACGATGCCCATACGCCTCAACGTGACCACGAGGTGGTGTAATGTGCGTGCCAAGGACATGTGAGTAGGACAGGCCCTTTACTCACATGAGTCTGTACAATTGACCTCTGAAAAGAGTACTGAGTTAGATGAGTCTTGAGTGAACCAGCATCTGCAGTTCCTTCTTACACATTTTGGCCACTCCACTGCGAAATCTCCTCAAGGTATGTCTACTTTGAAGAAGTTCTCCTTCTCTTGCCGACGAGAGTTTTGCAACATCCTCTCTCAATCTCTCCACATCACCGTCTATATCTCTCGTTTCCCTTATCTTTCTAACACATACTATTTTCCCTGTAATGTTTTTATGATTTTTTTTAAGGTGTATGGGATTCATTTACATTTCAGTGACCAGTTGCCACAGAGTTGGTACCTGGGTGACACTCTGGCGGATGCACAGTGGCGGAGTGGGGGGTACGGTGGTGCAGCGGTAGAGTTGCTGCCTTACTGCACCAGAGCCCCGGATTCGATCCTGACTACGGGCACTGTCCGTATGGAGTTTGTACATCCTCCCTGTGAGCTGCGTGGGTTTTCTCCGGGTGCTCCTGTTTTCCCCCACATTCCAAACATGAGCAGGTTCATCGGTTAATTCACTGCTTTAACTGGTCTTCAGGCTGTAGGATAGAATTAGTATGAGGGAAATCTCTGGTCAGCGCAGAAACAGTGAGCCGAATCATCTGTTTCCACATTGGACCTCAAAAACTAATGTAAAACTAAACTGCAAATGGGAGCAGTCAAATTTACCGTCATTCCCCGTCGTGGGAGAAACCCAGCATGAAACATAACATGGACACTCTCCCACTTATCCTTGAGTTGGGGATAAGGTTTCCTATGGTGGTGTAGCGGTTGAGTTGCTGCATTACTGAGCCAAAGACCAGGGTTCGATCACGACCAGGGGTGCTGTCTGTATGGAGTTTGTCCGTGCTCCCTATAATCTGCATGGGTTTTCTCCGGGATCTCCAGTTTCCTCCCACACTCCAAAGACGTGCAGATTCTTAGGTTAATTGGCTTGGTAAAATGTGTAGAATAGTGCTAGTGTTCAGGGATCATTGGTCGGCGTGAAGGGCCTATTTCTGCGCTGCATCTCTAAACTAAATTCAATCAGGAGAAGAATTTAAAAAATCTTCTAATGTTCCCCTACTGTCCTGGCCAAATGAAGTTGATGTTAACTTCAACTTCAAAGAGCCTGAAACTACCCTTAAACTTTTGTTGTAAAATCATTTCCGTTCAGATTGTACGTGGGATCAATTCTTAAGACTGTCCATAAGTTGATTTCTTCAAAAGTCAGGAACATCCGCTTACTACTGCTGTCCATGTAGTATCACTCTACATACTGTGAAAAATCACCCTAACACTACCCGCAATTAAAATAACAGACTATATAGAGTTTCCAATTATTAATTAGCATAGCAAAACATTTATCAAGCTGGTTATAATAATCATAAATGCTTTAAAAATGAATGTAAGATGCCATTAGTAACCTGGGGAGTCACTATGTGAATTATCTGAATGGTGGCAGATTAGGAAAAGGGGAGATGCAACGCGACCTGGGTGTCATGGTACACCAGTCATTGAAAGTACGCATGGAGGTGCAGCAGGCAGTGAAGAAAGCAAATGGTATGTTAGCATTCATAGCGAAAGGATTTGAGTATAGGAGCAGGGATGTTTTACTACAGTTGTACAGGGTTTTGGTGAGGCCACACCTGGAGTATTGCGTACAGTTTTGGTCTCCAAATCTGAGGAAAGACATTCTTGCCATAGAGAACAGGGGGTACAGAGAAGATTCACCAGACTGATTCCTGGGATGTCAGGACTTTCATATGAGGAAAGACTGGATAGACTCGGCATGTACTCGCTGGAATTTAGAAGATTGAGGGGGGATCTTATAGAAACTTACAAAATTCTTAAGGGGTTGGACAAGCTAGATGCTGGAAGATTGTTCCCGATGTTGGGGGAGTCCAGAACAAGGGGTCACAGTCTAAGGATATGGGGGAATTCCTTTAGGACTGAGATGAGGAAAACATTCTTTACACAGAGAGTGATGAGTCTCTGGAATTTCATTTCGGAGTCACGTGAGTGACTTCGTGAAGAGCCCGCCGGCGCGCATGCTCGACATATCGTCGTATCGCGTTGCTGCGATGGCTGGCGGTGGAGCGCGCTCCTCGCCAGCCCTTCATAAGGGAACCACTGAGGTAAGTATCCTACCTTAAGTTGGTGGTCCTTGTTGTGTTGATTTGTTTCTTCCAGCAAGGACATGGATGGGAGTTCCAAGGGCCGGAGAACGTCTGGACGAGGTCGCCGGTCAGCAGTCCCGGAGCCATTGATATCGGCGGTACCTGCAGCGCAGGCCGGGACACGGGCGGGAGTATCGGTAAGCCCTGTGTTTACAGGTCCGGATCCGCCAGCACACCACAGTTCGGAGGAGTTCGATGAGGAGGAGTGTGGTGTGCCGCCAGAGCAGGAGGACCCTGCCATGGCAGTCAGGTCGTCAGCAGGTTTGCTGGCGACCTCGAGCAGAAGGGTGCGTGCAGCTGCACGGCCCTTTTCACTCAGCCCTCCGAGTAGGGGAAGGGCAGGAGCCCGGAAGTCTAACCCTGTCGGGGCTAAGGCTTTGCCTGCCGCCGAGGAGCGGTCAGGTTCCAGGGCGGGACCCGGGGCGGCTGTGAGGTCCAGTCGACGCCCCCCAACTCTCGACGCCAGGACGGGTCGGTTGGGTCGGGTCTCGTCACGGTCGCCGAGCCCCCCATGGATGGGTGGGCGAGACCATGCGTCGGCGAGGTCCACGACGTGGGCAGCCGGCAAGCCCGCGCGGGCATCAGGTATCCGTGCTGCGGCTGGTGCCGACACCACACCGCAAGTGCCCTTAGTGGCAGCGGCTTCAGCTCCCGCTAAACGGAGGCGGTTGAACACGCCCGCGCGGGAATCGCGCAGTTTCGCTTCGGCGGCTGTTAGCGACGACTACCGGCACCGGGTGGGCCTCGATGAGGTGCGGGCCGATGATAGGGGCCCCGGCTATTTCTCAGAGCCGGAGGACTCCGACCACCTGAGTGTTCAGGGTGAAGGGCGTATTGACCGTATGGAGCGGCTGCTGGAGCTCCTGCTTCACGGTCAACAGCAGCAAGCGTCCAGCAGCGACAGGCACAGGGCTGTTTCACCAACTTCCACCATCAGCCTGGAGCAGCAGGATGAGGAGGTCTTGGTCGATCCCATACCACCTCCATCAGATTTACCAACGGAGGAACTTCTCGATGGGGCCACTAAGTTCGCGGCCCCACACTCGTCTGGGCTTCCCCTGAACTCGAAATTGGCAGCCACAGTAGACTTCCTCAACAACCATCAGCTCCAGGAAGAAGTTCTCATTCAGGCCATGAGCCGTCACAAGGCTCCATCCAACTGCAACTCGCTCAACGTGCCTGTGGTCAATACGCCGATGTGGGGCAACATCAGTGCGGCTATCCGTCAACAAGAGCGGAAAATTCAGCGGATCCTGAAGCTCCTCACGGCCGGTATAACCGCCTTTGTGCGGTCGGTTGATGGGGATGAATTACATTTGGATCAGGAGGATGCTCTGGCTCTATTATGCGCAACTCAACATGAGATCAATGGGTTCCGCAAAAGCAGCATCCGCCCGGCACTCAACCCTAAGTTTGCAGGGTTGTGCAAACCACCGCCGCCGCCGCCGCCCCGTCAGCTCTTTGGAGAAGATCTCTCGAAGAGAGTCAAAGAGCTTGACAAACAAGCCAAGACGGTGGGACTCATGCGCTCTCATAGTGCCCCCACGCCGTCGGGCTCGAAAGCTCCGCTTGTTCGTCCACGAGGGTCTGCCAGCACCTCTACAAGGACCTACCCTCCAGCTCCACCCCGTTACCAACAGCCCCAGCAGCAGGGGGCTTTTTTAGGACAGGGCCGGCAGAAACCCTGGTGGAAGATGAGGACGCCGCGCCCTCAAGCCAACCCAACACCTCCACGTCCACCCACACGTGTCAAGGACCGCCGGTAACCACGGAGGTGAGGCGGTCTGGTTCTCTCTTTTCTCTTTGTCTAACCTCACATGTTGGTGGGCGCCTTCGGTTCTTTTTGGGTGCATGGGGTGCTATTACTGGTGATGAGTATGTGTTACAAAATATTCAGGGTCATAAAATTGAGTTTCTTAATGGGGACATTCCTCCATCCCAGCACAGGCCTGGTCGAACATTTAAATTGTCTGCTGCAGAACAGGCAGCAGGCTATAAGGAAATTTTGAGGCTAGAACAGAAGGGAGTGATAGAGAAAACGGTTCATGAGCCAGTTGAATTTGTTTCTAATATATTCACTCGACCCAAGAAGGATGGAGGCTGTCGAGTCATCATTGGCCTGACTAGTTTAAATACTTTTGTAACATATACTCATTTCAAAATGGACACTTTTGAAACAGCTAAATCATTGATTTCACGTGGTTGCTTTATGGCATGCATTGATTTACAAGATGCGTACTATACTGTATCCATTCAAAAATATTATAGGAGGTTTCTGAAATTTATCTGGATGGGTCAACTCTGGCAATATAGGGCTTTGCCAAACGGCTTACCACAGCCCCTAGATTATTCACTAAATTGTTGAAGCCAATTATGGCTTATTTACGACAACGATATCATATAGTGATGGCCTATTTAGATGATATCTTAATTGTGGGCCACACCCTGGAATTGGCTCAACAGGGTGTTGCAGCTGCTGTCAATATATTTCAGCAGCTGGGGTTCATTGTCCATCCAGCCAAATCAAAGTTCTGCCCCTCCCAGGTAATTCATTATCTGGGGTTTACGGTGGACTCTATTCGCATGAGGGTCACCATACCAACTAATAAGGTTGAGGAGGTCACCCAGGTGTGTCAAGGTTTAATCAGCGCTAGTATACCGTCGATTCGACATTCAGCTACAGTAATTGGCAAACTTGTAGCATTGTTTCCGGCAGCCCGTTATGGGCCTTTGCATTATCAGAATTTGCAAAGGGCCAAGATCGCTGCGTTAAGACAGCACGCTGGTCATTATGATCGACCAATGCAGCTGCCGCTCGAAGCGAGGGGTGAGTTACGATGGTGGGTGCGTCACATTCGTAACTCATTTAAGCCTATTATTGAGGCTAATCCGGTGGTATACTTGCAAACTGATGCGAGCTCTTATGGCTGGGGAGCTACGGATCATTACTCTAGTTGCGGGGGCAGATGGGATACCCTTGAGGCTACTATGTTGTTGTCACAAGGGATAAACTATTTGGAGCTACTTGCAGCATTCCACGGACTTCGTGCTTATTGTTCCAAGGGTTTTGGCGCACATGTCCGTCTCCAAATAGACAACACCACAGCGGTGGCATATTTAAACCATATGGGCGGTACCAGGTCAGTTTCGTGTGATAAATTGGCTAACTCAATTTGGCTCTGGTGTGTTCAAAGAGACATTTGGATTTCAGCTACCTATTTGCCAGGTGAGCTTAATACTGTGGCGGACACCAGGTCACGCAAGTTTAATGACAATATTGAATGGATGTTGCATCCTGAGACTTTTTCTAAAGTCACAGCCAAATTTGGTAAACCGGACATTGACCTTTTTGCGTCACGGTTGAACCATCAGGTACCAACCTACGTCTCGTGGGAACCAGATCCTGGGGCTATGGCGCTAGATGCATTCTCGCTGGACTGGGGGAATTGGTTTTTCTATGCATTCCCCCCATTTTGCCTCATCAGTCGGGTATTACGAAAGATTCAGATGGATGCAGCCAAGGGCATCCTTATTATACCCGACTGGCCTACACAGCCGTGGTATCCGGTGGTCTTTGACATGCTCAGTGAGCCTTGGGTCCTTTTGAAGGGTTGCCCAGAATTGGTTACTCACCCTGTCTCAGGGGAGCCACATCCCTGCCATGGCTATTTAAATTTGTTGGCTTGCAGGTTTTGAACAGGCCGTTAGTCCAATACGGCCTCTCAACTCGGACCATGGATACCATTGGGGCGTCGTGTCGAGAGTCAACAAGGCGAAGATACCGCTCACATATCAAGAAGTGGGAAGCCTACTGCAGCCGCTCTCGCATCACGTACGATGACGTGACTATAACCGACGTCCTGGAATTCCTCGCGGGGTTGCACCATGATGAACACTTAAGTTACAGTGCCATCAACAGCGCCAGGAGCGCGCTGTCATTCTACCTCAAGATTGAGGTGGGATCCAACAGGCTAGTGTCCAGACTCATGCGGGGTATATTCAATATGAATCCGCCTACACCACGCTACAATATTACCTGGGATGTCAGGGACGTATTAACCCTGCTCAGGACGTGGTCTCCCATGGAAGGGCTCCAGCTGGACAAACTCACCATGAAGCTGGTGATGTTACCAGCGCTGACTTCAGCACAGAGGGTACAGACACTGCATAAACTACGTGTCGACAGAATGATGTCTACCCCTACAGAAGTAGTCTTTTTTGTTGATGAGCTACTAAAGCAGCATAGACCTGGGTGCACAGGGCTGCAGCTGAAGTTCCCGGCATACCCCGCAGATGCTAGGCTGTGTTTAGCCTCACATATCCGTCACTATGTCAAGGTGACGGCATGCATCAGAGGAATGGAGAGATACCTGCTTGTCACTCATAAGAGACCTCATCATCGAGTGACAGTCCAGACGATATCCAGGTGGCTCCGGGTCGTCTTGGGTAAGTCAGGTATCGACACTAATGTGTTCAAGTCTCATTCCACCAGGGCTGCATCAACGTCAGCGGCGAGGATTATGGAGGTGCCTATGGACCATATTCTCGCCACAGCAGGATGGGCTAATGAAGCTGTGTTTCAGCGATTTTATAACAAGCCTGTTGCTGCTCCTCTACAGTTCGCGGACGCCGTGCTGAATGCAGGTCGAGAACGTGGAGGTGTCCCCGCATGAGGGGTTTTTGATTTGTTGTTAATAAATATGCTCTTGTTTTGCAGTATGAACTATTTGAGCAAGTTTGTTCCTCCCATCCATCCCTGCTAGTGGTGTGTCAGCATGGACGTGGTCCAGGGCGTGTAATCACAGAAGCTTTGAAGTCTTCACGACGTCACTCACGTGAGTCCGAAATGAAATAGTAAGATTGAACGAGAACTTACCAGTTCGAAGGTTGATCGTTATTTCATGAGGAGTCGCGGTGAGGGATTTCGTGCCCTCCACGCCCAACCCTCAATCACCTTCACCTGGTAATTTGAGTCTCTTTCATCTTACTATGCCAAGTCATTTCTGTTACTGGTTTCTGTGATTCCACACCGCTACTTTGAAGAATGTCGAGCATGCGCGCCGGCGGGCTCTTCACGAAATCCCTCACCGCGACTCCTCATGAAATAACGATCAACCTTCGAACTGGTAAGTTCTCATTCAATCTTACTATTCTCTGCCACAGAAGGTAGTTGAGGCCAGTTCATTGGCTCTATTTAAGAGGGAGTTAGATGTGGCACTTGTGGCTAAAGGGATCAGGGGGTATGGAGAGAAGGCAGGTACGGGATACTGAGTTGGATGATCAGCCATGATCACATTGAATGGCGGTGCAGGCTCGAAGGTCCGAATGGCCTACTCCTGCACCTACTTTTCTATGTTTCTATGTTTCTATGAATAAAAAACACTTATCAAAAACATTGTTATAAAGTTACAGCACAGAAACGGGTTCTTCAGCCCACTGAGTCAGAACTGACTCACAACTAATAATTTGCACTAATCGTTCATTAACTTATTTGTTTTAATTCTCTCCACATTCTCTTCTGCTCTCCATGATTCTACTACTGACCTCCACACTGGGGGCAATTTTCAGAGGCCATTTAATCTAACAACCCACACATCTTTGGGATTAGTTTAGTTTAGTTCAGAGATACAGCACAGATACAAGCCCTTTGGCCTAACGTGTCCGTACTGACCAGCGATCCCAGCACATTAACACTACTCTACACACACTAGGGACAATTTTAACATTTACACCTAGCCAATTAACCTACAAACCTGTACGTGTTTGGAGTGTGGGAGACTACCAAAGTTCTCAGAGAAAACCTACGTGGTCACGGCGAGAATGTACAAACTCCGTAGTCGGGATTGAACCCTGGTCTCTGGCGCTGTAAGGCAGCAACTCTACCATTGCACCACTGTGCTGCCTATCTGGGAAGAAATTGGAGCACCCAGAGGAAAGATACGTTGTCATACGTTCAGTGGTAGATTTGCTACTTAGCAGCGCTTGCAGTGCCAGAGACCAAGGTTCTATCCCGACTACAGGTGCTGTCCGTACGGAGTTTGTACGTTCTCCCCGTGACCTGCATGGATTTTCTCCAAGATCTTTGGTTCCCTCCCACACACAAATGACGTACAGGTTTGTAGGTTATTGGCTTGGTGTAAATGTGTGTAGGATAGTGTTAATGTGCGGGATTCGCTGGTCGGCGCGGACTCGGTGGGCCGTAGGGCCTGTTTCCGCGCTGTATCTCTAAACTAAAAACAAAACTAAAGGTGGGAATGTGCAAATTCCACACTGATAATGCTGACCACAGGATTGAAAGTAGGCCTTTAGTGTGGTGAGTCAGCTGTTGTATTTACTGCACCACCAATCATCTTGTATTATACACAGGCTGCGCACTATTTTACACTTTGCTTTTGTTTTTATTGTCACGTGTACCAAGGTACAATGAAAAGCATGTTTGTTGCTTGCTGACCAGTCACCAGAAGATTATACATGATTACAATTGAGCCGTCCACAGTGTACAGAAACAGGACAAAGGGAATAACGTTTAGACCAAGACAAAGTCTAGAATACAATAGAATAGAATGCTATTTATTGTCATTCAAACAGGTTTGAGTAAAATTGCATTTTCTACAGTTTTTGTACATTACAAAAAAACCTAAGACCCACACACAACACAGTTTACATAAACATCCATCACAGTGAGTCTCCAACACCTCCTCACTGTGATGGAAGGCAAAGTCGTATCTCTTCCCGTTTTCTTCTCCCGCGGTCCAGCAGTCCAACTGCAGCATCTAAGCGAACTGGGGCTCCGATGTTACAACCCCCGGCGGACAATGGTAAGTCCTGTGGCCATTAAGCCACGCCGGGCAATGTTTGGCCCCGGCTCCGTGTCCTGTAAACCCCGCAGTTCAAGCAGTCCAACCGTCCAACTGCAGCGTCGAGGTGAACTGGGACTCCGATGATAGAGCCCCCGGCAGATGATGGTAAGTTCCGTGGCCGCTAACCCGCGCCGGGCGATGTTAGGTCCCGCTCCGTGTCCTTTAAACCCTGCGATTCCAGTGGGAGAAGTTGCCATTGCAGGAGCTCCGAAAAGCCGTCTCCCACCAGGGACCTGGAGCTCCCGATGTTCCCGTCCACCGGGCCTGCAGCCGGAGCTTCCGAAGCTCCAAAGTCGGGTCGCAGCCGAGCACCACCACAGCTCTCCCCGCTCCCCCCACCACTAGTAAAGTCCAATTAAACATACTCTGAGGGTCTCCAATGAAGTAATTGGAAAAGGTCACAGACACTTTTACAGGTAACTATTGATTGATTGATTGATTGATTGATTGATTGATTGATTTAATACTTCATTGTCACGCTGACATGTCACAGTGAAATTGTTTGTTAATTCTTAAAATATATAGACCTTATATATAATCTATGTATAGGTGTGAAAACTGGAAAACTTTAAAACAAGATGATGTAGATGAGTCACACCCACCACTCCCTATTCTGAAGAAGGGTCTTGACCCGAAACGTCGCCTATCTCCTTCACTCCTTAGATGCTGCTGCACCTGCTGAGTTTCTCCAGCCTTTTGTGTACCCCCCACTCCCTATTCTCCCCTCTCCCATCAGACAAAAGGTATTGAAGTGTGAAAACACACACCTCCAGATTCAGGGACATTTTCTTCCCAGCTGTTCTCAGGCCAACTGAATCATCCTACCACAACCAGAGAGCAATGCTGAACTACTATCCACCTTTTTGGTGACACTTGAACTATATTTGATCGGACTTTGCTGGCTTTACCTTGTACTAAACGTTATTCCCTTATCATGTATCTATGTATGGTAAATGGCTCGATTGTAATCATGTACAGTATTGTGGTTCCACTGGCTGGTTAGCTTGCATTAAAACCTTTTCACTCTACTTCAGTACAAGTGACAATAAACTAATAAATGTCTGTACAGTATGTTATGAATAATAATTATTTTAATTGTACTTATTAAACAGAAAGACAGTTTATAAAGAATCGATCGTGGTTTATTTAATCATGTAAAATGGGTTTTACTAGAATAAAAGCTTGCTCTACATCTCTCAATGGCTCAAATAAAAAATTGGCGTTCTATCAAACTCCAATAAAACTTTCATGTTTTCACTGAAAATTGAAATGGAGTATTATCCAAAGCTAAATATTTCACATTGGCTTGTACTAGGCTAAAATCCAGATGTGATTTTTTTTTTACATCTCAGAATCCCTCAAGAAATGACGGTCTACCAAGGAAAAGAGGTGAATATTATTTGTGTGGACTTTTTTAGTAGGATTGAGAATGCCACATGCTACATAAATACAGGCTAATGGCACATTTGGTTCAAACTCAACATTAGGTCTGGGCCACTGCACTGGCTAATTATACGTTAAATTGCAAAGTACATGTTGGAACAAAAGAGAGACATATATCCCACTGTGATGAGAGTATGCTGTTTTCTTTGCAGCTTACATATTTTAGAACAAAGATGTGAAATGTCAGATAATTTGTTTGTCATACATTCCAATTGAACACATATAGATCGGGTAGATGCACAGAGTCTCTTGTCCAGAGTAGGGGAATCGAAGACCTGAAGACATAGGTTCAAGGTGAAGGGGAAAAATTTTAATAGGAATCTGACAGGTAGCTTTTTAACAGAGGGCGGTGGGTGTATGGAACAAGCTGCCAGATGAGGTAGTTGAGGCTGGGACAATCCCATCATTTAAGAAACAGTTAGATAGGTGCATGGATTGGACAAGTTTGGAGGGATATTGACTAAACTCAGGCCGGATGGACTAATGTAGCTGGGACATGTTGGCCGGTGTGGGCAAGTTGGGCCGAAGGGCCTGTTTCCACACTATATCACTATGACTCTATGACATATGATTGTCCTTTTCGACATATTAGTGGCAGTGAGAACGACGAGGGTTAGGAAAGGATTTTCTTTAACGTTCCATGGTTATTTTTGCTGATAGTTAATTTAAACTTTTTATTCTATCATTGACAATTTCACAATTAAATCATTGATTTCTCTAACTTTGTAACCCTTGCTTTCCATCTCTGTCCTTCTCCCACCCTAGTTATCCTCATAGTTTCACTGTCCTCATGATTAAAGTTGCAGTTTGTCTGCCTTGTTATCACCTTCCCCCTAAGCCGACAATGAACCGTTGCATATTTCCTTGATCATCGTCTGCTTTGATTTATCTTTTTCACACCTTACAAGTGCTTGGCACCCTTCCATATATCTAGTTTCCCTCTGCACTGACTCTCCAATTCCAGCATTTTGTGTCTATCTTCACAATTAAAATTTCTCTTCACATGAATGTTAAGTTCTTCCACTCTGTTTGTAGCTCGTATTAACGCATAAGAAATATAAGTTGGAAGGTGCTATTCAGCCTTCCTCCTGCCTGCTCGACCATTCAATAAGATAGTGGCTATTCTGTGACTTCAACTTTCCTGTATCAAACCCATATCGATTATCTGCTTGATATCCAATAATCCATCTATGTTTAATGTTCTATGTATCAGTCTTAACTGTCACTGTATGTCATGTTGTCACTTGTCGGAGCACCAAGGCAAATTCCTTGTATGTGAATACTTGGACAATAAACTTATTCATTCATTCATTCATTCATTCATCCATCTCACGGAGTACATTATGCCAATGATGATCAGATGATCAGCATAGAATGAGGATATTATACTCATTGTGCCTGTCCTGACTCTTTGAATAGACTCTATAGTTTAATTTAATTTAATTTAGTGCGGAAACAAGTCCACCGCGTCCGCATCCACCAGCGATCCCCGCACACTAACACTATCCTACACATACTAAGGACAATTGATGTTATATATATGGACATATATTCAAACCTGTTAGTGTCTAGAGTGTTTGAGGAAACCAAAGATCCCGGAGAAAACCCATGAGGTCACGTGGAGAACATAAAAACATACAGACAAGCACCTATAGTCAGGATCTGGGTCTCTGACACTGTAAGGCAGTAGCAGTGCACCCAGATGCTGTCCTGGCTGGAGTGGGAAATGCTGGAAACAAGAAGGGCAAGGAACAGACTAGCCATGTTGTACAAGATTCAAAAGGGGACCATGGGCATAACTGCAGATAGATACATAACGTACTCAACAGAAATGAGAACAAGAAAGAGAAATGATATACAAATAGAAACCCCATTCGTCAGGACAGATATTTATAAGAACTCATTCTTTGTAAGAACCTTAAGGGAACGGAATAAACTAGACAACAATATAGTCAAATCACCTTCACTAGACAGTTTTAAGGGGGCACCAACAACGCATTAGTATGCACAACACATCCAAGTTGGCAATATGCGGGGTACTGCCCTACCGACTACAAATTCAGAAGGTTCAGAAGGTTCTACCACTGCGCTACTATGCTGCCCCTATAAATTGTGGTGGCACGTTGGCACAGCTAGACGAGTTGCTCCATCACAGCTCCTGTGACCCAGATACAATCATGACCTCTGGTGTTGTCTATGCAGAGTTAGCATGTTCTCTCTGTGATTGTTTGGCTCTCCATGAGGTGCTCCAATTCACTTGCATATCCCAAAGAGACGCAGGTTAGAAGATTAACTAGCCACCGTAAGTTGTACATGAAGTGTACGGTTAGATGCTGGAAATTTAGGGAGAATAACAGAGGATTAGTGTGAAAATGAACACCTCCATATTTAGGGACAGGTTCTCCCCAGCTATTATCAGGCAACTGAACCATCTTACCAACAACTTGAGAGGAGTTCTAAACTAGGAGTTACCTCATTGGAAACCCTTGGGCTATTTATTATCAGACTTTATTGGGTTTAAGTTGCACTAAACGTTCTTCCCGTTATTCCCTTTATCGTTTATCTGAACACTGTGGATGGCTCGATAGTAATCATGCATTGTATTTCCCCTGACTGGTTAGCACGTAATGAAAGCTTATCGCTGTACCTCGATGCATGTGACAATTAGATAAACTCAAACTCAAACTCAAACTCAAATGCGTACTTGATCGCTGGTTGTGGATTAAGAGCAGGGAGGAACTGCAGATTCTGGTTTAAACCACAGACACAAAATGCTGGAGTAGCTCAGTGGAACAGGCAGCATCCCTGGAGAGAAGGAATCCTTCTGACTAAAGAAGGTTCTCGACCCAAAATGTCACCCATTTCTTCTCTCCAGAAATGCTGCCTGTCCTGCTGAGTTACTCCAGCTTTTTGTGCCTATCTATGGATCAAGTGCGCTGTGTAAACTTTTGCATATTGTATAACTCGATTACCATTAGCACTCCTCTGCTCCTCCCCACATCTGTATATTCCGCCTTTACCACTCTCTTGTGGAAGTTACTGCTCCACCATCCTCTTCCAGATGATAACACACTGCATAAAAGAGAATCAATCTGCTTGTCGCTTCTCCTCTTTCTAAATCAAAATGGAATGAAGTTAGACTTGTACTAAAGCTTCCCAACTCTCAATTCCCAGATGACCCCCCGTACAAACATTCTTTGTACTTTAATGAAGCGCGCTCATTGTCAAGGGAACAGTGAAATCAATCACTGCTTTAATTTGCACTTTTTTCTTTCTTTCTGCAGATGGTTTAGTTAAATTCTTGCATCCAAACGATGATAAAGGATATCAAGGAAAATTACTGATAAATACTAGATACATTTGTCCATTATTTTAGAGGAAATATTAATCTGTTTAAAATTAATCTGTAAAAATTCCTAATGATAGATGAGAAAAAAAATTATAATATGTAAATAAATGTTCAATTAATGTAAGACATAATCTAATTCAATTAAAAATTTTACATAGATTATATAATTCGAAAACTAGACTGAATAAAATATTCTCAAATGGTTCCCCCATCTGTGACAAATGTCTAACTCAAAATGCCACTATAGCACATTTCTTTGTCTCTTGTATAAAACTGTATACATTTTGGAATGAAATTTTTGGAATTTTTGCAAAACTATTTAACACAAAATTGAACCCCAATACAGAACTGATTATATTTGGACCAATGGAAGAGGGAAGTAAACTAACTCTATTCCAAGAAGCTTTACTTAATTACGGTCTAATAACAGCAAAAACACTTATATTCAAATTTTGGAAAAAAGCAATCACGCCAACATTCAAAATGTGGATGTCAAATATGTCTGAAACGCTACATCTTGAAGAAATGAGATTTCTCCTACTAGACAATTCTCAAAGACTTGGTCTCCTTTTATCAACTTTTTACAAGCATATGGTGCAACGTAAAATAACCTTAGAAATTAAATGGTTTAGAACCGGGTGACGGATGGGCAAAAATACGAAATAGGTAGATCTCTCCTAATCTCTCTTTTCTTTACTTTCTTCTATTTCAATCTTTTCAGCTTCTCTTCTATGTCCTTTATTTCTTTTGCTATCTGTCTCTACTCGCTTGTCTATCTATTCCCACACTCTTTATTTATTTTTTCTCTCACTGTACTTTTATTATTAAATAAAAAATACGAAGTTGTACAAGAATGCAAATATGTATGTATGTATTAGGTACTCAAGTACCATGCTATTGTACTTACTTCTAACAAAAATAAACAAAAAACCAACAAGAATTAAATTAAATTAATCTGGTTTCAGAGAAGATGGAAATTTAACTGGGCATTTTGATTAGCTGTCATCCAGAGACTTAACATCCAAATGTAGAAACATCTACAGTGACAAGTGAACGTGCAATTGGAAACAGTTCACATAGTACAATGGTCATTAACCCTTCACTACGATACAATATCACTTTATTCATCCCCAGAGGGATATTCATCTGCCAACAGTCAGAAAACCCAGTCTACCCCACGACAGAAAGGGGGGAAGTTGTACAGTTCGATAGCCGCAGGAAAAAAAGATCTCCTGTGGCGTTCTGTGCTGCATCTTGGTGGAACCAGTCTGTTGCTGCAAGTGCTCCTCAGGTTGAATAGTGTGTCATGGAGGGGGTGAGCTGTATTGTCCAACATGCTCCACAGTTTGCGGAGCATCCTCCACCTCCAAGACCACCTCCCATGAATCCAACTCCGCCTCCAGGATGGAGCCAGCCTTCCTCATGAGTTGGTTGATCCTATTAATTCATCGTCTTGCAATGAAAGACATATTTGCATGTGTACAGTGCTTTGTCATGGCAAAATGTCACAACCCCCCTCATACAATGAATTACCCTTTTTAAGCGCAGTAATTGCTATTATTTAGCAGACGTTTGCTCTTGGTGTAATTTGGTGGTGTGTGGTTGTGTGCTGTGACCTTTCTCATAAGCTGCCAGCCTTGTCACGCTGAAGTGAATCTGTGCAGGGTACGTATACCCCAATGTAGCACAATAGGATTTTGATCAATAATCTGTAAACACTGACATGATGAGTCTACAGCCAGCGTGTGCTTTGCTCTGCACTTCAGAACATTTAGCATTAAAATTAATGAGCAGAAGAATCCCACATTGAGTGCTCAGTATTGAGAGTTGCCATGGAAACGAAGCCTTATTGTTTAAAAGGCGCTTCCGAGTTGCAACTGTGCGCTCAGCTGCACTGTGACAAGTTACATTATCATTGAACATCCGTGTTGAGTGAATATCAATCTCAACCTATGGACTGGAAAAGGCAAATCTATATTTTGTCAACTAATCACGAATTTGGGTTGTGCAGCACTGGTTCTGCAGTGCCGTGTCGATTTGATGGGATTGGATTGAATCGATAATGGAAAGTCGATTTAATCTAGAATTTACCACGTTGCAATCATTTCCAGTTCAGATCACGCCAATCATGAAGTTGGGCCTGTTGTGATTCTCGCTTGCAACCCCCATGATGGCTTTGACATCAGTGTGCAGGAGATGGCAATATTCCCAGCGCAGTGTTTCGCGGGGAACCTGGGTCTTGCTGTCCGGGGACCCTGTCATTGTTCTCTCTGGAACAATGGTTCGATGGTTTCTTTATTGTCACGTGTAGCAGATACAGCTCAGCAATGCAACACAAGCACAATCCGCCGGCCAGTGCAGTACATACAGAACAGCCCACAGGGTCCATAAGCAAGAGGCGCCATCTTGGCAACATTTTACAAAGGCCCGTTACAGCCATCGCCTCCATTCCGGTCATCTCGTGACCCATCGTCCCTCTCCACGTCTGGACCTCTTCGTTTTGATCTCTTGGAGGGGGGTGCCTCCTGCAGCTGACCTCGAGGGCGCGGGTGGTTAGTCTCACTGGGCCCTTTGTCCAGCGTCCACTGCCGATTCCGGATCCACCGGGCGAGCAGGGAGCGGGATCGGCGGCCATCTCACTCTGAGCCAACCACCGTTGGGATGCAGCCTTAATCCCAATGCAATACAAAGGAACTGCAGGTGTTGGTTCACACCAAAGACATACACAAAGTGCTGGAGTAACTCAGTGGGACAAGCAGCATCTCTGGAGTAAATAGATGGGTGACATTTTGGGTCAGGGCTCTTCTTCCGACTGATGGAAAAGGTGGGGGGAGGGTAGGGACTGGAAGCAGGAAGAGACCAGATCAAACAAGGAAGGGTCCAGACCCAAAACATCATCTGTACATTTTCTCCAGAGATGCTGCCTGACCTGCTGAGTTACTCCAGCGCTTTGTGTCTATCTTTGGTCTTAATCCTATTGCTCTGACCTGGGATGGCTTCAGGTAATTAAAATATACAGCAAAAACCTTGGGTGATTTCACCATCTCTCCACTCCTATTCCTGACCACCCAACGCTACTGCCCACCCTCCTTCATATTGTGCTACAGATCCCCGCGACAATACCCTCCCACACCAAGTGCTCCAGTTTCTCCTCCCCTGCCCATATGAAGTGCCACCCTCCACCCAAGCCTTCCTGGCGATAGATGCATTCCCAATATGCCCTTCCTGATGACCCTAGATGTTACCTGATCACCCCACCACCAGTGGCACCATCCCCTCGCCCCAATAGCCCCCGCCCCCATATAGACCTCAGCTACGGTTCAACCAAAAGATTACCGTCATATTTGGTCAACTCTCGGGCTGAGTGAGGAAAATGATAAGAATTTTGCAAACTGTTGATTACTCAGTCCTTATATATGCCCCATATTCCTATTAGAGGACCATTGAAGGATTTAGGATATTATCTACATGTGTTGGTTCACAAGCTTTACTGTCCTCACCAGCAAATATCTGAACAAGATATTCCAAATGGCAAAGGTTTCACTTTCTAAAGACAAATGCCAAGGTCGGCTGGTGCCTTGGGAGAAACATTTACTCTCTATGTCCCGAACTACTATCGGACTATCTTTGATCGGACTTTATTGACTTTACCTTGCACTAAACGTTACTACCTTATCATGTATCTGTATGCTGTGGATTGCTCGATTGAAACATAGAAACATAGACAATAGGTGCATGAGTAGGCCTTTCGGCCCTTTGAGCCAGCACCGCCATTCAATATGTTCTGGCTGATCATCCTAAATCAGTCCCACGTTCCTTCTTTCTTCCCATAATCTTTGTTCTCGGCGTACCAGGGCCCCACCCCCGACCTTTACCTCCGTTACATTGACGACTGCTTTGGTGTCACCTCCTGCACCCACACACAACTGACTGACTTCATCCATTTCACCACCAACTTCCATCCGGCACTCAAATACACTTGGACCATTTCCGACATTTCCCTACCATTCCTTGACCTCACCATCTCTATTGCAGGTGATACACTCCTGACCGACATCAACTACAAACCAACTGACTCCCACAGCTACCTGGACTACTCTTCCTCCCACCCTGCTTCCTGTAAGGACTCCATCCCCTATTCCCAATTCCTCCGTCTACGCCGCATCTACTCCCAGGATGAGGTGTTCCACACCAGGTCATCACAAATGTCCTCATTCTTCAGAGAACAGGGGTTCCCCTCCCCCACTATAGATGAGGCTTGCACCAGGGTCTCCTCCATACCCCACAACACTGCCCTCTCTCCCCATTCCCCCACTCAAAACAAGGGCAGAGTCCCCCGGTCCTCACCTTTCACCCCACCAGCCGGCGCATACAACACATAGTCCTCTGCCAGTTTCGCCACCTCCAAAGTGACCCCTCCACTCGCCACATTTTCCCATCTCCCCCCCAGTCTGCCTTCCGCAAAGACCGCTCCCTCCGCAACTCCCTTGTCAATTCTTCCCTTCCCTCCCGCTCCACCCCTTCCCCGGGCACTTTCCCTTGCAACCGCAAGAGATGCTACACTTGTCCCTTAACCTCCCCCATCCACTCCTTCCAGGGACCCAAGCAGTCCTTCCAAGTCCGACAGAGGTTCACCTGCACCTCCTCCAACCTTCTGTTAACCCAGACTGCCTCCTCTCCTTCCCACCTCTCCCTCAGCCCTCGGGCCCTGGCATTCCTTCTCTCTCTATCTCCCCCCCCCCCCCCACCCTAGTCGCACTAGCTTCTCATTTTCGCACTTCAAACAGCTTACAATGGCCTGTTTCCTTTATCATCAATACTTTTTGCATATCTTTCATTCATTGTTCTTTATCTCTCCACATCACCGTCTATATCTCTCGTTTCCCTGATCCCTGACCAGTCTGAAGAAGGGTCTCGACCCAAAACATTGCCTATCTCCTTCGCTCCTTAGATGCTGCTGCACCCGCTGAGTTTCTCCAGCTTCTTGTGTATCCCTTGGTTCCTTTATGCCTAGGAGCTAAATCTAACTTCCTCTTGAAAACAGATTGTAATCATGTATTGTCTTTCCACTTGCTGATTAGCACGCAACAAAAGCATTTCACTGTAACTCGCTTCACATGATAATAAACTAAACTGAAGCAAAGTACTCGCTAGAATTTAGAAGATTGAGATTATAGAAACTTACAAAATTCTTAAGGGGTTGGACAGGCGAGAAGCAGGAAGATTGTTCCTGATGTTGGGGAAGTCCAGAACAAGTGGTCACAGTTTAAGGATAAGGGGGACGTCTTTTAGGATTGAGATGAGAAAAACATTTTTCACACAGAGAGTGGTGAATCTTGCGGCCAGTTCATTGGCTATATTTAAGAGGGAGTTAGATGCGGCCCTTGTGGCTAAGGGGATCAGGGGGTATGGCGAGAAGGCAGGTACGGGATACTGAGTTGGATGATCAGCCATGATCATATTGAATGGCGGTGCAGGCTCGAAGGGCCGAATGGCCTACTCCTGCACATTTTTTCTATGTTTCCATGAAGTGAACTGAACTAATGTTTATACCGAGTGCTGTCTGAGCCCATAACATGGTGTCACAGCAATGGACAATCATGGAGAGTGTGTGCCACAAGTGTTGCCAGGTAGAATGTCCTTACATAGGACATAGAACATAGGACATAGCACAGGAATGGGCCCTTCGGTCCACAATGTTTGTGCTGTACATGATTTAAACTGCCTGCAAATGATCCAAATCACTTCCATTCCATGCAAATCCATGTGCCTATCTAAAAGCTTCATAAATGCAACTGTCGTATCTGCCTCCACCACCATCCCTGGCAGTCCAATCTAGGCCCCCATCACCATCTGTGTAAAAACCATACTCCACACATCTCCATTAATATTTCACCCTCTCAACTTATAGCTATGCCCTCTCGTGTTGGACTTTTTCACCCTGCAAAAATATTTCTGTCTATCCTATCTACGCCTCTCATCATTTTGTATACTTCCATCGACTTTCCACTCAACCTCCGACATTCTAGAGATAACAATCCAAATTGATTCAACCTCTCCCTGTAGCTGAAACCCTATAATCCAGGCAGCATTCTGGTGAATCTTCACGGCACCCTCTGCAAAGCCTCCTCATCTTTCCTGTAATGGGACAACAAGAACTGCACACAAAACACCAAATAAAGCCTTTTTTCATCAAAGACTCCCATCACTCTATCCAGGCAAGCTTCAGCAGAGCCTCCACCCAGCAGCTCTTTGGAAGTCTGGGTCGTCCAGTCAAACAATGTCCCTCTCTTCACCCATCCACCTTTGTGCCCCAGACAAGCCTCCCACAGCCAGCCTTGAGGGCATGGAAGGCCAGAACCTGGTTCACACACCAGTCTTCTGGATCATCTGTCTTCTAAGAAAGAACATTCCAGAACAGCCCTTGTGCCACTTGGAATATCACTGAGTAGACCATTGAAGTAATGAGGCAGAGGTTTTGATGCCTCGACTGATCGGGGATACAAGCTGCTCACTCTGGTTACCTTGAGAGGCCGGTTATCACACCCATGACAGGCAATGTTTGGACCCCTTTTACGGGGCCGTCAGGGAACGAATAATGAACACAGGATTGTCAATATGCACAGCCTCTAATTCTCATCCCCATCACCTTTCTCATATGCCCTTCCCTCTATTGCTGATCCTCTCGCAACCTGCTTGACCAAGATGACTGCCAAAATGGACAGGAGGAACATCAATGTAGATGGGGTTGTAATTAGGAACAGGAGTATCTGTGTTACCCATGGCAGTCTGAAGTGATCGCTCACCTCTTGTCACATGCTTTACCTCCCCCCACATCAAAATTTTTTTGTTTCCAATTACAAATGCACCACCTAATAAAAAGGGTGCGTGTGTGTGTATGTGTACGCGAGGGTGTGTGTGTTTGTACGCGCAGAAGGGTGTGTGTGTGTGTATGTGTGCATGCGAGGGTGTGTGTGTTTTTGCACATGAGGTTGTGTGTGTGTACCCCCCAAGGATGCATGTGTATGCGTGTGCATGTGTGAGCATGTGTCTTCATATGTCTCATGAGCTGAGAGAATTATCCGAGATGTTAGTAGTGTCTTGAAGAATACGGTGGTATTGGGATATGTGTCACTCAGTATTCATAGAGACATAGTCATAGAGTTATACAACATGGAAACTGACCCTTTGCACAGCTTGCCCTTGCCGACCAAGGTGCCCCATTGCCCACAATTGGCCCATATCCCTCTAAACTTTTCCTATCCATGTGCATGTCCAAATCTATTTAAAATGTTATAGTAGCTGCCTTAACTACCTCCTCTGGCAGCTCATTCCATACACCCACCACCCCATGTGCAAAAGGCGCTTCTCAAACTCCTATTGAATCTTCTCTCTCTTTCAATTGGTTTCTGAATAAGCTGTTGGGATGTGGTGCTGGTGGTAGTGCAGTCATTGAGAAGAGTATTTGTGATGAGGAGTCATACCATGACTGCTTGCGTCAATCCTTTATATGACGTCATGAGATTTCCAAATTGTCATAGACTCATGGTGTCACAGAGTCATAAAGCATGGACACAAGCTCTTCGGCCCAACTTCCTTACACTGACCAACATGCTCACATTAGTCCCACCTGCCTGTGTTTGGTCCATATCCCTCTCAAACTGTCCTATCCATGTATCCATGTAATTGCTTCTTTAACGTTGCAATAGTCCCTGCCTCAGCTACCACCTCTGGCAGCTCGTTTCATACACCCACCAAGTTAGATTTTCACAACCGCCGATTCCTATTAAGGTATTCCCCCTTCACCTTAAAGCTATCTCCTCTGGTTCTCGATTCCCCTACTCTGAGTAAGAGACTCTGTGCATCTACCCGATCTATTCCTCTCATGATTTTATGCACCTCGATAAGACCACCCCTCATTCTCCTGTGCTCCAAGGAATAGAATCCCAGCCTGTTCAACCTCTTGGCCGTCTCCTTGGGGCACCTTCATAATCTCATGGTAGGAGGAATCAACCTCGCTGATTCATGTGCCAGAGTCACTGCTGCCTTCTGGACCCAAGTCCTATCTTTTGTTCAGGAGAAATTCATTTACAGTTCCAAGAAAATTGCTTTATATCTCGACTTGAAATCGAAAACAGTTTGTTTCTGCTTCTGCACACATGTTCAAGCACTAATTCCACCAATTATCCCCAAACTATAGTCAAAATTCAGACTTCCAACCTGGTGTGTGTTTAAATGCTCAGCAGAGTACGACTTAAAGGACTTCTCTCTGAGTAATTATTGAAACATAGAAACATAGAAAATAGGTGCAGGAGTAGGCCATTCGGCCCTTTGAACCTGCACCATCATTCAATATGATCATGGCTGATCATCCAACTCAGAATCATGTACCTGCCTTCTCTCCATACCCACTGATCCCTTTAACCTCAAGGGCCATATCTAACTCCCTCTTAAATATAGCCAATGAACCAGCCTCAACTACTTTCTGTGGCAGAGAATTCCACAGATTTACCACTTTCTGTATGAAAACAATTTTTCTCATTTGGGTCCTAAAAGACTTCCCCCTTATCCTTATACTGTGACCCCTTGTTCTGGACTTCCCCAACATCTGGAACATTCTTCTTGCATCTAGCCTGTCCAACCCCTTAAGGATTGTGTAAGTTTCTATAAGATCCCCCCCCTCAATCTTCAAAATTCCAGCGAGTACAAGCCAAATCCATCCAGTCTTTCTTCATATGAAAGTCCTGCCATCCCAGGAATCAGTCTGGTGAACCTTCTCTGTACTCCCTCTATGGCAAGAATGTCTTTCCTCAGATTAGGAGACCAAAACTGTACACAATACTCCAGGTGTGGTCTCACCAAGGCCCTGTACAACTGCAGTAGAACCTCCCTGCTCCTATACTCAAATCCTTTTGCTATGAATGCTAACATACCATTCGCTTTCTTCACTGCCTGCTGCACCTGCATGCCTACTTTCAATGACTGTTGTACCATGACACCCAGGTCTCGTTGCATCTCCCCTTTTCCTAATTGGCCACCAGTCAGATAATAGTCTACTTTCCTGTTCTTGCCTCCAAAGTGGATAACCTCACATTTATCCACATTATACTACATCTGCCATGCATTTGCCCACTCACCCAGCCTATCCAAGTCACCTTGCAGCCTCCTAGCATCCTCCTCACATCTAACACTGCCCCCCAGCTTCGTGTCATCCGCAAACTTGGAGATCTTGCATTCAATTCCCTCGTCCAAATCATTAATATATATTGTAAATAGCTGGGGCCCCAGCACTGAGCCTAGCGGTACCCCACTAGTCATTGCCTGCCATCCTGAATAGGACCTGTTTAATCCTACTCTTTGCTTCCTGTCTGCCAGCCAGTTCTCTATCCACATCAATACTGAACCCCCAATACCGTGTGCTTTAAGTTTGTATACTAATCTCTTGTGTGGGACCTTGTCGAAAGCCTTCTGAAAGTCCAGATATAACACATCCACTGGTTCTTCCTTATCCACTCTACTCGTTACATCCTTGAAAAATTCTATCAGATTCGTCAGACATGATTTACCTTTCATAAATCCATGCTGACTTTGTCCAATGATTTCACCACTTTCCAAATGTGCTGCTATCCCATCTTTAATAACTGACTCCAGCAGTTTCCTCACTGTCGATGTTAGACTAACTGGTCTGTAATACCCCGTTTTCTCACTCCCTCCCTTTTTAAAAAGTGGGGTTACATTCGCTACCCTCCAATCCTCAGGAACTACTCCAGAATCTAAAGAGTTTTGAAAAATTATCACTAATGCATCCACTATTTCTGGGGCTACTCTAGGATGCAGCCTATCTGGCCGTGGGGATTTAACGGTCTCAATTATAATCAGACTCAAATAGAACTGATAGCTATAGTGTCACACACAATATGGAAATAGTCCCTTCGACCCAACTTGCCCATGTCAACCAAGATGCCCCATCTAATCTAATACATTGGCCTGTGTTTGGGCCTATATCCCTGTAAACCTTTCCTACCCATCTACATGTACAAATGTATTTTAAATGTTTTTATGGTGCTGGTTTCAACAACCTCCCCTGGCAGCTCATTCCATATACCCACTACCATGTGTGAAAAAGTTGTGCCTCAGGTTCCTAATAAATCTTGCAGAGATGACCCCCACTTCCACACCGACACTGATCACCTGGCTACCTGGTTAGCACTCAGCAAAAGCATTTCGCTGTACCTCGCTATGAATGGGTGACATTTCAGGTATGAAGAAGGGTCTTGACCCGAACGTCACCCATTCCTTCTCTCCAGAGTTACTCCCACATTTTGTGTCTATCTTCCACTTTATTGTCATATGCACAAGTCCGTGAGATATCGATATAGTGAAAATCATGTTTGCAGCAGCATCACTGGGACATACACTCAGCTAGCACACAAAAACAAAACTATTAAACTTTGATGGCAGCACAGTGGCACAGCAGTAGAGTTGCTGCCTAACAGCGCCAGAGACCCAGGTTCGATCCTGACTATGGGTGCTTTCTGTACGGAGTTTGCACATTCCCCCTGTGATAATGATCGACTTAAGGAGGCAAAGCGATACACATACCCCAGTTTGCATTGACGGCACTGAAGTGGAGATGGTTGAAAACTTCAAATTCCTTGGAGTCAATATTTCCTGGACCACCCATATTGAAGCAATGACCAAGAATGCACACCAACGCGTCTACTTCCTCAGAAGACTTAGGAAGTTTGGCATGTTCCCAGCAACTCTCACCAACTCCCACAGATGCACCATAGAAAGCTTTTTATCAGGATGCATCACAGCTTGGTTTGGGAACTGCTCCATCCAAGACCGCACAAAATTGCAGCAAATTTTGGACACAGCCCAGGCCATCACACAAACCAACCTCCCTTCCATTGACTCCATTTATACCTCACGCTCCCTCGGCAAGGACAGCAACATAATCAAGGATGAGTCGCACCCTGGCCACTCCCTCTTCTCCCCTCTCCCATCGGGCAAAAGGTACAGAAGTGTGAAAACGCACACCTCCAGATTCAGGTACAATTTCTTCCCAGCTCTTATCAGGCATCCTACCACATCCAGAGTGCAGTCCTGAACTACAATCTATCTCATTGGCGATCCTCGGACTATCTGGTTTTAAATTGCACTAAATATTATTCCCTTATCATGTATCTATGCACTGTGAATGGCTCGATTGTAATCATGTATTGTCTTTCCGCTGACTGGTTAGCACGCAACAAAAGCTTGGTACACGTGACAATAAACTAAACTTGGGTTTTGCCCAAGTGTTCCGGTTTCCTCCCACATTCCAAGGGCCTGCAGTTTTCTAGATTAATTGGCCTCTGTAAAATTGTCCGTCATGTGTAGGATAAAACGAATGTACAGTTAGGCACAGACTTGGTGGGCCAAAGTCCCTGTTTCTACACCGTATCTCCAAAACTAAAACTATAACTATATATAAATTATGCATAAATTATACAAGTCATTGAGAAGTAAAAAAACAAGACATTAGTACAAAACCTAGACAAAAATGCAGATGGGTTGGTTGGTAAATTTAAAGTGGCACCACAAGCAGTTGGAGTGGTAAATAAGGCATTTGATACCCTTGGTTTCACAGGTCAGGACATTGACTATAGGAGTCAGGAAATCATGATGCAGCTCTATAGGACTTTGGTTCGACTTGGCGTATTGTGTGCAGCGCTGGTCACCCCATTACAGGAAGGATGTGGAGGCTTTGGACAGTGTACAGAAGAGGTTTATCAGAATGATGCATGGATTAGGGTGTATAGGGAGAGGTTGGACAGATTTGAATAGTTTTCTCTGGAAATCCGGAGGTTGTGGGGAGGGAGACCTGGTAGTAGTATAGAACATGTTGTGAATCATAGATTGGGTAGAATTAAGTCAGAATCTTTTTCCCAGGATGGAAACATCAAAGACTGGAATGCATAGCTATAAAGTTTCGGGAGCAAACTGTGAAGGAGATGTGGAGGGCAAATATGGTGTACGGATGCCGACGAGCATATCGTGGGCTGAGGGCCTGTTCTTCTGCTGTAGTTCTATGTTCTATGACAATGGAATGAAGTTCATTCAGCTTTATGTCGATATCCAACAAAAGATTATTAACAATATTGAATGACAGTTTGCGGATAGCAAGGTTGAAAATTAACCCGTAAATGCTTGGATTTCAGCTCGCCTGGTACTAGTTATTAATCGAGAAAAGTAAAGAAATCAATTCATGGTGATGCAGAGGTAGAGTTGCTGCCTCACAGCGCCAGAGACGCTGGATCAATCCTGACTTAGGGTGCTGTCTGTGTGAGGTTTGTACGTTCTCCCTGTGAACACATGAGTTTTCCCCGGATGCTCCGGTTTCCTCCAAAGACATACAGGTTTGTAGGTTACTGACTTCATCCATTTCACCACCAACTTCCATCCGGCACTCAAATACACTTGGACCATTTCCGACATTTCCCTACCATTCCTTGACCTCACCATCTCTATTGCAGGTGATACACTCCTGACTGACATCCACTACAAACCAACTGACTCCCACAGCTACCTGGACTACTCTTCCTCCCACCCTGCTTCCTGTAAGGACTCCATCCCCTATTCCCAATTCCTCCGTCTACGCCGCATCTGCTCCCAGGATGAGGTGTTCCACACCAGGTCATCACAAATGTCCTCGTTCTTCAGACAACGGGGATTCCCCTCCCCCACTATAGATGAGGCTCGACCAGGGTCTCCTCCATACCCCACAACACTGCCCTCTCTCCCCATTCCCCCACTCACAACAAGGGCAGAGTCCCCCTGGTCCTCACCTTTCACCCCACCAGCCGGCACATACAACAGATAGTCCTCCGCCAGTTTCGCCACCTCCAACGTGACCCCTCCACTCGCCATATCTTCCCATCTCGCCCCCTGTCTGCCTTCCACAAAGACCGCTCCCTCCGCAACTCCCTTGTCAATTCTTCCCTTCCCTCCCGCTCCAACCCTCCCCCGGGCACTTTCCCTTGCAACCGCAAGAGATGCTACACTTGTCCCTTCACCTCCCCCTTCCACTCCTTTCAGGGACCCAAGCAGTCCTTCCAGGTCCGACAGAGGTTCACCTGCACCTCCTCCAACCTCATCTACTGCATCCGTTGCTCCAGATGCCATCTGATCTACATCGGTGAGACCAAGCGGAGGCTGGGCGATCGTTTCGCCGAACACCTCCGCTCGGTCCGCAATAACCAACCCGACCTCCCGGTGGCTCAGCACTTCAACTCCCCCTCCCATTCCGTATCTGACCTCTCGGTCCTGGGCCTCCTCCACGGCCAGAGTGAGCAACACCGCAAGTTGGAGGAACAGCACCTCATATTCCGCTTGGGGAGTCTGCATCCTCTGGGCTTAAACATTGAATTTTCTCAATTCTGTTAACCCAGGCTGCCTCCTCCCCTTCCCACCTCTCCCTCAGCCCTCGGGCCCTGGCATTCCTTCTCTCTCTATCTCTCCCCCACCCAAGTCGCACTAGCTTCTCATTTTCACACTTCAAACAGCTTACAATGACCTGTTTCCTTTATCATCGATACTTTTTTGCATATCTTTCATTCATTGTTCTTTATCTTTCCACATCACTGTCTATATCTCTCGTTTCCCTGATCCCTAACCAGTCTGAAGACGGGTCTCGACCCGAAACATCGCCTATCTCCTTCGCTCCTTAGATGCTGCTGCACCCGCTGAGTTTCTCCAGCTTTTTGTGTAACCCCAGGTTTGTAGGTTAATTGGCTTCGGAAAAGACATTTGTAAAAATTTGTCCCTTGTGTGTGGGATAGAGCTAGTGCAGAGGGATCGCTGGTCGGCGCATATGCGGTGGAATGAAAGGCATATTGCCATGCTGTATCTCTAAACTAAACTGCAGTTCCCTATTTATTAATGAATCCATTTCATTCTCTGGCATTTTTTATTCTACATGCAAAGAATCTGATCTGTTGATTTGGTTCACATTCTGCAAAGGCCCAGATGGTCACTGTTCTGTTTAATTGTACATGGATGGGTCAAGTTTAGAGGGATATGGTCAAATGCAGGCAGATAGGACTAGTGTAGATGGGAAATGTTGGCCTTCAAATTCAATATGGGTTCATTTTCAACCTGAAGAGCCTGTTTCCGCGCTGCAACACTCAATTACTCTATGCACACAGAAAACACATAGCTTTCTGGTTGAGCAGCAAAAGATTCATAATGTTTGCATGATGAGGGATTAGGGAATGTTCTCTTAGAAAACAAAACAAAAACAAATCTATAAGAAATTACATTAAAATTTCAGGGTAAGTACAGTGATTATGTCAGGAAAGCTAATAAACATCTGTAATGAGGTATTTAATAATAGAGAATGTTGGCTGGGATGCTGAAAAGGGGCGGAAAAAGCAAAATCAATTAAGTTTCTGGAATATTTTGTGCTTGTTATGAAAATATTGAACTGCATTAATACTGGAGGGATTGCAAATTCCAGATAGCAAAGTGCTGCACATCACAAATTAAAATTAATTACTGCTTCTGGTAATTTAAATGTCTAAACTATAAAATGGGTTTTTTAAAAAACATTTTCAAAGTTTTATTTTGTGAACATGTTGCTAATAACGACTGTCTATCCATCACTGGAATTACAATGTAAATTAACAATACTTAAATCAAGAGACAAGCAAGTGTAAAATAAACATGTTTTAAAGAGTCACAATGTCACAGTCTTCGAGCAACATAGCACAGAAACAGGCCCTTTGAACGTTCATGCTAACCAAGTTACCTGACTGACCTAGGCACTTGCCTGCATCTGACCAACATATCTCCAAACCTTTCCTAACCATGTACCTGTCTAAGTGTCTTTTAAATTTTAAAATCATATCCACATCTACCACTTCCTCTTGTGGGTTTTTTACTTTATATGCACCACACTGCGTGTGAAAATGTTGTCCCTTAGGTCCCTTTTAAATATTTCCTCTTTCATCGTAAAGTCATAGAATGATACAGCATGAAAACAGGCCCACCTTGCCAACATGGGCCAACATATCCCAGCTACACTAGTCCCACCTGCTTGCATTTGGTCCAGATCCCTCCAAACCTGTACAATAGAAACATAGAAACGTAAAAACATAGAAAATAGGTGCAGGAGGAGGCCATTTGGCCCTTCGAGCTAGCACCACCATTTATTGAGATCATAGCTGATCATCCCCAATCAATAACCTGTGCCTGCCTTCTCCCCATATCCCTTGATTCCACTAGCCCCTAGAGCTCTATCTCTCTTAAATCCATCCAGTGATTTGCCTCCATTGCACTCTATGGCAGGGAATTCCACAAATTCACAACTCTCTGGGTGAAAAAGTATTTCCTCACCTCAGTCTTAAATGGCCTCCCCTTTATGCTAAGACTGTGGCCCCTGCTTCTGGACTCGCCCAACATTGGGAACATTTTTCCTGCATCTAGCTTATCCAGTCCTTTTATAATTGTATATGTTTCTATGATCCCCCTCATCCTTCTAAATCCAGTGAATACAAGCCTAGTCTTTTCAATCTTTCCTCATATGACAGTCCCGCCATCCCATTGATCAATCTCGTGAACCTACGCTGCACTGCCTCAATCACAAGGATGTCCTTCCTCAAATTAGGAGACCAAAACTGTACACAATACTCCAGATGTGGTCTTACCAGAGCCCTATACAACAGCAGAAGAACCTCTATCCATGTACCTGTCCAACTGCTTCTTAAATGTTGGGATTTTCACAGCTTCAACTGCCTCCCACCGCTCTTTGTGTAAAAAGGTTACCTCTCACGTTCCTATTAATTCTTTTCCCCT
Source organism: Raja brachyura (assembly GCA_963514005.1). The sequence continues at coordinate 5,087,645 of OY740809.1, read as the reverse complement.
TCACCTTAAGAAACGGTGCATCTACCCGATATATTCCTCTCATGATTTTATATACCTCAATAAGACCAGATCTCATCCTCATGCGCTCGAAGGAAAATAGTCCAAGCCTACACAACCTCTCCCTATGGCTCAGACCCTCCAACCCTGGCAATATCCTTGTAAATCTTCTCTGTACCCTTTCCAGCTAGACAACATTTTTCCTGTAACATGGTGCCCAGAACTGAACACTACTTTACATGCGTCTTCACCAACATCCTATACAAATGCAACATGACCTCCCAACCTCTATACTCAATACTCTGATTTATGAAAGCCAATGTGCCAAAAGCCTTTTTGACCACCCTATCTATCTTGACTCCACCTTCAAGGAACCATGCACCTGCATTCCTAAATCCCTCTGCTCCACAGCACTCCTCAGAGCCCTACCATTCACTGTGTAGGTCCTGCCCATGTTATACTTCCCCAAATGCAGCACATCACATTTCTCTATATTAAATTACATTGCAATTTAGCAGGAAAACAGATTGGCTGGATGACAGAAGACAAAGAGTGGCAATAAAGGGGGCTCTTTCTGGTTGGCTGCCAGGGAGTTCCGCAGGGATCGGTGCTGGGGCCGCGACTCTTCACGATGTATATTAATGATTCTGACGAGGGGATTGAAGGCTATGTGGCCAAGTATGTGGATGATACGAATATAGGTGGAAGGACTTGGACAGTCCTTGGACAGTCCTTGGACAGTAGTGTAGAGAAAGTAGGGACTCTGCAGAAGGACTTGGACAGGTTGGGAGAGTGTGAAGAGAAGTGGCAGATGGAATATCGTGCAGCAAAGTGTGGAGTCGTGCATTTTGGTAGTAGGAATAAAGACGTAGACTATTTTCTAAATGGGGAGGTAATCCAGAAATTGGAGGTCCAAAGGGACTGGGGAGCGCTGGTGCAGGATTCCCAAAAAGCTAATCTGCAAGTCGAATCGGTAGTAAAGTAAACAACCTCAATACTAACATTTCATGAAGGCTTGTATACAACAACAGGGATATAATGCTGAGGCTCTATAAGGCGCTGGTAAGGCCGCATTTAGAATATTGTGAGCAGCTTTGGGCACCATATCTGGGCAGGATGTGCCGGCTCTGGAGAGGATCCAGAGGAGGTTTATAAGAATAATCCCAGGAATGAGTAAATTAACCTATGATGAGCGTTTGTTGGCACTGGGCCTGTACTCGCTGGAGTTTAGAAGAATGAGGGGGGACCTAATTAAAACACACAGAATAGTGAAAGGCTTGGATAGAGTGGAGTGGATGTTTCCACTCATGGGAGAGCGTAGAACCTGATGGCATTACCGTAGAATTAAATGACGTTCTTTTAGGAAGGAGATGAGGAGGAATTTATTTAGTCAGAGGGTGGTGAATCTGTGGAATTATTTGCCACAGAAGGCTGTAGAGGCCATGCCAGTGGATATATTTAAGGCAGAGATAGATATATATATATATTTGATTAGTACAGGTGTCAGAGGATTGTAATCATGCATTGTCTTACTGCTGAATGGAGAGCACGCAACAAAAAACTTTTCACTGCACCTCGGTACATGTGACAATAAACTAAACTAAACTCAACTAGAATATGAAGGTAAACAATAATTCTGGAGAAACTCAGCGGGTGAGGCAGCATCTATGGAGCGAAGGAAATAGGCAACGTTTCGGGTCAAAACCCTTCTTCAGACTGATGTAAGGGTCGGGGGGGGGGGTGTGGGGGGGGGGGGTGGGGGGGCGGGAAGAAGAAATAAAAAAGAATGCGATGTTGGTGGTGCATGAAGAGAGATGGGAGGAAGTTCTTCTGGAGAAGCATTGGCAGCTTGGGCCAATTGTGTTGAAGAGCCAGTTTATCTGCAATGGTGTCCAACTCTCTATGAACGTGGCACACCGACAGTATCAGACTCACTGTCACAGTAACAGACTCAATAACATGTGGATGTATAACTGCACCTGACACATCAACATTAACCAGTGAAGCTGATTTATCTGCTGGTGCTAATATTATATCCAATAAATTTGCACAGACTTTGTGACTTGAAACAAAGACAGCCAACCAATCAGCTGCGGCAGATTTGAAAGGATCTATCAGATATCCTGCACAAATTTTGAAACAAAAATACGATAAAAACATTCTGACACAATTGCAAAGTAGACTTATCTCAATTGTACTTTTTCCAGTCAACATATACAATTTTTAGTCAGATTAATTTGTTATAAAATGCATTAACTGTCGCATTGATTACATGGTTTCATCAAAATGTTTGTTTCCTAAACAGTTACTTTTGAATGAGAAATTTAAACACTTAAGCATCAATTTCTATTCTGCAAAAGAAATCCATTTACTTTGCAATATTCACATTTAACGTATGTTATATAAATAAAATAGTAACATTATAACATTATTATCTGAGCGGCCGGGAGAGGTTGAATAGGCTGGGTCTCTATTCCTAGGAGCGCAGAAAAATGAGGGCTGATCTTATTGAGATGTATAAAATCATGAGAGGAATAGATCGGGTAAATGCAGAGAGTCGGGGACCAGACTCTGTGCATCTATTCCTCTGGCAAAAAATCGTAGCGCTGTCACGTACTGTTTTTGAGCAAATAGAATGACCGCACAAACCAGAAGATAACTGTGACCAAAAAGCATGTTACCACTTCCTAAATGTTATGATTGTGAAGCATCACAATATGAAAGCAAGTGAAATAGTAAGATTAAATGACAACATACCAGTTTGAAGTTTAATCTTGATTTTATGAGGAGTTACGATGAGCGATTACGTGAAGAACCCCGCCAGTCCACTTGCGCGTCAATCGTCAAAGAAGCGGTGTGAAATCACGGATAAGAGAGGTTCACTTGTAGATAGTAAGATCTGGAGAACTAGAACTACCAGGTGACCTGATAATATGAGAGTCGGGAGCGGTGGGCACGTAATCGCTCATCATAACGTCTCATAAAATCAAGATCAAACTTCAAACTGGTAAGTTCTCATTTAATCTTACTATTTTACTTCGGAGTCACATGAGTGACTATGTGAAGATATCAAAGCTCTGTGATTTCACGCCGGTTCGAGTCCAGGCGTCACATACTGAATGGATTGACCATGGATGAGTGAGAAAATATTAATGCATTCAGACATAACGTAGTTATGTAACAATACTGATGCTTTAACGTAAAAACAAAATAATAGTGACCCCACCCAACCTGGGGGAAACTATAAAACCGAATCTCAAATGGTACGTGCAAACACCCCCGGTCTGGCAATGGGATTATTATAACACCTGTGGAACATCCATTCATTGGCCCATCCTGCAGCCGCTAGGATGATGTCGAGGAGGATGTCCATAGTCCTCACTGCCGATGTAGATGCAGGCCTGGTGGAGTGAGATTTGTAAGTGTCGGTATTCACTCCTGCCCCCGCCAGTACCTCCTTTAACCATCTGGAAATGGTTTGTGCTGATACCTTGTGGTGTGGTTTTTTGTGGCTGATCAGGACAGCTAACTCAGAGCCTCTGAGGCTCCTAGTGGCTTTAATGTACTGGCGCAATTGTGACACTACTCATAATCGTGGATCCTCGGCATATGCCAGGAATTCCAGCTTGGGCCCTGGTAACGCCCAGCATGCTCTGTTTGATTGTCATTTATTATGAAGGTTATGGTGTTAGCATTGGTGGCCATGTTGTCCAGTCGTAGCTTGTTCAACCTCTGGACTCGTTGCGCCGTTACCAGCGCCATCAGCATGACCACCTTGAGGGTGAGTTTGGCTAAGGATAAGGAGGTGGCTGGGGCCCACTGGCAAAGTAGTGTTAGCAGCACGCTCACACCCCATGTGTCAGTATACCGTGGCCTGGGTGGTATTGAATTGTAAATTCCCTTCATGAACCTGGTAATTAAGGGGTGTGTTCCTATCGGATGATGCCCCGTATACAGCACTAAATATGAGGATAGTGCACTCCTGACACTGTTGATGGCACTGTAGCCTAATTTATCGTCATAGTATTATGTTGATAGGAATTCCAGAACATCCGTGATGCATACTGTATCATATGATATGTTGGAGAGTTGACAGTACATCTCGCACTTCTTGATGTGAGAGATGTACTGCTTTTGTGTACTGTCCCACCAGGCTGCTGTTATGACATCCACTGTCCGGTCAGCCAGTCCGAGTCCCAGGTATGGTCTCCTCAGAATCTGCAAATCAATAAATTGATTTGGTCATGTAGCAGGTGATTGGCCCCCGAAACTGGGTGTACCAGCAGATCCCTGCTTTTGTGGTCAGCCATAAGAGGCTGTGTTATAATTCCCAGGACTAGTGGGAACCAGGACTGCGTAGGCCAGTCTGGCACTACCAAAATGCTTATGGCATTGTCTTGCTTTTCTTTTTACCAAGCATCGGCTGATGAGGAAAAAAAAAGGGAAAGCGTACAAGAACATTCCTCCCCAATGCAGTGTGAATGCATCTACTGCCACTGCCCCTGGGTCTGGCTCACACAATACATATTTGAGTAACTGGTGATTCAATCTGACTGCGAACAAATAAATATCTGGCTCGCCATACCGGTCAACAATGTCGCTAAACACGTCATGATTCAACATCCATTCTGTGTTATCATTGAATTTCCTCGATCTAGTGTCCGCCAACATGTTGTATCTACCTGGTAGGTAGATTGCTGTGACCCAAATGTTCCTTGCAATACACAGTGCCAAAGAAGGTTTGCCAATTTATCACAAGATATAGACTTAATTCCAAACATGTGATTGACATACGACACCGCCATGGTGTTGTCAATCTGTAGTTGAACATGTACATGATGCATATTGCTGCAATAAGCCTTTAGCCCATAGAGTGCTTCCAACAACTCTAGTAGATAATAACATGTTGCTGAAGAATTAAGGACTCCTGCACATTCCTTCTACCTCTGCAGCTGGAGATGGTATCTGTTTTTCCCCAGGCCAGGGCACTTGCATCGGTTTGTAAGATTGCTGATGGTGTATCAATTATACTTTTCTTAGAGCTGTGATGTATATTCATTACCCACCATTGTAATTCAGCAATGGCCTCTGCTGGCAATTGCATGGGTCTTCCGAATTGGCCTGCATGGGATTGGCCCGATTTGAGTGCCTGTTCCTTTGCACGTTGTAAATTTTGATAATGCAAAGGTCCGAAGCGCACAGCTGGAAAAGCTGCCACAAGGTTGCCAATTACACTTGCTGCTTGTCTGATTGTTGGCTGCTGTTTAACAATTAGCTTATTGCAGGCTTTCATTAATTCTAATTGCTTGCCACTTGGCAATGTCACTGACATGTGAATTGAGTTAATTGTGAACCCCAGGTAATCAATTACCCTGGTAGGAGTCAATTTTGACATAAGTGGATGGATTAGAAACCCCAATCTTTCAAGCATGAGTTTGGTAGCTTAAACAGTTGATTCTGCTGATTCCTTGGTGTCCCCAACTATTAAAACATCATCCAAATAAGCCATAACCATGTGATTCTGAGTTCGTAGTAGCCCCAGAACAGTTTTTTAGTCATTTTGTAAATAGTCTGGGAGCTGAAGTCAGCCCATTAGGCAATGCTTTGAATTACCACAGTTAGTGATGTGTAAGGTGTTCCACAAGGAACTAGGTTCTCCAACCTTGGACGATACTGCCGGTGTGGTCCTGGCTTCCGTCCTCATGCCTTGGGAAGGGGGGCTGATGGCAGGTGCCGCCCGCACATCCAAGCCATGGGCCGGCTGGGGCCTACTCCTAAAAAAGACCTTGGTGCCTCCAGCTCGCATCTTCCTCCGGTCCCAGAGACCCTAGGCTGCTTTTGCCTGGTGTTGAAGGCGGCATAGGGGTGTGCCCGGTGTGATGAGCCCTGGGTGTAGTTTGGACTCGGCTCATGCGGTGTATGGTCTTGGCCTCATCATCCAGCTCGTGGACCTGCTTCGGCAGGTCTGCCCCAAATAGATAATTAACCGGCTGGACGTTGCTGGCCTTGCACAGCACAGCAAATTTAGGATTGAGTGCCGGCCGTATTGCGTTTTTACAAAGACAATTTATTTAGAAGTGGACGTTACACAGAAGCCCCACTGCGTCCTGCTGTGTCTCCGTCAGCAGCCCCCCATCTACGGACCTCACTAAGGCCGTTATGCCAGAGGCCAATAATTTAAAACAATTTTGCAGCTTGACTTCCTGGTCCTTTACCCCCGCTCCAATATGACCCCAGATGGAGTGATTGATGGCCGGCACATTGAGGGAGGCACTGTTGGCAGGAGTATGATATCTGTTGGAGGTCTCCTCCATTGCCAGGTCTTTGAGCTGATGAGATGCCAAGTAGTTAATAGTAGTGGCCAGCTCTTCGTCCAGGGGTGCTCCTGATGGTGTAGGGATGGCAAATTTGGATAACAAAAGTGGCACTTCGGCCCCATGCCCCCGGGAGTGTTCTCCTGATGTGCCTCCCTGCTCTGAGTCAGGATAGTACTGACTCTGTGTACTCCCCTCTCCAGAGAGGGAGACACTTCGCAGCCCTGTGTACGGTGCTGCTGGCGTGGGCTCCTGCGGAGACCCGTGCTGATACTGCGCTCTCCTCTGGAGTAGATCGGTCTGGAGCCACCTCTCCAATAGGTGCTCCATCTGGGAAAGTCATCCGTAGACGCTTCTCAATGAAGGAGGGGATCCCTCCGGCCCGGACCCGTCTGAGTCTACGGGCCTCGCAGACTTGTGAGTGGCCTTGTGCCCCGGCGGGACTGCCACGGTGCTTTCCTCGGGCACCAAGTCAGCTATCGCTGGTTCCACCGCTTGCGGCATGGAAGGCGATTCAGACAGTCGCCCACTACCCGCACCTCCACGGTCTTCAGTAGCCGGCTTCCCCACAGACCGTCTCCTCACCTTCGACATGGTTTGGGTTCTAACTTGCTGGAAAACAAGAAGTAACGAACCCGCCAACACGACCTCAGAGTAGTTTTTAAAAACACTTACCTCAAACACTTACCTTAAAACTTACAGCTGGAAGGACGCGATGCGCATGCTTCAGACGTAATGACGCGCAAGCGGGCTGACGACTTTCTTCACGTCGTCACTCACGTGACTCCAAAGTAATATCATACTGGAGTAGACAGTATGAAGAAGGGTCTCGACCCGAAACGTTGCCTATTTCCTTCGCTCCACAGATGCTGCCTCTCCTGCTGAGTTTCTCCTGCATTTTTGTCTACCTGAAATCATACTGGGGATGGATCAGATATTTTGAATTCTACATTATGCATGCTGGCATCTTTGAGGCAATGCCTCCAGAAATCTTTGATTGAACAGGCCCTATCTGCAGAAGGCAAACTTTAAAGAATTCTCAAGCAAACAGTAACTGCTTAATGATCTACCAGGTACATTGAAAGTTTGAATGCCGCAAGAGTTAAGAAACGAAAAAGCCCTTCAAATAAAAAAGTCCTTCAAATTCCCCAAGGCTCTTTATCTGCCAGGTCAACAGATAAGAGAGGCTTCTGTAGGAAGGAACTGCAGATGCTGGTTTACACCGAGGATAGACACAAAATGCTGCAATGACTCAGCGGGACAAGCAGCATCTCTGGAGAGAAGGAATATGAATCTGAAGAAGTGCGTCGACTCGAAACGGCACCCATTCCTTTTCTACAGAGGTGCTGCTTCTCCCGCTGAGTTACTCCAGCATTTTGTGTCTATTTTCGGCAACAGAAGCTTACACGGGTCAGGAACGGCTCCAGCAGACCAAGCCCAAGTAAATATGCAAAACGAATTTCACTGTGCAGTTATATATGTGAGAAATAAAGCCCCACTGAATCATTATATTTTGCATTATTGAACATCTTGCAAAGCTAATGTCCAGGGTTCAGCCTGGTAATAAAGTTAATAAAAAAATATCCGTTCACTTGGAGTTGACATTGAGCTCATGTTCCATTGCAACAGCTGTCTCCTGTCCTTGTTTAGCTGTTGGATAGTAAATTAAAAATGGGTGTTATATCGACTTTGTGTCAAATAACTCTGCCAGCTTATTACTCAAAAGGTATCCTAATTAAGCGGGTTTAATATGGTCGCCTGTCAGAAAAACCCGTGGGACTAATGCACAACGTAAGTAACCAATGTAAGGGATCTTAAATTATTTGAGAGATACAGCTGCCTATTTTCTGGCAGCTCCATTCAATTTATAAATTATTATTGTACCCTTGTGATGATGATCCTTTTACCACACTATGGTGAATGGTCGTTAGCTAAAGAAAGCACTTTCGAGATGCAGCTTGGAAACAGGCCACTGAGAACGCGATCCCCGCACACTAACACTATTCTTTATACTAGGGGTAATTTACAATTTTGCCAAAGCCAATTAATCTACAAACCCTTACATTTTTGGAGTATGGGAGGAAACCAGAGCAGCCGGAGAAAATCTACACGGTCACAGGGAGAGCGTACAAACTTTGTATGGACAGCACCCAGAGTCAGGATCGAACCCGGGTATCTGGTGCTGTAAAGCAGCAACTCTACCCCTGCGCCATGGTGCCCCTGTGCCACCCTCTTTATGGTGGATGCATCACTATTAGTTTAAGGGACTGTCACATGGTTAGAATTGTTTTATTGTTTGCACAGTTCAGTTGAAGGCCATGAGTAAAGACAAGACAAAAGCTGCAAAGGCTAGAAATCTGGGTAACAAAGAAAATGCTGTAAACACTCAGCGGGTCAGGCAGCATCTGCGGAAAAAGAAACAGAGCTAACATTTCAGGTTAAACACCCTTTGTCAGAAATGGGAATGATCTGATGGCTCCTGGTGGTGCGTGAAAGAAAGATTAGTTCTATCTGAAGATAGACACAAAATGCTGGAGTAACTCAGTGGGACAGGCAGCATCTCTGGATTGAAGGAATGGGTGACATTTCAGGTCTAGACACTTTGTTGTCTGGGGATGCAGAGATAAGGAAGTGTAAGGTGTGAAAACGAGACAAAGGGGATGGAGATTAGGGCAAATGTTGAATAGATCATTGGTAGCTGGGAGAAAGTAACAACAAAGCAAACAGAGAAAAAATGTAAACGAGGACAGCCAGATTAGTCGGAGAACTGGGAAGGGAGAGGGATGGATTGAGAGGGAGTGCAAGGATTACTTGATGTTAGAGAAGTCAATGTACGTACCACTGCCCAATCTGCCCAAGTGAAATATGATTGTTTCTCCAATTTGCACTGGGCCACACTCTAACAATGGAGGAGGCCCAGGACAGAAAGGTCAGTGTGGGGATGGGAGGGGTGGTTAAAGTGTTTAGCAACTGGGAGATCAGGTAGGTTTAGGCGGACTGAGTGGTGGTGTTCAATGAAATAATCGCCGAGCCAACACCTGGTCTAGCCGATAAACAGGAGTCCACCATGACCAGGGCAGTCACGGTGGCGCAGCAGTAGAGTTGCTGCCTTATGACGAATGCAGCGCCAGAGACCCGGGTTCTATCCCGACTATGGGTGTTGTCTGTACGGAGTTTGCACGTTCTCCGCATGATCTGCATGGGTTTTCTCCAAAATCTTCGGTTTCCTCCCACACTACAAAGACGTACAGGTTTGTAGTTTAATTGGCTTGGTGTATATATAAAATTTATCCCTAGTGGGTGTACGATAGTGTTAATGTGCGGGGTTCATTGGTCAGCACAGACCTGGTGGGCTGAAGGGCCTGTTTCCACGTTGTATCTGTAAACTAAACTAAACTAAACCTGGAACAGCGGATACAGTAAATGGGGTTGGAGGAGGTAGGACCCCCGTTGGAGGTAGCGAAATACTGGAGGATTATGTGCTGTATGTGGCAGCTGATGGGGTGAAAGTTGAGGACTGGGGGGAAGGGGTGCAAGAGCGTAGTAGCGGGATACCAAGAAGACCCGAGTGAGGGCTTTTTCTATAATGGGAGAGGGGAACCCCCATTCCCTATAAATGAGGACATCTCAGATATCCTGGTATGGAACACTCCATATTGGGCGCAGATGCGGTGTAGACGGAAGAATTGAGAGTAGGAGATAGAGTCCCTCTGCAGGAAGCATGGTGGGAAGAAGTGTTGCCTAGATAGCTGTGGGAGTCAGGGGGTTTATAACGTCAGTCGATAGTTTATCTCCTGTGATGGAGATGGTGAGATCAAGAAACGGTTGGGAGATGTCGGAGATCCTGGGTTAAAACATGGTCGCGGAGTCGGAGAGCAGGAGGAATCACAAAGGGGAGCAGAGAGAGAGGATGATGCAGAACTTTTGTTGGAGAGAGGAGAACTTCTTCAAAGTATACCTTGAGGAGATTTCGCAGTGGAGCGGACAAAATGTTGTAGGAAGCTGGGTGATGTAGATGATGATCTATTTGTATTGATCATTGGGGCACAGTAAGGCAGTGAGATTCAAGCTGGACCCATCATCTGCTAAAGAGCTGGGTGGTTAGATTCACCCTTTGACCTGAAACATTAACTCTGTTTCTCTTTCACAGTTGAACAGTTGCAAAAAGTTGTATATCTGCTGAGTGCTACCAATCCTTTCTGTTTTCATGTAAAAGCTTGAAGCCTACTTGAAGCTCCACATCTAAGTGAGTCAATACCATCAGTGCTCCTCTGCCTGAAAGACCAGTGCACAAGAAGTGACATAAACGACACACTCCTTGATGGTTTACCTATTGACTTAGCAGATAAAGAAGGGTCCTGACCCAAAGCGTCACCCATTCTTCTTCTCCAAAGATGCTGCTTGACCCGCTGAGTTACTCTGGCAATTCCTGTCTATCTGACATGGCAGATAAAGGGAAGAATGGTGGCACAGCGGTAGAGTTGCTGCCTTACAGCGCCAGAGAGCTAGGTTTGATCCTGACAACAGGTGCAGTCTGTACTGAATTTACATGTTCTCCCCGTAACCTGTGTGAATTTTCGCTGGGAGCTCAGGTTTCCTTCCACACTTCAAAGACGTACGGGTTCGTAGACTAATTGGCATCGGTAAAATTTCTAAATTCTCCCACAATTGTGTAGGATAGTGTTGGTGTGCGGGGATCGCTGGTTGATGCGGACTTGATGGGCCGAAGTGCCTGGTTCTGTGCTGTGTCTTTAAACTAAACTAAACTAAACCAAAGTGCATCAGGGAATTTGAAAGCCTTTTTCATCTGATGGTTTCTTAACTCTTGCGGCATTCACCATTTCATTGAACCTGCTAGGTCAAGTTTGGGTCTTGCCGGTGGGCTGATTCTTTGGTGATGTTGCCTCACAGATGCCAACACGCATGATCTTCACAATCTAGATTTAGACTACAATGAGTATTGATATCCTGATAAATCCTGTGCAGTGCTACCAGGCAAGTAAATCACCTGCAGAATATATATGATTATCATGCAAAATAAAACACATTACCTCCTGGCTCTGATGTCCATGGATTGCCCTCTATCCTATGAATCGCTCAGCAGTGACCAACCCCACTCACTGAAATCCCCAAGTGAGTTCTGAGTTTGAGTTTAGTTTATTGCCACGTGTACCGAGGCGCAGTGAAAAGCTTGTGTTGTGTGCTAACCAGTCAGCGGAAAGTCAATACATAATCACAATCGAGCCATCCACTGTGCACAGATACATGATAAAGAGAATAATGCGAATAATGCTCAGTTCAAGATAAAGTCCAGTAATGTCTGATCAAAGATAATCCTAGGTTCTCCAATGAGGTTGTTCAGGACTGCTCTCTAGTTGTTGGTCGGACGGTTCAGTTGCCTGACCAGCTGGAAAGAAACTGGAAGAAACTGTCCCTGAATCTGAAATTTAGTCCAATTGAGGACCAGATCTTTCGGCCTCTCCCTCAGATTGCGTTGAGCTCCAGCAGATCATAGATAAACTAGACTTCCATCTTTTGATCCAAATTATAATAGTGACACTAGACTAAGTGGGACCTGTTGGGTCCCAGCTTCACATGGGAGGGCTGGTCCCCCAACACAATATTCCACCTCTGCACCAATTCCTATATACACACACACACACACACACACACACACACACACACACACACACACACACACACACACACACACACACACACACACACACACACACACACACACACACACACACACACCCTCCACCTCACACACACACATGCATACACTCACATACATACACTCACTTACACACTCACTCACTCACACACTCACTCACTCTCACACACACACACACTCACACACACACTCTCACACATACACACAGACGTACTCACACTCACACACACATATACACACACACACACACACTCACATACACACTCACACACACTGACACACACCATATATATGACAGTAAACTTTATTGAATCTACTCACACGACTGAGCTCGGCCTCTCCACTGTGGGGCTTCCTCAGTCAGCGGTACTTCCACAATCAGCGCGACCTCTGCACTCACCAGAAATTACACAATCAGCGCAACGTGTCCACTAAGTGGAAATCACGAAATGAGCTGGACTTATGTACTAAACACAGACATAATAAAGCATTATTCCTTCCAAACACAGTCGGACCTAATAAAGCATTAACCTTTCAAGCACAGGCAGGGCAGCAGGCCAAACAACTCATGGCATTGTCATTAAGGGCTAGCAAATCATTTATTGCAAGTACATTGCAGACTCACAGTTCAGTTGATTCGCAGCTTAGAATGACAGTCGTTGCCTCTTCCTCGCGATCTTGCACAGTGACTGACTCATGTCCAGGCATCCGGAGTTTTATAGTCCTGCCCCCCCACCCTCCGGAAAGGGCATTACCTTAATTGTGGTGATTGACAGGCGAGAGGACCAATCAGCTGATTTCAAGGTTTTCTAAACACTCCTAACTCTTTTATATTTCATCGATGGGAAAAATCCTTGGGGCTGGCTCAGCGGAGTAGGACTTTTAGTGAGATGGCCAAACATCACAGCGATACAGGGGAGCATTTTAGCTAAAATCAATACAGAGCTCTGACAGGAAGTGGTCAAGATGAGACTTTTAATTATATAGATATCATTGTCTAACCTACTACAGTGGCTAACCCTCCAGTGTCTTCTTCTTGTGTATGGCGTGCGCAGACTAAAGTTGTAGGACAACTTGTTCCATTTGATCTTATTTGATTATGCACGCCAGGGTGATTGCATTCGTCGAAACAGGTCGAAATCTCCCACCCCCCCTTTAGTGTGTCATCTGTTTAAGGGATCAGTTTTCCGGCGAAGTAAAGGATGGAGTCTTCTTTTTTGATGTTTCATGTGTTTCAGCTTCTCGAGCTTGATCTTCTTTGGTCTTCATTGGTTGGGGCATCGAGTTTAAGGATCAAGAAGTCATGACGCAGCTCGATTAGAATTTGGTTTGGCTGCATTTGGAGCATTGTGTGCAGTTCTGGTCGCCCCATTAGAGGGAATTGAATATAAGGATAGGGTGTACAGTTAATGGCCAGGTCCTTAACAGCATTGACATGCTGGATCTTGGAGACCAAGTTCATAGCTCACTGAAAGTAGCAGAACAAGTAGATAAGTTGGTTAAGAAGGTGCATCATATAATGGCTTTCATTGCTAGCAGCTCTGAATATAAGAGTCAGGAACTCAGGACTTTGGTTTGGCAGCATTTGGAGTACTGCATGCAGTTTAGTTTAAAGATACACTGTGAAAACAGGCCCATCGACCCACCGGGTCCACGTCGACCAACGATCCCCGCACATTAACACTATTCTGGCACACACTTGGGACAATGTTTACGTTTACCAAGCCAATTAAACTACAAACCTGTACATCTATGGGAGGAAATGGAAGATCTTGGAGAAAACCCACGTACGTCACAGGGAGAGCGTACAAACTCCGTACAGACAGCACCCGCAGTAGTAGTCGAGTTCTGGTCACCCCACTACTGGAAAGATGTGGAAGCTTCAGAGAGGTTGTAGAGAAGGTTTACCAAAATGCTGCCCGCATTAGAGAGTTTCAGCTGCAGGAAGAGGTTGAATAGACTTGGATTTATTTCTCTGGAATCGTTGGAGATTGAGGGGAGACTTGATAGAATGATATAAAATGATGGGAGGCATAGACAGGGTAGACAGTTAGAACCTTTTTCCTAAAGTGGAGATGTCCTACTCTAGAGGTCATAGCTATAAGGTAAGGGAGGAAAGTTAAATGGAGATGTGTGCGCAAGTTTTTACACAGGGTGTGGTGCGTAGAACATGCTGGCAAGGGTGGAGGCAGATACGATAGTTGTTTTTAAGAGACTTTTAGATAAGCACATGGAAATAGAGTCAATGGAGGGATATGGATGATGTGCAGGCAGATGAGATCAGGTTAACGTGCATCATGTGCAACGCCAATATAAAGGCTTGTTCCAGTGCTGTACTGTTTTATGCTCTAATGTGGAGACTTGGGAGTGGGTGCAAAGAGGTTTATCAGAAAGCTGACTGGTTAGGGGGTGATAGCTACAAGGAGAGGTGGGTCAAATTTGGATTGCTTTCTCTGGAATACTGGAGGTAGAGGGGGGAGCTGATAGAAATATATAAAATGATGGGAGACATAGTCAGCCCCTATTCCCCAATTACAAATGTCAACGCCGAATGGGTGTAGCTTTAAGGAAAAGGGGCAAAGTTTAAAGGAAGTGCGTGGGGTGAGTTTTTTTACATAGCTGAGTACCTGGAACACCAGGGGTGGTGATGAAGGCAGATATAATGGTGATGTTTAAGATGCTTTTAGATAGACGCGTGAATCTGCAGGGAATAGAGGAATGGGGATCCTCTGCAGACAGATGAGATTAGTTTATGCTGGCATCAGGTTTGGTGGACCAAAGAGATTGTTCTTGAACTGATTTATGATCTATACTCTATGTTTTAGTTCATGTTCATAAGTTCATATCTACTCTGCCATTTAATCATGGCTGATCAATCTTTCCCTCTCAACCCCATAACCCCTGACACCCGCACTAATCAAGAATCTGGCAGTCTCTGCCTTAAAATTGCCCTGACTTGGCCTTCACAGCCATCTGTTGCAATGAATTCCACAAATTCACCACTCTCTGGCTAAAGAAATTCCTCCTCAGCTCCTTTCCAAATGTATAGGAAGGAACGACAGATGCTGGTTTACACTAAAGATAGACACAGAATGTTGGAATAACTCAGCGGGCCAGGCAGCATCTCTGGTAGAAGAATAGGGTGATGTTTCGGATCGGGACACTTCTTCATGCTGAGAGTCAGGGGAGAGTGAGACATAGAGATGTGGAAGGGTAAGGTGTTAAAACAAGAGATCAAAAGGGTCGAAGATCAAGGAAAATGTAAAATAGATCATTGTTAACTAGGGGAAGTTGACAAAGAGGCATAGAATCTGTAAAATTTAATCAGGAGGACAGACAAACTAGTTGGAGAACTAGGATGGGGGAGGGATAGAGAGAGAAGGGAAGCAAGGCTTCCTTGAAGATAGAGAAGTCAATGTTCATACCGCTGGTGTATAAGCTGCCCAAGCGAAATATGAGGTGCTGTACCTTTCAAAAGGTACAACTGTGTATTCTGAGGTTATGGTCACTGGGCAGTGTTGTCATTCTAATGAAGTGACCAAAACTGAAAATAGAAGTGGACTTCTACTGGCAAACATGTAACGAGCAGTGCCAGAGTTAAACGTTTGATTTAAACACCACTTTCCGTTGCTTTGCCATTGTCCCAGGCCCGGGTTCTGCTGAGCTTTGCACCTCCTGTTAAATAGAGGTTTCTGAGCTCTGTCATAGTTGCTTTGGGTTAGGTTCATTTTCAAGTTATCCTTGATCATAATTGAAGTAAAGGTGCAGCGGAAACTACTTACATTTAACCATCTCCCACTCGCAGTGTGTCCCTCTGCTCAAACAGAATTGGGAATAAGGTTTTAAAATTCAGAATTTCTTCACGTTTGTTATTCTGAAAGGAAATACGTTTTCTATGCACTGCATGAATTCACATGTTCTTTGCATCATTAGTTGTAAAAAAATAGTTCATAGTCTTGTCAAGCTGTCAGATAAATTCTTTCCAAGTCCCGCCACATGACTATAATCCCTGACCTCAATCTCATTGCCGCAAGGAACACGTTCCATTTAAATTTGTCTAAAACAGTGTTGAATGTTTCTTTGTCATTGATAGAATGGAAAAGCAAAGGTGAAGTGTTGCGGTAGCTGGAAACTAGAAACAAGCAAAGACAATGCTGGAAGCATCCCTCAAGGGTCAAACACACAATGCGGATCGATGGGAAATCATTTGGTTTTTTAAATAGAATGGCGATCAAATGAAATGGGGTTAGTGCAGAAAAGTAGACTTTTTGGACTTTAGTGATACAGCGTGGAAACAGGCCTCTCAGCCCACCGAGTCCCTTTTGACCGGTATCCTACACACACTAGGGACGATTTACAATTTTACAGAAGGCAATTAAACTGCAAATCTGTACAGATTTGAAGTGCGGGAGGAAACCGGAGCTCCCGGAGAAATCCCATGCTGTCACAGGGAGAACGTACAAACACAATACAAACAGCACCCGTAGTCAGGATTGGACACTTGTTTCTGGCGCTGTAAGGCAGCAACTCTACCGCTGCGCCACCGTGCTGCCCCCCAATAGTGCTAAAGTAAAAGAGGCTGTGGCCTCATTGAATGGTAAACCAGACACAAGCACCTGAAATGCTGTTTATATTTGTGATGTTGTAATCTTTCAACAAGATCGGATGAAACTAGGGATCTCTCAATTTTTGAGTGACTGGAGAGACAAGGAAGGTTGGTGGTGCAGGGAGCGGTAAAATGTTCTTTCCGATGAAACGTAAAGCAGCTATTAAACTGCTCAGATGCAAATTTGGACCTTGCTTTGCTGACCACTTCTGTTCAGCCCTCAACCATGATCTTGTTATTTTAATTGTCTAATTTACAGCGATCTCTCTTCCCTCAGCCTTCCAGCAATGGTCCTATGAAGTTGAACACTAAGTTGAGGAGTGGCACCTCACCTTTCTATTGAGCCCTTTACTATTGTCCAGACTAAACACGGCACTCAATAACATCTACTGCACTGTAATCCTGCAGGGGCCGGTCATGGTTGTGCTCTTGTAATTTAAAATTTCTCTGGACCCATTCTTTGTTTCTGTTCAATGATGATTTTTAGCTATTTCTTCTCCTTTGTGCTCTGAACTCCTTTTGTCATTTAATCAGACTTGATGCCAGCCTATATCAGCTTTCCAGCATGTAAGGGTCAAAGAGGTCAAATATAAAGGAAATTATCCAATTAATGACAAGACTCTTAACAGAGGAATCTTGGGCTCTGAGCTCCAAGCCCAGAGCTCCCTGGAAGTGACAACGCAAGTAGATAGAGTGTTGAAGGAGGCATATGGAACAATTAATTTCATTGGTTAGAGGATTAACAATAAGAGTCGAGAAGTCATGATGCAGATTTATCAGACTCTGGTTAGACTGCATGTGGCCTATTGGTCTGAAGAAAAGTCCCGAAACGTCACCCATTCCCTCTCTCCAGAGATGCTGCCTGTCCTGCAGTTGTGCAGCAGCATTTTTTGTCTATCTTTGGAGTATTACATACAGTTCATGTCGCTCCATTACAGGAAGCACACGGAAGCTTTGGAGAGGGTGCAGGAGAGATTTCCCAAAATGCTGCTTTGATTGGAGGGGTTCAACTACATGGACTTGGAGTGCTTTTTTCCAGATTGTTAGAGGTTGAGGGGAGACATGGAAACATAGGAAAAATAGCAGGAGTAGGCCATTCGACCCTTCACACCACTATTCAATATGATCATGGCCGATCATCTAAAACCCGTTCCTGCTTTTTCCCAATATCCCTTGATTCCATTAGCCCTAAGAGCTAAATCTAACTCTAGCGAATTGGCCTCCACTGCCTTCTGTGGCAGAATCTGTGGCAGATTCACAACTCTCTGGGTGAAGAAGTTTTTCCTCATCTCACTCCTAAATGACCTACCCCTCATTCTTAAACTATGACCCCTGGTTTAGGACTCCCCCAACATCGTGAATTCTTTTCCTGCAACTAGCCTGTCTAATCCTTTAAGAATTTTATATGTTTCTACTGTACAAGATCCCATCACAACATTCTAAATTCCAGTGAAAACAAGCCCAGTTGAACCATTCTTTCATCATATGTCAGTCCCGCCATCATGGGAATTAACCTGGTGAACCTACGCTGCACTACCTCAATAGCAATAATGTCCTTCCCCAAATTAGTAGACTAAAATAGTAAGATGAAATGAGAACTTACCAGTTTGAAGTTTGATCTTTATTTTATGAGGAGTTACGATGAGCGATAACGTGAAGAAGTCCTGCACGCATCTGCCATGCACCTGCCCACATCCAACCTATCCATGTCACCCTGCAGCCTTATAGCATCCTCATCTCAGCTCGCACTGTCACCCAGCTTTGTGCCATCCACAAACTTGGAGTTGTCATCCCTCGTCTAAATCGTTAATATATATTGTAAATATAGGTAATATAGGTAAGGATAGGTCCCAGCACTGATCCTTGCGGCAGCCCACTAGTCACTGCCTGCCATTCTAAAAAGGACCTGTTAATTCTTACTCTTTGCTTCCTGTCTGCCAACCAGTCCTCTATCCATGTCAATACACTCCCCCCAATACTATGCGCTATAATTTTGCACCCTAATCTCTTATGTGGGACCTTGTCAAAGGCTTTTTGAACTTCCAGATACACCATATCCACTGGCTCTCCTTTATCCATTCTACTTGTTCCATCCTCAAAAAATTCCAGAAGGTTAGTCAAGCTTCATAAATCCGACAGAGGTTCACCTGCACCTCCTCCAACCTCATCTACTACATCCGTTGCTCCAGATGCCAGCTGATCTACATCGGTGAGACCAAACGGAGGCTGGGCGATCGTTTCGCCGAACACCTCCGCTCGGTCCGCAATAACCAACCCGACCTCCCGGTGGCTCAGCACTTCAACTCCACCTCCCATTCCATATCCAACCTCTCGGTCCTGGGCCTCCTCCATGGCCAGAGTGAGCAACACCGCAAGTTGGAGGAACAGCACCTCATATTCCGCTTGGGGAGTCTGCATCCTCTGGGCTTGAACATTGAATTTTCTCAATTCTGTTAACCCAGACTGCCCCCTCCCCTCCCCACCTCTCCCTCAGCCCTCGGGCCCTGACATTCCTTCTCCATCTCTCCCCCCCCCCCCCCACCCCAGTCGCACTAGCTTCTCATTTTCACACCACAAACAGCTTACAATGGCCTGTTTCCTTTATCATCAATACTTTTTTGCATATCTTTCATTCATTGTTCTTTATCTCTCCACCTCACTGTTTATATCTCTCGTTTTCCTGATCCCTGACCAGTCTGAAGAAGGGTCTCGACCCGAAACGTTGCCTATCTCCTTCACTCCTTAGATGCTGCTGCACCCAATGAGTTTCTCCAGCTTTTTGTGTAACCTTCATAAATTCATGCTGACTTTGACCGATCCTGTCACTGCTTTCCAAATGTGCTGCTATAACATCTTTAACCATCGACTCAAGCACCTTCCCACTTCTGATGTAAGAATAACTGGTCTATAATTCCCCATTATCTCTCTCCCTCTATTCTTAAAGAGTGTGGGTACATTGGTTACCCTCCAGTCCATAGGAACTGACCCAGAGTTGAGAGAGCATTGGAAAATGCATCCACGATTTCTAGTGCAACTTCCTTGAGTACACTGAGATGCAGACTATCAGGCCCTGGGGATTTATCCGCCTTCAGTCCCAACAGTTTAGCTAACACCATTTGCTGACTAATGTGGATTCTCTTCAGTTCCTCCGTCCCACCAGATCGTCAGTCCCCTAGTATTTCTGGGAGATTGCTTGTGTCTTCAGACAGTGAAGACAGAACCAAAGTACTTGTTTAACTGTTCTGCCATTTCCTTGTTTCCCATTATATATTCATCTGTCTCTGATTGTAAAGGACCAGATAGAAGTATATAAAATTAAGAGAGGCATATAGATAGGGTCAACTGTCAGAACTTTTTTTCACTCAGGATGGTAATATCAAAGACTGAAGGGCATCAATTTAAGGTGAAAGGGGCAAAGTTTAAAGGCGATGGGAGGACATTTTTTTAAAGTAGAGGGAGGGTGCCTGGCACAAACTACCAGGAGTGGTGGTGAAGCAGATATGATAGTGGCATTGAAGAGGGTGTAAAATAGGCACATTGATTATGCAGAGAATTGGGGAACATAGATAATGTGCAGGCAGAGGAGATAAGCTTATCCTAACATCATGTTCAGCATGGGCATTGTGAGCGCAAGGGCCTGATCCTGTACTGTATGGCTATATGGCACAACATCTTCTTTTGTTCCTTGTTCTTTTCCTTGGCTCCAACATTTCTTGGTAAGAACATACTCCAACATACTGTTAACTTGTTCACTGTCACGTTTATTTTTCACTATTGCCCATGACGAGAGTATATTCGGGGGTGGCACTGAACAGGTTCACTCTCTACTCTTTCGTCCACATTCATACTTCCCTCTGCAGAAATATCAGGGTTAATGATTCAGGCTTCAGAAAATGCCTCATTCATGTTATGCTCTGCTTGCTATGCTATGCAGACCATCATGCTTTAATTGTTTGGTGAACTTGACTCCCTCTGGAATTGCATCATGATCTTAGACCGGGAAGACCAGGGATGCCCCTCTCCCCAGAGGTGCTGCATGACGTCTTGAGCATTTACAGAAATTCTGTTTTGTTTTAGAGATACAGGGTGGAACAGGCCCTTCAGCCCATTGAGTCTGGTCTGACCAGGGATGCCCACACATTAACACTACCCTACACACACTGGGGACAATTTACGTTTATACCAAGTCAATTAACTTACAAACCTGTACATCTTCAGAGTGTGGGGGAAAACTGAAGATCTCTAAGAAAACCCACACAGGTCATGAGGAGAGCGTACAAACTCCGTAGAGACAGCACCTCTAGTCAGAATCGGACCCGGGTCTCTGGCGCTGTAAGGCAGTAGCTCTACTGCTGCACCACCGTGACGCCCAATTTTTTTATTATAAAATTTTTCGGTGTGACTTTATCTTTCCCAGGGGAGTTTCAGAGCTGGTTCTACAAATGCCAAACCAATTTCAGTTTCCAGGAACTGAAAATCATTCTTATTGTAAACCATGAACACCATTCTTATAAGCTGCATCTCATTTAATTCATCTAAATTTTAAGCACAAAATGTCAAGTTTGAATGTACTGATGTTTCTACTTTTAGGAAACCACTGCCAGCCAATGTCCAATTATTGAAGAGGAGACATCAGTGTGTGCGGGGACCCAGAAAGCAACCGAATATAATGACATAGACACATATGCTGAAGTACCTCAGCGGGTCAGGCAGCATCTCTGGAGGAGAGGAATAGGTGACGGCACAGTGGCACAGAGGTAAAGCTACTGCCTTACAGCGCCAGAGAATCGGGTTTGATCATGACTACTGCTGCTATCTATACGGAGTTTACACAATCTCCCCATGACCTGCGTGGGTTTTCTCCGGGAAGCTCTGTTTTCCCCACACACTGCAAAGACAAACAGGTTTGTAGGTTAATTGTCTTGGTAAAAATGTAAAATTGTCCCTTGTGTGTGGATAGTGTTAGTGTGCGAGGATCGCTGGTCGGAATGGACTCAGTGCCCAAAGGGCATGTTTCCGCACCATATCTCCAAACTAAACTATACTAAACTAAACTAAAGTTAATGCTTCGGGTTAAGACCCTTCTTCAGACTGAGAGTCAGGGGAGAGGGAAACTGGACATATGAGGAGGTACAAAGAACAAATATAATGACATATTCTCCAATAAAACAACCATTTAAACTTAATGGAGAATCTTCTATTCTGATCCATTGCAGAGGAAGATGAGTTCCACAGTCCTGTAAACATGGTGATGGAATACAAGACACACACATCACAGCATGATGGGAGCATTTTTGGAAGATGTCTCTGCTTGATTTTTACTGAGGGGGGGGGGGGAAATTTTCAGACAGATGGGTTTATTGAATATCGTGCCAATTCAATGGCAGAATATTTCCTTTATTCGTTGAATAGCTTCCCCATCGAGTCCGCATTCTGACAGTCAGTTCAGGTTTGTCAATTGCTTCCCACAAAGGCAGTGTAATTATTTTATGCTGCTTAGTTATAAGATTTCCACAGTCGGTGGCACGGTGGCGCAGGTGGTAGAGCTGCTGCCTCAAGGCGCCAGAGACCCGGGTTCGATCCTCTCCACGGATGCTGTCAGTGTGGACATTACACGTTCTCCCTGCGACCATGTTGGTTTTCTCCAGGTACTCAGGTTTCCTCCCACATCCCAAAGACATTTGTGTTTGTAGGTTAATTGGCCCTCTGTAAATTGCCCCAGGTGGATAGGAAATAGGGATATGAAAGTGGGATAACATGGAACTGGTGTGAATGGTGAGAATGTGAACTGGTGTGATCAATGGTTATTGTGGAATCGGTGGGCTGAAATGCTTATTTTTATGTTGTATTTTTCAATTAATCAATCAAGCTGTGCTAACAGTGCTGTTTACTACCATACATGTAAGCAAGACCCATTATTGTTATTTCAATACATTATACAGCTAATATGAGTGACCTGCACTTCTAAACAAAAGGTTATGAGCCATGTTTGGCGATTTTACTTGAGTCACGTGAGTGACTACGTGAAGAAGGCCGTCAGTCCGCTTGCGCGCCATTACATCTGAAGCATGCGCCAACGACTGACTGGCAGGCGCGTCGTGCCCTTCCAGCGGTAAGTTTTAAAAACCCAGGTAAGTGTTTTCTAAAACTACTCTGCGGTCGTTTTGATGGGTTCATATTTCTTGACTCTCTAGCGAGAAGAGCCTACCATGTCGAAGGTGAGGAGCCGGCTACAGAAGACCACAGAGCTGCGGGTAGCGGGCGGCTGTCCGAATCACCTTCCATGCCGCTGGTGGGGGAACCAGCGGCAGCAGACTTGATGCTTCAGGAGAGCACCGTGGGAGTCCCGCCGGGGCACACACAAGTCTGCCAGGCCCGTAGACTCAGACGCGTCCGGGCTGGAGGGATCCCCTCCTTCACTGGGAAGCGTCTACGGGCGACTTTCCCAGATGGAGCACCTATTGGAGAGGTGGCTCCAGACTGATCTGCTCCAGAGGAGAGAGCAGTATCAGCCCGGGTCTCCATGGGAGCCCGAGCTAGCAGCACCGTACACAGGGTTGCGATGTGTCTCCCGCTCTGGAGAGGGGAGTACACGGAGTCAGTATTATCCAGATTCAGAGCAGAGAGGCACATCAGGTGAACATTCCCGGGGGCATGGGGTTGAAGTGCCTTTTCTGGCATCCAAATTTGCCATCCCAACTCCAACCCTGGACGAAGAACTGGCCACTACAAAAAATACCTGGCGTCTCATCAGCTCAAAGACCTGGCTATGGAGGAGACCTCCAGCAGATACCATACTCCTGCCAACTGTGCTTCCCTCAATGTGCCGGCCGTCAGCCATGCCATCTGGGGCCATATTGGAGCAGGGGTAAGAGCCCAGGAGGTCAAATCTAAAAAAATGTTAAAATGATTGGCCTCAGGCATAACGGCCTTTGCGAGGTCCGTAGATGGGGGGCTGCTGACGGAGACACAGTAGGACATTGTGGAGCTTCTCTGCAATGCCTATTTTGAGATCAACTGTCTGCGTAAAAACACAATATGGCCGGCACTCAACCCAAAATTTGCTGTGCTGTGCAAGGCCAGCAACGTCCAGCCGGCCAATTATCCATTTGGGGTGTAGACCTGCAGAAGCAGGTCCATGAGCTGGATGATGAGGCCAAGACCATACGCCTCATGAGCCGAGCCCAAACTACACCCAGGGGCTCATCACACCGGGCACACCCCTATGGCGCCTTCAACACCAGGCGAAACCAGCCTAGGGGCTCTGGGACAGGAGGAAGACTCGAGCTGGAGGCACCGAGTTCTTTTTTAGAGGTAGGCCCCAGCCGGCCCATGGCTCGGATGTGCGGGCGGCACCCGCCATCGGCCTCCCTTCCCAAGGCACGAGGACGGAAACCAGGACCACACCGGCAGTAACGTCCAAGGTAGGAGAACCTAGTTCCTTGTGGAACAACTTACACATCACTCACTCACGTTTGGGGGAGGTTGCGACATTTTTTGTATTAATTGAACTGGATCACAGCAGACCCGTTCATACTGCACAGTGTACAAGGTTTTAAAATTGAGTTCCTTCTTGATTCATCACCACCCACACAGAATTTACCAAACTGCACGTATGTGCTCTCACAACAGGAAAGATTCGAGGTACAAGCTGAAATTCAGGCTTTACATACAAAAGGGGTGATTCAGAGGTCACACCAGGAATCACACCAATTTGTATCCAACATATTCACCAAGTGGAAAAGGGATGGAGGATGGCGTATCATCCTGGACTTGACGAAACTCATTACCCATGTGCAGTATAAACATTTTAAAATGGATAACTTTGGCACAGCCATCCAGCTGGTTTCCAAAGGATGTTATATGGCATGCATAGATCTAAAATATGCATACTACTCAGTATCCATACACAGGGAGCACAGGAGATATTTGAAATTTAACTGGATGGGGCAACTCTGGCAATTCAAAGCATTGCCAAATGGGCTGAGTTCACCTCCCAGACTATTTACAAAATTACTAAAACCAGTTCTGGGGCTACTACAAGCTCAGAATCACATGGTGGCTTATTTGCATGATATTCTAATAATTGGGGACACCAAGGAATCAGCTGAATCATCTGTTTCAGCTACCAAACTCATGTTTTAGAGGTTGGGATTCCTAATCCATCCAGTTCATTCAAAATTGACTCCATTCAGGGTAATTGATTACCTGGGGTTCACAATTAACTCAATTCAAATGTCGGTGACACTGCCAAGTGGCAAACAATCAGTGTTAATGGAAGCTTGCAATAAACTAATTGTTAAACAACAGCCAACAGTCAGACAGGTAGCAAGTGTAATTGGCAAGCTTGTGGCAGCCCTTATTAACAGGTTCATGAAGGAAATATACAACACAATACCCCCCAGGCCACGGTATATGGACACATGGGATGTTAGCGTGGTGATAACACTACTTTTCCAGTGGGCCCCAGCCACCTCCTTATCCTTAACCAAACTCACCCTCAAGGTGGTCATGCTGATGGTGCTGGTAACGGCACTACGAGTCCAGACGTTGCACAAGCTATGACTGGACAACATGACCACCACTGCAAACACCATAACCTTCGTCATCGATGACTTTATAAAACAGAGCAGGCCGGGGGTACCAGGGCCCAAGCTTGAGTTCCTAGCATACCCTGAGGATCCACGACTATGTGTAATATTGCACTTGCATCAGTACATTAAAGTTACCAGGATCCTCAGAGGCTCTGAGTTAGCTGTCCTAATCAGCCACAAGATACCACACCACAGGATATCAGCACAAACCATCTCCAGATGCTTAAAGGAGGTACTACTGGTGGGTGCAGGAGTGAATACTGACACTTACAAATCTCACTCCACCAGGGCTGCATCAATGTCGGCAGCAAGGGCTATGGACGTGCCACTCGTCAACAAGCGGCTGCAGGATGGGCCAATTAACGGATGTTCCACACTTTTTATAATAAACCTATTGCCGGACCGGGGGTGTTTGCACATGCCATTTTAGATTCTGTTTTACAGTTTCCCCCCAGGTTGGGTGGGGTCACTATTATTTTGTTTTCACATTAAAGCATCAGTATTGTTACCTAACTACGTTATGTCTAAATGCATTAATTTTTACTCACTTATCCATGGTCAATCCATTCAATGTGTGACGTCTGGACTCAAACCGGTGTGAAATCACAGAGCTTTGAAATCTTCACGTAGTCACTCATGTGACTCCGAAGTAAAATAGTAAGATTAAATAGCAATGTTACAAAATTTTGAGATTTAAAAAATCAAGTCTGCAATTTATCCCATCAGATAAAGCATAAAAAGAAGTTTAATTTGACACCTAATTTACTTTCATATCTTCGGTATTAAGAAAGTTATGGCCATTTTCATACTCGGAAATTAGCATCTTGCTCCCCATTGCCTTTCAATTGATTAACTCAAAAGCTGTGATCTGGAAAAGTTAAAAGCCCATAACTTTCTTAAAAATTAAGAGAACTCAATGAAATGTTCAGTTATTATAGATTGAAGCATTCTGAAACAAATATTAAACAATCTTACTTGGATTACCTGAAAGTAAAGCATATAATAGTAAGATTAAACGAGAACTTACCAGTTTGAAGTTTGATCTTTATTTTATGAGGAGTTACGATGAGGGATTACGTGAAGACCCCGCCAGCACGCATGCGCGACATTCTTCAAAGCAGTGGTGTGAAATCACAGAACAAAAAACAGTCTCAATGACTGACATAGTAAGAGAAAAAAGAGAACTTTCATTCCAGGTGATCTTTATAATAGAGGGTTGGGAGCGGAGGGCACGTAATCCCTCATCGTAACTCCTCATAAAATAAAGATCAAACTTCAAACTGGTAAGTTCTCGTTTAATCTTACTATTTTACTTCGGAGTCACGTGAGTGACTACGTGAAGATTTCAAAGCTCTGTGATTTCATGCCCTGGAAGCTCCATGCTCACACACCGCTAAAGCTGGGATAAGAGGATGGACGTGATTCAGACAAGACACTGGCTGAAAAACAAAACAGGTATTTATTCATACCAAACACAATATTGTGTCCCAAAAGGGTTATTTAACTGGCAGCACTTAAGATCCTCCCTGCATAATTGTCAGGGGAGGTCACGGGTTTGATATAAAAGCGGTGGAAGGTTCTCTCATTGTTCCAACCCGCTGTGGCCAGGATGTGATCCAGTGGTACCTCCATCCTTCTAGCCGCCGAGGTGGATGCTGCCCTGGTGGAGTGAGATTTATACACATTAGTATCCACCCCCGCCGCATCCAGTACCACCCTTAACCATCTGGAAATGGTTTGCACCGTGACCCTGTGATGAGGCTTCTTGTGACTGACAAGCAAAGCTGTTTCCGTGCCCCTTAGATCTTTAGTGACTGAAATGTATCGCAGAATCAATGTAACGATACAAAGACGAGTGTCCGCTGGGTAACCCAGGAACTCCAAAGTATGTCCAGACACTCCGGGTCGATCTTGCTTCAATAGTCCCTGCACCTGGAATGTGATTTTCCCACTGGTAATTGCCATGGCATCCAGACTGAGTTTGTGCAGGGACTGGACCCGTTGCGCCGTGATCAGTGCCATTATCATGACCATTTTGTAGGTTAATTTGGCCAAAGGGAGTCCCGTGTTCGGTGTCCATCCTCGCAGCATCGTCAATACCGTGCTGATGTCCCAGGTATGGCTATATCTGGGCCTGGGGGGATTAGAATTAAATATTCCCCGCATAAATTTGGATACCAGGGGATGTGACCCAATTCCCAATTGGTCACTGCCCTTGCCCAAGTAAGACGATAGGGCACTCCTGGCACAGTTAATGGCGCTGTAGCTTAAACCCTCATCGTAATGAAGGGTAGCCAGAAACTCCAGCACTTCCGTGATGGTGGCGGTTTCGTATGTAGTTTTAGTAGTCACGCAGAATCTTTCCCACTTCCTGATGTAGGTCAAGTACTGCTTCCTTGTGGACTCTCTGCAGGCTCCCGTGATAGTATCAATGGTCCTGTTGGAGAGTCCGAGTCCATGAAGTGGCCGTTTTAAAGTCTGCAAATTAACAAATCCATACGATCATGACATGGATGACTTTCTCCTGTAACAGGATGAACAAGCAGGCTTGGTCTTTTATTCACCCTGACACAGGGTTCTGTGGCCATCTTTTGTACCAGAGGGAACCATGGTTGAGTAGGCCAGTCGGGCACTACCAAGATACCCGATGCGGAGTCTTGCTTGATTTTTTGCAAGACCCGACTGATGAGGCAGAAAGGGGGGAAAGCGTAGAAAAACAAATCCCCCCAGTGTAGCGAGAAAGCATCCATCGCTACCGCCCCCGGGTCTGGCTCCCAAGCAACATACGTTGGTAGTTGGTGATTTAGCCTGGACGCGAAAAGGTCGATAGCTGGTGTCCCATAACGTTCTACAATATCTGTAAACACTTTCCGATCCAACATCCATTCTATGTTGTCGTTGAATTTCCGTGATCTGGTGTCTGCCACTGTGTTTAGTTTACCTGGTAGGTAATTTGCAGAGATCCAAATTCCTCTTTGCAGACACCAGTGCCAGATATTGTTGGCCAATTCATCACACGATATCGACTTTACACCGCCCATGTGGTTAATATAGGCTACCACCGTGGTGTTGTCTGTAGTCTAACATGAACTTTGTGCATGTTAGTGCAGTATGCTTTAAGTCCGTGAAATGCTGCGAGCATTTCTGAATAGTTAATCCCTAAGTTTTTAAATAGGGTTAACTCTGGTGCACTCCATCTACCTCCACAGCTAGAGGTAGTGTTAGTAGCTCCCCACCCTTTGGCACTGGCATCCGTTTGTAAGGTGATCGAGGGATTGGCGATAGTCATGGGTTTGGAACAATTTTGGGCATTACCCATCCACCAATATAGTTCAGCTTTTGCCTTTTCTGGAATTTTCATGGGCCTATCAAAATGGCCAGCATGATTTTTGAGCGCCGTAATTTTTGCTCTTTGTAAATTTTGGTAATGTAAGGGCCCATATTGTGCTGCAGGAAATGCAGCTACTATCTTCCCAATCACCCTGGCCACCTGCCGAATGGATGGGACCTTAATGCCAAAGAGGCTCCTGCAAGCCTCTATCAGGTCTTCCACCTTGCTTGGTGGTAACGTGACAGACATTTGCACTGAGTCAATAATGAACCCCAAATATTTCATGGTGGTAGAGGGTTCCAATATTGATTTATCTGGATGTATCGTAAACCCCAGTATCTGAAAAATATGTTTCGTGGCTGTGACTGCCAAAGTAGCCATTTCCAAATTCTCCCCCACTATGAGGATGTCATCAAGATAGGCCATAACAGTATGATTCTGTTTCCTTAAATAGGCCAAAGCTGGTTTCAATATCTTGGTAAACAATCTGGGTGCTGACGATAGCCCATTAGGCAAAGCTTTATATTGCCATAATTGTCCCATCCAGATAAATTTTAAGTATTTCCTATGATCCTTGTGTATGGGTACTGAATAGTATGCATCTTTAAGGTCAACGCATGCCATGTAGTACCTATTGGCTACAAGCTGAGTAGCAGTGTCGAAGGTGTCCATTTTAAAATGAATATACTGGACAGAAGTATTCAGGTCGGTCAAATCTATGATGATGCGGCACCCGCCATCTTTTTTGTTTTTAGTGAATATATTAGACACGAACTCCTGAGGTTCTTTAAAGGCCTTTTCAATTACCCCTTTTTCTATTAACCTCTGTAGTTCAGCATGCCCTGCTGCCTTATCTCTATGAGAAAGGACGAATTTCCGACTAGGCGCATGCTGTACCGGGGTAGGGAGTTCGTGAATAAATTCAATTTTGTAGCCCTGAATACTCCTGAGTATATAAGGATCAGAGGTAAAAGTGAACCAATTCTCGAGGAACATGTGCAACCTGCCCCCTATGCAGAGTGAATTTAGGCCAGTAGTGTTCTTGGGGATCCCAGACCCGCCTACCTCCATGGTTACTGCCGGTGTGGAGGTTTCTGCCCTTGCTTCCTCGGCTGGTTGTAGGTGTTCTGGGAGTGGCGCATCTTCCAAGGAGGCCGGCCTGGGCCTTGGCCTAAAAAAGACCGCTGTGCAGGTATGCCGGCCTTCGAGCTTTCACCACCGGCAGACCTGTTAGGGTAACTCTGCCCGGTGGGTGCGTAGGGGTGCGTTCTGTGTGGGTGATGAGGCTTAGTGTACCCAGGTACTTTAATAAGGCCCAAAGCCTTAGCCTCCTCGTCAAGATCTTTTACCTGTTTGGGGAGATCTTCCCCGAATAACAGGCTTGGAGGCTGCGTCTTCCCAGGCTTGCATAACCCCGCGAACTTGGGGTTAAGCGCCGGCTTTATAATGCTTTTCCTGAAATTGTTAATTTCATACTGTGTATTGCACAGTAAGGCCAAAGCATCTTGCAGCTCTTGCGGCATATCCACTCCCACTGCTGTTCTGGCTACTGCAGTAATCCCTGCGGTTAGGAGCTTCAGGATCTTCTGAAGTTTCATCTCCTGCCCTCTACTTGAGGGGCTCATGTTCCCCCATATCGGGTTGTTCACCGCGGGCACATTTAACGATTTGCAGTTTTCTGGCGCCAAATATTTATCTGCTGTGGCATTGATGGCCTGTTCCTGAAGTTGGTTGGTGGCCATATAATCAATGCTGGCAGCCAGCTTGGGGTGGATGGGTAGGCCCTTCTGGTGGGGCATGGCATGTTTGCTCACCACATCCATATAATCTTCACACACCCCTGACGCTGCAGGTGCTTCAGCCAACTCTCCCTCTTCTGGGTCAGCCCAGTTCTGACCCTCAATGCTCCCCTGTATAGAAGGGGATACATTGGGCAGTCCTCGAAAGGAACTTGCCGTGGGCCTACTAGGGGTCCCACTGTGATCCTGCCCCTGCTGTAACAGGTCACGTTTGAGCATCTGCTCCATCAGCTGCTCAATGCGGTCAAGGC
Source organism: Raja brachyura (assembly GCA_963514005.1). Next base: position 5,057,076 of record OY740809.1, on the reverse strand, counting down.
GACCTCCGTCGCTACCAGCGAGCGGGGTGCCCTCGGTACCGGAATCCGCTGAGTCCGCCCCGGCCGACTTCTGGGTAGTTTTCCCCGACCGTGGCGTACCAACGGTCTCAAAGTCCGAAAAGTCGGGAGCTGCAGGTGGAACCTGAAGCTCTGGAGAAGCGGTTCTCCGCTGGCTGCTGTCCTTAGCCGCTGATTTGGCCGCCGCTCTCTTACTCTTTCTCCCTTCCATTATGGTCGACTCACTCCTTCGGTGAGACTTACCTGGCGTGAGCTTTTTAAACTCACGCTGGAGGAGCCCTGCTCCTCCCGACCGTCGCTTCCGCATGCGTACGACGATATGTCGCGCATGCGTGCTGGCGGGGTCTTCACGTAGTCACTCACGTGACTCCGAAGTAAAATTAGTTATTTATCTAATTGTAGCTAATTACAAAATTCAATGAGTAGATCTAAACATCTATCCATTTCTTAAGAAAAGATAAACTTTTTTTAAATTGCCTAAGTGTCCAAATAACATTCACACAATAATCCACAATATAACATAAATTTTTAATCTAATTTTCATGAATTTCAGGGCCAAATGGAAGAAATTTAGTGTTTGATTCCTGTAAATTAATGGCCATTTAAATCAACTAGCGAGTGGGTTTTAGTGGAATGCGGTGGATTAGAACGTTGCGGTTAGCGGTGAAGTCGGGAGGAAAAATACTGTTTGTTCACACATTTTTTTGGACCCCATTTCGCAACATGAAAATGTTATTAAATCCTCCCGAAAAACCAACTTTTAATATAAAAATAAACTATTTACCTTTTTTTCTCCCCTACGGAAAATCCTTCCGGTTGTCGGCGCTCACGGCTTTTGAAGGTGATTTTTAAATTACTCTAGTTAATAAATAATTTAGAGTAATTTAAAAATACCTTCATTGATGAAATGTCGGAGCGATTTTTCTTCCGCAACGAAATCACCCGACATTCATCGATTATCCCAGTCTGTCGAAAAACGGCACTTTAAGCCCGCCCCCCTCTGAAAGGCGCCAAAGTCGCGCACACGGGGAGCGGCAGAACTGCAGTGCCGCTAAAGGTAAGTTTTGCAACATACCTAGATTAAATGAGAACTTACCAGTTTGATGTTTGATCTTGATTTTATGAGGAGTTAAGATGAGCGATTACGTGCCCACCACTCCCAACCCTCATATTATCAGGTCATCTGGTAGTTCTAGTTCTCCAAATCTTACTATCTACAGGTCAACCTCTCTTGTCTGTGATTTCACACTGCTGCTTTGAAGATTGATGCACAAGCAGACTGACGGCCTTCTCACGTAATCGCTCATCGTAACTCCTCATAAAATCAAGAAACTTCAAACTGGTAAATTCTCGTTTAATCTTACTATTTTTGCTAAAATGGTCTGGACTATTAATCCCTATGAATACTATGAATCCTTTCAAAAGACGATGAGAAGGAATTTCTTTTGGCAAAAGGGTGGTGAATCTGTGGAATTAATTGCCACGGACGGCTGTGGAGGCCATGTCAATGGATATTTAAAGGCAGAGATTGACAGATTCTTGATTAGTACGGGTGTCAGGGTTTATGGGGTGAAGGAAGGAGAAGAGGGTTGAGAGGGAAAGATGGATCACCCATGATTGAATACCGGAGTAGACTTTATGGGCTGAATGGCCTAATTGTGCTCCAAGTGGATAAATTAGAGCACATCGTATTGGGGGTAGGGTATTGACATGGATAGAAAATTGGTTGGCAAACACGAAACAAAGAAGAAATTCCCTTTCAGAATGGCAGGCAGTGACTAGTATGGTGACGCAAGGCTCGGTGCTGGGACCGCAACTACTTACAATATATATTGATGATTTAGATGAAGGAATTAAAAGTAACATTAGTAAATTTGCAGATGACAAAAAGCTGGGTGGCAGCGTGAACTGTGAAGACGGTGCTATGTGGATGCAGGGTGACTTGGAGAGGTTGGGTGAGTGGGCAGTTTAATGTGGCTAAATGTGAGGTTATCCACTTTGGTGGCAAGAACAAGAAGACAGATTATTATCTGAATGGTATCAAGTTACGGTAAAGGAGAAGTGTAATGAGACCTGGGTGTTCTTGTACATCAGTCACTGAAAGTAAGCATGCATGTACAGCAGGCAGTGAAGAAAGCTAATGGCATGTTGGCCTTCATAACAAAAGGATTTGAGTACAGGTGCAAATAGGTCCTTCTGTAGTTGTACAGGGCCCAGGTGAGACCACACCTGGAGTATTGTGTGCTGTTCTGGTCTCCTAATTTGAGGGAGGACATTCTTACTATTGAGGGAGTGCAGCATAGGTTCACAAGGTTAATTCCCGGGATGGAGGGACTGTCATATAATGAAAAAATGGGACGACTGGGCTTGTGATCATTGGAATTTAGAAGGATGTGAGGATATCTTATAGAAAAACTTTTTCACCCAGAGAGTTGTGAATCTGTGGAATTCTCTGTCTCAGAAGGCAGTGGAGGCTGATTCACTGGATGCATTCAAATGAGAGTTAGATAGAGCTCTTAGGGCTAGTGGGATCAAGGGATATGGGGAGAAGGCAGGAATGGGGTACTGATTGTGGATGATCAACCATGATCATATTGAATGGCAATGCTGGCTCGAAGGGCCGAATGGCCTACTCCTGCACCTATTGCCTATGTATTTATGTATCTATGTATCTAGAACTTATGAAGTTACACAGCAGCAGTAGATGGAGGGGAGTGAGGTTCTGCATATTGTAAACATGTATTAGAAACCTTTGTGCAGGATTAGCAGGAAAGATGTGATCTATCCATAGGGGGCTCGAGCTCTTCCGTCATTCCCCCCGGAGAGGAGGGGAGGCAGTTGCTGTGGTGGAAAGAGCTGGGAATTGATATTGATATTGGTTTATTATTGTCACGTGCTGAGATACAGTATAAGAGATTGGTTTGCATGCACTCCAGGGAAATCATACTGTAATAAGTACAATCTAAGGATAAGGGGGGATTCCTTTCGGGAATGAGGAAATGAGATGAGGAAAACATTTTTCACACAGAGAGTGGTGAGTCTCTGGAATTCTCTGCCGCAGAAGGTAGTTGAGGCCAGTTCATTGGCTCTATTTAAGAGGGAGTTAGATGTGGCCCTTGTGGCTAAAGGGATCAGGGGGTATGGAGAGAAGGCAGGTACAGGATACTGAGTTGGATGATCAGCCATGACCATATTGAATGGCGGTGCAGGCTCGAAGGGTCGAATGGCCTACTCCTGCACCTATTTTCTATGTTTCTATGTTTCTATCCATTCAGAGACAAGCACAACAGGCAATGAAAAGAGAAACATACCAGAATGTAGATTATAGTATTACGGCCGTGTGGTGTTGCAGATACAGAGAAACTGCAGATAGAAACTGCAAATGTCTGGTGAGATCGGTTGTGAGATCGGGACTTCACCCTTAGCTTATTGATTGGTCTGATAACAGTGGGGAAGAAGCTGTTTCTAAAAATGGCATGTGTTTTTAAACTTTTGTACCTTCCACCCGATGGAACGATATCTTCTGAGTAGCAACATTTACTATTTTTATTTCACATGTTGCAATAATTGGTAACAAAGATCTCGGGCAGAATATTGGAAACCTTGGCTGCATAAGAGGCCCAATTGCTCAAAGCCTCGTTGTCCTTGCTTATTCTGCTACTGAGGAAGTTGCAAACTAGGGAAGTTATGAATATTTCGCTTGGTATCACTTGATTTCTCTAACTTCAAGTAACCCCGGCATTCCCTCTCTCTCTATCCCTCCCCCACCCAAGTCGCACCAGCTTCTTGTTTTCACCCAACAACCAAATGGCATGTTTCCATTATCATTGGTACTTTTTTGCATATCTTTCATTCATTTTTCTTCATCTCTCTACATCATCATATGTACCTCTCATTTCCCTTATCTCTAACTAGTCTGAATAAGGGTTGTGACCCGAAACATCACCCATTCCTTTTCTCCGGGATCCTGTCTGTCCCACTGAGTTACTTCAGCTTTTTGTGTCTAAGTTTTGAGTTTTAGTTTCAATCCTGGATGGATAGTCCATGGGGATGGATGCCGGAGGTGGTGACAATAGAAGGTCATTGTGCAAACTAAGTTCTTTGGAGGGACGGGAGGGATTCCAAGGTTGTCGCCAAGGGTCAAGTGTTCTAGCAGGAGGTCAGGGCGGAAGTTGGGCTGGTGATTGTTGGTGAAGGTCGGATTGAATACATCAGGTGATTTGGGTGAAACGCTGTGGCAGGGTGGGTTCAAAAGGAGGTCTTTGAGGGTGGTCTTATGATAGTCAGGCAAGCGATGTATGAATAGAATGGTCACATGAGAGAATGGCACTGCCTGGTGCCGAGGGTTAAACAGGCTATGTCATCTATAATGGAGTTGTCAGGTAAATTAGCAGCACAGTACAATAGCAGCTGGTCAGTGAACTGGTGGTGGGCGATGGGGGTCGGATCTGCCGAGTCACATTGTAGATCAGTGACTTTAGACTTTAGTGCTTTGGTGATAAAGCACGGAAACAGGCCATGGATTTTGCACCGACCAGCGATTACCCTGTACACTACCACTATCCTACAGACTAGGGACAATTTACCATTTAACAGAAGCCAATTAACCAAAAAACCTGTCCTTATGCGAAGAAACTGAACCACCTGGAAAACACCCACATGGTCACATGGAGAATGTACAACTGTACAGACAGCACCCACGGTGAGGATTGAACCCTGGTATTTGGTGCAGTGGACTGCTGGTAGGTGAGGGGATTGGAAGTGTCCAGTCACATTCTAGATCAGTAGAAGGTCTATCAGGCAAAGATCCAACTGAAAGTTGCGGTTGGGCCATTCATTGTTGGGAAATGGGGTTTCACTTGTAGATTGGGCAAAGTCGTGCCATTCTTGTACGTCATTGGAAACTTCTGCTTTGTGTTTAGATACTTGCATATGTTACCAGCAGAACGTAAAGGAAAATAATGGACTTTGTGAATGTGTCAGAGATTTCATTTGTGATTGGCATCTCATTGAAATCAAACACTGTTGCACACAAAAGCCTGCTGGTATCTAATTCAATATTCTATCCCTTTTAACTTCATGGGGACTCCTTCTTCTTGGTTGTACAATTGAATGCTGGAATAATATATATGCCACTGTATTATCTTTCTAAAATGATCGTAAACCTACATAAATATTTATTACCATTTTAGTATTATTAGGCTCGCTCATCTTAGTAGCTGCTGAGGTCTTCCAGATTAATTTTAATGACATATAGTACACACATAACATCCCACACTGCCTGTAATTATCATTAAATGGATAATTAGAGGTATTTCAGTTTGCAAAGAACAGATAAGTGAATCCAAAACAATTTTGCAGTTTTAATAGCTTGAGGGCATTATAGAAGTGAAATTATGCCTCATGACTCCTTGTACAACAATTTATAATGTACATTACTGGCAGCAGGGAGTTTTTTCTTTCAGGCTGCTGTATGAGGATGTTGCCAGCACTAGAGTGTATGAGCTAAAGGGAGAGCTTGAATAGGTTGGGTCTCCATTCCTTGGAGCGCAGGAGGTTGAGGGCTGATCTTATAGAGGTATATAAAATCATGAGAATCAAATACACAGGACAAGGTGTTAAGAAGTCCCTTGTGCCAGTAGGTGGGGAGCATTTCATGACACTCGTTGATTGTTGAGAGTGGTAGACGCTCAACATCGGGGGGGGGGGGGGGGGGGGATACGTATACGTATATCTTGGCCTGGGTAACCTTCAGGACGGTTGGGCACAGGGCACATCATCAGTACCCTTGCATCACTGGGTGTTTCGGCCTTTTAACACTATACACCCTCCACAAGGGCGGCCTGCTGCAGGATGATCAGCCCTCAGCGCGTCCCGTGTCAAACTGTCCCAAAGATTCACCATGACGTACTTGGGGCCCAGCATGGGTCTTTCCGCTTGAGCCAAATCCAACGGCTGCTTCTTTCAGCCGCGTCTGAGAGTGATCTTATGGTCTTCTGCAGAGCCTGACCGTGGATTCCAAGCTCCTTCAACAGTCTGATGGTAGATGACGCAACAAATCCTCTGCATCCCACTTCAACTATAGATATATAGATAGAAATATAGATGCACAGAGTCACTTGCCCAGTGTAGTGTAATTGAGGATCAGAGGACATAGGTTCAAGGTGAAGGGGAAAAGATTTAATCAGAATCTCAGGGATAACTTTTTCATGGATATGGTGGTGGATGTGTGGAACAAGCTGCCAGAGGAGTTAGTTGAGGCTTGGACTGTCCCATTGTTTACGAAAAAGTTTGACAGGTACATGGATAGGACAGGTTTGGAGGGATATAGATCAAGGTGAGACAAGTGTAGCTGGGACATGTTGGCCGATGTGGGCAAGTTGGGACTAGTGTAGCAGGGACATGTTGGCCGATGTGGGCAAGTTGGGACTAATGTAGCTGAGACATGTTGGCCGGTGTTGGCCGCAGATAAGTAGGCTAGGTAATGAGAAGTTATTTGTGTTGATTGTGAATATAAACACGAAGGAAGATAACTGACAATTGAGGCCAGAACATTAGCGCTGAAACACAACCCCACGTAACTTGCTGTTGATGTTTGAATTTTCCCGTGCAAAGGACGATTAACGCATATCTGAAATTTGAAACATTTACAGTTATGAAATATATTGAGCAAAGACTGGTGTCCAGTGTTAGTTCATAGAGAACAGTCTATGGCATGAACATTTAAACAAGAGTGTTTTATGGCATATGTTCCAGACAGTACAATGAATTTCTTACTTGTAGCCACACAACAGAATATGTAAATGCAAAAAGTGGTAGTAACTCAACGGGTCTGACAGCATCTCTGGAGAAAAGGAATGGGTGACATTTCGGGTTGAGACCCTTCTTCAGACTGAAGAAGGGTCTCGGCCTGAAACGTTACACATTCCTTTTCTCCAGAGATGCTGTCAGACCCGCTGAGTTACTCCAGCTTTTTGTGTCTATCTTCGGTTTAAACCAGCAGTTCCTTCCTACACATATACAGAATACATAAATATGTGTGTGTACGGGTGTGTATGTGTATCTGAGAAAATATGAGATAAATGTATATATATATATAATTAAAAGTCTCATCTTGATCATGCTTGCACTGTGCTTTAATTTTAGAAAAAACGCTACCACATATGGCTGTGATATTTTGGCCATCTTACTCAGAGTCCTCCTCCGCTGTGCAGACCCAGAGGTTTTTTCCCATAGATGAAAAATGAAAGACATATTAGTGTTTAAAAAAATCTTGAGATACTCTCTCCTGTCAATCACCATTATTAACGCCACGCCCCTTCTGGTGGGAGGAGGGGGAGGGACTATAAAACCCGGATGTATGGGCGTGGCTCAGTCTGTCTGCAAGATGGTGAGGGAGAGGTCACGACTCTCTGTCTGAGCTGGGAAACTACAGAACACTGTGAGTATGCAATGTACTTGAATAATTTATGAGTTCGCCCTCAATGAAAATGAGTTGTTTGGCCTGCCCAGTGCTTGAAACTGCAATGGCAATGGAAATTAAGTGAAAATGCAATGAGCTGTTTGGCTTGAGCCTGCCATGTGTTTGAAACTGCAATGGCAATGGAAATGTAGTGAAAATTCAATGAGCTCTTTGGCTTGAGCCTGCCCTGTGCTTGAAAGTGCAATTGCAATGGAAATAAAGTGAAAATGCAATCAGCTGTTTGGCTTCACCTGCCCAGTGCATGAAACTGCAATGGCAGTGGAAGTGAAATGAAAATGCAATGAGCTATTCGGACTGCCCTGTGCTTGAAAGTGCAATGCAATTGGAAATGAAATGAAATGAGTTGTTTGGCCTCCCTGAAACAACTAATGTCGGCCCACAAGGCCTGTATTAGCTGAGAAACCAGTCCCTTTTGCCCAAAATACCTGTATTAGCACAGGAGGAACATTTTTTGCCCAAAAGGCACATGCCAGGCCAGGAAAAGTCCAGAAAAAGTGCCTTTCACTGAAATTTCACTCAGATTTTTTTTTAAATGAGCCCCTATGGCCCAACAGGCCTGTATTAGCCCATGAGCCCCTTCGGCCAATCAGTAAGTATTTCCCCTGCAAATATTAAACCTCACCCCAGTATTTTTCTCCATCCCTTTATTTGCTCCCTGTGAGATGCAGGTCAGGATAAACTTTCCTCCTTCATTGCTGTGATCTGCCAAAAAAGATGAGAAATGTTTAAAATGGATTCTCCACCCTCTCCCCCTTCTCTCTCACAGAGTCTCTCACCTGTTTTGGGTAGAATTTCTGGCAGTTTCTGAGATGCCAGCCCACCAGTCCTGAGTGACTGAGCTGCCAGCCCACCAGGCCTGAGTGACTGAGCTGCCAGCCAAGAATACATTTGGCCCACAGTGTCCATACTAGCCCTCTGGAAACCAGTCCCTTCAGCCCACAACACCCATACTAGTGCTCCATAAACCCCCCCACCCCACTGGCCAACAATATTGGAATTGGTGGAGAGGTGGAATATTGCGTTGGGGGACCAGCCCTCCCGTGTGAACATGGGACCCACTTAGTCTAGTATATATATGTATATATATATATATAGATATATATATACGGGATCCCAGCATCACACGGGAGGACTGGTCCCCCAATGCAATATTCCACCTCTCCACCAATTCCAATATTGGTGGCCAGTGTGTGTGTGTGTGGGGGGGGGGGGGGGGGGAGGAGGCTCTGTGGAGTGCTAGTATGGGTGTTATGGGCTGAAAGGACTGGTTTCCAGAGGGCTAGTATGGACATTGCGGGCTGAATGTATTCTTGGGCTGGCGACTCAGTCACTCAAGCCTGTTGTGCTGGCAGCTCACTCACTCACGGCTATTCCTTGAAATCCCATTTCAAGCAAGGTGCAAGGCCACCAAATTCGTGCAGTTTCTTACCACTTCAAGCAGGGTGCAAAGCCACCAAATTCAAGTGCTGTTTCATACCATTTCAAGTAGGGTGCAAGGCCACTAAAAACAGTGATTCGTGACCTCTCCCTCCTCCATCTTGCAGAGACTGAGCCATGCCCACACTTCTGGGTTTATAGTCCCTCCCCCCCACCCACCAGCAGGGGCATGGCCTTCATGGCGTGATTGACAGGAGAGAGAATCTCAACATTTTTAAAACACTAATAACTCTTTTATTTTTCATCGATGGGATATCGATGGGATGGGATATTTCATCATAGCACCTGATGACCGAAGGAGGACTCTGAGTAAGACAGCCAAAAATCACAGCAGTACGTGTTAGTGTTTTTCTCAAAACAATATAAAGTGCAAACAGGAAGTGGTCAAGATTAGACTTTTAATTATATAGAAAGCAAGGCAACTTTAATTAGGCAGGGCAACTTTAATTAGGCAAGGCTACCTTAATTAGGCAAGGCAACTTTAGTTAGGCAAGGCAACTTTAATTAGACACGGCAACTTTAATTAGGCAAGGCAACTTTAATTAGGCAACAGAGCTTTAGCATTTCCAAACCTAAGGCAACACACCTTTAACATTTCCAAACCAAAGCAACACAGCTTTAGCATTTCCAAACCAAAGGCAACACGGCTTTAGCATTTCCAAACTATATTTTCAAACCACATTAAAGGCACTGACAGGTCAGTAAAACCACTCAGTTTAGTAGACAGATGTTCACAGTGTTATTCACAGCTCAGACTAAGAGACATGACCCTCTCGCTCCCCCATCTTGCAGAGACTGACTGAGGCACTCAACACTTCCGGGTTTTATAGTCCCTCCGGAAGGGATGTGCCCTTCAGGAGAGAGAATCTCAACATTTTTTAAACACTGATAACTCTTTTATTTCTCATTGATGGAATAAAATCCTCTATAAAATTGCCCCGAGTGTGTAGGGAGTGGATGTGAAAGTGGGTTAACATGGAACTAATGTGGATAGGTGATCGGTGGTAGGTGTGATCTCAGAGAGGGTTGAGGGGCCTCTTTCGATGCTCTATGTTTATAACTCCAATGGATGAGGGGGTACCTCATTGAAACTTACCGAATAGTGAAAGGTCTGGATAGAGTGAATGTGAAGAGGATGTTTCCACAAATGGGACCAGAGTCCTTGGAATAAAATAACATACCTTCAGAAAGGTGAAGAGGAGGAATTTCTATTACTGAGAGGGTGGCAAACCTGTAGAATGTATTGCCACAGACAGCTGTGGAGGCCATGTTGATGGATATTTTTAAGGTGGTGATTGACATATTCTTGATTAGTAAGGGTGTCAGGGTTATGGGGAGAAGGCAGGGGAATGGGGTCGAGAGGGAGAGATAGATCAGCTATGATAGAATGGCAGAGTAGACTTCATGGCCCTAATGCACTAAATTGTCCGCTCCGATTCTAATGTTTCAAACCGCTTCGTAGTGGCATTTATATGAAAGTACACCTGTAAAAAATGAGTGTACATTGTTTTTTTATCCTAATACAGTGTTGTACCAGACTAGTTTCAGAAAAAAACTATCTGTAACAAAGAATGTTCTGTTGTTAGCTCTGAATTGTTGAGGGATATCACTTATACCAATAAAATTCTATTTAGTTGAGTTTAGTTTACTTTAGAGATACAGCATGAAAACAGGCCCTTCAGCCCACTGAGTTCACTCTGACCAGCCATCCCCATACATAGCACTTTCCTACACACACTGGGGCCAATTTACAATGTTACCAATCAAATTAACCTACAAACCTGTACATCTTTGGGATGTGAGAGAAACACACAGCAATCAGAGTGAACCCACGGAGGTTGCAAGGAGAACGCAGAAACTCCGCACAGACAGCATCCATAGATTGAACCCGGGTCTCCAGCGCTGTAAGGCAGCAGCTCTACTGCTGCGCCACCGTACCACCCTTGCAAGGATAGCAAGGAAACGGCAGATTTCTTTTACCAAGAGAAAACTTTATCATGGAGCCCAGAAATCAAACGTTGAGATTGCCCCTAATTCCAGGAGCATCTGCCTTCAGTTTAAGAAAAAAACATTTGAAGCCACATGTCCATTGCAACCTCATTTATGTTGTGAGTGAAGGGAACAGTCATAGAAGCGTTGTGATCGATAGTACGAGATAGCCTGTGCTTAGCTGGAGAGAAAGGGCATTGAATCCTCTGGGGCAGGTTTTTCAGTCAACATTGGCACTTGGTTTCTTCTCTCTCCTTGGTGTCGCTGAATGCATATTTAGTGGAATAATAATGTCATTCATGGGATGTCAGTACTTTCATATGAGGAAAGACTGGATAGACTCAGCTTGTACTTGCTAGAATTTCAAAGATTGAGGGGGGATCTTATAGAAACGTACAAAATTCTTAAGGGGTTGGACAGGCTAGATGCAGGAAGATTGTTCCCGATGTTGGGGAAGTCCAAAACAAGGGGCACAGTTTAAGGATAAGGGGGGATTCCTTTAGAACCGAGATGAGGAAAACATTTTTCACACAGAGAGTGGTGAATCTGTGGAATTCTCTGCCACAGAAGGTACTTGAGGCCAGTTCATTGGCTATATTTAAGAGGGAATTAGATGTGGCCCTTGTGGCTAAAGGGATCAGGGGGTATGGAGAGAAGGTAGGTACAGGATACTGAGCTGAATGATCAGCCATGATCATATTGAATGGCAGTGCAGGCTCGAAGGGCCGAATGGCCTTCTCCTGCACCTACTTTCTATCTTTCTATTTGTTTAATTAATTCATTTAATTTCAAAATGAGTTACCCAACCAAGGTGGCACAGTGACATTGTGGTAGAGCTACTGCCTTACAGCGCCAGAGACCCGGGTTTGATCTTGACTATGGGTGCTGTCTGCACGGCGTTTGTACGTTCTCCCAGTAGCCGCATTGTTTCCGCACTGTATCTCTACTAAAGTAACCAAGAGCAGTTTAAGTATTGATTGGTTTACTATACTCTAATTCTTTAATGCAGCGATTAAGTTGCTTGCCTTCATTTCAGCATTGTGGACTGTTGATCTAGGGGCATGAGTTCAAATATCACCGTAGCAACCTTGTCTTCAGAATCCAACGATTCACTCAATCTGGAGCTGAAAAGTGAAGCTCACATCAGAGACAAGCAACAGCACCATGGCACAGCAGTAGAGTTGTTGCCTTACAGCACTTACAGTGCCGGAGACCCGGGTTCGATCTTGACTACGGGTGCTATCTGTACAGAGTTTGTACATTCTCCAAGATCTTCAGGTTCCTACACACCCCAAAGACATACAGGTTTGTATGTTAATGGGCTTGGTATAAATGTAAATTGTCCCTAGTATGTAGGATAGTGTTATTTTTGCAGGGATCGCTGGTCGGCACGGACTCGGTGGGCTGAAGGGCCTGATTCCGTGCAGTATGTCTAAACTAAACAACAATCGCAAAATTACAAAAGTGCATCAACTCATTCCGTTTTTTACCGAATCTTTACCGAGTCTGGCCTCCGTGTGACCCTGCACCCATCACTGTGGTTCACTCTTCACTGACTCCTCAATTCAGCGGCAATTAGAGATGGTCAATAAATGCTGGCAGCTCGTGAGAACGAACAAATACAATTGTCGTGTTAAATAATTGACCCGTGAGTGTTCACAGAACCACATGGATCAGAACTGTTTTGCCATAGGGAGTGTCATAGGCTAGAGGGCAAAGCTTTAAGGTGAGAGGGGCAACGTTTAAAGGAGATGTGTGGGGCAAGTTTCTTTCCACAGAGGGTGGAAGATGCCTGAAACACGCTGCCTTTGATGGTGGAGGAGGCAGATCCAATGGCGGTGTTTAAGATGATTTTAGATAGTCACATGGATAGGCTGCGAATGGTGGTATATGGATAATGTGCAGGCAGATGAGATTAGTTTAGAAGCAAGCACGACACAGAATCAGGATATTTAACCCAAACAATTAATTTGGTTCTTTCTGCTCCACTCACACACTCCCCATCTTGTCGTTAACCCACTGAATGTATCAGCATGATCCACTATTCTCTTTGTCTCTTTGTCCTCATGTCTGTTCAATCTCCCCTTAAATGCATCATAATGGTTGCTGCACCCACTCCCCTCTTGTAGAGAATTCCACATTCTCACGACTCTTTTTGAAATAAAGTTTCATCTGAATTCCCCCTTGGATTTCTGGATGACTGTCTTATAATAATGATGGTCCTCGATACGCTCTTTCACACACGTGGAAATATTCTCCCCGCACCCGCGCAATCAAACTTTTTCATTTCCAAAACCTGATAAAGGAGACCCAATTTATTCATATTTTTTTCTTTTAAAATATATATTTAATTCAGAAAAAAGATCTATACAGGAAATGCAACACAAGCTGTGAGTGTACATATTTCTTAGCATTCATTATGCCATCGAATCAATAAAATCTGTTTACAACTCATTAAACAAGACACAAATGAAGTACAGGTCCACCACCGATCTTCTGGCATCCCTGATTCCACAGTCTTTTTAGATTATCCGTGTTGTCAGACCCACGGAGGTCCCACCTAGACCGCCAAGGAGCCAAGATACCGGCCCACAAAGTCGGCTGCGGACGTCGGCTATGGGAACGGATCCAGCGTCTCCGGCCGGACCGGAGTTCCAGATGCCCCGGCCGCAGGGGGCAAATTTCACCCGCTGACCGGCACGGAAGTCCCACTGAGGTTGAAATACTCACCCGGCCCAGGAGCCACATTTTTTAGGAAATTTCTGAGGGGGGGGGGGGGGGGGGGGAATTGAATAAGGCAGTGGACCATCTTTTGCTAGAAAACCGGCGGTGGACCTATACCTGAGAGATTGTTACATAGAATGCAGCCTCACAGTGACCAGTGGAGGCATGAACCTAGAGTGGACTCAGTCTGATCAAGTTGTCTGAAGCAAACACCTCAGTATTTATGGCTCGATGCCTGTAAGTTTACTTTGGAACTTCTCCATTGCATCTGCATTCTTTAATGCTGGATGAGGTGTGGCTCAACATCCAGCGATCCCTGAAAGACTGCTGTGTGCTGATCTTCACAGACACCTGGCTCAGCGCGCTGGTTCCCAACGGGGCTGTGGACCTAACCAACCGGTCACTGCATCGTGCCGATAGAACAAAGGACTCCGGTAAGAGCACGGTCGGTGGGCTCGGCATCTATATCAACAAGGATTGGTGCACCAACCACACTGCAGTAGAGAGCTGCTGTTCCCCAGATCTGGAATACCTACTGCTTAAATATAGGCCGTTTTACCTTCCCCGGGAGTTTACTGTGGTTTTCATCATGGCCATATACATCCCACCACAGGCTAATGCTAACCTAGCGCTAGCACAGCTGCACTCGGCCATCAGCAAGCAGCAGGATGCTCACCCCGACGGTGCCTTCATTGTTGCAGGGGACTTTAACCAGGTGGACCTACGAGCTGCACTCCGCAAATTCCACCAGCATGTGCAGTGCCCTACCAGGGGATCAAACACGCTGGATAAAGTGTACACCAACATCAAGGACACATACAGAGCCCACCCCTGCCCATCCCTAGGAAAATCCAATCACCTCTCACTGTTTCTCCTGCCTGCATACAAACCCCTCATCCGCAAGACCAAACCTGCAATAAAGACGGTCAAAATATGGCCCGAGGATGCCACCCTACAACTCCAGGACTGCTGCGATCGCACCGACTGGGACCTGTTTGCACAACAGGCTACCAGTGGTACAGAGGTAGACTTGGAGGAGTACACATCCACTGTGCTTTCCCACATCAACTGCTGTGTGGAGACTGTCACATTGTACAAGCAAAGAAAGATGTTTCCAAACCGCAAACCGTGGATGAACAAGGAGGTTCAGAATCTGCTAAGGGCACACAACATTGCCTTTAAATCCAGGGACACTTCTGTCTACAGTGCTGCCAGGTCAAACCTGAACAAAGGCATAAAAAAGGCCAAAGACATCCACAGACAAAGGGTGGAAGACCACTTCAACACCGCGGACACCAGAAGCATGTGGCAGGGTGTCAGGGACATCACTGACTACAAGAGCAGCCCCGTCTGCCCCCACAGTGATATCACACTGGCCCATGAATTAAACACCTTCTTTGCCCGCTTTGAAACTGGCAGCACCACCAGGAGAGGAACAACCCCGGCTAGGGCGGAGGGACAGGCCTTAACACTGAGCACCCAGGAGGTACAGTGCGCTCTGCGTAGGATCAATCCACGCAAGGCTGCAGGCCCGGATGGAGTCCAGCGTAGGGTACTAAAGGACTGTGCTGTACAGCTGGTGGAGCTATTTACGAGGATCTTCAACCTGTCTCTATCTCTGGCAATGGTCCCCAAGTGCCTGAAGACAGCTACCATAGTGCCAGTGCTGAAAAAGTCTTAAGTCACCAACCTGAATGACTACCGCCCGGTTGCCCTAACTCCAATACCAATGAAGTGCTTTGAAAGGCTGGTCCTCTCCCACATCAAATCCAGCATCCCTGCATCATTGGACTCTCATCAATTTGCATACATGACACAGAGATCCACAGAGTATGCCATCTCTGTGGCTCTTCACACTGTCCTGACCCACCTGGAAAGACAGGGCACCTGCGTGAGGATGCTCTTCATTGACTATAGCTCTGCCTTCAATACAGTCATCCCCACCAAGCTCACCACCAAACTCCACCAGCTAGGCCTCAGCTCACTGATATGCGATTGGATCCTGAATTTTCTGACGGAACGACCGCAGGCAGTGAGACTGGGGCCGCACCAGTCCTCCGCTATCACCCTGAGCACCGGCACACCACAGGGCTGTGTACTGAGCCCCATGCTCTACTCCCTCTTCACACACGACTGTGTCCCTGCATTTGACAACAACACCATTGTCAAGTTTGCAGACGACACAGCGGTGATCGGGCTGATCACCAACGGTGATGAAACAAACTATAGAGCGGAGGTGCAGAACCTGGCGGACTGGTGCTCACGGAACAACTTGTCGCTAAACACCTCCAAGACGAAGGAGCTGATTATCGACTTCAGGAGGTCACAGAATGGGGAATACGCCCCAATCTCCATCTACGGAGGCAGTATGGAGAGAGTGTCCAGCTTCAAGTTTCTGGGCACACACATTTCAGAGGACCTCACATGGTCCACCAACACCGCTGCGCTGGTCAAAAAGGCACAGCAACGACTGTTCTTCCTAAGAACATTGAAACGGACTGGTCTGCCCCAACAGCTGCTGACGACCTTCTACCGCTGCACCACAGAGAGCATACTAACGTATGGCATCTCTGTGTGGTATCTCAGCTGCACGGAGGCGGAGAGGAGAGCTCTTCAGCGCGTCGTCCACAGAGAGCAACAGATTATTGGGACACCGCTACCAGCCTTGGAGGGCATCTACCACACACGGTGCCTCAGGAAGGCCGTCAGCATCGATAAAGACTCCTCCCACCCTTGTAATGGACTGTTCGAACTACTCCCTTCCGGCAGACGTTACAAGACATTCTACGCCCGCACATCCAGACTCCGGAACAGCTTAATTCGCAGAGCTATAGCGGCTCTGAATCCGCCCTGCTGAGTGACCCCCACCCCCATGGACCGTCTCCCTCAGATGGTCACGATCCTGACTACGGGTGCTGACTGTACGGAGTTTGTACGTTCTCCCCGTGATTGCATGGGCTTTCTTGCAGATCTTCGGTTTCCTCCCACACTCCAAACACATACAGGCTTGTAGGTTAACTGGCTTGGTTATAAATGTTAACAATTGTTCCTAATGTGTGTAGGGTAGTGTTAATGAGTGGGGATCGCTGGTCGGTGTGGACTCGGTGGGCTAAAGGGCCTGTTTCCACTCTGCATCTCTACACTAAAACTAAACTAAAAAAACAAGCCTACGATAATTTTAAAACCACTATCACACTAGTTGGCCTCAAATGAGAAATGAGCAGCGACATGGCTGTGGACTGCTCAGTAACAGGGATGACAAATTTCAGCAGATATTCAACAGGATTCTGTCAAGTTGTGAATGTTCTCAGAGACAGTGTTGAAAACCTTGGGGGAAATCAAATGCATGGTTCCACACGAGAAACTAATGGCTGAAGTGAATTCTGGCCAACGTTACTAAAGATTAGTTATGGGCACTCAGCTCAATTGGACAGGGATCTGCAGTTTCATCTCAGCAATTATATAAATGTACGTTCTTGTATACAGTCTGACAAAGCATCTTCAACCTAAAACATTAATTTTTTCCAAAGTTACCGCCTGACCTGCAGCATGTTTCCTGAATTTTACAGCTTTTATCTGTGTGCATATATTGATGAATATAAATATGCTGTACAATGTACTACAATGTTTTAAAGGAGAAGCAGTGTGATAAATGTTGCTGCCTGAGAGTGCTCAATACCCGGGTTCGATCCTGACCACGGGTGCTGTTTGTATGCAGTTTGTACATTCTCCCCGTGACTGTGTGGGTTTTCTCTGGCTGCTCCTGTTTCCTCCCACACGCAAAAGATGTACAGGTTTGTAGGTTAGTTTGGCTTTGATAAAATGATAAATTGTTCCTCATGTGTAGGATAGTGCTAGTGTATAGGGGTCGCTGGTCACCACGGACTTGTGAGCCGAAGGACCTGTTTTTGTTCTGTATCTCTAAACTAAACTAAATAAACTAAACTCTTACATTATGCACCTACTTTAGGAAGTGGAGTATAACCTCATCATCATCAGTGGCCATTCGAAACGAGTATGACTGTCCTCTCATGGAGGACGCCTGAGCATGACTGTTTAACGTGCAGAGACTGGTGCATAGACAGCCACCCCACGGTCCTTGACAGATCTGGGTCAGAATCCAGTGGCATGGAGTCCAAGACGACTGGGGACCCTTTTCTGCTGCAACCTTCATCCGCCTTCCCAGCCGTTGTGATGCTCCACTGAGGACAGCCATCGTCCTCCGCCTGTTCCACCTTTGAGGTCTTGGTTGGATTGCTCTTTGTCAGAGACCTCCCCCTCGACCTTAGTGCCATGGGTGACCCTACCAGGAGCACAGCTCCAGACGGCATCGCTCTCAGGATCTCAGGTCCACACACAAGCTTCTCCACCACCATGAGGTGACAATCCACGGAGAAGGGAGTATAACCTGCCATCGTAAGCAGATATGTTCCACTTGATACTCCGAGTATGAGTCACACAAGCTTCTTTGTAAGAGTACATTGAGAACATTATTCAGCACAGTTCTGCTTAATGGAGACAAGGGCGGCAGCAGCATTGCTGCCTTACAGTGCCAGAGACCTGGGTTTGATCTTGACAATGGGAACTGTCAATGTGGAGTTTGCACGTTCTCCCAGTGACCACGTTGGTCTTCTCCCGGTGCTCCAGTTTCCTCCCACATTCCAAAGACGTGCAGGTTTGTAGGTTAATTGGTCTCTGCAAAAATTGTCCCTCGTGTGTAGAATGGAACTAGTGCATGGAGGACTGCTGGTCGGCACTGACTCGGAGGGAGCAGGGCCTGTTTCTATGCTGTCTCCCTACAAACTAAAACTAAAATTAGAACTAAAAAAATAAATAAACTTCTAATGTTGGCTTACCCAAACAAAAGACACAAAATGATGAAGTAATGCAGAGGGTCAAGCATCACCTCTGGAGAACATAGAGAAGTGAAGTTTTGGGTCGGGACCCTTCTTCAACTCCAGTTCTGATGAATATTTTCAGCTCGGTTTTCTTCATGACAAGAGTCAACAGCAGCCTGATTGAAAATCAAGGTGCAACTGAGACATTTAATCAGCTGGAGGTCCCTACATGCGAACACTTACATGAATTATAACTGAATCCAAGCCCAATTAAGAAATTGCTTTCCCACCTCACATCCACAGATCCATAGGGTTACAGTGATTATTTGAATATTCAGACTAATATGAGCAATCAACTGTTCAAGGCTTATTATTTCATTTCCAGAAATCAGTGTGCAATTACTAACCACCTGACAGTGTTTTGTAAGATGTCAGAACAGATCTTGAATCTTAAACTGCCAAATGACTACAGTGGTTTCCTGAGCTAACCTGAGGAGACAGTTGAAGGTACGTTTAGAGAGGCACAAAACTGAATTGAACTGTTGTAATATGATTTATTATTATTCCAGGATAATTATTAGACATAAATCACAGTACTCTGACAATCGCAGTATTGCAATATGCCTTTTATCCTGACGTCCCATGCAAAATGAATTCCCTGCCATGGCAATTGCCAAGGGACTTGGTACATTAACATATCTCACCATCTCCATACATCACCACTACTTGGGCTGATAAATTGATCAATCATGCTCCCCATTACCACTTTTTGCTGATAAATGATGATTTTGACCCATTCCTGTCCCATCCATTTGAGCAAGAGCGATCTCTGGGCGAAAGAAAGATGATTGAAAATTGTGATGCATTATTAAACAAAATGCAGTACTTGTTTTAATGGCTTCTTTAATGAACTCATCAGTACTTGTTTTGCTGCTTCTTGACCTGATGAGAAATAAATAAAATTAAGCTGTCAATATTGCGAATACCAGCACGCATTCTTCAAACTAATCAGACATGCTTGATATTTCAAATGATTTTTGGAGCTATACTTTAAGTCCATTTAATGATCTTATTTAGCGCAGAAAGTGTCCCCATGGAAACATCCTTTTTCTCTAATGATTTTAGTTGGGTTCATAATCAATGTCTGGCTGTTAAAGAAATTAAAGTTGAACTTTTATGTTAGCCTCCATATACAGTAACCCAAGGCAACTGGCGAACCTTTCTAACATTAATGAAATAAACATCATTGTTCCACTAATAGTTTTATTCAAACATCTTTTTTTTTAAATTTAATATCAACGTTGAACTTTTAAAATGAAGCCGTGGCAAAAATAAAAGTAAAGATTAAATACTTTCACATGTATTTGCACTTTATTTGTTTTACTACAAAATTATTCAGGGCTTTCATTTCAATAATTTATTTTCAAGAATAGAATCTTTGCCTTCCATTTAGTTTAGTTTAGAGATGTAGCGCGGAAAACTGGCCCTTCGGCCCACCGAGTCCGTGCCGACCGGCGGTCCCCGCACATTAATACTATCCTACACACAAGAGGGACAATTTATATTTATACCAGGCCAATTAACCTGCAAACCTCTACGAATTTGGTGTGTGGGAGGAAGCCGAAGATCTCAGAGAAAACTTACGCGGTCACGGGGAGAATGTACAAAGTCCGTACAGAGAGCATCCATAGTCGGGATCAAACCCGGGTCTCTGGTACTGCAAGCGCGGTAAGGCAACTTAACTGCTGTGCCACCGTGCCGCCCCAATTTCTCTTTCATCTTTACTCCTTTCCTGCTTATTTTGGAGATGGAAATGAGTAATCAATGGCATTAAACAGATCAAAAGTGCATTTTACACCCAATAAATGTCTTTATTGTGGAATACAGCGAGGTTGCAATGTGAGAGAGTTACATCTCAATTTGCAAAGCACATGCTCTGATATATCTCTTTTAATTCCATTTCTTTCACCTGCATACCTGTGGAGAAATATTTGCCTCCATTGACTGCTGACACCAGGTGTTAGTGCTATATGCATCTGAACCTTGCTGCTGGGAGAAGGTCATTCTTCAACTTATCTGAGGTCTCTTCCAACTAAAGTCTGCTGCCCTTCCTCCAATGGGGAGATTTGCTTAACAGTGGAATCCATCATTCATCTTGGCATTGACTACTTCAGGCTTCCAGTGCTGCCAAAGTAGCAGAGACAATGTACCGGTTGACCAAGGACTGTAAGTCTTGTGTGGCATCATAACTTTAGTTGAATGCACACTACTCACTTGTGCTCTGGAGCTAAGATCGATGTGATTGGTAGATGGTCCTTGATGAACAATTGGCACGTTTAGACACAAGGTCAATATATCAGGGCAAGACACAGAGCACTGGAGTCAATGAATGGGTTAGGCGGGATTTGTGGTGGGAATGAATAGACAACAGGATCATCTCAGGCTGAGACCCTTGTTCAGGCTGAAGAAAACATTAGATCTGCAGTTGCACAAAACATTGCATAAGATTATACATCAACTGCAAATTGGTATTAAATCCAGGAAAAGGCAGAGTTGACATGGCAATAATGAACTGTCAATAGTTCAACAGTCGTTTGCCTTGAGGAAGCATGGGAACAAACAAATTCATGTGTTAGGTGTTTTCATTTCAGCAAAGGAGTATAAAATGTTTTCAGTTTTAAAAAGAGAACCAGCAATATCCCTTTTGCAACAATGCATTGCAAACAACTCGATCCTGACATTGGGCGCTTCTGTGTGGAATTTGTATATTCTCCCTGTGTTTCCTCTGGGTGCTTCAGTTTCCTCACACATCCCAAAGACGTACATTTGTAGGTTAGTTGGCCTTTATAAATTTCCCCCAGTGTGTAGGGAGTGGATGAGAAAGTGGAATTACATAGATCTGGTGTGAACAGGTGATCGATGGTCAACGTGGTCTCAGCTGAAGGGCCCGTTTCCATGCTGTATCTCTCTAAAGTTAGACACAAAATGCTGGAATAACAGCAGGTCAGGCTACATCTCTGGAGAAAAAGGAATAAGTGACATTTCACGTCGAGACCATTCATCAGATCGAGAGCCAGGGAGGGGGAAACTAGAGATGAGAAGGTACAGAACAAAGCAGAGCTTGCATCGATGACTCAGGAAGGGTGGAGCACACAATGGTCCATTGTTGCCTGGGGACAAGGTGATAACGAAGAGATACAAACGGTGAAATTAGCAAGAGGCCTGGGGCGGGGAAGGGATAGATAGAGAGGGAATGTAAGGGTTTCTTGAAGTTAGATACATCAATATTCATGCCACTGAGTTGTAAGCTTGCTAAATTCTATACAACTTAGTTTTGCAGTATTTGTACTGATTCTGGCTCAGAAGATGGAGTCTAATTGGCATTTTTACTTGTCTTGGGGACACTAAATTTTGGTGACAACTAATGTTCATCTTTTCATTTCCCTAAATGTTAAAGTGAATGGAAAAGGACAATTGGTCGAGGTGTTAACAAATACCAGACACCATCCTCCAACCCCTTAATCCTGACTCCCACCATGTATAATAACTAGGATTGGCCCTCATGTTGCACAAGGCAGCAATAGTTTGTATTACAGCATCTCTGGATGACCCGCTGAGATACTCCAGTATTTTGTATCTATTTTGATGTAAACCAGCATCTGCAGTTCCTTAGTTTGTATGACAACAGGATGAATGGGGTGGAGGATCTGAACTATCTCCCTCATCTGTACATATCTCTGTTAAGAACCAGTAAAGAAAGCCAGGCACTCCAACCACAACACTACCACATGCATCTTGATATACAGTATTGGACAGCAGTAATGTTTGAATCAACGAGCAGTGAAAAAAACCTCAAGTTGAGACAAAATGTGCAGAGTAGGTGTAACGGAGGTACGGTACAGATACGTGATTTAGCCTATCTGGGGAAGGACAAGTGGGACATTTGATGCAAATTGTTGGTGGATAATGATAATAAGGACCGTATTTATAGTAAATGTTCCGCTGAGTTACTCCAGCATTTTGCGTCTAATTTCGATTTAAACCAGCATCTGCAGTTCTTTCCTACACATTTTGTCCGCTCCACTGCAAAATCTCCTCAAGGTATGTCTAGTTTGAAGAAGATATCCTCCTCACTCCAACAAGAGTTCAGCAACATCCTCTCTCGCTGCTCCCCCGCTGTGATTCCTCCTTCCCTCTGACTACGACCACGTCTTAACCCAGAGCCAGAGATGCTGCCTGTCCCACTGAGTCTACTGTAGTTAAATGTGTTCTCCTCTCAGTGAAATGAAAATATATTGTGTAATGGTTCATTGTACAGGTGTTTGTGCACTGGAGGGCTCTGTAGGACAATTCCGTTCATTCTGGGAAGCCATACTCAATGGGGCGTCTTCCTCACATAAAATATATTTCCAATATTCTTTGTAAGTTTGATCTCACATCTTAGACACTATGTTTTCAGTAAGTCTATTATGGTCACTTAAATCTTGTCTCCGTGGGAAAAATACTCAAGTTGTTTTCTCAAGCTTGGATTGTCTTCATAAGTTGTAGGAGCAGAAACAGGCCATTCGGCCCAACAAGTCTGCTTCTCTGGAACGCTGGAGGCTGAAGGAGTGACCTGATAGAAGTAGACAAAATAATGAGAGGTATAAGTAGCGTAGACAGTCAGAAACTTTTTCCCAGGGTGGAAATGTCAATGATTAGAGGGTATAATGGGTTTAAGGTGAGAGGGCAAAGATTGTGCAGGGGCAAGAGTTTTAAACAGAGGGTGGTGTGTGCCTGAGCGGAGTCAGATACTGTATGATAGTGGCAAGAGGCTTATAGATAGGCTCTTGAATATGCATGGAATGGAGGAGAATAGTAAGATTGAACGAGAACTTACCAGTTCGAAGGTTGATCTTTATTTTATGAGGAGTCGAAGTGAGGGATTTTGTGAAGAGCCCGCCGGCGCGCATGCTCGACATATTTCAAAGTAGCGGCGTGGAATCACAGAACCAACAATAGAAATGACTTCGCATAGTATGATTGAATTGACTAAGATTACCAGATGAAGGTGATTGAGGGTTGGGCGAGGAGGGCACGAAATCCCTCACTTCGACTCCTCATAAAATAAAGATCAACCTTCGAACTGGTAAGTTCTCGTTCAATCTTACTATTTCATTTCGGAGTCACGTGAGTGACTTCGTGAAGACTTCAAAGCTTCTGTGATTACACGCCCTGGACCACGTCCATGCTGACACACCACTACCAGGGATGGATGGGAGGAACAAACTTGCTCAATAGTTCATACTGCAAAACAAGAGCATATTTATTAATAACAAATCAAAAACCCCTCATGCGGGGACATCTCCACGTTCTTGACCTGCATTCAGCACGGCTTCTGCGAACTGTAGAAGAGCAGCAACAGGCTTGTTATAAAAACGCTGGAACACAGCTTCATTCGCCCATCCTGCTGTGGCGAGAATTTGGTCCATGGGCACCTCCATGACCCTCGCCGCTGACGTCGATGCAGCCCTGGTGGAATGAGACTTGAACACATTAATGTCGATACCTGACTTACCCAAGACGACTCGAAGCCACCTGGATATCGTCTGGACTGTCACTCGATGATGAGGTCTCTTATGAGTGACAAGCAGGTATCTCTCCATTCCTCTGATGCGTGCCGTCACCTTGACATAGTGGCGGATATGTGAGGCTAAACATAGCCTAGCATCTGCGGGGTATGCCGGGATCTTCAGCTGCAGCCCTGTGCACCCAGGTCTATGCTGCTTTAGTAGCTCGTCAATGAAAAAGACTACTTCTGTAGGGGTAGATGTCATTCTGTCGACACGAAGTTTGTGTAGTGTCTGTACCCTCTGAGCTGAAGTCAGCGCTAGTAACATCACCAGCTTCATGGTGAGTTGGTCCAGTTGGAGCCCTTCCATGGGAGACCACGTCCTGAGCAGGGTTAATACGTCCCTGACATCCCAGGTGATATTATAGCGTGGTGTAGGCGGATTCATATTGAATATACCCCGCATGAGTCTGGACACTAGCCTGTTGGACCCTACCCCAATCTTGAGGTAGAATGATAGCGCACTTCTGGCGCTGTTGATGGCACTGTAACTTAAGTGTTCATCATGGTGCAACCCCGCGAGGAATTCCAGGACGTCGGTTATTGTCACGTCATCGTACGTGATGCGAGAGCGGCTGCAGTAGGCTTCCCACTTCTTAATATGCGAGCGGTATCTTCGCCTTGTGGACTCTCGACACGACGCCCCGATGGTATCCATGGTCCGAGCCGAGAGGCCGTATTGGACTAACGGCCTGTTCAGAACCTGCAAGCCAACAAATTTAAATAGCCATGGCAGGGATGTGGCTCCCCTGAGACAGGGTGAGTAACCAATTGTGGGCAACCCTTCAAAAGGACCCAAGGTTCGTTGAGCATGTCAAAGACCACCGGATACCAAGGCTGTGTGGGCCAGTCGGGTATAATAAGGATGCCCTTGGCAGCATCTGCCTGAATCTTTCGCAATACCCGACTGATGAGGCAAAACGGAGGGAAGGCATAGAAAAACCAATTCCCCCAGTCCAGCGAGAATGCATCTAGCGCTATTGCCCCAGGATCTGGTTCCCATGAAACGTAGGCTGGTACCTGATGGTTCAACCGTGACGCAGAAAGGTCAATGTCCGGTTTACCAAATTTGGCTGTGACTTTAGAAAAAATCTCAGGATGCAACATCCATTCAATGTTGTCATTACATTTACGTGACCTGGTGTCCGCCACAGTATTAAGCTCACCTGGCAAATAGGTAGCTGAAATCCAAATGTCTCTTTGAACACACCAGAGCCAAATTGAGTTAGCCAATTTGTCACACGAAACTGACCTGGTACCACCCATATGGTTTAAATATGCCACAGCTGTGGTGTTGTCTATTTGGAGACGGACGTGTGCTCCAACAAGCTTGGAACAATATGCACGAAGTCCGTGGAATGCTGCCAGCAACTCCAAATAGTTAATCCCTTGAGTCAACAACATCGATGCCTCAAGGGTGTCCCATCTGCCCCCGCAACTAGAGCAATTATCAGTAGCTCCCCAGCCATTGGAGCTTGCATCAGTCTGTAAATATACCACCGGATTAGCCTCCCTGACAGGCTTAAATGAGTTGCCAATGTGACACACCCACCATTGCAACTCAGTTATCGCTTCGGACGGCAGCTGCATTGATCGATCGTAATGACCAGCGTTCCGTTTTAACGCAGTAATTTTAGCTCTTTGCAAATTCTGATAATGCAAAGGTCCATATCGTGCTGCCGGAAACAAAGCCACTAGCTTGCCAATTACTGTGGCTGTATGCCGAATCGATGGTATATTGGTGCCAATTAAATCTCTGCACACCTTAGTGACTTCCTCAATTTTGTTAATTGGTATAGTTATCCTCATGCTCATTGAGTTCACCGTGAACCCTAGGTAATTAATTACCTGGGCAGGGCAGAACTTCGATTTCTCTGGATGGACAATGAATCCTAATTGTTGAAATATATTGACAGCAGCTGCAACACCCTGTTCAGCCAATTGCAGGGTGTGGCCCACAATAAAGACATCATCTAAATAGGCCATAACTATATGATGTCGTTGTCTCAAATAAGTCATGATTGGCTTCACCAATTTAGTGAACAATCTAGGGGCTGTAGTGAGCCCATTAGGCAAAGCCTTATACTGCCAAAGTTGCCCCATCCAGATAAATTTCAAAAACCTTCTATCATATTTCTGGATGGATACTGAATAATATGCATCCCTCAAATCAATGCATGCCATAAAGCAGCCATGAGAAATCAATGATTTGGCTGTTTCAAACGTATCCATTTTAAAATGAGTATATGTTACAAACGTATTCAAACGGGTTAGATCAATAATGACACGACAGCCTCCATCCTTCTTAGGTCTAGTAAATATGTTCGAAACAAATTCGATTGGCTCATGCACCGTTTTCTCAATCACACCCTTCTGCTCCAGACTTAAAATTTCCTTATAACCTGCTGCCTGTTCTGCAGCAGACAATTTGAACGTACGACCAGGCATGTGCTGGGATGGAGGAATGTCGCCATTAATAAACTCAATTTTATGCCCCTGAATATTCCGCAACACATACTCATCACCAGTAAAATTACCCCATGCATCCAAAAACAACCGTAAACGACCACCAACATGGGAAGTTAAACAGAGAGAAAAGAGAGAACCAGACCCCCTCACCTCCGTGGTTACCGGCGGTCCTTGACACGTGTGGGTGGCCGTGGAGGTGCTGGGTTGGCTTGAGGGCGCGGCGTCTTCGATTTCCACAAAGGTCTCTGCCGACCCTGTCCTAAAAAAGACCCTTGGTGCTGGTTCTGGTGCTGTTGTCGTTGTGGAGCTAGAGGGCGAGACCTCGTCGAGGCACTGGCCGACCCTCGTGAGCGAATGTATGGAGCTTTTGAGCCTGACGGTGTGGGGGCACTCTGAGAGCGCATGATCCCCACCGTTTTGGCTTGTTCGTCAAGCTCTTTGACTCTCTTCGAGAGGTCCTCACCAAAGAGCTGACGGGGCGGCGGCGGCGGCGGTGGTTTGCACAATCCTGCAAACTTCGGGTTGAGTGCTGGGCGGATGCTGTTTTTGCGAAACCCGTTGATTTCGTGCTGGGTCGCGCACAATAAGGCCAGAGCATCTTCCTGGTCCAAATTCAGTTCGTCCCCGTCCACCGACCGCGCAAAGGCGGTAATACCGGCCGTGAGGAGTTTCAGGATCCGCTGCAATTTTAGCTCCTGTTGACGGATAGCCGCACTGATGTTGCCCCATATTGGCGTATTGACCACAGGCACGTTGAGGGAGTTGCAGTTTGATGGAGCCTTGTGACGGCTCATAGCCTGGATGAGGACTTCTTCCTGCAGCACCTGATTATTAAGAAAGTCCACTGTGGCTGCCAGCTTTGTATTTAGAGGAAGACCAGCCGTATGTGGGGCCGCGAATTTGGTCGCCACATCCAAGAGTTCCTCCGCTGGCACCTCCAACGGAGGTGGTACGGGATCCACCAGAACCTCCTCCTCCTGCTGCTCCAGGCTGATAGTAGATGTTGGTGAAGACGCCCTGTGCCTGTTGCTGCCCTGCTGTTGTTGACGTTGAAGCAGGAGCTCCAGCAGCCGCTCCATACGGTCAATACGCCCTTCACCCTGAACACTCAGGTGGTCGGAGTCCTCCGGCTCTGAAAAGAAAACCGGGCTCCTGTCATCGGCCCGCACCTCGTCGAGGCCCTGCCGGTGCCGGTAGTTGTCGCTAACAGCCGCCGAGGCGAAACTGCGCGATTCCTGCGCGGGCGTGTTCAATCGCCTCCGTTTAGCGAGAGCTGAAGCCGCTGCCACTAAGGGCACTCGCGGCGAGGTGTCGGCACCAGCCGAAGCATGGCTGCCTGGGGCCCGCGCAGTCTTGCCGGCTGCCCACATCGTGGACGTTGCCGATGCATGGTCTCGCCCACCCATCCATGGGGGGCTCGGTGACCGTGACGAGACCCGACTCGACCGACCCGTCCCGGCGTCGAGAGTCGGGGTGTGCCGGCTGGACCTCACAGCCGCCCCGGGTCTCGCCCTGGAACCTGACCGCTCCTCCGCGATAGGCAATGCCTTAGCCCTAACAGGGTTAGGCTTCTGGGCTCCTGCCCTCCCCCTTCTCGGAGGGCTGAGTGGAACAGGCCGTGCAACGGCACGTGCCCTGCTCGAGGTCGCCAGCGAGCCCGCTGACGACCTGACTGCCATGGCAGGGTCCCCCTGCTCTGGCGGCACACCACACTCCTCCTCGTCGAACTCCTCCGAGCTGTGGTGTGCTGGCGGATCTGGACCTGTAATCACAGGGCTTACCCACATCTCCGCCTGAGTCCCGGCCTGCGCTGCAGGTACTGCCGATGGTAAAGGCCCCGGAACTGTTGACCGGCGAACTCGTCCTGACGTCCTCCGGCCCTTCGAACTCCCATCCATGTC
The DNA here is from genome assembly GCA_963514005.1 of Raja brachyura. The sequence continues at coordinate 5,028,606 of OY740809.1, read as the reverse complement.
CTTGCTGCAAGACATAATCAGACAACAAGGACCACCAACTAAAGGTAGAATACTTACCTCCGTGGCCCCTTATGAAGGGCTGGCGAGGAGCGCGCTCCACCGCCAGCCGTCGCAGCAACGCGTTACGACGATATGTCGAGCATGCGCGCCGGCGGGCTCTTCACGAAGTCACTCACGTGACTCCGAAATGAAATGGACAACGCGCAGGCAGATGAGATTAGTTTAACTTGACATCACCTTCGGTGGACTCATTATGCACCAAAGGGCCTGTTTCTGTGCTGTTATGTTCCATTGTTCTTTGTTCTAATATGTATGAACATGGAAGATAAGAACATACAAAATTGATAACACAGCAGTGCATCTGGCTATTAGTAAAATGATGACCTGTCCTGGATTAAATCTCCTTTCCAACAGGGACCTCTGCAGCCAGTTAGCCAAATTAAATGCAGCAAAGGACATATAGTACCACACCAAACAATGACATTAGTATTAATCAATTGCGATTAGTTCAAATAACTCAAAGATCCAATATGTAGTTTTATACAAACTCATTAACTCTTTAGTTACTTGACTGCATTAAACTTCCAAACTTATTAATTCTGTTCATATATGACTTGTTCTATGACTTCTGGCTAGGGTTCAATGTGAGTTTAGTTTATGGTCATGTGTGCCAAGGTACAGTGAAATGCTTTTGTTCCATGCTAACCAGTCAGCGGAAAGACAATTCATGATTACAATCTAACCATCCGTGGTGCAGTGAGCCATCCATAATACCTGTACTTACCTGTGGTGAATTCTTCTCCTAGTCAGAGACTGAGTCTTGTCTGCTGTTTCTGGCCTCCAGAGTTATTGCTATTGGTCATCTCGAGGGGCACCTTTTCACGCAAAGGGTGGTGGGTGTATGGAACGAGCTGCCGGATTAGGTAGTTGAGGCAGGGACTATTGCAACGTTTAAGAAGCAATTAGACAGGTACATGGGCATGACAAGTTTATGGGATATAAGGCAGGCAGGCAGATGGGACTAGGGTAGATGGGGCATTGTTGGTTGGTGTAGGTAAGTTCTGAAATACACTGGTACATTGCCGGTCACGTTTTAACAGTGAAATGAGTTTGTACAAGAACAGTGGGGCTTACCAGAAACACACTCAGCTTGTGAATGCAATATTCTATCTCCATTGTAAGGGAACAATGACTCTCATTTTGGTTGATATGGGAACAGACACCCTTAAGAAATTCAGTTCGACTTGAAATTGTAAGCTGTGCTATAGCAAAGGAGTTTAGCACATTTTGTAGCTGTTATATGAATTAAATCAATGAATTTGCTTAAATCTGCTGCGTGAGAGATTAGTAAATGCATTGACCTTAAATGATCATTGGCTGTGTCTCTTTCAATAGAACTTAGACCACCTAATATTAGCAAGTTCAAGCTGATTTAATATCTATCATGCGTCAGTCTTTGGCATGTTGCTCATTCATCATGACACTCGATGCACGATCGCTAATGTCGACTGCTCATTATAATTTTCAAATGTATTATATCTGTGGACGACAGGAGCAATACAATCTGGCAATATGATGAATGATCTATTACACTTACAGGTGCCTCTTCAAAGATTCTCATCATCATTTTAAAATCTACTAAACTATCAATAATGAATTCCAAGCATCAATGTCTGAGGCATTCTCTTTTGGTTATAGAGTGATCATTAGGAGGTGTAAATTAATGTAATATATTATTCAGAGACACAAGGGTGTGCAAAATATACGCATCTTGACAGCTGCGGGAGGCGCCCCTGGGTCACGAAGGCTGAAGGTGGCCAGAGGGACGACGGTCTGCTGGTCGATCCGGACGGAGGCGACGCCTGCAATGTGCCTTTATGAAAGATGTATTCAAGAGAGAGTTAGATATATCTCTTTTGGCTAATGGAATTAAAAGATACTAGACCAAGGGGGACCCGTTGGGTCCCGTACCCTCAACGCACGGTTGTGGTGGGGGGCGGCCTGTGGCGTCACATACTCACTAACCACGCCCCCACACACACAGTAACCACCCTCCCCCCCCCACACACACACACACACTAACCACCCCACACACACAAACACACACTAACCCCACCCCCACACACACTAACCACCCCCCCATACACACACTAACCACCCTCCCCCCCCACACACACACACACTAACCACACCCCCACACACACACACACTAACCACACCCCCACACACACACACACACACTAACCACCCCACACACACAGACACACACTAACCACACCCCCACACACACTAACCACCCCACACAAACAAACACACACTAACCACACCCCCACACATACTAACCACCCCCCATACACACAGGGACAGAAGGGAGGAGGGGGTGGTGAGGGGGGGGGGGGAGGGGGGAGGGAGCGGTCGAGCATTGAGTTCGGAAGCGCTCAGAATGTTCTCGAAACGCTAGGGAGTTCTTGGAAAACCGGACCTGAAGCGCTAGCGTGTCATGCTTTGACCTCGGAAGCGCTCAAAAGTGCCTTCGGGAAGACTCGGGATCTGCAGTACAGAGCCCACACTCTTTCTTTCTGCATCTTTTGAAGAATGGAGGGGGGAGGGGGTGAGGGGGGAGGGAGGGTGAGGGTGGTGACGTCACTCGCTGCGCGTGGAACATAGGGCAGCAGGCCGCGAGGAGCAGAGCCATTGTGACGTCATCAGAGAGACCATCGTGTTTAATACCAAGATTTGACATTTTTGAACATTTTCATAAATAACTAGACCAAGGGGGATCCGTTGGGTCCCGTCCCTTCAACACACGGTTGCAGGGTAGGGGGGGAGAGAGGGGCGAGGGGGGGAAACAGAAAGGAGGGGGGAGAGGGGGGGAGTCCCGGGCCGTGCCAGGGGGAGAGAGGGGGGCGCGGGGAGAGAGGGGAGAGAGAGAAAGAGAGATGGGGGGGTAGAGAGGTGAGGGGGAGAGAGCGAAGGGGGGGTCCCAGGCCAAGCCGAGGGGGCGAGAAGGGAGGAGAGAGAGAGGGGAGGAGAGAGAGAGAGAGAGGGAGGAGAGAGAGGGAAAGAGAGAGAGAGAGAGAGGGAGAGAGAGAGAGAGAGAGAGAGAGAGAGAGAGAGGTCGTGTTTTCTTCTCAGCTCTGCAGTTGAGAAGGATTGGAGCAGCCTTTCCAGGATTTTGCCGTTGGAGAGGGCACAGACCCAGGGGGGCTTCATAGTTCAACTTATTGTTGGGCTGTTGAAGCTTTTCTCTGGTCTGGGGAGCCTCCATCTGTGTGAAGATTCCTGAGTTTCTCCACATTGTCGAGGGTGCGGTTGGCGTTGGCGGATTGCCAAGAGTGCCTGTGATCTCCGTGGGCTGAAGTTGTGCGGTGTCTTTGTCGTTTTTGGCTCCGCTTCTCTGCCCTAAAGTCATTTTGCTCAGTGCGGCTGCCTGGCTTAATGTGAAGAAGGTACTTTTGCGTCCAGCGCGACTGGGATCGAGTTTCCCGTAAGCTGCTCTTGGCTGTGGACGAACCTGGGGACTTTCCTGCTTCAGCTGGAGGTTTCTGTTTTCTGCTGCCTGTCTTTGACTGTGACTGTCTCTGGGACTTAATTTGGAGCTGTGCTGCTGAGGTGCTTGGAGCTGGTTTGTGCCTCTGTGAGGATGGCGATGGAAGGGGCGCGGCCGAAGGTCCGGACCTACGCAGCGACGGCATCAGTGGCGGGTGCGAGGCCATCTGAGCTTGAGCCTCATGTTGACTTGGATGGGGACAGTTTTGGTATTTCTGTTCAAACTGGGCCTATGATGTCTAGGGGGGTAATTACGAAGGCCATGAATGAACTTCTTGGGAGGGGGGCTATTGTCTCTTCTGAGCTCGAAAGGGGAAAGGTGGAGATGATACTTAAGACCCGGGAGTGTGTGGCCCGAGCGTTGGAGGAGGGGATCTCAGTGGGGGGGGTCCACGTACAGGTGGATCCGTGGGTATCCAGGGTGAGACCGGTTCTCCTGCGGAGCTGCCCCACTTATTTTTCGGATGCAGTGCTTATTCCACACCTGTCCAAGTTCGGGGAGGTGCGGTCTAAATGTTTTCGTCTCTTGCATCCCGGGGGGGACCCGGAGGAAAAAGGGGTCTTCAGTTTCAAGAGGAGGGTGTTCATGAAGGTGGGTGAGGGGGATGGTGCCGAGGGGAGTTTTGAGGTGGTGCATAAGGGTGTACCCAGAACCGTGCGTTGGAGTTGGGGAAAGGCACGGTGTCATGCGTGCGGCGAATTTGGACATCTCCGTAGGGAGTGTCTTTTTCGCGGGGGCACTGCTAGAGGTTCTAGTGTAGTGGCCCAGGAAAGCGCTGCTGGCCCATCTGGGGTGGCTGGTCAAACCTCAGCGGCGCGGGGTGGTACTGCTGACCCGGCTGAGGTTGCCAGTTCTGCCTTGGTGACCCGGGGCGGCAGTGCTAAGCCTTCTGGGTCCAGAGGTTCCGCTTTGGGGACCCTGGGCAGTGAGAGCCCAAGCCCCCCACGTCCCCTACGTCTTGCGCCTGTGGCGGTGGATGGAGGTGGGGCGCAGGAGGAGGGGAGTGTTGAGGGGGGGTTTTGGGAGAAGCAGGGGAAGCATAATAAGAAGAAGGAGAGGGATAGGGCTGCCCGAGCGAAGAAAGTGCAATCGGGTGAGTTTAGCTCCAGTGTGGTGCAGACTGCACCTGCTGGGGCCCAGGGGGGAGTTGTGGTGGCTCGGAAGGGGGGAAAGAAGTCTAAACGTGTGGGTGGCAAAGTGGTTGGGGGTAATGTGGAGGCGGATGACCCTTCCCTTATGGAGGTTACCGCACCTCCGCATGCGAGTGGGACTAAAAGGAGGCATTTGCCTGGTGAAGAGGAGGAAGGGCGTGGGTCCAGAGCGAAGGGGATGTCTTTCTCCGGGCTTTCCACCACTGAGGTGGCTGAAAGTGGTCTTGACCCGGTGTCTTCTGGGTCGGTGGTTGGGCCTTCTCTTCATGGATCTACAGCGGGTGTCACCGGACTGGGTGCTGAAGTTGATTCCGGTGGAGTTGTGTCCACTGGGCGGGTGTCTGTCCCTTCATCTCAGGGGCCCTCTGAGGGAGTTATCTCGGCGGATGCTGTGGTTAGCTCCCTTGGGTGTGTACCCTCTGGGTCGGATGAGGTCCCCTCGTTTCAGAGGCCTACTGAGGGTGCTAGCACGGTAGGTGACGTGGTTGGCTCCTCTGGTAGTGTGCCCTCTGTGACGGGGGATGTGCAGAGTCAGGCTGAGGGGGGAGTTTCGGGGGTGTTGTCGTTCAAGTCTGTGCTCCATATCAGTGCCAGTGGAGGTGCTGGGGGGCGGGATGCCTCACCGGATGAGTTGTCTGGGGTGAGGTTAATGGCAGGTGGTGATTCTCTGGGTGATGCCTGTGGAGAGGGCACTCTGGATGATGTGGAGGTCAGGGCTGTTATGGGACGTGATCCTCTTTCAGACTCCGAGGGTGCCAGTGTTCCACAGGCCCTGGGGATGCCTCTTGTTGTTGCTTCCCCAGGCCCGGAGGAGGAGGGTGATGGTAGGGGGCAGGAGCCCAGCCATTCAGAGGGCTGCGAGTCTCAGGTAGGGGTGTTGGGACCCACCCCTAGCATTGATCCGGGTGGTCGTGTCATGGCTGTGGAGGAGGATAGCGATGCGGCCAGTGGGGGGGGCTCAGAGAGTGTTGTGTCAGACAGTTCTGGTCTTTCTGAGGTTGTTGATTCAGGTGCGAGCGGGTTGGCTGAGAGCCCAGACTCCAAGGCCGTGTCTGAGGCGAAGCTTATTGTTGAGGTGCGAGAGTTCTTAAAAATAAGTCGTGCTCCCAAAACATTATGGTGGGCCGTTACAAGGAGATGGGAGGATTGGCTAGATGTGCGGGAGAGTCTCGAGGCTATCCTTAGTAACAAGGATAGTGGTCTTTCTGGCTCGGATTTGGGGCAGTTTCGGGGTTTGTTGAAGGTCCTCAGAAAAGGACCTCCTGTGACTACAGGGAGTGTGAGGGTCACAATCTAATGTGTCTACACATTCACAGTAGCTACATTAAATTTAAATGGGAGTAGAGCGAGTTTTCGAAGATTTCAGCTCTTATCAGCCCTAAGGGAGGGGAGATTTGCAGTTTGTTATCTGCAAGAGACACATACCGTTGCTAGTGATGAACCTACCTGGCAACTGGAGTGGGAAGGGAGGGTTTATATGAGCCATCTCAGCTCAAATTCGAGTGGGGTGGCTTTTTTGTTGGCCCCAAATTTTCTGCCAAGCATTTTAAAAGTGCAGGAAGTGGTGCCAGGACGTTTGCTCCATCTGGCCGTGAGCCTGGATGGCATGCCGTTGCATTTCATTAACGTGTATGCCCCTAGCTCCGGCACGATGCAGGCCGGCCTGCTTCGGGAGGTGAATGCTCTGTTGGGCACTATTGATAGGGGAGAGTGTGTCTTCCTTGGTGGGGACTTTAATTGCACACTTGAGGTGCGGGACCGTTCTGGTACTCAGTGTGCGCCTGCTGTAGCGAAGAAGCTGAGAGGCTTGATTGACTCCTTTGAGTTGGTTGATGTTTGGAGGGACCTTCACCCTGATTCCACTGCTTTTTCGCGGAGGTCTGAGGGCGGTGGTTCCCGCATTGATCGGTTTTATATTTCCCGAGCGTTTGTTTCCCGTGTCTCAGCGGCCTCAATGCGGCTGGTGCCGTGCTCGGACCATTGTCTGGTGCGTGTGGATTTCAATCCAGCGTGCGCTCGGGCTGGGTCCGCGTACTGGCACTTTAACAACAGGCTGCTGGAGGACCGGTGTTTCCGGGAGTCATTCACTCGGTTTTGGGTGAAGTGGAGAGAGAGGCAGAGGTGCTTCTCTTCCCTTAGGCAGTGGTGGGATGTGGGTAAAGCTCACATCCGTCTCTTTTGTAAGGAATATACATGGGGGTCGACTGGGAGGCGGGACTCAGCGGTCGAGAAGCTGGAGAGGGAGATACAGGACGCTGAGTCTCGCCTGGGTCAGTTTGGTGAAGACTCCAGCGAATGGGGAGAGTTTCAGAGGAAGAAGGAGGTTTTGAGGAGTCTGCTGCTTGAGCGATCTCGAGGCGCTTATGTGAGGTCTCGGGTCCAGATGCTGCATGAGCTGGACCGAGCGTCGCCTTTCTTTTTCTCTTTGGAGAAGGGGCGGGGAGCTCGAAAACAGCTCGTGGAGTTGCTTGCAGATGACGGCTCCTCTGTCACTGATCCAGAGAGGATTAATGCCTTGGTTAGGTCCTTTTATGGGACCCTGTTCTCTGCGGAAGGATTCAGTGTGGAGGCTCAGCGAGATCTGTGGGAGGGTCTACCGACCGTAGATAGGGGGGAGGCTGATCTTCTTGATGGCCCCTTATCTTTGGAGGAGTTGACTCGCGCCTTGCATCAGCTCAGGAGGGGTAAGTCCCCCGGGCTGGATGGGTTGACGGTGGAGTTTGTTAGAGCATTCTGGGACGTCCTAGGGGGTGACTATATGTTGGTTTTGGGGGAGAGCCTGGCGACTGGAGTGATGCCTCTCTCGTGGCGTAGGACGGTTGTTGTCTTGCTGCCTAGGAAGGGCGAACTCCGTTTGTTGAAGAATTGGCGTCCAGTCTCTCTCCTTTGCACAGAATATAAAATTTTTGCACGGGCAATGGCAAATCGCCTGGGCTCCGTGCTGCATCAAGTGATTCATCCTGATCAATCTTATACAGTCCCTGGCCGGTCCATCCAGGATAACATCCACCTGGTTAGGGACCTGATTCATTTAGTCCAGGGTACTGGTGAGTCAGCTGCTTTTCTGTCTCTTGATCAGGAGAAGGCTTTTGATAGGGTAGAGCATGAATACCTATTTGGGACGTTGCAAGCGTTTGGGTTTGGACCACACTTCGTGGCCCGGGTCCGGCTTTTGTACGCTGCTGCGGAGTGTCTTGTAAAGGTTAATGGCGCGGTGCTATCTCCTTTTCATTTTGGGAGGGGGGTCCGCCAGGGGTGCCCTATGTCGGGCCAGTTGTATTCGGTCTGTGTGGAGCCGTTCCTGTGTCTTCTTCGGAGGAGGTTGACAGGCCTGGCCCTACCTGGCCCGCGGGTTGAGGTGATTCTATCGGCGTATGCCGATGACGTACTTCTTATGTTCACTGATCCTGGTGACCTGCGGAGGATGCGTGACTGCCAGGAGATATTCTCGGCTGCATCTTCTGCTAGGATTAACTGGAGTAAGTGCTCTGGACTTTTGGTGGGTCAGTGGCGGGTAGACTCCCTGCCGGAGGAGATGGCATTGTATGCGTGGAGTACCACGCACCTCCTCTATCTGGGGGTGTACCTGAGTCCCACTGAGGATGTTTGGCCGGCAAACTGGCAAGAGTTGGAGACGAAGGTGGTTGCTCGGCTGGGGCGCTGGTCAGGCCTGCTTGGAGTTCTCTCCTTTCGGGGGAGGGTGCTGGTCATAAACCAGCTGGTGGCCTCTATGTTATGGTACCGGCTGGCTACTCTTGTCCCGCCCTCTATATTTGTAACTGCTATACAGAAGAAGCTGGTGGATTTCTTTTGGGGAAATAGGAAGCATTGGATTTCCGCGGCGGTCCTGAGTCTTCCGTTAGAGGAGGGCGGCCAGTCCTTGGTGTGCGTGCGCACCCAGGTGGCGGCTCTCCGTCTCAGGACTCTGCGGAGATACATGTATGTAGAGAACCCTCCCAGATGGCACGCTCTGGCCACGTATTTTTTTCGTCAGGGTCGTTGCCTAAGGGGGGTCTCGCGGCTCCCGGTGGCGGGTGTCAGTCGACCCGCTCTAAGGGGCTTGCCTGTTTTCTATAGGGATGTGTTAAGAGTGAGGAATTTGGTGGTGTTCAGCCAGAGTGTTGTTCCACGAGGAGAGGGGGATGTTGTGGCTGCGGGTGTGGCTGGTCCTCATCCTGTCATGGTGGTTGTCGAGGAGAGGCGCGAGCCTAGAGTGGTTCAGATAGAGCTTACCCCTGCTCCGTCAGATCTGCTCATCGGGCCTAGGCTTCGGGATATTTCTCGGCCTCCGGCTCCGCATAATCTGAGCTGCCTTTCTGAGATGACCAGCATGCCATTTTGTGATGCAAGGAGACGCGCACTGTACAGGATGCTCCTGCACATTCTGAACCACCGTGCCTTCGTCTCCCGTCCTGACTCACCATGGAGGACGGTGTTACCATCCGAAGGCGGCGGGGGGCCCCAGTGGGGGTCCTTCTATAAGGGAGTTGTACCCCTTTATATTGGGGACCTGGGGTGGAGAGTGCTGCATGGAGCGGTGGTTTGTAATAAACTTTTGAGTCGGTTCACGGGCTCGTCTGCCGCATGTATTTTCTGCGGAGAGGAGGAGACCGTATTCCATGTGTATATGGAGTGTGTGAGGTTACTGCCCCTGTACCAATATCTGAAGGGGCTGTTCCTCAAGTTCTGGCTGCATTTTAGCCCCACAATCCTGGTGTTTGGACACAAGGCGGGGAGTGGGGAGAGCCGAGTGTGGGGGGGGGACTTACCTGTCGGTTTGCTCCTTGGCCTGGCCAAGATGGCCATTCGTGGGTCCAGGCAGCGGGCGGTCGACGGTCTGGCGAGAGTCGGCTGCCTGCCCCTCTTTCGGGCCTACGTCCGTGCACGTGTGTCCCTGGAGAGGGAACACGCGGTGTTCACGGGGACTCTGGAGGCCTTCCGTCAGCGCTGGTCGCCGCGTGGGGTTGAGGCGATTATAAATGAATGTACTGCTGTACTACAATGATCTGTTCATTATAGTGTGATTTTTGATTGTGTTTTGATGTGTTGTATTTTATGATTTGTGTTGAATAAAGTTTTTGAAATGAAAAAAAAAAAAAAAAAAAAAAAAAAAAAAAAAAAAAAGAGAGAGAGAGAGAGAGAGAGAGGTCGTGTTTTCTTCTCAGCTCTGCAGTTGAGAAGGATTGGAGCAGCCTTTCCAGGATTTTGCCGTTGGAGAGGGCACAGACCCAGGGGGGCTTCATAGTTCAACTTATTGTTGGGCTGTTGAAGCTTTTCTCTGGTCTGGGGGGCCTCCATCTGTGTGAAGATTCCTGAGTTTCTCCACATTGTCGAGGGTGCGGTTGGCGTTGGCGGATTGCCAAGAGTGCCTGTGATCTCAGTGGGCTGAAGTTGTGCGGTGTCTTTGTCGTTTTTGGCTCCGCTTCTCTGCCCTAAAGTCATTTTGTCAGTGCGGCTGCCTGGCTTAATGTGAAGAAGGTACTTTTGCGTCCAGCGCGACTGGGATCGAGTTTCCCGTAAGCTGCTCTTGGCTGTGGACGAACCTGGGGACTTTCCTGCTTCAGCTGGAGGTTTCTGTTTTCTGCTGCCTGTCTTTGACTGTGACTGTCTCTGGGACTTAACTTGGAGCTGTGCTGCTGAGGGGCTTGGAGCTGGTTTGTGCCTCTGTGAGGATGGCGATGGAAGGGGCGCGGCCGAAGGTCCGGACCTACGCAGCGACGGCATCAGTGGCGGGTGCGAGGCCATCTGAGCTTGAGCCTCATGTTGACTTGGATGGGGACAGTTTTGGTATTTCTGTTCAAACTGGGCCTATGATGTCTAGGGGGGTAATTACGAAGGCCATGAATGAACTTCTTGGGAGGGGGGCTATTGTCTCTTCTGAGCTCGAAAGGGGAAAGGTGGAGATGATACTTAAGACCCGGGAGTGTGTGGCCCGAGCGTTGGAGGAGGGGATCTCAGTGGGGGGGGTCCACGTACAGGTGGATCCGTGGGTATCCAGGGTGAGACCGGTTCTCCTGCGGAGCTGCCCCACTTATTTTTCGGATGCAGTGCTTATTCCACACCTGTCCAAGTTCGGGGAGGTGCGGTCTAAATGTTTTCGTCTCTTGCATCCCGGGGGGGACCCGGAGGAAAAAGGGGTCTTCAGTTTCAAGAGGAGGGTGTTCATGAAGGTGGGTGAGGGGGATGGTGCCGAGGGGAGTTTTGAGGTGGTGCATAAGGGTGTACCCAGAACCGTGCGTTGGAGTTGGGGAAAGGCACGGTGTCATGCGTGCGGCGAATTTGGACATCTCCGTAGGGAGTGTCTTTTTCGCGGGGGCACTGCTAGAGGTTCTAGTGCAGTGGCCCAGGAAAGCGCTGCTGGCCCATCTGGGGTGGCTGGTCAAACCTCAGCAGCGCGGGGTGGTACTGCTGACCCGGCTGAGGTTGCCAGTTCTGCCTTGGTGACCCGGGGCGGCAGTGCTAAGCCTTCTGGGTCCAGAGGTTCCGCTTTGGGGACCCTGGGCAGTGAGAGCCCAAGCCCCCCACGTCCCCTACGTCTTGCGCCTGTGGCGGTGGATGGAGGTGGGGCGCAGGAGGAGGGGAGTGTTGAGGGGGGGTTTTGGGAGAAGCAGGGGAAGCATAATAAGAAGAAGGAGAGGGATAGGGCTGCCCGAGCGAAGAAAGTGCAATCGGGTGAGTTTGGCTCCAGTGTGGTGCAGACTGCGCCTGCTGGGGCCCAGGGGGGAGTTGTGGTGGCTCGGAAGGGGGGAAAGAAGTCTAAACGTGTGGGTGGCAAAGTGGTTGGGGGTAATGTGGAGGCGGATGACCCTTCCCTTATGGAGGTTACCGCACCTCCGCATGCGAGTGGGACTAAAAGGAGGCATTTGCCTGGTGAAGAGGAGGAAGGGCGTGGGTCCAGAGCGAAGGGGATGTCTTTCTCCGGGCTTTCCACCACTGAGGTGGCTGAAAGTGGTCTTGACCCGGTGTCTTCTGGGTCGGTGGTTGGGCCTTCTCTTCATGGATCTACAGCGGGTGTCACCGGACTGGGTGCTGAAGTTGATTCCGGTGGAGTTGTGTCCACTGGGCGGGAGTCTGTCCCTTCATCTCAGGGGCCCTCTGAGGGAGTTATCTCGGCGGATGCTGTGGTTAGCTCCCTTGGGTGTGTACCCTCTGGGTCGGATGAGGTCCCCTCGTTTCAGAGGCCTACTGAGGGTGCTAGCACGGTAGGTGACGTGGTTGGCTCCTCTGGTAGTGTGCCCTCTGTGACGGGGGATGGGCAGAGTCAGGCTGAGGGGGGAGTTTCGGGGGTGTTGTCGTTCAAGTCTGTGCTCCATATCAGTGCCAGTGGAGGTGCTGGGGGGCGGGATGCCTCACCGGATGAGTTGTCTGGGGTGAGGTTAATGGCAGGTGGTGATTCTCTGGGTGATGCCTGTGGAGAGGGCACTCTGGATGATGTGGAGGTCAGGGCTGTTATGGGACGTGATCCTCTTTCAGACTCCGAGGGTGCCAGTGTTCCACAGGCCCTGGGGATGCCTCTTGTTGTTGCTTCCCCAGGCCCAGAGGAGGAGGGTGATGGTAGCGTGCAGGAGCCCAGCCATTCAGAGGGCTGCGAGTCTCAGGTAGGGGTGTTGGGACCCACCCCCAGCATTGATCCGGGTGGTCGTGTCATGGCTGTGGAGGAGGATAGCGATGCGGCCAGTGGGGGGGGCTCAGAGAGTGTTGTGTCAGACAGTTCTGGTCTTTCTGAGGTTGTTGATTCAGGTGCGAGCGGGTTGGCTGAGAGCCCAGACTCCAAGGCCGTGTCTGAGGCGAAGCTTATTGTTGAGGTGCGAGAGTTCTTAAAAATAAGTCGTGCTCCCAAAACATTATGGTGGGCCATTACAAGGAGATGGGAGGATTGGCTAGATGTGCGGGAGAGTCTCGAGGCTATCCTTAGTAACAAGGATAGTGGTCTTTCTGACTCGGATTTGGGGCAGTTTTGGGGTTTGTTGAAGGTCCTCAGAAAAGGACCTCCTGTGACTACAGGGAGTGTGAGGGTCACAATCTAATGGGTCTACACATTCACAGTAGCTACATTAAATTTAAATGGGAGTAGAGCGAGTTTTCGAAGATTTCAGCTCTTATCAGCCCTAAGGGAGGGGAGATTTGCAGTTTGTTATCTGCAGGAGACACATACCGTTGCTAGTGATGAACCTACCTGGCAACTGGAGTGGGAAGGGAGGGTTTATATGAGCCATCTCAGCTCAAATTCGAGTGGGGTGGCTTTTCTGTTGGCCCCAAATTTTCTGCCAAGCATTTTAAAAGTGCAGGAAGTGGTGCCAGGACGTTTGCTCCATCTGGCCGTGAGCCTGGATGGCATGCCGTTGCATTTCATTAACGTGTATGCCCCTAGCTCCGGCACGATGCAGGCCGGCCTGCTTCGGGAGGTGAATGCTCTGTTGGGCACTATTGATAGGGGAGAGTGTGTCTTCCTTGGTGGGGACTTTAATTGCACACTTGAGGTGCGGGACCGTTCTGGTACTCAGTGTGCGCCTGCTGTAGCGAAGAAGCTGAGAGGCTTGATTGACTCCTTTGAGTTGGTTGATGTTTGGAGGGACCTTCACCCTGATTCCACTGCTTTTTCGCGGAGGTCTGAGGGCGGTGGTTCCCGCATTGATCGGTTTTATATTTCCCGAGCGTTTGTTTCCCGTGTCTCAGCGGCCTCAATGCGGCTGGTGCCGTGCTCGGACCATTGTCTGGTGCGTGTGGATTTCAATCCAGCGTGCGCTCGGGCTGGGTCCGCGTACTGGCACTTTAACAACAGGCTGCTGGAGGACCGGTGTTTCCGGGAGTCATTCACTCGGTTTTGGGTGAAGTGGAGAGAGAGGCAGAGGTGCTTCTCTTCCCTTAGGCAGTGGTGGGATGTGGGTAAAGCTCACATCCGTCTCTTTTGTAAGGAATATACATGGGGGTCGACTGGGAGGCGGGACTCAGCGGTCGAGAAGCTGGAGAGGGAGATACAGGACGCTGAGTCCCGCCTGGGTCAGTTTGGTGAAGACTCCAGCGAATGGGGAGAGTTTCAGAGGAAGAAGGAGGTTTTGAGGAGTCTGCTGCTTGAGCGATCTCGAGGCGCTTATGTGAGGTCTCGGGTCCAGATGCTGCACGAGCTGGACCGAGCGTCGCCTTTCTTTTTCTCTTTGGAGAAGGGGCGGGGAGCTCGAAAACAGCTCGTGGAGTTGCTTGCAGATGACGGCTCCTCTGTCACTGATCCAGAGAGGATTAATGCCTTGGTTAGGTCCTTTTATGGGACCCTGTTCTCTGCGGAAGGATTCAGTGTGGAGGCTCAGCAAGATCTGTGGGAGGGTCTACCGACCGTAGATAGGGGGGAGGCTGATCTTCTTGATGGCCCCTTATCTTTGGAGGAGTTGACTCGCGCCTTGCATCAGCTCAGGAGGGGTAAGTCCCCCGGGCTGGATGGGTTGACGGTGGAGTTTGTTAGAGCATTCTGGGACGTCCTAGGGGGTGACTATATGTTGGTTTTGGGGGAGAGCCTGGCGACTGGAGTGATGCCTCTCTCGTGGCGTAGGACGGTTGTTGTCTTGCTGCCTAAGAAGGGCGAACTCCGTTTGTTGAAGAACTGGCGTCCAGTCTCTCTCCTTTGCACAGAATATAAAATTTTTGCACGGGCAATGGCAAATCGCCTGGGCTCCGTGCTGCATCAAGTGATTCATCCTGATCAATCTTATACAGTCCCTGGCCGGTCCATCCAGGATAACATCCACCTGGTTAGGGACCTGATTCATTTAGTCCAGGGTACTGGTGAGTCAGCTGCTTTTCTGTCTCTTGATCAGGAGAAGGCTTTTGATAGGGTAGAGCATGAATACCTATTTGGGACGTTGCAAGCGTTTGGGTTTGGACCACACTTCGTGGCCCGGGTCCGGCTTTTGTACGCTGCTGCGGAGTGTCTTGTAAAGGTTAATGGCGCGGTGCTATCTCCTTTTCATTTTGGGAGGGGGGTCCGCCAGGGGTGCCCTATGTCGGGCCAGTTGTATTCGGTCTGTGTGGAGCCGTTCCTGTGTCTTCTTCGGAGGAGGTTGACAGGCCTGGCCCTACCTGGCCCGCGGGTTGAGGTGATTCTATCGGCGTATGCCGATGACGTACTTCTTATGTTCACTGATCCTGGTGACCTGCGGAGGATGCGTGACTGCCAGGAGATATTCTCGGCTGCATCTTCTGCTAGGATTAACTGGAGTAAGTGCTCTGGACTTTTGGTGGGTCAGTGGTGGGTAGACTCCCTGCCGGAGGAGATGGCATTGTATGCGTGGAGTACCACGCACCTCCTCTATCTGGGGGTGTACCTGAGTCCCACTGAGGATGTTTGGCCGGCAAACTGGCAAGAGTTGGAGACGAAGGTGGTTGCTCGGCTGGGGCGCTGGTCAGGCCTGCTTGGAGTTCTCTCCTTTCGGGGGAGGGTGCTGGTCATAAACCAGCTGGTGGCCTCTATGTTATGGTACCGGCTGGCTACTCTTGTCCCGCCCTCTATATTTGTAACTGCTATACAGAAGAAGCTGGTGGATTTCTTTTGGGGAAATAGGAAGCATTGGATTTCCGCGGCGGTCCTGAGTCTTCCGTTAGAGGAGGGCGGCCAGTCCTTGGTGTGCGTGCGCACCCAGGTGGCGGCTCTCCGTCTCAGGACTCTGCGGAGTTACATGTATGTAGAGAACCCTCCCAGATGGCACGCTCTGGCCACGTATTTTTTTCGTCAGGGTCGTTGCCTAAGGGGGGTCTCGCGGCTCCCGGTGGCGGGTGTCAGTCGACCCGCTCTAAGGGGCTTGCCTGTTTTCTATAGGGATGTGTTAAGAGTGAGGAATTTGGTGGTGTTCAGCCAGAGTGTTGTTCCACGAGGAGAGGGGGATGTTGTGGTTGCGGGTGTGGCTGGTCCTCATCCTGTCATGGTGGTTGTCGAGGAAAGGCGCGAGCCTAGAGTGGTTCAGATAGAGCTTACCCCTGCTCCGTCAGATCTGCTCATCGGGCCTAGGCTTCGGGATATTTCTCGGCCTCCGGCTCCGCATAATCTGAGCTGCCTTTCTGAGATGACCAGCATGCCATTTTGTGATGCAAGGAGACGCGCACTGTACAGGATGCTCCTGCACATTCTGAACCACCGTGCCTTCGTCTCCCGTCCTGACTCACCATGGAGGACGGTGTTACCATCCGAAGGCGGCGGGGGGCCCCAGTGGGGGTCCTTCTATAAGGGAGTTGTACCCCTTTATATTGGGGACCTGGGGTGGAGAGTGCTGCATGGAGCGGTGGTTTGCAATAAACTTTTGAGTCGGTTCACGGGCTCGTCTGCCGCATGTATTTTCTGCGGAGAGGAGGAGACCGTATTCCATGTGTATGTGGAGTGTGTGAGGTTACTGCCCCTGTACCAATATCTGAAGGGGTTGTTCCTCAAGTTCTGGCTGCATTTTAGCCCCACAATCCTGGTGTTTGGACACAAGGCGGGGAGTGGGGAGAGCCGAGTGTGGGGGGGGGACTTACCTGTCGGTTTGCTCCTTGGCCTGGCCAAGATGGCCATTCGTGGGTCCAGGCAGCGGGCGGTCGACGGTCTGGCGAGAGTCGGCTGCCTGCCCCTCTTTCGGGCCTACGTCCGTGCACGTGTGTCCCTGGAGAGGGAACACGCGGTGTTCACGGGGACTCTGGAGGCCTTCCGTCAGCGCTGGTCGCCGCGTGGGGTTGAGGCGATTATAAATGAATGTACTGCTGTACTACAATGATCTGTTCATTATAGTGTGATTTTTGATTGTGTTTTGATGTGTTGTATTTTATGATTTGTGTTGAATAAAGTTTTTGAAATGAAAAAAAAAAAAAAAAAAAAAGAGAGAGAGAGAGAGAGAGAGAGAGAGAGAGGAGGAGAGCGAGATAGAGCGGGGAGAGAGAGAGAGGGTAGAGACACAAGATGAGGCGCGAGCGGGCGAGCGAGTGTCGACCTAAGGAGCGTAGGTTAGGCCCAAGCAGTCTGGTCGGGCTGCGGGCATGCTTCGACCAAAGCTCTCGGCAGCTCTTGGTTGCTCTCGGGAAACCCGAGCCGAGGCGCAAGCGTGGAAAACAGTGCGCAGCGGACCGCGAGGTGCAGAGCCATTGTGGTGTCATAATAAATAGCTCAAGAAATAATGAATACAATTTTCAGATAAGGCGAATTTTGACATCATGGCTTAAATCTCTATTGGAATATGTAAAAATGTCACTGTAAGCGCGTCGTGTTTTTGAGGAGATATGAATCACAGACAAACACACAAAAACAAAAATAAATAAATCCACACCGAAGATCAGAGTTTTATAATTATAGATGGTGAGAAAGCAGAAACAGGGTATTGATTTTGGATGATCAGCCATGGCTGATTGAATGGCTCAAGGGCCGAATGGCCTACTCCTGTACCTATTTTCTTTGTTTCTGTGTTTATGGCCAGCTGCAGTTTGGACTGTAAAGTAGTGTTGAAACCTGGCGACTCCTGTATATGGACTCAGTGGGCTGTTTCTATACACTTTGTACTTAAACTGGGATTACACTTATGTCATACTGTCACAGTGTGGAAACAGGCCCATAGAGCCCAACTTGCCCACACTGGCCAACATGTCCCATTTACACTAGTCCCACCTGCCCGCGTTTGGTCCATATCCCTCCAAACCTGTCCTATCCATGTACCTGTCTAACTGTTTCTTAAACATTGGGATAGTCCCTGCCTCAACTAACTCTTTTAGTTGAGAGATACAGCTTGGAAACAGACCCTTCGACCTACCAAGCCAATGAACCTCCAAACCTGTACATCTTTGGAACGTGGGAGAAAATCAAAGATCTTGGAGAAAACCCACGCAGGTCATGGAGAGAATGAACAAACTCCGTACAAACAGCCCCCATAATCAGGATCGAACCCAGGTCTCAGGCGCTACATTCGCTGTAAGGCAGCAACTCTACCACTGCACCACCGTGACTGCCCTTTGCAACTGTGAACTGTTGTGTTCTCGAGTGCACTCTCTAAACTTGTAATGTTTTGGAAATTATTATGGAAGAGGGGGGGAAGGAAGAGGGGGGGAAGAGAAAGGGTGAAGGAAGAGAAAGGTGCCCTCCCCTAATTCACCATTTAAAGGTGCCCTCCCCTAGTTCATAATTCATAATTTAAAGGTGCCCTTCCCCAGTTCATCATTTAAAGGTGCCCTCCCCTAATTCACCATTTAAAGGTGCCCTCCCCTAATTCACCATTTAAAGGTGCCCTCCCCTAATTCACCATTTAAAGGTGCCATCCCCTAATTCACCATTTAAAGGTGCCCTTCCCTAGTTCATAATTTAAAGGTGCCCTTCCCTAGTTCATAATTTAAAGGTGCCCTCCCCTAGTTCATCATTTAAAGGTGCTCTTCCCTAGTTCATAATTTAAAGGTGCCCTTCCCTAGTTCATAATTTAAAGGTGTCCTCTCCTAGTTCATCATTTAAAGGTGCCCTCCCCTAGATCCCCCTCCCATTTAAGTGCCCTCCATCAAACCACATTTACAGGTGCGCTCCCCTGAATCCCCCCCATTTTTAGGCACCCTCCCCGATCCAATATATAGCGCCATCTAGCTAACTATGTAGTATCCAGTATGTAGCTGTCTAGTTAGCTCCCTAGTTATCTTAGTATGTAGCTAGCAACATGGTTATCCAGTGTATAGTCACCTTACTAGCTTCCCAGTTATCCAGTATGTTGCTACGTCTAGCTAACAGTCTAGCTAGCTACCTAGCTATGTGGTATGTAGCCTAGTCAAGATAGCCAGCCAGTATGTAGCCATCTAGCTAGCTATCTAGCTGTCCAGTATGTAGCTCAGTCTATCTAGATATCCAGTATGTAGATTAGTCCAGATAGCTATCCACCCATCCACTATGCAGCTATCTAGCTAGCCATCTAGCTATCCAGTATGTACCCATCTAGTTATCTCGCTACATAGCTATCCAGTATCTCGGATAGCCTATCTAGCTATCCAGAATGTAGCTCAGTCTAGCATGATACCTTGCCATAGCTAGCTATCTAGCCATCCAGTATGTAGCCATCTAGCAAGGTACCTAGTTATCCTGTATGTAGCTCAGTGCAGCTAGCTACTGAACTCCCAGTACGTAGCCATCTAGCTGGCTTGATTGTGAACATGTTTTGTCTTTCTACTAACTGGTTAGCACGCAACTAAAGCTTTTCACTCTTTTCACCTCGGTACATTTAATATTTGATAATAAACTTAGGGTGTGAGGGGGAAAGAATTATATGGGATGATTTATGTGGATCATTGTCACAACAGTCCAGTTGTTGTTGTGAATCTTCAATTGTTGTTATTGCTCGATATTGTAATGCTCTTTTACAGGTCTCTCCCCTAAATCTACATTTACATTTGCCTAATTCACCATTTACAGGTGCCCTCCTCTAAATCCTTCCCATTTATAGGCACCCTCCCCTATTCAGTATATGAGGCTAACTATGTAGATATCCAGCATGTAGCTCATTCTAGGCGAGATTGTTAGATGGTTGGAATAACTATACAGTAGGTGGCCATCCAGCTAGCTGCCTAGCTATCCAGCATGTAGCTCAGTCCAACTAACAACCTAGCTATCCAATATGTAGCCATTTAGCTAGCGACCCAGTTATCCAGTATGTAGTCATCTATCTAGCCACCTAGCTATCTAGTATGTAGTCATCTAGCTAGCCACCTAGCCACCTAGCTATCCAACATGGAGCTCAGAGACAGATATCCAGCTATCTAGCTATCGGTATGCAGCTCAGGGTACACAAAAGGCTGGAGAAACTCAGCGGGTGCAGCAGCATCTAAGGAGTGAAGGAGATAAGCGACGTTTCAGGTCGAGACCCAAAACGTCGCCTATCTCCTTCGCTCCTTAGATGCTGCTGCACCCACTGAGTTTCTCCAGCCTTTTGTGTACCCTTGATTCTCCAGCATCTGCAGTTCCTTCTTTAACAACGGTATGTAGCTCAGATAAGTTAGCTATCCAGCTGTCCAGTATATAGCCATCCAGCTAGCTATCTAGCTATTCAGTATGTAGATTCATCCAGATAGCTATCCACCCATCCACTATGCAGCTATCTAGCTAGCTATCCAGCTATCCAGTATGTAACTTATCTAGCTAGCTACCTAGTTGTACAGTATGTAGCCATCTAGTTAGTTATCTCACTACGTAGCTATCCAGTATGTGGGCTAGATGACTAGCTATCCCGTATGTAGCTTTGTCAAGCTAGCCATCTAGCACTCCAGTATGTAGCTCAGTCTAGCATGATACCTTGCCACCCAGTATGTAGCCATCTAGCAAGCTACCTAATTATCCTGTATGTAGCTCAGTGCAGCTAGCTACCAAGCTACGAGTATGTAGCCATCTAGCTGGCTCAATTGTGATCATGTTTTGTCTTTCTCCTAACTGGTTAGCATGCAACTAAAGCTTTTCACTCTACCTCTGTACATTTGACAATCAACTTAGGGTGTGAGGGGGAAAGACTTATATTGGATGATTTATGTGGATCATTGTAACAACAGTCCAGTTGTTGTTGTGAATCTACAATTGTTGTTGTTGCTCGATATTGTAATGCTTCTTTACAGGTCTCTCCCCTAAATCTACATTTACATATGCCTAATTCACCATTTACAGGTGCCCTCCCCTAATTCACCATTTACAGGTGCCCTTCCATAAATCCCTCCCGTTTAAAGGCACCCTCCCCAATCCAGTATATGAGGATAACTATGTAGATATCTAGCATGTAGCTCATTCTAGGCGAGATTGTTAGATGGTTGGAATAGCTATCCAGTAGGTAGCCATCCAGCTAGCTGCCTAGCTATCCAGCATGTAGCTCAGTCCAACTAGCAACCTAGCTATCCAGTATGTAGCCATTTAGCTAGCGACCCAGTTATCCAGTATGTAGCTCAGTCTAGCCATCTTCCTAGCTATCTAGTATGTAGCCATCTAAGTAGCCACCTAGCTGCCCAGTATGTAGTCATCTAGCTAGACACCTAGCCACCTAGATATCCGGCATGAAGCTCAGAGCTAGCTAGCCAGCTATCTAGCTATCGGTATGTAATTCAGTCTAGTTAGCTATCCAGCTGTCCAGTATATAGCCATCCAGCTATCTATCTAGCTATCCAGTATGTAGATTAGCTATCCACCCATCCCAATGCAGCCATCTAGCTAGCTACCTAGCTGTACAGTATGTAGCGATCTAGTTAGTTATCTTGCTACGTAGCTATCCAGTATGTAGCTCAGTCTAGCTAGCTCTCTAGATATCCAGTCCAGTGGCTGCCGAGAACAAAGCTGAAGCAGCGGAGTGTGGGCTGTGTTCCGCATGAACCGGTGAGTTCAAACACCCCCTCCCCCACACACCCACCCTCCCTCCCCATACACCCCCCTCCCCCACACACACCCTCCCCCACACACACCCTCCCCCACACACACCCTCCCCCACACACACACCCTCACCCTCCCCCACACACACACCCTCCCCCACACACACACCCTCACCCTCCCCCACACATCACAATGGGTCTGCTCGCTGTGTTTTCCACGCACTGTGAGTGGCGTCCCCGGGGTTGCCTGCCGCCGCCTCCGCCCCGCTCCCCTCCTCTCCTCTCCCTCTACCCCCTCCTCCTCTCCCCATCCCCCCCTCTTCCTTTCCCCCCTCCTTCTCTCCCCCTCTCCTCCTCCGTTCCCCCTACTTCTCTCCCCCCTCCTCCTTTCCACCATCCCCCCTACTCCGCTCCCCCCTCCTCCACTCCTCCCCCCACCTCTCCCCCTTCCACCTTTCCCCCCTCCTTCTCTTCCCCTCTCCTCCTCCGTTCCCCCTTCTTCTCTCCCCCTCCCCCTCTCCCCCACTCCGCTCCCCACTCCTCCGTTCCCCCCTCCTTCTCTCCCCCTCCTCCTTTCCCCCATCCCCCCCACTCCACTCCCCCCTCCTTCTCTCCCCTCCTCCTCTCCCCATCCCCCCCACTCCACTCCCCCCTCCTCCACTCCCCCCTCCCCGTGGATGAAATCACATCCTCGACACTAACCTTTCATTCTCCCCACCACTGTTGCATGGTACCAGAAGCAAAATGCACCATATTTACTTTCCCAGGTTATTCTGACAGCAACTCCCCCCCCCCCCTCCACCCCCCCCCCCCCCCTTCCAACCGTCTCACTGTCACCAAGAAAGACAATGACATGCAGTGCATGGCAATGACATAATTTGGACATTTCCTTCCAAATCGCACATCACACTAACTTGTGAATGTATCGTTGTTCCTTCATCATTATTAGATCCAAATTCTGGAACTCGCTACTGAATAATATTGTGATAAACCTCCACGAGAAGGAACCCAGTTCCAACCCCCTCCCCCTCTCTCCTTTTTTATTTATCTATTTCTTTTATACATTTGATTCTATTAAAAATGCATACTTGCTTCTTTTGTGCTTTATTTTGTATTTTAATAATTTTAACCTGGATATTCTTCTGTTATGGGGCAGCATGGTGGCATTGAACAGCTGCCTTACAACCCCAGATACCCGGGTTCCATCCTGGCTACGTGTGCTGTCTGTATGGAGTTTGTATGTTCTCCTCGTGGCCCGCATGGGTTTTCTCCGAGATTGTTGCTTTCCTTCCACACTCTTAAGGCCTTTGTCGATTAATTTGCTTGGTATTAAAAAAATAAAAAAATTGTCTCTAGTGTGTGTAGGGTAGTGTTAACAATACGATATGATACAACTTTATTTATCCCAGGAGGGAAATTAATTTAATGTGCAGGGATCGCTGTTCGATGTGGACTCGGTGGGCCGAAGGGCCTGTTTCCATGCTGTATCTCTACACTAAATTATAAACTAAACTAAATAAATTTAAATATTTTCTTTGGCGGTTGTGGCTAATAAGGCATCATACTGATTGCATAGACAATAATCTACTCCTTACAGCAATTTTCCCTTATATTTTCAGCATATAATAAATACAGTCTTGTCAACAGTGCTCAGATTCATAAAGATGAATAAATAGAAAACTGTTGTTCGAAAGATACAGTAATCAGTGCAATTTTTAAGCAATATAGTAGTTTAGTCTGTAAACAAAGATCCTAATGAATATTGATAGTCAAATGTTGCAAACTCTCTATCCATATTCCACTGAGCATAAGAATGATCTTGTTTAGTGAACAGTTTGGCTTCTGTCCAGTGTACTATATCGGTGTGAATATTGATTTCTCTAACTCCAAGTAAGCTTTGCCTTCCCTCGTTCTCCATCCCTCACCCTTTCCCAATTCTCCAACTAGTGGAATAATGAAATTATGGAATTCCCTGCCACAGAAGACAATGGAAGCCAAAACACAGGATGGATTTAAGAGAGAGTTGGATAGAGCTCTAGGGGCTAGTGGAGTAAAGGGATAGGGGGAGAAGGCAGGCACGGGTTATTGATAGCGGACGATCAGCCATGATCATATTGAATGGCGGTGCTGGCTCAAAGGGCCGAATGGCCTCCTCCTGCACCTATTTTCTATGTTTCTTTGTAATCTGACTGTCCTCATTTACATTTCATCTCTGTTTGCTTTGTTGTTACTTTCTCCCAGCTAACAATGAACTATTCTACATTTTCCTTGATCTCCATCCCCTATGTCTCGTTTTCACACTTTACATGTCCTTATCTCTGTATCTCCCTCTCCCCGACTCTCAGTCTGAAGAAGGTTCTCGATCCAAAGTGTCACCCATTCCTTCTATCCAGAGATGCTGCCTGTCCCGCTGAGTTACTCCAGCATTTTGAGTATCTTCGTTATAAACCAGCATCTGCAGTTTCTTCCGACAACAATACCAATAAATCTGGTTTAGTAAGTAATGGATACCAGTCTTCCCCAACTGCTTGGTCTTCTTATCATCCACACATAGCCAGCCTTATTTATGTAGGATGTTTAAGAAGCTATTGCAGATGCTGGAAAATCGAAGGAAGACAAAAGTGCTGGAGAAACTCAGCGGCAGCGACAGCAGCTATGGGGTGAAGGAAATCGGCAACGTTCCGGGCTGAAAGTTTTGGCCCAAACCATTGCGTATTTCCTTCGCTCCATAGATGCTGCCGCACCTGCTGAGTTCTCCAGCACTTTTGTCTACCTTATTTATGTAGGGCATTGTTACATTTACTGTTGCCCAGTTACTTAGGTTTTCCTTCACTGGAATTCCATTTTGTTCTAATTTTAACTAACTCCTCCCCTCACCAAGTTCTCCAGTGAATACCAGAGAGATTTAGGCTCACAGGGACGGCACAGTGGTGCAGTGGTAGACCTGCGGCCTCACAGTACCAGAGACCTGAGTTCAATCCTGATTACAGGTGCAGTCTGCACAGAGTTTGTACATTCTCCCTGTGACTGTGTGGGTTTTCTGTGGGTGCTCTGGTTTCCTCCCACACTCCAAAGATGTGCAGGTTTGTAGGTTAATTCACTTTGTAAATTGTCCCTAGTGTGCAGGATAGTGCTTCCTCTTCTTCTTCTTCTTCTTTCGTGTGGCGTGCACAGCCTAAAGTTGTAGGACAACTTGTTCTATTTGATCTACCATTTGTGCACGTCGAGTTGATTGCATTAGTCGAAACAGGGCGGACCATGAGAAGGTTGCAATCTTCCAACCCCAGGATAGTGCTAATGCTAGTGTAGGGGTGATCACTGGTCGGCACAGACTCGGTGGGTCGAATGGCCTCGTTTCTGTGCTATATTTCTAAAGTCTAACAGTAAATGAACTGTAATATGCTGTGTGAAGTTTGGGGGTACATGGGATGGTAGTTGGCCTTTTGCTTATCGGATGATAGGACCGTTAGAAAATGTGTACCTTACCTGGTAATCCTAGACAGTAAGGTGCATCTTGTCTTCCATAGTTATTGCTCCTCAGAATCTAATCAATACAATACAATACAATACAATACCAATACAATTGCAGGCTCCGCGACTGGAGCCCCAGGTCCGGTTGGAGGCCGCTCCACGGCGCTAGGCCCCAACGGCAACAGAGTCCCGACAGAGGAAAGGTCGGGTCCTCCGTACAGGGAAAATATTTTAAAAGTTTCCCCCACTCCGACCCCCAACCCCACACATATCCAGCTAAAAGAAAAACACTAACTACACTCAACGAGACAAAAAATTAAAAAAAGACAGACAGACTGCAGAGGCCGCTGCGACGAGAGTCGTGCCACCCACGTCAGCAGCCTTGGCTCTTTGCTTTACTCCTCCTGCAGATCCAGATGTATTCTCCATGGAACAATTTACAAACTACAGGATATTACAACCTCCCTGGAGATCCTGACAATAAAGTTCTGCCCAGATGTGAAATTTGACCTAAGCCCTACCTGAACCTAATACATACAGTTGGTCTCGTTAAACTTGGGTGGAAGATGTTCACCCATTCAATTCAATCTTTAATTGTCATTGTGCAGTGTACAGTACAGAGACAACAAAATGCAAACTTGCCCATGCATAAGAAATATAAGGTGTGGGATTACGCAATGGTGCATCTGTTTGAGATTTAGGTTCCATTGCATTGGACTTGATTAGGTTTTTCACTGATACCACCGTCCATGTTGCAATTGACAACTCCATTTCGAAGAGCAGGTTGTTAAGTGTGCCTTAGAACACAAGGTGATCAGTGAGGCTGGGATGCATTAGGTGTGCATTACAACAGCTGTCCAGTGTTTTTTATGTTGATTCATGGAGTGGAAAATGAGTTGTCATCATCATTGTTGGAGGCCCCTCCAAGTGAAGCATCATTGTCCTCTCGGCCAGTTCTTTCTCTTGTCCATGTGGAGACCTGCGCGTGACATCTTTTAACGTGGGGAGACTGGTGCATGGACAGCCACCACAGGGTCCTTGGAGTTGTAGAGTCATAGTATCATACAACATGGGATAAGGCCCTTTGGCCCATCTTAACTATGCCAACCAACATGCCCCAACTTCATGTCCCCCTGTCTGTGTTTGGTCCATACCTCTCTAAACCTATCCTATCAATGTACCTGTCCAAATGTTTTTAACATTGTGATACTACATGCCACAACTACCCCCTCTGACAGTTTGTTTCATATACCCACCACCCTCTGTTAAACGTTAGACCTCAGGTTCCTATTAAGTCTTTCTCCCCTTACCTTAAAACTGGTTCTCTGGTTATTGATAGCCCTACTCTGGGTATGACAGTTCATTTACCCAGTCTATTCCTCTCATGATCTTATCCACTTCCATTAGATCACCCCTCATCCTCCTGCACTCTAACGAATACGGTCCAAGCCTGCTCAACTTCTCCTTGTAGGCAAAGCCCTCAAGTACTAGTAACATCCTCATGTCTTCTCTGCACCCTTTCCAACTTAACAACATCTTACCTATAACAGGGTGACCAAAACTGAACACAATACTCCAAATTCAGCCACACCAATGTCCTGTACAACTGTATCATGACCTCACAACTTCTACAGTATACTGTGTACTATGACTGATGGAAGCCATTGTGCCGTAACCCTTCTTGACCACCCTATCAACCTGTGACGCCACTTTCAAGGAACTATGCACCTGCACTCCGAGGTCCTTGTGCTACACAACACTCCCCAGAGCCCTGCTATTCACTGTCCTTGGCAGAGACAGATCCAGGTCTACATAGCATGGGCTCCACGATGGTTGGGAATCCCTCTCTGCTGCAGTCTTTTTTCTGGCCTGAGCCCTACCTGAAACCAATACATACGGTTGGTCTCATTGAACTTGGGCGGAAGATATTCACCCTTCCAAACTTTCCCATGCATAAAGAGATAAAATGTAAATGAGGACAGTCAGACTAGTCGGGGAATTGGGAAGGGAGGAGGGATGGAGAGAGAGGCAAGACATAGGTTACTTGAAGTTGGAGGTCAATATTCACACCGATATAGTACACTGGACAGAAGCCAAAACTCACCCAGCTTGCCGCTGGCCAGCCACCACCCTCCACCTGTTTCACCCTTGAGATCTTCTTCTTGGGTTATGCTTTGATGGGAATGCCCCCTTCAACCTGCCTGGCATTACTGACTCTGCCTGGAGCACAGCTCTCAAGATCTTCGGCACAGGCAAACTACTTCACCACGGGAAGCCGGGGAATTTGGTTGTCACATGCATGCAGCCAATGCAATGAACAATGCAATCCCAAATTCTTGGCATCCTTTCAGGAATAATTGGCTGTCTTGGTTGAAAGGCACTCAATCAAATACCTGATGCATTTGTTGTGTTTGAGTTGAGTTGAGTGTACAGAGTGTACAGAGGTACAGTGAAAAACATTTGTTGCGTGCTAACCAGTCAGTGGAAAGACAATACATGATTACAATCGAGCCATTTACAGTGTAAAGATACATGATGAATGGAATAATGTGAATAACGTTTAATGCAAGTTAAGGTCCAGTAAAGTCCTATCTATGATAGCCCGAAGATCTCCAATGAGGTAGATAGTAGCTCACGTCTGCTCTCTAGTGTTGGTAGGATGATCCACTTGCCTGATAACAGTGGCCGATTAATTGCAAAATATGCGACCATCGTGCCCTTGAAGATTCAGGAGATACAGAGATGTAGGATGGTGGTGACTTGGACATTCGATGGTAAATCTTGGCCATGAGGTGCTTTTGACAGCAGTGTTGTTCCGTCAGGCTCCGTCTTTGTGCAAGAATCTGAACTTCATCAAACGTGGTTTTCTCAACATATCAAAGGATTATCTTGTGGCCTCCTGCATCTACACATCATCAAGCAAGATCCAAAGGCAATCTACGCACCTCAGTTTAGTTTAAGGAGACACCATGGAAACAGGACCAATGAGAACAGCGATCACCCTTACACTAGTTCTATCTTACACACTAGGGACAACTTAATGAAGCCAATTAACCAACAAACATGCACATCTTTGGGATGTGGGAGGAAACCAGAGCACCCGGAGAAATCCCAAGGGGTCACAGAGAGAACATCCAAACTCCGTACAGACTGCACCCATAGTCAGGGTCGAGCCCGGGTCTCTGGCACTGTGATGCAGCAACTCTACTGCTGCGCCACTGTGCCACCCCAGTCAGGTAAACAGCGGCCCATCTCATCCACGGGGTCCCGTGTGGTGCAACCTCATTCACTTTGGCAAATGTTACAGCAAATTGTTGAGATTTCTGTTCTATCTGAAAACTTCCAAATGCCCGCCGACTCTAAAAGCTCATTTAAATTTAGTTTAGAGATAGTACGCAAACAGGTTTTCAGCACGGAGAAAACCCACGCAGTCACGTGGAGAACGTACAAACTCTGTACAGGCAGCACCCGTAGTCAGGATCGAACCCAGGTCTCTGCCGCTATAAGGCATTGGATCTACCGCTGCGCCACAGTGCCGTCTCAAGTGGCTCATGTGGACCGAACGATATGGAGGAAACGAGAAAAGTACAAATCCACAAAGTAAGTTGACGTGAGAAGTAAATGCACTGGAATTGGCTGAAAAGACACAGGAAGGAGATTTGAATGAAGAACTTCTCAAACTATTGGTGAAATTGTGATATCCACCACTGCAGATCAAGCATCATCACTTTCATGTTTACTTGACAGTATGTCGCCATTCTCCTGCTTCTGATCTCACATGCAACTTCCAGCCACATCTCCTTTAGAGTCATAGTCATACATGGAAATGGGCCCTTTGGCCCAACTTGCCCATGCCGGCTAACATGCCCCAATTACTCTAGTCCCTCCTGCCCTCGTTTGCCCATATCCCTCAAAACTTGTCCTATCCATGTACCTGCCTAAATGTGTCTTAAACGTTGGTATCCAATGAAGTGCTCCAAGCTGCTCCAAGATACTGCACATGTTCTAATTGCAATTCACTTGCTCAGACCTGTCCCTGGTGGGCTTTCTAAAGTTTCCACACTTGTACTGTCCTGGGATAAAATCATTCAATACGCTAGCCCTTCCAAACTGCTGCTCCTGCTCCGACCTCCGTTTCAAGTATCGTCCATCAGCAAGTTTCCTGCACACAAGTTGGAATAGTATTTATCTGAAGCTGCATTATTCCATCCAGGGAAATGTCACTAAACCACTGGAATGCCAGTCTGAACTCTCGAGCCCAAGTCTCCGAAGCAGGACCTGAACCCACAAATCTTTGGCTTAGATGTGTGAGTGTTTCCAATTAAACCACGACTGGGAAGAAACTAAATCTGGTGCGAGCTGAGAAGAAAGAGAGAGTAGATGCCAGCACAACCTTGTGCATCTAAACAATGCCAACATCAACTCAAGAAGAAAGGAGACAGTAAAGACGGCACAGTGATCAGCAGCCTATCCTGGGGGTGTGGTACATATGGAGGGTTGATACTTGTCACCTTGGGCCATTTGGTTGTCTCCTTTCATTCTCTTTAAGCAGAGCAGTGCGCCTTTACAGAAAAGAATGTCATGATTGATCATCCAGTGATCCTTTGCTGGGGACATAGTCCTGTAAAGATTGCACAATTAATAATAGAAGTGAAAGCACCTCACCTCCACATGGCAACTGTTGTGGAACATGCAACACTACAGCAGGCCAATTATATTTACAATCTGGATGTTTTTTTCCATCAGTATTGTTTTTCACGTTCACTTATTCCATGCCAGTGTTAAGCTTCTCAAGTGATGTACGACTAACGATAAAGTCAAAGGCAAACTTCATTTGGTTTGCGCATGATGTAAAGATTAAATGATCACTCAATGCGCTCTGACCCCATTTGTGAGTGGGGTAACGTTCCAGCTTGAATCGGGTTGTACGCCGAGACAATAACAAGGGGAAGTGCAGATGCATGACTGAGAACGCCTTTCATTTCCCAGTTATTTTTAGCTGCTGTATGCTCATAAATCACCTGCCAGGAGTGATGATTGGCACAGATGCTGCTGCTATTTGTTTGGCAAAGTAGTTTATAATTATATAGGGTGATTTGCATACAAAATCTTTTGCAGAAGCTGGCAGTTTTTGATTGTCTCATAAAGAAAGATTTATCTTCCTAATGATCTTGATTTAATATTGTGACCAGGAACATTTCCCCAGCTCCCAGACACTTGCCTTTTCAAGGTAGGTTATGACAATTTTTTGAGAAACAGGTGCAGAAACAGGCCCTTCGACCCATGGGGTCCGCACCAACCAGCGATCTCCTTACACTCCTTAACTATCCTACACACTAGGGACAATTTGCAATTCTTTAACCGAAGCCGATTAACCTACAAACCTGTATGTCTTTGGAGTGTGGGAGGAAACTGGAGCACCCGGAGAAAACCCACGGCAGTTCACAGGGAGAATGTAAAGACAGGACCCGTAGTCAGGATCAAATTAGTTTAGTTTATTTGGATTAGAGCTATAGCATGGAAACAGGTCCTTCGGCCCACCAAATCCACGCTGACCAGTAGCCCCCTCACATTAGCACTATCCTACGTACTGCCGACAATTTACAATCTTTACCAAGGCCAATTAACCGACAAATCTATGCGTCTTTGGAGTGTGGGGGGAAACTGATGCACCTGGAGAAATCTCACGTGGTCACAAGACAAGACAAGACAAGACAAGAGACAGTTATTGTCACATGCACCGATTGGTACAGTGAAATCCGTGGTCACAGGGAGAATGTAAAAAATCCATACAGATATGCACCCATAATCAGGATAGAACCCAGGTCTCTGGCACTGTAAGGTAGCAACTCTATCGCTGTGCCGTCATAGTATGGTAGATTGATGCTCAGAATGGGTTTTCTACATAGAAACCGCAGTGCAGATTTGGTACAAGAGAAAAAACAATTTTTAATTGGACCATACAAAAACATCGCAATTATTGCAAAATTATTGCAAATTATTGCAGATGTTTTTGTTTCAAATAATCAAAATGCCTGGAGAATTAAGGACTCAACTAACCAGATTACTTGTTTCTTTGTAATGCTTTGTAATACTTTGTATGTCATTGGATTGATCAGAGGGAACAGCATTCTGACCGCGTACAGAAGCCCAAGGCTGTTTCTGTCAGCCAGTGCCTCTTCATCCAAATTAGAAAGAAAGCTTTGTTCGTGAGGAATTAAAAAAAATGCTGGAAATGCATAAGGGCATGGTGGCGCCTTAGTTCGATCCTGACTACAGGTTCTGTCTGTACGTAGTTTGCGCATTCTCCCCGTGACTTTCGTGGGGTTTCTCCTGGTGCTCCGGTTTCCTCCCACACTCCAAAGACATGCATCTTTGTAGGCTAATTGGTTGAGTAAAATTGTAATTGTCCCTAGTGTGTGTAGGATAGTGTCAGTGTGCAGGGATTGCAGGCCGGCATGGGCTCAGTTGGCCAAAGGGCCTATTTCCGCGCTGTATCTAACAGTCATAGACTGTCATACATTGTGGAAACAGGCCCTTCAGCCCAACTCGCCCACACCGGCCAACATTGTCCCAGCTACCCCAGTCCCACTAGCTTGCGCTTGGTCTATAACCCTCCAAACCTGTTCTATCCATGTACCTGTCCAACTATCTCTTAAACGATGGGATAGTCCCAGACTCAACTACCTCCCCTGGCAGCTTGTTCCATACACCCACCACCCTCTGTGTGAAAATGTTACCCCTCGGATTCCTATTAAATCTTTTCCCCTTCACCTTGAACCTATGTCCTCTGGTCCTCGATTCCGAAATTCCTCCAGGGATGCACTTGATCCCCGCTGCCTATACCTGTCACATGCATCCTTCTTGTTTTTGACTAATGTCTCGATTTCCCTCATCAGATAAGCTTCATTATGTTTGCCTGCTGTTCCATTCACTCTAACGGGGACGTACACATGCTGAGCTTTTGTCAGCACTTTTAAAAACATCCCACTTGGACAATGTTCCTTTCCCCTCAAATAACCTACTTCAGTCAATTTGAGCTAGACCTTCTCTCATACCCTCAAAGTTGGCCTTACCCCAATTACGTAGAAAATACATAGAAAATAGGTGCAGGAGGCCATTCGGCCATTCGAGCCTTCACCGCCATTCATTGTGATCATGACTGATCGTCCCCAATCAATAACCCGTGCTAACCTTCTCTCCATTTCCCTTGACTCCACTAGCCCCTAGAGCTCTATCTAACTCTCTCTTAAATCCATCCAGTGATTTGGCCTCCGCTGCCCTCGGTGACAGGGAATTCCACAAATTCACAACTCTCTGGGTGAAAACGTTTTTTCTAACCTCAGTCTTAAATGACCTCCCCTTTATTCTAAGACTGTGGCCCCTGGTTCTGGACTCGCCCAATATTGAGAACATTTTTCCTGCATCTAGCTTGTCCAGTCCTTTTATAATTTGATATATTTTTTATAAGATCCCACCTCATCCTTCTAAACTCCAGTGAATACAAGCCTAAACCCCGGTACCTGTAGTTCAGTTCCCATACCCCGGAACATTGGGCTACCTTTTCAATCTTTCCTCATATGACAGTCCCGCCATCCCAGGAATCAATCTCGTGAACCTAAGCTGCACTGCCTCAATCGCAAAGATGTCCTTCCTCAAATTAGGAGACCAAAACTGTACGCAATACTCCAGATGTGGTCTTACCAGAGCCGTATACAACTGCAGTTGAGCATTTTAACATGTTGACCCTCTCCGTCCCTATCCATAACTATCTTAAACCTAATCGAACTGTGGACACTGGTCCCAAAAGGCTCCTCCACACACACTTCATCAACTTGCCCTTCCCAATTTCCCAATACTAGATCCAGCGTTGCCCTCTCACGTGTGGGGGCCTCTACATACTGTTTATGAAAACTCTCCTGAACATTCTTGAGTAATTGCACCCCATCTGTACCCTTCACACTATGATTTTCCCAGTCGATATTGAGAAAGTTGAAATCCCCTACCACAACAACCTTATTTGACCTGCAGCTGTCTGCAATCTGCACATTTGTTCTTCTAATTCCCATTGACTATTCGGGGGTCTGTAGTACCCCCCAACAAGGTGATCATCCCTTTCTTGTTCCTCAGCTCCACCCATACAGCCCCACTAGACAAAACCATCCGTGGTGTCACCTCTGAACACAGCCGTGACATCCTCCTTAACCAACAATGCAACCCCCCCCTCCTCATTTTCCCTCACCCCTGTCTCTCCTAAAGCTCCTGTACCTCGGAACATTGAGCTACCTGTCCTGCCCCTCTCTTAACCAGGTTTCAGTCGTGTCTGTAACGTCCCAGTCGCTAGTACCGATCCATGCCCTAAGCTCATCTGCCTTACTCGCCAAGCCCCTTGCATTAAAATACATGCAGTTTAAACCAACCCTCCTTCTCGCTCTCTGGTTTTTTGCCTATTCTGTCCATTAACCTGTCCCACACCACCCTCCATACCAACGTCTAATATCTCACGTGCCTCTGTCCTGCACGAGATCCCACCCCTCTGCCAATCTAGTTTAAACCCTCCCGTGCAGCATTAGCAAACCTTCCCGCTAGGATGTTGGTCCCCCTACATTTTAGGTGCAACCCGTCCCTTTTATGCAGGTCACACCTGCCCCAGAGAGATCCTAATGTTCCAGAAATCCAAATCCCTGCCCCGTGCACCAACTCCTCAACCACACATTAATTTCCTCTATCTTCCTATTCTTACCTTCACTAGCACGAGGTACTGGAAGATACCTACGAATACTACCCAATATCACTATCCTGCTTTTCAGTCTTTTACCCAATTCCGTAAACTCATGTTGCAGAACCTCCTTCCTCTTCCGACCTGTATCATTCGTACCAACATGCACAAAAACCTCCTGCTGCTCCCCCTCACACTTGAGGATGCCGTGCAGCCGCTCCAAGACGTCCTGGACCCTGGCACCAGGGAGGCAACACACCATCCGGGAGTCTCACCTGTTGCCGCAGAATCTCCTGTCCGCACCTCTAACGATGGAGTCTCCCACCACTACAGCTCTGCCTGACGTCACCCTTCCCCATTGAGCCTCAGCACCAGGGTTGGAATCACAGCCCTGGCTACCACTCAGTCTTGTTGTGTCGTCCGCTTCCAAGAGGGTGAACCTGTTTTCAGTAGGTACAACCACCAGCGTCTCCTGCACTCCACGTTTATTCCTCTTTCTCACAGTCACCCACCTTCGCTTTTCCTGTATCCTTGGTGTGACGACCTCACTGAAGGTCTTGTCCAGGAAACTCTCATTTTCCCAGATGGCCCTGAGGTCATCCAGCTGCTGCTACAACACGTTCATTCAGGAGCTGCACTTTAATCTCTAACCTAATTAACAACTTCAGGACTAATTAGTACCTTACATGAACCTGGGTCTTGGCGCTCTTTTTAAACTGTCTTTCCCTGTGACTTACCTTCTTTCTCACGGACTTTCAAGTCAATAGTCTCCTCTGCTTCTCCTTGTTGCTTTTCCGAGCGACACGAAAGGACTGGGAATAGGACCGGGTCTTGGCTCTCTAAAATAAAACTAAACTAAAGTCGTTGGTGATGCCACACTTCGAGCATTGTGTTAGGTCTTGGTCACCCAATACAACGAATATGCTGTTAATTTGGAAAAAGTGCAGAGAAGATTTACGAGGATGTTGGCAAGACTTGAGGGCCCGAGTTCATAACTCATTCTTGCACGAGAATTGTTAATAAAAACAGCAATTGCTCTTTAAGGTTGTAGAACCACACAAGAGTACTGGGATGAGACGGGCTGACATGACTTCCCATGCTGTTTGCCTCCATGACTCAGTCAGGCAGCATCTATGCGGACAGAAACAGCTAAGAGTCAGCAGTGGTTAATTGTCACTTGTGCCAGCGACTAGATCAATAAAATTCTTACTTGCTGAAGAAGCTGTTTCTGAAACTGGAGGTGTGTGTTTTCACACTTTTGTTCCTCTTGCCCGATTGGAGAGGGGAGAAGAGGAAGTGACCGGGGTGAGACTCAGACGATATTATGCTGTTGCTCGTGCCGAAGCAGCGTGAAGAGTAGATGGAGTCAATGGAAGGGAAGTTGATTCGTGTGATGGTCTGGGCTGTGTCGAAGATTCTCTGCAATTTCTTGCGGTCTTGGATGGAATTGTTCCCAAATCATGCTGTGATGCATCCTGATAAAATGCCTTCCAGAGCGGAAAAACAACAAATAAACATACAATAAATTATTAATGTTTCTAGGGTAACCAGACCATGATAGTGCAAGCTAAAGTATGTACTGTAACCTCACAATTCCTAGTGTTC
The DNA here is from genome assembly GCA_963514005.1 of Raja brachyura. Next base: position 4,993,793 of record OY740809.1, on the reverse strand, counting down.
CTCATAGTTCTGTGTTGAGGTAGGATGGTGAAGAGTAGCTCAAGATTTCATGTTTCAGGTCACTGGCCTTTCACCGGAATGGAAACTGAAATGTGCCTGACCCAAATTCTTAACTATTTTCCCAGGTTAGAAGAGTTAAAACCTAGAGGGCATAGATTTAAGGTGAGAAGTGAAAAACGTAATGGTGACTAGACTAAGTGGGCCCATGTTCACACAGGAGGGCTGGTCCCCTAAAGTAATTTTCCACCTCTCCACCAATTCCAATATTTGTTGCCAATGGGGGAGGTGGAACTATCTGGAGCACTAGTATGGGTGTTGTGGACCAAAGGCACTGGTTTCCAGAGGGATAGTATGGGCATTGTGGGCTGAATGGATTCTTGGGCTGGCAGCTCAGTCACTCAGGCCTAGTAGGCTGGCAGCTCAGTCACTCAGGCCTGGTGGGCTGGTGGGCTGGCAGCTCAGACACTCAGGGATGGTAGGCTGTCAGCTCACACTCAGGCCCGGTGGACTGGCAGCTCAGTCACTCGGGACTGGTGCGCTGGCAGCTCAGTAACTCAGGGCTGGTGGGCTGGCAGCTCAGTCACTCAGGGCTGGTGGTCTGGCAGATCAGTCACTCATGGCTGGTGGGCTGGCAGTTCACTCATGGCTATTTCTTGAAATTACATTTCAAGCAGAGTGCAGGTCACCAAATTCAATTTCATAGTATTTCAGGAAGAGTGCAGGCTACCAAATATAATTGAATAGCATTTCAGTAAGAGTTCAGGCCACCAAACTCAATTTCATAGCATTTCAGGCAGAGTGCAGGCCACCAAACTCAATGTCATAGCATTTCAGGCAGATTGCAGACCACCAAGCTCAATGCCATAGCATTTCAGGCAGAGTGCAGGCCACCAAATGCAATACCATAGCATTTCAGGCAGAATGCAGGCCACCAAACTCAATGTCTTAGCATATCAATAAGAGTGCAGGCCACCAAACTCAATGTCATAGCATTTCAGGCAGAGTGCAGGCCACCAAACTCAATGTCATAGCATTTCAGGCAGAGTGCAGGCCACCAAGCTCAATGTCGTAGCATTTCAGGCAGATTGCAGGCCACCAAACTCAATGTCATAGCATTTTATACAGAGCGCAGGCCACCAAACGCAATGCCAAAGAATTTCAGGCAGAGTTCTGGCCACCAAACGCAATGCCATAGCATTTCAGGCAGAGTGCAGGCCACCAAATGCAAAGCCATAGCATTTCAGGCTCAGTGCAGGTAACCAAACGCAATGCCATATAATTTCAGGTATAGTGCAGGCCATCACATTCAATGTCACAGCATTTCAGGCAGAGTGCAGGCCACCAAACTCAATGTAATAGCATTTCTGGCAGAGTGCAGGCCACCAAATTCAATGTCATAGCATTTCAGGCACTGTGCAGGCCACCAAACTCAATGTCATAGCATTTCAGGCAGATTGCAGGCCACCAAATTGCCGAACAACTCATTGCATTGTCATTGAGGGCTAACAAATCATTTATTGCAAGTACATTGCAGATTCACAGATCAGTTGATTCACAACTTAGAATCACAGTTGTGGACTCTCCCTCGCGATCTTCCAGAGTGACTGACTCACGCCCAGGCATGTGGGTTTTTACAGTCCTGCCCCCACCCCCCCCAGAAGGGGAATTACCTTCATCATGGTGATTGCCAGGCGAGAGGACCAATCAGATGATCTGAAGATTTTTAAAACATTCACAACTTTTTTATTTTTCACTGATGGGAAAAATCCTCAGGACTGCCTCAGCGGAGGAGGACTGTGAGTAAGAGAGCCAAACATTATAGCGCTATATGGTAGTGTTTTTTTTCTAAAATCAATATACAGCACAGACAGATAGTGGTCAAGATAAGGCTTTTAGTTACATAGATATGAGATTAAAGCTTTTCGCACAGACGATGTGCATGTATGGAACTAATGCCAGAGTGGATTGGGAGGTGGATACAATTAAAACATGTAAAAGATGTTTCAACAGCATATGGATAGGAAAACTTTCTAGGTTTACAGGCCAAACACAAGCAAATGGGATTAGTTTAGATAGATGTGTTGGTTGGCATGGATGAGTTGGGCCGAAGGACCCGGGTTTGATCTTGACCACGGGTGCTGTCTGTATGGATTTTGTACCTTCTCCCCATTACCTGTATGTGGAGTTTCAGTTTCCTCCCACACTACAAAAACATACAGGTTTGTAGGTAAATTGGCTTTGGTAAAGATTATAAATTGTCCTTGGTGCGTAGGAGAGTGCTAATGTATGGAGATCGATGGTCAGTGCGGACTCGGTAGGTCTCTGGAATCTCTAAACTAAACGAAACTAAACTAATTGTGTCACACTGAATGACTGTTTGGTGGAACTGAGATGTTGGTGCATTCAAGCAGGGACATACTTGCACATAAGGGTGAATTAGAAAGATACACAGTGTTCTGCTTAATATGGACCGTTGCTTAATATGGACCTGCAAAATAACATTCATATGAAACTAGTAGCTTAGCGGGGAATGTACATTTCAAAACTGAGCAGCACTAACTTGTAATGGGCAAAAAACAATTGTTCTTTTGTGTACAGTCAGCACCATTCAGCAATAATTTACATAAATTGAGTTGCTTCTCTCAAATAGCATCAGGCGTTAATGTGTAAAATATGGACTCACAAGTAATGAATTCTCTGCATTATAAGTACTTTTTTATTTCTGTCTCCATATGGAACAGGCTATTATATAACATCAAAGCACTTAAGGTGTAAATTTATTTTAAAATGTGTTCAGTGGACCATCATAGTTCAAAGATTAAATCTGGAGGTAATTTAACAGATGCTGGTATTCATAAACCATACTGTACGTGATGTGTGGGGTCCTTCGGCAATGCTTATTCCATTGATGTTTATAGACTCTATCTGCAAAATAATAAGTAGACCTTTGCTCGTGTTTGAATACAGGGTTGGTTAGATTTGGTTCTGACTAAGGACCAAATCTAATCTGACTAACCCCTCCTTGACAAAGCACAGAGTCTAAGGTGATTTTTCTCCAATTTGAAATGGTTAGTGATTTGCTGAAATTAAAATTAATTTCTGTTTTCAAGACAGAGTTGGATAAAGCACTTTGAGCTAATGGAATCAAGGGATATGAGGTGAAAGCAAGAATGGGGTACTGATTTTGGATGATCAGCCATGATCATATTCAATGGTGGTGCTGGCTCGAGTGCTCTATAGTCATAGAGTGATACAGTGTGGAAACAGGCCCTTCGGCCCAACTTGCCCACACTGGCCAACATGTCCCAGCTACATTAATCCCACCTGCCTGCATTTGGTCCATATCCCTCCTGCACCTACCCATACTCCTGCACCTATTTACTATGTATCTATGAAGTGAGTTTCTCTGACACGACTATTATCATTGGACACCCCGATTTCATCTGAGAGAACAATGATGATGAAGCTTTCTCTTCAACTGTTGGAATTTGATATGACTCAGGTGAGGCACCTCACAGGCAGTTAACATTAATAGCTTTAGTTTAGTGATACAGTGCAGAAACAGGACCATCAGCCCACCGAGTCTGCACCAAACAGCAATCCTTGTACATTAGCACTATATTTATATTACTAAAAGTCTGATCTTGACCGTTTTTGGCCCACTGTGCTGCGATTTCCAAGAGAACACCACCACCTATGGCCGTCATTTTTGGCCACCTCGCTCAGAGCCCACGTCCGCCTTACTGGACCAGAAGATTTTTCCCATCGATGAAAAATAAGAGAGATATTAATGGTTTTTTTTAAATTCTCCATTCTCTCTGTTCTCTCTGCCGCCCCCACTGGTGGCAGGGGGGTGAGTGATTATAAAACCCGGAAGTGTCATGCCTCACTCAGTCTCTGCCAGACCCAGGAAGCGAGAGGGTCACGGCTCTCAGAGCTGTGAATAACACTGAATGGACGTCTACTCTACGGTGAGTCCCCTTGATGTGGCTGCTGCCAGTTTGTTTACTTATTTTTAGGTTAGTGTTCACAAAATAAATTTTGGTTGTCAGGTGGCTGCTTGCTGCCCAATTGTTTGCCTCGCCTTTTAAAAAAAGAGTTTGTGTTCACAACATGAATTTTGGTTGTCAGGTGGCTGCTTGCTGCCCAATTGTTTGCTTCGCCTTTTAAAAAAAAGTTTGTGTTCACAAAATAAATTTTGGTTGTCAGGTGGCTGCTTGCTGCCCAATTGTTTGCATCGCCTTTTTGAAGAGTTTGTGTTCACAAAATGGATTTTGGTTGTCGGTTGGCTGTGGCCCAGCTGTTTGCCTCGCGTTTTTAAAAAGTTTGTGTTCACAAAATGGATTTTGGTTCTCAGGTGGCTGCGGACCAATTGTTTGCCTCGCCCTTTTAAAGAGTTTGTGTTCACAAAATGAATTTTGGTTGTCAGGTGGCTGCAACCCAATTGTTTGCCTCACCTTTTTAAAGAGTTTGTGTTCTCAAAATGGATTTTGATTGTCATGTGGCTGCGGCCCAATTGTTTGCCTTGCCTTTTTAAAGAGTTTGTGTTCACAAATGAATTTTGTTTTTCAGGTGGCTGCGACCCAATCATTTGCCTCACCTTTTTGAAGAGTTTGTGTTCTCAAAATGGATTTTGATTGTCATGTGGCTGCAGCCCAATTGCTTGCCTCGCCTGTTTAAAAAAAAGTTTGTGTTCACAAATGGATTTTGTTTGTCAGGTGACTGCGGCCAATTGTTTGCCTCACCTTTTTAAAGCGTTTGTCAGGTGGCTGCTTGCTGCCCAATTGTTTGCCTTGCCTTTTTAAAAAGTTTGTGTTCACAAAATGGATTTTGGTTGTCAGATGGCTGCTTGCTGCCCAATTGTTTGCCTTGCCTTATTAAAAAGTTTGTGTTCACAAAATGGATTTTGGTTGTCAGGTGGCCTCAGCCCAATTGTTTGCCTCACCTTTTAAAAAGGTTTGTGTTCACAAAATTGATTTTGGTTGTCAGTTGGCTGCGGCCCAATTGTTTGCCTCGTCTTTTTAAACAGTTTGTGTTCACAAAATGAATTTTGGTTGTCATTTGGCCTCTTGATGCCCAATTGTTTGCCTTGCCTTCTTAAAAAAAGTTTGTGTTTACAAAATGAATTTTGGGTGTCAGGTGGTTGCTTGCTGCCCAATTGTTTTCCTCACCTCTTTTTAAAATAGTTTGTGTTCACCAAATGAATTTTGGTTGTCAGGTGACTGCTTGCAGCCTAATTGTTTGAAGAGTTTGTTCCCACAAAATGGATTTTGGTTGTCAGGTGGCTGCTTGCTGCCGAATTGTTTGCCTCGCATTTTTAAAAGTTTTTGTGTTCACAAAATGGATTGTGGTTGTCAGGTAGCTGCGGCCAAATTGTTTGCCTTGGCTTGGCTTTTAAAATCGTTGTAACTGTCGGCTTCCAGCCCAAGAATCCTTTCGGCCCACAATGTCTATACTAGCCCTCTGAAAACCAGTACCATCGGCCTGCAACACCCATGCTAGCGCAACAGAAAGGCCCCCCCCCCCCCCCCCCCCCCCCCCCCACTGTCGAGAAATATTGGAATTGGTGGAGAGGTGGAATATTGCATTGGTGACCAGCCCTCCCGTGTGATGCTGGGACCCAACGGGTCCCACTTAGTCTAGTAGTCCCTATATGCAGGATTGGAATTGTTAATTGACCAAACCATATAAGATTGGAATGTGTCCTCCCATGAAGTACACTTATGAAACCTGTGGGGCATTAACTACAATGTCATTTTCATGGTCACTTTTTATCCACTTCCTTTCAGTTTATTCATAAAATGAATTGTACTTTACAATGGCTGGTTCAGTCAGTTTAGACCCCTATATTTGTTCAGTTCATTCTTAAATTCTTTATATTCTTGAGGTATTTGAGGTTCAACCTGACTGATTTCGGGATTACAGGGTAAGGAATCAATTATCAAAGGGTGCACCCCCAGACTCATTCATGAAATCAATGATAATTTTAAAAGCATTGAAAGCCTATGTAATCCAAGAAAACCAAAGGAAAGGAAGTCATAGAAAGACGTAGCAGCATGGTGGTGCAACGGTATGGTTGCTTCCTTACAGCACCAGAGAACCTGGTTCGATCCTGCCTGCGGGTGCTGTCAGTATGGAGTTTGTCCCTTCTCCCCGTGACCGCATGGGATATCTCCAAGATCTTCAGTTTCCCCCCAGACAAGTCTTTCACACAGAGGTTGGTGGGTATGTAGAATAATAAACTGCTTGCTTTGCCTTGGTTTGCCTTGCCTTAAAGTCCATGTCTTGCGTTGCCTCCAAGTCCACGTGGGACTGGGACTCTATTAGGATTGCGCTGGGACCTTTACTGAGTGTGATATATGTGAATAATTTAGACGTGGATCTAGGGGGCATGATCTGTCAGTTCACAGTTGACTCGAAGATTAGACGAGATGTTGAGAGTGTGGAGGGTAGTCTTTGGCTACAGGGTAATGTCAATGCTTTGGGGACTTGGGCTGAGAAATTTAGCATATGGAATATAATCCTAGTGAATGTGAGTGTTTGCATTTTGGAACATTATTGTGGTGACGAGATACCATGAATGGTGGAGTTAATAGAGAGTATTGATGAATAAAGGGCTCTTAGTGTGTGAGGTCCATGAAGCTGGTAAGGCAAGTAGATAATATGGTTAAGTAGGCAGGTGGAATTTTGGGCTTTGCTAATTGGGCCAGTAAATACAGTGTAGGGACATTTCAGTCCCGCTTTATACATTACTTGTCTGTCCTCGACCAAAGTACTACAGATATTTCTGTCCCCACAATGTGGGAGGACTGATAGCGTTAGAAAAGGTGCAGAGGAGATTCAGTAAGGTTGCCTAAATCGAGCATTTCAGTAATGAGGGACTGGAGAGGCAAGGGCTGTTCTCACTGCAGTGGAGGAAGTGAAAAGGGGACATGATTAAGGTGTAAATCATTGTAAGGGATATAGGCGTCCGGACTCTTTTCTTCATATGAGAGGTAGATAAAATGGGAGGGCATAGTTTTAAAATAGGTAAGAGTGTCAGAGGGGTTTTGAGGGAATGAGGGTTTGAAAGGTTTTTTTAACCTAGAGAATAGTGAGTACCTGGAATCCATTGACTGAAAGTCTCATGTAAGCAGATTCACTGGTAACATTTAACAGGTCATAGAGTCATAGAGTCTTACAGCGGGGAAACAAGCCCTGCAGCCCAACTTGCCCAAACCAACGAACATGTCCCAGCTCAGTCTGAAGAAGGGTCTCAACCCGAAATGTCACCCATTCCCACTATCCAGCGATGCTGCCTGTCCCACTCAGTTACTCCAGCATTTTGTGTCTGTCTTCGGTATAAACCAGCATCCGTAGTTCCTTCCTACACATGACCCATCTACACTAGTCCCACCTTTCCACACTTGTCCCATATCTTTCTAAACCTGCCCTATACATGTATCTGCCTAACTGCTTCTTAAACATTGTTGAGATGAGCATTTGGATCACGTTGGCATAGAAGGCTCTGGGACAAGGGCTGGAAGAGGGGATTGATACAGATAGGTGTTCACTGATGATGTGGGCATACTTTATGAATATGACTGTGAGCAAGAGATTTGGCTATTCAGCAGAGGGGAAAGACAGCTATTTGACAGATAATTAAAAGGTATCTGTTCATTGATGGTGGAGTGAGATGACTGATAAATGAATGAAAATAGAAGGGAGGACAGCCCATTGATGGAAGATTAATAACTATCCATTGAAAATTAATAGAAGCTGCTAATTGATACCAATGAGGGGATTAATAAGGCAGAATATTAGATGAGGAAGGTTTAAACTGATCTTGAATGATGATAAAACTGGAAAAATTAAAAACTTACAGGATCAATTTTGAAATGATTGATCAAGAAATGGCCAGATAAATAACCACACAAGATGGGCATTGAGATTTAACTTGTATTTAAAGTCTATTGACCACTCGGACAAAGCAACTCAGGGAAGAAATTGAAATGACATAAAAGCTATATTGGCTCTCTAAATAAAGGTAATCAAACGTTAAAACATAGGGGATACAGTTAACGCTCCACAAAAATATTAACCTTGACTGAACATTAACAAAAATCAAATAGTAATTTTCAGCATGATTGGCATTGTTAAATGATGACCAATCTCGTGGAATCAAAATAGTGATTTTAAGTTACTTTAGAAAACTATACATGATATTACAGAGATTAGCACCACGCTGAGCATTTCTAGTTAAATCATTTTTTGATGGTCTAGTTTCTAAATCCACTCTTGGCCATATTTTCTGTGGTGTTTCCATGGGTTGCTCCTTTAATGTGAAGGTTTTTCTCGTCATGAACCTCTTTGTAGATAAAAGCTGATATCTTGCCTGAAGAGAACCTTTAATAGACCTTTAGGATGGAGGACCCTGCCCGAAGGCTTGTCGGACGGTGGTACCAGTAGAGACTGCCAGAGATGTCGGGCGGGGAGTAGTAGGCTGGTGGGAGGGTGAACCGGGTTAATGTCGGCTGGAGGAGGTACTCCGAGGCACAAAAATGGCCAGGTGAGAAGAGGAGAGGATCATCGATTGGCAGGCCAATCTGGTCGAGAGTGACGGAGGAAGGCCCTGCAGCAGCCTGGGGCTGACCTGGATTGGAATCCACGCCAGTAGACCGAGCGCGTGGGCAGATCGGACTTTGGAATTTGGAAATGGTGCCAAAACATCGCGCCTTCATGAGTAATTATACAAAGAGAATTTCACTGTGCAATTGCACATGACAAATGAAGCACCATTGAACCATTGAACCATCTAAACATTGAACATTCAAGGAAAATTGTCTTGCAAGTTGTCCACTCAACATTGTTAGCTGAGAAGACTGGTGAACTCCCTTATGCATTTGATTTACAAGCCTAAATATGAATTTAACCCTCATTTAACCTCACACTATTAGCAGTCTTATTAACTGATCCCAATTAACATTAAATCACAATAATGCTTCGAACTGCCTTTTCAACCTGCATGACTCATTTTGTTTAAATAATGCAGAGGATGTTAATTTATGTCATTTATATTCTCTCTATATTTAAAATAATTTTTAAACTGCTGCATTTCTTTGATTGCATCTATTTATTTGTTAATTTAGTTTTATCAATTAATTGCATATATACTAAAAGTTTGACTTTACATTTGCAGTCCATAGATAGTATTGGACATAAGTTCATAAGTGATCGGAGCAGAATTAGGCAATTTGGCACATCAAGTCCACCCCGCCATTCAATCATGCCTTATCTATCTTTCTCTCTTAAACCCTTTCTTCTGGTGTCTCCCCATAAACTCTGACACCCGTACTAATCAAGAATCTATCTACCTCTGCTTTAAAAGTATCCATTGACCTGGCCTCCACTACATTCTGTAGCATTGAATTCCACAGATTCCTCCCTCCAACTAAATACATATAACCATATAACCATATAACAATTACAGCACGGAAACAGGCCCTCTCAGCCCTTCCAGTCCGTGTTGACCATTTATTTTCCCCTAGTCCCATCTACCTCAGACCATACCCCTCCATTCCCTTCCCGTCCATATACCTATTCACTTTACTTTTAAATGTTAAAATCGATCCTGCCTCCACCAATTCTGCTGGAAGATCATTCCACACAGCCACCACTCTCTGAGTAAAGAAGTTCCCCCTCATGTTACCCCTATACGTCTGTCCCTTAATTCTCATGTCATGCCCTCTTGTTTGAATCTTCCCTACCCTCAATGGGAAAAGCTTATCCACGTCAACTCTGTCTATCCCTTTCATCATTTTAAAGACCTCAATCAAGTCCCCCCTTAACCTTCTGCGCTCCAAAGAATAAAGACCTAACTTGTTCAACCTTTCTCTGTAACTTAGTTGCTGGAACCCAGGCAACATTCTAGTAAATCTCCTCTGTACTCTCTCTATTTTGTTGACATCCTTCCTATAATTAGGCAACCAAAATTGTACACCATATTCCAGAGTTGGTCTCACCAATGCCTTGTACAATTTTAACATTACTTCCCTACTCCTATATTCAATGCTCTGATTTATAAAGGCCAGCACACCAAAAGCTTTCTTTACCACCCTATCTACATGCAATTCCACCTTCAGGGAACTATGCACAGTTATTCCTAGATCCCTCTGTTCCACAGCATTCCTCAATTCCCTACCATTTATCATGTACGTCCTATTTTGATTTGTCCTGCCAAGATGTAGCACCTCACACTTATCAGCATTAAACTCCATCTGCCATCTTTCAGCCACTCTTCCAAATGTCCCAAATCTCTCTGTAGTCTTTGAAAATCTACTTCATTATCCACAGCACCACCTATCTTAGTATCATCTGCATACTTACTTATCCAATTTTCCACCCCATCATCTAGATCATTGATGTACATGACAAACAACAGTGGACCCAACACATATCCCTGAGGCACCCCACTGGTCACCGGCTTCCACCCTGACAAACAGCCATCCACCATTACTCTCTGGCATCTCCCATTCAGCCACTGTTGAATCCATCTTGCTACTCCGCCATTAACACCCAAAGATTGAGCCTTTGTTAACCAACCTTCCATGGGGAACCTTGTCAAAGGCCTTACTGAAATCCATATAGACAACATCCACTGCTTTACCCTCATCAATTTCCCTAGTAACCTCTTCAAAAGATTCAAGAGGTTTTGTCAAACATGACCTTCCAGGTACAAATCCATGTTGACTGTTCTTGATCAGACCCTGTTTATCCAGATTCTTATATATATTATCTCTAAGTATCCTTTTCATGAATTTTCCCACCACTGGGGTCAATCTAACAGGTCTATAATTGCTAGGTTTATTCTTTGAACCCTTTTTAAACAATGGAACAACATGCGCAGTACACCAATCCTCCGTCACTATTCCAGTTTCTAATGACATTTGAAATATTTCTGTCATAGCCCCTGCTATTTCTACACTAACATCCCTCAATGTCCTAGGGACTATCCTGTCAGGACCTGGAGACTTATCCACTTTTATGTTTTTCAAAAGTGTCAGTACTTCCTCCTCTTTCAATCTCATAGATTCCATAGCTACTCTACTTTTTTCCCTTACCTCACAGTGTTCAATATCCTTCTCCTTGGTGAATACCGAAGAAATGAAATTGTTCAATATCTCCCCCATCTCTTTTGGCTCTGCAGATAGCTGTCCATTCTGGCTCTCTAATGGTCCAATTTTATCCCTCGTTATCCTTTTGCTATTAATATAGCTGTATTAACCCTTTGCATTTACGTTCACCTTTCTTGCCAAAGCAAGCTCATATATTCTTTTAGCTTTTCTTATTTCTTTCTTAAGATTCTTTTTACATTCTTTATACTCATCTAGCACCTCATTTACTCCATGCCTCCTATAATTATTGTAGATATCTCTCTCTTTTCGAACCAAGTGTCCAATTTCCCTTGAAAACCATGGCTCTTTCATATTTTTACCATTTCCTTTCAACCGAACAGGGACATAAAGATTCTGTACTCTTACAATCTCCCCTTTAAATATCCTCCATTTCTCTTCTACATCCTTCCCATAAAACAAAATGTCCCAATTCACTCCTTTTAAATCATTACGCATTCCCTCAAAGTTAGCCTTTCTCCAATCAAAAATCTCAACCCTAGGTCCAGTTCTGACTCTCTCCATAATTATATTGAAACTAATGGTACTGTGATCACTGGTCCCGAAGTGCTCACCAACGCATACCTTTGTCACCTGACCTGCCTTATTTCCTAACAGGAGGTCCAGCACTGCCCCTTCTCTGGTTGATACCTCTATGTATTGCTGCAAAAAACTATCCTGCACACATTTTACAAACTCCAAACCATCCAGGCCATTTACAGAATGTGTTTCCCAGTCTATTTTTGGAAAATTGAAATCTCCCACAATCACTACCTTGTGCTTACTACTAATATCTGCTATCTCCTTACAAATTAGCTCTTCCAATTCTCGCTCCCCATTTGGCGGTCTATAATACACCCCTAAAAGTGTTGCTACACCGTTCCCACTTCTCAGTTCCACCCAAATAGCCTCCCTAGATGAGCCCTCTAATCTATCCTGCCAAAGCACTGCTGTAATATCTTCTCTGACAAGCAATGCAACCCCTCCACCTCTGGTCCCTCCAATTCTATCCCACCTGAAGCAACGAAATCCTGGAATATTTAGTTTTTAATCACAACCCTCCCGCAACCATTTTTCACTGATTGCCACATCATATTTCCAGGTGTCAATCCAGGCTCTAAGTTCATCCACCTTTCTTACAATGCTCCTAGCATTAAAATATACACATTTTAGAAACCCACCATCCCTTATTCTCTGTTTATTATCTTTACATTTCTCCTAATCTCCTCCCTAAAGGAATGTCCTTCAATTCTGAGGCTATGACTTCCGATCCTAGACTCTCCCTCTAGTGAAAACATCCTCTCCACATCCACTCTATCCAGGACATGTTGTGTAGGAAGAAACTGCAGATGCTGGTTTGCACTGAAGGTAGACACAAAATGTTGGAGTAACTCAGCGTGTCAGGCAGCATCACTGAAGAAAAGTAATTGCAGGTCCAGACCCTACTTCAGACTCACCAGACATGTCAGGACCTGTTGTCAGATTGGCATAGAGAGAAACCGGCACAGAAACAGACTCTTCAACCCAACTCATCCATGCATCCCCCATCTAAGCCAGTCCCACTTGCCTGCATTTGATCCATATCTCTCTAAACCTTTCCTGTCCTTGTTCAAGTCTCTTTCAATGGTAAGCAAAAGTTACAGCAGGATTTTGATCATTGGGCAAGTGACCTGAAGAATTGGAGTTAAATGCAAATAAGTAGTAAACACTGTCCAGTCCATCATCGGCTCTGACCTTCCTTCCATCGAGGGGATTTATCACAGTCGCTGCCTCAAAAAGGCTGGCAGCATCATCAAGGACCCACACCACCCTAGCCACACACTCATCTCCCTGCTACCTTCGGGTGGAAGGTACAGGAGCCTGAAGACTGCAACAACCCGGTTTAGGAATAGCTACTTCCCCACAGCCATCAGGCTATCAAACTTAGCTCGGAACTCTGAACATTAATATCCCTCCATCTGCTATTTGCACTTTATTAATTTATTAAGTCATGGGTGTATTTATGTATAGAATTGTAGTCAATGCCTTCTATGTTCTGTGTTAAAGAAGGAACTGCAGATGCTGGAGAATCGAGGGTTACACAAAAAGCTGGAGAAACTCAGCGGGTGCAGCAGCATCTAAGGAGCGAAGGAGATAGGCGACGTTTCGGGTCGAGACCCTTCTTCAGACCCTTCTATGTTCTGTTGTGCTATGCAAAGAAAGATTTTAATTGTCCTGTCAGGGACACATGACAATAAACTCTTTTGACTTTGACTTTTGATAAGTGTGAAGTGTTGCACTTTGGGAAGTTAAACCAGGACAGGAGCTTTACCATGAATGGTGGGGCCTTGGGGAATGTTATAGAACCAAAAGATCTAGGAATGTGGGTGCACAGTTCTCTGAAAGTGGTGCCACAGGTACATAGGGTGGTCAAGTCGGCTTTTGGTGCATTGGTCATCATCAACGCGAACGAGCGGCAGGTCTGCACGGGAGTCGCATAGCCCCGCAGCTGCGTCAGGTAGCGACTTCCTATCACGGCACCCGGATTCTTACCTCGACGAGGCACGGGCCAGTGATAGAAGCCTCAGGAGTTCCTTTGGACCTGAGGGTTCCGACCTATCATCTGCATTTGGTGGAGAAGGTCGTATGGAACGTATGGAACGTATGATGGAGCGCATCCTGCAACAGAATCTTCAACAGCAGGACATGCCCAGTTCCAGGAGATTTTCAATGGGAGGTAATATATCTCCATCATCGATGGGAAGTGCAAGGCAGCCAGGGGAAGAGGAAGAGATTCTGGTTCACGAATCTGTGGCACCTGAAATTACTCAGGAAGAACTGCTGGATGTGGTATCCAAGTTAGCACAACCCAAGTCTTCGGGTCAACCCCTCAAACCAAAACTGGCTGCTGGTATTGACTTTCTTACCACCCATCAATTACAAGACCAGGTCCTTGCTGAAGCCATGAATCGGTATAAGGCACCGAACAACTGCAATTCACTCAATGTGCCAACAGTGAACACACCCATTTGGGGTAATATCTGCCCAGGTATCAGAGCACAAGAGATCAAACTGCAAAAGATCCTGAAGCTGCTCACATCGGGAGCAGATGTGAGCAGCTTCAGGATCTTTTGCAGTTTGATCTCTTGTGCTCTGATACCTGCATTTGCAAGGTCAGTGGATGGCACGGACTTGAGCACTGAACAAGAAGATGCTCTTGCGTTACTGTGTAACACCCAGTACGAAATAAACGCATTCCGGAAAGCCACCATCAAACCCACCTTAAACCCGAAATTTGCAGGGTTATGCAGGGCATCCCCGATGCCACCACCAAGGCAGTTGTTTGGAGAAGACCTACCGAAGCACGTCAAAGACTTGGATGACCATGCGAAGACTGTGGGACTAATGAAGCCACACCCTTCGAGCAGGCAGGTGTCTAGGAGACTACCATACTCCAGTCCACGGGGACCACCCGGAAAATCAGCAAGGACCTACACGCCGGCACCACCGCGTTATCAGCAGCATCAACAGCCGAAGCCTCTTTTAGGGCATGGCCCGTAGCGACCAGCGTGAAAAATGCGGCAGCCACAAAACCCAGCACCTCCATGTCTCACCAAACATGTCAGGGACCGCCGGTAACCATGGAGGTAAGGCGGTCTGGTTTTCATGCAGTTGCATGTTTAACCTCACATGTTGGTGGGAGATTACGTTTCTTTAAGGATGCATGGGATACTATCACTTCAGATGTGTTTATATTACAAAGTATTCAGGGTTATGAAATTGAGTTCATAAATGAACTTCCCCCGCCTCAGCATGTGCCGGACCGCAAATTTGCACTTTCCAACAAGGAAGCAGCGGAGGGCTATGCTGAAATTTTGAGACTACAAGACAAAGGGGTGATAGAAAGAACGATCCACGAACCAGTTGAGTTCGTATCCAACATCTTCACAAAAACCAAGAAAGATGGTGGATGCCGGGTCATCATTGATCTAACCCATTTGAATACTTTTGTAAAATACACCCATTTTAAAATGGACACGTTTGAAACAGCCAAGTCTTTGGTTTCGAAGGGCTGCTTCATGGCATGCATCGATTTAAAAGATGCATACTATTCAGTATCCATTCGGAAACATCACAGGAAGTTCTTGAAGTTTGTTTGGATGGATCAACTTTGGCAAAACAGAGCCTTGCCTAATGGGCTTACCACAGCTCCCAGATTGTTTACCAAATTACTAAAACCAGTGTTAGCAACACTGAGAAGACAAAACCATATGGTTATGGCATATTTGGATGATATACTAATTATAGGAGATACCATGGAATCAACGAAATTGGCAGTCACAGCCACTGCTTCATTATTCCAAAAAGTGGGGTTTATAATCCATCCAGGTAAATCAAAGTTCTACCCATCACAGGTTATGAACTATCTGGGATTCGCAATTGATACCAATCAAATGATTACCTCCATACCTATTAACAAAGCTATGGACATCATCGAGGCATGTAATAATCTGGTCTGCGCCAGTACACCAACAATTAGACATGCTGCCAAGGTAATTGGGAAATTGGTAGCCACTTTTCCACCTACCCAATTTGGACCTTTATATTATCAAAATTTGCAAAGATCCAGGATTTCAGCGTTAAAATTGAATGCTGGACATTTTGATAGACCTATGCAGCTGCCAATAAAGGCAAAAATTGAGTTACAATGGTGGATTGACAATATTCGTAACTCATTCAAACCCATCATTGTGCCTCGCCCGTTGGTGTACTTACAGACTGACGCAAGCTCCCATGGCTGGGGAGCTACTGACAACAACTCTAGTTATGGTGGCAGATGGGACTCACAAGAATCTACCCTTTTGTTGTCACTAGGGATAAATTATTTGGAGGTGCTTGGAGCATTTTACGGACTAAGAGCTTATTGTTCAAAACTTACTGATACTCATGTCCGTCTCCAAATAGACACTGTGGTGCCATATTTAAACCATTTGGGCGGTATCAGGTCAATTTCTTGCGATGAATTGGCTAACACAATTTGGATCTGGTGCATACAACGTAATATTTGGATATCAGCTACCTATCTTCCAGGTAAGCCCAACACAGTGGCGGACACCAGGTCACGAATATTCAATGATAACATTGAATGGATGTTAAATCCCCAAATATTTACTAAAATCACAGCCAAATTTGGTAAACCGGATATTGACCTTTTTGCGTCACGGTTAAACCATCAGGTACCAACATATGTATCATGGGAACCAGATCCTGGGGCAATGGCAATGAACGCTTTCTCGCTGCACTGTGGGAAATGGTTTTTCTATGCATTTCCTCCATTTTGCCTCATCAGTCGGGTATTGCGGAAAATCAAATTAGATTCTGCAAAAGGCATTTGAATCATACCCGACTGGCCTACACAACCATGGTATCCGGTGGTCCTTGGGATGATCAGAGAACCATGGGCTATTTTGGTGATATGTCCTGAATTGGTGACGAACCCTGTTACAGGGGAATACCATCCCTGCCACAGTCATTTGAACTTATTGGCCTGCAGGTTTTGAACAGACCCCTGCTGCAATATGGTCTCACACCAAGGACCATGGATACCATTGGAGCATCGTGCAGGGAGTCAACAAGACGGCAATACCTAACCCAAATAAGAAAATGGGAGGCCTACTGCAGTCGGATGAACATATCATATGACTCCGTCACTATACCACATGTGCTGGAATTTCTTGCGGGGTTGCATCATGATGAGCACTTCAGCTACAGTGCCATCAATAGTGCCAGAAGTGCACTATCTTCCTACCTTACCATTGAAGTAGGATCACACAAACTAGTGTCCAAATTGATGAGGGGTATATTTAATTCAAACCTTCCCCGACCACATTACAACGTCACCTGGGACATTGGGGTAGTATTAACCCTACTCAGGACATGGTCACCCATGGTTGGACTTTCATTGGACAAACTCACCTGGAAATTGGTGATGTTATTGGCACTAACATCAGCACAACGGGTACAGACATTACAAAAAAATCA
Organism: Raja brachyura; assembly: GCA_963514005.1. Next base: position 4,976,622 of record OY740809.1, on the reverse strand, counting down.
ACATCGACAGAATGGTCTCTACCCCGGAGAAAGTAACTTTTTAGGGTTACACAAAAAGCTGGAGAAACTCAGCGGGTGCAGCAGCATCTAAGGAGCGAAGGAGATATACGACGTTTCGGGTCGAGACCCTTCTTCAGACTGGTCAAGGATCAGGTAAACGAGAGATATAGACAGTGATGTGGAGAGATAAAGAACAATGAATGAAAGATATGCAAAAAAGTATTGATGATAAAGGAAACAGTCCATTGTAAGCTGTTTGTAGTGTGAAAATGAGAAGCTAGCGCGACTTGAGTGGGGGGGGGGGGGAGATGGAGAAGTAATGTCAGGGCCAGAGGGCTGAGGAGGAGGTGGGGAGGGGGAGGAGGCAGCCTGGGTTAACAGAATTGAGAAAATTCAATGTTTAAGCCCAGAGGATGCAGACTCCCCAAGCGGAATATGAGGTGCTGTTCCTCCAAATTGCGGTGTTGCTCACTCTGAGCCGTGGAGGAGGCCCAGGACCAAGAGGTCATATACAGAATGGGAGGGGGAGTTGAAGTGCTGAGCCACCGGGAGGTCGGGTTGGTTATTGCGGACCGAGCGGAGGTGTTCGGCGAAATGATCGCCCAGCCTCCGCTTGGTCTCACTGATGTAGATCAGTTGGCATCTGGAGCAACGGATGCAGTAGATGAGTTGGAGGAGGTGCAGGTGAACCTCTGTCGGACTTGGAAGGACTGCTTGGGTCCCTGAAAGGAGTGGATGGGGGAGGTGAAGGGACAAGTGTAGCATCTCTTGCGGTTGCAAGGGAAAGTGCCCGGGGAAGGGGTGGAGCGGGAGGGAAGAGAAGAATTGACAAGGGAGTTGCGGAGGGAGCGGTCTTTGTGGAAGGCAGACGGGGGGGAAATAGGAAGATGTGGCGAGTGGAGGGGTCACGTTGGAGGTGGCGGAACTGGCGGAGGACTATCTGTTGTATGCGCTGGCTGGTGGGGTGAAAGGTGAGGACCAGGGGGACTCTGCCCTTGTTGTGAGTGGGGGAATGGGGAGAGAGGGCAGTGTTGCAGGGTATGGAAGAGACCCTGGTGCGAGCCTCATCTATAGTGGGGGAGGGGAAACCCCGTTCTCAGAAGAATGAGGACATAGTAACTTTTTACATTGACGAGTTACTGAAGCTGCACAGACCTGGGTTTACAGGGCTGCAGCTGGTTTTTCCGGCATACCCCGCTGACATGAGGCTCTGTTTAGCCACCCATATCCATCATTATATAAAAGTGATGCGGACCTTAAGGGGAATGGAGAAGCAGCTGCTGATTAGCCATAAGAAACCACATCACAGAGTGTCGGTACAGACGATCTCCAGGTGGCTCAGGGCCGTGTGGGATGCAGCAGGTATTGACACTAATGTCTTTAAATCCCATTCCACCAGGGCTGCATCCACGTTGGCGACGAAGATCATGGAGGTGCCCATGGACCATATTCTTGCCACAGCGGGCTGGGCTAGTGAAGCCACTTTTCAGCGGTTTTACAATAAACCTGTTACCGCTCCTGTCATGTTCGCGGAGGCCGTGCTGAGTGCTGGTCAGCAACATACAGTTATTGCCCAGTGAGGGTTTTTTTCTTTGTTTATGATTAATAAACATTATTATTTTTCAGTACATTCAGTCTGAAACATGTTTATACTCCTATCCATCCATATTATGGCATGTGTGAGAGCATGGACGTGATCCAGGGCATGAAATCACAGAGCTTTGAAGTCTTCACAAAGTCACTCACGTGACTCCGAAATGAAATAGTAAGATTAAACGAGAACTTACCAGTTTGAAGTTTGATCTTTATTTTATGAGAAGTTGCGATGAGGGATTTCGTGCCCTCCGCTCCCAACCCTCTATCATAAGGTCAACTGGTATATAGTCTCTTCAATCTTACTATAACAAGTCATTTCCTTGTTGTTGGTTCTGTGATTCCACACCGCTGCTTTGTAGAATGTCGCTTCACGAATCCCTAAACTTACTAGTTTAGTTTAGTTTAGTTTATTGTCATGTGTACCAAGACACAGTGAAAAGCTTTTGTTGCATGCTAACTATTCAGCAGAAAGACAATACATGATTACAATCTATGCATTTACAGTATATAGATACATGATAAGGGAATAACTTTTGGTGCGTTAAAGCCAGCAAAATCCGAACAAGTATAGTCTGAGGGTCACCAATGAGGTAGATAATAGTTCAGCACTGCTCTCTGGTTGTGGTAGGATGATTCAGTAGCCTGATAACAGCTGGGAACCAATTGTCCACGAATCTGGTGGTGTGCGTTTTCACACTTCCGTACCCTTTGCCTGATGGGAGAGGGAATGGACCAAATACAGGGAAATGGGACATGTCCTTAGGGTATCTTTGTCAGTCTGGCCAAATTGGGTCGAAAGTCCCGAGTCTGTGCTGTATGACGCTATGAATCTATGACTCCAGATGTTTTTATCACACAGCCTCGCCTAGTTCCTCTGGCAGCTCATTCCATATAACTGCCATCCTCTAAGTGAATAAGTAGCCCCTCAGGTTCCTATTAAACCTTTCCCCTCCCACCTTAAACCTCCGGTTTTTGTGTTCCCTCCCCTGGGTAAAATACTCTGTGCATTCTTTAGTGATCTATAACATCTTTAGTGATGTGGTAAGTGAGGTTTAATTTATTCCCACAGTCGTTCTGAGGAGTCCTAATTGAAGGAAGGGGAGGAACTCATATTCAATTAGAATGCAATGTAAAAGGTTCACTGAGCCAATTACACTGTCAGTCAGCCCTGGATCTATAACTAAGCAGTAAATCCTGACAGCTCCTCGCTGTGGAGTGAAGGAAACTCAAATACCTTCTGCTGTATTGCATCCAAGACCAGCTTTCAGATCTTGAAGATTTAGCAAATTCATCATTTTGTGTTCTTTTCGTTGTCAATTTAGTTTTATGGTAGTAAGCAACATATATTTTACAATCCTTACCAGATATTTTGTTTATGGTTTATTATGGTCTTGAATCACACAGGAAAATGATAGCAATCTTGGGTGATTAACAACAGGGGCGGCAGGCTGGCACAGCGGTAGAGTTGCTGCCTTACAGCATCAGAGACACGGGTTCAACACTAAAGGCCGTCCCACAATGTGAGTTTACCCAAGAGCTCTTCCGAGTTAAAAAAAAAACAAACTCGTGGTAAGTAGGTAGAATGTTCGTAGAGGGTACGTCGGAGCTCGTGGACGTCTCGTAGCGGCTGGTAACGTTAACGGCAGGTACTCGGGAAACGCAGTAACTCGCAAAGTTTTTTCAACACTGTGAAAAATGTCCAAGAGTAAAAAAATGAAGTACCATGAGTTTGATTTTTTTAAAACTCGGGAGAGCTCTTGGGTAAACTCGCATCGTGGAACAGGGACTTAACTACGATGTGCTGTCTGTACGGAGTTTGTACGTTCTCTCTGTGACCTCCGTGGGATTTTTCCGGTGCTCTGTTTTCCTCCCACACTCCATAGATGGTTTGTAGGTTCATTGAATTTGGTAAAATTGTAAATTGTCCCAATTATGTGTAGGATCATACTAGTGAATGGGTACTAGTGCATGTAGTGTAGTGTAATAGGTGGATCAAAGGGCCTATTTCCATGCTGTATCTCTAAAGTCTACATTCCAAACTCAGCAACTGCAAATGTACTGTGAACATATTATGAACATATTATTAATTATTGTTGTCAGCGCATTGATTTAACCAATGAACTAATAGCTATAATACTTCAAGACCTGGCATAATGAAGTTTGGGTGGCACAGTGATGTAGCTGGTAGAGCTGCTGCCTCATAGTGCCAACAACACAGGTTTCTTCCCAACCTCGGATACTGTCTGTGTGGAGTTTGCATGTTCTCCCAGGGACCACATTGATTTCCTCCGGGAGTTCCGGTTTCCTCCCTCATCTGGTTTCCTCCCACGTGAAGGTGAGCAGGTTCATTGGCCTCTGTGAACTTGTGCTGAAAGTGTGGGGAATCAATGACAAAGTGGGAATAACCTGGAGCTCGTGTGTATGGGTGGTCATTGGTTGATGCGGACCTGGTAGACCAAAGGGCCTGTTTTCATGCTGTATTTCTAAATAGATAAATAAATGTAATTAAACAGAAATTGTTCAGTGCATATACAAGTGTGTGTGGGAACTATTCCATGATCCCGATACAGTGCACCTCTTCCCATTGATGGGGGCAAAGAGGTGCAAGATAGGACATGTCCAGTGTTTCCGCTGACTGGTCAGCACGCAACAAAAGGCTTTCTTGGTACACATGACAACAAACTAATCTGGACTGAATGTTATGGTCACATTCACATAAATATCCCCGAGAGTCTCTGCACAAGAAACTAGAAAGGTTTTACATTGTATCATTAAATTCCCTCATCTGATCTGATCCCAGTCCTCTCCCTGGCAGACAGGATGACAGATGAAGTGCCCCTAGGTTACTGATATAAAGTTGTGAAGGTGACCAACTGTCTGAACTGGCATTGGTTCGCATTCTGCTACACATTTCCTTTAAACTTGCCCGTCTCACCTTAAAGCCACACCCTCTATATGTCCATCCTGGGGAAAGGTTCTGACTGTCCATTATGACTGATGCTTGACTGAGATATCTTTGTGTGTACATTCGCTATATACTGTATATATACAGAAGCATAAGTGTATCATTTGCTGCACAATGCACAGATTAACATTATACCTTGCAGTGTGTTGTTAACATTTCTAAAGGGGATTGTTCATCCTTGAAAACAATAATTCGATTTTTCAAAACACAATTTTAGTAAAAAATAAAAAAACAATACACAACTTCAGGAACAAGTAATCTCCCAAATCAGCAGCTTCAATGCCTTTAGGCGATTGCAGCCTACATTATTTTCATTCGCACATTACTATTTTGTTCATACATTTCCTGCACATATCCTCCATTCCCTGCGCATCCATTTGCCTTTCTAAAAGCCTCTTAAATGCCACTATTGTATCGATCTATTTATTTGCTGCATAGATACAGTATCTTATTAATATGGTGTGAAATAACTTAAAATCTAGCTACCTGTGTAGAACCAAAGTAAAACCACCAAGTCAGGTAGATATGTATGGACACATTGACTGATATTATTCAACATTATCCCAGGAATGATTGGGTTAACATATGATGAGATTTGAAGGCACTGGGCCTGTATTCACTGGAGGTGAGAAGGACGAGGGGGGACCTCTCATTGAAACTTATTGAATAGTGAAAGGCCTGGATAGAGTGGATGTGGAGAGGATGTTTCCACTAGTGGGAGAGTCTAGGATCAGAGGGCACAGCCTCAGAATAAAAGGGTGGTGGGTGTATGGAACAAGCTGCCAGAGGACGTAATTGAGGCTGGGACTATCCCATCATTTAAAAAACAATTAGACAGGTACATGGATAGGACAGGTTTGGAGGGATATGGACCACGCACAGGCAAGTTGGACTTGTGCAGCTGGGACATTGTTGGACTGTGTAGGCGAGTTGTGCCGAAGGGCCTGTTTCACTCTATGACTATGAAGTACCTTTAGAAAGGAGATGAGGAGGAATTTTGTTAGTCAGACGGTGGTGAATCTGTGGAATTCATTGATACAGTTGGCTGTGGAGGCCAAGTCATTGGGTGTTTTTAAGATTGATTGATAAATTGGCAGGCTATTTTAGACTGGGTATTGAGTAATGAGGAAGGGTTAGTTAGCAGTCTTATTGTGCGTGCCCCCTTGGGCAAGAGTGACCATAATATGGTCGAGTTCTTCATTAGGATGGAGAGTGACATTGTTAATTCAGAAACAATGGTTCTGAACTTAAGGAAAGGTAACTTTGAGGGTATGAGACGTGAATTGGCCAAGATTGACTGGCAATCAATTCTAAAAGTGTTGACGGTGGATACGCAATGGAAGACATTTAAAGACTGCATGGATGAACTACAACAATTGTTCATCCCAATTTGGCAAAAGAATAGATCAGGGAAGGTAGTGCATCCGTGGATAACAAGGGAAATCAGGGATAGTATCAAAGCAAAGGATGATGCGTACAAAGTAGCCAGAAAAAGCAGCATACCAGAGGACTGGGAGAAATTCAGAGAGCAGCAGAGAAAGACAAAGGGCTTGATTAGGAAAGGAAAAATAGATTATGAAAGAAAACTGGCAGGGAACATAAAAACTGACTGCAAAAGTTTTTATAGATATGTGAAGAGAAATAGATTAGTTAAAACAAATGTAGGTCCCTTGCAGTCAGAAACAGGTGAGTTGATCATGGGGAACAAGGATATGGCGGACCAATTGAATAACTACTTTGGTTCCGTCTTCACTAAGGAAGACATAAATAATCTGCCGGAAATAGCAGGGGACCGCAGGTCAAAAGAGTACTTGAGTGAAATCCAGGTTAGTCGGGAAGTGGTGTTGGGTAAATTGAATGGATTAAAGGCCGATAAATCCCCAGGGCCAGATAGGCTGCATCCCAGAGTACTTAAGGAAGTAGCTCCGGAAATAGTGGATGCATTAGTGATAATCTTTCAAAACTCTTTAGATTCTGGTGTAGTTCCTGAGGATTGGCGGGTGGCAAACGTAACCCCTCTTTTTAAGAAGGGGGGAATAGAGAAAACGGGGAATTACAGAGAAAGCGGAGAGAGAAAGCAGAGAATTACAGACCAGTTAGTCTAACATCGGTAGTGGGGAAACTGCTAGTCAGTTATTAAAGATGGGATAGCAGCACATTTGGAAAGTGGTGAAATCATTGGACAAAGTCAGCATGGATTTACGAAACGTAAATCATGTCTGACGAATCTTGTGGAATTTTTCGAAGATGTAACTAGTAGCGTGGATAGGGGAGAACCAGTGGATGTGGTGTATCTGGACTTCCAGAAGGCTTTCGACACGGTCCCACATAAGCGATTAGTATATAAACTTAAAGCATATGGCATTGGGGGTTCAGTATTGATGTGGATAGAGAACTGGCTGGCAAACAGGAAGCAAAGAGTAGGAGTAAACGGGTCGTTTTCACAATGGCAGGCAGTGACTAGTGGGGTACCGCAAGGCTCAGTGCTGGGACCCCAGCTATTTACAATATACATAAATGATCTGGATGAGGGAATTGAAGGCAATATCTCCAAGTTTGCGGATGACACTAAGCTGGGGGGCAGTGTTAGCTGTGAGGAGGATGCTAGGAGAATGCAAGGTGACTTGGATAGGCTGGGTGAGTGGGCAAATGTTTGGCAGATGCAGTATAATGTGATGTTATCCACTTTGGTGGCAAAAATAGGAAAACCGACTACTATCTAAATGGTGGCCGATTAGGAAAAGGGGAGATGCAGCGCGACCTGGGTGTCATGGTACACCAGTCATTGAAAGTAGGCATGCAGGTACAGCAGGCAGTGAAGAAAGCCAATGGTATGTTAGCTTTCATAGCAAAAGGATTTGAGTATAGGAGCAGGGAGGTTCTACTTCAGTTGTATAGGGTCTTGGTGAGGCCACACCTGGAGTATTGCGTACAGTTCTGGTCTCCAAATATGAGGAAGGACATTATTGCCATAGAGGGAGTGCAGCGAAGGTTCACCAGACTGATTCCTGGGATGTCAGGACTGTCTTATGAACAAAGACTGCATAGACTCGGTTTATACTCTCTAGAATTTAGGAGATTGAGAGGGGATCTTATAGAAACTTATAAGATTCTTAAGGGGTTGGACAGGCTAGATGCAGGAAGATTGTTCCCGATGTTGGGGAGGTCGAGGACAAGGGGTCACAGCTTAAGGATAAGGGGGAAATCCTTTAGGACCGAGATGAGAAGGAATTTTTTCACACAGAGAGTGGTGGGTCTCTGGAACTCTCTGCCACAGAGGGTAGTTGAGGCCAGTTCATTGGCTATATTTAAGAGGGAGTTAGATGTGGCCCTTGTGGCTAAGGGGATCAGAGGTTATGGAGAGAAGGCATGTATGGGATACTGAGTTGGATGATCAGCCATGATCATATTGAATGGCAGTGCAGGCTCGAAGGGCCGAATGGCCTACTCCTGCACCTAATTTCTATGTTTCTATGTTCTATGATAGGTTCTTGATTAGTAATGGGAGAAGGCAGGAGAATGGGGCTGAGAGGAAAAAATAGATCAGCCCTCATCAAATGATGGAGCAAAATGAAACTTCTGCTCCTATGTCTTTTTACTACAATGTTGCCTGGGTTCCAGCAACTAAGTTACAGAGAAAGGTTGAACAAGTTAGGTCTTTATTCTTTGGAGCGCAGAAGGTTAAGGGGGGACTTGATTGAGGTCTTTAAAATGATGAAAGGGATAGACAGAGTTGACGTGGATAAGCTTTTCCCATTGAGGGTAGGGAAGATACAAACAAGAGGTCATGACATGAGAATTAAGGGACAGAAGTTTAGGGGTAACATGAGGGGGAACTTCTTTACTCAGAGAGTGGTGGCTGTGTGGAATGATCTTCCAGCAGAAGTGGTGGAGGCAGGATCGACTTTAACATTTAAAAGTAAAGTGGATAGGTATATGGACGGGAAGGGAATGGAGGGGTATGGTCTGAGTGCAGGTAGATGGGACTAGGAAAATAAATGGTCGGCACGGACTGGAAGGGCCGAGAAGTCCTGTTTCCGTGCTGTAATTGTTATATGGTCTTATGGTCTTATGCTTTTCACCACACTCACATTAATAAATGTGGAGTAGGCAAGAGGAATGGCATCAAGTCCACGTACTCGATGGGCCAAAAGGTCTGTTTCCGCGCTATATCTCTAAAACTGAAACCAAAACGAAACCTACAAACCCGCATGTCTTTGGAATAATTTACTACATTGAACGTATCAGACTGAAAAGCCAGAACATGCCATGTCATGGATCAAGAGAAATAGAATCATGTGAAATAGCATTAAGCTAAAGTTCATTATTTTGCTAGCATCAACACGATGGGAATAATGGCCTCCTTCTGTGATTTAATGATTCTGGCCTTTATGTTGGAGGTTGGATGATCCCAATCATCCACTTTGAAACTTAATGAAGAGGCATCAACTTCTCACCCAGCACAGCTAATTTTAAAATTATACAAAGTGAAAATCGAAGTCCAGTTTGATATCTTGCTGAGAATATTGATTGAGGACTCACAGATTGTCTGAGTGGGAAGGCTGTGAGTGTAATTCCATTTTCAGACTTTCACATATGCTTCCAACCCGAGAAAACCATTGTGTGGAGAGCAACTGCAGATGCTGACTTACACCAAAGATAGACGCAAAATGCCGCAGTATCTCAGCGAGTCAGGCAGCATCTCTGGAGAAAAGGAAGAGGTAACATTTTGGATCAAGACCCTCAACGTTACCTATCCCTTCTCTCCACAGATGCTGCCTGACCTGCTGAGTTAATCCACTATTTTGTGTTAATCTTACAAGAAACTTACTATTCGTCAGCCAAATTTGGGCTTGAGCTTGGAACTGACTACCTCCTGTAGTCAGATATGCAACTACACATAAAGTCTACGAGTGTTGAAACTAAAGAGTGGATATTGTGAAGTGAAGATTGGAGAACGGATTAGTTGAATTAGGTGGGGGCAAGGTTTTAAATAATTGATGAAATGAGGGAAGAACCTAAAGGTGGGGGCGGTGCATGGAAGGTGGTTGCGGTGGGGGTGGGAGGAAGATCTGAATGGGTGAATGGTCCAAGAGGGGTTAGTTTTGGGTGGCTCGGTGGCGCAGCAGTAAAGCTGTTGCCTCACAGCGCCAGAGACCTGTGTTTAATCCTGACTGCAGGTGCTGTCTGCATGGAGTTTGAACGTTCTCACTGTGACTGCGTAGGTTTTTTGCAGGTGTTCCAGTTTCCTCCCACATTCCAAAGACATACGGGTTTGCACATTAATTGGCATCAGTGAAATTGTAAACTTAAGGTATGTGGTAGGAGAAGTGTGAACACGCACACCACCAGATTTGGGGACAGTTTCTTCCCAATTGTTATCAGGCAACTGAATCATCCTACCACACCAGAGAGCAGTACTAACTCCTTGATGACCCTTGGGCTATCCTTGATCGGACTTTGTTGACTTTACCTTCCACTATGTATCTATAAGGGAATCAATTGATTGTAATCATGTATTGTCTTTCTGCTGACTGGTTAGCACACAACACAAGTTTTTCACTGTACCTCGGTGTACGTGACAATAAACTAAACTGAATTGAGGAGGTTTACAGGGAATCTGAGGGGCCACTTTTCACCCAGGAGATGTTTGGTTGTGATGTACGAGAAGGTGGTTGAGACTGAGATGCTCATAATAAATAAAATATTTAGACAAGAACTTGAATCACCAAGGCATGGAATGCCAAAGGCCTATTTTGGGTAAATGAGATTAGTATAGATAGGTACAATTTATGTTCTATTCTGCAAACTACAACAGAAGGATAGAAGGTAGAATGGTAGAAGGATAGAGCGCTTAACATAGAAACATAGAAAATAGGTGCAGGAGGAGGCCATTCAGCCCTTCGAGCCAGCACCGCCATTCATTGTGCTCATGCTGATTGTCCCCTATCAATAACCCGTGCCTGCCTTCTCCCCATATCCCTTGACTCCACTAGCCCCTAGAGCTCTATCTAACTCTCTCTTAAATATATTTAACTCTCTCTTAAATGCTTAGTAAGATGTTGTTTGGATAAAAACTTAACTTTAGTGTCGTTTAGTTTAATGATACAGCGTGGAAACATGACTTTCAGCCCCCAAGTCCACACCAACCAGCAATCCCCGTACACAAGCACTATCTTACACACTAGGTACAAAACCAATTAACCTACAAACCTGTATGTCTTTGGAGTGTGGGAGAAACTGGAAAACCCATGCAGTCACGGGGAGGACATACAAACTCCGTACAGACAGCACCCGTAGTAAGAATCAAACCCAGGTCTCTGGTGCTGTAAGGCAGCAACTCTGCCGCTGCACCACTGTGCCACTCTTCCTCAATGTCTGCTAAACCAAAGAGCTACTGTGATTATTGACTTCTGTAATACAGGCGGAGTACAGGCCATGGTCTGTATAATAGCTGCTGGGATAGAGATGGCGAGAGGGCCTGCCATCGGGCTGCCATTGCAGTGACTGCGGAGGCCTCAATAGGCCCTGACCACGAGGTGAACAAGAGGAAGATGACTGAACTATTTTGCCTTCCCTCACAGTGGGAAACGTTGATTCCGCTGTGGGGGATGTTTTATGTTAAATTCTATCGTGTTGTGTTTATCGTATTTGTGTGCTGCATGGTAACTCAAATATCACCGCACCAATTGGTGTAAGTGACAACGAATGTAACTTGAACTTGAGTTTCATGACGGGGATACAAGGTGCTGCCAATGCTGGAATCTTGAGCAAAAATACAAAGTGCTAATGGTACGCAGCAGGTCAGGCAGCATCTGTGGAGGGAATGAATAGAGGATGTTTTGGGTCAGGACCGTTCTTCTTTCTGTGGGATTGGGATTGGGATGCTGGCAATGTTCATTTTACAAAGCTTATAATGATGGGGTTCCCAGAAGTTATGAATTCTGGGCTTGTGATCAGATGACAGTGAATGGATAATGATTATACAAAGATAATGTTGTGGGCAGAGTTCTATCCTTCCCATCGGAAACATTAATAGACCTGTCCCACGGTACAAGTTCATTCCAAGAGCTCTCTCGAGTTTGCCCTGATTCGAACTCGGAGATTTACGGTAATGGCCACTCGTCGGTACTCGGGGCACTCGTGGACATTTTTTCAACATGTTGAAAAATCTTCACTAGTCTTCACGTGCTTACCTGCCGTTAGCGAGTTTTCCCGAGTACCTGCCGTTAGCGTTACGAGCCGCTAAGTGGCGTCCCCGAGCTCCGAAGTACCCGCTACGTTCATTCTCCCTGCTTACTGTGAGGTTGATTTTTTTAAAACTCGGGAGAGCTCTTGGAATGAACTCAAACCGTGGGACAGGGCTTTAAGGATTCATTTGTTTGAAATCACCTTTAGTTTAGTTTAGAGATACTGCATGGAAACGGGCTCTTCGGCCCACATAGTCCGACCGAGCAGTGATCCCACACGAGGGACAAGTTACGATTATACCAAGCCAATTAACCTACAAACCTGTACGTCTTTAGAGTGTGTGGAGGAAACTGGAGATGCCGAGGCAACATGCACAAGGGGAGAATGTACAAACTCCGTACAGACATCCACCCGTCGCATCTTTCTTAACCATTTAATAACATTGAAAGAAAATGCAATACTCTCAGCAGCTTGACCAAGACTAGCTAGTAATACAATGCTAAAATGATCCACCATTTAAAGAAGCACATGCAAAAATATTTACAGGCAGCTACTTTGCACAAATATTTCAATGATGTGTAAATCCACAGGCTCTTCAGAGCAGATATATCTCAGCATGCCAAATGCATATTTTAAAAGGTCATTCGATGCTTTTGGAATTTGATGAAGCTCGAAGGATTACTTCAGTTTAGATTACTTCAGAGATACAGTGTGGAAACAGGGCCTTTGGCCGACATGATCACCCTTACACAAGTTCTGTCCTACACACTAGAGACAATTTACAAAGCCAATTAACCTTGAAACTTGTTCGTCTTTGGAGCATGAGAGGAAAGGTGAAAACCCACGCGGCCACAGGGCAAATGCATAAACCCCGTACAAACAGCACCCGTAGTCAGGATCAAACCTGGGTCTCTGGAGCTGTAAGGCAGTAACTCTATTGCTGCGCCACTGTGCCGCCCCTCAGTGGTGCTAATGTAAAAGAGGTTATGGCCTTATTGAATGATAGAGCAGACACAAGTGCCTGAAATGCTGCTTGTTTTTGTTATGTTGTTGTGATCCTTCAACAGGACCGGATGAAATGAGTGATCTCTCCAGAGACAAGCACCAAGGACGACCAGTGGTCCAGGGAGGGTAAATACACACATCCACTGTCCTTTAACAACAAACGCAGAGAGGCAGTTGTGCAAATACCCAAGAATGGAAACCATGCTGTTTGACAAGTGTAAGATGCACAGAGATATTTTACTTCGGACTCACGTGAGTGACTATGTAAAGAAGCCCCGCCAGGCGCATGCACGTCATTACGTCCGACGCATGGCGCACTGACGGGCCGGAGAGCTCAGCTCCACCAGCGGTAAGTAGTAACCGCAGGTAAGTCAATGTTAAACCTTCCCTGCGAGTATTTTTAAAATCTGTAAGTCTGGCTCGGAGTCGAGCGGAATGCGCGGGGACCGCGGATACCGCTTATAGATCGGGTCGGGAGATAACGGCTGTGCTAAAGCCGGCTCCACGATTACTGCTATTTAGATCAGGTTTGGAGATAACGGCTGCGTTAATGCCGGCTCCAATACCGGCTACTGTTTCTACCGGCAGCTCAACTGCCTCCATCAGTTTCCAGTGCTTCAGGGCACTGAGGCCACTCCACCAGGGATAAAAGCCAAAACAAAGTACTCTCAGGCTCATCTTATCTGATGGGTCTGATGATGTGGAAGACTCCCCTCCTTTTAATGTAAAGGTATGGAGACTGCTCAACCAAATGGGAAAATGCTCCAAATTTAAAGAGCCATTTAAAATTTCAATCGGGGAGTCGAATGCCCCTAGGATTCCCCACACAGCCTCTCGCAGAGGTCCATACAGCGAAGAAGAAAACACCGCTTATGGATACCAGTGGGAATCATCCTCCCCAGCATCTTGTTTAGGGCTGGAAGAGACCTCCGTAGAGCATGAATCGGGAGAACCAGGGCAGGAGGAGTCTGACCCTGAAGCTGGTGTCACTGCTTTTGTGCACACACCAGAGCACATGAGCCACGCTCCAGGTGTCCCGGACGTAGCGTTAAACTTCGCTAATCCGGAGGGGACTGGTGAGGCTATCGAGGAAACTCTAGCCGCCAATGTTAATTACATGGCTTCACACCAGCTCCAGGATACGATTATGGAAGAGACAGCCAAAAGATATAAAACACCTGTTAATTGTGCGTCGCTCAAAGTGCCCACCGTGAACTCTGCTATTTGGGCACAAATGAGTGCAACGATACGTGGACAAGAAATCATGTTTCAGTGGGTCCTCAAGTTGGTGGCAGCAGGCATCACTGCATTTGGAAAAATAGTCCGGGGGGGCACCAATGTCTGGCACACAACAATATATGCTGGCCCTGTTCTATAAATGCATATTTTGAGGTCAACTGCATAAGAAAAATAGCTATAAAGCTGACGCTGAACCCGAAATTTGCAGCTTTGTGTAGGTCCACCAATATCCAAGCACAGATTATTTATTTGGGGTGGACCTCCTCAAACAAGTCAAGGACCTGGAGGAAGGGGCCAAAACAATCCGTCTCATGAAGACATACGTCCCTTCTGCCAGGATACCACCTCGCAGGTCGTTTTCAGCACAAAAGAGGACGGATCCAGAGGCAGGGCCAAGCAGAGTGGGGCCAGTGGGACGACGGTATTACCCACCTGTGTATCCCAGCTACGACCCCAATATGGGAAGATGGAGGACTTCAAGGCCGACTGTAGAGGTACAGGTGATTCATTCTGTCCAGGATAAGATTTCTGGGGAACAACCTCCGTTTGGGGCTAGGTTGCAGTTGTTTATGATGAATGGTGCTGCATAACATCTCATCGGTTTATACTAGACACTGTGTCAGGCTCAAATAGAGTTTATGTCAGGAATTGATCTGCCTGTACACAATGTGCCTAATTGGGGGGTTTTCTGTGCCAGAAACTCAGCAGGTAAAAGAAGAAATTTCGGTTTTTACGGTAATTGAGAGGACGACAAACCATGCTCAACAATTTGTGTCCAATTTATTCCCCAGACAGAGAAAAGATGGGGGGTGTAGTCATTCTGGACCTAAACCAGTTAAATTCCTATGTTCAGTATAGGCATTTTTAAAATGGACACTGCAAAATACTGCGAAACAGCTGTTATCACAAGGCTGTCATATGGCAACTATAGATCTGAAAGATGCATATTATTCAGTACCAGTTGGGGACAGTCATGAATGGCTGAGTCATTATTCTGAGCACCAATGGGAACCATGGCTCTGTAGGCCAGTCCGGAACCAGCAAAATGCCTAAGGCGGAGTCCTGCTCTATTTTGGTGCGATTGCCTAATCAGGCAGAATGGGGAAAAAGCATAAAAGAATGTACGTCCCCATTGTAGCGAGAATGCATCCACCGTTACTGCTCCTGGACCTGGTTCCCATGGAACATATTTAGGCAACTGGTGATTTAGCCTGGATGCAAACAGATCAATATCTGGCAAACCATAGCGGCTGACAATCATTTTAAAAACATCAGGATTTAACATCCATTCTATGTTGTACCCGAGTGAATATATCGAGGTATCTCAGCATCTCAGAGGCTCTGAGACAGCAATGCTCATCAGTCACAAAAAACCTCATATAAAGGTGTCAGGTAAAACATGTTTTGGATTCTGCTGGAGTAGACACTCATGTGTTTAAATCTCACTCCAGCAGGACGGCATCAACATCCGCAGCGAGGCCACAGGATGGTCTAAGCAATCAACCTTTCTAAAATTTATGATGAACCTGTACTGATAGTGCTTGGGCATGCTGTGTTGGGTTCCGTTTGATTTGATTTGCTTTGTCTTTATAAATTTCATTTGTAATTTCCCCTGGGATAGAGGGGTTATTACTGTTTTGTTATTTAAAAAATGATTATTGGATAATTCGAAGCAATGTTCAATACATTATTTATTCACTACTGTGTCAACTGAAGCAGTGTGTCGCATGATATGGATCTAAGGCATGAAATCACAGAGCTTTGAAATCTTCATGTAGTCACTCACGTGACTCCGAAGTAAAATAGTAAGATTAAACGAGAACTTACCAGTTTGAGGTTTGATCTTTTTTTTATGAGGAGTTACGATGAGGTACTACGTGCCCTCCGCTCCCGGCCCTCATAATCGCAAAGATCATCTGGTAGTTCTAGTCTTCTGAGTCTTACTATATCACTTCGGCTATAGTTTCTGTGTTTTCACGCCGCTGCTTTGAAGTATGACGCGCATGCGCCTGGTGGGACTTCTTCACGTAATCCCTCATCATATCTCCTCATAAAATAAAGATCAAATTTCAAACTGGTCAGTTCTCGTTTAATCTTACTATTTTATATCAAAGTGAAGAGCCCGCCAGTCCACATGCGCGTCAATACGTCAAACGCATGGCGCGAGGTTGGCTGCGGGGAACGTTGGTCTCCGCAGCGGTAAGTTTAAAAACCTTTTAGGTAAGTGCAAATGTGCACAGGAAGTGTTTTGTGTGTAATTTCAACCTGTCTCTTGGTTTTTACTATGGAGAAGCCTAGCACAAAACCAAGACGGGCCGCTGTAAAACCGGCAGCATAAGACCGATGCAGTGCGAGAAGCCGGCGGCCATCCATTTCTACCTCAGAGTCGCTGACAGCTGCGGTCTGCAAAGCTAGCTCTGATTTGGCTCCTAAAGGGGGCAGCTTGGCAGCCCCGAGCAGGGGAAACGCCAAAGCTAAATCAATGAGACAAGTCCTGTTGGACAATTCAGGCCAGGAGGATACTGCTCCCACATCTATGACAGATGTGATAGGCCCTTTCTCTCAGTTGGAGCATCTAATGGAAAAGATGCTGGCACATAATATGCTCCATGCTATGCAGGCATACAGAGGCAGTTTGACTCAAACGCCTGTGGCAACTCTGGTTCAGGGTTGCTATATTCCTCCCACTCGGATGAGGGGAGTGTCGGAGATTAGTATGGAGCTGAATCCAAATATGAATATGTGCCTGAGTCCCATGCTGTAATGCATGATGTTCGTAAATATCATAAGGCAGAGTTGCCTGCTCTTGCCTCTAAATTTGCTGTTCCTTCGGGGACGGGCAAGCCACTTCAAGGGGAGTTCGCCAGCAGCATCAGCTACCTCACATCTCACCAGCTGAAGGAAGAGACTATGGTGGAAACGGCTGCGAGATATCCCAGTCCGGAGAATTGCAGGACCTTGAAAGTGCCCATAGTTAAGGCCACTATTTTGGAAAACATCAGGTCCAATACGAGATCCAGAGAAATGAAGCTACAACGGATCCTGAGGCTATTGTCCGCAGGTATCATGTCCTTTGCTAGGTTGCTGGATGAGGTTCAGCTGTCGGAAGTTCAGCAGGATGCAATGGCACTGCTGTGCAACGCTCATTTCGAGATCAACTGCTTCCGAAAATATGGCATCAAGCCAGAATTTAATCCCAAGTTCGCACATTTATGCAGGCCCAGCAATATTCAGCCTCTTAATTCCTCTTTGGGGAAGATTTGAATAAGCAGGTCAAGGACCTGCAGGAGGAATTAAAGGCTGCTGGCATGATCAAGGCATCCTATATGGGCAAGACTCCCCTCCTCCGGCATTATCACCCCTACGCCTCAACCAGCAGGAAGCGGTTCTCTGAGGCTGGTGGGAATTTCAGATTTGCCCAGTTCCTACCCGGTCACAGGTATGTTTTAGGCCAAGGCCCATCTCGTCCGTCCTGGAAGGTGCGGCAGCTTCACTTCCCAACAGCTCAAGTTTTCAGAGCGAAGGGGAAAAGACCGAACCGAACTTAGGGTCTGCTGGCCATGGTGTTAAATCACCTATAACCTTATTTCCACCAGTCACATGGGGTGTATGGAGGAATTACAAGTTGGTGGCAGGTTAAGTTTGTTTTTGCACGAATGGCGACAGATAACCTCGGATCCGTTTATATTGCACAGTATAATGGGTTTCAAAATTTAGTTCTTGCCTAACTCATTTCCACCTAGACAAGATATGCCAAGTCAGGCGTATACTCGCTCCAAAAAAGACACTTTGGATATGCAAGCATTGCACAAAAAAGGAGTAATTGAGAGATCAGTTCATGAAAAGGATCAATACATCTCTAACATATTCTCGAGGGAGAAGAAAGATGGTGGATGCCGTATCATCCTTGATTTGGCAAACTCCAACTCACATGTGCAGTATAGACATTTAAAAATGGAGAATTTCCTTACTACTAAGCAGCTAATTTCCGAGGGCTGCTTTATGGCATGCATCGATCTCAAGGATGCATATTATTCGGCTCCGATTCACAAGGATATCTGAAATTTAGCTGGATGGGGCAGCTGTGGTAATTTAAAGTGTTACCCAATGGCTTAAGTTCAGCCCCTCAATTATTTACCAAACTGCTTAAACCACTGCTTGCCCTGCTTAGAGCTGAAGGGCATATTATTGTCAGCTATATAGATGACATTCTGATCATTGGGAGAACACTGCATCTTGCAAAACTAGCTGTTTCAGCTGCCAAGCTCAATTTTAAGAAATTGGGGTTTATCATCCATCCAGCCAAATCCATATTGATACCAACGAGGTCTATTAACTATTTAGGGTTTATTATCAATTTAGTGGAGATGTCTGTGACCCTGCCCATGGGGAAAATACTAGATTTAATGGAAGCTTGTTCTAATCTTCTAATTAGGGAAAAAACATCTATACACCAGGTGGCTAAAGTAATTGGCAAAATAGTAGCTGCCTTTCCAACCACACGGTTCGGGCCTTTGCATTATCAGAATCTGGAGCATGCAAAGGATCAGGCATTTAGATTCCACAAAGGTCATTTCGACAGACCTATGCAGTTGTTGCCCAAATCTAAAGTGGAGTTACAGTGGTGGATTGTCAATATTCAACATTGCTCCGGCGGGGTTTTGTCTGGTAAACCTACAACAACACAGCAGAGTGGTGCGAGTGAACTGGGATGGGGAGCTACTAACACCATCTCTAGTTGCGGTGGCAAATGGAACAAGGAGGAGTTACATTTTAGTTGCAAATATGGTATCAATTATCTGGAAATGCTGGGAGCATTTTATGCCTTGAAAGCTACATGATGTATATGTTAGGCTTCAAATGGATATCTCTACAGCTGTGGCATATAGTGCAGCTCAGTCCCTCAAGCCTGATGTGCTGGCAGCTCACTCACGGCTGGCAGTTGACTCATGGCTATTCCTTGAAATTTTATTTCAAGCAGGGTGCAAGGCCACCAAATTCAAGTGCAGTTTCCTACCACTTCAAGCAGGGTGCAAGGCCACCAAATTCAAGTGCAGTTTCATACCACTTTCACGCAGGGTGAAACCACCATAAAACCACCATAAAACCAAACAAAACACCAAACTCACAGTTCAGTAGACATTCAGTGTGTTCAGTTGATTCACAGCTCAGACCTCTCCCTCCCACCAGAAAAGGTGTGGCCTTCATGGCGTGATTGACAGGATTGACAGGAGAGAGATTCTCATCATTTTTAAAACACTAATAACACCTTTATTTTTCATTGATGGGAAGAATCCTCTGCACCTGCTGAGCGGAGGGGGACTAAGTAAGATGGCCAAAAATCACAGCCGTAAGTGGTAGCGTTTTATCTAAATCAATATACAGTGCAAACAGGAAGTTAGCCAAAGCACCCAAGTCACCATTTGCAGTAGTGCCTTTTCACTTCAAGCCAAAGCACCCAAGCCACCATTTGCAGTAGTGCCTTTTAACTTCAGCCCAAAGCACCCGCCACCATTTGCAGTAGTGCCTTTTAACCTCAGCCCAAAGCACCCAAGCCGCCATTTGCAGTAGTGCCTTTTAACTTCACCCCAAAGCATCCAAGCCACCATTTGCAGTAGTGCCTTTCAACTTCAGCCCAAAGCACCCAAGCCACCATTTGCAGTAGTGCCTTTTAACTTCAGCCCATAGCACCAAGCAACCCAAAGCACCCAAGCCACCATTTTCAGTAGTGCCTTTTAATTTCAGGCCAAAGCACCCAAACCACCATTTGCTGTAGTGCCGTTTAACTTCAACCCAAATCCCCCAACAAACATTTGCAGTAGTGCCTTTTAACTTCAGCCCATAGCACCCAAGCAACCCAAAGCACCCAAGCCACCATTTGCAGTAGTGTCTTTTAACTTCAAGCCAAAGCACCCAACAAACATTTGCAGGCAGTGCCTTTTTACTTCAAACCAACCATATTTTCATTTTCAAACCACATTATGGGCACTCACAGTTGAGTAGACATGTTTTTAGTGCTATTCAGTGAGACGTGACCCTCTGGCTTGCTCCATCTTGCAGAGACTGAGTGAGGCACACCACTTCCTGGTTTTATAGTCCCCCCCCTCCTTTCAGCAGGGGCAGCAGACAAATGGGGAATTAAAAAAAAAACATTAATATCTCTCTAATTTTTCATCGATGGGAAAAATCTTCTGGTGCAGGAAGGTGGAGGGGGATTCTGAGCGAGCTGGCCAAAAATGACAGCCGTAGGTGGCGGCGTTCTCTCAGAAATCAAAGCACAGCGAGCCAAAAGCGGTCAAGATCAGACCTTTAGTAATATTGATAAGGTAACCTTTTATATAGATGAGTTAATTAAGCAGCCAACAGTCACAACACACAACAAAGTACACAAAAACTTGAAATTTAAATTAAAAGTGAAAAAAAAAAGAAAAAGACAAGCGACTGTTGGCTGGGTTAGCGCCTTAACCAGAACAAATGAACAAACAAACCATCACATGGTTAGCCACAAACAATTAGCAGTGGCTCAACCCATAGCACGTGTCTTTGAGTAAATTGCTGGCCTGAGTTCAAGTACAGTCCCAGATACTCGAGTGGCAAATTTAAATTATGATTCTGAATGAATGTTGCTATATTTTATATGTTGCAACATCTGCTGTCTCAGATGAGTGCTCAAAGCCCAGTGCAGTGCGTTGTAGAGAAGATAGCTTTTCCATGGTTTCCTAACAATTACCGGTTACTCTCTTTGAATTGGCATTTTTTTAACAAAGGGAAACAGATTGTGCTGGAACCATTCACTGGATCAGGCAGCTTCTGTGGAGAAAGCAGCAGTTAACATCATGAGGCAAATAGCTTTTGTCTCTGTGTGTTATAAACTGTAACACAAAAGGGAAGGGGATCCATTTTGTTGTCTCTTATGAGATAATGACAATAAATTGAATACAATTAATTAATTACAATCATAGGGTGAAGACCAAGATGGTACAGGGAATGCAATACTATTGGTACTGTATAAGAAAGGGGAGTGAATGCTTGCTAATCATAATCTATTGAGAGGAGTGTTTTTAAAACCATTTTATCTCCATCTTCTACAAATAGAGCAATCCAGTAGCTTTTATTTCTCTCAAGTGTTTATCACTTATTTGAAGATCTTTTGTCTCAATTCCTCAGGGACAGATGCCAGCCGTTTGTTTGATTGATCTCCTGGGTCGACCTCACGGACCAATGAACCGATACTGGATTGCAAAGAGCCGTCACAATGTTGCGATGCCCAATAACTGCCTTGTTTTTCCTTTTATGGACATGGAATGACGCACAGTGCAAGAACAGGCCCTTCAGCCCACAATGTCCCTGCTGAACATGCGACCAAGTTAAACCAACCTCCTCTACCTCCACATGATCCATATTCCTTCATTACCTCCATAAACATGTGCCTATTTAAAAACTTTTTAAATGCCACAATTGTATTTGCCTCCACCACCGCCTCTAGCAACACATTCTAGGCATCCACTGTATAAAAGAGTTGCCTTCTCAACATTTCCTTTAAACCTTTCCCCTCTTAACTTTAATCTGTGCCCTGTAGTCTTTGACATTTTCATCCTGGGAATAGGGATCTGATCGTATGCCTCCCATAAGTTTATACACTTCCATCACGTCTCGCATTAGCCTCTGACTTTCAAGAAAAAACTATCCAAGTCTGCTCAACCTCTCTTTATAGCCAATACACTCTAATCTGAGCAGCGCTCCATTAAACTTCTTCTGCACCCTCTCCAAAACATCCAGATCCTTCCTGTAAAGAGGCAACCATCTGGTGGACTGTCCACATTGAAAATTGTAAGGTAGAAAATAGAACAAGAAAATGAGACATTGCGGCGGCACTTGCTGGTGCGAGCCAGCGTCAAACCCAGCAGTCAGAAGCCGGGCGCACGTGACTCTGGGAGGGGTCGGATTTTCGCGCAGTTTCTGGGCTCAGCCCGCCAGTTGATTAAAGACCACCTTTGTGGTCAGTTGTGTATTAGAACCCGTGTTGCCGGAGAACTGCAATTGGGAATAAATCTTGTTCAAACAACTGATTGTCGTTTATAATCCACCAAATTGGTGACCCCGACGAGTCTAACCATCATTAAACTAGAGGACCTGCAAGACGAATACTTTCCCGCCGAGGCAGCTGATGCTCAGCAGGACTTCACCAGCCTTCGGTTGCCCGATCAACCAGGTTTGGTTTGCGCACGTGGAGGCACAGTTCCACCTGCACCACATCGTCGCCGATGAGACCAGATATTTCCACGTGGTGGGAGCCCTGCCACAGGAGTCGGCCTCGCCGTTGCTGCCATACCTGAGGCATCCGCCGGTGGCAGCCAAGTACGAGGACCTCAAGGCCCTGTTGCTACATATCTTCGGGCTCAGGCTGCGAAGATCCTCCATATGAACGGGATAGGTGTTCTCCTTTCTCGTCGATGTGCATGGCAGTCGTATGATCCTGTTGTCAGACCTCCACCCCGCTGCACCACGAAACTCGCCTCCGCCCAAACAGCAGCCCAACGACATCGCAGAGGAGCCTTTCGCCGCTGTGCTAGCTGAGTTCCCTGAGCTACTAATGCCCCGTTTCGATGGGGCCGCGCCACGTAACGGGGTGATGCACCATATCCCTACCGAAGGTCCACCGGTGCTCGCTCACGCGCGCCGCCTCCCCCCGGACTAGTTGCGCATTGCCCGCAATGAATTCCAATTGATGGAAGACATGGATATTGTGTGGTCGTCCGATAGTCTTTGGGCTTTCACGCTCCATCTGGTTCCCAAAGCGTTCGTGTCAACCAACGGAGGCCTTGTGGTGATTACAGGCGGCTTCACACGGTAACCACGGCAGACCAGTAACTGGTGCCCCATATTCAGGATTTTTCAGTGCTCCTTGAGAACGCTACCTTCTATTCGAAGGTCGACCTGGTTCGGGGTTATAACCAGATCCCCGTTCACCCCGACGACATTCCCAAGACAGCCACCATCACACCGTTCAACCTGTTTGAATGGCTCCGGATGCCATTCGGCCTAAAGAATGCTGCTCAGGCGTTCCAGCGGCTCATTGATCAGGTCAGGCGGGGTTTGCCTTTTGTCTTCAATTACTTAGACAATATCTGGTGGGCAGCAGTTCGCAGGCGGAACATGTCAGTCACCTTCACCTTTTGTTCGAGCGATTACGCAAGCACAGTTTGGTGATTAACGCTGCGAAGTGCCAGTTCGGCTTGCACTCCATCTCTTTCTTAGGGCATCGTGTTACCCCTCATGGTGCCGAGCCACTGCCCGAGAAGGTTGACGCCATTCGCCAGTTCCCTAGGCCGCTCACTGTGACGGATCTACAGGAGTTTATTGGGACGGTAAGTTTTTACCACCGGTTCGTGCCATCAGCCACCGCTGTCATGCGCCCACTATTCCAGTGCCACATGGGTAAGCCGCGGGACCTGGTATGGCCAGACAAGGCCAACACGGCGTTCAAAGGTGCTAAGGCTGCGCCGGCTAGTGCCGCCATGCTGGTGCACCCAAGGGCATCCGCTCCCACAGCGCTCACTGCCGACGCTTCGGATGTCGCAGTAGGTGCAGTCCTGCAGCAGTGAGTCAGTGACCGCTGGCGGGCGCTGGAGCTTTTCAGCCGGCAGCTTCGGCCTCCGGAGTGTCAGTACAGCGCATTCAACAAGGAACTCCTCGCGCTCTACCGAGCAATCAGGCATTTCCGTTACCTCCTCGAGGGCCACGCTTTCACTGCTTTCACGGACTACAAACCACTCACTTTTGCATTTGGCAAAATCGCTGACCCTTGGTCCGCTAGGCAGCAGTGGCACCTCGCCTACATGTCCGAGTTCACGTCTGACGTTCAGCATGTAGAGGGGAAACTTCATGTCGTGGCCGAAGCGTTGTCTCGTCCGGCCATCGCGTCGGTTTCGGCTCTAGACAAGGGAGTCGACTACGCTGAGCTGGCAGCCGGCCGACATATTATCACACGGCTGACTCGGGCCTTGAGCTGGCCAAGGTCCTTGCGGCGCGGCTGGGGTCAAGGTCCTCTGTGATATCTCCACAGGTTGAACCCGCCCGTTTATTCCAGTCAGTTGGAAGTGGTATGTTTTTGACACTGTTCACACTTTGGCCCACCCATGAATTCATGCCACGTGCGCCCTGGTAGCGTCCAAATTTGTTTGGCACGGGCTGCGGAAGCAGGTGGCCGCCTGGGCCCGTGCTTGCATCCTGCGCCAGACCTCCAAGGTTCAGCGACATGTACGGCTGCCCGTGCAGGATTTTGCTGTACCTGATGGCAGGTTCCTGCATATTCATGTAGACCTTGTCGGTCCCTCACCATGTTTGCGGGGTGCCACGCACCTGCTTACTATAGTGGACAGGCTATCCCATTACCGGATACCTCTGTGGAGGCTTGCGCTCGGGCTATTGTGTCAAACAGGACAGCTCGTTAGAGGGTGCCGTCTCACATCACCACAGACCTTGGGGCACAGTTTACCTCGTCTCTGTGATGTGGCTTAGCGCAGCTGGACGGTGCCCGCCTTCACCAGACGACCACTTATCACCCGGAGGTGAATGGGTTAGTTGAGCGGTTCCACAGACACCTTCAATCGGAATTGAAGGCCCGGCTTACCGGCCCCGGTTGGGTTGACCAGTTGTCCTGGGTCCTCCTGAGCATCAGAACTACGCCTAAGGAGGACCTGGACGCCCCCTCGGCCGAGCTTGTCCATGGCTCGGCTTTGCGGGTACCAGTGGATTTTCTGCCTGCCACCCATGATCAGGAGGTCTCCGTCAGCCACCTCAAGCCCGCATACGTGGACAGGGACAGCCCTGTGGTTGTGGCCACACCACGGCATAGAGATCGTCCACCGGCCATTCTGTCGTCTCCTGCCCCTGCTGTTCCTGACCCTGTTTCGCCGGTTCCCGTTGTTACGCCCGTCCCGCGTTCGAGGACTATTGCCGAGGACTACGCGTTTAGGCCGTACTGTTCGGCTCCCGGTGCATTTCCGTACCTCGGTTTCTGGGGGGGGGGGGGGGGGGGGCATGTAGCGGCAGCTGCTGGTGTGCCCCAGCTTTGAATCCTGCGGTCGGAAGCCATGCGCACGTGACTTAGGGAGGGGTCGGGTTTTTGCGCGGTTTCTGGGCTCAGCCCACCAGTCGATTGAAGACCACCGTTGTGGTCGGTCGTGTATTAGAACCCGTGTAATCGGAGAACTGCA
The DNA here is from genome assembly GCA_963514005.1 of Raja brachyura. Next base: position 4,951,407 of record OY740809.1, on the reverse strand, counting down.
ATTGAGAATAAATCTTGTTCAAACAGCCGATTGTCGCTTCTAATCCACAACACATTGCCAATGGGATCATCTGGAATATTGCACTTCCGTTCTTGCCAGGAACATGAGTACTTTGCTTCCTCTGCAACCTGCCAGTAAATATCAAGGTGGTGCTTACCTCTAAAAATATTTGATCTCACATTAATCCTCCGCAGAATGAAAAAAATATAAAAACATAAAAACCTCTTCCTTTGTTGTAAAAACTGGGTGGCACAGCCGTATAGGTGCAGCCTAAAGGGCCTGTCCCACTAGCGCGCGATTAGACGCGACAAGCGCGACAAATTCGGACGCGGGGGTCGCGTGGGGGTCAGGCGATCCCGGTGCGAGTGAAGGGCCTGTCCCACTAGCGCGCGATTACACGCGCGACGTCCGAAGGAAGGACGTTATTTTTCATCACGTGACGATGCGCATGAGCATGCGCGTTGCACGACGTCGGGCAGTGACGTCATCACGCAACGCCACGCTGAAGACGCACAACGTCAAAACGTCATCACGTTAATCACGTTCTGCGCGACAGGATTTTGCCGCGCGTAATTTTTTAAGCAGTGTCGGTTTTTGGACACTACGCGCGATGTCGACACCAGCTACACACAACTCGACGAGACTCCGGCGATCGCAGTGGGACAGGGTCACGCGAGGCCGGGCGACTAAAGCGACCACGGTAGGTCGCGCTTGTCGCGTCTAATCGCGCGCTAGTGGGACAGGCCCTTTACAGTGCCAGAGACCCGGGTTCGATCCTGACGACGGGTGCTGCCTATATGTAATTTGTACGTTCTGCCCGTGACCATGTGTGTTTTCTCCAAGATCTTCAGTTTCTTACCACTCTCTAAAGATGCACAAGTTTGTTGCTTAATTGGCTTGGTGTAAATGTAAAATTGTCCCTAGTGTGTGTAGGAGAGTGTCAGTGCGCAGCGATCGCTGGTCGTCACGGACTCAGTGGGCCGAAGGGCCTATTTCCGCGCTGTATCTCTAAATTAAACTAAGCTGTTTAGATACGTTGGTGTTTTCTCAGGTTAAAATAAAATGGAATCTATTTCTTGGTTGCAATCCTTTTACAGACTGCTTAGATTTAGGAGGCCGGAAAATCAAGAAACAACATGAATAATTGATATAAAGTGAATTGTATATGTGCCGAATGATAAATTGGTATGCATTTTGTAACGAGGTTGGTATGCTAGAATTAATGTGCATGTTCTTAGCCCAGGCAGTCACGGGCAGATTACAATACCCTTGTGCAATCTGGGTGCGTTTATTGCTGTGTTCTGCAAAATCATTGCCCCAATACCAGAGGAAGAATCTTTCTCCACTCACTCTCTGCCATAGGAGGATTCAATTTACATTCAAAATGACATGATAACAAAACATGGAAATATTTGATCAGTGTCTGTAAAATAGTCTGTAAAAAGGAACGGCATGGTACATCAGTAGAGTTGTTGCCTTAGAGCACTAGAGACCCGGGTTCCATCCTGACTATGGGTGCTGTCTGTACAAAGTTTGTACGTTCTCCCTATGACCGCATGGGTTTTCTCCGGTTGTTCTGGTCTCGACCCACACTCTAAAGACGTAGAGGTTCGGAAGTTGATTGGGCTTCAGTAAAATTGTAAATCATCCCTTGCGTATGTTAGTGCACGGGGTGATCGTTTCTCCTCTTCTCCCCCTCCCCCTCCTCCCCTTCTCCCCCCCCCCCCCCAAAGGGGAGCGAATTTAAGACTGAGGTGAGTAAAAACTTTTTCACCCAGAGAGTTGTGAATTTATGGAATTCCCTGCCGCAGACGGCAGTGGAGGCCAAGTCACTGAATGGATTTAAGAGAGAGTTAGATAGAGCTCTAGGGGCTGGTGGAGTCAAGAGATATGGGGAGAAGGCAGGCACGGGTTATTGATAGGGAACGATCAGCCAATATCACAATGAATGGCGGTACTGGCTTGAAGGGCCGAATGGCCTCCTCCTGCACCTATTTTCAATGTTTCTATATTTCTATGTCCTTGTTCTGTTGTGGTGATGAGTGTCGCGAATTTAGAAGAGTTTGCCCTCGACTCATACTTGCAAAAATCAATATTTTTTTACTCGTGGATTTAGTCGAGGTAGGTCGTAGTAGGTCATAATGCTAATTATAGGTAGTCGAAGTCAATCAAAGTTAATCAAAGGTAGTTGAAGGTAAAGCTAGTCGAGAAAAAAAAGGTAAACCAACCTGTAATGTTAAATGCCCGCTAAACTTTATTAAACTTCGTCTGGCTTCTTAAAAGTGTCTCCACTCCTTCTCCCCCCTTCTTCCCCTTCTCTCCACTTCTCTCCCCCTCTCTCCCCCCTTCTTGCCCCCCCCCCCCCTCCCAGTGCTCTCTAAAGGACAACGAATTGTGCAGCAGTCTTTTACCTTCCTGTTCATCGCGGGTGTGAATTTCAGACAGCGCTCCCCCGCTTTCCCTGGCCCCTGCCTTTGCTGTGTGTGTGTGTGTGTGTGTGTGTGTGTGTGTGTGTGTGTGTGTGTGTGTGTGTGTGTGTGGGTGTGTGTGTGTGTGTGTGTGTGTGTGTGGGTGTGTGTGTGTGTGTGGGTGTGTGTGTGTGTGTGTGTGTGTGTGTGTGTGTGTGTGTGTGTGGGTGTGGGTGTGGGTGTGGGTGTGGGTGTGGGTGGGGGTGGGGGTGGGGGTGGGGGTGGGGGTGGGGGTGTGGGTGTGGGATCCGGTTTGCCGTTTTATCGCTGACGGTCGATCCAGCTCGAGGATGTTAAGGCGGGTGCCCTGGAGCTTGAAGGTCGAAGACAGTCACTGAACAGTCACGTTAAGGACAGGCCCTTAAGACTAGAGGCCATGGCCTCAGTATAAAAGAACGTACCTTTAGAAATATAGAAACATAGAAACATAGAAAAATAGGTGCAGGAGTAGGCCATTCGGCCCTTCGAGCCTGCACCGTCATTCAATGTGATCATGGCTGATCATCCAACTCAGTATCCCGTACCTGCCTTCTCTCCATACCCCCTGATCCCTTTAGCCACAAGTGCCACATCTAACGCCCTCTTAAATATAGCCAATGAGCTGGCCTCAACTACCTTCTGTGGCAGAGAATTCCAGAGACTCACCACTCTCTGTGTAAAGAAAGTTTTCGTCATCTCGGTCCTAAAGGAATTCCCCCTTATCCTTAGGCTGTGACCCCTTGTTCTAGACTCCCCCAACATCGGGAACAATCTTCCAGCATCTAGCTTGTCCAACCCCTTAAGAATTTTGTAAGTTTCTATAAGATCCCCCCTCAATCTTCTAAATTCCAGCGAGTACAAGCCGAGTCTATCCAATCTTTCCTCATATGAAAGTACTGACATCCCAGGAATCAGTCTGGTGTATCTTCTTTGTACCCCCTCTATGGCAAGGATGTCTTTCCTCAGATTTGGAGACCAAAACTGTACGCAATACTCCAGGTGTGGCCTCACCAAAACCCTGTACAACTGCAGTAGAACCTCCCTGCTCCTATACTCAAATCCTTTCGCTATGAATGCTAACATACCATTCGCTTTCTTCACTGCCTGCTGCACCTGCATGCCTACTTTCAATGACTGTTGTACCATGACACCCAGGTCTCGTTGCATCTCCCCTTTTCCTAATTGGCCACCATTCAGATAATAGTCTACCCTCATGTTTTTGCCACCAAAGTGGATAACCTCACATTTATCCACATTATACTGCATCTGCCATGCATCTGCCCATTCACTCAGCCTATCCAAATCACCCTGCAGCCTCCAAGCATCCTCCTCACACTATACCCCCCAGCTTGGTGTCATCTGCACATTTGGAGATGTTGCATTGAATTCCCTCGTCCAAATCGTTAATATATATTGTAAATTGCTGGGGTCCCAGCACTGAGCCTTGCGGTACCCCACTAGTCACTGCCTGCTATTCTGAAAAGGACCCGTTTACTCCTACCCTTTGCCTCCTGTCTGCTAGCCAGTTCTCTATCTACATCAATACTGAACCCCCAATACGGTGTGCTTTAAGTTTTTATGCTAATCTCTTATGCGGGACCTTGTAAAAAGCCTTCTGAAAGTCTAGATATAACACATCCACTGGTTCTCCCTTATCCACTCTACTAGTTACATCCTCGAAAAATTCTATCAGATTTGTCAGACATGATTACCTTTCGTAAATCCATGCTGACTTTGTCCAATGATTTCACCACTTTCCAAATGCGCTGCTATCCCATCTTTAATAACTGACTCTAGCAGTTTCCCCACTACCGATGTTAGACTAACTGGTCTGTAATTCTCTGCTTTCTCTCTCCCTCCTTTTTAAAAAAAGTGGGGTTACATTAGCTACCCTCCAATCCTCAGGAACTACTCCAGAATCTAAGGAATTTTGGAAAATTATCACTAATGCATCCACTATTTCTGTGGCTACCTCCTTGAGTACTCTGGGATGCAGACTATCTGACCCTGGGGATTTATCGGCCTTCAATCGTTCAATTTACCCAACACCACCTCCCGGCTAACCTGGATTTCACTCAGTTCCTCCATCTTATTTGACCCCCGTTCCACTGCTATTTCCGGCAGATTATTTATGTCTTCCTTAGTGAAGACAGAACCAAAGTAGTTATTCAATTGGTCTGCCATGTCCTTGTTCCCCATGATCAATTCACCTGTTTCTGACTGCAAGGGACCAACATTTGTTTTAACTAGTCTCTTTCTCTTCTCATATCTATAAAAACTTTTGCAGTCAGTTTTTATGTTCCCTGCCAGTTTCCTTTCATAATCTATTTTCCCTTTCCTAATTAAGCCCTTTGTCCTCCTCTGCTGGATTCTGAATTTCTCCCAGTCCTCCGGTAGGCTGCTTTTTCTGGCAAATTTGTATGCCTCATCTTTTGTTTTTATACTATCCCTGATTTCCCTTGTTATCCATGGATGCACCACCTTCCCCGATTTATTCTTTTGCCAAACTGGTATGAACAACTTTTGTACTTCATCCATGCAGTCTTTAAATACCTTCCATTGCACATCCACTGTCAACCCTTTAGGAATCACCTGCCAGTCTATCTTGGCCAATTCACATCTCATACCTTCAAAGTTACCTTTGTTCATGTTCAGAACCCTTGTTTCTGACTTAATTTTGTCACTCTCCATCCTAATGAAGTACTCAACCATATTATGGTCACTCTTGCCCAAGGGGCCACGCACAACAAGACTACTAACTAACCCTTCCTCATTACTCAATACCCAGTCTAGAATAGCCTGGTCTCTCGTTGGTTCCTCCACATGTTCATTGAGAAAAGTATCCTGCATACATTCCAAGAAATCCTCCTCCTCAGCACCCCTGCCAATTTGATTCACCCAATCTACATGCAGATTGAATTCACCCATTATAACCGTGTTACCCTTGTTGCACGCATTTCTAATTTCCTGTTTGATGCCATCCCCAACTCCAATACTACTGTTAGGTGGCCTGTACACAGCTCCCACTAGCGTTTTCTGCCCCGTTAGTGTTTCGCAGCTCTACCCATATCGATTCCACATCCTCCACGCTAATGTCCTTCCTTTCTATTGCATTAATCTCCTCTCTCACCAGCAACGCTACCCCACCTCCTTTTCCTTTTCGTCTATCCCTCCTGAATATTGAATATCCCTGGATGTTCAGCTCCCAGCCTTGGTCACCCTGGAGCCATGTCTCCGTGATCCCAACTATAGCATAGTCATTAATCGCTATCTGCACCTTCAACTCATCCACCTTATTACGAATGCTCCTCGCATTGAGACACAAAGCCTTCAGGCTTGTTTTTACAACACTCTTACTCCTTATACAATTATGTTGACAAGTGGCCCCTTTCACATCGATCCCTATGACACTTGGCCATACTCTCCTTTCCCTTTGTGAGCTTTCTTTCCCATTAATTCTGGGGTCATTAACCATCCCTTTACTCTCTTTCCCTTTAACTCCGTCTTCGACTATCCCATTTGACACCCCACCCCCCTTATTCAGTTTAAAACCATCCGTGTAGCAGTGGCAAACCTGCCGGCCAGAATGCTGGTCCCCCACCTGTTAAGATGCAATCCGTCCCTTTTGTACAGATCCCCCTTACTCCAAAACAGATCCCAGTGATCTAAGAATCTAAATCCCTGCCCCCTGCACCAGTTCCTCAGCCACACATTCAGGTCCCGTATCTCCCTGTTCCTGCTCTCGCCAGCATGAGGAATTGGAAGCAAACCGGAGATAACAACCCTGGAAGTCCTGCTTTTCAGCATTTTTCCGAGCTCTCTGAAGTCCCGCTGCAAAATATTCATCCCCTTCTTTCCAACATCATTTGTGCCAACATGCACGACCACTTCTGGCTGTTTACCTTCGCCCTTGAGGATTGTCTGCACTCTGTCCGTGACATCCTGGATCCTGGCACCAGGAAGGCAGCACACCATCCTCGAATCCCGTCTGTTGCCGCAAAAACCCCTGTCCGTACCTCTCACAATGGAGTCTCCAACTACAATGGCGTTGCCCGACTTTGGCCTCTTTGGTTTTCGCTCAACAGCCCTTTTTGTTTTGCAAGCCAGTCCGCCGCTCAGTGAGATACCATCTTCTGTCCCGGCAGCTTCCACGTGGGTGAACCAGTTCACAAGAGGTACAACACCCGGGGACCTTTGCATTCCAGGTTTTCCTCCCTTTCTCACCGTCACCCACCTTCTCTCTTCTAGTGCCTTAGGTGTAACAATCTCACTGTAGGACTTGTCGAGAAACGACTCAGTTTCTCGGATGAACCTGAGGTCATCCACTTGTTTCTCCAGTTCCCCAACACGGTCCTTCAGGAGCTGTACCTGGATGCACTTCTCACATTTGTAGCAGCCAGAGGCACCAGCAGTGTCCTTGACCTCCCACATACTGCAAGTATCACACTGCATCAGCTTGCTTGACATCTTCTTTTGCCTCAGTCTCTCCCTAGCCAGTGTTTTGCGCAGCCTCCTCTCCGAAGACTCTCGAGCCAAAGACTCACACTTTACTCGCAGGGCACTTCCCTCACAAGGCCGCTCCCTCACTGCCGCTCCCCAAGAGCTGCCTTGCTTATATTGACTGTTAAACTGCCTAATTTACAAACCAAATTCCTCAGTTTTCAACTGTTTTCCCCCTCACTGAGAACTCTTCACTGAGAACTCTCCTCCCACTCGGGCTAGAGCCAATCAGTGCTTTCTCCTGCTTCTCTTTGTTGCTGTTGCTTCAATATCCACGGGAACACTGAGTAAAGTCTGCCTGTGCTTTGTCTCTCCTTTTCAACTGTTTAGAAAGGAGATGAAGAGGAATTTTAGTCAGAGACTGGTGAATCTGTCCTACAGACGGAATTCATTGCTACAGTTGGCGATGCAAGCCAAGTCAATGGATATATTTAAGGTGGAGATTGACAGGTTCTTGATTAGTGTCAAGGTTTATAGGAAGAAGGCAGGAGAATGGAGTTGTGAGGGAAAGGTCAATGAGTCATGATTGAATGGTGAAGTAGACTGGATGGGCCGAATGGTCTCATTCTGCTCCTACAACTTGTGGACATAAACATATGTTCACGAATGGTGTGATCAAAATCTGGATGCTTCCTTTCTTCCTTACATGCAAGATACAATACTAGTTAAAAGTGGATTCATTGTAATAAGTAGAACAACAAATCCTTGTGGCAAAGGAAGGTGCTTAGTTTTGTTTAGTTTAGAGGTACAGCATGGAAATAGGCCCTTCGGTCCACCGAGTCCGTGCCGACAAAATATCACCCTGTACACTAGTTCTGTCATGCACACTTAGGAAAATTTACAGAAGGCAATTAACCTACAAACCTGCAAGTCTTTGGAATGTGGGAGGAAACCGGAGCACCCGGAGAAAACATATAAACTCTAGACAGACGGCACCCAAAGTCAAGATGGAAACTAAGTCTCTGGTGCTGTAAGGCAGCAACTTTATCGCTGTGCCACCGTGCTCTTCATCCCCAGCACGTAACATGTAGCTTCGTTGAGCTGCAGAAACAAAATGGATGACGTTGTCATAGCAAACAGAGATGAAGTAATTTGGCTCTATGATCAGGGTAAATAATTATCATTAGTCCTTTGCATTCAGAGACCAGCTGGCTCTTAGTGAGTTTTATATTCATATCTAGTCTGACATTTAAAAACAGCTCACACATAACCTTTCTCACTCCCTCCACTACTAGCCACACATACATTTATTTCCCTGAGTGGATTGAAATCAGGATGACATTCATTTCACTGATTGGATTCACTTATTTTGCCCGGCCATTTGAATGGGGTTTATTTGCCTGAGTGATTCTTGATTTAGAATAACATGCACTAGATTTATAATCAAATGCGCAACGTTACGCTGGGTTCCCCTTGGTGCCACACGTATGTGTCCCGTGACGGAAAGCTAATCATACCAATTGGGTGCACAAAGTAGATGTTTGAATGATCAAAGCTGAGTTTAAGCTAGACACAGGTGTAGGTGCCACCTCCTCTCATCCCCATGGCGGCAGGCGGTTGGAAGTATTATTCCAAGTGGTTAATAACTGTACCGCCCACTCCCTGACATCAGTCTGAAGAAGGGTCTCGGCCTGAAATGTCACCCATTCCTTCACTCCTTAAAATGCTGCCCGCCCCGCTAAGTTACTCCAGCATTTTGTGTCTATCTTCAATCAATCAATCAATCAATCATTCAATCAATCAGATTTATTCATCACATACACAATAAAGTGCAGTGAAATGAATTTGCCAGCAGCGGTACAATCAAAAAAGAACACACAATACACAATAAAATTTAACACAAACATCCACCACAGCGTTCTTCACTGAGGGGGAAGGCACAAAGTACAGTCAGTTCTGCTCCATTGTTCCCCCGTGGTCGGGGCCATGAACCTCCGCAGTCACCGCTGTGGGCGGCCATATGTACAGGCCCTCTCTTCTGGAGATAAGTCCCGAATCGCTGCTTCCCTACTGGAGACCGCGGCTTCAAGATGATGTGGGCGCAGGCCGGTGGTCGGAGCTCTTCTCCAGGGGTTCCCGGAGAGGGATCCCGCTCCGGAAGGAAAGTCAACGCCGCGCCCGCGGCTAGAAGCTCCGCAGACCGCGGGTTCAGGATGTTGTAGGCCGCGGGCCGGCGGGTGATAGAAACAGAGAAAATAGGTGCAGGAAGAGGCCATTCGGCCCTTCGAGCCAGCACCGCCATTCATTGTGATCATGGCTGATCGTCCCCTACAATAACCCGTGCCTGCCTTCTCCCATATCCCTTGACTCCACTAGCCCCTAGAGCTCTATCTAACTCTCTCTTAAATCCATCCAGTGACTTGGCCTCCACTGCCCTCTGTGGCAGGGAATTCCATAAATTCACAACTCTCTCAGTGAAAACGTTTTTTCACACCTCAGTCTTAAATGACCCTCCCCTTTATTCTAAGACTGTGGCCCCTGGTTCTTGACTCGCCCAATATTGGGAAACATTTTCCTGCATCTAGCTTGTCCAGTCCTTTTATAATTGTATATGTTTCTATAAGATCCCCCCTCATCCTTCTAAACTCCAATGAGGAGCTCTTCTCCTCCGGGGATCCCCAACGAGGGATCCCAGGCTCCGGACGCCGTGCCCACAGCTAGAAGCTCCACAGACCGCGGCTTCAGGCTGAACAGTCTGCGGGCCAGCGATCAGAAAAAGTCCACATTGCGCTTGCTGCTGAAGCTCCGGGCCCGACTCTGGGAAAGGCCGCACCAACCCATGGTGTTAGGCTGCGAGGGAGGCGACATGGAAAACGTCGCCTCTCCGTGGAGGAGGCGACCAAAAGCAGTTCCCCCCTTCCCCCCCTCACCACCCCCACTCAAGACACACCAAGAGACATTAAAACAAACATTTGGACCTACTAAAAAAAACAAAAAAAGTAGAACTGGCTGACACGCCGCTGGCAGGGCAGCCATCTTGCAGCGCCCCCATCTTAGGGTTTTTCAAGGATGTGATGCCTTTTAATTTCAGGATCAGTGAGGAGCAAAGGTTTCAAAGGCCTTTTATTGTCACATGTATCAATTAAGGTACCGTGATATACGAATTACCATAAAGCCATACGAAACAAAAGCAACAAGACACACAAATACAGAAAAGTTAATATAAACATCCACCACAGCGGATTCCCCACGTTCCTCACTGTGATGGAAGGCAAAAAAGTCCAATCTTCTTCCTCCTTATTCCTCCCGCAGTTGGAATAGTCGAACCATCTGTCAGGGCGGTCGAAGCCCCCGTGTCGTCGCGATCGAAGCTCCCGCGTCAGAGCGATAGAAACTCCCCCAGCTTGGAGTTCCCGATGTGGGTCTGTGATCAGAGACCGCGGACTCCATGATGTAAAATCATGATGCAGGTACCCATGGTACTAAAGGATCGTGGGCTCTGTGACGTTAAAGTCCCGTAGGGTCCCGCGATGGAGCTCTCAAAAGTCGGTCTCCAGCAAATGACGCCAACTCCTCGATGTTGGGCCGCAGTGCGTACGGAGATACGTTACGGAACAAAATTGCATCTCCGTCGAGGTAAGAGATTAGTAAATGTTCACCTGTCACAGGTTCAATGATGCCCGAGTCACTGGGACACACCTGGGACCACCAGCACCACCGTGTGGTCAAGACTGAACTGCTGGGTTGAAGTCCCAGAGAAACAGCTTCAGCTAGTAGAGTTGCAGCCTCATATCTCCTGGACATGGGTTTCAGCCTGACCTCCGATGCTGTCTGTTTAGTTTAGTTTGGAGATAAAGCACGGAAACAGGCCCTTTGGCCCTGAGTCCACACCAACCAGCGATCCCCTCATACTAACACTATCCTACACACACTGGGGCAATTTACAATTATACCAAGCCAGTCTGAAGTGTAGGAGGAAACACGAGATCCCAGAGAAAACCCGCGCAGGTCACAGGGTGAACGTACAAACTCCATACAGACAGCACCTGTAGTGAGGATCGAACCCGGCTGACTACGGGTGTAAGGCAGCAACTCTACTGCTGTGCCACCATGCCACCATATGTAGTTGAAGTAGGTAGGACCAAACTTACCGTACAGTGTATAGTTTTGGTCACCACATTAGGAAAATTGTGGCAGCAATTGAGAGAATACAGAAGAAATTCACCAGAATGTTGCCTAGCATGGAGAGCTACAGCTACAATAGGAGTTTGGATTGGCTTGGTTTACTTTCACTGGAACATATGAGGCTGAATTTATAAAATGATGTGGGGCAGATATAGAATAGTTAGTCAGATTATTATTTTCCCTGGTAATAGAGATAAATATTTTAGTTAGAGGATAAACACAAAATGCTGGAGTAATTCAGTGGGAGAGGCAGCATCTCTGGATAGGAGGAATGGGTGACATTTCGGCTTCGAGACTGAAGGAGGGTCTCGATCCGAAATGTCACCCATTCTTACTATCCAGAGATGCTGCCGGTCCCGCTGAGTTACACCAGCATTTTGTGTCAATCTTCGGTTTAAACCAGCATCTGCAGTTCCTTCCTACAACATTTTAGTTCGAGGCTTTGAGGAGAGCCAACGATGTGGAGCAGAAGGGGACAGGAGGTAAAGGTACAGGCTGCTCTTTCTTGTGTTTGATTGTCATGCTATTGTATTCTCTTTATTTTAGTGAACTAGTGATGTCAGGTAGAATGGTGCAATGCTTCTGCCATGAGACGTGGGTAGTCAGGGAAACTGCTGCTGTCCCTGATAACTACAATGTGGTCATCGTGAGCAGGTGCAGCTCCTCCTGTTTAAACCAACATCTGCAGTTCCTTATAGAGTGCGATACAGCTCTTAGGGCTAACAGAATGAAGGGATAGGGGGAGAAAGCAGGAACAGGGTACTGATTTTGGATTATCAGCCATGATCATATTGAATGGCGGTGCTGGCTCGAAGAGCTGAATGGCCTGCTCCTGCACCTATTTTCTATGTTTCAATCTTTCTATGTTTCCTTCCTAAACATCCTTACAGACCACATTAGGGATTGGGAGCTGCAGTTGGCCGATCTTGGGACCATCCAGGACAATGTGCTCCTGCCCATTGCGGTGCTGGCTCGAAGGGCTGAATGGCCTCCTCCTGCACCTATTTGCTATGCCTATAATGAGAGCTTCATGGATGGGAGTTATAGCGAGGTGGTCACACCCAAGTTACATGAAGGGTGGAACGGTTGCGCAGGGGTAGAGTTGCTGCCTTGCAGTGCCGCAGACCCGGGTTCGATCCCGACTACGGGAGTTGTGTGTACGGTGCTCGTACGCTCTCCCCGTGACCTGCGTGGGTGTTCTCCGAGATCTTCGGTTTCCTCCCACACTCCAAAGACGTACAGGTATGTAGACTACTTGGCTTACTATAAATGTAAATTGCCCCGAGCGTGTGTGGGATAGTGTTAATGTGCGGGGATCGCTGGTCGACGTGGACTCGGTGGGCTGAGGGGCCTGTTTCCACGCTGAATCTCCAAACTAAACTAAACTAAAATAAAGGAAGAGAGTAGGTAGATGACAATGAGGACAAGGACTGGACAGAGAGTGCAGGTGACCCTTGTGTCCATTCCCACATGTTCCGTCGGCCGGCTCCATCATCGACCTCCACACTGACCCCTCCACGATTGCCGCCAGATTCTCTCCGGATGCCTCCATGGCATTCAGTTTGGACGCAGGCCCCAGCTGCGGGCCCCCATCGACCCTGGGTCCAGTTACGGGCTTTGTTGACTCCATCGTCCTCACTGCGGCGTCAGCTTGTCCATGGCCTGCCGGGAGGCGTCTACCGCTGCGGCCTGCCCACCGGCATGACATCTTCACGGGGGGGGGGGGGGGGGGGGAGGGGGGAGGAGTAGCCAGAAGTCATTGTGCATGTTGGCACAAATGGCAGAACAAGGATACGTGATGTCGTCCTGTAAAATGATTATAGGGTGAAAGGAAAAAGGATAAAAACCAAGATCTCCAGGGTAATGATCCCTGGATTGCTTCCAGTGCCATGTGCTAGTGAGGGTAGGAACAGGAAGAAAGGAGGGATTAATGGCTGAGGAGTTGGTGCACGGGGCAGGGATGCAGATTTTTGGACCGTTGGGATCATTTCTGGGTCAAAGGTGACGTACAAGAGGATTGAGTTGCACCTGAACTGGAGGGGAGACAATATCCTGGAAGGTAGGGGGTTTGCTAGCACTCCAGAGGTGGGTTTAAACTAGAATGGCAGGGGGGTGGGATCCAATGCAGAATCAAGGCTGCATGTCGGTATGGATAGTGATTCAGTGGACTGAATGGGCAGGAGCACTTCATGGAGCAAGGAAGAACCAGTGGATTGAATTGCATTTATTTCAATGTGAGAGGCCTGACAGCTAAGGCAGATGAACTCAGGGAGTGGATAGGTACGTACGACTGGGATGTTGCAGCCATTACAGAAACCTGCTGAGAGAGGGACAGGACTGGCAGCTTAATGTTCCAGGGTACAGATGCTACAGGAGTGACAGAGGTGGGGGTAGAAAGAGGAGGGGTGATGCTTTATTGATTAAAGAGAATACCATGGCAGTTTTCCACGATGTCATTACTGATGGTTTGTCCAAAGTGGCAATGTGTGTGGAGCGGAGAAATAAGAAGGAGAGAATCACCTTGTTGGCAATGTACTGTAGTCAATGCGAATTAGGAGAGCAAATATGCCAGGAGAAGCAATGGTTGAATTTGTCAAATGTTCAAGAAAAGTTATATCGGGGGATATGGAGAGGGCCTGACATGGAAGAAGACAAAGTTTGATCTACTCTTTGGAAATTGGTCTGGGCAAGTGATTGAAATGCTTGTGGATGAGTCTTTTGGGATCAGTGACCATTGTTCTATTTAGTTTAAATAGTTATGAATAAAGACAGCGTGGGTCCACGAGTTAACTTTTTGGATTGGGGCAAGGCCAAATTTGATGGTCTTGTTTTATTTTCATTTTTAATTTTGTTTAGATATACAGTGTGGAAACAGGCCCTTTGGCCCACCATGTCCACACCGACCAGAGATCTCTGTACACCATCACTATTCAATATACGGGACAATTTACAATCTTTACCAAAGCCAAGTAACCTACAAACCTGTTCATCTTTGGAGTGTGGGAAGAAACCAGAGCACCCGGGGGAAACCCACGCAGATCATGGGGAGAACATGCAAACTCCGTACAGACAGCACCCGTGGTAGGGATCGAATCTGGGTCACTTGTGTTGAAAGGCAGCAACTGTGCCACTGTGCCACCCCTGTTGCTAAAGTTGATTAAAGTAAGTTGGTCATGGGCAAAGGAACGTCTGGAAAGTGTGATGTTTTGAAAGTGTGATGACGGGTTCAGCGCATGCATGTTCTTGTGAGAGTGAAGGGCAAGGCAGGTGGAAGTAAGGAAGCTTGGCTGACAAGAGAAATTGAGGCTCTTTATCACCTAGCCCACTGTGGACCATTGTGGGCTCCACCTGTCCACCTCTCCCATTGTGGGCTCTACCTCCATCATGTCCTTGATCATCCTTATTTTTTGCATATCTTTTATTAATTTGTTCTGTATCTCTCTATATTACCGCCTATATGTTTCTTTCCCTTGATTCTCAGTCTGAAGAAGGGTTTCAACCCAAAACGTCCAATTTTCCATTTCTCCAGGGATGTGGCCTGACCCGTTGAGTTATTCCGTTTATGTCTAACTTCCATTTTTTTCCCTATGGTTTGGCTTTAACCTGACCATGTTTTTAAATTTAAGTTTGCAGATGTTGAATTTAATTCAAAAAGTTCATTCAATACTGGATTAACATTATCAAACACAATAGAGCCGTGTTCATTTTAGTCCAGCCTTGTACAGATTGTATGAGAACTTGGAGTTACTGTTCCTGCCGATAACGTTCACTTTGTCATTCCTTGGGTTTGCTTAAAATTACCAGATCAAAATTTGTGATTACTATGAATGGAAAATGTAGGGGTGATATCTCATGGATCAATGTGGTTTTCAGTCATCGAAAAAGATCATGCAGAGATCAGAAAATAGACTAAGAATTAATGTACTCCTATAAAATGAGCAAGGTGAGACAGTGATTGCCAAATGCATTCACAAAGGAGTTTCATTTTTCTAGTAATTTATTTTCAGTTTATTTTTGTATTTTTAATATAGTTTCATTTTTGTTTAGTTTTAGTGTTGTTTTAGTGATACAGGGCAGAAACTGGCCCTTTAGCCTGGATGGAGTAACTCAACGGGACAGGCAGCGGCTCTGGAGGGAACGAATGGGTAACCCTTCCGAGTCCACTCTCCGTACACCAACACTATCCTACATGCTGAAGGGGCAATTTACAATTCTACCAAGTCAATTAACCTACGTCTTTGGAATGTGAGAGGAAACCTTAGCACCCATAAAAACCCCACATAATTTACGGAGGGACCGGGAAAGCTCTGTACAGACAGCACTTGTAGTCAGGATCGAACCCGGGTTCCTGCCGCTGTAAGGCAGCAACTCTACCGCTGCGTTGCCATGCTGCACAGTGTCAATGCAACAGAATATTGTCTAGTTGTGCGAGTTCTTGAGGGACATAATTGAACTCAGAATGCCCACCTCGAGTTTTGCCTTTGCATGTGTAAGGGAGCCTTGATGCTTAAAACATGGATATTTTTCAGGCAGAGATAGATTTTTGATTAATACAGGTGTCAGAGGTTATGGAGGAAGGCAGGAGAATGGGGTTAGGAGGAAGAGATAGAGCAGCCATGATTGAATGGTGGAGTGGACTTGATGGGCCAAATAGCCTAATTTGGCTCCTATCTCTTACGAACATGAACTTAGAATGGGCATCCGGTGGCGCTGTTACTGGCTTCCTCCGCCCATGGTCTGGTCTTTTCTTATGTTTTGTTATGTTTAGAGTGTGTTTTTTTAGTTTTTTTCAGTATTTTATGTGGGGGGAAGCGGATAGGGTAAGGGGGAAACCATCTTTCAGTCGCTTCCTGGCGAGGATGTGGCTATTATCCGAGTCACGTCCTTGCCCCCCTCCCCCTCCCCTCGCGGTCTACCAACTTGATTGGTGCGGCCTTTCCTGCGGGACCGTACCAGAGCTTCAGCAGCTGCGGCTCTGCATGCGATACATTGCGTGCGATACATTGCGGAGCGGGCGATGCCTTACCTGGATCGCCGTTTGGAGCTCCGGAGTATTGGGCGGAGCCGTGGGTGCGGAGCTCCCAATGCGGGCGGCGCTGACTTTAACATCGTGGAGTCCTGGGACCCTTTGCCAGGGGTTGCCAGCGCGAATCTCCGCCCTCCGCCTGTGGACATTGGGAGCCGCGGACTCCGGTGGAATATGAACGATTCAGAGGTCCAGGCCGCTGAGGATGTTCTCCCGTTCGACGTCGGCGTTCCATCATCCCCGGCGAGAGGGCCTGAACATCGGGCTGACCGTAGCCGCGACTGCAGGGGGCTCGGGAGGCCTCGACCATGGGTGAACATCATGGAACATCAGATGCGAACGTTGACTGGACTTTGGTTCCTTCCCTCATAGTGGGGAACTTTGGTGCCGCTGTGGGGATGTTTGCGTTGTGGACTACTGTGTTCTGTGTCTTTGTGTTTTTTTTATTTTATTTTTTGTATGACTGTAAGGGAAAGAGAATTTTGTTGTCTCGTAATTGAAGACAATGACAATAAATTAAATCAAATCAATCAAATCAAATTAAAATGGATTCAATATTAAATAAAATAAATGAGCTGTTTTCGAAAAATGAAGTTCTGAGGTTTTTGAAATACTGTAGCTTTAACATGGCAGCACGGTAGCTCAGTGGTAGAGTTGCTGCTTTACAGTGCCAGTGACCAGGTTCAATCCTCACTACCAATGCTGCCTGTATGGAGTTTATAGGCAGACAAAAAGGATTGTAGGTTAATTGGGTTGTGTAAATTGTCCCTGGTGTGTTGGATAGAACGAGTGTACGGGTAATTACTGGTTGGCACTGATTTGGTGGATCAAAGGGTCTGTTTCTGTGCTGTATCTCCAAACTAAACTAAACTTTTGAGAATGGCCACAATTGAGAGCTTCAGCTGTTATCTGTGGCTGCCTGTAGACTTTGTTTCATTTGGGGAAAGACACACATTATTCCCTTCATTCTTTTGTTGTGGAACAAGGAATAAGAAAGATAAATGGCAGGATATTAGGGAGGTAAATATATATTGACTTTAGTTATAAGAGATCAATAAGGGCAGGTAATATCATGTCAGGTGAGACTGTACCTGGAACACCATGTACAAACCTGGTTCTTCCTACTTGCAATAGAGAGAGTGCAACATATTTTACCATGTTTATTCCGGACGTGGGGTTTTGTTATTTTAATAGAAATTGGACTGAGTCCGTACTCAGTTTTGAATAATAAGAAGTGATCCCATAGAAACATACTGGGTTGACATTTACCAAGCTGTGGTGTCAAGAACCAAGGATCACAGTCCACAAAATAAGAGGGCTTCATGGTGGGGCAGCAGTAGAATTGCTGCTTAACAGCGCTGGAGACCCGGGTTCAATCCTGACACCGGGTGCTGCCTGCATGGAGTTTGAACGTTCTCCCCTTGACCACATGGGTTTTCTCTGAGATCTTCAGTGTCCTCACACACTCTAAAGAGTAGGTTAATTGTCTTGGTATAAATGTAAATTGTCCTTAGGACAACTTTGTGTAGTGTAGTGCTAATGTGCGGGGATCGCTGGTCGGTGCGGACCCAATGAGCCGAAGGGCCTGTTCCGTGCTGTATCTCTAAACTAAACCAAGTAAAGACTTGAAAAGATGAGAATAAAGATGATGCCGTTAAACTAATCTTGGTTCATAATGCTGTGTATCTGTAAAATTCGCCAGCTAAGAGGGTTATGGAGACTCAGCCACTGAGGACACGCAAGATGGGGATAAATAGATTAGAAACTTAGAAACATAGAAAATAGGTGCAGGAGTAGGCTATTCGGCCCTTCGAGCCAGCACCGCCATTCAATATGATCATGGCTGATCATCCAAAATCAGTACCCCGTTCCTGCTTTCTCCCCATATCCCTTGATTCCATTAGCAGCCCTAAGAGTTATATCCAACTCTCTATTTAATACATCTCTTGATTCCTGGTTACCAAGGGATGTACCACAGTGAAGCTGAGATAAAAGATCAGCCATGATATCATTGAAGAGCAAAGTAGAGAAGAGGGGCTGACTAACCTAATTCTGCACCTCTTTTTCATATTCAATAGTAGAACATAGCGCACCACAGCACAGGGTCAGGCCCCTTTGGCCCACTATGTCTGTGCTGTAAATGATGCCAAGACCAACTACCTACATATAATCCATATCTCACTATTTCCTGCATAACAATGTGTCTTTCAAAAAGTCTCTTAAATGCCACTATTGTATCTGCCTCAACCACCTCATATTCTTATGACAAGTACATCCAATGTAAGTTTGACCTTTCTTTGAATGTCCTTCTGAATATGAGGAATTTGAAGATTTGCACAAGTGAATCTCCATCCAAATATGATCAGAAACCATGTTTGATATCCATTTCAGCGCAGATGTGACATTGTTATTTGCAATGAAGGAATTGTGAATATCTGTCTATAACTATAATGTTCTTGTTTATGTTCCTCTCCTGTTATTCCTCCTGATTTATATTTTTTACTTTTATAGCCTGATAAAATCTGCACTGAACCATTACATGAAAGCAAATGTATCCGATGGAAACAAGTGATTGATATCGTGCACATAAAAGAATGATAAACATTCATTTTTGATGCTTGATAAAGTGCAACAATACAGAAACCCTCTTCCTCACAACATTTGTTTAGTATGCAATTCTATCAAGAAAGCATTTCTATATAACTCAAAGTCTCATCTTGACCACTTCCTGTCTGTGTTGTATATTGATTTTAGAAAAAATGCTGCCATATATTGCTACATGATTTGGCCATCGTACTCACATTCCTCCTCCGCTGAGGCAGCCCTGAGGATTTTTCCGATCAATGAAAAATAAAAAAGTTATGCGTGTTTAAAAAATCTTGAGATCAGCCGATTGGTCCTCTTGCCTGTCAATCAACACAATGAAGGTAACACCACTACCGGGGGGGGGGGGGGGGGGGGGGCAGGACTATAAAACCCCGGATGCATGGACGTGAGTCAGTCAGCCTGGAAGATCGCAAGGGAGAGTCCACAACTGCGATTCTAAGCTGTGAATCAACTGAACTGTGAGTCTGCAACATACTTGCAATAAATAATTTGTTAGCCCTTAATGACAATGCAATGAGTTGATGGCAGTTTGGTGGCCTGCACTCTGCTTGAAATGCTATGCAATTGAATTTGGTGGCCTGAACTCTGCTTAAAATGCTATGAAATTGAATTTGGTGGCCTGCACTCTGCTTGAGATGCTATGAAATTTAATTTGGTGGCCTGCACTCTGCTTGAAATGCTATGAAATTGAATTTGGCAACCTGCACTCTGCTTGAAATGCTGTGAAATTGAATTTGGCGACCTGCACTCTGCTTGAAATGCTATGAAATTGAATTGTTGGCCTGCACTCTACTTGAAACGCTCTGAAATTGAATTTGGTGGCCTGCTCTCTGCTTGAAATGCTATGAGATTGAATTTGGTGGCCTACCTTCTGCTTGAAATGCTATGAAATTAAATTTGGTGGCCTGCACTCTGCTTAAAATACTATGAAATTGAATTTGGTGGCCTGCTCTCTGCTTGAAATGCTATGAGGTTGAATTTGGTGGCCTACCTTCTGCTTGAAATGCTATGAAATTGAGTTTGGTGGCCTGCACTCTGCTTAAAATGCTATGAAATTGAATTTGGTGGCCTGCACTCTGCTTGAAATGGAATTTAAAGGAATAGCCGTGAGTGAACTGCCAGCCCATCAGCCCTGAGTGACTGAGCTGCCAGCCCACCAGGCCTGAATGACTGAGCTGTCAGCCCACCAGCCCTGAGTGAGTGAGCTGCCAGCCCACCAGCCCTGAGTGACTGATCTGCCAGCCTACCAGACCTGAGTGACTCAGCTCTCAGCCCACCAGGCCTGAGTGACTGAGCTGCCAGCCAAGAATCCATTTGGCCCACAGTCCATACTAGCCCTCTGGAAAGCAGTCCCTTCGGCCCACAACACCCATGCTAGCGCTCCAAAAAGCCCCCCCCCCCCCCGCCCCACTGGCCTCCAATATTGGAATAGGTGGCGAGGTGGAATAATGAGTCAGAGGACCAGCCCTCTGTGTGAACATTGGACGCAATGGGTCCCACTTAGTCTCGTGTAATTATAAATTTCTGCAAGGTGGTTATATATAGTCATTCATTCGATATATATATTCAATATGAGTATTAAATGACATAAAGCGTATTCAGTATTGATAATCGATCATTGAAATGGGGCAGCACAATGGCTCAGCGGTAGAGTTGCTGCCTTACAGTGCCATGCAGGTTCGATCCTGACTACAGGTGCTGTCTATACGGAGTTTCTACATTCTCCCTGTGACCGCATGGGTTTTCTTGGGGTTCTCCAGTTTCCTCCCACAGTTCAAAGACGTGCAGGTTTGTAAATTGGCTTCCGTAAAATTGTGTAGCATTGTCCTTGTGTCATAGTCCTCACCGATTGCTGGTTGGGCCAAAGGGCATGTTACCACACGGTAGCTCCAAAATCGAAGTCTAAAATAAAATGGCAAAGACAAGCACACTTGCAATTGCGATCTTAGTTGGTGCTTTAAGCTAAAGATTTGGGTAGTCTTCATATGAGGAATCTCATAAGGTTAAGGGAATGGACCAAAGTAAAGGGGGTGTGTAACAATCTTTGTGTAATTACAGCAGATTATTGCAGGAAACATAGAACATTGAACATATATATCCATGAGCCTATCCAAAATCTTCTTAAATACCTCTTGTGTCTGCTTCCACCACCACCCCTGGCAGCATATTCCAGGCACTCACAACTCTCTGTGTAAAAACCTTGCCCCACATCAATTTTACAGATTGCCCTTCTTACCTTAAACCTATACCGTCTTTCCTTGACATTCCCATCCTGGGTATAAAGTCCTGACAGTCTATCCGATCTATGCCTCTCCCAATTTTATGATCTTCTATCAGGCCTCCCCTCAGACTCCAGTGCTCCAGAGAAAACTATCCTCGTTTGTCCAGCCGCTCCTAATTGTGAATCCAGGCAGCATTCTATTCTGGTAGACCTCCGCTCCATCCTCACCAATGCCTCCACATCCTTCCTGTAATGCGGTGACTAAAATCCCATACATTACTTCAAACGCTGCCTAACTAAAGTCCTCATCAGTGTCCCAGCCTAACACATTACCTATCCATGTCCTCCAGGGATGCTGCATGATCCGCTGACTCACTCCAGCACTTTTGGTCTTTCCTTGGTAAATCAGCATCTGCAGTTCTTGATTCTGCAAAATGTCATCCTGACTCTTACACTCAGTGCTTCCATCGATGAAGGCCAGCATACCATATGCGTTCCGTACCACTTATAACTGTTATACACAGCCGTCAGAGAGTGCACCAGTAAAAAGACAGCAATAAATAAAGAACAGTAGGGCAATGGTAAAATTCAAGGTGACTGATCTGAAAGCATGATACATTCATGCACAGCCATACACTTCAACAAAGATAAACATGACAAAAACAGAGATAAATCACTTTGATGTGATAACTTTAGACTTTATATTTTAGAGATACAGCGTGGAAACATGCCCTTTGTCCCACCGAGTCCAGGCCGACCAGCGATCACCATCTACCCTGTACCACTGCTGTCTGACACACAAGGGACAATTTACAATTATGTCAAAGCCAATTATCTGACAAACCTGTACGTCTTTGGAGTGTGGGAGGAAACCGGAGCACCCGGAGAAAACCCACGTGGAGAACATACAAACTCTGTCCAGACAGTGACCATTGTGCGGATCGAACCCGGGTCTCTGGCGTTGTAAGGCAGCAACTCTACTGCTGTGCCACCGTGCTATTAAATGTCGGCGGGACATCAACCACCTCAAATCTTCCACTCCCCTTACTCACTCTAACCTCTCCCCCCCGAACATACAGCCCTCCACTCACTCTGCAGCAACCCGGACTGAATAATCAATCCCGCCGACAATGGAGGTGCCGTGGTAGTGTGACGCGCTGACCTCTACCGGACTGAGGCCAGGCGACAACTCTCAGACACCCCCTGCTACTTATCCTTGGACCATGACCCCACAGACGAGCACCAGTCCTTAATCTCAAACACCGTTACTGATTTAATCACTTCCGTCTCTCGGCCCTCTAAAGCCTCCAACCTCATCTTCAGCAGCTCAGCACAGCCCGATTTTGTCTTCTCCCCAAAATCCACAAACAGAACTGTCCTGGCAGGCCCATTGTTTCTGCTTGTTCTTGTCCCACCAAATTAATTTCCACAAACCTCGACTCCATCCTATCCTCCTTGGTTCAATCCCCTCCCCACCTATGTCCAAGGCACTCTTCATCTCCTCCAAGACTTCCGTTTTCCAGGCCCCCATTCCCTCATCTTCACCATGGATGTCAGGTCCACCTCCACCTCCATCCCCCACCAAGCGGGTCTTAAAGCCCTCTGTTTGCAGAACTTGACTGCAGGACCAGCCAATTTCCGTCTAACAATACTCTCCTCTGCCTAGCAGAGCTGGTCGTTACCCTTGTCAACTTCCCGCAGAGACCGTTTCCTCCGAAACTCCCTTGTTAACTCGTCCCTTCACACCCTAACCACCACCTCCCCGGGTACTTTCTCCTGCAACTGCAGGAGATGCAACACCTGTTCCTTTACCTCACCCCTTGACTCCATCCAAGGACCCAAACAGTCTTTCCAGGTGAGGCAGAGGTTCACTTGCACCTCCAAACTCATTTATTGTATCCGCTGTTCCTGGTGTCAACTTTTCAACATCGGAGAGACCAAGCGTCGGCTCAGCGATCGTTGTGGTGGACACCTCCGCTCAGTCCGTTTTAACCTACCAGGTCTCCCGGTGGCTCAGCACCAATTCCCCCTCCCATTCTTAATCTGACATTTATCAGACGCTTTCTAAGGGCTGAATCGGCCCATTTGCGGGATCTTTCATCACCTGGCATTGCAAGATCAAACTGTTGCATCGAGGCGATCGAGGCCCCTGATGTTGAAGCCCCCCGCCGGCCGATTTTAAGCCACTCCGGGCGATGAAAGGCCCCGTGAATGGGCTGATTCAAGCCCCACGATTCGGGGTGGATGAAGCTGCTGTTGCTGGAGTTCGGAGTCGGTCACCAACCAGGTCATCTCCCTACGTTACTATACACAGGGCCCATTGCTGAAGCCTCCAAACCCTCACATGTGTGTGTGTGTGTGTGCGCGCGGCCACCAAGAACCCGTGCCCACCAAATTGTGTCCACCCCATGTTTTGATAGTGGTTTTTCGTGACATGACCCCTTTTGTTTAAACAGTGACCCCCAGATTCAATAACAACCCCAGATTGTCTAGAAGACAAAATGTTTACATTTCAACTCTGCATTAAATTTCCCAAAAGCCAAAATGACCTTTTAACCTTCAAATTGAATTTTTTAAATTGTTAAAAACAAATCAGTGTTTAAAGATAATTGTGTTTCTTGCCTGGGGATTTCATTAGCTACTTCCAAAAATCGACACATTTTATGTGTTGCAATTGCTTTTGTGCTGAAGTGTAGTAGAACAATTACGAATTGGTGGTGAACGTTACAGAGTCATAGAGTACGGAGACAGGGTATTCCTGCCCAACTTGTCCATGCAAGTTGCTAAACAGAGTTCATCCCATTTGCCTGCATCTGGTCCATATCCCTCCAAGCCTTTCCTATCCATGTAGAATTCCAAGTGGCATTTAAATGTCATATCTCCCTGCAGGTGCTGGCTGTACGGAGTTTGTATGTTCTCCCTGTGACTGCGTGGGTTTTCTCCGGGTGCTCCAGTTTCCTCCCACATTCCAAAGATGTGTAGGTTTGTAGGTTAATTGGCTTCTGTCAAATTGTGTCTTGTGTGTAGGATGCAAAACTGGGTTAACATAGAACTAGCGTACGGGTATGCTGGGCCTGTTTCTACGCTGTATCTATAAATTAAACATTCTCCCATCAACCACAATTTTGTAAATATTTATTTATCTCCATTTATATAAATATATCTAATGATCTAACCACTTCTAAGCTCAGAAATTTCAAGAGACCCACAACCAGCTGAGAGATGCCGTTTCAAATGACCAGTCCCATATTTTGTTCTTGTGTCCCCTTGTTCAAGGCCCACGTGTAGAAATATTTCAACATCCATCCTGTCATGCCTTATATGTTGGAATAAGGTCACCAGTCATTTTTCCAAAGTGAAAAATGGTTCATAGGTGTAAGATGAAGGGGAAAAGGTTTATATCGCCCGTAACCGGCTTCAGTTCAGATGCTTACCAAATCGCATATAAAAAACACGATTAAATCTCCTTCAACCTCATCAGGCTTCGGATCCAGATCCTAGTTACTCGTTAAGTTTTTCATCACGACATCCCTGTTTCTTTTGACAACCACTTAAAGTCTATGGTCTCCAGTTCTCAAGTCTGGTTTATTTTTGGATGTGCAAGAGTGTTGAGGTACAGGAACAATGAAAAACGTGCATGCAGCAGCATTACTGTCACACATAGACAACGCACAAAACCATAAATGACACATCAATTGTACAAGACAGTGAAAAGAAAAGAACTGTGCAATGAAATCAAAACATAGAAACATAGAAGCATAAAAAATAGGTGCAGGAGTAGGCCATTCGGCCCTTCGAGCCTTCACCGCCATTCAATATGATCATGGCTGATCATCCAACTCAGTATCCTCTACCTGCCTTCTCTCCATACCCCCGATCCCTTTAGCCACAAGGGCCACATCTCCCTCTTAAATATAGCCAATGAACTGGCCTCAACTACCTTCTGTAGCAGAGAATAGTAAGATTGAACGTGAACTTACCAGTTCGAAGGTTGATCTTTATTTCATGAGGAGTCGAAGTGAGGGATTTCGTGAAGAGCCCGCCGGCGCGCATGCTCGACATACTTCAAAGTAGCGGCGTGGAATCACAGAACCAACAATAGAAATGACTTCGCATAGTATGATTGAATTGACTAAGATTACCAGATGAAGGTGATTGAGGGTTGGGCGAGGAGGGCACGAAATCCCTCACTTCGACTCCTCATGAAATAAAGATCAACCTTCGAACTGGTAAGTTCTCGTTCAATCTTACTATTTCATTTCGGAGTCACGTGAGTGACTTCGTGAAGACTTCAAAGCTTCTGTGATTACACGCCCTGGACCACGTCCATGCTGACACACCACTACCAGGGATGGATGGGAGGAACAAACTTGCTCAATAGTTCATACTGCAAAACAAGAGCAGAGTTATTAACAACAAAACAAAACCCCTCATGCGGGGACATCTCCACGTTCGTGACCTGCATTCAGCACGGCTTCTGCGAACCGTAGAGGAGCAGCAACAGGCTTGTTATAAAAACGCTGGAACACAGCTTCATTAGCCCATCCTGCTGTGGCGAGAATTTGGTCCATGGGCACCTCCATGACCCTCGCCCTTGACGTCGATGCAGCCCTGGTGGAAAGAGACTTGAACACATTAGTGTCGATACCTGACTTACCCAAGACGACTGGAAGCCACATGGATATCGTCTGGACTGTCACTCGATGATGAGGTCTCTTGTGAGTGACAAGCAGGTATCTCTCCATTCCTCTGATGCGTGCCGTCACTTTGACATAGTGGCGGATATGTGAGACTAAACATAGCCTAGCATCTGCGGGGTATGCCGGGAACTTCAGCTGCAGCCCTGTGCACCCAGGTCTATGCTGCTTTAGTAGCTCGTCAACGAAAAAGACTACTTCTGTAGGGGTAGCTGTCATTCTGTCGACACGCAGTTTGTGTAGTGTCTGTACCCTCTGAGCTGAAGTCAGCGCTAGTAACATCACCAGCTTCATGGTGAGTTGGTCCAGTTGGAGCCCTTCCATGGGAGACCACGTCCTGAGCAGGGTTAATACGTCCCTGACATCCCAGGTGATATTATAGCGTGGTGTAGGCGGATTCATATTGAATATACCCCGCATGAGTCTGGACACTAGCCTGTTGGATCCTACCTCCAACTGAGGTAGAACGATAGCGCACTTCTGGCGCTGTTGATGGCACTGTAACTTAAGTGTTCATCATGGTGCAACCCCGCGAGGAATTCCAGGACGTCGGTTGTTGTCACGTCATCGTACGTGATGCGAGAGCGGCTGCAGTAGGCTTCCCACTTCTTAATATGCAAGCGGTATCTTCGCCTTGTAGACTCTCGACACGACGCCCTGGTGGTATCCATGGTCCGAGCCGAGAGGCCGTATTGGACTAACGGCCTGTTCAGAACCTGCAAGCCAACAAATTTAAATAGCCATGGCAGGGATGCGGCTCCCCTGAGACAGGGTGAGTAACCAATTGTGGGCAACCCTTCAAAAGGACCCAAGGTTCGTTGAGCATGTCAAAGACCACCGGATACCAAGGCTGTGTGGGCCAGTCGGGTATAATAAGGATGCCCTTGGCAGCATCTGCCTGAATCTTTCCCAATACCCGACTGATGAGGCAAAACGGAGGAAAGGCATAGAAAACCCAATTCCCCCAGTCCAGCGAGAATGCATCTAGCGCTATTGCCCCAGGATCTGGTTCCCATGAAACGTAGGCTGGTACCTGATGGTTTAACCGTGACGCAAAAAGGTCAATGTCCGGTTTACCAAATTTGGCTGTGACTTTAGAAAAAATCTCAGGATGCAACATCCATTCAATGTTGTCATTAAATTTGCGTGACCTGGTGTCCGCCACAGTATTAAGCTCACCTGGCAAATAGGTAGCTGAAATCCAAATGTCTCTTTGAACACACCAGAGCCAAATTGAGTTAGCCAATTTGTCACACGAAACTGACCTGGTACCACCCATATGGTTTAAATATGCCACAGCTGTGGTGTTGTCTATTTGGAGACGGACGTGTGCTCCAACAAGCTTGGAACAATATGCACGAAGTCCGTGGAATGCTGCCAGCAACTCCAAATAGTTAATCCCTTGAGTCAACAACATCGATGCCTCAAGGGTGTCCCATCTGCCCCCACAACTAGAGCAATTATCAGTAGCTCCCCAGCCATTGGAGCTTGCATCAGTCTGTAAATATACCACCGGATTAGCCTCCCTAACAGGCTTAAATGAGTTGCTAATGTGACACACCCACCATTGCAACTCAGTTATCGCTTCGGACGGCAGCTGCATTGATCGATCGTAATGACCAGCGTTCCGTTTTAACGCAATAATTTTAGCTCTTTGCAAATTCTGATAATGCAAAGGCCCATATCGTGCTGCCGGAAACACAGCCACTAGCTTGCCAATTACTGTGGCTGTATGCCGAATCGATGGTATATTGGTGCCAATTAAATCTCTGCACACCTGAGTGACTTCCTCAATTTTGTTAATTGGTATAGTTATTCTCATACTCATTGAGTTCACCGTGAACCCTAGGTAATTAATTACCTGGGCAGGGCAGAACTTCGATTTCTCTGGATGGACAATGAATCCTAATTGTTGAAATATATTGACAGCAGCTGCAACACCCTGTTCAGCCAAATGCAGGGTGTGGCCCACAATAAAGACATCATCTAAATAGGCCATAACTATATGATGTCTTTGTCTCAAATAAGCCATGATTGGCTTCACCAATTTAGTGAACAATCTAGGGGCTGTAGTGAGCCCATTAGGCAAAGCCTTATACTGCCAAAGTTGCCCCATCCAGATAAATTTCAAAAACCTTCTATCATATTTCTGGATGGATACTGAATAATATGCATCCCTTAAATCAATGCATGCCATAAAGCAGACATGAGAAATCAATGATTTGGCTGTTTCAAACGTATCCATTTTAAAATGAGTATATGTTACAAACGTATTCAAACGGGTTAGATCAATGATGACACGACAGCCTCCATCCTTCTTAGGTCTAGTAAATATGTTCGAAACAAATTCAATTGGCTCATGCACCGTTTTCTCAATCACACCCTTCTGTTCCAGACTTAAAATTTCCTTATAACCTGCTGCCTGTTCTGCAGCAGACAATTTGAACGTACGACCAGGCATGTGCTGGGATGGAGGAATGTCGCCATTAATAAACTCAATTTTATGCCCCTGAATATTCCGCAACACATACTCATCACCAGTAAAATTACCCCATGCATCCAAAAACAACCGTAAACGACCACCAACATGGGAAGTTAAACAGAGAGAAAAGAGAGAACCAGACCCCCTCACCTCCGTGGTTACCGGCGGTCCTTGACACGTGTGGGTGGCCGTGGAGGTGCTGGGTTGGCTTGAGGGCGCGGCGTCTTCGATTTCCAAAAAGGTCTCTGCCGACCCTGTCCTAAAAAAGACCCTTGGTGCTGGTTCTGGTGTTGTTGTCGTTGTGGAGCTAGAGGGTGAGTCCTCGTCGAGGCCCTGGCCGACCCTCGTGAGCGAATGTATGGAGCTTTTGAGCCGGACGGTGTGGGGGCACTCTTAGAGCGCATGATCCCCACCGTTTTGGCTTGTTCGTCAAGCTCTTTGACTCTCTTCGAGAGGTCCTCACCAAAGAGCTGACGGGGCGGCGGCGGCGGCGGTGGTTTGCACAATCCTGCAAACTTCGGGTTGAGTGCTGGGCGGATGCTGTTTTTGCGAAACCCGTTGATTTCGTGCTGGGTCGCGCACAATAAGGCCAGAGCATCTTCCTGGTCCAAATTCAGCTCGTCCTCGTCCACCGACCGCGCAAAGGCGGTAATACCGGCCGTGAGGAGTTTCAGGATCCGCTGCAATTGTAGCTCTTGTTGACGGATAGCCGCACTGATGTTGCCCCATATTGGCGTATTGACCACAGGCACGTTGAGGGAGTTGCAGTTTGATGGAGCCTTGTGACGGCTCATAGCCTGGATGAGGACTTCTTCCTGCAGCACCTGATTATTAAGAAAGTCCACTGTGGCTGCCAGCTTTGAATTGAGAGGAAGACCAGCCGTATGTGGGGCCGCGAATTTGGTCGCCACATCCAAAAGTTCCTCCGCTGGCACCTCCACCGGAGGTGGTACGGGATCCACCAGAACCTCCTCCTCGTGCTGCTCCAGGCTGATAGTAGATGTTGGTGAAGACGCCCTGTGCCTGTTGCTGCCCTGCTGTTGTTGACGCTTTAGTAGCTCGTCATTGAAGCAGGAGCTCCAGCAGCCGCTCCATACGGTCAATACGCCCTTCACCCTGAACACTCAGGTGGTCGGAGTCCTCCGGCTCTGAAAAGAAAACCGGGCTCCTGTCATCGGCCCGCACCTCGTCGAGGCCCTGCCGGTGCCGGTAGTTGTCGCTAACAGCCGCCGAGGCGAAACTGCGCGATTCCTGCGCGGGCGTGTTCAATCGCCTCCGTTTAGCGAGAGCTGAAGCCGCTGCCACTAAGGGCACATGCGGCGAGGTGTCGGCACCAGCCGAAGCATGGCTGCCTGGGGCCCGCGCAGTCTTGCCGGCTGCCCACATCGTGGACGTTGCCGACGCATGGTGCCGCCCACCCATCCATGGGGGGCTCGGCGACCGCGACGAGACCCGACTCAACCGACCCGTCCCGGCGTCGAGAGTCGGGGTGTGCCGGCTGGACCTCACAGCCGCCCCGGGTCTCGCCCTGGAACCTGACCGCTCCTCCGCGACAGGCAATGCCTTAGCCCTAACAGGGTTAGGCTTCTGGGCTCCTCCCCTCCCCCTTCTCGGAGGGCTGAGTGGAACAGGCCGTGCAACGGCACATGCCCTGCTCGAGGTCGCCAGCGAGCCCGCTGACAACCTGACTGCCATGGCAGGGTCCCCCTGCTCTGGCGGCACACCACACTCCTCCTCACCGAACTCCTCCGAGCTGTGGTGTGCTGGCGGATCTGGACCTGTGAACACAGGGCTTACCCACATCTCCGCCTGAGTCCCGGCCTGCGCTGCAGGTACTGCCGATGGTAAAGGCCCCGGAACTGTTGACCGGCGAACTCGTCCTGACGTCCTCCGGCCCTTCGAACTCCCATCCATGTCCTTGCTGC
This sequence comes from Raja brachyura, assembly GCA_963514005.1. The sequence continues at coordinate 4,921,377 of OY740809.1, read as the reverse complement.
AAGACATAATCAGACAACAAGGACCACCAACTAAAGGTGGAATACTCACCTCCGTGGCCCCTTATGAAGGGCTGGCGAGGAGCGCGCTCCACCGCCAGCCGTCGCAGCAATGCGTTACGACGATATGTCGAGCATGCGCGCCGGCGGGCTCTTCACGAAGTCACTCACGTGACTCCGAAATGAAATTCCACAGATTCACCACTCTCTGTGTGAAAAATGATTTTCTCATCTCGGACATAAAAGACTTCCCCCTTATCCTTAAACTGTGACCCCTTGTTCTGGACTTCCCCAACATCGGGAACAATCTTCCTGCATCTAGCCTGTCCAACCCTTTAAGAATTTTGTAAGTCTCTATAAGAACCCCCCTCAATCTTCAAATCTTAAAATCCAGTGAGTACAAGCCAAGTCTATCCCGTCTTTCTTCATATGAAAGTCCTGCCATCCCAGGAATCAGTCTAGTGAACCTTCTCTGTACTCCCTCTATGGCAAAAATGTCTTTCCTCAGATTAAGAGACCAAAACTGTATGCAATACTCCAGGTGTGGCCTCACCAAGACTCTGTACAACTGCAGTAGAATCTCCCTGCTCTTATACTCAAATACTCAAACATTTGATCAAACAGCCCAAACTCCAATGCAACCCGTTCCACCTTGATCCCTCTACCAGCGATGATTTTGAACCATCTCTCAGCCTTTGCTCCTCCTAAAAGACATTCTCCAGCATTGCAAGGGGAAAAGATTTAATAGGAATCTAAGGGGTAACATTTTCACACAAAGGGTGGTGGGTGTATGGAACAAGCTGCCAGGGGAGGTAGTTGAGGCCGGGACTGTCCCAACGTTTAAGAAACAGTTAGACATGGAGAGCATTGGTTTGGAGGGATATGGACCAAATGCTGGCAGGTGGGACTAGTGTAGCTGGGACATGTTGGCCGGTGGGGGCAAGTTGGGCCAAAGGGCCTGTTTCCGCGCTGTTTCACTCTATGACTGTATGAAAGGAATACAAACACAAACTGAAAGGACACCTTCTCATTCCCAAGACTTAGCCTGGGGAATCTTCTTTGTTCTGCTATGCTACCCTAACATTTCACGCTAAGAGGACTGAAACTGGATGCAATATTCAAGATGAGATTTCACCAATATCCATGTGCACTCTAACAAAATCTCAAATCACAGGGAACTGCAGATGATAGAATCTTGAGGAAAACACAAAGTGCTGGAGGAACTCTGTGGGTCAGGCAGCATCTGCAGAATGCATGGACTTTACAGGTTGGAACCTTTCTTCAGACTCTGCGTCTGATGAAGGGTCCCAACCCAAAATGGCCCCTGTCCTTTTTCTCCAGTGATGCTGCCTGACCCGCTGAGTTACACCCAGCATTTGGGTCTAACTTTGGTGTAAACCAGCATCTGCAGTTCTTGGTTGCTACATTAAAATGAACATGTCCGTAAGGATATAACCGAGACGACACTCGAAAAAGCACATTTATACAAGCATAGGGTGCAACACAACTCTGAAAATAAATGGTCTCAGGACCTGGTGAGGGGTGTGTAAGGATACGAAGTAGGTACATCCCTTTTATCTTAGCTTATTTTACTTTCTCATCTTTTCTGTCTTCTATTTTTATTCTTTCCTTTCCTTAGTTTTTTATTTTTTAGTCTTTCTTGTGTCTTATGCTTCTACGGGTTCTTCCTGATCACTCTTTCACGCACTTACTATCCTATCTAACTCTCTCGATTCTTCATAAAATTAAAAAAAATAAAAAGCACATTTATGAAGGAAACTGTTCACGGAGTTGCTTATAAGAGCAGTAATGAAGCTGTTTGAATTTTGTGCAATAACAATGTTAGCTCCTTGGCTCAAGTGAGTCCAATAGTTTTGTGTTGTCAGCAGTACATTTCTGGGAGACTGACAAACAGTCCACTAATTTAAGCTAACGATTTCTAATCAGCTGTTAAACGTCTCATCCAGAGTTGAACACATTCCTACTATGTGAGCAATGTACTTAAGTTACAGACACTTCCCTCACACTGGTGTTTTCCCAGTCACTTAGAATGAACACATTAAATCAGAAAATCAGTACGATTATATTGAGTTGTGTTGCGAATGGCAATGAAAAGTAAGTAAACAAATATGAACATAATGAAAAGCAAGTGCCTCTGTGACATTTTGACTAATATCACTAATGTCTCTTGTAATCAACCAGCTAATATTATTCACATAGATAGGAGAATTAAGCTTGGAGTTCTTCCAAATATTCAATGTAATCCCGGTCCTTACTGTGCAGTATATTAAATGGCCAAATAAGTCATAGAACCATAGAGTTCTATAACATTGAAATGGGCCCAATGTGGAGAAAGGAACTACAGATGCTGGTTTAAACCAAAGATAGACTCAAAATGCTGGAGTAATTCAGCAGGACAGGAAGCAGCTCTGGAGAGAAGGAACGGGTGACATTTCAGGTTGAGTCTCTTGTGGAATCTCCTTCTCTCCAGAGATGTTGCCTGTCCCACTGAGTTACTCCAGCTTTTTGTGCCTATCTACTGAAATGGGCGCTTCATGTCCATACCGCCCTTTTTGCCCATCTACACTATTACTATTTGCCTGTATTTGGATTGTATCCTTTTATGCCTCGCCTATTCAAGTCTCTGTCTAAATGCCTCTTAAATGTGGTAAACGTATCTGATTCCACTATCTTCAATGGCAAGGCAGCTTGTTCCAGATGTCAACAACTCTTTGTGTAAAGAAACGTACCTGTCAGATCCGCATTAAACCTCTTTCCTCTCACCTTGAACAATTGTCCTCTTGTTATTGATACCCTACCATGGGTAAAAAGATCTACCTTATCTCTTTCCCCCATAATCTTACATACCTTCATCCATTAAGTTCCTTTAGGTTTTAGGTTTATTGTTATAACATGCACTGACATACAGTGAAAGGCTTTGTTTTACATGCTATCCAAACAGATCAGATATTCCATACATAGATTCAAACTCAAGTACAATGGATCGAGCAAAGGGGAAGATACAGAGTGCACAGTATAGTTCTTAGCATTGTAATGCATCAGTTCCATAGACAAAGTCCCATGTCCTCAATGAGGTAGAGGAGAATCGAACAGTACCCTTGCTTATGGAAATACCATTCAGAAGCCTGATAACAGAAGGGTAGAAGATGTTCCAGAGTCTTGTGGTGGTGTGCGCTTTAACGATGCTGTACCTTCTGCAGATGGGATCAGAGAGAAGAAGGAATCACTGTGGTGGGACAAATCTTTGATTATTCTTCTACACGCACCCCGCTCCAATCACCACTTCACACCCAATCACCCACACCCTCTGTGCTGCAAAACATCACTTATCAAATATCAACAATAAAAATAGAGGATAAGAGGCTTTTCAGAGGACAAAAAAGCTGGAAATCTCCAGGATCTGACAATGTTTCCCCCTCTACTCCTAAGCTCTGTGCCAAACAGCTGGCACCGGTCTATACATGTTTAACCAGTCCCTGCAAACATGTACTGTCCCTGTCTGCTTCAAAGTCTCCACCATTGTCCCTGTACCCAAAAAAGCAAGGATTACTTGTCTTAATGACTACAGGCCTGTTGCACTGACCTCTGTAGTCATGAAGACACTCGAAAGGTTTGTGCTTGCCAAGCTGAAAAATATCACAAACACCCTGCCAGACCCTCTGCAGTTTGCATATTGGGCCAATAGATCTGTGGATGATGCAGTCAACCTGGGCCTGCACTTCATCCCACAGCACCTAGACTGCCAGGGGTCCTATGCAAGGATCCTGTTTGTTGATTTTAGCTCTGCATTCAAGACCATTGTGCCAGAGCTACTACACTCCAAGCTTTCTGAGTTGACTGTGCCTGAACCCCTCTGTCGGTGGATCACCAGCTTCCTGACAGACAGGAAGCAGCATGCGAGGCTGGGAAAGCACATCTTGGACCCGCAAACATTCAGCATAGGAGCACCGCAAGGCTGAGTACTCTCTCCTCTCCTCTACTCTCTCCGCACCTCCATAGACATGTCTGCCAAGCTTCTCAAATTTGTGGTTCACACAACCCCGATTGGACTGATCCAGGATGGGAAGGAATCTGCCTACAGACAGGAAGTGTCACAGCTGGTGTCCTGGTGCTGTAGCAACAACCTAGAGTTCAATGTTCTTAAGACAGTGGAATTGATTGTAGACTTTAGGAGAGCTCCCCCTCCCCTCACCCCACTCACCATCAACAACACCACACTCACATCTGTGGAGTATTTTAAGTTCCTGGGAACCATCATCTCCAAGGACCTTAAGTGGGGGGCTACCATCGACTCCACAGTCAAAAAAGCACAACAGAGGATGTACTTCCTGCGGCAGCTGAGGAAGCACAATCTGCCACAGGCAATAATGGTCCAATTCTACACAGCCATTGTAGTGTCTGTTCTCACCTTCTCCATCATGTCTGGTTTGGCTCAGCCACCAAGCACGACACCTGGAGTCTGCAGCGAATCGTCCGATCAGCAGATAATGTTATTGGTTACAACCTTCCCTCCATTGACGAACTGTACACTGCAAGGGCCAGGAAGTGAGTGGGCAAGATCATCTCTGATCCCTCTCACCCTGGCCACAAACTCTTTGAATCACTTCCCTCTGGAAGGCGACTCCGGACTGCCAAAGCTGCCACAGCCAGACATAAAAACAGTTTTTATCCACGAGTAGTTGCTCTGCTCAACAGCCAAAAATCCGTAGCCTCCCTTTGATCTGGTTGTTCTGGTATTTTAGAAACATAGAAATTAGGTGCAGGAGTAGGCCATTCCGCCATTCGAGCCTGCACCGCAAAAACCATTTTGTTGGTTCACATGCTTGATCAATGGTGTTTTATCATTAATGTTTTATTATTATTAATGTTTAGTATTTTCTGAGTCATTCATAACTGTCACTGTACATCATGTTGTTACTTGTGGGTGGAGCACCAAGGCAAATTCATTGTATGTGAGTACTTGGCCAATAAACATACTTACTTACTTACTTACTTATGTTGATTGTTTTTCTGAAGCAGCATGAAGTGTAGATGGAGTCGATAGTGGGGAGACTGGCCTGTGTGATGGACTTGGCTACATCCACAACTTTCTGCAATTTCTTGTGAGCTTTGGGCAGAGCTGTTCCCAAACTAAGCTGTAATGCATCCCAACAGCAAGCTTTCTATGTCGTGTCGGTAGTAGGTAGTAAGAGTCACTGGAGACATGCTGGATTCCCTCAGTTTCCCCAGAAATAGAGGGAGTTGTGGCTGCCACATCAATGTGTTTGATCTTCAACAGATCATTGGTAATATTCACAACTAGGAATCAATGCTCTCAACCTTTCCACAGCCACACCATGGATGCTGACTGGAACTCCAAGGAAAAAATGCCCAACCTGTCCAATCCCCACCATAACTAATGTCCTCCAATCTGGTATGTTTACCAAATCAAATTTAACCTTTCAAAATTATTGCTATAAGCGTATTTTACCTTTTTGTTGAATTTGCTATGAAGAATTATTTTTAACATTCAATTTATGTGTTTCAAGCATTTTCAAGAATCAGGCTATTTTACTTCGAAGTCACGTGAGTGATTCCGTGAAGAAGGCCCGCCAGGCCGCATGCGCAGCATTACGTCAGCCGCATTGGCGCAAGCACTAGTCTGGCAGGACAGAGCTCCTGCCGTGGTAAGTTAAACTTAAAAGGTAAGTTTGGTTTTTTACTTACCAGGGGTTTTTAGGCAGGAGCCTCTTTTTACAGAGGTTTTTCCTGCCAGTTTCGCAGCCCGACAAGTTGCCGGTTATGGACTGTGGGGAAATTCCAGTCCGACCGCAAATGCGGTAAACCGGCAAAATTGATCGGGTTGCAAGATAAGGAGCCGCTAACAGTGCAGTTAGCGACTCCCCAGCCTGCTGGGATGCCGTAAAAACGGCAAAAAATTTAAGCAGAGTCGCTGACAGGGGGCTCCACAGCCTGCAGGGATACCGTGGGAACGGCAAGAAGGCCAATGGGTTCGTATCAGTATTTGTATCCTACGGCCTGCAGTAGCACCTGTTAGAGTTGCCTACGAATCACCCACTCTGAGGAGGGAAGAGCAAAAGGTCAAGATGACTCTGGGCTCTAAAGATGTCAATAGAACAGACTCAAGCACATATGTGCCGGCAGTGAACAACGCCAACAGGGGGATGTGAGGGCCAGCCGCTGAGTCGGTTATTCAGGTAGGTCTATTGTACAGGGGAAGAAGCCTGGCAGATGAATTAATTTGGCCAACAACGTGCAAAATTCATCGTTCAGAATCACCTACTCAAAAATAGTGGAGATTGCATGAGTTACCAATTCCTCAGTTGTTAGTATCAACTAAATATATACACTAAATGCACCGTTGAGTAAGGTTTTGAGTGATGTACATATTCTTCATGCACAAATTTAAGTTGCTACTCTACAATGGTGACATATGTCAGTCTCATGGTAATTAGGAAGAATGTCCTGTAATTAATCTACTTGCCACTGATGTATCGTCCAGTATAGATTGATGATAACACAGAATAAGTGTTGGATCTCAAAGTATGATGAAAGCATGATTGAATACTTCATCAAATACTCGTCATGTTTATGCATGTTTCACTGTTTGCAAAAATATATGACACAACAGTGTGGAGAAATACATTCTCGCTTCAATAGGAGGAATGGACTTTATGTCTTGCTCATTAGCTGGGTCTTAAAACAGTCAGCAAGACCTCGTTTGGATTCATACTATCGGACTGGCCAAGCATCCATGTTGCCTGTTTCATCAGGTATTATGGCACAACGGTACAGTTAAGCCAAAAAGCAAGAACTTGCCGTTTTAAACTGTGGTTCAGGAGACTGGTCTTTACACAGTAAAATGATTATTGACTTACACATTTTCAATGGATTGATTTATGCCTCAGGTTGTCACATTTAGCCATGAGGGTGTTCACTGCAGTATGCATGGATAGCATCCAAAAAAGCAGTACATCTCTATTGAGGGGATCAGATATGTTTGTTAAATATTAATGATACATTTGATACAATACAAATTACTGACAGTTCATTTTAAGTGATATTGACAATAGTTCAGTTATAGAGAAATTACAGCTGTAACATAAGGGAACTACATTGTCGGGTCCAACCCGGATATCAAGTTGTTAAAAAGATCTTGATACATCACAAGATTATCCAGTTGGTTATTGTAAATGTGTAAACATTACTTCACCAAGGGGTTCCAGCTACATCCTTAGTCATGACTCTAATATCAGCACAACGACGGCAAAACATTGCAAACGCTGTGGCTGGACAGGATGGAATTGGCTGTTCATGACATTACATTTTACATTCTGGTCTACACTAGCAGAGCAGACCAGGGCTGGCATGATTTTTAAGATCATTTCGAATACCCCATGGTCTCATTTTTATGTTATCAAGGCCACCAAAATCCTTAGAAGTATGGATTCAGCACTGTGTATTAGTTAATAAACAATTACACAGGAGAAGGTCCGTTCAGACTATTTCAAGATGGCTGCAACAGGTATTAACATTGATGATTGTATGTCTCATTCCACCAGGTCAGCATCAACGTCAGTATATCATTTAGATAGCATGTTTACATCTCATTATACTAGGGCAGCAGCTATGTTGGCGGCCAAAGGGAGGGATGTGTCCTTCGACCAAATTTTAGTGGCCGTCGGATGGGCAAAGGAGCTGATGTTTCAGAATTTTATCATTGGCCAATTGTCAATCCAGGGCTGTTTGCCAATGACATTTTAAGTACCTACATTTTAGGGGTACTGTTGTTTGTTTACATTGTTAAATAAACCCTATCATTACATTAAATACAATGTTATTACTAATGCATTTATTTCTCTTTCGAGTCAATCAAATGCATTGGGATGCCGAGATTGTAATCTGCAGCATGACATCACAAAGCTTTGAACTCTTCACGGAATCATTCACGTGACTCCGAAGTAAAATAATAAGATTAAATGAGAATTTACCAGTTTGAAGTTTGATCTTGATTTTATGAGTAGTTACATTGTGATTACGTGCCCACCACGCCCAACCCTCTCTCATAAAAAATCATCTGGTAGTTCTCGAGTCACTGATCTTACTGTTTACTTCAGTGTTGTTTATTTGTGATTTCATACCGCTGCTTTGAAGTTTGCTGCACATGCGGCCTGGCGGGCCTTCTTCACGTAATCACCAACGTAACCCCTCATAAAATCAAGATCAAACTTCAAACTGGCATGTTCTCATTTAATCTTACTATTAAACACTACAACCTCCAAATAAGCCCCTATCTATATAAACTTGGGGGCAATATTTTTGACTTTGTACTACCATTGTCTATTGTGTTATTTCAAAATGTACTGAACTTGTCTTTCATGGGTATTAAAGTAATATGTTTACCTATCTGTAATGCTGCTGCAAATGAGAATTTCATTGTTCCACTTCAACAAAACACTCTTGAATCTCTTCAATGTAGAGTGGGGCTGAGATTGAGTTACCCTGGTATTGTTTACTCAGGTGTAGGGCAAGTCACAGAAGCGATTACATATTCAACCAACAACTGGTCTTTTAACCAAAAGCTCCCAACACATTGTGCTACAAAGAAAACTATACTTTAAATATACAAAAATAAGGCAGTATTTCAAGTCATGATATTTTGTGCTTATCAGAAATAAACTTGCTGATGCTGTTTCATGGACACTGTGCCACTTATCACACAGGTTTAGTCCATTTGCCAATAGGATTTTAGTTTAGTTTAGTGTAGAGATACAGTGCGAAAACAGGCCCTTCAGCCCCCCGAGTCCGCACTGACCAGCGATCCCTGCACATTAACTATCCCGCACACATTGGGGACAATTTCACATTTAAACCAATTCAATTAACCTACAATCCTGTATGCCTTTAGAGTGTTGGTGGAAACCGAAGATCTTGGAGAATACTCACGCGGTCACGGGGAGAATGAACAAACTCTGTACAGACAGCACCCGTAGTCAGGATCGAACTCGGGTCTCCGGTGCTGTAAGGCAGCAACTCTACTGCTGCACCACCATCTTTACACTTTAGACCGTAGACGTTGGAGACAGTGCGAAAACAGGCCCTTTGGCCCATGGTCCGTGCTGACCAGTGATCACCCCTTACACTAGTACTACCCTACACACAAGGGACAATTCACATTCTGACAGTATATTGTACTGCAGCAATCTCCTCATCCATACTGTTTCCTGACATATTCGCTGAAGCACCATCATGGAGCGGGTGATGCCTTACCCGGGTCGCCGTGTGGTAAGCGCCGGAGTGCTGAGACTACCGACACCAACATCGCCGAGCGGGGCGTCAAGGGGAAGTGGACTGGACTTTGTTGCCTTCCCTCACAGTGGGAACCATTGTGGGCGGATGTTTTTATGTTTTATGTTAAATTCGTTAAGGTTGTGTTTTATTTTTGGCGTGCTGCAGATGGGTCGAAAAACATGGCTGCTGGAGGTGAGAGTGAACGCGGGCGCGATTGGCTGCCGCTGCTCTCTCTACAATTTGTTGCTGTATATGATGTTCTTGGTTCATGCTTGTTTTAATTGTGAGGTGTCCTTGAGAGACCTGAAAGGCGCCCATAAATTAAATGTATTATTATTATTATTATTGTTATTATTATTTTGTAAACTGTTTTGTATTTTCTGACTGTTAGAGAATTTCTGATCAGTACTTTTGGGATGGACTATAAATGCCACCCAATTCTGTTGGCTTCTTCCATATCTTTGCATATCCATGGCTTTGCACATACTGGAAGAGGATGGATTTTTAATGACTCTTCATATAGAAGCATCTTTAACTCATTGCAACAAAGTTTTATATCTGGAATTCCAATGAAGGGAACTGGGAAAGTTGCTTCTCTGATGACCTTTTGGAATTCTACAATCCCTCCATTCCCTGCACATCCATGTGCCTATCCAAGACTTTTTCAAATGTCACTAATGCATCAGCTTCAATCACCATCCCCTGCAGCATGTTCCAGGCACTCACCCTCTGTATAAAACAACTGGCCTGCTCATCTCTTTAAACTTTGCCCCTTCTCACTTTAAAGCTTTGCCCTCTCACATTTGATTTGTCCTTCCTGGGTAAAAGATTTTGACTACCTTATTTATGCCTCTCATAATTATAGATCAAATCTTACCTCAATTTCACTATTTAAGAGAAAACAGTCCAAGTCTGTCCAACCTTCCCCAGTTGCTTATTTTTCTTGCATATGACGTGCACAGCCTAAAGTTGTAGGATAACTTGTTAGTTGATTGCATTTGTCGAAACAGGGCGGACCACATGAAGGTTGCAATCTCCCACTTCTCCCTGTAGCTAATACCCTCTAATCCAGACAACATTTTGGTAACCACCCTTTCCAAATTCTCAACATCTTTCCTGAAATGGGTGACCAGAACGATGAATATTCCAAATGTGGCCTAACAAAAGTTCTATAAAACTGCATTGTGGCCTCTTGTCTCTTATACCCAGTACCCCAACCATTGAATGCAAGCATACATTATGTCTGCTTCAATGCTTTCATTAGAAATTCCTCTACAGATGCTGCCTGACCTGATGAGTGTTTCCAGCATTTATGTTTTTAGTTCAGATTTCCAACTTAAACCCCTGTCTCACGGTGCGAGTCATGTCATAAATGTCATATACAAGAAAGGGCAGATGCTGGTTGACAAAAAGTGAACACACAGTGCTGGAGTAACACAAAGACGCAGCAGAATTTTGGAAATGGCATCCCGTCACCCATTCCTTCTGTCCAGAGATGCTGCCTGTCCCGCTGAGTTAAAGAGTGCCCACGGTAGACTCACGGGCTTCTACGTTCATACAACAAGTTTAAAAAATTTTAATTTTTACTTCAAGAGTAAATTTGACTCGTGGAAATCTTTCATCATGTTGAAAGGTTTTCACAAGTTAACAAGTTTCCCGAGTACCTGGCGTTAGTGTTACAAGTACTGACGTTCCCGCCACATTAATTCTACGTGATTACCACCAGTTTGATTTGTTTTTAACTCAGGATCACTCGTGGCTGGACTCGCACTGTGAGACAGGGCCATTAATTTTTTTTTTAATTTTCAGCTTCATTTTACATTCTTGGGGGAAAAAAATACTGTATGTACAATGGTACAATTGTAGATGGTTGACAATTATATCATACCCCATGGTAATTTGAGCCTATAACACATGTTTTATTTTAATAATGCTGTAAATATCTGCAGGTATTATGTTCTATCACTCACGCTGATCTGTTTTGCATTTACACATGTGCTCATTTTGATCTGTTTTTTGAAGATTGCGTTGCACTAAGTTGAACATCGAGAGAGTACATGAACAGGCTGAGTTATGGGCCTGTCCCAATTACGCAACTTTTTCGGCTACTCTCGGCACATGTCATAGGTCGTTGCAGGTCGGCTAAAAATGTTCAACATGGTGAAAATTCAGTGGCGACTAGAAAGACGTTACGACTCTTTGGGCGACTGAGGAGACGACTCACGACCATACAGGCGACATGTCATGGGGTGAAGCCTGCATGGTCGTGAGTAGTTGTCCAAAGATGTCAGGTCCCCGCTGGAGCTTCAAGATGTTGAAAATTTTCGGCAACCTGTAACAACCTATGACGGGTGCTGGCAGTCTCCAAAAAGGTCACGTAGGTGGGACAGGTCTTTTTGTGTGTCCTTTGCAAATGAAAAGCTTGCTGGTATTGGGTCTTTACTTTAAAAGTAAAGTGGATAGGTATATGGACGGGAAGGGAATGGAGGGGTATGGTCTGAGTGCAGGTAGATGGGACTAGGGGAAAATAAATGGTCGGCAAGGACTGGAAGGGCCGAGGGGGCCTGTTTCCGTGCTGTAATTGTTATATGGTTATATGGGTCACATGAAACCAAAGGTCAATGTCAAGGAGATTTTTAGTTTAGTTTAGAGATACAGCACGGAAACAGGCCCTTCAGCCCACCACATCCGTGCCGACCAGCGATCCCCATATCCTAATACTATCCTATACACTAGGGACAATTTACAATTTGTACCAAAGCCAAATGATCCTACAAACCTGTAGGTCTTTGGAGTGTGGGAGGAAACCAGAGCACCCAGGGAACACCCACGCTGTTACAGGGAGAACGTAAAACTCCATCCAGTCATCATCCATAGTCAGGATCAAACCCAGGTCTCTTGCACGGTGAAGCAGCGACTCTACCACTGTGGCACCGTGCTGCCAGAGTTAGGACTGAAGAGTGCCATAACTGGATAAAGAAAAAACTAAAACAGCCAACATGAGAAGATCTGGGATATGTTCAACATTTTCTGTGAAAGTAGCAATTTGGCTGATTCCTTGAAATATGTATCCAACATCACTTAAAAAAACACATTCCACGCAACTCCTTAAGTTGGGACAATTCCAATTCCCAAGCCTACATCAGCATGTTTGCATTTGGTCCTGAGATCTTAAACAATGAAATTAATGAATATTTCAGTTCAAGTTTCACTAATTGTGAAGCACAATTAAGTTTTGGGAAGATGAGCTGAAGATTCCCTCTGTGCGATGAATAACAAAATAGTAACCTTATTAAAGAAACACAATTTACTATTTTTCCAGGCAAAGTTCACAAAGGAAATATTTGACAACTTTTGTGCCATGTGACACTGATCTTTACGTTCAGAATTAGCATTAACCTGTTATAGAGTCATGGATTATAATGCATTTACCTCGCTGATATAGTCATAAAGCATGGAAACAGGCCCTTCGGCCCAACTTGCCATACCGACAACGTCCCATCTACACTAGCCCCACCTGCCTGCGTTTGGCCCATATCCCAGTAAACCTGTCCTTGTACCTGTCTAATAGTCAAGAGAAGAGCTTTTAGTTTAGTTTAGTTTAGTTCACAGATGCAGCATGGAAAACTCGCAGATCATTGATTACCCCAACTATTGTTCACCCTCTGTAAAATTGCCCTATTTGTGTAAGGAGTGGATTTGTAAATGAAATAACATAAACATTTCTATTAAGGTAGATACAAAATGCTGGGAGTAACTCAGCGGGATGGGCAGTATATCTGGAGAGAAGAATGGGTGACGTTTCCTAATTTCTTCTCTCCAGCTATGCTGCCTGACCCGCTGAGTTACTCCAGCATTTTGTATCTATCTTCAGTGTAAACCAGCATCCGCAGTTCTTTCCTAAACATCTCTATGTTATCCCATTTATGAATGCACTCCCTACACACTTGGCGCTATTGTATAGAGGCCAATTAACCTATAAACTTTAATCGTTCTATGGACAGACAATCCAGCAATGAAATTCTTAGTTGCATCTGCATAACAGGCCTGTCAACACAATAATCACAGACAACACATAATAGACCAAACAAAATCACTAAATTAATAGCTTCAGTTGATCGTGTGGAGGCTTGTCCGCAGGTCCTAATGACTGGAATTACTGGGAATGATGTACTATTCTGTCAGGGATTTTAGGCGGCAAATTTAGGAGAGGATTGACATTGTTTCATTTTCAAACATACATCGACACCATATAGAAGAGAGACACAAAATGCTGGAGTAACTCAGAGGGACAGGCAGCATCTCTGGACGGAAGGAATGGATGGCGCTTTGGGACGAGACCCTTCTTCAGACTGCATATGCATGATTTCACCCAAGGACGGATGGTCGGAAGAGGTATGCACAATCTTCTGTCTTCACATAATTGAATTTTGAGCTTCAGTCTAAAAACATTAAAAGGCACTTTCTGTTTATAAAACATTACATTTTTTAAATAATCTATTCCCAGATTTATTCATTCTTATCTTGCTGTCTTCTGCAGTATTCAATTCACATTTTTGAACTAAAAAATAAAATTGTAATAAAATTATTATGATATCAATTAAAGTTTAATTTCAATGCTAACTATTCAAATACATAACATTTAAAACATTTTGAAAACACCAGACGTTATTAATTGTTTATATGGAAACAGTGAGGATTGTTGGCATCTCACACAGTTGAAATGGTGATATTAGTTTAGTTCAGTTTACAGATACAGCGCGAAAAACAGGCCCTTCGGCCCATCGTGTACGTGCCGACCAGCACTTACACTATCCTACACACACTAGGATAGGGACAATTTACAATTATACAAAGCCAATTAACCTACAAACCTGTACAGCTTTGGAGTGTTGGAGAAAACCGAAGATCTCAGAGAAAACCCACGCAGGTCACGGGGAGAACGTACAAACTCCGTACAGCCAGCACCTGTTGTCATAATTGAACAAGTGTCTTTGGAGCTGTAAGGCAGCAACTCTACCGCTGCACCACCGTGCCACCCTTATTAATAACAATTTAGCACATCCATCTCTCAATTCAAACTGATAATCTTCCAGGAATGCCAATGGAATTATCATCAAGGAGAAAGCTGGATGACAAAGTGAAGTTCTGAGGGTTAGAATTTGAAGATGAGTATGAAATATTCAAAAGATTAATGTGGTTCTATGGCAATGTACCCAACGGAACCAGAATCAAGCTTCATAAAAACACATCAAATATATGAACCTTTTCCTTTTAAATACGTGTGAATCCTATTCTCATTCAGGATTTCAAAAAGTACAGAGCTGCATCAGATAGTAATCAATCCTCGTTATCCTACTGGAATTCATTGCAAATAACATCATCATGGTAACATCAATATTTCTATACAGAAGGAGGTTGTTTTGTTTTTGGGTTCAGTGAGTTGGTGATAATAGTGACTCAAATATTATGCAGGTGGGTGTGTGTGGGTGTGTGTGTGTGTGTGTGTGTGTGTGTGTGTGTGTGTGTGTGTGTGTGTGTGTGTGTGTGTGTGTGTGTGTGTGTGTGTGTGTGTGTGTGGCTCTATGAGTGTGTGCATGTCAATATGTGTGTATCTGTGTGTGCGGTTGGATGAGTGTGTGTGTCAATAACTGTATGTGAGTGTGTCTGGGCATGTGTGCATCAGAATGTCTGTGTCACTATGTGTGGGTGAGTGCATCTCTATGTGGGTGTGTCTGCATGTGAGCGTGAGTGTGTGTGTATCTGTGGGTGTTAGTCTATGAGTGTATGTGTGTCAATATGTGTGTGTCACTGTGTGTGTGTCTCTATGTGTGTGTCTGCTTGTGAGCGTGTGTGAGTGTGTGTGTATCTGTGGGTGCAGCTCTATGAGTGTGTGTGTGTCAATATGTGTATGTGTGCCTGTGTCTCTATGTGTGCGTGTGGGTGTGTGCGCACGTGCATGTGTCCATGTGTGCACGTCTGTTCGTACGTGTGCAAGTGTGTGTATAAAACATTAAATCTAATGGTATTTTCCCCCTATCACTTAATATTCATACGACATCGATACTAAAGGATAATTGACATTTATTAATTTGTACTCAGTATGCATCAGTGTTTTATGAGACAAGAGAAAAACGCTAGAGGAACAAGGTAAATTTAATAAACTTGCTGGAGCATGTTCCATCATTGTAAATTGCATCGTGAAAGGCAGCACTTTCCATTATAGAAGGATCATTTACAATATTTTCTTGCAATTATTATTTTATTTCTTTAAAATGGCGAGGATGGATTTCTCATTCATGATGCCACATCTACCCAGGGAGAAATTCTGACTGTAAGCCTACAGTGTACCCCAGGGGACATAGTGTGTGGTATCCACTCATTAGTAAAGGCTGCTGTCAGTAACATGCACCACCTGCATAGTTCCAGCTGCAAACTCAGACCATATTCTACCCAGATAAGGTTTAGTTTAGTTTTAGTTTTATAGATAAGGTGTGGACACAGCCCTTTCTGCCTACTGAATCCACAATGACCAGAGATAAAGTGGTGAAGAATACACTAGTATTTTTCCGTACACTAGTTCTATCCTCCACTCTAGGAACAATTTACAGAAGCCCATTAACCTGCAAACCTGAATGTCCTTGCAGTGTGTGAGGAAACTGGAGCACCAGGAGAAAACCCACGAGGTCACGGGGAGAATGTACAGAGAGCTCCTGTATTCAGGATTGAACCCGGGTCTCTGGCACTGCAAGGCAGCGACTCTACTCGCTGTGCCACTGCACCGCCCCTCTCTGCTAACTTTGTCTGGAAATCAAACAACCACTCAATGACAGACTGAGCAGAATGAGGGCACGTTGTCTGTAGCTCTTCCAATACAAAAATATATGCTACTGACTCCAGGAGAGTTGATGGGCAGTGTCAGAACTCACTGCAGGCAATCTGAACTCCATCCAAACTGCAGCGCCTGATCAATCTAATAGCCAGCAGTTTCTCCAGCTTTCAGCTTTGAAGAGGCCCGTCCAATGCATGCCTCAGTAGAGGCACTGCTGAGAGTCATTCAGCAGCAGAGAAGCCTTGACTCATGCCCCTTGGAAGGACAAGGATGGTTGTCAATTAGCCACGACAGGCTGGATTCAAAATGACACCATGTACTTATTAGAAAGGCATTCTCATTCACTATGTTAGAGCTATCATGTAACAACACCACACTGCAGTTCCCTGCCACAAGAACCTCTGTGGTTTGGAACATGAGTCCTTGCCATCGTGAATGGAAATTAGGGATGAATAATAATTGGGCGGCACGGTGGCGTAGTGGTAGAATTGCTGCCTTAAGGGCTTGTCCCACTTAGGCTATTTTACAGGCGACTAGGCTGTCACCACATGGTCACCGGGGTGTCGCTGTATGGTTGTGAGTAGTCGCCCAAAGAGTCATAGTGTCTTTCTGGTCGCCGCTGGATTTTCAACAGGTTCAAAAAATTTTGGCAACAATGGGTTTGATGCCAGTGAGCGTAGATTGACTTCTCCTGACGTAGGTGCTGTCGCAGGTTGTCGCCGGTGCTGACTTCGGTGAATTCCATTGCCAACTACCTACGTTAACCTACGTCATCCGGCGGCAAATACCGGCGACTGAATTGTCTTCAGTTGTCGCCGACAGGCTCGTAGCTTGTCGTGGGGGGACGTAGGTTGACTTTGGTTGTCGCAGTTTGTCGCCTGTGTGGTCATAGGTTGTCGTAGGTGTGGTCATAGGTGGACGTCCTAACGGGTCGCCGGTTGTTGGTAGCTTGCCGTAGCTTGATGTCGACGAGGTGGTAGGTTGTACTAGCTTATCGTAGACATTGTGGTCGACATTGTCGTAGGGGGGTGTCCAGTTGCACAGTGAAATTCTTACATACACCAGCACAACAGAATATGTAAACATCGTGCACTGTAAACAATATGATAAACGAGAGAGAAAAAAAAATCATGGGGAGAATGTACAAACACCGTACAAGACAGCACCTGTGGTCAGGGTTGAACCCAGATCTCGAGCACTGTGAGGCAGCAACTCTAACACTAAGCCTCAAGGCATACATAATTACCCCTTGGAAATATGTTTCCATGAGCTTTATTGCTATTGAGTTAAAGTTGTTTCCCTGCTAATTCTACTGCAGGAGTTCCTTCTCTACAAAGAGATGGTTCAAGAAAAGGACTCAACACGACCTTCTCAATGGTGAACAATAAATGGACATTAAATATTAATTTAGAGGTGTTAGATTTCTGCAAGTTCTCCTGGATATTTGAAATTCTGCCTGAAACCTAATAAAAGTTTTACAAGAAATGGTGCCAAGGTGTGGGATGTCTTGGGGCGGCTGCGGAACATTCTCAAGGGGGATGGTGAACAACCAGAAGTCGTTGTGCATGTCGGCACAAATGAAATAGGGAGGAAAAGGGATGAGGTCCTTCGTAATAAATACATGGAGTTAGGGGAAAAGCTTAAAATGCAGTACCTCAAGGGTGGTAATCCCTGGATTACTGCCAGTGCTACATGCTAGTGAGGGTAGCAATAGGAGGATAGGACAGATGAATGTGTGGCCGAGGAGTTGGATGACCAAGACGGTTGCACTGTAAACTTGGTCATGATGAATAAGGAAGAGTATGTCAGGCTTAAGAAGGTGGCATCAGACGGTGCTTATGAGGAATATAAAGCAAGTCGGAAATAACTTCTATTAGAAGAGCCAACAGAGGCCTTAAAATGTTATTGGGTGTTGGATTGTGGAAAATTCCAAGGCTTTTTATACATAGAGAGAACAGCTAGAAGTCAGGACCATTCAAGGATAAATGAAGGAGTCGGAGTGTGTAGGTGAGGTGCTAAACAAGAACTTTGCATCTGTGTTCACCAAAAGGAAGGACATGGAGGACTGCAAGATCAGTGTGGAGAATACAAATACAAATAAGGTAGTTTGAGATCAAGTAGGAAGTGGCTGCTGAGGCTCTTGAAGAGCATTACGGTGTATATGTCCCCAGGCCCTGATGGGATCTATCCCAGCTTATTGAGGAAGGCGAGAGAGGAGATTGCAGGAGCCTTGACGAGGATCTTTGTTACTTCTCCAGCCACAAGAGAGGTCCCGGAGGACTGGAGAGTGACCAATGTTGTTCCTTTGTTTAAGAAAGGAAGTAGAGACAATCTTAGGAACTGCAGGCTCATGTCAGTGATAGGGAAACTATTGGAGGGCATTCTTCAAGATAGGATTTACTCGCAGTTTGAAGAGAATGGGATAATTAGGAATAGCCAGCAGAGATCAGTAAACAGCAGGCCGTGCCTCGCTAACTTGATTTAGATTTTTGAGGGGGTGATGATAGAGATTGATGAAGGTGGGGTGGTGGATGATGTATACATGGATTTTATTAAGGCTTTAGATAAGTTCCCTCATGGTAGCCTGATCCAGAAGTATGAATGCATGGGATTTAGGATCACTTGGTCATACTAATTCAGAACAGGCTTATTCATGGAACGAAGGTTGTAGATGACCTGTAGAGTTCCAATAGAATCATTACTTCATCAACAAAAAACAACAAAGTCAGCACCGGCGACCATCTACATCACCTGGCGACAACTACGTCAGCATCTACATCAGGAGAAGTCACCTACGCTCACCGGCGTCAAACCCACTGTCTCCCAAATCTTTTCAACATGCTGGAAATCCAGTGGCGACCAGAAAGACGCTACGACTCTTTGGGTGACTTAGGGGACTACTCACGACCCTACAGGCGACACCCCGCGACCATGTGGCGACAGCCTAGTTGCCCGTAGTCGACTAAAAAATCCCCTACGTGGGACAGGCCGCAACTCTACCACTGTCACCCAGGAATTACAATCCAAGAATTCTTATTTTAAATCCCCCATCAAATTCAAATCAAATGGCCATGCTGACAATGCATCCATCTTGTGAATTTCTCAGTCTTTCTGCTTATCTCTCTTTGATCTCATGGAAATTGACAAATGGAAATGCAGCTGCCTGGGGCAGGTTACACAGGGAACATTAAACATCTGACAGAATTGAAAGGCAATGTTTCACACAGGTGTGTGTGTGTGGGTTGTGTGATGGCCAATTATATACAGCCTTAAATTATAAATGAGCACAAAATAAATGAATCCTGTCCACTCTATTCTTCCTTTTGTTTTTGTTCAGGGCCGTGGATAATGACTGCATATTAGAGTGGAAATTACTTTTGCCAAATCTTAGCAGATGCATCTTTTTGATATTTCTCCCAACCATTACATCAACAGATGCACTAAAACATATATTTTAAAACAGGTTAATGTATCTGTTAAATTAGTAGGCAGTGATACATCAGATTAGTATGTGCACAGAGTAAAACTGCAGCTGCATTGGGCAAAATGTGGTCACATTCAAAGCCATTTGGGTAACATCACCAGCAATGGTTGTGATTTACAGCCCCTGGATTGTCATTATAATCAGTGGGTCTGAAGAACGTGGATAGGCAACATTCTGTGTCAGGACCCTTCACAATAGGTGATGTTTCAGATTGAATAAAATGTCTTCTCATTTGAAAAATAATATATTAGATTGGATTTGATCTTGAAACCGATGATACATGTGAGCCTCCTAATCCAAAGAAGGGTCTCGACCCGAAACACCACCTGTTCCTTTTCTCCAGAGATGCTGCCTGAGCCACTCCAGCTATTTGTGTCTATCTTCGGTTTAATCCAGCATACGCAGTTCCTTCCCACATATCTTCTTAATCCAACCTATGGGACTGAAGTCTCTCCCAAACCAGAGTAAGATGTAGAACAAAGTCATTTGCAATTCAAGGAAAACCCCTGATTGATTTTCATAAGTTCGTAAGTTCATAGGTAATTGGAGGAGAATTAAGTAATTCAGCCCATCAAGTCTATTCCGCCATTCAATCATGGCTGAGCTATCTCTCCCCCATTCTCCTGCCTTCTCCTCATAACTCCTGACACTCTTATGGGGCTGTCCCACTTGGGTGACCTAATTGCCGAGTTTTGAAGAGTTTGAAAAAATGACACGTTGAAGACCTCCTTCAACTATGTGAAGACCTCCTTCGACTATGTTGAAGACCAGCTTTGACAAGCTACGACGAGCTACAACTAACTTTGGTAAAACTGGATACCGAATAGTGGGGAGTGAAGGCAACCTCCTTCGATCCCCTTTGACCTCCCTTCGACTATGATGAAGACTATCTACGACTACCTTCAGCTACCTTCGACTACCCTTGATTGCCTACGACTTGCATGCCGATCTACCATGGCCTACCACGTCTAAACCTATGAGTAAAAAAAGTATTGTTTTTTTCCATTGCAACCTTTTTTTACTCACGGGCATTTTTTAACATATTGAAAAAAAAAGCCGCGACCTAGCTGAGGCCTAGAGTATGCGGAGACCACTCTCGAGCATGAAGGAGAGTTACGTAGACCTCCTACGGCCTCATGTCAACCATGCTGCGAGTATGAGTCGAGGGCAAACTCGCCAGAACTCGCGGATTAGGTCGCCCAAGTGGGACGGCCCCTTTACTAATCAAGAATCTTTCCATCTCTGCCTCAAAAATGTTCTGATCACAATGCGTTTGAAAACAGAGTATTTTATTTATCAGCTCCACTGGGTTTAATTTTGGAATTAGGATGTGAAGGTGCGTACAATTTATAGCGGCAAGATGGGTTCCCCTTCAATTAGATCAAACAGGAAAAATGAACTTTGAAATTGTCTCATGGATGCCCTACTGTGCTTAGGAGCTTTACAATCCAATTTCAGATTTACCCAGGAATGACTGTGTTGATAGACACAAAATGCTGGAGTAACTCAGTAGGTCAGGCAACATTTCATAAGTTCATAAGTTATAGAAGCAGAATTAGGTCATTTGGCAAAAAAGGCTTCTCTGCTGTTTAATCATAGCTTTTAACCCCATTCTCCTGTCTTCTCCCCATAACTCCAGACAGCCGCACTAATCAAGATTCTGTCAATCTCCACCCTAAATATATAAAAAATACCCATTGACAGCCTCCACAGCCATCTGTGGCAATGAATTCTACACATTCACCACCCTCTGATTGAACAAAAATTCCTCCTCATTTCTTTTCTAAAGGTATGTCCTTTCATTCTGAGACTGTGGCCTATGGTCTTAGACCATACTAGTCTACTACTAGTGAAAACATCCTCTAAACATTCACTCTATCTAGTCCTTTCACTGTTTGGTAAGTTAAATGAGTCCCTCTCATCCTTCCCCATCTCCACCCATGAATACACAACGTAACAGGTCAAAACCCTTCATCAGACTGAAAGATAGAGAAGGCCAGAACAAAACAGGGTGGGTGTAGTCCATAAGGAGACCCGAATAGAAGCTCTCCAGAGATGCTACCTGACCCACCGAGTTATTCCAGCATGTTTGTGTCTATCTGAACTCCATCCAACCTGTTTTGTTCTGGCCTTCTCTATCTTTTAGTCTAAAGAAGAGTTTCGCCCCAAAACTCCATCTGCAGTCTTCCTTTTCTCCAGAGATGCTGAGTTACTCCAGCATTTTGTGTCCATTCCTTCCTACACATGATTGTGTTGATGATCATTTCTGGCTCAAATCGTGCAAGGTGTGCGGATGGACCAGGAATGCTGGTGTAGACATTGGCACAGAAGACAACAAATGATTTGATTAGCACTGATTTTGACTCATGTTGATGTAAATTGGAGCAGATTATTTCCCACCACTTCAGTTCTAATCAGTTTCAGTAGAGTTCTAGCCTCATCACTATTGCTGGTTGGTTTTGCACCACTTGCATAGTCATTCTCCTGAAAGCTAGATACATGTTGGAGCACCTTCGATCATTCATTCACACAAGGTAGACACAAAATGCTGGAGCAACTTAGCGGGACAGACAACATTTCTGGAGAAAACGAATGGGTGATGTTTTGGGTCGAGACCCTTCTTCAAGCTAGTCAAGGGAAAGGGATATGAGAGATATAGACAGTGATTTAGATAGATATAGAACAAATGAATTGAAAGATATGCAAAAAAAAAACAATGATAAAGGAAACAGGCCATTGTTAGCTGTTTGCTAGGTGAGAACGGGAAGCTGGTGCGACTTGGGTGGGGGTGGCACAGGGAGAGAAGGAGGCATAGAAACATAGAAAATAGATGCAGGAGGAGGCCATTCAGCCCTTCGAGCCAACACCGCCATTCATTGTGATCATGGCTGATCGTCCCCAATCAATAACCCATGCCTGCCTTCTCTGCATATCCCTTGATTCCACTAGCCTATAGAGCTCTATCTAACTCTCTCTTAAATCCATCAGAGGTTACTTGAAGTTTGAGAAATCAATATTCATAGCACTGGGCTGTACATTGCCCAGGCGAAATGAGATGCTGTTCCTCCAATTTGCGATTAGCCTCACTCTGACAATGGAGGAAACCCAGGACAGAAAGGTTGATGTGGGAATAGGAAGGGGAATTAAAGTGTTTGGCAACCGGGAGATCAGATAGGTCCAGGTGGACTGAGCGAAGTTGTTCCGCGAAACGATCGCCCAGTCTACGTTTGGTCTCGTCGATGTATAAGAGTCCAAAAACCAGGGTATGGCTCGAGCTTGACGGGAGCTCCGCATGCTGCTGGCCTTGCTGAGGCAGTGTGGAGATGGAGTCAATGGAAGGGAGGTTGGTTTGTGCGATGGGCTGTATTTCTTGCAGTCTCGGATGGAGCCGTTCCCTACCCTTTAATTCCCTGGCTCCTCACACCCCTCCATTTTCAGGGACAGTTTCTTCCCAGCTGTTATCAGGCCACTGAACCGTCCAACCAACAACTAGAGAGCAGTCCTGAACTAGCTCATTGGAGGCCCTCGGACTTTACTGGACTTTCTCTTCCACTAAACGTTATTCACATTGTTCCCTTTATCATGTGCCTGTACACTGTGGATGGCTCAATTTTAATTTTCATAACAAGAGGATTTCAGTATAGGTTCTTCTGCAGTTGTATAGGGCTCTGATGAGACCACATCTGGAGTATTGTGTGCAGTTTTGGTCTCCTAATTTGAGGAAGGATATCCTTGTGATTGAGGCAATGCAGCGTAGGTTCACGAGATTGATCCCTGGGATGGCGGGACTGTCATATGAGGAAAGATTGAAAAGACTAGGCTTGTATTCACTGGAGTTTAGAGGGATGAGGGGATTCTTATAGAAACATATAAAATTATAAAAGGACTGGACAAGCCAGATGCAGGAAAAATGTTCCCATTGTTGGGCGAGTCCAGAACCAGAGGCCACTGTATTAGATTAAAGGGCAGGTCATTTAAGACTGAGGTGAGAAAAAACTTTTTCACCCAGAGAGTTGTGAATTTAAGGAATTCCCTGCCCAGAGGGCAGTGGAGGCCAAATCACTGGATGGATTTAAGAGAAAGATAGATGGAGCTCTAGGGGCTAGTGGAGTCAAGAGATATGGGGAGAAGGCAGGCACAAGTTTTTGATAGGGGACGATCAGCCATGATCACAATGAATGGCGGTGCTGGCTCGAAGGGCCGAATGGCCTCCTCCTGCACCTATTTTCTATGTTTCTAATCATGCTTTACCTTTCCAAAGACTGCTTTGCACACAACAAAAGCTTTTCACTGTACCCCAGTACACGTGGCAGTAAATAATCTAAACTAGTGTTGGTATAATGAGAGATATGCAAGTACCAAGGTCATGGTTTAATTGCCATTAATTTCTCAAGGTGAGTTTTGACTGCCTGCACCAATTGTGCGGGGCAGGGAGAGTGGGCTGTTCACACCCAGGGGATGTGCCTCGCTCATGGATGTCTACTCGCTAGATGCATGATTTCACTGGCGATAGCAGCGATACGCACAAGTGGACAGAGTCACAGTGGAGCTTGTTGCCCTTGAGCCTGCGGGCAACAAGAGGAGGAAGAAATCTACCATGAATTCAGTGATTGAATGATCCAATGATACTTTATTGCCATGTGTACCTTGGAAAAGTGAAATGCTTTGTTTTGCTTACAAACCAGCAGACCTCACCTGAGTAATACACGAAGAGTTGCCATGTTTCTGGCACCGACAAAGTTACAAAAAGTTTATCGAACTGTCTCGTCTTCAGGTCACACCAGCGAACTAGGCCCCTGGGTCCCCCTTCATTCTCAGTGCCCCCCCCACCCCCCCACCCCCCACCCCCCATGCCCCCGCTCGGCCCCCCATGCCCCCGCTCACCCCCCCCCCTTAATTCTTAATTCTCAGTGGCCCCCTCCCCCCCCACCCAACCCCCACCCCCCATGCCCCCGCTCGGCCCCCCATGCCCCCGCTCACCCCCCCCCCCTTAATTCTTCATTCTCAGTGGCCCCCTCCCCCCCCCACCCAACCCCCACCCCCCATGCCCCCGCTCGGCTCCCCCCTTAATTCTTCATTCTTGGTGGGCCTCGCAGGGTTGCTCTTCAGTCTCGGCGGCCGGAAGGAGAAGGAGGGAGTCCTTGTTCAACATCCACTGCTTCACCTCACGGGTAAGTGAACGAGGCAGAGCTTGCCACGTCAGCAATGAAAGATGCCACAGCAGAGCTGAACACCAACACAGTACATCAGTAATCTGTGGAGAGAGGCCAGATGATGCAGACATTCATCCCATCCTGCTGTGCAATTTCCTCTGCACTGATTGTAATGCAAATATATTAATGTGTGGAAAGAACTGCAGATGCTGGTTTAAATCAAGGGTAGACACAAAATGCTGGAGTAACTCAGCGCGACAGGCAGCATCTCTGGAGAGAAGGTGACGTTTCTTCAGACTGATATTAGAGGAGGAGGTGGGACAGAGATAGAATGTAGTCAGAGACAGTAAGACTGGTGGGAGAACTGGAAAGGGGAGGAGATGGAGAGAGTGGGAAAGCAAGGGCTATTTGAAGTTAGAGACGTCAATGTTCATATCGCTGGGGTGTAAACTACCCAAGCGAAATATGAGGTGCTGTTTCTCCAATTTGCGCTGGGCCTCACTCTGACAATGGAGGAGGCCCAGGACAGAAAGGTCAGATTGGGAATGGGAGGGAGAGTTAAAGTGCTGAGCAACCGGGAGATCGGATAGGTTAAGACGGACTGAGCGGAGATGTACACAAAACGATCGCTGAGCCTGCGCTTGGTCTCGCCGATGTAGAGAAGTTGACACCTGGAAAAGCGGATACAGTAGATGAGGGAGGAGGTGCAAGTAGACCTCTGCCTCACATGGAAAGGCTGTCTGGGTCCTTGGATTGAGTAAAGGGACAGGTGTTGCATCTCCTGCGGTTGCAGGGGTAAGTACCTGGGGAGGGGGTGGTTTGGGTGGAAAGGGACAAGTTGACCAGGGAGTTTCGGAGGGAACGGTCTCTGCGGAAAGCAGAAAGGGGTGGAGATGGGAAGATGTGGCCAGTTGTGGGATCCCGTTGGAGGTGGCGAAAATATTGGAGGATTATATGCTGTATTCGACGGCTGATGGGGTGGAAGGTGAGGACAAGGGGAACTCTGTCCGTGTTACGAATGGGGAGGAGGTGGAGCAAGAGCAGCGCTGCAGGATATCGAGGGGACCCTACTGAGAGGGTCATCTATAATGGAAGAGGAAAACCCCCGTTCCGTAAAGAATGAGGACATCTTCAATGTCCTGGAATGGAAAACCTTATTCTGGGCACAAATGCGGTGTAAATGGAGGAATTGGTAGTTGGGAATATAGTCTTTACAGGAAGTAGTGTGGGAAGAATTGTAGTCTAGATAATTATGGGAGTCAGTGGGTTCGGTGATGGGTCAATAGTCCGTCTCCTGTGATGGAGACGGTGAGATCTAGAAATAGTAGGGAATTGTCGGAGATGGTCCAAGTGAATTTGAGTGCAGGATGAAAATTAGACGTGAAGTTGATCAAGTCAGTGAGTTCTGCATGGGTGCAGGCAGCAATGATGTGGTCGTCAATGTAGCAAAAGTAGATTTCGAGATAGGGCTCAGTGTGTACCTCTCTGGTGTACCTACAGAGGAGGGTGGAGCGGGCGGGCGGGCATGGGGGGGGGCATGATTGAAAGTGCGATGACAGCGTCCGGCCTTTACCCCTGGGAGTCCACCTGTGGGCTTCTGACTCTCTGGAGCTCGCAGGGGATGGGAGGGGCGTGCAGGCGGGCGGGTCTTCGCGAGCTGCGCCAGCTGTGTGTTCAGTGGAACTTATGTGGGGAGTTGCTGCCCCATGATCAGTGGGCCTAGATTGGTCGGCATGTGGGCATTGTGGTGTCAGCAGCTGGACAAGAGCCATTTACTTCTTAAAAATTGAGTGTTATTTGGGTTTTGTGATCAATTTTACTCAAAATCTGGGGAAATAATTGACCAAGGAGTGGATGTGCGAATGAAAAAGTAAAATCGCTAGCAAAATGGTAAAACTGTCGGCGTTTTTGCGTCTGGTTTGGGCGGAGTAACGAATCTAATGCAAAATGCCGTACACCCACACACACACACACACACACACACACAGTTTTAAAAGTATATAGAAGATAGATATATTAATGTCGATAGCAATTAAATGAATGGCTTGCTTTAATGCCTGTGTACTTTCTACAGGTTAGAAACTCACTTTATAAAAAACAGAGATCTACATTAAAATATATCTTTTGGTAGGATTTTCAAACTGTAATATGCAGATCATATTTCTGTACCCTGAGAGGTCATGAGTTGAGTTTGAGTTTAGTTTATTGTCGTGTACCGAGGTACAGTGAAAAGCTGTTTGTCGCATGCTAGCCAGTCAGCAGAAAGGCAATACATGATTACAATCGTGCCATCCACAATGTACAGATGATAAAGTAATAACCTAAATAATGTTTAGTACAAGAAAAAGCCAGTAACGACCAATCAAAGATAGTCCGAGGGTCTCCAATGAGGAGGGCAGTAGTTTAGGACAGCTCTCTAATTGTAGTGGAATGGTTCGGTTGCCTGTTAACAACTGAGAGGAAACTTGTTCCTGAATCTGGAGGTGAGCGTTTTCACACTTCTATACCTTTTTACCTGATGGGAGAGGGGATAAGGGCGAGTGGCCGGGGTACGACTCATCCTTGATTATGCTGGTGGCCTTGCCGAGTCAGCATGAGGTGTAAATGGAGTCAATGGAAGGGAGGTTGGTTTGTGTGATAGTCTGGGCTACGTCCACAATTCACTGCAATTTCTTGTGGTCTTGGACGGAGCTGTTCCCAAACGATTCTGTGATGCTTTCCGATAAAAAGCTTTGTACGGCGCTTCTGTAGCAGTAGGTGAGAGTTGTTGGGGTTATAGGATGTTGGGGCAATAATGCTCCATTGTGTGGAATTCTCAGACCACTGTAGCCATCACATGGCATTCTTTATATTTACTTACTATTTGTAGGGGGCATTGCTGACCAGGTCAATATTCATTGCCCAACCCTAATTGCCCTTGCTAAGGCACGGATGCACTGCATTCCTGAACTGCTGCAGTCCTTCTGGTAAAGATATTCCCATGGTGCTTGTTTGAGAAGGGAGTTCCAGGATATATAAGGAATTATATGCTTCCAAATGAGGACGATGTATGTATTGGATCTAAAGGTAGTGGTGCCTTTTGCCCTTATTCTCATGTGGAAGAGTCATGGTTTTGGGAAGTGCGGCAAGGTGGCACAGCGGTAGAGTTGCTGCCTTACAGCTGCCTCACGATCCTGACTACAGATGCTCTGTACGGAGTTTGCACCGTCTCCCTGTTCACACATACTGTCCGTTTTCTCCCGATGTTCTGGTTTCCTTACCCACTCCAAAACGTCCAGGTTTGTAGGTTAAACAAAAAGCAAAATAGGGTGGCATGATGGTGCAATGGTAGAGTTGCAGTTTTACAGTGCTTGCAGCACCGGAGACCCGGGTTGGATCCTGACTACGGGTGCTGTCTGTGCGGAGTTTGTACGTTCTCCCCGTGACCTGCGTGGGTTTTCTCTGAGATCTTTGGTTTCCTCCCACACTGCAAAGACATACAGGCATGTAGGTTGATTGGCATGTGCATGTAAAAATTGTCCTCAATGTGTGTAGGATAGTGTTAATATGCGGGGATTGCTGGTCGGCACAGACCCGGTGGGCCGAAGGGCCTGTTTCTGGGCTGTATCTCCAAACTAAACTAAACTTAAAAACAAAAACAAACAAGCCCAAGTCTAAGACCAGAAGCCAATCCTGAAACAAAACAAAACTATGAAATAAACTAAACAAAACTATTCTGTTGTCTATTGTCTAACTAGTGATGTAATGGATTGCTGTGCGAGCTGGCATATTTTCCTTGGGCAGAAATTGTCTGTAACTAGAGTTTGGCCGATTTTGTAATTCTTTTCTCCATTGGCCATTAGCTCCACTCACGGCCATGTTTTAGTGCAACAAAGAAATTAAGAAGATCTGCTTACAAAGGAGATTTATATGTTTCATTTTGACAATTCCAAAACTGGGCATCTGGCTTGTTAAATTAAGTGCTTGGTTGGACAGTAAATCAGAGTGATCTGCATCCCATTAGATCACACACTTGTTTTGATGCTACTAATTTTACAGGTGAGAGGAAGTCTACGAATGGGAAGAATATCGATCGTGATTTTTACAACATGTAATATTGTTGGCGGCAATCCCCTGTCGAAACTGCCTTTGCTCATAAATAGTTTAATAAGTGAGTTTTAGCCGTTTGGTCTGATTTAGTTTAGTTTAGAGATACAGCATGGACACAGGCCCTTCGGCCCACCAAGTCCGTGCTGACCAGTGTTCCCCACACACTAACACTATTTGGCACAAACTAGGGACAATTTACAATTGTACCAAAGCCAATTAACCTGAAGAAGGGTTTCGACCTGAAACGTCGCCTATTTCCTTTGCTCCAGAGATGCTGCCTCACCCGCTGAGTTTCTCCAGCACTTTTGTCTACCTTCGATTTTCCAGCATCTGCAGTTCCTTTTTAAACATTTAGCCTACAAACCTGTACATTTTTGGGAGTGATCCGGAGCACCCGGAGAAAATCCATGCAGGTCACAGTGAGAACGTACAAACTCCGTACAGACAGCACCGTAGTCAGGATGGAACCCAGGTCACTGGCGCCCTAAGGCAGAAACTCTACTGCTGCACCACCATGCTGCTCTGATTTTGCTAGCATTTTGGTGCAATCTATTGCAACAGCAATGCTTTCAGGAGCAAATTCTCCTGTGAATGCTAACTATTAACATGAATTATAATCACTTTAATGGTTTATTTTCAAACATTGATTTCAAGGCTGAACAGTTCAGTTTAATTGCTAAGTATTGTACCAAAACTATTAGTTTATTTCTTGGCTATATTCAGTCATTACATAATGACTAATACTTGTAGAATAAGAGAGAAAGGGTTTTCCTTTCTGTTTCCATGAGTTTGAGTTTATCACAAAAATCTTCACAGTTTGTTAATGCAGGAATTTTTTAAGACAGCAAATTCTTAGAGGCTATAATGATCATATGATTTGAAAGTAATATATCAACTAACAATGTCAGTCAAACAGAGACTTCCATAACTAACATTCTACAACTCTGGAAATATCCTCTTGAATCCTATCTGATTAGTGTCATTGCATCATTACCATCCTTCCCACAATATGGTGGTCCAGCAGATGTCTGAAGAGGGGGCTCAACTCCAAATGTCACCCATTCCTTCTCTTCAGAGATGCTGCCTGTCCCGCTGAGTTACTACAGCTTTTTATGGTAGACAAGTGAGGCAGCATCTATGGAGCGAAGGAATAGGAGACGTTTCGGGTCGAGACCCTTCTTCAGACTGATGTGGAGGTGGGGGAGGGGGGGGGGGGTGGGGGCGGCAAGAAGAAAGGAAGAGGCGGAGACAGTAGGCTGTGGGAGAACTGGGAAGGGGAGGGGAAGGAGGGAGAAAGCAAGGATTACCTGAAATTGGAGAAGTCAATGTTCATACCACTGAGGTGTAAACTACCCAAGCAAAATATGAGGTGCTGCTCCTCCAATTTGCGGTGGGACTCACTCTGGCCACGGTGGAGGCCCAGGACAGAAAGGTCGGATTCAGATTGGGAAGTCAAGTTGGTTAATGTGAACTGTGCGGAGGTTTTGGGCGAAGCGATCACCAAGCCTACGCTTGGTCTCACCGATGTAGAGCAGTTGACACCTAGAGCAGCGGATGCAATAGATGAGCTTGGAGGAGGGGCAGGTGAACCTCTGCCTCACCTGGAACGATTGCTTGGTTCCTTGGATGGAGTCGAGGGGGGAGGTAAAGCGACAAGTGTAGCATTTCCTGCGGTTGCATTGAAAAGTACCAGGGGAGAGGGTAGTTTGGGTGGGAAGGGATGAATTGAACAGGGAGTTATGGAGGGAGGGGTCTCTGCAAAATGCCAAAAGGGTAGGAGATGGGAAGAGCGGAGCTACGGGATATAGAAGAGACCCTGCTGAGAGCCTCATCGATAGTCGAAGAGGGGAAACCCCGTTCCCTAAAGAATGAGGACATCTCCGATGCCCTGGTTCCTGGTGCAGATGCGGCGTAGACAGAGGAATTGGGAGTTGGGGATAGAGTCCTTACAGGAAGCAGGGTAGTAAGAAGTGTAGTTCAGATAACCATGGGGGTCAGTGGGTTTATAGTAGATGTCGGTCAGTAGTCTGTTACCTGCGATGGAGATAGTGAGGTCTAGAAATGGTAGGGAGATGTCAGAAATGGTCCGACATCTTTTTAAAACATATTTTTATGCCTATCTTCAGTTTAAACCAGCATCTGCAGTTCCTTCCTACACAGATATTTGATACTGTTCCAGCATGATTTCTACACCCCTTTTTCCCTCATCTCTGGTCTATGCTTCAGTCAGTAAATGGCAAGTATCTAATATGTAAAAACAAAGAACTGCTGATGCTAATTTACACAAAAGGACACAAAGTGCTCGAGTAACTCATCAGATCAAGCATCATGTTTGGGAAGGAACTGCAGATGCTGGTTTAAGCCAAAGAAAGACACAAAAAGCTGGAGTAACTCAGCGGGTCAGGCATTACCTCTGGAGAAGATGCATACGTAACATTTTGGGTCGGGTCCCTTCTTCAGATCCTTTGTAGAACACGGGGCATGGGAGGATATTCTGCGAGAAGTTGGATTGTACCTGAAATCTGGTTTTGGCCTAAACTGAGAGGCCTGGAAATGGAGCTAGATGCCACGAGGCAAGTGCAGAGTACCACATGTGTCTGTGGTAACGAGGATGGGTCAGAACATGGTCATAAAGCCGAAGAGCTGAAGATTCACGGAGGGGGAACGGTGAGGGAGGGTCTCACAGAACTCTCATCGGAGATAGAAGGAGAACTTCTTCAAGATAGACACAAAAAGCTGGAATAACTCAGCGCGACAGGCAGCATCTCGGAAGAGAAGGAATGGGTGACGTTTCTGGTCGAGACCTTTCTTCAGACCTGAAACCTCACCCATTCCTTCTCTCCAGAGATGCTGTCTGTCCCGCCGAGTTACTCCAGCTTTTTGTGTCTATCTTCGGTTTAAACCAGCATCTGCAGTTCCTTCCTACACATTTTGAGAAGTTCGTCAAAGTAGGCGCAGCTACTTCTATGCCTTCCTGACAATATCTACATTGGCCTTCCCTGGGATATGAAAGGATTCAACATTTACACACGTCCATGTCGTAAAATACACAAAAATCTCACAATAAGGTAACCACCCTTCCACAGCGTTGTAACGAATGCCATCAAAAGAACGTAGGGCAAATAAGAAAGAAGAATTATTTAAAGTAGAGAGAGAAAGGAAATTAGTTCTGCCGTTTATAGTGAGAAAGAATGTATGTATGTCGGGCTTTTGAATCCAGTAACATTATGGGATGCTAATTTCTAGGAAGGTCGATACTCGGGGGTTCAGAACATGAAGATGGGCTGCAGCTGACCTGTTCACTTCAGGGATCTACAGGTTTGTAATCCAACTACCTTCTGCTTGGCCTGGGTTGCTGGTTAAGAAAATATCATTGCCTTAACTAAAAGTATGAAGTCAGATGATTTGATCATTATCACTTCATAGTCTGTGGGAGCTTATTGTGCCAACATTTTCCTACCTTGAAAAAATATTTAACTGGTTGTAAAGTGTTGCGTGACCTGGACCTGAACCTGAAGTAAATTATTCCATATCCTACCGTTTACTAGATTGTGCTAATGGCTGGATCTTGATTTATTTGGGAATTGTTTGCAGTGATAGAGATAGAGATTGAGATACAGAGAGGAAAGGGGCCCTTCAGCCCACTATGTCTGCACCGACCAGTGAACTCTGCACCCTAACACTATCATAAGGTCATTGTCATAAATGATCTGAGCAGAATTAGGCCGTTCAGCCCTTCAACTCTACTCCACCATTCAATAATGGCCGATCTATCTCCCCCACCTAACCCCATCTTCTGCCGGCTTCACGCAACCCATGACACCCATACTAATCAAGAATCTATCTATCGCTGCCTTAAAAATATCCATTGACTTGGCCTGACCAGCACCTTATAGAGCCCCAGCATTACATCCCTCACACATTACTATCCAACACGCGAGGGACAAGTTACAATTATCCCGAGCAATTAGCCTACAAAACCTATACATCTTTGGAGTGTGCGAGGAAACCAGAGGTCTCGGAGAAAACTCATGCAGGTCACAGGGAGAACGTACAAACTCCGTACAGACAAGCGCCCGTAGTTAGGATTGAACCCGGGCCTCTGGTAAAGCAGCAACTCTACCGCTGAGCCACCGTGCCACCCACGAGTCAGACTTCACCCTGCTGTACAGTGAATGTGAGGGGTTAGATGCAGAGGCCAACCTTCGAAGCTGCCCGCTCTGCTTCATATTAGCTGGAGTTGATGTGTCTCGCAGCAACCCATTCAATTAAGCTGGCTTGCTGACTTCCATTAAAAATCTAAATTAAGTTAAGTGGTTTCCTTTTTTAAATTATATTTTAATTAATATTCATTATTTTAATTAATGTGTGGCAATTAAATGTGCCCTGACCTGGATTTTTTTGTTACATTTTGGTTAATGATGTATAATGTTTTAAATTATTTATACTCGTACAAATTTTAAATGTCTCCAAACATCAGACACCTATGTAAACTGTGTGAAGATTTCACAAGGTGTGAACTCTCAGGCTAAAGCATCCTGCAGAACTACTGAGGCAACCACACGTTAGCTACTTAGCGGGCCAGGCAGTATCTCCAAAGAGAAGGAATGGGTGACATTTCTGGCCAAGACCCTTGTTCAAACTTCCTACTGCCTGTCCCACTGAGTTAGTGAGAGAGTCTAGAACTAGAGGTCATAGACTCTGCATTCAAGGACTTCTTTTAGGAAGGAGATGAGGAGAAAGTTCTTTAGTCAGAAAGTGGTGAATCTGTGGAATTATTTGCCACAGAAGGCTATGGAGGTAAAAGTGGATATTTTTAGGCACAGATAGATAGATTCTTGATCAGTACGGGTGTCAGGGGATATGGGGCGAAGGCAGGAGAATGGGGTCAGCAGGGAGAGATAGATCAGTCGTGATTGAATGGCAGAGTAGACGTGACAGGCCAAATGGCTTAATTTTACTTCGGAGTCACGTGAGTAACTACGTGAAGGCCGTCAGTCCGCTTGCGCGTCAATACGTCTGAAGCATGCGCCAACGACTGACTGGCAGGCGTGTCGCGTCCTTCCAGCGGTAAGTTGTAAAAACCCAGGTAAGCGTTTTCAAAAACTACTCTGCGGTCGTTTTGGTGGGTTCGTATTTCTTGTCTCTTTAGCGAGTAGAACCTACCATGTCGAAGGTGAGGAGACGGTCTGTGAGGAGCCGGCTACTGATGACCGCAGAGCTGCGGGTAGCGGGCGACTGTCCGAATCACCTTCCAGGCCGCTGGCTGTGGAACAAGTGGCAGCAGACTTGGTGCTTCTGGAGAGCACCGTGGCAGTCCCGCCGGGGAGCAAGGCCACTCACAAGTCTGCCAGGCCCGTAGACTCAGACGAGTCTGGGCGGGAGGGATCCCCTCCTTCACTGGGAAGCATCTGCGGGCGACTTTCCCAGATGGAGCACCTATTGGAGAGGTGGCTCCAGACCGATCTACTCCAGAGGAGGGAGCAGTATCAGCTCGGGTCTCCATGGGAGCCCGCGCCAGCAGCACCGTACACAGGGCTGCGAAGTGTCTCCCTCTCTAGAGAGGGTAGCACACAGAGTCAGTATTATGTGATGAGTAGGATATATTTCCTGATGGAGGCAAATACGAGGAAAAACATGTTCACATTCCCTGCCAATTTGCGAAAACAGATGTAAAGTAGAAAGCATCGCAACTTGATGTCATCCCTCGAAGTCGAGGATGATGGTTTACGTTCTGTCGTTTTTATGGACTCTCAGCTGGCTTATGAGTCCAATCCTGGCTTTGAAAGTTCATCGACATTCAGGACAGGTAATTCCAGACGGCAGATCGGGCTTTGGTTATTGCTGCCTCTCTTTCCATTTTATTCTCTTTTCTTCTAATTTTGTGCATTCTTCGCTTCGAATGTTGCTGTTCCTTCTTGGATGATGATTCGCCAGAGTTTCCTGTCCTTGGCATTGGCTTCCCAATTGTTGATGTCGATTTCACATGACTTCATGCTGGCTTTTAAGGCGTCTTGGAAACTCATGTATTGTATGATTTCCCTGGTAACATGCAAAACTAAATTTATCACTCGTTATGCATGGTAATTTATCATCTCGTTACGCATGGTAACAGTAAACCAATACTCATGCCAACACCAACTCTTGTAACAAAAGTTCAATGGAATGAGAACCAGGGTGACGCAGTGGCGCTGCGGTAGAGTTGATGCCTTACAGCACCAGAGACCCGGGATCGATCCTGACCACGGGTGCTATCTGTACGGAGTTTGTACATTCTCCCTGTGACCATGGGGGTTTTCCATGGGTGTGCTGGCTTCCTCCCATATTCCAAAGACGTGCAGGTTTTCAGGTTAATTGCTTTCTATAAATTGTCCCTAGTATATAGGATAGAACCAGTATATGGGGTGATCACTGGTTGGCACGGACCTGATGGGCCAAAGAGCTTAAGATATCAATAGTCTTACCATAGGCACCCAAGGCAAGGACTTAAGGTTTCTGTGAGACCCAAGATGCAGATTCTGAAGGTAGATTCAAAATGCTGGAGTAACTCAGCGGGTCAGGCAGCATCTCTGGAGAAAATGAATAGGTGATGTTTCGGGTTTGAGAGTCAGGGGAGAGAGAAACGTGAGATATAGATAGTGACATATATCTCCATATCACTGGTTATGTCTCTCCCTTACCTTTTCCCTGACTCTCAGTTCCTTCGTTGAGCGAAGGAACTGAGAGTTCTTGGTTGAGCGCCTATCCTGGAGTTATCCTGAAGTTATCCTGGAGTTTTAGAACCAGGGGCCACAGTCTTAGAATAAAGGGGAGGCCATTTAAGACTGAGGTGAGAAAAAACGTTTTCACCCAGAGAGTTGTGAATTTGTGGAATTCCCTGCCTCAGAGGGCAGTGGAGGCCAAATCACTGTATGGATTTAAGAGAGAGTTAGATAGACCTCTAGGGGCTAGTGGAATCAAGGGATATGGGGAGAAGGCAGGCACGGGTTATTGAATTGGGACAATCAGCCATGATCACAATGAATGGCAGTGCTGGTTCGAAGGGCCGAGTGGGCTCCTCCTGCACCTATTTTCTATGTTTCTCTAGCACAAGTGCTTGATGTTCTAATTGTAATTGGGTTGTGTCAAGTGAACTATGACTTCTGTCTGAAATATATAAAGTACCACTGGACTAGAGTTCGTACAGTGCTTATATTTAATTTGCACAGATTAAGAGTAGTATTGGGGGGGGCACTCAGCAGGGCCGGTTCAGAGAAGCTATAGCTCTGGGGATGAAGCTGTTCCTAATTCTGGAGGTGCAGGCGTAGAAGGCCTTGTAACGTCTGCCGGATGGTAGAAGTTCGTACAGACTATTGCAGGGGTGTGAACATAGTGATCATGTGAACTTCGGAAGAGAAAAGTACATTCTTTTTTTTCCCCATAGGCAAGTACAATCTGTCTTTTTCTAAAGCTTTTAAAAACCTTTCGAGGGCTACTTTCTACAAAGATTTTGCTAAAATATTATTGATTGGAATGCCACAAGAACATTTAGTTTTTTTTTAGTTTCGAGATACAGCGCGGAAACAGGCCCTACGGCCCACCGAGTCCGCACCGCCCAGCGATCACCACACACTAACACTATCCTACACACACTAGGGATAATTTACACATACACCAAGCCAATTAACCTACATACCTGTACGTCTTTGGAATATGCAAGGAAACCGAAGATCTTGGAGAAAACCCATGCGGTCACGGAGAGAATGTACAAACTCCGCACAGACAGCATCTGTAGGCGGGATCGGACCCAGGTTTTTGGCTCTGTAAGTCAGCAACTCTATTGCTGCACCACTATGGCTGCCCTTACCTACCAGTTTTTGTTATAATCCTTGATAATTATTCTATTGCATACTCCTGGCAACAAGGTACATTAACCTTTTTAAAAAGGGTTCTAAGAGTAAACCTAGCAATTATAGACCGGTTAGTTTGACTTCAGTGGTGGGCAAATTAATGGAAAAGATACTTAAAGATAATATATATAAGCATCTGGATAAACAGGGTCTAATTAGGAACAGTCAACATGGATTTATGCCTGGAAGGTCATGTTTGACTAATCTTCTTAAATTTCTTGAAGAGGTTACTAGGGAAATTGACAAGGGTAAAGCAGTGGATGTTGTCTATATGGACTTTAGTAAGGCCTTTGACAAGGTTCCTCATGGAAGGTTGGTTAAGAAGGTTCAACTGTTGGGTATAAATGCAGGAATAGCAAGATGGATTCAACAGTGGCTGAATGGGAGAAGCCAGAGGGTAATGGTGGATGGCTGTTTGTCGGGTTGGAGGCAGGTGACTAGTGGGGTGCCTCAGGGATCTGTGTTGGGTCCTTTGTTGTTTGTCATGTACATAAATGATCTGGATGAAGGGGTGGTAAATTGGATTAGTAAGTATGAAGATGATACCAAGATAGGGGGCGTTGTGGATAATGAAGAGGATTTCCAAAGTCTACAGAGTGATTTAGGCCAGTTGGAAAAATGGGCTGAAAGATGGCAGATGGAGTTTAATGCTGATAAATGTGAGGTGATACACCTTGGTAGGACAAATCAAAATAGGACATACATGGTGAATGGTAGGGAATTGAAGAATACAGTTGAACAGAGGGATCTGGGAATAACCGTGCATAGTTCCTTGAAGGTGGAATCTCATATAGATAGGGTGGTAAAGAAAGCTTTTGGTATGCTAGCCTTTATAAATCAGAGCATTGAGTAAAGAAGCTGGGATGTAATGTTAAAATTGTACAAGGCATTGGTGAGACCAAATCTGGAGTATGGTGTACAATTTTGGTCGCCCAATTATAGGAAGGATGTCAACAAAATAGAGAGGGTACAGAGGAGATTTACTGGAATGTTGCCTGGGTTTCAACAGCTAAGTTACAGAGATAGGTTGAATAAGTTAGGTCGTTATTCTCTGGAGCGCAGAAGGTTAAGGGGTGACTTGATAGAGGTCTTTAAAATGATGAGAGGGATAGACAGAGTTGATGTGGACAAGCTTTTCCCTTTGAGAATAGGGAAGATTCAAACAAGAGGACATGACTTTAGAATTATGGGACAGAAGTTTAGGGGTAACATGAGGGGGAACTTCTTTAGTCAGAGAGTGGTAGCGGTGTGGAATGATCTTCCAGTGGAAGTGGTGGCGGCAGGTTCGTTGGTATCATTTAAAAATAAATTGGATAGGCATATGGATGAGAAGGGTATGGAGGGTTATGGTATGAGTGCAGGCAGGTGGGACTAAGGGAAAAAAGTTGTTCGGCACGGACTTGAAGGGCCGAGATGGCCTGTTTCCGTGCTGTAATTGTTATGTGGTTATATGGTTATATGGTTAACCGGGGTATGTATTAATACTTTCTTAACAAATTACTGACTGTGGTTAGAGGAATTACGGCTTGAAATCAACACTTTACAACTGATCAACATTTTGAGTTCCCTCTCCCCTTCCCCCACACTCTCCCCCTTCCCCCTTCCCCTCACCCCTCCACCTAACCCCTTTCCCTGCTCCTCTCCCAACACTTTCCCCCTTCCTCCTCCCCCTCTCCCCTCTCTCCCCTCTCCCCTCTCTCCCCCTCCCATCCTCTCCTCCCCTCCCTCTGTGTGTGTGTGTGTGTGTGTGTGTGTGTGTGTGTGTGTGTGTGTGTGTGTGTGTGTGTGTGTGTGTGTGTGTGTGTGTGTGTGTGTGTGTGTGTGTGTGTGTGTTGAAGGTGACTCTAAGAGAGAGAAAACGATGAACAATTACAAAGAAATGTTGATAACTGATTAATTATTAAATCAAATGTAAAACCCACATGTAACATGAGAATATAAAAAGGCTGTGGTTGCTGTGAACCATTAAACCCCTTTGGGTTTTGTCAAAGATATTCCTAATATGTAAAGGCCTTGAATAAAAATACTCACCATTGCTCGATGAGATCTTCTTTGTGCCTGGTCCTATCTGAACCATAATAAGGGGGGCAACTGGGCCCGACGTGAAAACCAGATGCAGGATACAGGTTAAACACACACTTCCCTCCAACAGGGAATGCCAGTGGTCTAATGGACCCAAGGATTCAGACCCTGTCCATGCAGTATTTTGCTGCCGAATACCAATCAGAAATAGAATATAATAGTAAGATTAAACAAGAACTTACCAGTTTGAAGGTTGATCTTTATTTTATGACGAGTTACGTTGGTGATTACATGAAGAACCCGCCAGTGCGCATGCACGTCAATCTTCAAAGCAGCGGTAGGAAATCACAAATAACAATTATCGAAGTGACATAGTAAAATGAGCAACTTGAGAACTAGTTGATTACCTTTATGAGAGAGGGTTGGGCGTGGAGGGCACATAATCACCAACGTAACTCCTCATAAAATAAAGATCAAACTTCAAACTGGTAAGTTCTCATTTAATCTTACTATTTTACTTCGGAGTCATGCAAGTTATTCCGTGAAGGGTTCGAAGCTTTGTGATTTCATGCCGCTGATTCAAATCCCGGCTTCTCACCGCATTGATTGACTCGGATGAGAAATAATGCATTAGTGTTGACATTGCAGTATGACATGCAGTAACAATTTTTATTTGCAATAACAAAAACAACAGTACCCCTCTAACCCAGGGAAACTTTAAACAGAACTTAAAATAGTGTTGGCAAACAGCCACGGATCAGCAATCGGCCGATGATAGACGTTTTGAAACATCAACTCATTTGACCACCCGGCGGCTGCCAAAATATGGACGATGGGCATGTCCATCGCCGTGGCCGTCGACGTAGCTGCTGCCCTAGTGGAATGAGATGTGAACACATCAGTGTTAATATCTGCATCAACCAAGACTTGTTTCAACCACCTCGAGATCTGAACTGACACTCTCTTATGTGGCTTTTTGTAACTGATAATCAATCCTGTTTCCATGTTATGTAAGGCCCTGTACTGCAATGTATTGCATCAAATGTGTCTTTACACATAAAGATGGATCCATGGGATATGCTGAAAACACTATCTTGAACCCTGTCACACCAGGCCTGCTTTGTTTGAAGAGGTCATAAATGTAGAACGTAACATTGTCTGCAGCTACTTCCATTATATCTAACTGTAGTTTTTGTAATGTCTGTACTCGCTGTGCTGATACCAATGCCATGAGCATGATCACCTTCATGGTGATTTTAGCCAAAGGCAGAGACGTGACAGGGACCCACTGACGAAGTAGCCTGAGGACCATGCTTACATCCCAGATTGCCATATATCTAGGTTTTGGGGGGCCGGAGTTAAAAATTCCTTTCATTAATCGAACAATGAGAGGGTGAGACCCAATAGGATGTTTTTCAGACCTCGTCAATAAATATGATGACAAAGCACTTCTGGCTGAATTGATTGCACTATAACTCAGCCCTTCATCATAGTAGAGTGTTGACAGGAACTCTAGAACATGCGAAATACCTGTTGTACAATAGTCAATGTTATTTTGTACACAGAAATCTTCCCATTTTTTTACATAAGAAATATACTGCTTTTGAGTACTCGTTCTCCAAGCTGCAGTGAGCATGTCCACAGTTCAACCAGACATTCCGTGTCCCAGATATGGCCTTCTTAAAATCTGCAAATTAACAATCAATACGGTCATATAACGGATGGCATTCGCCATTTACCGGATGCACCAGTAAATCCCTTTGTTTGGGAACAGCCATCAGGGGTTGTGTCATCATATACAAGTAACAAACTGTACAAGTAACTGAGGTACAGTTAAATGCTTTTGTTGCAGAAAGACAAGAAATGATTACAAATGAGCCATCCACAGTGTACAGGTATACATGATAAAGTGAGGTCACCTGTACAGCCTTTCAGAATCTTGATAAGTTAAAGCACATTATGCTCTGAGGTAAACTCTTACCCACTCTTATATCTTATTTTTCTGTTGTATTGTGAATGCACTACGAACCTCATAGATTGTCTGATTTAGTCATAGGTCTTTTGGTTTTGTTGGATTAAGCAATCAGTGACACTCAACAGCCATCTATCTGTGTGTTGATAGACACAATCAATTGGGTCAAAGGCACAGGCCATTTGTAGCAATGTTACAACATTTTGAGATTTAAAAATCAAGTCTGCAATTTATCCCATCTGATAAAGCATAAAAAGAAGTTTAATTTAACACCTAGTTCACTTTCATATCTTCTGTATTAAAAAAGTTATGGCTATTTTCATACTCGGAAATTAGCATCTTGATCTCCATTGCCTTTCCATTCACTTAACACAAAAGCTGTGATCGAGGACATTCAAAAGCCCATAACATTCTTAAAAATTAAGAGAACTCAATGAGATTTTCAGTTATTGTAGATTGAAGCATTCTGAAACAAATATATAACAATCTTACTTGGATGACCTGAAATTAAAGCATATAATTAGTTAGTTACCTAATTGTAGCTAATTACAAAATTGACCGTTGTGATGGAAATAGTAATAAACACCAAGACTGCCTTGAAAATTCAAAAATGTGATATTCTCAAGATCAGAACTTTAATATTATTGTATTATATGCTGTAAGTCCGTAACAGATAGGTAAATAAATGACAATTTCTAGCAAAAGACCAAGTCTTTATGGAGAAGATCAGTTGCTAGCTGGTTATATTGGTATATCATAATCAGTAGCATCATCATATTCCTCAGATTGCAACCAATAAGCAACTCTGAACATGTTGTTTTTTCTCAACTTTTCAATGTTGGCATTGTAAACTACAGGTTTTTGCTCTTCAAACCACGCATGACATGCCTTTTTGCCCACTACCTTTCCATTAAGAATGTCCTGTAGATCATCACATTTGAAGTAGTCCAAATTCGGATAATCTCTGCAAATACTGTTTAAATCAGTCTCTTTCAATTGTTTCCCTAGTTTTTTCCTCTCTTTCGTGTCCCGAGCATGCTCCTTGCCTTTCTGTAGCTTGATGATTTCTGCTCTCAATTCCTTCTGTTTTTTCTTCCGTCTGTTCCTCTGCACTCTCCCCCATGTCACTGCCTTACAGAGCACCTCCTCCCTACGATGCTCCTCGAGATTATCAAGGTAATTCTTGCAGGCCCGCATCCTACATGACAAATAACACATGGTGGCATTGGGAGATTTCTGTTTCGATGAGCTAAACATCCCCATTATCTCCCCCGCATCAATGTTGTGTGATCTTGCTGATGCAGTCTCCTCCTTCAGTTTCTCAGTTACATCAAGTTCAAAGTATTTACTATACTGCCTCTCCAACACAGTGATGACAGCTTGAAGACAGCTTCTCATCTTTGAACTGAACAGTGGATGTACTGCTAGTGTCCAAAGTTTTGTCAATGTGGCATCAAAGTGTACCTCCTCACCGAAGAAATATTCCCTTGCCAATATCAAGTTCTCTGGATTTTCTGTGGCTTCCTTTAGAGCAGCAATCACCCCTTTAACCACTTTGATGCCATCAACATGGTTGATCTGATTCTGACTTGAAGTGTAGAAGCGCTTCATCCAAGGGCCAGTCAGATATTTGCCAAGTAAGCCTAATATCTGAAGTGCTACTTTTGCTTCAGCCTGGGTGAAGTCATGGAGGATGGCGCTTTTCAACCCCCCACAGGATGTTCCGCTATTCAGCAGGGCAACAAAGTCATCATAATGTTCTATGAGCTTGCCATTAATATGAAACAGTAGGTGCAATCTGTTGCCACGGTACCGCGGGAGGACTCCTCGGGGGAAATGTTATCTATTATGTTTTGTCTGGTATCTTGAAAATGTGCTTGTTCGTTGAAATAAGTGTTATGTTTTACACAAATTGTCAATTGTTTCACAAATATGTTGTGCATAGTCCTCAGCAGTCCCACTGGCCAATTCGTCCACTGCTGTTTGTGGTGATGAAATGAACACTGTTAATGTGGGTCCATTCCTGGGTGGTTGCATCAAAACCCGCAGTCAAACCCTTTGTTGCCAGGAGCATCTCTGCTGTTTGCAACTCAGCAATAGCTCCCAATTCTCGGGCCATAACTTCAACTGCACTGCGTCGAGGAACATAATCCAGATGAAGTCCACTCCGCTTGTAGAACTGGTTTATCAGGATTGGAATGTTTGCTGTGGGAGTTTTGTTTCCGATACAGTCAAACACATGCATCCTTGTTGTTGAGGAGTATGTTTTCTGCCCACCTTTGCCTTGACAATACTGGCAGCCTGCAGAGTTTCGATTGTTTCTTTGAAGACAAGATTGTCAAATTCGAGGCGTCTCACATCCTCTTCCTTGTCCTTCGAATTTTTATGAACTTTTCTATGCTGGTGAATTGAAACAGTTTTCCTCTTTTTCGTACTGCCGCGAAACATCAGCAATTGTCTGTGTGGTTTTTTAAGTCTCAAAAGCTCTGCCTTGGTTTCAGCAAGCTCTTGTGCCACAGTATTCCCACGTAATTTGGTTTTGAGTTCCTGAATCTTTCTGTCCTTTAAATCTATTTGGTTTTGCTTTCTCTTTAAGGCTTGGTTAATTACACGTTTGGGAGTTTTCAACCGTGCCCTAAAGGGCCTGTCCTA
Organism: Raja brachyura; assembly: GCA_963514005.1. The sequence continues at coordinate 4,877,975 of OY740809.1, read as the reverse complement.
CCAGCATGCAACTCTAAGCGATGAGCGCGACCTAACGTGGTCGCTTAAGCCGTCCGGCGTCGCGGGGCCGGTCCCACTTCGATCGCCGGAGCCGTGCGGAATTGTGCGGAATTCGTCCCGACATCGCGCGGGGCTCCGAAAAACTGAATTTCCGCGCAAAATTTCCGCACGGCATCGGCTTGTCGGCTCGCAGTCGCCTCGACGCATTACACACCGCCCCGACATCGTGCCTCTGTAAACCTATCTGAAGGTGCCTCCGTGGCCCTCTGTGTGTGTGCCTCTGTGCCACTCTCTGCGTGCCCCTCTCTGCCCTGGCGAACTTACCTTAGACTTCGCTCCAAGTTCGCCTCACTTTGCGCCGTGTTGCGCCACTCACCCGACCTCCGCACGGCCCCTGCTGCCGGTTTGGTTGCGCTTGCCGCATGCAGGCGCATGCCGGTGGGAACGGCCCTGTACAGGGGATCACCCGACCTCCGCGCGGCCCCCGCTTCTAGTTTGATCGCGCTCATCGCATAGAGTTGCATGCTTGTAGGACAGGCCCTTAAGTTCACTGATCTTTGTGGATTCGGACAGAAACTTTAGTCCTTTATTCAATTTCTGTTTCCCTGGGGAAAGACTTAGAAATGCTCTGCTATGTCTTGTTGAAACACTAGATGTCGATGGCATTGGTTCAGGTGAGGCAGCAGCTTTCGTTGGCATTGCTAGATTCAGTGGAGGATGCAGACTATGACTGTCATCGCCCATGTCCTCAGTGTCTTGAAATATGGGCACTTGGCTTTCAGCTGATGTCAAGGATTCAGGATCTTGAGCACCAGACAGTGAAAGGTCATCTAAAGAAAGGCGTTGACTGCCTTCTGGAAGTTTAAAAGTTTAATCACAGATTTCCATAAATGCTCCAAGTTACTTGGGATTGGTGAGTTTTTTAAACTAAGCAAATTCTGGGTAACAAGAGCCTTCACTCTTAACTTAACAGCACCAAATGAATAACCTTCTGCTTCCGACAAAGAGAAATGTGAACTCAGTGATTTCTCTGTTTCAGACAGACTTTTTCCAAACGAGGTATATAAGTACAAGATGTGTCCATTTTTAAGATCCCTCTTAGACTCTGGCATGACAGAGAACTTCACTTCAAGTTGAACTCTAGCTATGCCTGTCTAGGCTTTTGGATTGACAATTTTGTATTTCTTCTTTGGAGACATCTGCTTACAATGTAAATTAAAAAAAACACTGGACAGCATAAACAGAAACAAGTTATTATTTGCTGATTTAGCAAAAAAGGTAGAAATTATCATTATCAGTTAAATGCTAAAACAAATAGTAAATACTCAACAAGAAAAAATCTAAAAATCTAAGTTTAATCTAAATTCAATTACTAGATCTAAACATCTATCCAATTCTTAAGAAATGATAAACATTTTTAAATTGCCATTTTAATTGAGATTTTATAAGTGTCCAAATAACATTCACACAATAATTCACAATATAACATGATTTTTAAATCTCATTTTCATGAGCATAGGCCAAATGGAAGGAATTTCGTGTTTGATTCCCGTAAATTAATGGGCATTTAATTTAACTTGTGAGTGGGTTTTAGTGGAATGCGGTGGATTGGAACGTTGCGGTTTGCGGTGAAGTCGGGAGGAAAAATACTGCCGGTTCATACATTGTTTTTGTCCCCATTTCGCAACATGAAAATGTGATTAAAGGCTTCCTACAAACCACGTTGTAATGTAAAAAAACTGTGTACCTTTTTTTCTCCCCTACGTAAAATCCCTCCCGTTGTCGGCGCTCACGGCTTTAGAAGATGATTTTTAAATTACTCCAGCTAATAAATAATCTAGCGTAATTTTAATACCTTCATAAATTAAATGTCGGAGCGATTTTTCTTCAGCAACAAAACCCCCTAACATGCATCGATTTGCCCTGTCTGTGGATAAATGGCACTTTAAACACGCCCCCCCCCCTCTGAAAGGCACCAAAGTCACGCACACTGGAAGCAGCAGAACTGCAGCGCTGCTCAAGGTAAGTTTTGTAACACACCTAAAATTTGTTATTCAGTTGATGTGTGAGGACTCTTACCGTGCAAGTGCCACTTTAATGTACTTTAATTTAATCCCAGTGTTGATTTAATAGGTCAAGTGACATAATTCATTGTTTATAAATGATTTATATCATTAGTTTTCATTAAACAAACTAAATATCCATACAAATAAGTTTATACCACTGTGCATCTTTTTGGAGGTGGCTACAAATTGTAACGTGAAAGCTTAGAATTGTTACCACTATTTGCTTTTTAGGACACACAAAATAAAGTGGGTTAGACAATAGGTGCAGGAGTAGGCCATTCAGCCCTTCGAGCCAGTACCACCATTCAATGTGAACTGGCAGGGAACATAAAAACTGACTGCAAATGTTTTTATAGATATTTTATTGATATGTGAAGAGAAAAAGATTAGTTAACACAAATGTAGGTCCCTTGCAGTCAGAAATACGTAAATTGATCATGGGGAACAAGGACATGGCAGACCAATTGAATAACTACTTTGGTTCTATCTTCACTAAGTAAGACATAAATAATCTGCCGGAAATAGCAGGGGACCGGGGTCAAATGAGATGGAGGAACTGAGTGAAATCCAGGTTAGCCGGGAAGTGGTGTTGGGTAAATTGAATAGATTAAAGGCCAATAAATCCCCAGGGCCAGATAGGCTGCATCCCACAGTATGTAAGGAAGTAGCACCAGAAATAGTGGATGCATTAGAGATAATTTTTAAAAACTCTTTAGATTCTGGAGTAGTTCCTGAGGATTGGAGGGTAGCTAATGTAACCCCACTTTTTAAAAAGGGGAGGGGGAGAGAAACCAGGGCATTAACGATCAGTTAGTCTAACATTGGTAGTGGGGAAACTGCTAGAGTCAGTTATTAAAGATGGGATAGCAGCACATTTGGAAAGTGGTGAAATCATTGGACAAAGTCAGCATGGATTTATGAAAGGTAAATCATGTCTGACGAATCTTATAGAATTTCTCGAGGATGTAACTAGTAGAGTTGATAAGGGAGAACCAGTGGATGTGTTATATCTGGACTTTCAGAAGGCTTTCGACAAGGTCCCACATAAGAGATTAGTATACAAACTTATAGCACACGGTATTGGGGGTTCAGTATTGATGTGGATAGAGAACTGGCTGGCAGACAGGAAGCAAAGAGTGCAGGGTAAACAGGTATTTTTCAGAATAGCAGGCAGTGACTAGTGGGGTACCGCAAGGCTCGGTGCTGGGACCCCAGCTATTTACACTATATAGTAATGATCTGGACGAGGGAATTGAATGCAACATCTGCAAGTTTGAGGATGGCACAAAGCTGGGGGGCAGTGTTAGCTGTGAGGAGGATGCTAGGAGGATGCAAGGTGACTTGGATAGGCTGGGTGAGTGGGCAAATGCATGACAGATGCAGTATAATGTGGATAAATGTGAGGGTATCCACTTTGGTGGCAAAAACAGGATAGTAGACTATTATCTGAATGGTGGCTGATTAGGAGAAGGGGAGATGCAATGAAACCTGGGTGTAATGGTACAACAGTCATTGAAAGTAGGCATGCAGGTGCAGCAGGCAGTGAGGAAAGTGGATGGCATGTTAGCATTCATAGCAAAAGGATTTGAGTATAGGAGCAGGGAGGTTCTACTGCAGTTGTACAGGGTCTTGGTGAGACCACACCTGGAGTATTGCGTACAATTTTGGTCTGAGGAAATACATTCTTGCCATAGAGGGAGTACAGAGAAGGTTCACCAGACTGATTCCTGGGATGTCTGGACTTTCATATGAAGAAAGGCTGGATAGACTCGGCTTGTACTCGCTAGAATTTAGAAGATTGAGGGGGGATCTTATAGAAACTTACAAAATTCTTAAGGGGTTGGACAGGCTAGATGCAGGGAGATTGTTCCCGATGTTGGGGAAGTCCAGTACAAGGGATCACAGTTTAAGGATAAGGGGGAAGTCTTTTAGGACTGAAATGAGAAAAACATTTTTCACACAGAGTGGTGAATCTGTGGAATTCTCTGCCACAGAAGGTAGTTGCGGCCAGTTCATTGGCTATATTTAAGAGGGAGTTAGATGTGGCCCTTGTGGCTAAAGGGATCAGGGGGTATGGAGAGAAGGCAGGTGCAGGATACTGAGTTGGATGATCAGCCATGATCACATTCAATGGCGGTGAAGGCTCGAAAGGCCGAATGTCCTACTCCTGCACCTATTTTCTATGTTTCTATGTGCCTATGGCTTATCATCCCCAATCAGTAACCAGTTCCTGCCTTCACCCCATATCCCCTGACTCTGCTATCTTTAAGAGCCCTATCTAGCTCTCTCTTGAAAGTATCCAGAGAACCGGCCTCCACCGCCCTCGAGGCAGAGAATTCCACAGACTCACAACTCTCTGTGTGAAAAAGTCTCAGTTTTAAATGGCTTACCCCTTATTCTTAAACTGTGGCCCCTGGTTCTGGACTCCACTAACATCGGGAACATGTTTCCTGTCTCTAGCGTGTCGAAACCCTTATTAATCTGATATGTTTCAATATGATCCCCTCTCATCCATCTAAACTCCAGAGTATACAAGCCCAGCTGCTCCATTCTCTCAGGATATGACAGTCCCTTTAATTCCCTGCTTATCCATGTGCCCATCTAAAAGCATCTTAAATGTCACTATCACCTCCGGCCATCCCAGGAATTAACCTCATAAACCTACGCTGCATTCCCTCAATAGCAAGAATATCCTTCCTCAAATTAGGGGAGCAAGACTGCACCCAATACTCCAGGTGTGGTCTCACTAGGGACCTATACAACTGCAGAAGGACCGCCTTGCTCCTATACTCAACTCCTATTGTTATTAAGGCAAACAAAACAAACAGAAAACAGAAGCTTTGGGTATTTTTTTACAGATACTTAGGTTAGGTCTGTTCTGTAGGTTTTAGTTTATAGATTATGCCTTTTTTCCATCAGGAGGTAATCTTTATTTTCTAATGAGTATCTCCTTTGTTCTTCTACTATTTTGCTGGACATTCACGTTTTATGTGACCTGTTTTATGTTGTGATGGTTAAACTTGTAGAGTATAGTGAAGATTACTTTATTTATAACAGTGCTTTAATTATCGGTCTGAATAGAGCAGCCAGAGGCAACAGATAGCATTTTGCTGCACCCATAATATGTTTTGTTGCCTTTGGGCTTGTTGTAAACTGGTGTCCTGTGCAGTGCAGCACTAGAGCATGGCTGCACGGTGGTGTAGCGTAGAGTTGCTGCATTACAGCGTCAGGCGCTGTGGTCTCTGATCTCCGGTTTCCTCCCACATTCCAAAGACGTACAGGTTTGTTGGCTAATAGGCTTCTATAAATTGTAAATTGTTCCTAGTATGTGCAGGATAATAGTGAGATTAAACGAGAACTTACCAGTTCGAAGTTTGATCTTTATTTTATGAGGAGTTACGATGAGGGATTACGTGAAGAAGACCCCGCCTGGCGCTGGAACGGCATACTTCAAAGCAGCGGCATGAAAAACACAGAAACCAATAGCCGAAGTAAAATAGTAAGGCTCAAAATAGACTAGAACTACCAGATGATCATTTACATTATGAGGGTTGGGAGTGGAGGGCACGTAATCCCTCATCGTAACTCCTCATAAAATAAAGATCAAACTTCGAACTGGTAAGTTCTCGTTTAATCTCACTATTTTACTTCGGAGTCACGTGAGTGACTACGTGAAGATTTTGAAGCTCTGTGTTTTTCATGTCGTAAACTCATTTCATACGACTCTCTGTTTAGTCAAAACAGTAGTGAGTAAATAGTATTTTTAGGACATTGTTACAATTTATGTAATAAGTCCTTTAATCATAAAAAGAACAACTTTTTAATAATAACCCCTCTACCTTAGGGGAAAATTACAAAATAAATTGATAAATGTTGTCAATGGTAACATAAATCGATAATATAAATCGATAATATAAAACAAAGCAAGCATTAAAGAGAACCCATTACTGTGTGTCTAAATCCTGGCACTGTGACAACAGGTTTATTCTAGAACTTTGAAAATCTCTTCTCTAGACCACCCTGCGGCCTCTAAAATTTTATCGAGTGGCACGTCCTGTACCTTTGCCACGGACGTAGCTGCCGCCCTAGTGGAGTGAGATTTAAACACATCAGTGTCTATTCTTGCTAGACACAAACCATCCAGAAATGGTTTGAACTGAACCTTTTGTATGTGGCTTTTGTGTGTTATTAATAACGCTTTCTCAGAACCTCTGAGATTTTGGTTACCTCAATGTACTGAGTTAAATGCTTAACCACACACAATGTTTCATCAATAGGATATGCTTTAAACATTACCTTCATTCCAGTTCTTCCTGGTCTGCTTTGTTTGATCAAGTCATAAACATAAAACATAATGTTATCTGTAGTCACATGTATGCAATCCAACCGTACAACTGCAAAGCTTGTACTCTCTTTGAGCTGATACCAATGCCATTAACTTTACCACCTTGAATGTTAATTTCTGCAAAGACATTGAATTAATTGGAGTCCATTGTTTAAACAAAGTGAGAACAATGCTAACATCCCAAATTCCTGTATATATGGGCTTAGGATGATTTTATTGAAATTCCTTTCATGAGTCGGGATACTAATGGGTGAGACCCAATGAATCTCGATCTGAAATTTGTCCTAAATAGGATGACAATGCACTACGAGCACAATTAATGGCACTATACTCAAATGCTCATCAAGTGTAACCCAGCAAGGAACTGTAATACATTTGAAATGTTTGCAGTATGATAAGATATCTTTGACTGTGTACACTTCCCATTTCCTTATATGCGACTTATATTGTTTTAGTGCTATTCCTCCAAGCTGCAACTATAACATCCATGGTCCTGTCCGACAGTACAACTCTTGCAATGGTCTGGTCAGAACCTGCAGATTAACAAATACATATGTGTTGAAGAAGGGTCTCGACCCGAAACGTCGCCCATCTCCTTCACTCCCCAGATGCTGCTGCACCCGCTGAGTTTCTCCAGCTCTTTGTGTAACTAACAAATACATATGATCATGCAATGGATGAATTCCTTTTGTTACTGGTTGTGTCAACAGATTGTCGCAACTGGGAATTGTCATACATGGTTCAATAATCATATTAGCATCAATGGGAATCATGACTGCGTGGGCCAATCTGACACCAAAAAATTGCATTCGACAGCGTCTTGCGCTTTTTATTGAGACATTGCCCAATGAGACAGAATGGGGAAAATCATAAAAGAACAAATTCCCCAGTGTAGCGAGAAAACATCCACCGCTACTGCCGCTGGATCGTGTTCCCCAAATCCCGTATTTGGGCAATTGGTGATTCAATCTAGATGCAAACAGATCAATGTCCGGCACTCCATAGCGACTGACAATATTTTGAAATTTTGTGGATTAACATCCATTCTGTATTGTCTTCAAATATTTGTGATCTTTATCTGTCACAACATTGTCTCTCCCCGAGAGATAAATAGCTGAAAGCCAAATATTTTTTGCCATACACCATTGGCACATCTGGTTTACCAGATGATCACATGATATTGATCTAACACCACCCATGTGATTAATATATGCCACAGCTGTGGTATAATCTATTTGTACTTGGACATGCAAATCCTTTAATGAAGGGCAATAAGCTTTTAATACATAAAATGCTACCAGGAGCTCCAAATAATTAATACCATGTTTGGAACAATAAATCCTCTTGGACAGCCCATCTGCCTCTACAGCTGGTCTCATTATCCGAACCCCCCCCCCCCCATCCGAGAGAACTTCGTCATTTTGCAAAACACTACTGGCTGATGAACTAAAAGTTCTAAGCAGCTTATGGAACATTCTCAATCCATCAATGTAATTCTGATAAAACTTCCTTAGGCAATTGCATTGGCCTATCAAATGGCTTGCTCGCTGAATAAGCGCTTGAGTTTTTGCCCTTTGAAGATTTTGGTAATGTAGACGACCAAACTCTACTGTCTGGAAATGCTGCTGCCAATTTACCAATAATTTTGGCAACCTCTCGGATGGAGGGATAAGGTTCGTAAATCAAGTCTTGACACACATTTGTCAAATCCAACACTTATCCATTGGTAAAGTTACCAACCTGGTAACTGAGTTAATCTCAAACCCCAGATATTCAATGGTTTGGGATTGCTGTATCTTAGATTTGTTGGATGGATCAGGAACCCAACTTCTCAAACAACTTGTAGTTACTGAGACTAATTTTCCACCTGGCTCCTGATTAGCATTGACAATTAAATGTCATCTAGATAAGCCATAACGATGTACTTTTGTGCCTAAGGCAGTGCAAATGCTGGCTTAATCCTTAAAGGCAAAGCTTGTAGTACCACAAACTGTCTCATCCATAACTTTAATTACCTATGAAATTATGGTGAATTGGGACCGAAAAATGCATCTCTTCAATTTATTGCAGCCATAACCACCAGTTGATACCTGCTGTATAGCAGTGTTGAATGTGTCCATTTAAATTTTTTTTTTTTTTTTTTTTTTTACTGGACAATATATTTAATTGTGTGAGATCTAACATGATTGTACAACCCCATCTTCTATGGCCTGGGGAAAATATTTGATACAATTGTTGTGGATCCTTTCCTGTTTCTCAATACCTCCTTCCTCACACAAATTCCCACGTCTTTGTCAATTTGAATTATTCCAAGACTATAACATGAAGAATGATCAGGTTATTGTGTCCCAATGGATCCATACCTCTTCATTATCAACATTTGGAGTCTACCACCAATCTGAGGTTCATCCAAACATCCTTCTTAAATAGGATTAAGTTTTGTACCTCCCCAACTGTTTGACGAAATTACCTCCTTACCCAAAAATGTGGGTGTACATTCGTTATTTTATTAATATATGGTCCCTAGATAAGGGACGTATCAGATTTAAACTGATAAGAACAGATACCATGCTTAATCTTAGCCAAAAAGCCGAGAAACGATTTGCTGGCTGGAAATTCTTCCTTATCATACTCCTGCCTCGGCTCAAATCAAATCCCTTTTCCATATGACCAGCCTACTGGCCAACTAAAGGGTTTCATAAGACCAACAGTTTCTTCCCCTTCATCCATACTTAATTTGCTTAAACAGATTTTCTCCGAATCAATAACCAGGAGTTTGAACATTGCTTGTCCTGTAAATCTTTGGATGTAAAAGAGGCCGAATGGCAATCTTTTATTTATATAATTTAACTCAAATAAGTTTGCAGAATAAACCTAACATATTTTGTTTCATTCTGAACTTTAGTCATTCCACAACTTCCCAGCTTGTCTTAAAAGACAGTGATGCCAATTAGTTTGAGGATTCTTTTAATCGTAATTCCTGCGCCCGCATAATTGCTGACATTGGCGCCCAAAACCCGGATTTACCAGGTACCTTCTTAAAGGTGTTTAAGAATGCTTCATGCATTAAATTCTGTATAATTCCAATTTTAGTATATGTGCTGCCGAAGCGAGCACATGTTTAAATGCAAATCTGCTGTTTCAACCATAACAGCTTCTTGAGGCAGGTGAGAGACCATATAATTAACATTGGCCGCCAGGTTCCTTCCATGGCCTCACCGCCTCCACCAGGTATAGTAACTTTGTGCCCTTCAGACACACCTGGATTTGCATTGTGGTGGGTACTTCTGACCACAAACACCACTTTCAGGGTCTGTCACATACAGCCCTGGTACTCCTGAAACTCGTTCAAGGAGACTTCCTCCAGTCCATACCCAGGCACTGGGGTTTCAAATTCCCAATTCGAATTGGCACCATATTCACGATATGGAACCCCCTCAGGGGCTGCCTGGGAATATTCTGGGTACTTAGACCCTTGGTTGATATAATTTGGAGAATTTCCTCCATTAGATCCATACTTAGCCAATTTTAGGCTTACCTTACAGGATCTTTTAGAAACCTCAGGCCTTTCAAGCCTCTTTTTACTTTTAGGCACTGGGTTTTCAAGTGTTGTTTGTGGAGCAACTAAAGGCTCCCTAACGGGTATTTCAATCGGCCACCGGTATCGGAACCGGCTCCGCAATAGTCTGCTGTCCCGACTTTTTACACCCCGGGACGCACGTTTTACCCGCGATTTTCTTTTTAAAACATTTTATTTTTATTTTTATTTAAACTCCTGCTGGTTTCCTACCAGCCTACGGAGTTTTAAGAAAAACGCCCTGGAAGTAAAATAATTTTACTTACCTGCGGGCCGTTTCCTTACCGCTGTGCTGGAGCTGCGCTCTGCAGCTCTTCCTCTGCCGATAGCGTCGACGTAATGCCGTTCCAGCGCCAGGCGGGGTCTTCTTCACGTAGTCACTCACGTGACTCCGAAGTAAAATGTTAGTGTACGGGGCAATTGCTGATCGGCATGGAAGGGCCTGTTTCCACGCTCTATCTCTAAACTAAACTAAACTAAAGCAGTGTATCTGTCAGCAAGCAAAACAAAGAATTCTCTTCAGCCAATTAAACAGAAATTCTCAGAAACCTACAGTGTCAAAGCTAGAAAGTACCAAACAGCAAATGTGGATTAGATTTAAAATATGCAGTGCACCTGGCATTAATATAAAAAGATAAGAGACAGGTAGGTGAGTTTAAAAAAGTTGAAAAAGCCCAACACTAAATATGTACCGATGGGAAAAAAACATATTTCACGTTTATGAATTTTTTTCAGAAATAAAATGATTGTGTGGTAACAATTATTATTTTAAATGATGTTGTACACTCACTGACTCCTGACTACACCAGAACACTGCTTAATCCTGGTATATTTCATAAGCATCTCCTGGTTGATGAACCCAATTGGATGCTATGTTTTGCTATCATAATATGTTAAGCTTTCAAATCATCGATGCAATCATCATCTACGACAGGCCACCATCACCATCTCTGTTTCCACTTTGAAGGAAATTACCCGAAATTCTGGTTGTCTTCGGGTGATTTTAGGGAAATAAATTCCTGAAATTTCCCGACCAGTAAGCCTTCCCCAACTGTGCATGTGAGACTGCTACCCCAACTGCGCCCATGTGGATACTGGGCCCACTGCACATGCGCGGGGAGATGCAAAGGGGTCCAATCAGGCCCGCGGGATGATTTGCGGGAAAAAAGTATGTACCTGCATATTTACGACCATCCGTGCCTGCGCAGTTTGGGGGGGGGGGGGTCAGCCCTACCGTGACACGGTAGGGACGCTGTCTCCCCGTGCATGCGCAGTGGGGGAAGGCTTACCGGGTCTTAAATTTATTTTATTTTGCCTAAAATTACCCAAAGACAACCAGAATTTCCCGAATCTGCACGTGCGCAGTTGGGGAAGGCTTACTGGGCCAGGAAATACCAGGTAATTTGGAATTCTATTTCTGGAACAAAAAAAATTGAGGTGTGGAAGCACTGCTCACCATCACCATTTATTACAGTTATGAATATGTACGGTTGGAAAGGATTCTTCAACAAGGCAAATTAAGCAGAAACCAGAATTGGTTGTGCAACAATTGAAGATTTTATTCATGTGGTTTCTTACCTCCAGTTCCCTTCCCTCTACTTTCAGTTTGAAGAAGGGTCATGGCCCACTACGTCACCCATTCTTTTTCTGCAGAGATAGTGCAGTACCTGTTGAGTTACTCTACTTAAAATAGATGATTGTTATTGAGTGGCTCACTCTCACTGGTCTCTGAAACCTTTGCGACGCTGGAGCCATTGTCTTCTTTTGTCTTCTTTAGTTATGAAGGGGAAATCATGCGTGACTGGAATCTGAATTTTTTCAATGTAACAAGTTTCAAAAAGCCTTTGACAAGGTCCCACACGAGATTACTGTGCAAAATTATCCCCTCCTATTTTCCTCCTGAATCTAAGAATGAATGTGTCCTTCACATGTTTACACAATGGCGCGTTTATCATCTTGAACAAAATCTACTTACTTTCATTAGTTTCATTGTTTAAACTTACCACAGCAACATAAAATCGCACACATCTTTTCAGTTATGTTTAGGATTAGGTTTATTATTGTCACGTGTCACGAGGTATGGTGAAAAGATTTGTTTTGCACACTATGCATCGAGTTTAGAAGGATGAAGGGGCATCGTATAGAAACATATACAATTATAATAGGACTGGACAAGTCAGATGCAGGAAAAATGTTCCCAATGTTGGGCGAGTCCAGAACCAGGGGCCACAGTCTTAAAATAAAGGGGAGGCCATTTAAGACTGAGGTGAGAAAAAACGTTTTCACCCAGAGAGTTGTGAATTTATGGAATTCCCAGCCACAGATGGCAGTGGAGGCCAAGTCACTGGATGGATTTAAGAGAGAGTTAGATAGAGCTCTAGGGGCTAGTGGAATTAAGGGATATGGGGAGAAGGCAGGCACGGGTTATTGATAGCGGACAATCAGCCATGGCCACAATGAATGGCGGTGCTGGCTCAAAGGGCCAAATGGCCTCCTCCTGCACCTATTTTCTATGTTTCTATGTTTCTAAATCAGATAATACTGTACATGAATACAATCTAGTCAAACTCAAGTATGATGGGTACAAAAGGGGAAGAGACAGAATGCAGGATATAGTTCTCAGCATCGTAACACATCAGTTCCAGATACAAATTCCAATGTCTGCAAAGCAGTGGAGATTAATCAGGTGGTAACCTAGCTTGTGGAAGGACTGCTCAGAAGCCTGATGTTGTTAAGCTGCAAAGGGTACAGAGAAGATTTACAAGGATGTTGCCATTACTTGAGGGCCTGAGCCTTGGGGAGAGCTTTTGTGGATCTGAAGTAGGGTTGCGACCCATCATCCATTCACCCATTCCTTTAATCCAGAGATCCTGCCTGTTCCAGTTAGATGTTTTGTGCTCAAGATGGTGAAGTAAAGGGATGTCAGCAATAGAATTGTGTAGGAAAGAACTGCAGATATCAAAATTAGACACAAAATGTTGGAGTAACTTAGCGGGACAGGCAGCATCTCTGGAGAGAAGGAATGGGTAACATTTCAGGTCGAGACTGAAGGGTCTGAAGAAGGGTCTCGACCTGAAATGACACCCATTCCTTCTCTCCAAGGATGCTGCCTGTACCGCTGAGTTATTCCAGCATTTTGTGTCTACCTTTAGCAGTAGAATTGCTTGCTTTAATACCAAAGGCACTGTCCTCAATATTACTACATTGTGGCATTGTAAATTGAACTAGAAAAAAATCTACGTTCAGTCCGTAAATATATTCACAGCAGGGGGTACAGCACTGCTGTATTTTTCCTGTGAGTGCTGGAATAAAATGTTCATGTCTTCAACATCTTTTGTGTTCTAGTCACTACAAAGGATGGTTCTGTAAAACGACAGGCGAATGTCCCAGAGGAGAAAGATGAGATGTTGGAGGTGAATACAGTAAAGTGAGCAAGTTTAGCAGATGGGTCAGGCAGGAGCATGGCGGTGAAACAGGAAAGACTGATGAGTTGAATGGCATTTACTTTAATACAAGAGGCTTAGCAAATAATCAGGATTCGTGGTCCTCCAGCTTTAGAACTCATTGTACAGAACTGCCGTCGGGACATCAACCGCCTCGACTTCTCCACTCCCCTGTCTGACTCCAATCTCTCCCCCCCCCCGAACGTACTGCCATCGACTCACTCCGTAACAACCCAGACTGGGTTATCAAACCCGCCGACAAGGGAGGTGCCATGGTAGTCTGGCGCGTCGATCTCTACAAAGCGTAGGCCACGCGCCAACTCTCGGACACCTCCTCCTACTTACCCCTGGACCATGACCCCACTGACGAGCGCCAGGCCACCATCTCGAGCACCATAACCGACTTCATCAACTCCGGCTCCCTACCCCCCCCGAGCCTCCAACCTCATCGTTTCCCAGCCCCGCACGGCCCGATTTTACCTTCTCCCCAAAAAAAAGGAAGAAGGGTCTCGACCCGAACGTCGCCTATCTCCTTCGCTCCTTAGATGCTGTTGCACCCGCTGAGTTTCTCCAGCTTTTTGTGTAACCCTCGATTCTCCAGCATCTGCAGTTCCTTCTTTAACAAATAATCAGGATGATCTCACAATCATAATCACAATCACATTCACAATTGTGATTGTTTAGTTTAGTTTAGTTTACTTTTATTTTGTGATACAGCATGGAAACAGGCCCTTCTCCCTAACCCAGCAAGAATATATGCTGACCATCGTTCACTCCAGTTCTGTTATCCCACTTTCTCATCTACTCCCTATGTATTAGGAGCAACTCACGGAGGCCAATTATCCCACAAACCTGCACGTCATTGGGATGCGGGAGGAAACTAAAGCACCCAAAACATACCCATGGTTGAGGGAACGGTGGGTCTGGCAGCACAATATTACAGGCAGACGCAGGTAGTCTGAAGAAGGGTCTCGACCCGTAATGTCACCCATTCCTTCTCTCCAGAGATGTTGCCTGTCCCGCTGAGTTACTCCAGCATTTTGTGTCTATCTTCGCCTTAAACCAGCATCTGCAGTTCCTCCATACACAATATTACAGGTTATTGATAGAGATGCAGGTATGAATGGAGAAGGAGGTCCTTTTTTGTAAGGGAGGACATAACTGCAGTGTTTAGAGAGGATATTCTTGTGGAGTCGTCCATGTGGTCATGTGGGTAGACAACTAAACTGTGGGAGGCACTTGGAGGTACAAAATTGTACTCTTGTTAAATTCTCTGCCAGTGGAGCCCAATTCACTAGATGTATTAGAGAGAGAGTTAGATTTAGCTCTTAGGGCTAAGGGATTCAAGGGATATTGGGTCAAAGCATGAAGGTACTGATTTTGGATGATCAGCCATGAACATATTTAAAGGCAGCGCTGGCTCGAAGGGCCGAATGGCCTACTCCTGCACCTATTTTCTATGTTTCTATGTATCTCCTCCTCACACCGGCCAAAGTGTTACAGGCATGACGGGCCAAATGACCTTCTTCAGCCCTCCCTAACCCTGCAAGGAGTATTGACAGGTTCTGGTTCAGGGTCAGGTAAATAAACGAAGGTCCATTTACTTGGTTTAAATTACAAATGTTGTTGGTTAACATCGAGACTGAGATTCCTGCATGAAATATAATGTTTAGTATGTAGAATCCGGGCAATAATTGCCTAGAATTTGAATTACAATTCACAGACTCAATGTTAAATTGATGTTAAAGGTATACACAAAGTGCTGGCATAACTCAGCGGGTCAGGCAGCATCTCTGGAGAGAATGAATAGGTGATGTTTCTACTTGGGACATATCTTCGGACTGTAGTAGGGAGAGTGGGAGAAAAACTAGAAGCGAAAGAAAAAAACAGGGCAATTGTTAAATTGATGTTGTTTTATTCAAATTTTGAAAAATCGTACAAGAATTGACTAATTATCTCAATTCCATGCAGAGCTTGAGGTTGTGACACAGGCCATGTTAATGATTGCTAAGGGCCCACGGAGGTGCTCGTGGATAATTGCACTGAGGTGCTCGGGAAGCAGTATCTGTGTGCATAGTTCTCAGTACTTTCTTTTAGTTTCGAGATACAACGCAGAAACAGGCCCTTCGGCCCGCGCCGAACAACAATTACCCCGCACACTGGCGCTACCCCACACACACAAGGGACAATTAACCTACAAACCTGCACGTCTTTGGAGCGTGGGAGGAAACCGGAGCACCCGGAGAAAACCCACGCGGGTCACGGGGAGAATGTACAAACTCTTACAGACAGCATCTGTAGTCAGGATCGGGTCTCTGGTGCTGTGAGCTCTCAACTCGACTGCTGTAGTTGCCTGAACAAACAATGTGAGGGCAGGCGATAGATTCCTGTCAGTTTGGTTTAGTTTTGAGATACAGCGAGGCAACAGGCCCTTCAATGCACGTGATGCCCACATACCACCTGACTTTGATACACGGCCCAATACACAGCAAGAGATGTAGGAAGGAACTGCAGATGCTGGTTTACACTGAAGGTAGACACAATGTGCTGGAGTAACTCAGCAGGTCAGGCAGCATCATTGGAGAAAAGGTATAGGTGATGTTTTGGGCCGAGTCCCTTCTTCAGACTGAGACAGAGGTTATATTCTGTTTTCTGCTCAAAACTTCAATATTGTAGGTAGAAGAAGGAACTGCAGATGCTGGATTAAACTGACACAAACAGCTGGAGTAACTCAGCGGGACAGGCAGCATCTCTGGAGTGATGGAATGGGTGACGTTTTTAGTTGAAAACATTCTTCAGACTCTGTAGAATACTGTGGAGTTTACCGCCAATTGCCTCTGAAAGCTAATCGTAAAGTCTAGTTGGGTAAAAACTGTTGATGAAAACAGACCAACTTCTATGACAGTAATAAGGTGCAGGAATTAATTACAACAATTTTACCTTCAACAGGATCCTCTGACTCAAATCAGCATTCCAACTCTGATGTTTCAGAATTAATGAGGTTGATGATCAGTAGTTAGAGCTCAAGAGAATACATTTCAGCACCCCTATAAAATTGTTCAGATGGAAACCACTTGATTTAAGTAAATGTAAGAAGTTGGCATATGGTGTATAATGTTGGAAAACAGAGATTATCCACTTTGGATGGAGGAATTAAAATCTAATTATAGTTTAATGAGATGGATTTTGCAAAGATCCTTGATTGTTTGCTCCAGTAACTATGAACAAAATTGTTACCAGGGTAGCCTGAGATTCAACAGCAGTGTAATATCTTTGGTTGGCAGAAGTGGAAGCAGAAGTGTTCCTCTCCTCACCAATTTGAGTAATTGAGTGATACAGCATGGAAACAGGGTCTTCGGCCCAACTTGCTCAAACCGACCAACATGTCCCATCAACACCAGTCCCACCTGCCTGCCCATATCCCTCAAAACCTGTCCTATCCATGTACCTGTATAAATGCTCCTTAAATGGTGAGATAGGGCCTGTCTCAACTACCTCCTCCAGCAGCTTGTTCCATACACCCACCACCCTTTGCATGAAAAAGTCACTCCTCAGGTTCCTAATAAACCATTCCCCCCTCACCTTGGACCCATGTCCTCTGGTTCTCGATTCCCCTACTCTGGGCGTTTACTCAATCTTTTCCTCTCATGATTTTGTACACCTCCCTGACATCATCCCTCATCCTCCTTACCACTACCCATGATGCACTTCTGGCTCAGAGAGTTTTGGAGCATGTGGGTTGGTTTCCCATACTTCTCTCGTGGTCTAGTTGCATGATGGATTAAACATCTTGATATGTGTTTTTGTTTGGGTTGAAAGATACATCATGGAAATAGGCCTGTCGGGCTTCCAAGTCCATGCCGATCAATCATCATCCGTTCTATGTTATCCACCTATCACATCCACTCCCTAGTACTAGGGACCATTTGGAAAAGCCAATGAACCTACAATCCACAGATCTTCAGAATGTGGGAGGAAACTTGAGCATCCGGAAGAAACACATACAGTCACAGGGATAACGTGTAAACTGGGCACGTCGGGCACCCGACGTTAGGATTGAACGCAGGTCTCCGGAGCTGTGAGGCAGTAACTCCACCAGCTGTGCCACTGTGCCAACTTTCATCAGTGTTTCCCAATAAGCTCCTTTGTCGTAACCTCGTCAAACTCCTAATGAGTGGGCTGCCCCTCCAATAAACCCCACCCTGGCCTTCCCGTACTTCAGGTCAGCACGGTGGTGCATCGGTAGAGTTGCTGCTTCACAGCGCTACAGACCCGGGTTCAATCCTGACCATGGGTGCTCTCGGTACGGACTTTGTACGTTCTCCCGTGACCTGTGCAGGTTTTCCCCGGGTGCTTCTTTTTCCTCCCACACTCCATAGAGATTCAGGTTTGTAGTTAATTGGCTTGGTATAAATGTAAATTGTCTGTATGGAGTTTGCACGTTCTCCCCGTGACCGCGTGCGTTTTATCTGGGATCTTTGGTTTCCTCCCACACTCCAAAAGATGTGCAGGTTTGTAGGACAATTTGCTTGGTATAAATGTAAATTGTCCTAGTGTGTGTAGGACTAGTGTTAGTGTGCAGGAATCACTGGTGGGGGCAAGGGCCTGTTTCTGCGCTGTAACTCTAAATTAAACTAAACTAAACTAAACTAAAGTCCCCAGCTTGTAATATTAATATTACACAATAGCAGGAAATTGGTTTCTTGACTTTAGATGCTTGGATTAGAGGGAATTAGCGATGCGGATAAGTTGGACAGACTGTATTGTTTTCTATGGAATGCCGGAGGTTGAACGGAGACCTAATAGAAGTTTATAAAATTATACAAGGCATAGACAGTCAGACAGTCAGAAACGTTTTCCAAGCGTGGAAATGTCAAAGACTAGAGGATATAGCTTTATGGTAAAAGGGGCAAAGTACAAAGGAGATGTGTGGGGCAGGGGTTTTTTTCACAGAGGGTGGCGACTGTCTGGAATCCTCTGCCAGGAATAGCGGTGGAGGCAGATAAGTGGCATTTAAGAGGCTTTTAGATAGGTAGATGCAGATACAGGGAGTAAGGAATATGGATCATGTGCTGACAGGAGAGTTCAGTTTACAATATCATTCTCAGAACAGACATTGTGGGCAGAAGGGCCTGTTCCTGTGCTGTATTGCACTATCTTCTATGAATACAAGCAATATCAAATCTTGGATAAAGTCCTTTAGTCCTGATGTACATTTAACAGTCCTTATACCTAGAGAATCTTGATTCAAGTGGGCCCAATTTTGCTTAATGCAATGCAGGATTTTTTATGGGGTCAATAAAATCCAGTCGTTCTCTTGGAATAACTGCTGGATATTGATCTGTTCATTTGAGACCCCCCATGATCTGTCGAGGGAATTTCAGCAGCCAAACTGCACCAAAACGAAAATGAGACGGAATCATTTGGAAGTTCTCCAATGATAAAGAGTTGAAGTTGAAATGAACCACAAAATAGCGAAGTGATTTAACGGTGTTGTCATCAATATTGGGTAATACATGTGTCACAACATTATAGGCCTGATTTAGCATTCCCTCAGCAGAGTGGGCTCAGTCTCCAGGGAACTGCCAGTCTCTTTAGCCTGCCACCCAATATGTGTTGACTGGAAGACTTCCATTAAGAGGTTCAGATCAATTTAGTTTAGATACAGCATGAAAACAAGCCCTTTGGCCCACCCAGCCCAAGCCAATCATTGGTCACCGATTCACGGTAGTTCTATGTTATCTCACTTTCTCATCCACTCCCTACACGCTAGGGGCAATTTCTCATACAGTGGCCACAAACCCGCACATCTGGATGTTGGAGGAAACCGGAGTACCCGGAGAGAACCTGCATGGTCAGAGAGAGAACATGCCAACTCCACAAGGACAGCACCCAAGGTCAGGATTGAACCCAGGACTCTGTGGCGTCAGCTATAACAGCTGTGCCACTGTGCCGCCACATGCCTCATTGTGTCATGGGGTATTGCAATAGAGGAGCCCAGACAATTATAATCGTCTGAAGAAGGGTCTCGACCCGAAACATCACCTATTTCTTCTCTCCAGAGATGCTACCTGTCCTGCTAAGTTACTCCAGCTCTTTGTGTCTATCTTCAATTATAATTGTGGATTGCAATAATCAGGATTTTGCAGAACTCTGAATAAACTTTGACTGCCTTGTGAACTGAAGCCCGTGAGGAATAATGACCGATGTGGAGATCAATACTCACAAACTGAAACCTGATAAAATTGATCAATATGAATTGATTAAATCTTAACAAAACTCACACTCTGTAATAACTCAATTGCATCAGACAGATTATTCTCCGAGGTAAAAATGTTCATCTAATCTTCCAAGAGATTTGGCTAGAGATTGGATTGCTCCTAGATATGTGTGGCTGCACAATTAACCCATGTCTATCCACGCTAACATTTTCAACGCAGCATTGCTTTTTAGTTTAGCTTAGCGATACAGCGTGGAAACAGGCCCTTCGGCCCACCGAGTCTGCCCTGACCAGAGATCCCCGCACACTAAGACTATCCAAGACACACTAGGGACAATTTTACATTTATACCAAGCCACTTAACCTTCAAACGTGGACGTCTTTGGAGTGTGGGAGGAAACTGAAGATCTCAGAGAAAACCCATGCAGGTCACGGGGAGAACGTGCAAACTCTACGCAGACAAACATCCCTAGTCAGGATCGAACCCGAGTCTCTGGCATTGTAAAGCAGCAACTCTACTGCTGTACCACCGTGCTGCGCGAGGGTGTGATCGCTGCATGTGTGGAGTTTTTAAGCACACAGCATGGCCTTGCACGTCCCTATAATAATATCTTGTATACCCATGGGCATATCCCAGTGCTAACCGAGGGTGCAGGAAGGAATTGCAGATGCTGATTTACACCGAAGATAGACACAAAATGCTGGAGTTCGTTCGTTCGCTTGTGTGTCAGATGATCGCTTTGCCACAGCCAGTGCCACATCTGTGCCTCTCCGCTGTAAGTCAGTAGGTGGGCCATTGCCTGTACCTCTCCACAGTTGAACTTGTCAGAGGCCGAGAGGCCCCACTTCTTCAGGTTGAGCCTGCAACATCCCACTCTAAGGCTTTCCAGGTAGTATAAGGCAGGTGGTGTCCTGGTGTCATCTGTTGTTTGGTTCTGGTACCCAGCACAGTTGGCTCTAGTTCCATGAAGCTGTTCCGACTCTTCAAGCTTTTCTTGGCATGATGTTCTTCTTCTTGCGAATGAAACATAAACCAAAGGAATAGTTAGATCTCAAGCCGGGTCTTCTTCTTGCGTGTGGCGTGCGCAGCCTAAAGTTGTAGGGCAACTTGTTCTATTTGATCTTCCGTTTTTGCACGTCGAGTTGATTGCATTAGTCGAAACAGGGCGGACCGTGTGTAGGTTGCAATCTTCCACCCCTCAAGCCCGGTGTTGAGCAGCCAGATTGTTGTCTCTGTGTCAATGTCTGCCAGGCCCTGAGCCCCATTTGGTGGGTGGTAGAGCGGGCACCCAGAGATGACATGGTTGGCTGTCTGTTGTTCTGCTCCACATTCACAGGCTGGGTTCTGGCGGAGTCCCCATCTCCACACGCTGGCATTGAAACACCCAACTCCAGTAACAAGTCTGTTGAGCTTCACCCATGCTCCTCTGGGGGGGGGGGTATCACCCTGGACAGCTTTTATTTGGCGAAGAGATGTAGCTGTGTAATGGAGATGAGGTTGCCTTCCACTCCTGTGACCACTTGGTGGCTTTTGTCTCAGTTGGCTGGATGGATGCTAGGAGTTGTTTTCAATGTGGAGCAAAGGGGTGCAGGGTCTTCAGTCGGGGTGGCCTCTGCTCTCTGCTGATAGCCTGATGGAGGAGGTGACTGGGTCCATGGCACAATGAGATAGTGCCAGAGTTGCTGCTTGCTTTCGGATCCCTGCAGGCGGAATGCCTGCAAATGTGGGGAGCTGCTCGACTGGAGTAGGTTGAAGGCACCCAGTGATGGTTCGCAAGTAGCTGTTCAGGCTCGTGTCTACCAGGCTAGTATGTTTACTTCTACTCCATACGGGCGCGCAGTACTCAGCTGGAGCATACACAAGAGCAAAGGCAGAGATGTGAAGAGTTGATGGACTGGCTCCCCAACTTGTTCCTACCAGGTGTCGGATGAGGCCGCTACAAGCCATGATCTTGTCGCGGAGACCAGCTAGGCGTTGACGAAATGTAAGCGACATGCCCAGCTTTACGCCGAGGTAAGTGGGTGTTTGTTGGAAGTCCAAGCGCCTGTTAACGAAGAAAGCTAGCTCTCGCGTAAAGCCCTGTCTCACGGTGCAAGTCCACCCACGAGTGATCCCAAGTGAAAGAAAAAAAACAGACTTGTGGTTATGCACGAGATTCCAAGTTTATGTTCAAGTGTTTAACCGAGTTCCCACGGGTATGTCATTTCTGCGATGTTCCAAGTTCCTCTCCCAAGTTACCAAGTTCCTCTCCCGTTACTCTTGAGCCAACAGTGAATGCAGGTAAGTGTGTGAGGGTGTGAGAAGTCCATGCCGGGTGGCAGCCGGCCGGCCGCAGCCGCTGTTCTTTCACATCAGTTGCACATCAGATTGTTGGGAGACGGAGCTCAGTGTTCGCCTCCTGAGCTGCATCGGTCTGGGGTGACAAGGCTCTTGGGTTAGGCTGGGATCATTCTCTGGGGGATGATCTTAGTGTGGGAGACAAGTGTAGGAGAGGTGTACTGACTGTGTGGGCAGACACTTTGCTTGTGATTGCCCACCAGTCTCAAAAGCCCCTGTGTCTCCTTGGATCGCCCCCTGGGATAGCAGGGGGCAATCAAACAGCACAATGCCCCCCTCCCCCTCCACGCCAACACAAAGGGCAACGAGCCCCCAAGGCTTTAGGGTCAGAAACAGCGGGCAGGCGGCAATCACCCGCCATAACGCGAGAGAGATCATGCGCTATTGTAGGTCTCCTTTGCACGTCGGTGTTTCTGTCTTTCTCCATCTCATTGTTGACCTGTCTGTCGCCATCCCCACACCCACCCCTCTGCTTCCCGGCCATGTGTGTGACATGTTCCCTCCCCTCACCAGCTCCCCGCCCATTGCACCGGGCGCGGGGGCTTTGCACCGTCTTTACTTCGGCGATGATCCGAAGGCTTTAGACGGAAGCTGGTGTAACAAGGGTACACAAAAGGCTGGAGAAACTCAGCGGGTGCAGCAGCATCTAAGGAGTGAAGGAGATAGGCAATGTTTCGGCCAGAAACATTTGATTTTCCAGCATCTGCAGTTCCTTCTTTAACAGCTGGGGTAACAACGCAGGCCAGGTAACATCTCTGGAGAATGTGGATAAGTGACGTTTCAGATAAGGGCTCATCTTCTGAAGAAGGATCTCGACCCGAAAAGTCACCTATTCCTTCTCTCCAGAGTTGCTGCCTGACCCGCCAAGTTACTCTAGCATTTTGTGTTGGGCATCAAACAAACCCTCGTCCTGTACAGACTAATCTATTTATTTTAAATGCCAAGCAACAGATTTCCTACTGCTTCCCCTAATTCCCATTCCTCGAGAAAGGGTTGAAGCATTAACTTATCACAAAAGGTCACAAAATGTTGGAATAACTCAGCATTCAGAGATCAGGCAGCATCTCTGGAGAAAATGGATAGTTGACGTTTCGGGTCAGGACTCTTCTTCAGGGCCTTTTGTTTAGTTTAGATACAGTGTGGAAACAGGCCCTTCGTCCCACCGAGCTCATGCTGACCACAATCACCCGGACACTAGTTCTATCCTACACACTGCGGGGCAATTTACAGACGACAATTAACATACAAACCTGCACGTCTTTGGAATGTGGGAGGAAACTGGAGCACCTGGAAAAAGTCGACATGGTCGCTGGGAGAACGCGCAAACTCATGGAAAACTCATGGAGAATCATGAATTGCCAAGACACAAGGCACTGTAGATGTTGGTTCCTTTTAAAAAAATCACGAATTGAAAGTTATCTTTTCAAGAATAATGTAGTGTGGTTCGTTGGATTTGTCCATACTCAACTTAAATTGTCCATAATCTAGAACGTAAAGTTTTTTTTAAGCATTTAGTGAAACAGTATTCCCCCCCCCCCCACCCCCCCACCGCCCACGTTTGCCTCCCAAATCCAGTCCCGTCCCGACCCCCTGGGAAACTGAAGGGAGCGACAATCAACTGCCACGGATACAAATAATGTCATACACAAGAAAGGGCAGATGCTGGTTGACAAAAAGTGAACACACGGGGCTGGAAAAATTTTGAAAAGTCATCCCGTCACCCATTCCTTCTCTAAGGGTGGGGGGGAAGGAATGGTCCCTTCCGCTGTGTTAAAGAATTCCCACGGTAGACTCACGAATCACTAAGGTAAACGCACGGGGCACTACGTTATTACAACGAGTTTAAATGTTTCAATTTTTAACTTGAACAGTAAATTTGACTCGTGGAAAATATCAAACATGTTTGATTTTTTTAGGCTTCCGGTGGCGCCATGTTCTAGGGGAGAACAGCGCCAGATCAGCTCCGTAAAAATCGGTTAAAAAAACGGGGTTAAAGGAGGGTGCTAACGCTACTTACCGCAGGAGATCGATTTAAAACGGCTCCGGTGCGATTGAAGGCTGCGTGACGTCATCAGGCGCGCGACTTCGGTAAGAAATTTAAAATGCAACCCTCCTCCCCTCCCCTGAAGAAAACGGGCCTTAGAAGAGAGGCTGGTGCCACCAAAGCCTCGGGCTCGAGTCTGACTGCCTCCCAAGAAGAAATCTCACAGAGGAAAGTGGAAATGGAAGAATTTTAAAATTCTTTGATGGGTGAGATGAAGAAACTGGTGAAAGAAATAAAAGACCTGAAGAAGGAATATAAAGATGAATTTAAAGACATGAAGAAAGAATATAAGGATGAAATAAAAACTCTTAAAGCGGAGATTCTGGTGTCTCATGAGAAAACTAAAGTGGAATTAACAAAAGAAGTTACCGAGATGGTAAAGAATATAATGAACGAATGGAAAAGAAAGGCGGATGCTGAATTTCAAAACCGAATCTCTGAGGTAAACGACAAGGTTGCTGGGCTGGAACAAATGCTGAATGATAAGATAGATCCTAATGTCATCACACTCGACCAACAAAATGACGCAATTAAAGATTTGGCTGATTTTGCTGTAAAAAGTGCCAAGGAAACTGAGAAGTTACTTGCCGAGAATAAACGCCTCTCAGAGCTACTCCACAAAATAAATGAGAAATGTATTGATTTGGAAGGTCGACAAAGACGTAAGAATTTGCGAATAGTAGGATTGCCCGAGGGTCGGGAAGGAAATCAGGACCCGCGAAAATTTGCTGCAAAACTCCTAAAGGACATTCTGGATCTGGACCAAGAACCACTGTTGGGCCGTGCCCACAGGGCTTTAAGACGGGCCCCTGGGAGTGGTGCACCACCAAGACAAATGATTGTAAAGGTGGCTTATGATCACGAGTTTGAAGAAATGATGAAGATAATAATAAGAAAGAGGAATCTGAAATATGAAGGAGTTAATATCAGTATCTTCAGAGATTACCCGGCTGAAGTGGCTAAGAGAAGATCTTTATTCTCAGAAACAAGAGGTATTCTTCGGAATATAAAGGATGTAAAGGATCTCAGATATGGTTTGATGTACCCAGCAACATTGAGAGTGACCTACGACAACAAGGAATTCCGTTTTGTTAAGCATACCAAAGCACTGGAATTTGCCCGATGCATACAGAAGAAGGCAGAAGAGGAAGCAGAAGAAGAAGTAAGCGCTGAAGAAGAAGATGAAGCAGAAGAATGAACTTTTATTACCGACCTGCGGTTATGAATTATTCATTAAGAAAGAGGGGCAATAATGGACATGTTGTTATAGCTTGGTATTAATTAGTACATTTTTAATTGTCCCCCTAATATAGTATTACCTACTATAATATTAATTATACTAGAAATTAATAACTGGTAATTAGTAATATGAATAATAGAAATATTTACTAAGTACTTAAAGTTAGTACCCCACCCCAATATACATAGTATTATAGACAGGAGCTGGAACACTTAACATCTCTTTTTTTAAAAAAAACGGAAGTCAGTAGATTAATAGCCACGCTAGTGTGGCTTTCACTAATGCACACTACACACTATACCAGTGTAGTTTCTTTTTTTTCTGGACACCCTGTTAACACCCCTTTCTCTTTTTTTAATTACACTTTGTACTTTTTCTTATATATTAAATATTTGATTCTGCGTTATATATTATATGAATGTAGTTATGAACGATATTGTATAATCGCTCTAAGAAGATATGTATATGGATTACTGAAGATAGAAATTCTCATCGGATTGGCGTTTGGGTATACCGCTGGGCTGGAGGGGTCGAGAAGGCTACTCCAAAAAAAACCACCCTAATAGTAAAATGCAAGATATGAATGTGAAGACCGGGGGGAGGTGGAATTACCTTCTGTAGTTGGAATGTTAAGGGAATTAATGAACCAATTAAAAGGGGAAAGGTACTAGCACAGTTGAATAGATTGAAATCAGACGTGATCTTCCTCCAAGAGACTCATCTCAAAAGAGATGCTCAATATAGATTAACAGCGAAATGGATTTCCAAGGTATATCACTCTTCATTTACACACAAATCTAGAGGAGTTGCAATAATTATCCGTAAAGGTATACCTTTTAAACAAAATTCTATAATAGAGGACAAAGAGGGTAGATATGTAATAATTACAGGGGAATTATATTCACAGAAAGTAATTTTGGTGAATATATATGCCCCTAATTTTGATAACCCACTATTTTTTAAGAAAATATTTAATAATATTCCTATTTCCACACAATATAATTTAGTTATTGGGGGTGACTTTAATTGCACTTTAGATAGCTACCTAGACAGGTCTTCTACAAAAAGGAAAGTTACCTCTAATTCAAGTAAACTTATAAATTCTTTTATTAATACATCGAATGTTAAGGATATTTGGAGATTAGATAATCCATCCGGACGAGAATACTCGTTTTTTTCGCCCGTACACGGAACTTATTCTAGGATAGATTATTTTTTAATAGATTCAAAATTACTACCTTTTACGTATGACGCAAAATATCACAATATTATTATTTCAGATCACGCGCCTCTTACATTTAAGATAAAACTAAAAGATATACTTAATAAAACGACTACTTGGAGATTTAATCCCCAGATATTAAAGGATAAGGACTGTTGTAAACATGTGACGGAACAGATTAAATTATTTTTTGAAACTAATGACAAACCGGAGACTTCACCATCGTTACTCTGGGACACATTTAAAGCATTTATGCGTGGTGCAATAATATCTGCACAGGCTTATCTTAATAAAGAAAATAGAAAGATGGAACAAAAGTTAGAACACGAGATAAAACAACTAGATAGTGAAAATATAAAACGCCCTTCTAAAGAGCTAAGTAACAAAATTGCAATAGCAAAATATAGACTAAATAAAATATATTCTAACCAAGTCATTAAACTATTTCAACAAACCAAACAAGTGCATTTCGAGTTTGGAGACAAACCACAAAAACTATTAGCAAGACAACTTAGAAAATTAGAGGATGAAAAATTGATACATAGAATTAGATCGGTGGATGGAAATATATTGACGATACCAAAAGATATTAATGACAGATTTCTACAATATTATCAAAATCTTTATTCATCTAAATTAACAGGACAAACAGTGGATATGGAAACATTTCTACAAAAGTGTCAAATTAACAGTTTAGATCAGGAAGGTAGACATTTGTTAAACGCCGAAATAACAGTAAAAGATATTGAAGAATCAATTAGTTCGTTAAAGAATGGAAAAGCAGCGGGCCCCGATGGCCTAAGTGCAGAATTTTATAAAACATTTCTAGATCTGATTTCCCCAAGATTATATACAGTATATAGATATGCATATGAACAAGGTAAATTACCAGAATCTTTAAACGAATCTACAATTACACTTATTCCTAAGGCAGATAAGGATTTGGAAGATCCAGGATCATATAGAGCGATCGCACTTCTAAATACAGACCAAAAAACACTAACGAAAGTTTTATCTCGGAGATTAAGTTTGGTGATTTCTAAATTAATACATCAAATTAAACAGGTTTTATCCCAAAACGCTACTCATCCCATAATCTCAGACGCTTGTTTAATATTATATATTCAAAAAGAGTACGGGACAGGGAATTAGCAGTTGTATCGCTAGATGCAGAAAAGGCATTCGATCAGGTGGAATGGTTATATTTATTTAATATAATGGAAAAGTTTCAATTGGGGGATAGATTCTGTAAATGGATAAGAATTTTATATTTGAATCCAACGGCAAGAATCTTAACTAATCAAATATTATCAGCTAAATTTAAGCTCTCTAGGGGTTGTAGACAGGGTTGTTCGTTATCGCCTTTACTATTTGCTTTGATGATAGAGCCTTTGGCGGAAAGAATCAGATCAGAACCTGAAATCTATGGCTATAATACTGACACAACAACTAACAAAATATCTTTATATGCAGATGATGTTTTGATTTATATTACAAAACTGGAAATTAGTATACCTAAGTTATTTAATGTTATAACTATCTTTGGCACATTTTCAGGATTTAGGATTAACTGGAATAAAAGTGAAATTATGCCTATAACAGGAATTAACTTAAATATATTACAACAATATCCGTTAAAAATAGTTAAAGACAAATTTAAATATTTAGGAATTAATGTAACTAAATCTTATAATTCACTAATTAAATCTAATTACCCTCTATTATTAGATAAACTTAAAAAAAATATTTTGTACTGGAAAACACTTCCTATATCCATGATTGGTAGAATAAATGCTATAAAGATGGTGTTTTTACCACAATTATTATATTTGTTCCAGGCTATTCCTTTTTTTCTCCCAAAGACCTTTTTTAAAAAAATAGATAATATTATTTATAGTTTTATTTGGGATTATAAAAATCATAGAATAAGTAAAAAACATTTATGTAAATCTAAGATAAATGGAGGATTAGCACTTCCAAATTTTTTATATTATTTTTGGGCAATCCAGATTAAGAATATGAATTTTTGGTGGGTAAATATGGATTATGAACCAATGTGGTTAAAGATGGAAAAGGAAGATTGTTTACCCTATAATGTAGGCTCGGTTCTCTTTGCCCCAAAGGAAGTACAAAAAAAATTTATAGGGATAACCCTATAATTTATAATAATAGACGTATTTGGAAACAAATAGTTAAGACTTTACAGCTAGATAATCTTTCACTTAGACTACCAATAATGAATAACCCATTATTTAAGCCCTCTATATTGGATGGAGGGTTTAGACATTGGGATGATTTAGGAATTAAAAGGATAGAGCACCTTTATAGAAAAGGAAAATTTATTTTATTCCAAGAGTTACAAGATATCTACGGATTGTCTCCGCAACACTTGTTTAGGTACTTACAAATTAGAGATTATATAAAATCAAACAAACTAGATTATAAAAATAAAGTACCAGGATTATTAGATGATTTGTTTAATTTACACCCAAATACAGAAAAATTAATAGCCCATATATATAACATAATCTTGGATAAGGAGAATCCAACAACGGAAACATATCGGCAAGCATTGGAAAAGGAAATTGGTTTATCCATAACAAAAGAAAATTGGGAAGAAAGTTTACAGCAAATACATCGGTGTTCGTTAAATGCCAGACATACATTGATACAATTCAAAGTATTATACAGATTACACTATTCAAAAACTAAATTAAATAGTATCTTTCACAATATCTCTTCAATTTGTGACAAATGTAAGAACTTAGAAGCAAATTTAACACACAGTTTTGCTACATGTCCCAAACTGAATTACTACTGGACAGAAATTTTTAAGGTTATTTCTGAGGTTCTAAAAATTAGATTGGATCCAGACCCAAAGTTAATAATACTTGGGATTTTGGATTCAAATTCGGTACTTACAGGAAATCAAAGAAATTTCTTTGATTACTGTTTGATAATAGGGAAAAAAATCATATTGAAATTTTGGAAGGGAACATTATCCCCCACAATTAAAATGTGGGCAGCAGAGATGTTGGAGACGTTACAATTAGAAAGAATCAGATTTGTCCTATTGGACAAATATAATACCTTCGAACAAATATGGTCTCCATATATACAGTATCTAGAGAAGTAGCTGTTCTTGACGTCACAGCCTGACGGGTACCCAGCGGGATTTGATGAGAATAATTGATTCTTATACTAGGATTAATAGGCATGTCTTCATTGATATTATTATTTGTAATAGTTTTAGATACAATATATTTTGTTGATTTTCATTGATATATATATATATATATATAATATTTTTTCACTTTTTGTTAATCTATAATCTTTTTTCCTTGCTCTATTTTCTTCTTCTTTTCTATATAATCAAATTATTATTTAATCACTTTCTTATTGATTTAAAACTATTCTATTCTTTTCTTTATTTCCAAAAAAATAGAAGATGATAACTGTCAATGGGTTATTTAAAAAATGTGTAATTAAGTTGAGGTTTGTAAAGCTGTTTACATTATTGTAAATAGATTACTTCTAATAAAATAAAGTAAAAAAAAAAAAAAAAAATTGCTTACATTAAAAAAAAACATGTTTGATTTTTTTCACGAGTTAACAAGTTTCACGGGTTCCTGCCGTTAGCGCCACGAGTCGCTAAGTTGCTCGCGCGAGTTCCAACGTTCCCGCTACGTTGATTGTATGGGATTACCATATAACCATATAACAATTACAGCATGGAAACAGGCCTTCTCGGCCCTTCTAGTCCGTGCTGACCATTTATTTTCCCCTAGTCCCGTCTACCTGCCCGCAGACCATACCCCTCCATTCCCTTCCCGTCCATATACCTATCCACTTTACTTTTAAATGTTAAAATCAATCCTGCCTCCACCACTTCTGCTGGAAGATCATTCCACACAGCCACCACTCTCTGAGTAAAGAAGTTCCCCGTCATGTTTCCCCTAAATTTCTGTCCCTTAATTCTCATGTCATGCCCTCTTGTTTGAATCTTCCCTACCCTCAATGGGAAAAACTTATCCACGTCAACTCTGTCTATCCCTTTCATCATTTTAAAGACCTCAATCAAGTCCCCCCTTAACCTTCTGTGCAAGACCTAACTTGTTCAACCTTTCTCTGTAACTTAGTTGCTGGAACCCAGGCAACATTCTAGTAAATCTCCTCTGTACTCTCTCTGCGAGTGAAAACTCGGGGTACCTCGTGGGACAACTCGCACAGTGAGAAAGGCCTTATAGCTTCTTTGTTGTTTAGATGGAATGCTGCTGACACTGCTTTGCCTTAATTCAGCTTTAGCTGCCACTGTCGTGGGTACAGTGCCAACGTCCCCATGTCTTGACTCAAGGAGCTTTCGATTGTCTTCCACTCTTTGTGTCTCATCAGCATGGCTAGATCGTCAGCATATCCATATTTTTGCAGCGTTGGTCTCTGGGAGGTCATGGATGTACACATAGAAAAGCAGTGGAACCAAGACAGATCCCTGTGCGACGCCATTCGTCAGTCTATGTAGCCTACTCTGCTATCTATCACTGGTTTTAAGCACAAAGCTGCGGTTTGATATCAGCTCCATGATGTAGCGTATCATGCGCCTGTCTGGCAGCACCCCGAAGTAGCTTTGCCATTACTCCCCGGTGCCACACCGTGTCATAGGCAGCTGTCAGGTCTATAAGAACATCTCCTGCATTTTTGTTTGCCTCAAAGCAGTCCTTGATGTCTTGGATGAGTAGATTGACCTTGGCGGAACCAACCTGCTCATGGGGTAGTTGAGGGTCTATAATGGGATCAGCCTCTCAAGGAGTTTGTATGGGATGCAGAGTGTAAATAAGCAATTCACAAACTCTTAAAGTGTGCAACATCTTTTAATGACAGCACAGGGTATTACATACATCCTCAAGTACTGGCTACATTCTTCTACTGACTGTACCCAGGAAGGGGTAGGCGTTATGATTGATGTTAACTAGGCGGGGTTAATGGTACTGAGGTAACTATGTTATTGGTTGCATATAAAAACCATCTACATCCTTCCCCTTAGAAAATCAAAACAGACTGTTGTCACAACAACAGAATTAAACAGCAGAATTAAACAAAATCGCCATAACGAACAGGTGGCTTGCTAATCCAGCCCGAGCGCGTACGGATGTCTCCCCCTTTCCCCGAAGGAGCAGAAGAGACAGGAGGACACAAGACAGCAGGGAAACCAGGGGAGGGCGGTGGGGTTGGAGAAACAGGGGAGGGAGAACCGCGACTGGCAACAGGTGACCCGCGCAGAGGGGAACCGGGCGCTCGATATGGGGATCGAGGCATGCAGGGAACGCTGGCTGGGACCGCAGCTGGCTGCTGGTATGAGAGTGGCGGGGCATAGGGCCCCGGGGGCTGCGGCTTCGGCTCATTAACCGCAAGCAGGTGTTGTCGGCTTCTACGGTAGATTGTTCCCTCATAGTCGACCAGATACGAACGAGGAGAGTCGGCCACCCCAACCACGGTAGCCAGACGGGAGTGACCACTGGCGGCCTGCAATCGAACAACCTGTCCAGGCAACAGAGGATCGAGTGGTCTGCACGACCGATCATGGGAACGCCGCTGGCTGTCATGTTTCTCTTGAATGCGCCTCTGCACAGAGGCAGGCTCCAGCACCCGAGGTTTCAGCTGGCGCTGGGCAATCGGGATGGTAGATCTGGTTGTTCTGGGCATCAGACGCTGAGCAGGGGACCCCATGGCCGGATCCCTGGAAACATTCCTGAGGTTCAGGAGATCCAAATACAAATCAGAGTTAGACAGTCGTGCCTGTTCCATCAGAAGCTTGGCGCTGCGGATGGCCCGTTCAGCAAGGCTGTTGCTCTGTGGGTACTCTGGGCTGCTGGTGAAATGCACAAAATTCCATTTGTCGGCAAAACTCTTGAACTCACGGCTGGTAAACTGCCTGCCATTGTCAGTCTGCAGCCTGACAGGGGACCCAAACGTGGAGAAGTGTTTCCGCAGCTTCTGGATCACCATCTCCGACGTGAGGGATGTCAGCAAATCCACTTCAAACCAGTTCGAGTACGAGTCGACCAGGACAAGGTTGTGGTTACCACGCCACTCGAAGATGTCGGCAGCCAGCGAGGACCAGGCCAAGGCAGGGGCGGGCTGTTGCAGCAGGGGCTGTCGCTGCTGTTGTGGAGCAAGGCTGTTGCACGTGGAGCAGGCAGAAACACGGTCTCGAATATATTTGGCCATTGTTGCATCGACCCCGGGGTGTCCGCTATGGGCTGCGCAGTAGTAAGAATCGAACAGGGAGGACGGGACTACCACTTTATGTCCCTTAACGATAACGCCACTCTGGAGCACCAGCTCGTCGCGGACCAGGAAGAAAGGTTGTGTTTCAGACGGCGCAGTGGAGCTTTGTTGGCCACCCTGATTTAATCACAGAGGCAAGCCGCTGCAAAACTGGATCGGCAGCGGTGTGCTCGGCCAAAAGCTGCAGCTGCTTGGTGGGAATAAAATTAACGCCCAGTACGAGTAAGTCCTCTGTTTCGTAGGGGTGGCGAGCACAGGAGGTCCACGGGGTGCGCGATAAGGTGTCCGCAATGTGCATCTCGGTGCCTTTCTTGTAGATGACGTCAAAATCAAAGCGTTGGAGCTGCAGCATCGTACGCTGCAGCCTGGCAGGGGCAGCGTGAATCGGCTTGTTCAGGATTGTCACCAGTGGCTGATGGTCGGTTTCGACCGTAAATCTGCTGCCAAACAGGAAGTCTCTGAACTTGGAGCAGGCGAACACCACCGCGAGCAGCTCCTTCTCGATCTGAGCGTACCGCTGCTCGGTGTC
Organism: Raja brachyura; assembly: GCA_963514005.1. The sequence goes on along the minus strand of OY740809.1, from coordinate 4,844,666 downwards.
GGTCATGGTGCGGGAGGCATAGGAGACAGGATGTAACGATCCATCGACAGACTGAAGGCAGGCCGCGCCCAGACCGAACTTAGAAGCGTCACAGGTGACGGTGATGGAGCGACTCGCATCAAAGAATCGCAACATTGGAGTGTTAATCAGTTTTGACTTGAGACAATCAAACGCCTGCTTGTGCTGTGGGAGCCAGACCCAGGCAATATCCTTTTTTGTCAGCTGCCGCAGGGTAGCACTCAGCTCACTGAGGTTTGGTACAAACTTCCCAAAGTAGTTCACCATGCCCAAGAATCGTTGTAGACCTGGCACGTCGGTGGGGGCTGCCATCTCGGAGATGGCAGCTGCCTTCATAGGGTCGGGTTTTAGTCCGCTGGAGGTGAAAACGTATCCAACATACGTGACTTCTGAGACACGAAACCGGCACTTCTTTGGATTCAGCTTCAGGTTGGCTTTTCGCACCCGATCCAGGACGCGGCGGAGGTTCAGGTCGTGCTCGGTAATGTCCTTCCCATAAACTAGGATATCATCCACGATGATGGCACATGGCAAGTCCGAGAATATCTGCTCCCTCGTTCGCTGGAACACCTCGCTGGTGGAATTGATGCCGAATGGCATTCGCAGGAACTTGAATCTGCCAAATGGTGTGGAGAAGATTGTCAGGTCAGAAGATGCTTTGTCCAATGGGATCTGCCAAAATGAGTTCTTAGCATCTAGGACCGAAAAGATGGTGGCTTGCCTGACTTGAGCCACCACGTCCTCAACAGACCGCATGGGGTAGTGTGGTCGCCTGATGGCAAGGTTTAAGTCCTTAGGGTTGATACACACACGTATTTCATTCTTGTCTTTCTTTATCGTGGCAACCATGGTGGAGACCCAATCGGTGGGCTCGCTGACCGCTTCTAGCACCCTCTTGTCGACCATGTTGTTAAGCATCGCCTCGACCCTGTCTTTCATGACGTGGGACACCCTGTGAGGTGCATGGACCACAGGTTGTACACTCGGGTCAATGGAAATATGGTATGTCAGTGGTAACCTTCCCAGGTCATCGTTGAACAGGTCCTGGTATTCTGCAATCGGGTTAAACGACAGTTGCACTTTGTGGACCGTGCGGTCGAAGGATACCAGGCCAAGATCTTGGCATGCACGGTTTCCCAGCAGGGTAACACAGTCAGAGTTCAAAACATAGAAGATCAGGTTTCTCATGGCCTTTTGCAGCACGCAAGTTAAAGTGGCCCTCCCCACAGGCCTGAGAATTTCTCCACTATAGGCATGAAGAGTAGCATTGTCAGCGACCAGGGCCTCATCATTCCTTATCTTGTTGAAAAGATTTATTGACAAAACGTTGACCTTTGCACCTGTGTCTAACTTCGCAAGGAAGGTTACATTATTGACAGTCACAGATACGGAGGGATCAGGACGATGGCCAGGTGCCTGGAGGAGGGTAAACACATTCGAATCCTCGGGAGAATTAATTGGATCTGCATCATAGGATTCAGCTACGTCGGGCTGTGAGTCGTAACAGCTATCAGATTGTTTCAGCATGTTTAGACTGGGTCTGGAAACCTGTACCTGTCTCCCACGGGAACGGAAGGAATGACAGGCGGCAGAGAAATTATTCAGTTTCTTACAAAAATTACAGGCCTTGCCATAGGCAGGGCACGTCGACAGTCTGTGGTGCATGTAGTTACAGTTTGGGCACCTTTTTGGGGGCACTTCATCAGGACCCGGGTTGGCACACGGCAGAAAAGCATTGTTTCCCATCCGAGGTTGTAGTCTCCTAAACCCAGCCAGGTTGACAGATTTATTGCCCGAGTCCCGGTGGTCATCTGGCAATACAACGACCTCAGACAATCTGCAGGCATGCATGGCTTTTTCCAACGTTAGATCCGGATCCCTTAGAAGCTCACATCGCAGCTTCTGGTCACGCGTGTCAGTTACTAAAATGTCTCTAGTGAGCTGGTCTGTCATGTCACCAAAACGGCACCGCTGGGCGAGATAACGCAAATCGGCAATAAAACATTCAACAGGTTCATCCGACAACTGTCTCCTTGTAAAGAACCGTGCCCTCTCTAGAATGCGGTTCGAGGGCAGGTCACAAATCTCCCTGAACTTACGTAGCAGGCAAGCGGGGTAACTGGCAGATTCTGCAGGAGTAATCACCACGTTGTTGTCGTCTAGGACCGCTGGAGCGTAGACGAAAGTTCTGGCTCTCTTCATGGCATCAGGTCCGACAAGGTTGAGTAGGAGGGAGGCTTTGAGGGAATCAGGATCAGTGCGGTGTGCGACGTTGACAAAGTGGGTGAAATCAAATTCAAACGTGGCCCAGCGCTCAGAGATGTCAGCATCAAAGACAAGCTGCATGGGCTTTCTGCAAGATGACGCCATGGTCAGAGAGATTAAGCACAAAAGGCACAAATCAAAAAAAAAAAAAACCCGATAGACAGGAGACGCAGGTGTCTTCCAGCTCCGACACCATGTAAATAAGCAATTCACAAACTCTTAAAGTGTGCAACATCTTTTAATGACAGCACAGGGTATTACATACATCCTCAAGTACTGGCTACATTCTTCTACTGACTGTACCCAGGATTGATGTTAACTAGGCGGAGTTAATGGTACTGAGGTAACTATGTTATTGGTTGCATATAAAAACCATCTACACAGAGCATGGTGATGTTGGTGATTGTGCAAGGGGTGACGGGGGTCTGTGTCTGCATTGAAGCGTTCTACTGCAACTGCCCGATCATGTCTTCGAGATGGTTCGTCGATGCCTGGCAGCTCGTACAGGTGTTTAATCTTTGTCAGCATCAGGCAGTGTTCAATGCAGAATCCACCTTGGAAGCATGTTTAGAGCGGCTCTAGACGGGGCTTGCTTATTCGGCCTCTGCCAAACAGACGCCAGGGCTGCAGTGTGGATTGTTGTTGGGTCACTTCCAAATGAGCTGTTTTGTAATTTTTTGATGACAGTGATCCGGGTGTTGACCTTAGCCTTGGTTTTCTCAACATGCTGGCGATATGATAACGTGTGATCGAGGACCACAGCTAGGCACTTGTGTCACTACATTATGGATTTGATTTAGCACCCACTCAGCAATACCTGTCGACTGGAAGATTTCCATTAAATAGAGGTTCAGATTAATTTAGTTTAGTTTAGAGATACAGCATGAAAAATGGCCAATAGACAATAGGTGCAGGAGTAGGCCATTTGGCCCTTCATGCCAGCACCACCATTCAATGCAATCATGGCTGATCATCCACAATCAGTACCCCATTCCTGCCTTCTCCTCATATCCCCTGACTCCGCTATCTTTAAGAGCCCTATCTAGCTCTCTCTTGAAAGTATCCTGAGAACCGGCCTCCGCCACCCTCTTGGGCAGAGAATTCCACAGATTCACACTCTGTGTGAAAAAGTATTTCCTCATCATACTTTGGGGCTTTACAGTGTAAATGCTGGAGTAACTTATCGGGTCAGGCAGCATCTCTGGAGAAAAAGAACAGGTGCCTTTTCTGGTTGAGACGCTTCTTAAGATGGAGAGTCAGGGGAGAGGGAAGCTAGAGGTAGGAAAATGTTCAGAACAAATCAAGAGCTGGCAACGATGAGGCAGCAACTCTCGCGTTGCGTCACGATGCCTTCCTATTGGTGTCTCTGGCAGATCGTGGTCCTATAAATGGCTTAAGTTGTTTAAGAGCCTGACCACCTAATTTAATAAATACATTTTAAATTAAAAAATGTGTAATCTTTTTGAAATATTAAAGATTGTAAAAATGAAAAAATCTTGTTTTTAACATCTTTGAAGCCAAGAAGTGGAAGCCACGATACCGAATGGGCGTGACGCCGAAAAACCCAAATAACCCGAAACAACTCTTAATCCATTCCCTCCACAGATGCCGCCTAGCCCGCTGAGTTCCTCCAGCACTCTGTGCTTTTTATTTAACTCTGAAATTGAAGATAGACGCAAAAAGCTGGAGTAACTCAGCGGGACAGGCAGCATCCCTGGAGAGAAGGAATTGGTGACATTTTGTGTAGAGACCCTTCTTCAGACAATCACAAGTACTCTCTACCCGAAATGTCACACAGTCCAATTTCAGAGTTAAATAAAAAACACAGAGTGCTGGAGGAACTCAGCGGGCTAGGCAGCATCTGTGGAGGGAATTGATTAGAAGTTGTTTTGGACCAGGGTTCTTCTTCAATAGGAAGGAACTGCAGATGCAGTTGGCTTTACAAAACACCAAATGATTCCGGGAAGATAGATAGATAGATAGATAGATAGATAGATAGATAGATAGATAGATAGATAGATAGATAGATAGATAGATAGATAGATAGATAGATAGATAGATAGATAGATAGATAGATAGATAGATAGATAGATAGATAGACACGGTGGCGCAGCAGTAGAGTTGCTGCCTTACAGCGCCAGAGACCTGGGTTTGATCCTAACTACAGGTGCTGTCTGTACGGAGTTTGTACGTTCTCCCCATAACCTCCGTGGGTTTTCTCTGAGATCTTCAGTTTCCCCCCACATTCCAAAGATGTACAGGTTTGTAGGTTAATTAGCTTGGTATAAATGTAAAATTGCCCTAGTGTGCATCGGATAGTGTTAATGAGTGGAGATGGCTGGTTGGTACGGACTCATTGGGCCAAATTCCTGTTTCCACGCTGTCTCTCTAAACTAAACTAAACATTTCCTCTAATCAATATTGTAGTTTCATTTTTATTTTATTTTTAATTTAGAAGCTACTGCAAGTTAAATCATGTTTTCTGATTTGTAGCAGACTGCAATCAGTTGCTGTTGATATGAAATGCCAAATAATGAATAACAAAAAACCACAACTTATTGTAACATGACATTTTCACCTTATTTTTTGTTATCTTAAATGACTTTACAGAGAGTTTTCAAATTAGTTCTGTCGCGTCTCATTTTCCAGCAAGCATTTATTTAGGGCCATTCAGATAGAGCCTTGGCTCACCTTATTCCAAACAATTACACATGCTGGCATTTCAGTAACGCAGTTGCAGAATCAGTGGAGGTGATTTTCAAATAAAATATTTAACCTCACCTCACCTCTACTTTGAAGTGGTGACAAATGTTACCAAGACATGTTTAGAACATCATGTTTATTGTCCTAGACCTAGACGATAGATATCCCTCAACTAATCAGCAAATAAAATAAGTTAATTAACTGTTGTTATTAATTAATTAATGATATGAAGAAGGGTTTTGGCCCAAAACGTTGCCTATTTCCTTCGCTCCATAGATGCTGCCGCACCCGCTAAGTTTCTCCAGCATTTTTGTCTACCTTTGATTTTCCAGCATCTGCAGTTCCTTCTAAAACAACTAAAGGGCCTGTCCCACTAGCGCGCGATTAGACGCGACAAGCGCGACAAATTCGGACGCGGGGGTCGCGTGGGGGTCAGGCGATCCCGGTGCGAGTGAAGGGCCTGTCCCACTAGCGCGCGATTACACGCGCGACGTCCGAAGGAAGGACGTTATTTTTCATCACGTGACGATGCGCATGAGCATGCGCGTTGCACGACGTCGGGCAGTGACGTCATCACGCAACGCCACGCTGAAGACGCACAACGTCAAAACGTCATCACGTTAATCACGTTCTACACGTGATTCTGCGCGACAGGATTTTGCCGCGCGTAATTTTTTGAGCAGTGTCGGTTTTTGGACACTACGCGCGATGTCGACACCAGCTACACACAACTCGACGAGACTCCGGCGATCGCAGTGGGACAGGGTCACGCGAGGCCGGGCGACTAAAGCGACCACGGTAGGTCGCGCTTGTCGCGTCTAATCGCGCGCTAGTGGGACAGGCCCTTAACTGTTATATTAGTTGTGTTTGTGGAGCCTTGTCAGGCCTTGTCCTATTCCGAACATTATATAAGTGAAATGGGTAGAAAGGAACTGCAGATGCTGGTATATACCCAAGATAGATACAAAGTGCTGGAGTAACTCAATGGATCAGGCAGCATCTCTGGAGAAAAAGGATGGGTAAAGTTTCAGGTCGGGTGATAGACACAAAATGCTGGAGCAACTCAGCGGGACAGGCACCATCTCTGCACAGTAGGAATGGGTGACGTTTCAGGTCCACACCCTTCTTCAGAGTCTGATGAAGGGTTCTGACCCAAAATATCTCCCATCATTTTTCTGCAGAGATGCTGCTTGATCCGCAGCATCTGCAGTTCTTTTCTACACACTTCACCATTATAAACAAAGCTAGTCTGTGGGACCTGTTGGGCATGATTGGGCGTGCAAGATTACTGCGCACGCGCAGGCGCAGCTGACAGGCACGGCAAGTGGAAAAGGAATTTATTAAAGCTTAAAATGTGAATAACTCTTAAAATATAACAACAATTCAAATGTTAAAGATGAGCTTTATTCAGTCCATTCTTTCTTGTTGTGTCTCTTGTTGCGTTCTGCAGCTGCAGGAGGGGGACAGTTTCAGGCAGGGCCTGTGGGGGGAGCACTGCCATGGCCTACCGCTGCCTACTCCTGCCACTCCCATGAGCTGCTGCTGCCACTGCCGCTGCCTATCACAGCCGTGGCCTACCGCTGCCACTGCCATGGCCTACAGCTGCCGTTGTCGTGACCTATCGCTGCCACTCCCCACTGGCTTCAGGCAGGGAATGGTGAGGGCGGAGCATCCTGCAGCGGGGAAGGGGGAAGGATTCAGGAGGGGGCTGTCGGGGACTGGTGGGGGAGAGCATCCTACAGCCAGGGGAGGGGTACGGCTTCAGCTGGGGCTGATGGGGGAGGAGGAAGAGCATCCAGCAGCCAGCGGAGGGGGACGGCTTCAGGTGGGGGCTGTGGGGGGGGGGGGGGGGGGAGGGGGCATTTTAAACATTCAGTCCATTCTTTCTTGTTGAATCTCTTGTTGCATTCTGCAGCCAGGGGAGGGGGGTAGCTTCAGGTGGGGCCTGTCGGGGGCTGGTGGGGGAGGGGGGAGTGTCGTGCAGCCGGGGCAGGGGGATGGTTTCAGGCGGGGGCCGGCGGGTGGGTGGCTAGAACTCCCTATTGTAGGGTGAGGAATAGTGTTGCGTAATAGATAGTAAATAGGGATGTGCATTGTGCTAATGTGGTGACAGGGAACTGCAGACAAAACTTGAAAGTAGAGACATGGAATGTAGCAGCGACTACACCCAAGTTTCAGGAACATCATTGATAATGTTATAGCAAGCACCCACCATTGTAACAGAAAATTGGATCCACTGTCAATGTAGTTAAACATGCAGATAATTATATCATCCTGTTTGTCACCCAATTAAGTCTTTCTGAGTTTCATTCTGTGCAAGACCTTGTTTTACTGTTTGTCAAGTTTCTGTAACTGTCAAGTTTCTGAGTAATTGTCATCTGAGAATATAAAAAACCGTAGCAAACTCACACTTAGCAGATCAGATTTACATGGTTTCTTGGTGCGTACTAGTTTAGTAAATCGCCTGTTACTTCGAACATCAACTTCGTGTAGCGTTTTCAATTTTTCTCCTACAATCCCATAATAGCAAATGCTAAATGTAGTATGATTCATATTGGTACTTGGATGACTGGGAGCTAAGAGAACCATTGTACTCATTGGACTGTTGTGTCCTCTCCCTGCAGTTAATGATGTTGTCAGTGCTCCTGAGAAAGAAATGTGATGAACATCCAATGGGAGGTGACCGGCAGCAGCCTTTAGAGGGAGCCATCGAGCCGCCCCTGCTCGTCCCCCGAGGATAACCGGAGAGGAGGACGGAGGGAGCCAGCGAAGGTGGTCATGAGAGCAAGGGCCGATGAGAGAGTGAACCGGGGTCTTGAGTGTAGGAGTATAGGAGCAAGGCGGTCCTAATGCTGTTGTACAGGGCCCTGGTGAGATCACACCTGGAGTATTGTGTGCCGTTTTGATCTCCTATTTTGAGGAAGGACATTATTGCTATTGAGGGAGTGCAGCATACGTTCACCAGGTAAATTTACGGGATGGCGGGACTGAAATATGATGAAAGAATGGGTCGACTGGGCTTACAGTACATTCACTGGAATTTAGAATGATGAGAGGGGATCTTTTAGAAACACATACAACCCTTAAGGGATTGGACAGGCTAGATGCAGGAAAAATGTTCCTGTTGTTGGCGAAGTCGAGAACTAGGGGTCACAGTTTAAGAATAAAGGGTAGGCCATATAGGACTGAGATGACTCAGAGGCCCAGGAGCCGTTGGTGAGGGAGGAGCGACTGAAATCCGTAACATTCTAAATCCGTAACATTCTATTCAATTAACTGCGCTGATTGGTGGACTTGAGTACGCAGCTGATTGGCAGTCAGATTCCAGCAGTTTGTAGTGTACTGTACTTTGTATTTTGTATTGTATATTGTATTTTGTGTTGTATCTAGGGTAAGGGAAGTATGAGTGCCAGGGCAGCTTACTGTTCTGGATGTCAGATGTGGGAGGTCATGGAGTCGGGTAGCCCTCCAGACGTCCACATCTGCGCCAGGTGCGTCGAGATGGGGTTCCTAAAGAAGTGTGTTAGGAACCTGGAGCAGCAGCTCGATGACCTCCGTCTGGTCAGGGAGAGTGAGGAGGTCATAGAGAGGAGTTACAGGGAGGTAGTCTCTCCAAAACCACAGGAGGTAGACACGTGGGTCACGATTAGGAGAGGAAAGGGGCAGAGGCGGGTGCTAGAGAGTAAACCAGTGGCTGTACACCTTGGAAATAAGTACTCCTGTTTGAGTGCTGTTCGGGGGGACAGCCTACCTGGGGGTAGCAACAGCCACCTGGCCTGCGGTACAGACACCGGCCCTGTTGCTCAGAAGGGTAAGGAAAAGAAGAGGAGGGCATTAGTAATAGGGGACTCTATAGTTAGGGGGTCAGATTGGCGATTCTGTGGACGCAGTCCGGAGACCCAGATGGTAGTTTGCCTCCCTGGTGCCAAGGTCCGGGATGTGTCTGAACGTGTCCAAGACATCCTGAAAAGGGAGGGAGAGGAGCCTGAGGTTGTGGTACATATTGGTAACAATGACATAGGTAAAAAAAAAGAAGAGATCCTGAAAGGAGAATTTAGGGAGTTAGAAATAGAGTTAAGGAAAAGAACCACAAACATAACAATCTCTTAAAAAAACGGGGAAAAACAGGGTGAATTAAAGCTACTCACCAGAGGAGAACGGGGAAGAACGGCACCGGCAGCTTTAAAAAGGTGCGTGACGTCATCAGGCGCGCATCTTTACCGACAGTATGTCGATTCAACGTACCCCCCCCCCCCCCAGAGAGAAAAAAATCTGCACCGAAAAAAGAAGTAGGCCCGATTGGAGCCTCGGGCTCGAGTTTGACTGCCTCCCAGGAAGACATCTCAAGGAGGAAATCCGAGATGGAAGATCTTAAAACCACTATTATGGGTGAGCTGAAAAAAATGAAAAAGGAGTATAAAGAAGATTTGAAGATCCTTAGAGCAGATATCCAACTGTTTAAAGATCAAGTAAAAGATGAATTTAAAAAAGAAGTTATAATCACAGTAAAGACTATGATTGATGACTGGAAAACAAGGGCGATGCTGCTCTGCAACAACAGATGGATGATGTAAATCTTAAAGTCGGTGGGATGGAGTCGGTGGTTGATTCCAAGCTGGAACCTATTTTAAGGTCATTTGATAAACAACATGAGGCAATAAAGGAACTGACTAGTATTGCCGATTCAAGTGCTAAGGCGAATGAGAAACTTCTCTATGAGAACAAACGTTTATCAGAATTATTAAACAAAATAACTGAGAAATGCATTGACTTGGAGGGACGTCATAGGCGCCAGAACTTGCGTATTGTTGGAGTGCGTGAAGGCAGAGAGGGAGATTAAGATCCTCGAGAATTTGCTGCAAAACATCTAAAAAAAGTTTTGAATTTGGATCAAGAACCCCTGCTTGGTTGAGCGCATGGGGCACTGAGACGACTCCCAAAGAGGGGCTCACCCCCAAGACAACTGATTGTGAAAGTGGTTTATGATCACGTCTTGGAAGATATGATGAAGATAATAATTCGTAAGAAAAATCTTAACTACGATGGAGATAAGATCAGCATATTCAGAGATTACCCTGCGGAAGTGGCCAAGAGAAGAGATTTATTTACAGAAACAAGAGGCATCCTCAAGAATATAAAGGGTCTGAGATATGGCCTGATGTATCCTGCTACACTAAGAGTAAGCTATGATAACAAAGAGCATCACTTCATCAAGCATACAGAAGCACTTGAATTTGCTCGTAATATCAAGAAGAAACCGGAAGAGGAAGAAAGAGTGGAAGAAGAAGAAGATGCGGATGAAGAATAGTGAACTTGAACTATCTCTAACACCTACCTGATGGCACTGATTATCCAGAGAGAAGGAGGAAGAATAACGGACTTTTAAATTCACTGGTTAAGGATGGTTTGATGGATTACTAATAAAAAAATTAACATATAATAGAAATAGCTTAGTATTAACTACCACTTAAAATCGCATGTTATTCCTCCTAAAATAGTAAAAATCGACAGTAGTAGTCAAAATTATCAAGCATTATCAAACATTTAAATTTAACGCCCCACTCCTATATATATAGCCCTTAAGGCAAATATGGAGCTGGAACCATTACATATTTTTTTTTAACAACGGAAGTCAGTAGATTAATAGTCACGCTAGTGTGGCTTACACTAACTACACTAAATATAGTTGTAGTCACCCTTTTTTTCTGCACATCACTAACACCACTAACATTTTTTTATTAATTTTGTCTCCTATATTTTATATAATGTACTATATTATTTTAGTTATGATTGGTATTATAAAGTTGGTTTGAAGAGATATGTATGTAAGATAAAGTTACGTATTAAAATCCATCGATCTGAAACATGGGTATGAGATTGGGATGGATATGCTGAGACATCTACTCCATTATAATCCACCTTAATAACAAAATGCAAGACATTAATACGAAAACTGGGGGTGATGGAATCACCTTCTGCAGTTGGAACGTAAAGGGAATTAATGAACCAATTAAAAGAGGTAAGGTTTTGGCTCAGTTAAATAGACTTAAAACAGACATAATCTTTCTTCAAGAGACACACCTTAAAAAGGATGCGCAACATAGACTAACAGCAAAATGGATTTCTAAAGTGTTTCATTCTTCATTTACACATAAGTCTAGAGGGGTTGCAATACTTATTCGTAAAGGCATTCCATTTAAACATAGCTCAATAATAGAAGATACTGAGGGTAGATACATAATAATTACGGCTGAATTATATTCAAAGAAAGTCGTTCTTATGAACATATATGGACCTAACTTCGATAATCCGTTGTTTTTTAAGAAAATATTTAATACTATTCCTATAGTTACACAACATAATCTAATAATCGGGGGTGATTTAAACTGTACTTTAGATAATTATCTAGATAGATCATCAACTAAAAGGAAAGCTATATCTAAATCAAGCAAACTCATAATTTTTTTTATTAACACCGCAAATGTTAAGGATGTCTGGAGAACTGATAATCCCTCTGGTCGGGAATACTCATTTTATTCTCCGGTATTCGGAACCTATTCAAGGATAGATTATTTTTTAATAGATTCAAAGTTAATTCCATTCACGTATGATTCAAAATATCATAATATTATTATTTCAGATCATGCCCCATTAACATTTAAGATTAAATTAAAGGGTATAACTAATAAATACTCTCAATGGATACTCAACCCTCAAATATTAAATGATGAAGCTTGTTATGATTATCTGGTAAAACAGATTAAATTATTTTTTGAGACTAATGATAAACCTGATAAATCTTTGTCACTTCTTTGGTACACATTTAAAGCCTTTATCCGTGGTGCTATAATATCCGCGCAAGCACACCTTAATAAGGAAAACCAAAAGATTCAACAAACGTTAGAAAATTAAATAAAGCAATTAGACATTGAAAATGTAATATCCCCATCTAGGGTGATATATAATAAAATTGCAATATTAAAATATAAGCTAAATAAAATATACTCAAATTATGTTATTAAACTTTTTCAACAGACTAAACAAGTATACTTTGAATTCGGGGATAAACCACAAAAACTTTTGTCACGCCAACTTAGAAAATTAGATGAGGAAAAAATGATACATAAAATCAGATCTGAACAAGGAGAAATACTAACTTTACCAAAAGATATTAATGACAGATTTCTGCATTACTATCAAAAACTTTACTCAACTAAACTGACCGGTCAACCTGATGGAATGGAAACATTCCTACATGAATGTCATATTAAAGGTTTGGATCAGGAAGGAAGAGACTTGTTAGATGCTGAAATATCAGTAAAAGATATTGAGGAATCAATCAGATCGTTAAAAAATGGAAAAGCTGCTGGCCCCGATGGTCCAGGTGTTGAATTTTATAAGAAGTTTTACGATTTGATTTCCCCACGTTTACAAACAATATATAAATACGCTTATGAACAAGAAAAGTTACCAGAAACTTTAAATGAGTCCACAATCACACTAATTCCTAAAGTAGATAAGGATCTGAAAGATCCTGGATCATATAGAGCAATTGCTCTTCTAAATACTGATCAAAAAATATTAACTAAAATCTTATCTCAGAGGTTAATTTTAGTGATTAATAAATTAATACATCATGATAAATTAATACAACAGGCTTTATTCCCAAACGTTATTCCACTTATAACTTGAGATGTCTATTCAATATCATATATTCAAAAAGAATTAATGATATTGAATTAGCTGTCATATCCCTTAATGCGGAAAAAGCATTCGATCAGGTTGAATGGCCTTACTTATTTAAGATAATGCAGAAATTTCAACTGGGGGACAGATTTTGTAAATGGGTTAAAATTTTATATTCTAACCCAACAGCAAGAATACTAACAAATCAAATGTTATCAGCCAAAATTAATCTCTTTAGGGGTTGTAGACAAGGATGTCCATTATCACCTTTATTATTTGCTCTTGCAATAGAACCATTAGCCGAAAGGATTAGATCAGGCTCAGAAATATATGGATATAATACCAGTACCACAACGAATAAAATATCTTTATATGCAGATGATGACTTAATATATATTACAAATCCGGAGATTAGTATTCCTAATCTATTTAATGTTATAACTAAATTTGGTACATTTTCAGGATATAGAATTAATTGGAATAAAAGTGAAATTATGCCTATAACTGGAATCAAATCAAATATATTACAACAATTCCCATTTAAAATAGTTACGAACAAAATTAATAATCTAGGAATTATTATACCTAAATCTTGAAATTCTGTATTCAAATCAAATTATCCCCAATTATTGAATAAACTAAAAAATAATATTCTATACTGGAAAACACTACCAATATCAATGATCGGCAGAATAAATGCTATAAAAATGATTTTTTTACCACAATTATTATATTTATTTCAAGCTATCCCTCTATACCTCCCTAAAACTTTTTTTTTTAAATCGATTCCATTGTTAATAGCTTTATTTGGGATTATAAAAGTCACAGAATAAGTAAAAAACATTTATGCAAATCTAAGATAAATGGAGGATTAGCACTACCTAATTTTTAATATTATTTTTGGGCGGTTCAGATTAAGAATATGAATTATTAGTTGGTAAATACGGATCAGGAACCAGCTTGGCTAAAGATGGAAAAGGAAGATTGTTTACCTTTTGATACAAGTTTGATTCTCTTTGCTCCAAGGGAAGTACCAAAAAAAATATATAGGGAAAACCCTATAATTTATAGCAATAGACGTATTTGGAAACAAATAGTTAAGACTCTACATTTGGATAATATGTCACTTTGTTTACCAATTATGAATAATCCTTCATTTAAACCCTCTATATTGGATAAGGGGTTTAGACAATGGAAACATTTAGGAATTATAAGGATAGAACACCTTTACAGGAAAGGAAAATTTCTCTCATTTCAAGAGTTAAAAGATATCTATGGATTGCATCCAAATAACTTGTTTAGGTATTTACAAATTAGAGACTATATCAAGTTAAACATGCAAGACTATAAAAATAGAGAACCTGGATTACTGGATGAATTGTTCAACAAGCACCCAAATACAGAAAAACTAATAGCGTATATATATAGAAACATAGAAACATAGAAATTAGGTGCAGGAGTAGGCAATTCGGCCCTTCAAGCCTGCACCGCCATTCAATATGATCATGGCTGATCATCCAACTCAGTATCCCGTACCTGCCTTCTCTCTATACCCTCTGATCCCCTTAGCCACAAGGGCCACATCTAACTCCCTCTTAAATATAGCCAATGAACTGGCCTCAACTACCCTCTGTGGCAGAGAGTTCCAGAGACCCACCACTCTCTGTGTGAAAAAAGTACTTCTCATCTCGGTCCTAAAGGATTTCCCCCTTATCTTTAAGCTGTGACCCCTTGTCCTGGACCTCCCCAACATCGGGAACAATCTTCCTGCATCTAGCCTGTCCAACCCCTTAAGAATTTTGTAAGTTTCTATAAGATCCCCTCTCAATCTCCTAAATTCAGGACTCTTCAAGAGTATATAATACTCTTTTGGATAGGGAAATCCCAACAACAGAATCATACCGACCAATATGGGAAAATGAAATAGGCTTATCTTTCATGAAAGATACTTGGGAAGAAAGTCTACAACGTATACACTGTTGTTCGTTAAATGCCAGACATACCTTGATATAATTCAAAGTATTACATAGATTACATTATTCAAAAACAAAATTAAATAGAATCTTTCCTAACATCTCCTCTATTTGTGAAAAGTGCCAGAATTCAGAAGCTAATTTAACGCATAGTTTTGTAACATGTATAAAACGTAATAGTTATTGGACTGATAGTTTTTAAATAATTTCTGTAGTTCTTAAAATTAAATTGGATCCCGACCCAAAGCTAATAATATTAGGAGTTTCTGATTCAAACCTAATATTTACAGTAAATCAAAGAAATTTTCTTGATTACTGTTTGATAATTGGAAACAAAAATATTAAAATTCTGGAAGGGAACATTATCCCCCACAATTAATATGTGGACAGTGGAAATGTCGGAGACGTTGCATTTGGAGAGAATCAGGTTTGTCCTAATGGACAAATATGAACTTTTTGAACAAATATGGTCTCCATTCACTGACTATTTGAAGGGGTAGCTGAGCTCAGCATTGTAACTCAATAAATACCCAGTTGTAGGATTAGATGAAAAGATGTATTCTGGGATTTGTATACACGTCTCTATAGATATGGTTATGTGAAATTGTTCCATTCATTGTTAAGATGTAGACTTCAATTCTTTTAAATTATATAATAATTGTTTGCTTGTATTATTCTTTATTTTTATTTTTATTTTTTGTTTTTTAAAAATTTTTAAAATATTTTTAATTTTATTTATATAATCATAATCAACATTATTTAATCACCATCTCCATTGATTATAGACCTATTCTTTCATTTATTTACTTTCTAAACAAAAAAAATAGAGGCTTATATAAATCATTTTGTAATATTTGTACAACTTTTGAAACAAGTTAAATGTGTATTTGAAAAACTGTTATATTGTTGGCAATATGCATTGCTTCTAATAAAAATATTTTAAAAAAAGCAATCTCAGGATTACTTCCTGTGCCCACGTGACAGTGAGAGTAGGAATGGAGCAAGGTGGCGGATAAATGCCTGGCTGCAGGACTGGTGCAGAGGGCAGGTATTTCTGGATCACTGGAACCTCTTTTGGGGAAGGAGTGACCTGTATAAAAAGGACGGGTTGCACTTGATCCCGAGGGGAACCAGTAACCTGGCAGGGAAATTTGCAAAGGCTACTGGGGGGACTTTAAACTAGAATGGTTGGGGGGAGGGACTCAAATAGACAAAGCCAGTAGACAGGGTCTGAGGCAGGAGACAGAGAAGGAAAGCACTCAGACTCAACATGTAGGGGGGAAAGAAGAAAAAAATAATAAACGGAGAATAAAAGGTGGTAGTTTTCCAGGGCAAAAATCAAAAGGGACCACTTGTCAACATAATTGTATAAGGAGTAAGAGTGTTGTAAAAACAAGCCTGAAGGCTTTGTGTCTCAATGCAAGGAGCATTCGTAATAAGGTGGACGAGTTGAATGTGCAGATAGCTATTAATGACTATGCTATAGTTGGGATCACGGAGACATGACTCCAGGGGGACCAAGGCAGGGAACTGAACATCCAGGGATATTCAATATTCAGGAGGGATAGACAGAAAGGAAAGGGAGGTGGGGTAGCGTTGCTGGTGAGAGAGGAGATGAATGCAATAGAATGGAAGGACATTAGCTTGGAGGATGTGGAATCGATATGGATAGAGCTGCAAAACTCTAAGGGGCAGAAAACGCTAGTGGGAGTTGTGTACAGGCCACCTAACAGTAGTGGAGTTGGGGATGGCATCAAACAAGAAATTAGAAATGCGTGCAACAAGGGCAAAACTGTTATAATGGGTAATTTCAATCTACATATAGATTGGGTGAATCAAATGGGCAGGGGTGCTGGGGAAGAGGATTTCTTGGAATGTATGCGGGATAGTTTTCTAAACGAACATTTAGAGGAACCAACGAGAGAGCAGGCTATTCTAGACTGGGTATTGAGTAATGAGGAAGGGTTAGTTAGCAGTCATGCTGTGCGGGGCCCCTTGGGCAAGAATGACCATAATATGGTTGAGTTCTTCATTAGGATGGAGAGTGACATAATTAAGTCAGAAACAAAGGTTCTGAACTTGAACAAAGGTAAAGGGCCTGTCCCACCAGCATGCAACTCTATCAAACCGGCAGCGGGGGCCGCGCGGAGGTCGGGTGATCCCCTGTACAGGGCCGTTCCCACCAGCATGTGCCTGCATGCGGCAAGCGCAACTAAACCGGCAGCAGGGGCCGCGCGGAGGTTGGGTGAGTGGCGCAACGCGGCGCAAAGCGAGGCGAATTTGGAGCAAGTCCAAGGTAAGTTCGCCAGGACTTAGAGGGGCACACAGAGAGGGGCACCAAGGCACACACACATATAGGGCCATTGAGCCACACACATAGAGGGTCACGGAGGCACTTACAAATAGGTTCACGGAGGCACGATGTCCGAGCAGTATGTAAATGTCGAGGCGACTGCGAGCCGACAAGCCGTTGCCGCGCGGAATTTTTGGACATAGTCGGTTTTTCGGAGCCCCGCGCGGTGTCGGGACGAACTCGGGACGAACTCCGCACAATTCCGCACGGCTCCGGCGATCGAAGTGGGACCGGCCCCGAGACGCCGGACGGCTCAAGCGACCACGTTAGGTCGCACTAATCGCATACAGTTGCGTACTGGTGGGACAGGCCCTTAACTTTGAAGATATGAGATGTGAATTGGCCAAGATAGACTGGCAGGTGATTCTTAAAGGGTTGACAGTGGATGTGCAATGGAAGGTATTTAAAGACTGCATGGATGAACTATAACAATTGTTCGTCCCAGTTTGGCAAAATAATAAATCAGGGCAGGTGGTGCATCCATGGATAACAAGGGAAATCAGGGATAGTATAAAAACAAAAGATGAAACTTACAAATTAGCCAGAAAAAGCAGTCTACCAGAGGACTGGGAGAAATTTAGAGTTCAGCAGAGGAGGACAAAGGGCTTAATTAGAAAAGGGAAAATAGATTATGAAAGAGAACTGGTAGGGAACATAAAAACTGACTGCAAAATTTTTTATAGCTATGTGAAGAGAAAGAGATTAGTTAAAACAAATGTAGGACCCCTGCAGTCAGAAACAGGTGAATTGATCATGGGGAACAAGGACATGGCACACCAATTGAATAACTACTTTGGTTCTGTCTTCACTAAGGAAGACATAAATAATCTGCCGGAAATAGCAGGGGACCGGTGTTCAAATAAGGTGGAAGAACTGAAATCCAGGTTAGCCGAGAAGTGGTGTTGGGTAAATTGAATGGATTAAAGGCCGATAAATCCCCAGGCCAGATAGTCTGCATCCCAGAGTACTCAAGGAAGTAGCCCCTGAAATTGTGGATGCATTAGTAATAATTTTTCAAAACTTCTTAGATTCAGGAGTAGTTCCTAAGGATTGGAGGGTAGCTAATGTCACCACACTTTTAAAAAAGGAGGGAGAGAGAAAGCGGGGAATTACAGACCAGTTAGTTTAATATCGGTAGTGGGGAAACTGCTAGAGTCAGTTATTAAAGATGGGATAGCAGTACATTTGGAAAGTGGTGAAATCATTAGACAAAGTCAGCATGGATTTACGAAAGGTAAATCATGTCTGACGAATCTTATAGAATTTTTCGGGGATGTAACTAGCAGAGTTGATAAGGGAGAACCAGTGGATGTGTTATATGTAGACGTTTGGATGGCTTTCGACAAGTTCCCACATAAGAGATTAGTATACAAACTTAAAGGACACGGTATTGGGGGTTCAGTATTGATGTGGATAGAGAACTGGCTGGCAGACAGGAAGCAAAGGGTAGGAGTAAACGGGTCCTTTTCAGAATGGCAGGCAGTGACTAGTGGGATACCGCAAGGCTCAGTGCTGGGACCCCAGCTATTTACAATATATATTAATGATTTGTAGGAGGGAATTGAATGCAACATCTCCAAGTTTGTGGATGACACTAAGCTGGGGGGTAGTGTTAGGTGTGAGGAGGATGCTAGGAGGCTGCAAGGTGACTTGGATAGGCTGGGTGAGTGCGCAAATGCATGGCAGATGCAGTGTAATGTGGATAAATGTGAGGGTATCCACTTTGGTGGCAAAAACAGGGTAGACTATTATCTTAACGGTGGCAAATTCGGAAAAGGGGAGATGCAACGAGATCTGGGAGTCATAGTACAACAATCATTGAAAGTAGACATGCAGGTGCAGCAGGCAGTGAAGAAAGCAAATGGTATGTTAGCATTCATTGCAAAAGGATTTGAGTATAGAAGCAGGGAGGTTCTACTGCAGTTGTACAAGGTTTTGGTGAGACCACACCTGGAGTATTGCGTACAGTTTTGGTCTCCAAATCTGAGAAAAGACATTCTTGCCATAGAGGGGGTACAGAGAAGGTTCACCAGATGGATTCCTGTGATGTCAGGACTTTCATATGAGGAAAGACTGGATAGACTTGGCTTGTACTTGCTAGAATTTAGAAGACTGAGGGGGGATCTTATAGAAACTTACAAAATTCTTAAGGGGTTGGATAGTACAGGAAGATTGTTCCCGATGTTGGGGAGGTCCAGAACAAGGGGTCATAGTCTAAGGATAAGGGGGAATTCCTTTAGGACTGAGATGAGGAAAACATTTTTCACACAGAGAGTGGTGAGTCTCTGGAATTATCTGCCACAGAAGGTAGTTGAGACCAGGTCATTGGCTATATTTAAGTGGGAGTTAGATGTGGCCCTTGTGGCTAAAGGGATCAGGGGGTATGGAGAGAAGGCAGGTACAGGATACTGAGTTGGATGATCAGCCATGATCATTTTGAATGGTGGTGCAGGCTCGAAGGGCCGAATGGCCTACTCCTTCACCTATTTTGTATGTTTCTATGTTTCTATGAGAAAAATCCTTCTTCACCCAGAGAGTTGTGAATCTGTGGAAATCACTGCCACAGAAGGCAGTGGAGGCCAATTAACTGGATGTATTCAAGAGAGAGTTTGATATAGCTCGTTGGGCTAAAGAAATCAAGGGGATATGGGGAGAAAGCGGGAACCGGGTACTGATTTTGGATGATCAGTCATGATGATATTGAATGGTGGTACTGGTTTGAAGGGCCAAATGGCCTTCTTCTGCACCTATTTTCTATGTTTCTGTGTTGCCCCCTGCTCAATCTGCTGACAATCCACTGAGGAAAAACTTCCGTGAATGACCAGAACATCCCTTGAATGAGAATGCATTAATATTCATCATGGCCAGCGTGGATGAGCTGGCCCAATGGAGCCTGTTTCAATGGTGTACGATGCTATGATTCTATGAGCATGACGTCTTCATTATGAATTCTGACCAGTTGTTCCTCATAAGAATGATCCCAGCTCTAAGCATTTGGTCAAGCAATAATAGTTGTGCAATATAAATAATGGTAAATAGATCCTAGATGGCGCACAACCGTTTGTGTGCTGGTCTCAGAAGTGGACCAATTATGCATTACAAGCACTCAGGACAATAAACCTCTACTCCTACAGCAACGTTCCTTATTTTAACTATTCTTTATCTTGCACTAAACATTAATCATGTTATTCCCTTTATCACGTATATGTAGACTGTAAATGGCTTGATTGTAATCATGTATTGTCTTTCCGCTGACTAGTTAGCACGCAAAAAAAGAGTTTCACCGTACCTCAGTACACGTGACAATAAACTAAACTCAAACTCAATTCTTGAATATACCCAGGAAGACAAAACCGCAGGAAGAGGAAAAGAGTAAATAAGAGAACAGGAATAACTTTATAGAACTCTGTAATTCACCCCAAGTCTGAGAGATGTCTGCTTTCTTATACAATTATCACAGTCTAATGGATTTTGCATGGAATTTGATGCTTCTAATTTATCATTGAGAGTGCAGGCGACAATGAAGTGATGTGCAAACTGAGCAAAAGACAGTCTCAGTTATTGAAAAGTTGCTCAAAGATCGTTCTGGAGATCCATCCTGAAGGGGCTTGATTTGTGCCAAACGTTTCAAAAGATCATTATTCTGTAGTTTTTTCTTCTGAAGTTGAAGCATAATCTTTTAAGGGAAAGTGGCATTGGCTGTATGCACACATTTTTTTTTGAGCTGTTTAAAAAAGTGTAATAATTGAAATGATCGCTCCTGTTCAGAGTGCACGCTCATTACATTGTATCTGCCACTGACTAGTCAGTCATGGGATGTGAATAATAATCTCACACCAGAAGGTACAAACTGGAAGCTCTAAAAAAGACAATATACTTAGCCATTGCAAAATAAGCACAGTCTTGTTCAGATTCAGTCAATGTCAAAAATGAAATATTAATTTGAGGATTAGCAGCCAGGGAGTCTTAAACAATGCAAAATAATAGTTTTGCCAATAAATCACCCTTGTGTGTTGAAAGGTGAACCATGGTTTAGTGTAAAGCACTGTAGCAAAAGGTAAAAACACGGTGGCACGGTGGTGCAGTGGTAGAGTTGCTGCCTTACAGTGCTTGCAGCACCAGATACCCAGGTTTGATCCTGCTATGGATGCTTGTCTGTACGGAGTTTGTATGTTCTCCCCGTGACCACATGGGTTTTCTCTGAGAACTCTGGTTTCCTCCCATACTCCATAGACATATAGGTTTGCAGGTTAATTGGTTTGATCTGTGTAAAAACTGTCCCTATTGCCGGATAATGGTAATGTGCGGGGATCACTGTTCGGTGTGGACTTGGTGGGCTGAAGGATCTGTTTCTACTGCAGTTGTACAGGGTTTTGGTGAGGCCACACCTGGAGTATTGCGTACAGTTTTGGTCTCCAAATCTGAGGAAAGACATCCTTGCCATAGAGGGGGTACAAAGAAGATACACCAGACTGATTCCTGGGATGTCAGTACTTTCATATGAGGAAAGATTGGATAGACTCGGCTTGTACTCGCTGGAATTTAGAAGATTGAGGGGGGATCTTATAGAAACTTACAAAATTCTTAAGGGGTTGGACAAGCTAGATGCTGGAAGATTGTTCCCGATGTTGGGGGAGTCCAGAACAAGGGGTCACAGTCTAAGGATAAGGGGGAATTCCTTTAGGACCGAAATGAGGAAAACATTCTTTACACAGAGAGTGGTGAGTCTCTGGAATTCTCTGCCACAGAAGGTAGTTGAGGCCAGTTCATTGGCTATATTTAAGAGGGCGTTAGATGTGGCACTTGTGGCTAAAGGGATCAGGGGATATGGAGAGAAGGAAGGTACGGGATACTGAGTTGGATGATCAGCCATGATCACATTGAATGGCGGTGCAGGCTTGAAGGGCCGAATGGCCTACTCCTGCACCTATTTTCTATGTTTCTATGTTTCTATATCGTCGCTCGCATTTGCAGTCGACGGCTGGGGGTGGAGCGCAGCTCACCACCAGCCCTTCATAAGGGCCACTCAGGTAAGTATAGACAACCTTGAGCTGGTTGTTCCTTGTTTGTATATTTTTCTCTCCAAACAGGGTCATGGACAAGAGGAGTAAGGGCCGCAGGACATCCGGAAGGAGTTGCCGGCCACCTATCCCGGAGCTCCCGTCTACAGCACCCGCTGGACGGGCCGGGAAAAAGGCGCGCAAATCGGGGAGCCCTGTAGTCACAGGACCCGAATCACCGACACAGCTGAGCACTAGCGGGGTTCCCGCAGAGCAAGAAGTCGGTACAGCGCCGGAGCAGGTGGACCCTGACTCCATTTCTTTATCGCCAACAGGATCGTTGGCAGAGGCGAGCAAAATGGGTTCACGTGCTGCTGCACGGCCCTTCTCCCTGAGCCCTCATGGAGGAGCCAGGGGTAGAGCTCGCCAACCTAGCCCTTTTCGGGCAGAGGTTTCACCAGGTGCCGCTAGATTGCGGCCTGGTGAATCAGCGAGACCTGAGTCCACTGGTAGACCAGGAAGGCCAGTGGAGACTCACCACCTAGTTGGACCAGGAGGAGTCACACAGGTGGAGTCTCGCCACGGTCAACGCTTCCCCCGCTGGGGGCGGGACGGGACCGTACGCCGTCTGGGTCCAGAAAAAGGACAGTCGGCAAGCCCGCGTGGATGTCGGGTCACCACGCTGCGGCGTTGGGTGCCGACTTCTCACCGCACATGCCCTCAGAGGCAGCCGGATTTAGCTCAGCCAAAAGAAAGCGTATGAGCAGATCCGCGCGGGAGTCGTTCAGTTTCGCTGAGGCAGCTGGTAGCGACTTATCGTCACGGCACCGATATTACCTCGACGAGGTACGGGCCGATGATAGGAGCCACAGAAGTTCCTTCGGGCATGAGGACTCTGACCGTCCACTCACGCACGGTGAAGGGCGCATAGATCGGATGGAGAGGATTATGAAACAAATCCTGCTCAATCAAAGACAGGAGACACACAGTTCCAGGGGACTTATGAACATATCCCCATCATCTATGGATAGCATGAGGCCAGAGGAAGAGGAAATCTTGGTACATGCTCCAGTAGCACCTAAGGTTCCCCAGGAAGACCTCCTGGACGTGGCAGCCAAGTTTGGATTACCCATATCATCGGGACAACCCCTCAATACCAAGCTGGCTGCTACCATAGATTTCCTCACAAACCATCAGCTACAGGAGGAGGTCCTTGCAAAGGCCATGGACAGACATAAGGCACCAGGCAATTGCAATTCGCTCAATGTGCCTATTGTCAACATGCCTATTTGGGGCAATATCAGCCCGGGCATCAGAACTCAGGAAGTAAAACTACAAAGAATCCTGAAATTACTTACATCTGGGATTACCGTGTTTGCAAGGTCGGTGGATGGAGTGGACTTGAACACCGAACAGGAGGATGCTCTGGCGCTACTTTGCAACACGCAATATGAGATCAATGCTTTCAGGAAAAGCATCATCAAGCCTACATTAAACCCCAAATTTGCAGGGCTATGCAGAGCACCTCCAACACCACCACCCAGACAGTTATTCGGAGAAGACCTCCCGAAGCAGGTCAGAGATCAAGATGACCATGCTAAGACAGTGGGTCTTATGAGGTCACACACCTTGACCAGACAAACGGCCAAGAAAATACCTTTCTTCAGGCCACGAGGTCAAACCGAAAGGCCAGCAAGGACCTACGTTCCGGCGCCTCCTCTATACCAACAGCCTCAACAGCCCAGGCCTTTTTTAGGGCTAGGCCCTCAACGGCCAGCATGGAAAATGCGGTTTCCACATTATCAGCGCAACCCAGCACCTCCACGTCCCACCAAAAACCCCAGGGACCACCGATAACCATGAAGGTAAGGCGGTCTGGTTTTCATGCACTGGCATGTCTAACCTCACATGTTGGGGGTAGACTACGGGAGTTTAAGGAGGCATGGGAAACCATCACCTCAGATGAGTTTATCTTACAAAGTATTCAGGGCTATTAGATTGAGTTCATAAATGGCCAAATTCCTCCACCTCAGCATATGCCGAATCGCAGATTTGCACTTTCCAGGAAGGAAACAGCAGTAGGCTATGCTGAAATCTTGAGACTATAAGAGAAAGGTGTGATAGAAAGAACTACACATGAACCAATTGAATTTGTATCTAACATATTTACAAAAACCAAAAAAGATGGTGGATGTCGGGTCATTATAGATCTAACCCATTTTTTGAATACCTTTGTAAAATATACCCATTTCAAAATGGACACGTTCGAAACAGCCAAATCTTTGATTTCTGTGGGCTGCTTCATGGCATGCATTTAAAAGATGCATAATATTCAGTATCCATTCAGAAACACCACAGGAAGTTCTTGAAATTTACCAGGATGGATCAACTTTGGCAATACAAAGCTTTGCCCAATGGGCTTACCACAGCCCCCAGACTGTTTACCAAATTACTCAAGCCAGTGCTAGCGACACTGAGGAGGAAAAATCACACGGTCATGGATTATCTGGATGATATCTTAATTATTGGGCATACACTGGAATCAGCGAAATTGGCAGTTTCAGCCACTGTGGAAATATTTCAAAAAATGGGATTTATTATCCATCCAGGTAAATCAAAGTTCTGTCCTTCACAGACCATGGACTATCTGGGGTTCACGACAGATTCCAATCACATGATTGCCACCATACCAACTGACAAAGTTGGGGATGTCATTCAAGCATGCAAGAACCTGGTCTGCGCAAGTATACCATCAATCAGACAAACTGCTAAGGTAATTGGGAAAATTGTAGCAGTGTTTCCAGCTGCTCAATTCGGACCTTTACATTATCAAAATTTACAAAGATCCAAGATTTCAGCGTTAAAATTGAATGCTGGACATTTTGATAGACCTATGCAGCTGCCACTCAAGGCAAAAATTGAGTTACAATGGTGGATTGACAATATCCATTACTCATTTAAACCCATCGTTGTGCCTCGTCCGGTGGTATACTTACAAACAGACGCAAGCTCCCATGGCTGGGGAGCTACGGACAACAACACCAGTTGTGGGGGCAGATGGGACTCCCTTGAATCTACCCTTTTGTTAACACAAGGGATAAATTATTTGGAGATGCTTGGGGCATTCCACGGACTTAGAGCTATTTGTTCAAACTTTACTGACACTCATGTCCGTCTCCAAATAGACAACACCACTGCGGTGGCATATCTAAATCATATGGGCGGTACCAGGTCAATTTCATGTGATGAATTGGCTAATACAATTTGGCTCTGGTGCATACAACGGAATATTTGGATTTCAGCTACCTATTTACCAGGTAAGCTCAACACAGTGGCGGACACCAGGTCACGGAAATTTAATGACAACATCGAGTGGATGTTGAATTCCCAAATATTCTAAAAAATCACAGCCAAATTTGGTAAGCCGGATATTGACCTTTTTGCGTCACGGTTGAACCATCAGGTACCAACATATGTATCATGGGAGCCAGGTCCTGGGGCAATGGCGATGGACGCTTTCTCGCTAGACTGGGGGAAATGGTTTTTCTATGCATTTCCTCCATTTTGCCTCATCAGTCGGGTATTGCGGAAAATCCAGCTAGATGCTGCTAATGGCATTCTTATTATACCCGACTGGCCTACTCAGTCATGGTATCCGGTGGTCCTTGGTATGATCAGTCAACCATGGGTCCTCTTAGAGGGTTGCCCACAATTGGTGATGAACCCTGTTACAGGGGAACCACATCCCTGCCATAGTCATTTGAATTTATTGGCTTGCAGGATTTGAACAGACCATTACTGCAGTATGGTCTCTCATCAAGGACTATGGATACCATGGGAGCATCATGCAGAGAGTCCACAAGACGGCAATATTTATCGCACATCAGAAAATGGGAAACCTACTGCGGCCGCTTGGACATTGCATATGACTCCGTTTCAATCACAGATGTGCTGGAATTTCTTGCGGGGTTACACCATGACGAACACCTCAGCTACAGTGCCATCAATAGCGCCAGGAGTGCACTATCATGCTACCTCAATATTGAGGTAGGATCCAATAAATTGGTGTCCAAACTGATGCGGGGAATATTTAATTCCAATCCGCCAAGACCCCGTTACAACATCACCTGGGACATTGGGAAAGTACTGACCCTGCTCAGGACGTGGTCGCCCATGGCTGGGCTTGAATTGGACAAACTCACCCTGAAGCTGGTGATGTTATTGGCACTTACTTCGGCACAAAGGGTACAGACTCTTCACAAGGTCAAGATTAACAGAATGATCTCTACCCCAGAGAAGGTTATTTTCTTCGTTGATGATTTGCTTAAGCAGCATAGACCTGGATTCACAGGGCTGCAGCTGGTGTTTCCAGCATACCCCGCTGATGCTAGGCTTTGTTTAGCCACCCATATCCGCCACTATATTAAAGTGACGCGGAAATTAAGGGAAATGGAGCAATACCTGCTAATCAGCCACAAAAAACCTCACCATAGAGTGACGGTACAGACAATCTCCAGATGGCTCAGGATCGTTTTGAACGAAGCAGGTATTGATACTAATGTTTTTAAATCCCATTCCACCAGGGCTGCATCAACGTCGGCGGCAAAGGTCATGGAGGTGCCCATGGACCAGATTCTTGCCACAGCGGGATGGGCCAGTGAAGCCACTTTTCAGCGGTTTTATAATAAACCTATTACCGCTCCTGGAATGTTCGCAGTAGCTGTGCTGAATGCAGTCCGAGAACATACGACTACTCCCCAGTGAGGGTTTTTTTCTTTTTGTTATTAATAAATATTATTATTTTTTCAGAATAAGCAGTCTGAAAATTTTGATTACTCCTATCCATCCTTACAGTAGGGTGTGTGATAGCATGGACGTTGTCCAGGGCGTGAAATCACAGAGCTTTGAAGTCTTCACGAAGTCACTCACGTGACTCCGAAATGAAATAGTAAGATTAAACGAGAACTTACCAGTTTGAAGTTTGATCTTTATTTTATGAGGAGTTGCGATGAGGGATTTCGTGCCCTCCGCTCCCAACCCTCGATCATAAACTCAACTGGTAATTAGAGTCTCTTCAATCTTACTATAACAAGTCATTTCTTTGTTTGTTGGTTCTGTGATTCCACACCGCTGCTTTGAAGAATGTCGCCCATGCGTGCTGGCGGGTTCTTCACGAAATCCCTCATCGCAACTCCTCATAAAATAAAGATCAAACTTCAAACTGGTAAGTTCTTGTTTAATCTTACTATTCATGGTCACTCATGTTATTTAGTTGTTTTTTTAACCATTTCTCTCTCTCTCTCTCTCTCCCGCTCCAAGGTTGGTTCTTCTGTTTGCCTTTATTTGCTTCAGTTTTAATTGTCCAAGTGTTATTTATCACATTGTGGCTTTTGAAAGATTCAAACAGGTACCAGACGCTTTCTAAAGGCTGAATCAGCCCATTCGTGGGACCTTTCATCACCCGGTGCGGCTGTTTCGAGGCGATCGAGGCGATCGAGGCGATCGAGGCGATTGAGGCGATCGAGGCTCCCGGCCGATTTTAAGCCACGCTTGGCTATGAAAGGCCCCACGAACGGGCCGATGAAAGGCCCACGACTCGAGGCGGGCAAAGCTGTTGCTGCTGGAGTTCGGAGTCGGTCACCAACCAGGTCAGCTCCCGATGTTACCATCCACTGGGCCCACGGCTGGAGCCTCAGAAGCCTCAGGAATGTGTGTGTGCACGTGCGCGCGGCCACCAAGAAGCAGCCCCCCAAATTATGTCCCTCCATGTTTTTATAGCGATTTCCATCCCATGTCCACACCCTATACATGCATCTCTCATGCCGCTGTCATGTTGGCCTCCGCTACTACCCCTGGTAGCACGTTCCAGACACTCAAAACCCTCTGGGTAAAAAACATGCCTCACACATCTCTTTAAACTTTGCCCCTCTCATCTTGAAGCTACATACTGGGGGCCAATATGATAGTGCCCTCTGGTATTTGGAAATGCATGAACCCAGATTCAATGAGACTGTTTATTTCCAGCTTTTATCAGACAACTGAATCATCCTCTCACCAGCTAGGGTGTACACTTCCCATCTACATTATTGTAGCCTTCGAGCTCTCGTTAATCGGACTTTATCAGACTTTAACTAGTATTAACTGTTGCATCCTTTAATCCTTTATCTGTACGCTGTGGACGGGTTGATTGGAATCATGTATTGTCTTTTTGCTGACTGGATAGCGTGCAACAAAAAGCTTTTCACTGTACCTCGGTACACAGGACAATAAACTAAACTAAACTAAACTAAACTAAACTAAAGTAAACTGAACAATGCCCCGGCACATAAAGGGCAACACAACAAAGCCTTCTTTATCACTCTGTCTACCTGTGTTGCCACTTTAAGCGTCTCTTAGATCCCCTTGTACAAGCATACTGTTAAGGGTTATGCCAGTAATTGTATATTTTCATTTTATATTCAACATCCCAAATGCAACACCTCACATATGCTCAGATTAACTTCCATCTGCCATTTCTCCATCCATTTCTGTAGCTGATCTATATTCCTCTGTATACTTTGACAGCCTTCCTTACAGTCAGTGAACTCAGCAATCTTGGTGTCAAGATTGAAATATGTTTTAGTGTGGTCATTTTTATTTATGTTCCCACTTCAGTCAGATTGTCCAAGTTGGTTGATCGATTGAAAGATGGAGCATGGAAACGGGCCACCGAGCCCACACTGACCATCAATCACTCATTCATATTAGATCCATGTTATTCCACTTTCACAACCGCACCCTACACACTCAGGCCAATTTACAGAGGCTAATTAATTAAAAACTCGCACTTCTTTCAGATTTGGGGGGAAACCGGAGCAACCCAGAGGAAGGTCACGCGGTCACGCGGTCTACGGGTTAACATAGGATGAGCGTTTGTCGGCACTGGGCCTGTACCTGCTGGAGTTTAGAAGAATGATGGGGAACCTTATTGGAATGTACAGAATAGTGAAAGGATAGAGTGGATGTGGAGAGGATGTTTCCACTATAGGAAGAGTCTAGGACTAGAGGTCATAGCCTCAGGATGAAAGGACATTCTTTTAAGGAGGGGGAGAAATTTATTTAGTTAGAGGGTGGTGAACCTGTGGAATTCTTTGCCACAGAAGGCTGCGGAGGCCAAGTCAGTGGGTATTCTTTAAGGCATAGATAGATAGATTCTTGACTAGTATGGATGTCAGAGGTTATGGACAAAAGGCAGGAGAATGGGGTTAGGAGGGAGAGATAGATCAGCCATGGTTGAGTGGGGTAGACTTATTGGGTTATTTGGCCTAATTCTACTCCTATCACTTCTGACCTTATATCCTTATGCAAACCGCACACAGGCAACACCCGATGTCAATGTTGAACTTGAGTCTCTGTCACCTGCTGTACCACTGGTCGAGTCGATCCCCACTCTTCCCATCTTTAACTCAGCTTTCTTATGGCACCTTAACATCCTATTGCCTAATAAAATAATTGCTTAAGCGGATTCAGTGCTGGTGACGTTCCTACCAAGGCTGCTTCAGGGTTGACAAAACCAAATAAGCATCGAACAACTACTTGTAACCAGTGCAATCATAAAGTTGTTCTGTTAGATGGACAATTGGGTGTCAGTACCATAAGATAGAGATCTCAGTACTGCCTCAGTTCAATCCTTTAGATTTAGTCTAGTTTAATTTATTTTAGAAACATAGAAACATAGAAATTAGGTGCAGGAGTAGGCCATTCGGCCCTTCGAGCCTGCACCGCCATTCAATATGATCATGGCTGATCATCCAATTCAGTATCCCATACCTGCCTTCTCTCCATACCCTCTGATCCCCTTAGCCACAAGGACCACATCTAACTCCCTCTTAAATATAGCCAATGAACTGGCCTCAGCTACCCTTTTTAGTTTTAGTTTAGTTTAGTTCAGTTTAGTTTAGAGATACAGCATGGAAACAGGCCCTTCGGCCCACCGGGTCGTGCCAACCAGCGATTCCCACACACTAGCTCTATCCTACACACACTAACGATAATTTAGAGAAGGCAATTAACCTGCAAACCTGCTGTCTTTGGAGTGTGGGAGGAAACCGGAGCACTCGGAGAAAACCTACAAGGTCAAGGGGGAACGTACAAACTCCATACAGACAGCACCCGTAGGCAGTTCTCTGGCGTAGCAACTCTACCGCTGCGCCACCGTGCCCAGAATGTTTGTGAGCACAATACCAGCGCCTCAATTTATTTGGCGGTATCACCTATCATTGCATATCCAGTACTGGGTGTGTCCATGAAATAATCATTATATTATTAAAGAGCAGAAGTAAAGTAATGCATTCAAAATGGAATGATCAAAATAAGTTTTTTTCAGTAAATTATGCGTGCAACATTGATTTTGGAAGTTCAAAAACAGCACGAGAAAAGATCTGTTATTGTTGATGATCATATTTGACTCAAAGTGCTGATCCATACACAAATTGCTTTCCAATTATCTTTTCTGAAATGCTCAGACCATTGAATGTGCTGCCAAGCTTCATTTAGAAACAATGGCAAGTTAAAAAAAATGCATATTTCTTTGTAAAATATCTTCATTCCCTCAGAATTTAATGTTCAAAATAAATTGCTGAACAACTGATTAAATGGACCATGCGGCAATAACTTCAGATTTCTAAAAATAAAATTGTTTACCCAAAATCCCATGAACACCATATTTTAAATATAATGTGCTCTTTTCAGTTGATGCAAGTAAAAATGAAGTTAATTTTATTCCGAGAGGAATAATAAAATACACAAATTATGATTACATCAATTTAATTCTAAACTAGTTTTATACAGCATAGCATTCATCTGCCTCCAGAGAAGTAGAATTGCTGAGGGCTATGCTCCTATACTAGGGAACAGTGTTTGGGAGCATAGAACATAGAACAATACAGCACAGGAACAGGCCACAATGTTTGTGACAAACAGTTGTTAAACTGATCTCATGTGCCTGAACATGGTCCATATCCCTCCATTCTCTAGCTTTCCTTGTACCTAAACGTTTCTTAAACGCCACTATTATATCTGCCTCCACCACCACCCATGGCAGTGTGTTCCAGGCAGCCACCATGCCCCATGTAAAATACTTACGCCATCCATCTCCATTTCCTCCTCCCCCCAAGCCTATTCAACCTTCCTGTAGCTGAAGTCATCCTAATGAGGCACCATTCTGGTAAAACACCTGTACACCCTGCTCCAAAGCCTCCTCAACTTTCCTGTAATGGGGCGACCAGAACTGCACACAATACTCCAAATACAGCCAAACCAAAGTCCAAAGTCTTAACCAAAGATTGCAAATGACCCATCATTGTGTCAAGTACCAGATAAAGGTAATGAAGTGTCGTGCAAGATAAAGTCCAGTAAAGTCTGATTAAAGATAGTCCAAGGGTTCCCAATGAGGGAGATGGTAGGTTGGGACCACTCTGTAGTTGTTGATAGGATAGTTGAATTGCCTGATGACACCTGGGAAGAAACTGTCCCTGAATCTGGAGGTGTGTGCTTTCACACTTCTGTACCTCTTGCCTGATGGGAGAGGGGAGAAGAGGGAGTGACTGGGGTTTGTTTTTTCATCTTTTATTTTATTTTTAGTGTGTTAAATGTCTGTGTAAATGTTCTCCGGTTTGTTTTGTGTTGGGGGAGGAGGAAACTTTTTTTTAGCTTCTTACCTTGCCGGAGATGCGATTAATTTCTGGATCACATTCTCCGGTCGCTCTGCAGTCTACCATCAATGGAGCTGGAGGCCTCCGCGGACTGACCTTGGGCCCCACCGCGGGGCGTGGACTTACATTGGAGTTGATCCCTTGCCTGGGATCGCTCCAACCGCTGCCTGCGGACTTTACATCAGGTGCTCGCAGTCTCGTGAGCAGCCTAGACAGGAGCTCCAACATCGCGGAAGATTCAACCAGCCCCGACGCGGGGTTCGATAGTCCGTCGCGGGGGAGTTGACATCGCCCCGATGCAGGAACTGATCACCTCAAAGCAGAGGACCCAAATGCCTCCGGCTATGGGATTCAACATCATCCCATCAACAGAGGGCATGAGGCCCCTGACCACGGGAGAGCAAAGGGAAGAGATTGAACTTTTTTTCACCTTCCATCACAGTGGGGAATGTGGAGGAGTCACTGTGGTGGATGTTTATGTTAAAATGTGTTTTGTGTGTTCCGTTGCTTTTTATTTGTATGACTGATTCCACGTATGTTGCAAAAACATACTTGGCTTATAAAGTATTATTGTGATTGTGATTGTGATTGTGATTATGCTGCTGGCGTTGACAAGATAGCTTGAGTTATAAATGGAGTCAATGGAAGGGAGGCATGTTTGTGTGATGGTCTGGGCTGCGTCCACAATACTCTGCAATTGCTTGCATTCTTGGATGGAGCTGTTCCCAAACCAAGCTGTGATGCATCCCAATAAAATAGGCTAATGCACCAGGCTTGCTTTGAAACCAAACAATGAAATGCCTCGGTCTCTTTGCCTCCTCCTTCTCCAACCTAAATTGTCATTTTCACCATCATCTTCTGAACATGAAGAATCAAATGGAATTTTGTTCATTTAGAAATGTTGCACAGCTTCCTCCCTCTTCACAAATTTATACATGGAATATGATACATGAGTTTCATTTTCTAAAGGTGCTATCCTTGTGTTGAGTTTATTATTGAGATTAATTAAAGTGACCATAATATCCAAATATTCTTAATTACTCGGGCAGGAATAAAGAATGATTAGCCAAACAGTATGATTCACACCTTGCTTCATGAGTTGGTTCATCAATAAATTAATACGTTCAAAGCTCTCTCCTTGCATAATGTGAAGGATCTGGTAAACGGCTCTCATTGAATTTCTGATGGAAAATTCCTTTTCTATGATGCCTTTTTCTTTATCAAAAGAACCCATTTGAATTAGTATTCTTTGAAATGTAAGCATGTGATTGAAATATAGCATGTGATTATTGCTTGGATACCAATTAATTATCCGTTCAGAACCAGATGGACTGTTTTAAACAGAGAAGTTTTAAAAGCTTTGACATTTTATTTTGAAAAAGATTTCCATATTCATCATTTTAATGGTCACTTCAAGCTCAGTATGCCTAAACAAAGAACTGCAGATGCTGATTTATACCAAAGATAGACACAAAATGCTGGAGTAACTCAACGGGTCAGGTAATATCTCTGGATGGAAAGGATAGGTGACGTTTCTGGTCAGGACTGAAAGGAGGAGGTGGGAGGGGGGGGGGGGGGGGGAGGTTCAGAGATGGAGGTGAAAAAATACCAGGAGCATTCATGAAAAGTCAAATGACCTCGGACAGGGAAATGCCCTGGTTTCACAAATGGGATACAAAGTGGTGAACTGTGCAACTGGTGAAACAACAAAGGTGGAGGAAGGGGACAAGGGGGAAGGGGAGGGAAGATGTTCATAGAGGCTGCTTAAAATGAGAGAATTGAACGTTCATACCTCTGTGTTGTCAGCTACTCGAGCAAAATATCAGATGCTGTTTCTCCAATTTGTGTGTGGCATCAGTGTGGCAACAGAGGAGGCCCAGGACAGAAAGCTCAGTGTGGGAATGGGTAGGAGATTTAAAATGTTTGCAATCGGGAGCTCATGGAGTCCACAGCGGATTGAGGATAAGTGTTCAGTGAAAAGGCCACAGAGTCTACGTTTGGCTTCGCTGATGTACAGGAACCCACATCAGGATGCAGTAGATTAAATTAGAGGAGCACAATATGCCGCTCGCTATATTTTGTCATCCTTATCAGTATGTGGGAATTAATGGCCACTGAGTCAAGAGTCAAGACAGTTTTATCGTCATGTGTCCCAGATAGGACAATTAAATAGTTGCTTGCTGCAGCACAACAGAATATGTAAACATAATACAGAATGGGAGATAAAAGTTCAGTGTGTCTACTAATAGTTCACTATAGCATCCAAGTAGGGCACCTTTGTTCTATGTATTAATCAAGAATCTTAACATTTTAGAAAACCACATGAAAAAAACATTGTTCCATATCTTTATTCAGTGTACATCACAGGAATTGCCCTGGGATTATTTGGTGGTGCAGCGGTAGAGTTGCTGCCTGACAGCGCCAGAGACTCGGGTTCGATCCTGGCTATAGATGCTTGTCTGTACGGAGTTTGTACGTTCTCCCCATGACCTGCGTGGGTTTTCTCCAGGATCTTCAGTTTCCTCCTACACACCAAAGATGTACAGGTATGTAAGTAAATTAACTTGGGGTAATTGTAAAATTGTCACTCGTGTGTGTAGGGCAATGTTTGTGTGTGGGGATCGCAGGTTGGCGTGGACTTGGTGGGCTGAAGGTTCTGTTTCTGCAATGTATCTCTAAACTAAACTAAACTAAACTAAATAATATCCAGCTTCAATATAAGCGTTGTAGCACATTACAAATTCAATATTACTATAGTGACTACATTTCAAAAGTCCTGCAGCATTTCCCCTTTTCTTTTTGTTCCTCTTAAATATACGATGATCTCTGTGCTGTATACATTGAATGGTAAAATAAATGATCAAGTAGCTTTGATATTTCTCAGAACTCAATGTTCTAAGAATGACGTTCAATAATGAACACCTGAATGCCTGCATATAAACTTATTGCATCTATTGAACCCCAACCCCGAAGAGATCATGCAGGTTATTTCTGAGAGCTGTCAAATGCCAATATATCCAATTATCAACAACCATCCTGCTCCCATAGCCAGTGTTTTAATGAGTTTGGTCAAACAGCATCGTTTGACACTGGAAGCAACTTGTAGAGGAACAATTGGGCTCTTGGGGCTCCTAATGGGAAAACTTGTACAATCACATTAAACTTTCGATTAAACTGTGGGGAGAAATGACATTGAGCTACAGCCAGGTAGAAACTTACTTTTTAAATTTGGAGATAGATTGCGGAAACAGGCCCTTCGGCCCACTAAGTCTGCACCGGCCAGCAATTCCCGCACATTAACACTACCCTACACTAGGGGCAATTTTTGCATTTATACCAAGCCAATTAACCTACAAACCTGTATTTTTTTGGAGTGTTGGAGGGATCCGATTCTGGGGAAAAACCCACGCATGGGGAGAACATACAAACTCCATACAGAGAGCCAGGATCGAACCCGGGTCTCTGGCGCTGTAATTGCTGTAAGGCAGCAAATATACCGCTGTGCCACCAAGCAGCCCATTGACCTGTGGAACCTTTTTCTTACCATTCAGATCAAACCACGACAGAATATTTAAAGCCAGATTTTTTAGATAATCAAGCTTATAGCATGTCAGAGTTTGTGGAATGACTGGGTGAGAATTTAGTAAGCAAACTGCCTTTACAACTCCAGTGCCAATCCTATCTCCTTATTTCGAATAATTTCATAATACCCTTGTACCTTCTCTGGCTACAGATGAGGTCCCGGAGGACTGGAGAGTAGCTAATGTTATTCCTTTATTTAAGAATGGAAGTAGAGAAAATCCAGGAAATTATAGACTGGTGAACCTCACTTCAGCAGCAGGGAAACTATTGGACTCTGTTCCTGCTGCAACGGGGGGGAAGAGGGTGCAAGAGCAGAGATGCGGGATACCGGGGAGACACGTGTGGGGGCCTCATCTTTAGTTTTGTTTAGTTTGGAGATACAGTTCGGAAACAGGCCCTCCGGCCCACCGAGTCCGCACCGACCAGCAATCTCCACATTAACACCACTCTACACACACTAGGGACATTTTTTTATATTTACACTAAGTCAATTAACCTACAAACCTGTACGTCTTTGGGGTGTAGGAGGAAACGGAAGATCTCAGAGAAAACCCACCCAGATCATGGGGATAACGTACAAACTCCGTACAGACAAGCACCTATAGTCAGGATCGAACCCGGGTCTCTGGCACTGTGAGGAAGGAGCTTTATCACTTCACCACTTTGCCTATGTCTATACTGGAGCTGTGGGACATTACATAAACAGATATATATCAGATATATCTCTGGTGATCAGGGCAGGCATCAGACTGCATGTAGACCGGTGTAGTCCGTGAATGGACAGCATTTCTCTGGGCTTTGGCTGAACATTTAAATAACACCTAGGATCAGGAACTGATAAATCTAGTTTCTGTCTCTTCCAATACATTTGACTTGGAGCCTGAAGACTGCAACGACCAGGTTCAGGAATAGCTACTTCCCCACAGCCATCAGGCTTTTAAACCTGGCTCGGACAAAACTCTGAACATTAATAACCCATTATCTGTTATTTGCACTTTATCAGTTTATTTATTCATGTGTGTATATATTATATAATGGTATATGGACACACTGATCTGTTTTTGTAGTCAATGCCTACTATGTTCTGTTGTGCTGAAGCAAAGCAAGAATTTCATTGTCATTTCAGGGCCACATGACAATAAACTCACTTGAACTTGGACTTGATTTCCACAGCCATCACACTCAATTCAAACAAAAACTTACCCAATTAGATGTACATCATGCTAACTTTTGACGTGCTGTTCAAGACTGTGTTCCACGCCACCAACATTGCATATTTTTACATTCTCTGTTGAAATTCTTAAGTACTCTTTTGATATATTGACATTTAGTTTAGTTTTAGTTCAGAGATGCAGCATGGAAACAGGCCCTTCAGCCCACCGAGTCTACACCGAACAGCGATCCCGCACACTATAACACTATTCATACACACACCAGGGACAATTTACATTTATACAAAGCCAATTAACCTACACACCTGCACGTCTTTGGAGTGTGGGAGGAAACCGAAAACCTCAGAGAAAACCCACGCAGGTCACGAGGAGAATGTACAAACTCTGTACAGACATCACAGACGGGCATTTATTTAAATGTCCGTCCTTTCCACTTCATTATTCTCCACAAACAAAATAATGGTCCTAATATGTATGAAGAAATCTGTTTCTGATTCCTGGACTGTTTCGCTTCAATGAACATTTGTTTTAATAATAGTGCAGTAAGATTTTACTCCAAAAAGACCAACAGTAATGAATCCTCATGAAACTGTATGAGAAGTCCCAGTGTAGTTTTATAACTATAATTGGACTATGTTGGAAGGTCAAGGGTGGTACAGCTGCCTGTTAGTGAGTAATGATTAGATTTGAATCAAAGAATAGCAGCAAGGTGCCAAAGGGGTTTGTAGCAACCTTACCACCTGGTTCACCGTGGATATCAATAATTAGGAAAAGGGAAGCATTTTTCATTGTGCCTGACTAGTCGCTCATGAGGGAAGCCAATTAATATCCAACCAGAGAGAAACCAGGAGCTTCAACAAACACCCGCAGAGATCTTTGCATTGAACTAATTGTACTGGCCATAGGTAAAATAGCACCACATGCATGTTGTGTATCTTTGCAGCAAATAATCCAGTGAACAACATGGTTATAGTATCTTCCAGGCTGCTTCAGTAGACGATTCTTCTACATGTTAACATGCAACAATATGGTGAGAAATATTAGCCAGATGTGGATGCATACATTACTGCAGATTGAACACTTTAGAGGTAGAGCGTGGAGATATGCCATTCGGCCCACCCAGTCCGCACTGACACCAGTGACTATCCGGTACACTAGCACTATACTACACACTAGGGACAGTATATAATTAACAGAAGTCAATTAGCCTATAAACCTGCACATCTTTTGAATGCGGGAAGAAACCGGAGCACCCAGAGAAAACCCACGCAGGTCACGGGGAAAATGTACAGTCTCCATTCAGACAGCACGCAAGGTCAGGATCGAACACAGGTCTCTGGGGCTGTAAGGCAGCAACTCTACCGCTGCGCCACAGTGCCACCCATAGGTCTCACCTTGCTAACAAAGTTTGCTGGTGTTGCCATAAAGGGCCTGTCCCACCAGCATGTGATTCCATGCGGCGAGCGCGACCAAACCGGCAGCGGGGGCCGCGCGGAGGTCGGGTGAGTGGCGCAACGTGACGCAAAGTGAGGCAAACTTGGAGCGAAGTCTTAAAGGTAAGTTCACCAGGACAGAGAGGGACACTCAGAGAGGGGCACAGAGGCACACACAGAGAGGGCTATGGAGCCACACACACAGAGGGTCATGGAGGCACCTACAGATAGGTTCACGGAGGCACGACGTCGAGGCGGTGCGTAATGCGTCGAGGCAACAACGAGCCGACAAGCCGTTGCCGCGCGGAATTTTTGAACATGGTCAGTTTTTCGGAGCCCCGCGTGGTGTCGGGCCGAACTCTGCACAATTCCGCGCGGCTCCGGCGATCGAAGTGGGACCGGCCCCGCGACACCGGATGGCTCAAGCGACCACGTTAGGTTACACTCATCGCATAGAGTTGCATGCTTGTGGGACAGGCCCTTAACAATGTTCCACATAATATTAACTGAAAGAGCCTCTGGTGTGAAACATAAAAGTCCTCAAAAGGTCCTCACCGAATATTCACCCTGAACTTCAGGTTAACTTGACCTTTCTCCTCCCATGGATGTTGCCTAAA
Organism: Raja brachyura; assembly: GCA_963514005.1. The sequence continues at coordinate 4,806,172 of OY740809.1, read as the reverse complement.
ATGATTTATTTAAGCATTTTCTATTCTTAATTTAGATTTCAGAATCTGCATTTTGTATTATTTTCTGTTGTCAGGATCCTTTGTGATAGTCTCCAGGCAATGGTTACTTTTGCATATGTAGAGCGTTTCATGCCTTCTTTTTTTTTTTTTTTTTACAAAATGTTTTAATCAAACAAACAAATACAATTACAAACACAATCACAGAATGCCTAAACTGGCATCTTACAAAGAAATTTCAAATTAAAACATTAACATTTTCATCAATAAAACATTCCACCCCCTGCGGTGACCAGCGCTCGTTTCATGCCTTCTTGGGAGTGAATCCATGGAACACAACTGATCCGATGGAGTCCCTGGCCATGTCCTCAATACCTGTGCTGATCAGCTGACAGAGGGATTCACGGACATCTTTACTCCATTTTTTTGCTTCTGCTGCTTGGTCAGCTTGCTACTGCACAACCGCCAACAGCTGGGCTATCTCGTGCCGGTTACGTTCGCATGGGCACTGGTCTGACGACCCCAGCTGCTTCAAGGAGACCACTATCACCCCGTGGCTGGAGAAACATATGGTAGTCTTCCATCATGACGTGCTTTGAGAGACTGGTGATGGCGTATATTAACTCCAGTCTCCCAGCCAACCTTGATCAACTGCAGTTTGCTTACCGTCACAATGCAGATGACATCTCCGTGGCCCTAAACTTATCCCTGGAATACCTTCACCACAAGGACTTTGTCAGACTCCTATTTATCGACTGTAGCTCCACCTTCAACACCGTAATCCTGCAGGAAGTCCTTGGTCAGCTTGGAGACCTGGTTGCCGGTGAGGTTGAAGACACGCCGGGTCTGGGTGCAGTTGGACAGCATGCGAGGCGAGACACCGTGGCCAACAGGTTGCTACTGAGGTCCAGCAGCTCCAACCAGCCTAGCAGGTAAAGCCTGCCCCAGTTGAAGCTCCACAGCTGGTTACCGCTCAGCACCTTGAGTAGCGGGGGCAGGTGGTCAAACACTTCATGTGGCATGAACGCGAGTCTGTTGCCCGAGAGGTGGAGGCGGCTCAGGCTGGAGAGGTTCACAAAGAACTCAATGTACTTGTATTTGCCATCACTCTACATGTAATCCAACTGGTTGTCCCGGAACTCCAGCAGGCTCAGTGAATTGCTCCTCAGTTGTGAGTCAGCTGAGGTGTAGATGTCGTTCTCGCTCATGATCAGCTTGGAGAGATTCAATTCAATTCAATTCAATTCAATTCAACTTTAATGTCATTGCACAAATACAAGTATAGATACAACGAAATGCAGTTTAGCGTCGTTCGTAGTGATAGCGATATAGAAAAATAAATACAGAGTGCAGTGGTAGCAATACGGAAAATAAATAAATACAGGGTGCAGACAAATCTATCAGCGGGACTCCGAGTTCAGCAGTCTGATGGTGTAGTTGAAGAAGCTGTTCTCCGTCCTACTGGTGCGGGACCTGAGGCTCCTGTACCGCCTCCCTGATGGTAGGAGGGCAAACAGTCCATGGTTAGGGTGTGAGGGGTCCTTGATGATCTTCCCGGCCCGCTTCAGGCACTGTTTTCGGTGGAGGGCATCCATGGCAGGGAGCGGGGCACCGATGATGTACTGGGCGGTTTTCACCACCCGTTGTAGTGCCTTCCTGTCTGCCACGGTGCAACTGCTGTACCATACCGTAAAGCAGGTGGTCAGGATGCTTTCGATGGTGCAGCGGTAAAAGTTCGTCAGGATCTGGGGGGACAGGTGGGCTTTTTTGAGCCTCCTCAGAAAGTAAAGGCGCTGCTGTGCCTTTTTGATCAGCTTTGAGGTGTTGAGGGACCAGGACAGATCCTCTGAGATGTGTACCCCGAGGAATTTGTAGTTGGAGACCCGCTCCACCTCAGTCCCGTTTATATGGATGGGGGTGTGTCTGCCCCCTCTGTTCTTCCGAAAGTCAACAATGATTTCCTTCGTCTTCTGGGAGTTGAGGACGAGGTTATTGTTGGCACACCAGGTAGTCAGGTGCTGGACCTCCTCCCTATAAGCTGATTCGTCATTGTCACTGATCAGTCCTACCACTGTGGTGTCGTCGGTGAGGGTGTGGATGAAGTTTAATCTGTGCATCAACCCTTCCATCTGGAAATAGTGGTTGTTGTTGCTCACGTCCACCACTTGAAGTTCCTGCAGCTCCTAAAAGGCGGACTCGTAGAGGAGGTCGATGCGGTTGTTTGAGAGGTCCAGGTAGCGCAGGTGAGGGAGGGAAAGGAACTCGGAATCATTCAGAGTTTGGCTGAGGGCATTGCCAGACAGGTTGAGACATAGAAACATAGAAAAAAGGTGCAGGAGTAGGCCATTCGGCCCTTCAAGCCTGCACCGCCATTCAATATGATCATGGCTGATCATCCAACTCAGTATCCCGTACCTGCCTTCTCTCCATACCCCCTGATCCCTTTAGCCACAAGGGCCACATCTAACTCCCTCTTAAATATAGCCAATGAACTGGCCTCAACTAACTTCTGTGCTAGAGAATAGTAAGATTGAACGAGAACTTACCAGTTCGAAGGTTGATCTTTATTTTATGAGGAGTCGAAGTGAGGGATTTCGTGAAGAGCCCGCCGGCGCGCATGCTCGACATACTTCAAAGTAGCGGCGTGGAATCACAGAACCAACAATAGAAATGACTTTGCATAGTATGATTGAAGTGACTAAGATTACCAGATGAAGGTGATTGAGGGTTGGGCGAGGAGGGCACGAAATCCCTCACTTCGACTCCTCATAAAATAAAGATCAACCTTCGAACTGGTAAGTTCTCGTTCAATCTTACTATTTCATTTCGGAGTCACGTGAGTGACTTCGTGAAGACTTCAAAGCTTCTGTGATTACACGCCCTGGACCACGTCCATGCTGACACACCACTACCAGGGATGGATGGGAGGAACAAACTTGCTCAACAGTCCATACTGCAAAACAAGAGCATATTTATTAATAACAAATCAAAACCCCTCATACGGGGACATCTCCACGTTCTTGACCTGCATTCAGCACGGCTTCTGCGAACTGTAGAGGAGCAGCAACAGGCTTGTTATAAAAACGCTGGAACACAGCTTCATTAGCCCATCCTGCAGTGGCGAGAATTTGGTCCATGGGCACCTCCATGACCCTCGCCGCTGACGTCGATGCAGCCCTGGTGGAATGAGACTTGAATACATTAGTGTCGATACCTGGCTTACCCAAGACGACTCGAAGCCACCTGGATATCGTCTGGACTGTCACTCGATGATGAGGTCTCTTATGAGTGACAAGCAGGTATCTCTCCATCCCTCTGATGCGTGCCGTCACCTTGACATAGTGGCTGATATGTGAGGCTAAACATAGACTAGCATCTGCGGGGTATGCCGGGAACTTCAGCTGCAGCCCTGTGCACCCAGGTCTATGCTGCTTTAGTAGCTCGTCAATGAAAAAGACTACTTCTGTGTGGGTAGACGTCATTCTGTCGACACGAAGTTTGTGTAGTGCCTGTACCCTCTGAGCTGAAGTCAGCGCTAGTAACATCACCAGCTTTATGGTGAGTTGGTCCAGTTGGAGCCCTTCCAAGGGTGACCACGTCCTGAGCAGGGTTAATACGTCCCTGACATCCCAGGTGATATTATAGCGTGGTGTAGGCGAATTCATATTGAATATACCCCGCATGAGTCTGGACACTAGCCTGTTGGATCCTACCTCCAAACTGAGGTAGAATGATAGCGCACTTCTGGCGCTGTTGATGGCACTGTAACTTAAGTGTTCATCATGGTGCAACCCCGCGAGGAATTCCAGGACGTCGGTTATTGTCACGTCATCGTACGTGATGCGAGAGCGGCTGCAGTAGGCTTCCCACTTCTTAATATGCGAGCGGTATCTTCGCCTTGTAGACTCTCGACACGACGCCCCGATGGTATCCATGGTCCGAGCCAAGAGGTCGTATTGGACTAACGGCCTGTTCAGAACCTGCAAGCCAACAAATTTAAATAGCCATGGCAGGGATGCGGCTCCCCTGAGACAGGGTGAGTAACCAATTGTGGGCAACCCTTCAAAAGGACCCAAGGTTCGTTGAGCATGTCAAAGACCACCGGATACCAAGGCTGTGTGGGCCAGTCGGGTATAATAAGGATGCCCTTGGCAGCATCTGCCTGAATCTTTTGCAATACCCGACTGATGAGGCAAAACGGGGGGAAGGCATAGAAAAACCACTTCCCCCAGTCCAGCGAGAATGCATCTAGCGCTATTGCCCCAGGATCTGGTTCCCATGAAATGTAGGTTGGTACCTGATGGTTCAACCGTGACGCAAAGAGGTCAATGTCCGGTTTACCAAATTTGGCTGTGACTTTAGAAAAGATCTCAGGATGCAACATCCATTCAATATTGTCATTAAATTTGCGTGACCTGGTGTCCGCCACAGTATTAAGCTCACCTGGCAAATAGGTAGCTGAAATCCAAATGTCTCTTTGAACACACCAGAGCCAAATTGAGTTTGCCAATTTGTCACACGAAACTGACCTGATACCACCCATATAGTTTAAATATGCTACTGCTGTGGTGTTGTCTATTTGGAGACGGTCATGTGCTCCAACAAGCTTGGAACAATACGCACGAAGTCTGTGGAATGCTGCCAGCAACTCCAAATAGTTAATCCCTTGAGTTAACAACATCGTTGATTCAAGGGTGTCCCATCTGCCACCACAACTAGAGCAATTATTCGTGGCTCCCCAACCATTGGAGCTTGCATCAGTTTGCAAATATACCACCGGATTAGCCTCCCTAATAGGATTGAATGAGCTGCTAATGTGAGACACCCACCATTGCAACTCATTTATCGCTTCGGGCGGCAGCTGCATGGACCGATCATAATGACCAGCGTTCTGTTTGAACGCAGCAATTTTAGCTCTTTGCAAATTCTGATAATGCAAAGGTCCATATCGCGTTGCCGGAAACAAAGCTACCAGCTTCCCAATTATTGTAGCTAAGTGCCGAATCGATGGTATATTGGTGCGGATTAAATCTTGCCACACCTGGGTAACCTCCTCAATCTTGTTAATTGGAATGGTAACCCTCATGCTTATAGAGTTCACCCTAGGTAATTGATCACCTGGGCAGGGTAGAACTTTGATTTCTCTGGATGGACTATAAACCCCAATTGTTGAAATATATTGACAGCAGCTGCAACACCCTGTTCAGCCAATTCCAGGGTGTGGCCCACAATAAAGATATCATCTAAATAGGCCATAACTATATGGTGTCATTGTCTCAAATAAGCCATAATTAGCTTCACTAATTTAGTGAACAATCTAGGGGCTGTGGTGAGCCCATTAGGCAAAGCCTTGTACTGCCAGAGTTGCCCCATCCAGATGAATTTCAAAAACCTTCTGTCACATTTCTGGACGGATACGGAATAATTTAAATCGATGCATGCCATAAGCAACCATGAGAAATCAATGATTTGGCTGTTTCAAACGTATCCATTTTAAAATGAGTATATGTTACAAAAGTATTAAAACGGGTTAGATCAATAATGACACGACAACCTCCATCCTTCTTAGGTCTGGTGAATATGTTCGAAACAAATTCAACTGGCTCATGCACCACTCTCTCAATCACTCCTTTGTGCTCAAGACTTAACAGTTCCTTATAGCCGGCTGCCTGTTTTGCAGCAGATAATTTAAACGTTCGAGCGGGCATGTGCTGGGATGGAGGAATGTCGCCATTAATAAACTCAATTTTATGCCCCTGAATATTCTGCAACACATACTCGTCACCAGTAAAATTACCCCAAGCACCCAAAAACCACCGAAGGTGACCACCAACATGTGAAGTTAAACAGAGAGAAAAGTGAGAACCAGACCCCCTCACCTCCGTGGTTACCGGCGGTCCTTGACACGCGTGTGCGGACGTGGAGGTGCTGGGTTGGCTTGAGGGCGCGGCGTCTTCGTTTTCCACCAGGGTCTCTGCCGACCCTGTCCTAAAAAAGACCCCTGGTGCTGGGTCTGATGTTGCTGTCGTTGTGGAGCTTTAGGGTGGGTCCTCGTCGAGGTACTAGCAGACCCTCGTGATCGAATGTATGGAGACTTTGAGCCTGACGGTGTGGGGGCACTCTGAGGGCGCATGATCCCCACCGTTTTGGCTTGCTCGTCAAGCTCTTTGACTCTCTTCGAGAGGTCCTCCCCAAAGAGCTGACGGGGCGGGGGCGGCGGCGGTGGTTTGCACAATCCTGCAAACTTTGGATTGAGCGCTGGGCGGATGCTGGTTTAGAAGATATTGTTCCTGCTGAGGTCCAAGGTGGAGGGTGGCTGTTGCACTCGTTGTAGCTCACCGGCGAGAAAGTGACTACATGAAATTTGTGGAAGGAAACGGGCAGGCGAGGTTTCGCGTCAGGGTCCTTCTTCAGACTCCATGACCCGCTGAGTTCTTCCAGCTGTCAAATGGAGACATGGGGGACCACAGATGCTGGCATGTTGAGTGAAACACAAAGTGTTGGAGCAACTCGATGGACCGAATGGCCTAATTCTGCTCCCATGACATGAACTCACGAAGTGTCGAAGTAAGCCAGCGGGTCAGGCAGTATCTGTGGAGGGAATGGATAGGCAACGTTTCGGAACGGGTCCCTTCTTTTCAAGCCGAATCAACGTCTGTTCATTCCCTCCGCTGATGCTGCCTGTCCCGCTGAGTTACTCCAGCGCTGTGTGAGTTCCTCCAACACTTTGTGTGTGATTTATGATCATGATTCCAGCATCAGCTGTTTCTTGTCTCCACATAAACTAGTCCTCAGCAACAGTGAGTGTACTAACCGGTAGATTATGTTGCTGCTGCCAAAACAACAGTTGGCAATGTATGCCCGGTAGATGTCACATTGCCTGGGAAACGAGGTTTCCAGGGAGACAGACGCAAAGTGCTGGAGTAACTCCGCGGGACAGGCAGCATCTCTGTACATTTATAAAGCATTACATTTTGGAACACAAGGAACTACAGAAGCTGGTTTACGAAAAAATACAAAGTGCTGGAGTGCCTCAACATGTCAAGCAGTATCTGTGGAGAACATGGACAGGTGATGTTTCAGGGGAAAGAAGGGTCTAAAGTTTGAAGAAGTGTCTCGACCCGAAACGTCACCTATCCAAGTTCTCTGGAGATGATTAATCTTCAACATTTCACTTCTGGTGCTCATGCCAACCCCACGGTAGACAAGAGTCACTACGGTAAACTCACGGGCCACTACGTTTTTACAACGTGTTTAAATGTTTCAAATTTTAACTTCAAGAGTAAATTTGACTCGTGGAAATTTTAAACATGTTTAAAATTTTTCAAGAGTTAACAAGTTTCCTGCCGTTAACGCCATGACACGCTAAGTTGCGTCCACGAGTTCCGACGTTCCCGCTACGTTAATTGTACGTGATTACCACGAGTTTAATTCGTTTTAAACTCATGGGTCGACTCGTACCGTGAGGCAGGGCTTTTTGGCAACAATGTCGAATAAGTCCAAATTCAACATTGGCGACTACATATAATACCGCAATTATACGGCCAAGCAAAGTAAATGGTGCGCTGGCAGGATCATGGCTCACATTGGAACCAAAATGTACACCGTCCAAAGACAAGAAGGACAATGCCGAAGGCATGATGACCAATTAAGAAGACGCGTTCCTCCAGCGAAGGCTGCGCAGAACCTGACCAGAAACAAGCAGTCGGACACCCCTGTGCCGAATCGTGTAGATACTGGAGTGCCTGACTTTAACGAAGTTCCACCAGACGAAGTCCCCGCCAATCTGCCTGTGATCCTTCGTCGATCGACACGTGGCAACCGTGGTATTCCGCCAAGGCGACTCATTCAGGAATAGAGACGTTCAAACTGGAAAGGGGGATTGTGATGTTTGGTGGTCTGTGTGGTGTTGGAGGGCCCATTGCTGCTTCTGTGCAGCAGGTGGCGCTGCACAGGACAAAGGAAGATGTTTTGTATATAGTTTTTCCTGTCTGTAGACAGTGTGAGTGTGCAGCCATTTTGAGTTGTCTTGCTGCCAGCATTGAGTAATGTAATAAAGACTTTTGTTGTACCTTGAAGACTCTCACCCACGACCACAATCAGTAAGGATTAATAATTCTCAACACCGTTGCCCCACATCATTGCTTTCTCAGTCCCCTAATACACTGCCAACACACTCACCACAGTGCTGCCAAATTCAGTTTTAACTCAGTCTACAAGTTTGCAGATGACAGCATTGTGGTGGGCCGGATCACAAACGATGATGAGACGGAGTATAGATAGGACACAGAGAGCTTAGTAACTATGGTGTCAGCACAATAACCTTTCCCTCAATGGCAGCAAAATGAAGGAGCTAGTTATTGACTTCAGGAAGACATGTCCCAATCAGCATCAATGGTGCTTATGTTTATGGGTTGAAAGCTTCAAGCTCCTTGTTGCTAATATTACCAAAGAACTGTTGTGAACTAACCACATTGATGCAACAGCCATGAAAGCTTACCAATCACTCTAGTTCCTGCAGGGACTGAGGAAATTGACATGTTTTCAATGATTCCTACAGATGCATCGTAGGAAGCATACTGCAAGCTTGCATCACAGCTTGGTTTGAGAGCAGCTCTGCCCAAGACCGCAAGAAATTGCAGAAAGTTGTAAATGTAGCCCAGTCCCTCACACAAATGAGACCTCCCACCATTGACTCCATCTACACTTCACGCTGCCTCAGTAAAGCAGCTGACATAATCACAAAGACTTGTCCCATCCCAGTAATTATTTCTTCCCTCTGCTCCCGTCCAACGGAAGGTACAGAATCTTGAAAGCATACACCACTAGGGTAACAAACAGCTTTTCCCCCTCGGGTTATCAGGTTTCTGAAGGGGCTGTCCCACTTGGACGACCTAATCCACGAGTTCTGGCAATTTTGCCTTCCACTCATACTTGCAGCATGGTCGACATGAGGTCATAGGAGGTCTTTGTAACTCTCCTTCATGCTCAAGAGTAGTCCCTGTGTACTCGAGGCCTCAGCTAGGTCGCGTCATATTTTTCAACATGTTGAAAAATGCCCACGAGTAAATAAAGGTCGCCATGGAAAAAATCTATACTTTTTTTACTCGTAGGTTTAGTCATAGTAGGTCGTACTAGATCTAGTAGGTCGGCATGTTAGTCGTAGGTAATCGAGGATAGTCGAACGTAGTCAAAGGTAGTCGAAGCTAGTCTTCAACATAGTCGAAGGAGGTCGAAGGAGGTCTTCTACATAGTCCAAGGAGGTCTTCAACATGATATTTTTCAAACTCTCCTGAACTCTTCTAAACTCGCCAATTAGGTCGCCCGTGGACAGCCCCTTGAATGGTCTTTCCATAAGCTTGGGTACTCTTCAATTCACCTCTAACCCATTGTAGACATTGCAGTTTGTCTACAGAACTGATGCAGTACGATGCTGAGAACTATATCCTGTACTCTGTATCTTTCCCCTTGCTCTGTCTATAGTACTTGACTTTGATGACTGTATTTATGTAATAGTGTTATCTGATTTGATTGAATAGCATATAAAACACAGCTTTACACTGTACTTCAGTACATATGACAATAATAAACCTAAACCCAAGCCATATTTCTGTTTCCTAATTGATGCAACATTTTTGTTCATGAAGTCTACGCAGAATGACCCAGGGACAGTATGCTCATTGGATTCCCAGCCAGGTTTGCCTTCATGTCACTGCACCTTCTCATGGTCAGGTTTGTGCTGCTTCACCAGATAATTTCCTTAAAATCTCAGAACGTTTCAAGTGAATTCCAGATGACATGCAAATTCCAAGCGTACACCCACGCAATCAAGTATACAAATTGTTTTAGCAATAACCATATAACCATATAACCATATAACCATATAACAGTTACAGCACGGAAACAGGCCTTCTCGGCCCTTCCAGTCGGTGCCAACCATTTATTTTCCCCTAGTCCCATCTACCTGCACTCAGACCATACCCCCCCATTCCCTTCCCGTACATATACCTATCTACTTTACTTTTAAATGTTAAAATCGATCCTGCCTCCACCACTTCTGCTGGAAGATCATTCCACACAGCCACCACTCTCTGAGTAAAGAAGTTCCCCCTCATGTTACCCCTAAACATCTGTCCCTTAATTCTCATGTCATGCCTTCTTGTTTGAATCTTCCCTACCCTCAATGGGAAAAGCTTATCCACGTCAACTCTGTCTATCACTTTCATCTTTTTAAAGACCTCAATCAAGTCCCCCCTTAACCTTCTACGCTCCAAAGAATAAAGACCCAACTTGTTCAACCTTTCTCTGTAACTTAGTTGCTGGAACCCAGGCAACATTCAAGTAAACCTCCTCTGTACTCTTTCTATTTTGTTGACATCCTTCCTATTATTAGGCGACCAAAATTGTACACCGTACTCCAGAATTCGTCTCACCAATGCCTTGTACAATTTTAACATTACTTCCCTACTCCTATATTCAATGCTCTGATTTATAAAGGCCAGCACACCAAAAGCTTTCTTTACCACCCTATCTACATGCGATTCCACCTTCAGGGAACTATGCACAGTTATTCCTAGATCCCTCTGTTCCACAGCATTCCTCAATTCCCTACCATTTACCATGTACGTCCTATTTTGATTTGTCCTGCCAAGATGTAGCACCTCACACTTATCAGCATTAAACTCCATCTGCCATCTTTCAGTCCACTCTTCCAAATGGCCCAAATCTCTCTGTAGACTTTGAAAATCTACCTCATTATGGACAGCACCGCCTATCTTAGTATCATCTGCATACGTACTTATCCAATTTTCCACCCCATCATCTAGATCATTGATGTACATGACAAACAACAGTGGACCCAACACAGATCCCTGAGGCACCCCACTGGTCACCGACTTCCAACCTGACAAACAACCATCCACCATTACTCTCTGGCATCTCCCATTCAGCCACTGTTGAATCCATCTTGCTACTCCGCCATTAACACCCAAAGATTGAACCTTCTTAACCAACCTTCCATGGGGAACCTTGTCAAAGGCCTTACTGAAATCCATATAGACAACATCCACTGCTTTACCCTCATCAATTTCCCTAGTAACCTCTTCAAAAAATTCAAGAAGGTTTGTCAAACATGACCTTCCAGGCACAAATCCATGTTGACTGTTCATGATCAGACCCTGTTTATCCAGATGCTTATATATATTATCTCAAAGTCAAAGTCAAAGTCAAAAGAGTTTATTGTCATGTGTCCCTGACAGGACAATGAAAATCTTTCACAGGACAATGAACAACCTCTAAGTATCCTTTCCATTAATTTGCCCACCACTGACATCAAACTAACAGGTCTATAATTGCTAGGTTTATTCTTTGAACCCTTTTTAAACAATGGAACAACATGCGCAGTACGCCAATCCTCCGGCACTATTCCCGTTTCAATGGTTCCAGTTTAGCTATAGTTTAGCAGTGTTTGAGATTTACCAGGATGGCATGTAGTATATTGTTCTGAAAAGATTGAATAGATTAATCCGTTATTAAGAAAATGGGCATTTAGAACACAGAGCATGCGTAGAATATAAAACAGTGCACCACATCCGGAAGTGGCCGCGCTGCTTGGCACCTGCAGTCCGCCTGTTTTTTTCTTTTTTTTGTTGTCTTCTAGTGTTTGTTTTAGTAGAATTTTGTTTTATTAGGTTGTGTATGTGTGGGGGGGGGGGGGGGGGGGGAGAGAAACAGGGTTTTAATCCCTACCTTTGAGGGGATGCTTGTCCCCCGTCACCGTCTCCGACTGTGCTAAGGCATAATGGTGGAGCTGGCGACCTCGGAGCTGTGGCGGTGTTCGGCGGCGACCTGGTTTGGAGCTGCGGTGCTCCAGCGGCGGCGGCCCGGCTTAGAGCTGCGGTTCTCCAGCGGCGGCGGCCCGGCTTGGAACTGCGGTGCTCCAGCGGCAGTAGTCCAGCTTAAAGCTGCGGTGCTCCAGTGGAGGCGGCGGCCTGGCTTAGAGATGCGGTGCTCCAGTGGCGGCGGGCCGGCTTGGAGCTGCGGTTCTCCAGGGGCGGTGGCGGCCCAGCTTAGAGCTGCGGTGCTCCAGTGGCGGCGGTGGTCCGGCTTAGAGCTGCAGTTCTCCAGCGGCGGCGGTGGTCCGGCTTAGAGCTGCGGTGCTCCAGCGGCAGCAGCGGTCTGGATCGCCTCAGCGCAGAGGGAGAACTAGGAGGGATGAAGACAATGACTTAAGACTTTTGCCTTCCACAACAGTAAGGAGGTGCGTGGTGAACTAATTGTGGTGGATGTTGAATATGTGTTTATTGTGTGTTTTGTTTTTTTTATTATATGTTATGACTGCATGGTAACAATTTCGTTCAGACTGAATGGTCTGAATTACAATAAAGGAATCTAATCTAATCTAATCTAATCACTGGAGCAGACCCTTTGGCCCACGATGACCGATGAGAAAAACCTTCTTCCCAGACAGCTGTGAATCTGTGGAATTCTCTGCCACAGAAGGCAGTGGAGGACAATTCACTGGATGTTTTCAAGAGAGAGTTGGATTTAGCTCTTAGGGATAATGGAATCGAGGGATATGGGGATAAAGCAGGAGTGGAGCACTGATTCGGGATGATCAGCCATGATCATATTGAATGGCGGTGCTAGCTTGAAGGTTCAAATGGCCTAATCTTGCACCTATTTTCTATGTTTCTATGTTTCTATCGACCATACCAAGTAAGACGAATCCCCTCTGCCAGCACATGATCCATATCGTTTCATTCGCTCCATAACCATATGCTTATGTAAAAGCTTCTTAAATGCCACAATCATATCTCCCTCTAGCATCACCACTTGTGGCACGTTCCAGGCACCCACCTTTCTGTGCAAATAACTTGCCTCACACGTCCCCTTTAAACTCAGCTCCTCTCACCTTAAAGCTATGACTACTAACTAGCCTTTGATATATCCAGCCTGGGAAAGATTTCTGACTATCTATCCTATCTTTCACTCATAATTTTATAAACTTCTATCAGGTCTCCCCTCAGTCTTCGGAGCTCCAGAGAAAACAATGCAAGTTTGTTCAACCTCAATGACAAATTTCTCACATTCCACCTCCTGATGGGTTTAATTCATGTTTGGCTATTGACTGACCTGGTCGTGATCATTCCGTATGTAAATGAAGAAAGCCTCAACTTTTGAGTTTGAGGTTTTTAATGGCAATTTAAAAGTAGACAACTTCAAGCTAAGGCCCAGCTGCTGGTACAACAGACAAACTCTCTGACATTGATTATTCATAAAAGTACCTCACATCATAATTACTTGAAGGAAACTTGGTTGAGTTTCCTGCAGGCTAAAATATTTCATCAGTTGTAACATAATACTGTCACTGGCTGAGAATAGATTCTTGACATTCAATGAAACTGATAGATCAATATGAATTTACCAAATGGTAGCGTCAGTATAGATGCTGGAATATCTTAGATGTTGTATTTTTGCATCATAAGCAGAGTGACTTCATTAGAGTCATACAGTGTGGAAACAGGCCTTTTGGCCCAACTTACCCACACCAACCAAAATGTTCAAAGGTTCAAAGGTTAATTTACTGTCACATACACCAATTGGTGTAGTGAAATATGAGTTGCCATTGCAGCACATTAATAGTAAGATTAAATGAGAACTTACCAGTTTGAAGTTTGATCCTTATTTTATGAGGAGTTACGTTGAGGGATTACGTGAAGAAGCCCCACCAGGCGCATGTGTGTCATACTTCAAAGGAGCGGCATGAAAACACAGAAAACAAATAGCCGAAGTAACATAGTAAGGCTTTTAGAAGACAAGAACTACCAGAAGATCTCTTAGATTATGAGTTATAGAAGGAACTGCAGATGCTGGAGAATCGAGGGTTACACAAAAAGCTGGAGAAACTCAGTGGGTGCAGCTGCACCTGCTGAGTTTCTCCAGCTTTTTGTGTAACCATCTTAGATTATGAGGGTGGGAGTGGAAGGCACATAATCCCTCAACGTAACTCCTCATAAAATAAGGATCAAACTTCAAACTGGTAATTTCTCGTTTAATCTTACTATTTTACTTCGGAGTCACGTGTGACTACGTGAAGACTTCAAAGCTCTGTGTTTTCATGCAGTAGATGCACTCCATACGACAATCTGCTTCGGTTGACACAGTAGTGAATAAATATATATTGAACATTGCTTCAAATTATTCAATAACTATTTTAAATAATAACAAAATATAATAACCCCTCTGTCCCGGGGGAAATTACAAACAATGATATAAAAGAAAGCAAATGAATTAAATGGAACCCAAAACAGCATGCCCAATGTTGATGCCGCCCTGGTGGAGTGAGATTTAAATACATGAGTGTTTACTCCAGCATAATTCAGAAACTGTTTCAACCATCTAGAAATAGTTTGTACTGACACTCTTTTATATGGCTTTTTGTGACTAATGAGCAGTCCTGTCTCAGAACCTCTGAGACTCCTTGTTAACTCAAGATATTGCGTTAAGTGTTTAACTACACATAACATTTGGTCAACAGAATATGCTTTAAAGGTCACCTTGGTTCCTGCCATTCCTGGCCTGCTTTGTTAAATTAAATCATAGACATAAAATGTAATGTCATCTACAGACAATTGCATGCAATCTATTCGTAACAATTGTAATGTTTGTACACGTTGTGCTGAAACCAGCGCCATTAGCATAACCACTTTAAGAGTTAATCTCTGCACACATAATGACGTAATTGGAGCCCATTGCCGAAGCAGTGTGTGAACTCTACTGACATCCCAGATTTCTGTATATCTAGGTTTAGGAGGGTTTTTGTTATAAATTCCTCTCATAAATCGGGATACCAACGGATGAGACCCGATAGGTTGTTGTTCTGAAAATTGCCCTAAATAGGAGGACAAAGCACTCTGAGCACTGTTAATGGCACTATAACTCAAGTGCTCATCAAAATGCAACTTAGCAAGGAACTCCAACACATCACATATGCTTGCAGTATGATAAGATATATTTGATTGTACATAGAACATTTCCCATATCTTTATGTGAACCACATTTCTTTTTTTATAGTGCTATCTCTCCAGGCTGCAGTGATAACATCCATGGTCCTGTTGGTCAATCCAAGGCCTTGGAACAGTCTGTTCAGAACCTGCAGACCAACAAATTAATACGGTCATTTAACGGGTGACTTTCTCCTGTAACCGGATGCACCAACAAATTACTGCAGCTGGGAATCGTCATGAATGGCTGAGTCATCATTCTAAGTACTAATGGGAACCATGGTTGTGTTGGCCAGTCTGGGACCACCAAAACGCCTGTGGCGGAGTCACGCTCTATTTTGGTGAGGCATTTCGTGATCAGAAAAAATGGAGGAAAAACATAAAAGAATGAATGCCCCCAATGTAACGAGAATGCATCCACAGCTACTGCTCCTGGATCTGGCACCCATGAAACATATTTAGGCAACTGGTGATTCAATCTGGATGCAAACAGATCAATTTCTGGCAACCCAAATCGAGTGACAATTGTTTGAAACATTTTTGAATTCAACATCCATTCTATATTGTCATTAAAATTTCGGGACCTATTGTCTGCCACCACATTGTCTACACCTGGTGGATAGATGGCTGAAACCCAGATGTTCCATGAAATACACCAATGCCACATGAGGTTAGCTGAGTTATCACATGATACTGATCTTGCTCCTCCCATGTGATTAATATATGCCACTGCCGTGGTGTTATCAATCTGGAGTTGAACATGTAAATTATTCATTTTGTAGCAGTATGCTTTTAATCCATAAAATGCCCCCAATAATTCCAAATAATTTATCCCTTGTCTGTGGAGAATCAAACCTTCTTGTTCATTCCATCTACCCCCACAGCTAGACTCGGTGTCCATAGCCCCCCATCCGAGAACGCTTACATCAGTCTGTAAGACCACTGAAGGTTCCTGCACCAAAATGTTATTGGTAGTTTGACTAACATTAATAATCCACCACTGCAATTCTGCTAGAGCTGTGGTTGGTAACTGCATAACCTGATCAAAAGGGCCTGCATGCTCTTTTAGTGCTTGTTCTCTTGCTCTTTGCAAATGTTGATAATGCAAAGGTCCGAACTGTACTGCAGGGAAAGCTGCCACCAATTTCCCAATGACCTTAGCGACTTCTCGGATGGAGGGATAAAGTTTTTGTGTGAGGCAAGTACAGACATTAGCAATATCTACAACCTTGGCTGTTGGGAATGTTAATGTCATAGCCCTTTGATTTGCTCCAGCATTTTGCGTTTTGCTCAGGATTCCAGCATCGGCAATTCCCTGTGTCTCCGAGACTGAATTGGTCACCCCATCCTTATGGGCCTGTCCCATTTTGCCGATTTTTCAGCGGACAGCCGGCGACTGTCAAGTTGTCGACAGTCGCCTGAAAAACCAGGAACTGGAACGCCGGCTGTCAGAGTGGATCACACACACAAACACATAGCTAAGGCTGGGGGCAGGGCAAGCGCTGTCTGAAATTCACATGGTGCAAAGCCAAGGTGATACAGACACACACCGCGATGAACAGGAAGGTTAAGATGGCTAGCACAGGTAAGTCCTTTAAAAGAGGGGAGAAAGGGGGAGAAAGAGTGAAGACACTTTTAAGAAGCCAAACAACTTTTAATAAGCCAGAGATACCCAGCTGCGAAGTTCGGCGGGCATTTAACATTACCGGTCAGTTATCCTTGGTTCTGAACACTGATTTCGTTTTTTCCCCCAATGAGCCAATGAAAATGACCAGTCAGCAAAGGCAAACATGTTGACAAATTTGCGGCGACGATACTGAGGCCGTGACTAGTTCCACAGGAACTCCTCGCAACCATGAAGGAGACTCACCAGAGACCACCAGCGAGCATGTGGCGACCATGTGGCGATCATGAGGTGAGCACAGAGTCTCCTGCACTCGCCTAAAAAGTCGCCCAAGTGGGGCAGGCCCATTACAATCAGGTGAGAAAAGAAATAAAACGTGGAATCTGGAAGAACACTGAGGTGAATGTGTGTGGCAAGCTTAATTCTCTCTAGTTTAGAGATTAAGCACGGAAACAGGACCTTCGGCGAGCTGACCAGCATAATGATCCCCGCACATTAACCCTGATCCTACACACACTATGGACACATATCCCAAGCCAATTAACCTACAAACATATATGTCTTTGGAGTGTGGGAGGAAATGGAAGGTCTCGGAGAAAACCCACGCACAGCATACCAACCCCGTACAGACGGCATCCGTAGTTGGTATCAATCCCAGGTCTCTGGTGCTGTAAGGCAGCAACTCTATCACTGTGCCACCGCGACCCTGAAGGAAATGTAATAAAATAAAGAGGAGGGGTAGTGCTGCAGAGAATGCAAGAGATAAAAATCAATTAAAGTCGGCGGAATAATGTACAGTGACTGTGACCATAGAGGATGTTGGTGGCTTAAATCACAATAGCCTTCATGCTGATAGGATTCCTGTACAGGAGAGATGGAGTCGGGAGTGAGCTTCAATGCAAGAGACTTGCTGACATCGTTCTCATTGTTTTAAAAGCATTTGGATATAGGCAGTGGATTTTTTTGGCAGGCAAAAAAATGCCAGCTGGCATATTGTTCCTTGCATAGTTTAGTTTAGAGATACAGCACGTTGACAGGCCCTTCAGCCCATCAAGTCCGTGCCAGCCAGTGATCCCCGCACACTAACACCATCATATAAACACCGGGAATAAGTCACAATTATACCCAGCCAATCAACCTTCGAACCTGTACGTCTTTGGAGTGTGAGAGGAAATTGGATCACTTGGAGAAAAGCCAAGCAGATCACGGGGAGAGCGTACAAACTCTGTACAGACAGCACCTGTGGTCAGGATTGAACCCAGGTCTCTGGCGTTGTTGAGGGTGCAACTACTGCTGCACCAGCGTGCCTTGCTATTGGTGTCTGTGGCAGATCATTGTCCTATAAACAGCTAAAGCTGTTTAAGAGCATGACCGCATAGTTTAATTAATACATTTTATTTTTTAAATAATATTTTTTCAATATTAATAAACGTAAAAAATAAAAAAATTTGTTTTTAATATTTTATATGTGTTAAAATAAAAGCATTAGATATTAGAAAGGGCAAGATGTGATCCTGTCCCAGTTGTAACAATTACCATTAGAAAGGCAGTGATCATTCAGTCCAGAAAAAAACAGATCTAGCAAGACTTGTTTTTCTAATGAAGTATAGAAACATAGTGACATAGAAAATAGGTGCAGGAGTAGGCCATTCGGCCCTTCGAGCCTGCACCGCCATTCAATATGATCATGGCTGATCATCCAACTCAATATCCTGTACCTGCCTTCTCTCCATACCCTCTGATCACTTTAGCCACAAGGTCCACATCTAACTCCCTCTTAAATATAGCCACTGAACTGGCCTCAACAACCTTTTGTGGCAGAGAATTCCCCAGACTCACCACTCGCTGTGTGAAAAATGTTTTTCTCATCTCGGTCCTAAAAGATTTCCCCCTTATCCTTAAACTGTGACCCCTTGTTCTGGACTTCCCCAACATTGGGAACAATCTTCCTGCATCTAGCCTGTCCAACCCCGTAAGAATTGTGTAAGTTTCTATAAGATCCCCCCTCAATCTTCTAAATTCTAGCGAGTTTTCTAAATTCTAGCAAGATAATAGTCACAGAGTGATGCAGCATGGAAACAGACCATTCAGCCCAACCTGCCCACACTGACCAATATCCCCATCTACACTATGCCTGCCTTTTATCCCATATCCTCTCAAACCTGTCCTGTCCATGTACATGTCTCATTGTTTAATGGAATAAGGACACAGACCTTCTTCATTCCTGTAGTGAAGTGCATCGAGGATTGATTCCCAATTAGATTGTATTTGCCCTACCATAGTATTCTGTTTCATTTACATTCTGCAATGGAAGTTTCCTTTAGATTGAGGATCCTTGCTTTTTAAAGGTTGTTTACTATGCGAGTTTGACGGCACTGGGCCTGTACTCACTGGAGTTTAGAAGCATGAGGAGGGAACCTCATTGAGATGCACTGAAGAGTTAAATGATTTGATACAGTGGACATGGAGAGGATGGCTTTCTCTCTTTCTTCCTCTCCCTCTCTTTCTCTCTCCCTCTCTCCTTCTCCCTCCGCCCCTCTCTCTCCCTCTCTCTCCCTCTTCCTCTCTCTCTCTCTCTTTCTCCCTCTCTCCCTCCCACTCCCTCCCTCTTTCTCTCTATTGCCCCCCTCTCTCTCTCTTTCCCTCTCTCTCTCTACACCTCTCTCTCTCTCTCTCCCTCACCCCGTCTCCCTCTACCCCCCTCTCTCTCTCTCTCTCTCTCTCTCCATATCTCTCTCCCTTTCCTTCCCTCTCCCTTTCTCTCCCTCTCTCCTTCTCTCTCTCCCTCCCCCTCCTTCACTCTCTCTCTTCCTCTCTCCCCTCTCTGACTCTGTCTTTCTCTCTCTCCCTCTCTCTCTAGTTCCATTTGCCCATGTTTGCCGCATATCGCTGAAAGCCTTTCTATCCATGTATTTATCCAAATGTCTTTTAAATGTTGTTATTGTACCTGCCTCCACCTTCCTCTGGCAGCTCGTTCCACACACACACACACCCTCTGCATATAAATGTTGCCCATCAGGTTCCTATTAAACCTTTCCCCTCACAAACAATCAAATTCATTTGTAACATCGTACCACATTGCATTTATTGAGGCTGAATATTGTTTTTTTCTGAACTCAATCAGAAAAATTGATTGAGAATTAGGCCATTCGGCCCATCGAGTCTACACCCGCACTCAGTCATGGCCGATCTCTACCTCCTAATCCAATTTTCCTGCCTTTTCTACATAACCCTTGACACCCATTTTATTCAAGAATTTGTGATTTTAAAATCGACCTCCACAGCCCTCTGTGGCAATGAGTTCCACAGATGAACCACCCTCTGACTAAAGAAGTTCCTCCTCACCTCCTTTCTAAAAGAGCGCCCTTTAATTCTGAGGCTGTGACCTCTGGTCCTAGACTCTCCCACCAGTGGAAACATCCTCTCCACATCCACTCTGTATTGAGATACAATAGACTTACAATCCAGTTTTACCTCTCTTTCTATCCCACAATCTAGTGACAGGAACATTCATTGTTTGAACATTAAATGGCAGCTGAAAAGAAAGCTGGTGGAACGCAAGGGTCAGGCAGCATCGGTGGAGGGACAGGACAGATGACGTTTTGGGTTGGGAACCTTCTTCAGACTGATGGAGGGGGGAGAGAATAGAGAGGTGGTGGTGTGGTAAAGCCTAGCTAATGGCAGGTGGATACGGATGGTTGGCAGATGGGTGGAGTTAGTAACAAAGCCTCAAGTCGGAAAGGGGACTGAATGGTGTCAGCTTATGCTCCTGTCCCACTGAGGAAACCTGAACGGAAATCTCTGGTCACCTTGCGCCCCACCAAAGGTTTCCATGAGTCGCCAGAGGTTTTGGTCACTCGCCTGGAGAGCCTCGACCGAAGCGTGAGCTGCATCTACCGACCAAAGATCCTGTAGGATCTTTGCTACCGACCACACACACACACACACACACACACAAACCCATCACGAAGGTGGGGGCCAGGGACAGCGGAGGAGCGCTGTCTGTACGATGAAGAGGAAAGTAAACGGCTGCCACAGAGCACGGTAATGCTCCTGTCCCACTTAGGAAACCTGAACGGAAACCTCTGGAGACTTTGCGCCCCACCCAAGGTATCCGTGCGGCTCCCGGAGGTTTTTGTCAGTCTCCCTAATGGTCAAAAGTGGATTCCGCTTCTTCTATGTTCCGTCGATTATTTAAAAAAATTCAAAACCGGCCGCGACTAAAAATAGGTTGTCGTTTAAAAAATCGGTAATTTTTTAGTCGAAGCCGTTTGCGATGTTAGTTGAAGGTGGTTGCCGGAGGTTGCAGGTAGTGGAAGGTAAGACCTTTTTTCCACCCAGTTTGATTCAACCAGGGAACCCATCAAGGCTACTCCACCATTCAATCATGGCTGACCTATCTCTCCCTCCTAACCCCATTCTTCTGCCTTATGGCACCCGTACTAATCAAGAATCTGTCAATCTCTGCCTTAAAAATATCCACTAACTTGGCCTCCACAGCCTTGTGTGGCAAAGAATTCCACAGATCCACCACCCTCTGACTAAAGAAATGTCTCCTCATCTCCTTCCTAAAAGAACGTCCTTTAATTCTGAGGCTATGACCTGCAGAGTGGTGATGAAATAGGGCATATAAAAGGAAATTAGGGAACTGGGCTAGACGTGGGTGATGCGTATACGGAGAAGGGGGGAGCAGGGTGACTTGTGGTAAAAGATGGTGGGAGAAATGTGTGTGCACAGGGGTAGTTGGGAAGTGGTGGTAGGGGGAGGGAAAGAGGGAAAGAGGGAAAGAGCGGGTGGTAGTGGGGTGCTACTTAAAATTGGAGTAAACAATGTTCATACTGTTGGGTTGTTGGCCACCCAAGTGGAATATGAGGCTGGAGTAACTCTGCGGGTGAGGCAGCATCTCAGGAGAGATGGAATGGGCGACATTTCAGGTCGAGACCATTCTTCAGACTGATCATATGAGGTATTGCTCGTCCAGTTTGTTTGGGACTTCACTTTGGCAATGGAGGAGGCCAAGGACGGGATGTTTTGTACGGGAATGGGACGGGGAGTTAAAATGGATTGAAGTGGAGGTCCAGCAGGTCTTGGTGGTCTGAGTGCTAGTGTTGGGCAAAGTGATGGCCTTGTCTATGGTCTCACCGTTGTTAACAAACACGCGCATTCTTTCCTTCTCTGATTTTCTTTTGTTTTCACCTCTCTCCTTTGTTAATCAATCCACCAATCTGCCAATCCCCTCCCCCCCCCCCCCCCCTCACTTGTATCCGCCTGTCACTTGCAAAAGTTAAAAACAAAATGCTGGAGTAACTCAACGGGTCGGGCAGCAAGTCAAGGGTAAAGGAATAGGTGCCATTTTGTGTCGAGGCCCATCCTCAGGCTGAGATTCCCACACCTCCCACCACTTTGCTTTCCCTGCATTCTTCCCCCTCCTCTTTCAGTCTGAAGGAGAATCCCGGACTGAAACATCAATTGTGCATTCTCTCCGGGTGCTGCCCGACCCGCTGAGTTTCTCCAGCACTTTGTTTTTGCTCAGGATTCCAACAACTAGTGTCTCCTTTGTCCCTGTCCCACTTAGGCAATTTTTTAGGTGACTACAGGCGACTAGTCTGTCGCCACATGGTCACCAGGGTGTTGCCTGTATGGTCGTGAGTCGTCTCCTCAGTCGCCCAAAGATTTGTAGCGGGTTTCTGGTCGCTGCTGGATTTTGAAATGTTCAACACTTTTCGGCGACAGTTGGCTTGACGCCAACGAGCGTAGCTTGACATTTCCTGACGTAGGTGCTGTCATAGGTTGTCGCCGGGATGATGTAGGTTGTCGCTGGTTGCTGACTTCGGTGAATCCCATTGGCGACTGCCTACATCAACCTACGTCAACTGGCGACAGGCACCGGCGACTGAATTGTCTTACCTTGTCGGGGCTTGTTGCGGGTGGACGCAGGCGTGGTCGTAGGCGTGGGCGTTCTAATGGGTCGCCGGTTGTCAGTAGCTTGCCTGTTTGTGTCCCCAAACAGCAGCTGAACCCACTTCACTGACAGTACGAACCAAAAAAATGCTAGTTTTCCAGATAACTAGATTATATCTCATCAATAAATCAATATGTGAGCCTGTTTACAAATCTCTGATGAATGGCAACAAATCCTCATTGCATAATTCCCGATTGTCTCATTCATGTTTAAAGGCTGAGTACTTTGTGTCCAAATAATGTATAATTATTTGTTTTGTATTTTATGATAGTCAGACGTTGATATTATTAATCTTTTTAATTCTCCTCTTTGTACTATCTTTTGGCCTACCTTTCAGTATTTCAGCATTTTTATGTCTTTTTTCTTCAGATTCCCATTTTCCTTTCTTTCTTATTTCACTCATGGATGCCTGGAATCGTTTTTCAAAGGATCTTGGCTTCACAGACCAGTCCAGCAATTGTTCCCTCACCCAAAATCCTCCTGAATAATGGCTGGCTGAAGTAGTGCAGAGGAATGTTAGTCACATTTCTGAATACACATTAGTCGGGAGCAGAGAGAGAGGGAGGGAGATAGGGAGAGATTGGGGGCAGAGGAAGAGCGAGGGAGAGAGAGAGAGGGGGAGAGAAGGGATAAAGAGAGAGAGGGTGAGAGCGAAGGAGAGAGGGAAGGTACAGCATGCAAACAGGCCCTTCAGCCCACAAAGATCGCGCCGACCAATGATCACCTGTACACTAGTTCTATCCCACACACTACAGACAATTTACAGAAACCAATTAAGCTACAAACATCTGCATCTTTGGAAGTAGAGCAATTGTTTTTTTTTATAATAATCCGGTGGTCTTTGATTATTGCTCCAGCCTTGTATTCCTGAGTTAAAATCTAAGTTAAATGTTCTTATATGTTTTGTTTGTGGTGAAATAGATTTCTATACAAATGTGTAAGAAGGAACTGCAGATGCTGGTTTAAGCCGATGACAGACACAAAAAGCTGGAGTAACTCAGCGGGACAGGCAGCATCTCTGGAGAGAAGGAATGGGTGATGTTTCAGGTCGAGACCCTTCTTCAGACTCAGATTCAAATGTATAGATCACATATAGACATTTCGCGGTTTATTTTTATATTTTCTCATGATTTTCTTAGTTTAGTTTTTATTTGGCTGTACCCTTATTTTCTCATCCTTCAATCTTTCCTAACCTCTTGGTCCTGAACACTATGCTTCACAAGCCGACTTTGCTTCAAAGAGATCTCTTTGTGTTCCTGATCATGTATCTCACTGCCGGGGTCATGGTTGCTCAGGTGCTCTCCTGTTGTTACATCGGACGTTGTTCTGGTCCATTGCCCAGGTGAGATTCCCAGACTCATCTGTCTCCACCAGGTACCAGTACTTTGTGTGTGATCACGACTTGCTCAGATGCAAGTTACTGTTAAATTCCTCTCCTATCAGATAATGTGTCCTCTTGCCCAACCTCACTGGACGATGGTTCACGGGACAACCGGATGGAGGCGGCAGCAGCAATGGGTCTCTATGCCCAGCTGTAGTTGGGACTGCGAAATGGCACCACAACCTGGCGACTCTTGCATATAGACTCAATGGGCTGTTTCTATGTATTCTGTGTGGCCATAACCTTCAGACAGCTTAGCATTGCTTGTCCTACTGATGGGAAGGAACTGAAGATGGGTGTCGACCCAAAGCATCACCTATTCCTTTTCTCCAGAGATGCTGTTTGATCCATTGCTGGAATAACTCAACGGATCAGACAGCATCCGATTAAAGATAGTGTGCTGGTCGCTGATTAGATAGATGGTAGCTCAGGGCCGCTCTCTAGTTGGTGAGAGGATTGCTCAGTAGCCTGATAACAGCTGGGAAGGAACCGTCGCTGAATCTGGAAGATGTTTTTTCACACAGTAGTATCTCTTGCCTAATGGGAGAAGGGAAAAGATGGAGAGGGGTGAGACTTGTCCGTGATTATGCTGGTGGCCTTGCCTAGGTAGCATGAGGTGCAGATGGAGTCCATGGAAGGGAGGTTAGTTTGTGTGATGATCTGGGCTGCTTCCACAATTCCCTGCAATTCATTGACCTAGGACCAACCTTGACCTCCTGTGCTCTCTGTGTATGTCCATGTCAGCCTTGAACATATTCAATACTGAGCCTCCACGGTTTTCTGGGACAGAGTTTTAAAGTTGAGGTCCCTGGGGATGGTAGAATGGCCACTGTTGTTCCTTTGTTGAAGAAGAGAAGTAGAGAGCAGACAAGAAATTACAGGCCAGTGAGCCTCACTTCAGTGATGGGTAGATTGTGGAGAAGATACTTCGGGACAGGATTTACTCACATTTGGAAAAGAATGGACGTTCCCAGCAAGCCATGTCTTATGAACATGATTAAGTTTATTGAGGATGGCACAGTGGAGCAGTGGTAGAGTTGCTGCCTTACAGCACCAGAGAACTGGGTTTGATCCTTACAATGGGAGCTGTCTGTATGGAGTTAGTACATTCTCTCCATGTCTGCGTGGGTTTTTTTCCAGGTGCTCCGGTTTCCTCCCACGCTCCAAAGAGCTTCGGTAAAGATTGTAAATTGTCCCTGGTGCGTAGGATGGTGCTAGTGTACAGGGATCGCTGGTCAACGCGAATTCGGTGGGACGAACGGCATGTTTCTGTGCTGCCTCTGTAAACCTAAACTAAACTAAACTAAAGGAGGTGACAAAGGCGATTAATTATGGTATGACATGATAGTGGATGTTGCGTACGTAGCTTTTGTTAAGTCATTTGATGCAGCTCCTCAGGACAGGCTGTTCCATAAGAGTAAGTTACAGCTCTGGATGGAGATTCTTAGTCCGCATAGATGAGTTAAGCCAAAGGGCCTGTTTCCATGCTGTATTATTTTGTGACTGCATAAAGGGCCTGTCCCGAATTCTCCCGAGTTTTCAAACTTGCAGAATGTTCGTAACAAGTCCGTGGATATATCATAGCAGCTCGTTATACCAGCCGTAGGTACTCGGGGCTATTTCTTAACTCGTGGACATTTTTCATCATGCCGAAAAAACGTTCCGACTTGCCTGATGCCCAGAGTACCTACGGCTGGTATAACGAGCCGCTACGATATATCCACGGTCTCCTACGGACTGGTTACGAACATTCTGCGAGTTTGAAAACTCGGGAGAATTAGTGAATAACTCAGGAGAATGCGTGAATAACTCGGGAAAGTGGGACAGGCCCTTAACTCTATAAGGCGATGAACACTTGGATTTCCCTCAGGTGCTCTGATACCCTCCAACATCTCAGAGACGTGTGGTGGATACTCTACTTGGAATAGTGCATGAATGATGGATTCTGAGTGGAGTTGATGGGAATAAATGGCACAAATAGATTTCTCGTGCAGCTGACATGGCCCCCTTCTATGATGTAAGGAAGAATGGAAATACAGAATTTATTTAATCATAAATTCTAAAGTTCATAAGTTGTAGGAGCAGGATTTGGCCATTTGACCCATCTAGTCTACACCGCCATTCAATCATGGCTGATCTATGTTTCCCTCTCAACCCCATTCTCCTGCCTTCTCACCATAACCATATAACCATATAACAATTACAGCACGGAAACAGGCCTTCTCGGCCCTTCCAGTCCGTGCCGACCATTTATTTTCCCCTTGTCCCATCTAGCTGCAGTCAGACCATACCCCGCCATTCCCTTCCCGTCCATATACATAACCACCAACTCCCTTTACTAATCAATAGCTGCTGCTACTACTATAAGTAATCATGCTACTTTGAAAATATTCAGAGCTGCATTAAAAAAAAATCCAATGTAAATATGGCGGCATGGTGATGCAGCGGTAGAGTTGCTGCCGCACAGCGCCAGAGACGCATGTTCAATCCTGACTACGGGTGCTGTCTGTACGGAGTTTGCACGTTCTCTCCATAACTGTGGGTTTTCTCCGAGATCTTCGGTTTCCTCCCACACTTCAAAGACGCACAGGATTGTAGTTTAGTTGGCTTGGTATAAATGTAAATTGTCCCCAGAGTGTATAGTATAGGGTTAATATGTGGGGATCACTGGTCGGTACAGACTCAGTTGTCAGAAGGGTGCTGTTTCTCTAAAACTAAAAGTTACTTTTTTTTTAACAATTTAAATATTAACGTTTCACAGCTGTTTAGTTTGTTGGGGCGCAGCTAGGTAAATAGCTGTCTATGCTCTGGGTCAAGTCCTGGTCAATACTCACCTCATCTCTCCAGTGGTTTATTTTGTAATGGATTAATTGAAGTAATCACACCATTCCAAACCCAGCACAGCCTAATTCTGTTGGCAAGCCAACAATAAGGTCTTAATGCAGCCAAAAAAAAATCAACTGCAGGAGTAATTATGCATTGGAATCCAGAGGATGAGATATGTGGACTCTGATTAATTTGATTGAAAATTGATTTTTAAAAATTGGATTGAAGATAAAATGGCCTTTAAATCTTTTCAATTTGCAGCAGATAAAATTAAGATTGTCACTAACTGTATTGAAATGCCTTGCACACCGTGAATGCATCCAAATTACAATCATATTATTTTGCAGAACAAGATAATATTTCTTTAAAGCAGTTCTAAAATTTCAGACTTATTTCAGAACAAGTTTTGCATAAAGAATCACCTTCAACCATGATACATCTTTCACACCGACCTAAGTAAATCGACTTGGAAATGATCTTAAACTGGCTGCATTAGCTGACATTTTATAAATGAAGACAAAATATTTAGAATCAATCAATGTGTGGTTATTAGATTAAGAATAATATAAGCATTTTATCTCTGAAAATTTTAACTTTTACGGCACAGTGGCACAGCGGTAGAGTTGCTGCCTTACAACTTCGGAGACCCTGATTCGATCTTGACTACGGGTGCTGTCTGTACAGAGTTTGTATGTTCTCTCATGACCTGCGTGGGATTTCCCCGAGATCTTCAGTTTCCTCCCACACTCCAAAGACCTACAAGTTTGTAGGTTAATTGGCTTGGCTTAAATGTCAATTGTAAATTGCCCCTAATGTGTGTAGGATAGTGTAAGTGTACAGGGATCACTGGCCGACGTGGGTCGAAGGGTTTGTTTCCGCACAGTATCTCTAAACTAAACTAACCTAAAATAAACTAAGCATGAAATGTGAGCTTCTAAGCTCCTAAGATAGATTTTAGCAATTTCAAATAAAATGTGTGTTTTCAAATACTTTTTTGCCAACAGGTTCGATTAACAGAAGTAACCTTTAATCTTATGATGAAAATACTGTAACTTTTGTGAAGT
The DNA here is from genome assembly GCA_963514005.1 of Raja brachyura. Next base: position 4,778,313 of record OY740809.1, on the reverse strand, counting down.
CTTCGAATGTTATTAAATCTATACAAACGTAAAGGCATCTATTAATTTCTAATGACATTTTATTAATTTTAAAGCAATCCATGGAATACAATATTCTATTAAGAATCATGAAATGATTAATTGAATAATTCGTAATTTATCATTTTCAAATATCGTTCCTTTTACGTTAATTTCCGATTGTAAGATTTACTGAATGTTAGGTTAGATCTATACAGAAATAAAATTAACTCAACCATCCCAGTGTTTGCCCTTTGCTTAATCGTTGATTTATTTCATTGACACAACAGCATTCTTAATTCAAACGTCATGAAACTAATCAAAATAAGAAGCATCTAATGGATTTTGAAACTCATTTTCAGTAATGTCCAATATAAAATAGTTCTATTCTTGCTTGAGGGTGGGAAACTGTTGGACTACAGATAGTTCATAGAAAATAATATTATATGATACTTTTAGTTTTAGAAATACAGTGCAGAAACAGGCCCTTCGGCCCAACATGTTCGCACCGACCAGCGATCCTCCCACATTTTAACACCACCCTACACACACTATGGATAATTTTACATTTACACAAAGCCAATTAACCAACAAACCTGTACGTCTTTGGAGTCCGGGAGGAAAAGGAAAATTGAGGCGGCACAGTAGTGCAGCGGTAGAGTTGCTGCATTACAACGCTTGCAGTGCCGGAGATCCGGGTTCAATCCCGACTAAGGGTGCTGTCTGTAACGAGTTTGGACGTTCTCCCCATGGCCGCGTGGGTTTTCTCTGAGATCTTCAGATTCCTCCCACACTCCAAAGACGTACAGGTTCCTCCACCAGGGGCGCTGTATGATGGCAACCTCTGCCCATAGTCTGTTTCTTATTTTTAGTCTGTTTAAAAGTATATTTTTGGAGGTTTCTTAGTCTTATGTGGGGGAGGTGGGGAGGGCAAGGGGGAAACCTTCTCTCAGTCACTTCCTGGTGGAGGATGTGACTATTCTCCAAGTTGCTCCTTCGCCCCCCCGTCCCCTCCCGGCCTACCATCTGGATTGGCACGGCCTTTCCTGCCAGAACTTCAGCGGCGGCGCAGCACTGATTTACCATTGCGGAGCGGGCGATGCCTTACCGGGGATTGCCGTGATAAAGCTCTGGAGTGTTGGGTCTGCTACTTTGACATTGTGGAGCTGTGGTTGCGGAGTTTCTAGCCGAAGGCGGCGCTGACATTAACATCATGGTGTCCTGGGATCCCTTTGCCGAGGGCCGCCAGTGTTGAATCTCCACCCAGTTCGGCCGGTGGAATTCGTGAGCCGGTAAGAAGTGGCCGATTCGGAAACTCCAAGCCGCTGAGTGTGTTCTTCTGTTCCGATGCCGGAGCTCCGATCATCCCGGCGAGAGGGCCTGAACATCGGGCCGCCGTAGTGGCGCCAGCGGAGATCTCAAAGGCCCCGACCACGGGTGTACAAAGAGGAAGATGACTGAACTTTAGTGCCTTCCCTCACAGTGGGAAACGTTGATTCCGCTGTGTGGGGATGTTCATGTTAAACTCTATCGTGCGTTGTGTTCTTTTTTATTCCTATGGCTGTGTGGTGACTCAAATTTCACGGTACCAATTGGTGCATGTGACAATAAATGTAAATTTGAACTTGAAAGGTTTGTTGGTTAATTGGCTTGGTATAAATGTAAAATTGTGTGTAAGATAGTGTTAGTGTGCGGGGATCGCTGGCCGGCGTGGACTCGGTGGGCCGAAGGGCCTGGGTCAGCGCTGTATCTCTAAACTAAACTAAACTAATCTCAGAGGAAACCAATGCAGGTCATGGGGAGAATGTCCAAACTCCTTGCAGACAGTACCCATAGTCAGGATTGAACCTGGGTGTCTGGCGCTGTAAAGTAGTAGCTCTTCCACTGCACCACCGTGCCGCCCTAATCCCCTAATACTCTGTCCAGTTTCAATTCAGTTTAGTTTGTTGTCACGTGTATCCAGGAAAAGCTTTTGTTGTGTGCTAACCAGTCGGCGGAAAGACAATACATGATTACAATCAAGCCATTTACAGTGTATAGATACATGATAAGGGAATTATATTTAGTGCAAGGTAAAGCCAGCAAGGTCTGATGAGAGATTTGCCAAGGGTCACCAATGAGGTAGATAGGACTCAGGACTGCTCTCTAATTGTGGTAGGATGATTCAGTTGCCTGATAACAGCTGGGAAGAAACTGTCCCTGAATCTGGAGGTGTGTGTTTTCTCACTTCTGTACCTTTTGCCCGATGGGAGAGGGAAAAGGGGGAGTGGCTATTGCATTCACAAATATCAGGATATTCATTTTATTAGATAATTGGAACTTTAAATTAGTTTAGTTCAGTATAGCTGAATTTAGTTTAGTTTAGTTTAGTTTAGTTTATTGTCACCTGTACCGCGGCACACTGAAAAGATTGTATTGCATCCTAACCTGTCAACGGAAAGACAAAACATGATTATAATTGAGCCATCCACTGTGCACGGATACCTGATGAAGGGAATAACATGAATAGCGTTTAGTGCAAGATAAAGTCCAATAGAGTTCGATCAAAGATAGTTCGAGGGTCTCCAATGAGGCAGATAGCAGCTCAGGGCTGTGCACCAGTTGGTGATTGGATGGTTCGGTTATCTGATAACAGATGGGAAGAAACTGTCACTGAATCTCGTGGTGTGCATTTTAAAACTATGTTGGAGAGTTCACTGGTAAGAGATTATAAAGATTTCAAAACTGTACTCACTTTACATTGGTAAAATTACAAATATTAATCAGCTTTACCCATTTGTTCTAAAGTGAATTCGGAGTCAATGGTTGATGAATGCACAAGAGGTATAAATGTGGCTATAAATGTGTACATACATTTAGTAAACTTAAGGCATAACAGTATTTGTAGAAGGTGCTTTTCTTCCGATTTTGATTTTCTTGACTTCAGTGGAAGTACATTTCAGGAGCAGGTTCAACAAGTAAACAAGACCACTATGTACGATTCATCCTCGAGGCGGTTGTATCAATTGATAAAGAAAAGAATGGTGTTTCGCGTCATTTATTGAACACATGATACTGATGATAAACAAAGGAAAGTCATCGAGGTTGTCTGACTTTCACCATGTAGATTTAGAGAAACAGGCGGCAAGGATTTTGTAGCACCTGCCAATCAATAGCAATAGCCCTTAATTGATCTCAAGGGGATTCTGATATAATCCATTTCAGAATAAAAAATAATGTTGTAGTGGTCATGCAGGGAGAGGTCATGTTACATGTAGGTTTGGTTGGTTTTTCAGTGCTGTAGACAATTTTAGGCTTAGTGCCCTGATTAAATTTAAATGTTGATATTGTATACTTTCACAGACTGATAACAGTGCAGTATTGAATATTACCCATTGTTGAAGGGATACACATATATGATTATGCAAATGGTAATCTCTCACAAGATAGCTATTGCACTATCGAGCTGGAGTTCAAAGTGGAATTAATTCCCTGATGGACATTTATTCACAAAGTAATATCTGGCTAATAGTTCATTATTTAAAACAAAATCATTCACGGTTTATGGAGTTTCTGATTTAATGGAATTATCTGATAATGAAATCTGCCCAGATCTGGCAGCACAGAGTCATTGACTAGACCAGTGCCGGGCTGAGATATGTGGCCACTTATCTGATGCTGGGAGAAATTAATACAAGGGCAACGCTCCCATTTAAATGAATGAGGAAAAGAGCTCTTTAGAGATAAACAAGTAGAGCATTTTATTTGGTCACTCCCTCTTCTCCCCTCTCCCGTCAGGCAAGAGGTACAGAAGTGTGAAAACGCACACCTCCAGAAGCAGCGACAGTTTCTTCCCATCTGTTCTCAGGCAACCGAGCCATGTGCTAGTATGGGTATTGTGGGCTGAAGGGATTGGTATCCAGAGGGCTAGTATGGACATTGGGGGCCAAATGGATTCTTGGGATGGCAGCTCAGTCACTCAAGCCAGATGTGCGGGCAGCTCATTCACGGCTGGTGGGCTGGCAGTTGACTCACGGCTATTCCTTGAAATTCCACTTCAAGCAGGGTGCAAGGCAACCAAATTCAAATGCAGTTTCCTACCATTTCAAGCAGGGTGCAAGGCAACCAAATTCAAATGCAGTTTCCTACCATTTCAAGCAGGGTGCAAGGCCACCAAATTCAAGTGCAGTTTCTTACCACTTCAAGCAGGGTGCAAGGCCACCAAATTCAATTGCAGTTTCATACCACTTCAACCAGGGTGCAAGGCCACCAAATTCAGGTGCCGTTTACTACCACTTCAAGCAAGGTGCAAAGCCACCGAATTCAAGTGCAGTTTCTAACCACTTCAGGCAGGGTGCAAGGCCACCAAATTCAAGTGCAGTATCCGACCACCAAGCAGGGTGCAAGGCCATCAAATTCAAGTGCAGTTTCATACCACTTCAAGTAGGGTGCAGGGCCACCAAACCCAAGTGCAATTTCCCGCCAATTCAAACAAGGTGCAGGGCCACCAAACTCAAGTGCAGTTTCCTGCCACTTCAAGCAGGGTGCAAGGCCACCAAATTCAAGTGCAGTTTCATGCCACTTCAAGCATGGTGCAATGCCACCAAATTCAAGTGCAGTCTCATGCCATTTTAAGCAGGGTGCAAGGCCACCAAATTCAAGTGTGGTTTCATGCCATTTCAAGCAGGGTGAAACCATCATAAAACCACTATAAAACCACACAAAGCACCACATAAACTGCACATAAACACCACACTCACAGTTCAGTAGACATTCAGTGTGTTCAGTTGATTCACAGCTCAGACAGTCGTGACCTCTCCCTCCCCCATCTTGCAGAGACTGAGCCACATCCACACTGCTGGGTTTTATAATCCCTTGCCCCTCCAACCGGAAGGGACGTGACCTTCATGGCGTGATTGACAGGGGAGAGATTCTCAACATTTTTTTAAACATTAATAACACTTTTACCTTTCAATGATGGGAATAAGCCTCTGCACCTGATGAGCGGTGGGAGAATGAGTAAGACGGTCAAAAATCACAGCCTTATGTGGTAGCATTTTTATCTAAAATCAACATACAGTGGAACAGGAAGTAGTCAAGTTTCCACCAACAGTCATTTTTGCAGTGCAGCATTTCAAAGCAGTTACCACCACCACCAACAGCCATTTTTGCAGTGCAGCATTTCAAAGCAGTTACCGCCACCACCAACAGCCATCTGTAAAGTGCAGCATTTCAAAGCAGTTACCGCCACCACCGACAGCCATCTTTACAGTGCAGCATTTCAAAGCAGTTACCACCACCAACAACAGCCATTTTGGAAGTGCAGCATTTCAAAGCAGTTACTGTAGATTGATGTTGCATGTTAACCAATCACACACCAGCCAGCATCTCTAACTCCACGCCATTGTAATAATTATACTAACACTTGTTTCCCAGCACGGACAGTTGGAGCAGCCAGGATGTACTAACAACTAATCATCCTTCATGCTGTTAAGTTCCAGTGCTGATTAAAGATGTATTTGAATCACGTACTGAGTCTGAAGGTCATTTACATGGTTTCAGAAGTGGGATTTTTGCTGTCTCATTGCAAGAAGTTGAGATTGGACCTGGAGCTCGGCGAATTCTTCCCATGGGCCTGACTTGCTGCCTGACATGCAGAGGCAAAGTGATTTAACTTTTTACAGTAATTGCATGATTTACCAAAAGCAGGGCAAGCTGATTGTCTGCTGTGTGAGTAGTTGCAATTTGGGCATTTCTTCTGAGGATCACCAATAGCCGCCTGACTAGCTCGGGTCATAAATCGCCTGTTATCTGTGTTGGTTCGCTGCCTAGTGAAGCCTGTCAGGTTGATGGTTTTGGTTTCGTGCGAACTGTCTATAGGGTCGATAAATTCTGCTGTTATGCATGCATGTGCTGCTTCATCTTGTGTCAAATCTGGCTGTCTCAGAAGTTCTGATCTGAGCTTTAGGTCACTAAATTTATTAACTAAAATGTCCCTTGTTAACTGATCAGTCAGCTGATTGACCGGCATATTTTGGAATCGGCTGCGCTGGGCTAAATACATTAAGTCTGAGATAAACAAGTCTACTCATTCACCAGGGAGTTGACGGTGAGAGAAAAACCTAGCCCTGTCCAAAATGTGATTTGAGGGCAGGTCACAGATCTGGCTAAATTTACGCAGCAGAACATTGGGGTCATCAGGAGATTCAGCTGGGGTTATTAACTGGTCGTTGGCATAGCGGACTGCTGGAGCATAGCGGAATGTTCTGGATCGCCGAAGGGCATCTGGGCCCGCAAGGTTGAGTAGGAGATTGTTTGTCTGGCCAGCCAGTTTTGATGATGGAGGAGAGCATTTGAAGCGTATCGTCAGTGGCGGTATGCGCGGCCAAGGTGCGCAGTTGCTTGCTGGAGATGAAATCAACACCGAGGACCATGAAATTTTCCTGTTCATAGGGATGTTGTTCGCAAGATGCCCGAGGTGCACGGGAGAGAGTGTCAGCGACGTGCATGTCCTTACCCTTAGTGTAGGTAATAGAGAAATCATACCACTGCAGCTGCATCATCATACGCTGCAAACGAGCTGGCGCGGTGTGGACGGGCTTGTTCAGGATTGTCACCAGTTTTAGGTGCAGCCTTTCTTCCTGGTTCACAATGAACTGGTAGTTCAGGATGGGGTTGTCGCAAGGATGACAAGGTAGTGATACCCTCATTGCTATGAGACGTTTACTTCAAAGAGGCACACAGCGGTCACCCAGGAGCCGACGCCACACTGGCATGTGCCCATAGTCTGTGCTACTGGCCGGGAATGGCCAGTTACATCTGGGACCGCATAGCCTCCTGCCCCGCTTGCAACAGCCTTGCGCCTCATCAGCAGCAGCAGCCCCTTCTGCAACAACCTCCACCAGCTCTGCCCTGGACGTCGCTGGCGGCAGACATTTTAGAATGGTGCGGAAATCATTAGCTCGTTCTAGTCGACTCCTTTTCTAATTGGTTTGAACTAGACCAACTGACCTCCCTCACATCGGAGATGGTCATCCAGAAGCTGAAAAGACACTTCTCTTCCTTTGGCGCTCCCGTCAGCCTGAGAACCGACAATGGTCGGCAGTTCACCAGCCACATGGTCAAGCTTTTCGCAGACCGATCGAACTTCCAGCACATCGCGAGCAGTCCCAAGTATCCACAGAGTAATGGACTCACTGAACGCGCTGTCAGAAGCGCCAAAAACTTGCTGGAGCGAGCACAGATTTCAAAGTCAGACGTTTATCTCGATCTCCTGAATCTCAGAAATGTTGCCAGGAACGGAACCCTGGGATCGCCGGCACAGCGACTGATATCGAGATTGACGAGGTCTCCAGTACCCATCGCACAACAGCAACTGCTCCCTCAGGTGCTGAAGCCTGCCACTATCCAAAAACATCTACAAGAGAAGCACGACATCCAGAAACGGTCATATGACAGTTCCAGCAGACCACTCAAGCCTCTACTTCTGGGTAAGGTCATCCACCTACGAACGTCAACTGGACATTCCCGACTGAGAAGCCACAGTCTCACCTTGTAGACTGTGAGCGAGCAGTATACTGGAGAAGTCAACAACACCTGCTTGCTGCGAGGGAGCCTCGACCACCGCCTGCTGGTCCCTATGCTCCACCGCTCCAGTTCCAGCCGCCTTTTGCAATGTCTACCACCCATCCCTGCATGTCTTGCATCCCTCCATGTCCCGCGGTCTCCACTAACCACGGGTCCTCACCCACTGCATGTTTCTCTTTTGGTCACCACAAGTTTCCACCGCGTCATTCTCACCTCCAGGCTCTCCATCTCATCTTTCAGGTGGGGGGGAGGAGGGTTTGGTGACAGATGTACTTGAAACACATACTGAGTCTGGAGGTCATTTCCAGTTACCACCACCAACAACCATTTACAGTTATCACCACCAACAACCATGTGCAGTGCAACATTTCAAAGCAACCACATTTTCATTTTCAAACCATATTAAGGGCACTCACAGTTGAGTAGACAGCTCATTCACAGCTCAGAGAGACGTGACCCTCTTGTTTCCTCCATCTTGCAGAGAATGAGTTTCGGGTTTTATAGTGCCTCCCCCTCGCACCAGCAGGGGCAGCAGAGAGAATCTCAACATTTTTTAAACATGAATAACTCTTTGATTTTTCATCGATGTGAAAAATCCTCTTGCCCTGCGCAGCGGAGGGGGACTCTGAGTAAGATGGACAAAAATCACAGCCATAAGTCGCAACGTTTTTTCAAAAATCATGAAACAGAACACATGAAGTGGTCAAGATCTTACTTTTAGTAATATAGATATATTTATGAATTAATGAATTAATTATTTAATAGTTTACATATGATACACATATATATGTGTGTGTGTGTGTATATGTGTGTATATATAAATATGTGTGTGTATGCATGTGTGCATATATATATATATAATTATATATATATAACAAATCATACAAAGACAAAAAGGATGCCCCCAACACCATGTAGTTTAAAGCAAGGCCCTCAATGAATATTTTCCTTCTGTATTAACCGAGGAGAAAGACAGGGCCACGGAGGAACTTGGGGCAGCCAATGGAGAGCAGTCAGTGTTATGGTCAAAGAGGTGCTGAAGGTGCTATTGTGAATGAAGGTATACAAATCTCCAGGGCCTGATCAGTTATATACAAGGACAACGTGGGAAACTAAAGAGAAAATTGCCTGAGCCCAGGTTGATTTTACATCCGTGATCCTGAGTTTCCAGCTGCCCACCATTTTAATTCCCCATCCCCTCTGATCTCTTCTGTGGCCTCCGGCACTGTAATATAGAGGCCCAATGTTTGAAAAGACTTGGTCATCTTCCGTCTCAGCATGGTGCCTTCGTCTAGACTCAGTATTGACAACATAAGGTCCCTCATATTTTCTGCCTGCACCAGAATTGGCCATTTCTGCTGTAAGTCCACCTACAATATTGGCCCTGATTCCCTCCCACCATTCTGGCAGCCTGACCTGTTAGGGATGTCCCATTGCCCTATATTTGTGTTTTTACATGTTACTTTTTATTGTCGAACATAATTGCCTCCTACTGCCCCCAATTACTACATTTGTTCCATTGTTGTTCTCTCCCACATTGCCCAGATCTCATCTGCGATTAATCCACACGGTGACCCTGATCTTGCCCTATCAAAGATATTGCCCATGTACCATCCATTACTTCACATCTTCTCTATGGCTTAAAACACGTTTTTTTGTTTATTTGCCACTCATGACGTTGAGTCTTTGACCAGACCTTTTTCTGACCCCACAGGTGCGGACTGACCTGTTGAATGTTTGCAGCATTTTCTGATTAACCTTGAAACGATAACCATTGGATTGCAATAACAGGAAAAGTGTGATGTGGAATATTTATGTCCAGCAACACCAGTGCAGAGACAGACTTGTAACGTATCAGATCAAAGAACTTTCTCATTACCTTAATTTCCAAAAACAGCAGCTGCTGCAAAACTGATATATTAACAGAACATTTAAAATAGGCAGCAGTTCCAAATATTCATTGTTTATTTTTGTTTACTTTTGAAACACTTTGAGATGTTCCATATAACTTCAATAAACTATTCTTTACATTTGAGTTCGGTCTTTACTGTTTTGCATCATCTGTTCATTGTGAACATTGACTATGGAAAGGTTGGCAGATGTTGCACTGCTGTTGTTCTGCGCTTTTCACCACCGATCGTGACAGAAGCCTCCTCGTGGCGATCCCCGGAAATGACGACACGCTGCACTGTGATGCACCGGGCGACCAATTCTGATAACATGTTGGACGACGACAGAAGCTGACAGCGAGCTACACGTGTCTGATAAACGAGTTAACGAACCACGATGTCCATTGTCGATGTGGAACTTCAACACAATGGAATTGTTCCCCAACCAATAAATAGCAGCAACAGCTGTAGATCCTGCACTCAGACACAGCTCTATCTCTTCTGAGTTACACTGAACAGTGACAATGAACTTTTCCTCGTGGCTTGCGAACCTGATGATTCGGTTCAGAGACCCTCAGACCTGTGGACCAGAGGATGAAGCAACCGCACGCCCTGACAATGAGAAAGACGTACTGGGTGCAAGTTATGAACAGCACAACACCACTCCAGCAGCAGCAATCTATGCATTGGAGAGTGGAGAAAACACAGCAGTTGGAGACGATGCAAAAATGCCTCAGGAGGTGGCAGGACCATCCAGGCCAATGGCAGAGAGTCAGCCTCAGTAAAGCTCTCTCTCTTTTGTCGTTCAATATTCATTAACCGAACTGTGGGAGATGAGAGAAGCCAAAGAACGTTCTGCCGAGGCAATGCTGCAGCCCAGGAAGCAACGTGACAGCGTGGAGCAACTGGCAGGGACAGTGACCCACATAGAAGCACCAACAAACGGGGAGAGCAGCATCGACAGCGCTCCACTTTCACGCACCACCACGTTTGAGCGCCCAGAACGTAAACCCGCCATCTTCCACCCCCCCATGACTAAACAGACATCAGTGCTCAAAGGAACAGTGAAGCAAAGGATCCGGTAGCAATGTCTAGCAATTGGATTCAGCGCATGGAGACCTGGCGCGATTACTTCCATATGTAAGTTAAAGAGAAGATGGTCAATGGAAAAAATGAGAGTGAAATCTTGTTTCTGTATCGCAGCTAATATGTTTTAGAGGTCCATACATTGTGCAAACACTCTATTTAATAATTAACCGATACAGCCCCGTTGTAAACTATTTTGATGATGAGCTACGTTGCTGATGGGCACATCGTTAATATTTTATCACTATTGTGCCGTTGCTCATGAGCACCCGACAAACTCCAACTGTCAAACCTTTGAATTCCAACCGCCTAATGGCCCTCCCCGTGACCGCATGATTGGTAGGCCCAGATCACGCCCGGTCGACGCGAGAGTTCAAGTCCGACCAACGAAGGTTCGATACCAGGCCGGAAAAATGTTTTAATTTTTTAATATTTTTTGGAATAGTACATAAGTAATAGTAATATTATTGTTTAGTATATAGTAATATTGTAGTGTATTGTAATAGTATAGTATTGCAGCAGCTGAAGTTTTTATCTATTAATTTCCAGTGAAAGGTCATTGATCTGATATGTTAAATGTCTGTCCCTACACAGATGTTGCTGGATGTAAACACTCCACAAGTCACGCATTTCCTCTTATTACATTTTACTGGTTATCATTTCAGGGTTCAGGGTTCTGCCATCACTTTCTGTACACTCTTGCACTGACATACTTATCCATTTTAATTCCAGATTGCTTTTATTTAAAGTGGCACAGTGGCATTGCAGTAAAGTTGTTGCCTAACAGCGCCAGAGGTCCGGACTACGGTTGCTGTCTGTGTGGTGTTTTGTATGTTCTTCCTGTGACTGCCTTTTCTTTGGGTGCCCTGCTTGCTCCCACACTCCATAGACGTGTGGGTTTGGAGTGTGTGAGGAAACAGAGAACCCAAAGACAATCCAGGCGGTCAGCTGGATGGGTGGCCACCTGGAACCACAGGGCCACTCTTGTAGAATGATCATTGGTACTCCTCAATCTGATCATTAAATCCGCACGTTGTTCCAATGTTGGGGAGACCATATTGTTCAAGCCAAGGCATTGATCCCTGGGATGGCGGGATTGTCATATGAGGGAAGATTGAAAAGACTAGGCTTGTATTCACTGGAGTTTAGAAGGATGAGGGGGATCTTATTGAAACATATAAAAGTATAAAAGGACTGGATAAGCTAGATGCAGGAAAAATGTTCCCAATGTTAGGCGAGTCCAGAACCAGGGGCCAGAGTCTTAGAATAAAGGGAAGGTCATTTTAGACTGAGATGAGAAAAAACTTTTTCACCCAGAGAGTTGTGAATTTATGGAATTCCCTGCCACAGTGGAGGCCAAGTCACTGGATGGATTTAAGAGAGAGTTAGATAGAGCTCTAGGGGCTAGTGGAGTCAAGGGATATGGGGAGAAGGCAGGCAAGGGTTATTGATAGGGGACGATCAGCCATGATCACAATGAATGGCGGTGCTGTCTCGAAGGGCCAAATGGCCTCCTGCACCTATTTCTAGGTCTATGTCTATGTCTATGTATATATTGCAACATTAGTAGTGTAATGTCAAAAGTGGTTTTGTGCTGAGTTGGGTTGTGTGCAGGGTGGTTCAGGAACCTGATGGCTTGTAGGAAGAATCTGTTCTTGAAGCTGGAGGTCACAATTCTCATGTTCTTGAGCCACCGTCCCAATAATAACAGAGAGAGGAGAGCGTGGTCAGGGTGATGTGGGTTATTGATGATAGTAATGGCCTTCTTTAGAGAGAGTCCTCTAAACCAAAGATCCTATAGCGGAGCAAGATAGGCCACTCCTGCGAAATGCAATGGGCTGACGTGTAATACGCAACGGAGCGGAACATGGGCATTTTTTTCGTCCATTTCAGTAACCGGACCCGACCCGACTCGCAGTGTAATCAATGTTGCGGGGAGAGAGGGGGGACAGTTTGTGTTTGTGATATAGAGCTAGATTCATAATTCTGTTAGTTCATAATTCTGTTAATTCTTGTTAAAGAATAACATTGAACTGGTAATTTTCTTTTTTAAATCATTTATTTTTAATGGCTCATAAGTTGTGTTTGAGTTGATTTTGTCGAGTTGACACTTCATTCATCTAATCACACGGTTCACAACTGCAGTATTTGGGAAAATAATAGCAATATGAAGATTCCAGTTGCTCTAGCCCTGGAATGTTACTTAATGTTTTTGTGTCTATGGAGTTGTTTCTCAACAATAAAATGGGTCTGGTCTTCCCAATAGCCAGAGAGTGGAATGAGATCTGTCTGTAATGGTGAGGTTGTCTAAATTAAGTGTTTCACAAAATTAAATGTGTTTAAGCAAGATTTACAAATGATGTATAACTTAAGCGAGCATACAACTGATAAGATTGTGCTGGAAAAAACACACATACATGAATGTGATATAGATGTATATAATAATACAACACACACATTTACATTTCTTCCGATTTTTATATCCAATGATGAACTTTATTTCAGACTAGACAAGGGACAACATTAAATAAAAAAACATTGTAAACCTCCCCGCAACTTCACTTTGGTGTCTCGGCCGTGCTGATCTGGACCAGACTCCCCGCACACTGTGGAAGGAACATCTTTTCACTTTTATTGTGATTGATTTCTCTTTTTAACACTTAATATCTGATAATGACACATCAGCAGCACATGGCACCAATATTGCCACGGCCGGTTCAAGCCCGGGGTGGTCGAAGCTGCCGAACTCTAGTCCAGCGAATGAAGCTGTTGCCGCGGGAGCTCCGGAAACACATTTTTTTTTTTCATATCTTTGGTCGGAAGCAAGATGGCAGAGGCTGGTTGATGAAATGGGTCTTATAATTGCCCATGAAACTGTCCATGACCGTACTATGCGTTTTTCGTGGGAGTAGGCCATCTTGCTCCGCTATAGGATCTATGCTCTAAACCACTGCTCTAATAAGTGACAAGAAGTGTTGTGGCGGCCACTGGTGGTGAGCCATGCGCAGTGCGAACCTTCGGCACTGAGGGGGGTCGTGTGTCTCGGTAACAGGAGGTGGAGGTCACAGGCTGGTCATGGCAGTATTTAAGGTCGGAATCGCGCGTGCACCGGTGTGGTTAGTAGGGAGTCATTTGTAGTGTAACCAAAGATTATTGGTTTGGACAAACTCCGTGTCCCGCTTCATTCATTGCCGGACCGCTTCGTGTCTCGCTACATTTGGTGACCCACCGACGTCCAAAATTGATATTTTGCAGAGCAAGATGCATGATGCCAGCGCCCAGGCCGCCGTTGCTGCCGACCAGCACCAACTCAACGCGGTCGCCCTGAAGACGCTGACCTTCTGGGCCGCTCAGCCGCAGGTATCGGTTCCAGCAGGCCGAGGCACAGTTTAATATTTGTGGTGCAACGACCGACGACACCCGCTTCCATTAAGTGGTTGGCGCGCTCGACCAGGAAACGGGCGGTTGTGTAATCCCTTACCCGCGCAACCTGCTGGCGGCCAATAAGTATGAAGGCCTCAAGGCGCTGCTTCTGCGCACCTTCGGTCTCAGTCGTCAGGAGCGAGTGTCACAGATCCTTAACATGGGCGGGCTCGGCAACCGGAAGCCATGCTCATGCTCACGCTCATGGACAGCCACCAGCCCTGCCTGCTGTTTGAATACGTGTTCCTGAAGCAGTCACGGGGCGACATCCGCCTGCTCCTCTCAGGGGTGAGTTTTGAGGATCCCCTGACACTACGGGAGTGCGCAGACGAGCTGTGGCTGGCCAGGCGGCAGGAAGTGAGTGCGCTGGATCGGTATCCACAGTGCCCTGGAAGGAGCAGCGGCCTAGGGCCATGCCCACCGGGGCCGCCAATGCTGCCCGCCCTGGTAAGTGGGTGCCCTCGTTGACCGCTGTGAATAGCAGACCCATACGGACGTATGCCGTCTGCACCATATGCCTGATCTTTGCCGCTTGCCACTTTACTGGCCGTTTACCATGGCCGACATATCCCAGCCGTTGCTGGGCGTGGATTTCCTACGGGCGCAATCGCTCTTAGTTTACGTGAGGGGGCAATGCCTTGTCCACACTTCTACGCCCAGATTTTGCCCGACTTCGACTTAGTAAGGGGCTAACATCAGATCCCCGTGTGACCAGAGGATGTGCCGAAGACTGCCGCCCGCCCTGGTAAGCACCTCGGAAACACTCTGAAGCTCTCGGAAAGTGCCTACGGAAGCCTTTGGGCTCTGCAGAACAGAGCCCACTTGCTCGTTCTTTCTGCGTCTTTTGAAGAACTGGGGGAAGGTGGTGACGTCACTCCTGGAAAACAGTGCCCAGCAGGCATTGCGTTGAAAACTGCGCAGCTTGCCGCAAGGAGCAAAGCCATTGTGAAGTCATCAGCTTGGTAACTTCAGCTCATTATCTTCAAAAAATATCTCAGATTGGTGAACAATTTTAATTAAAAAATTCAGGAAATAATTAATCACATTTTCAGATGAGGCGATTTTCAAGATCATGAGGTAAATCTCTACCAGAATATGTAAAAATTAGCGCGTCGGGTTTTCCAGGAGATGTGAATCACATATGAAAACACACACACAAATAAATACATCCACATCCAAGAACTGAGTTTTTTTATTATAATAGATGTTCCCTCACCCAGCATTTCAACTTGCTGGCAGAAAATAGTAAGATTAAATGAGAACTTACCAGTTTGAAGTTTGATCTTTATTTTATGAGGAGCTACGATGAGCGATTACGTGAATATAGGCCCACATGAATGTCAATCTTCAAAGCAGCGGTGTGAAATTACAGATAATAATGGTTGAACTGAATATAGTGAGATTAGAGAAGAGTAGAACTAATACTTCTATGAAGTTTTTTGTAACTAACAAACATTGCTAGTTTGGAGCCTTTCAGGCTCTGGGTGACCTAGACGTATTGTTGTAAATGTGTGACCACACATTACCATAGGTCCATGGGGTATGCGATGAAACTGGTTTGAGACCTAACGCCCAAGGTTTGTTCTGGTTAATTAAATCAAAACATAAAATATTATGTTATTAGCAGATGTAACCACCCTGTCCAGTCGCAATTTATGTAGTGAGTTGACCCGTTGCACTGAGGCCAGTGCTGTGAGGATAACTACCGTATGAGAGCTGGCTAAAGATAAGGTTGTAGCTGGAGCGTCCTGGGGAAGTAGTGTTAACATAACGTCAATGTCCCATACTTTCGTGTAACTGGGCCTGGGAGAACTTGTGTTAAAGATGTTCTATATAATTTTGGATATCAGAGAGTGAGACCCGAGAGTGTGAGTCCCACTTGCTGCAGCAAATATGATGAGAAGGCACGTTGGCACAGTTAATGGCACTGTAACTTAATTATTGTCAAAGACCCCTTTGAAAATGAACTCTAAGACATCAGTTATCCGTGCTGTATAACATGTAACGTATATTTAAACAAAAACGCTTCCCATCTGTTGAAGTGGAAATGTATTGTCTTTTGGTGCTTTCCCTGCACTCTGCAGTGAGAACTGCATGGATCGGTCTGACAACCCCAGCCGCAGGAATAGTCGTCTCAGACCCTGCAAGTCAACTAATTGATTTATCACGCAGAGGCTGGTTTTCGCGAGTCACAGGCTGAACCAGCAAAGTTTTATGTTTTGAATAACCATATAAGGTTCTATATTATTCCCAACATTAGCGGGAACCATGGCTGCGTATGCCACTCAGGCAGTTCAAAACGCCTGAAGCGGTATCTTGCTGGATTTATTGCAAGACCCAACTGATGTGGCAGAATGGAGGAAAGACATGCAAGAACATTCCTCCCCAGTGTGGCGATAATATATCTCTCGCCACTGTATTGCACATATTTTGCAACTGGTAAATGAGGCTGGATGTAAACATATCGATATTCGGTGTTCTATCGTGCCATAATGACATTAAATACTTTGTCATTCAACATCCACTCTGTGTGGTCATTGATTTCACGTGATGATACAATAGCGTCAAATGAGGTTAAGTAAACATCACAGGATACTTTAACTTGATTGCACCCATGTGACTAACATATGCCACCACCATAGTGTATCAACTTGGAGTTGAGCATGCAGATGATGCATATTCTCACAATAACATTTAACCTATAGAATGCACCTAGTGTTTATAGGTAGTTGATACCAATAACTGAAAAATTGGTAATTCATGCAAACCGCATTCGCATCCGTAACTGGAGATTGCATTCATAATTTCTCATCTTTGAGCACTAGCATCAGTTTGTAATTACTGAAGATTACTGACCAAAATTACTGGAGCAATGCTGAAACTGCCACCATTGTGACTTTGGTAGCTTCAGCTGGTAATAGCATAGGTAATTAATAATGACCTATATGGTACTTGAGGGGTTAATTATTTGCACGTTGTAAAGCCCAATTTGCATCACTGAAACACAGCTGCTATATTGCCAATTACACTTGATGAATAGAAGGCTGCTTAATAACAACAAGGTTGTTACAGGCTTCTGGTAATTCCATCTCTTGCCCCAGGGCAGAGTCCCTGTTACGTTGATAGGTAAATGTAAATCCCAATAATCAATAGTTCTGATTGGTATCAACTTAAATTTAACTGGATGGATGAGGGACCCCAATTTCTAGAAATATAGTTTGGGGCTGCAACTGTTAATTTTAGTAAAATACAGCGTTTAAAACATCATCCAGATAGGTGATAACAAATGTTCTTGAGCTCTGAGCAGCCCAAGCACCAGTTTTAGTAATTTGGTAAATAAACCTGGGAGCTGAATTACCCCATTTTGCAACGCTTTAACTGTTATCATTGACCCATCCAGATAAATTTCAAATATCTCCGGTGATCCCTGGGAATGGGAACTGAATAGCATGCATCTTTGAGATTGATGCTTGCCATATAGCTCCTATAGAAATCAATTGTTAGACATTAACAAAGTTTTCTATTTTGAAAGTCTATATTGCACATACGAGTTAAATCTGGATGAAGTGACATCCTCCATCTTTCACCCTGTCCTGAAAGGCAATCCTGTCCATAATACTGGGCCTGCCTCGAATGACATCTCTGGCCCCAATTCCAAGTCTGCTTGGAACCTATGTATGTTGTGCAGTGTAACGTAATCAAATGTTATTATCAGTTTTTTAAAACCCAGATCTGAATCTCATGTTATCATTGTCACTTGTACAAAAACACAAGTGTAAATATTACCAATATGTAAATAGTCCACAACCCCATGTTTTGGAAGAACCAGACCCGCCTACCTCCATGGCTATCGGTGGTCTTATGGTAAGCCCAAAGGCCGCTGATGCAGGTTCTTTTTCCCCTTGATTGGAGAGTAGGACTGGTAGGGTGTGTGGATTCCATATTTTCCCTGAGACCGGTTTGGGCCTTTGGCTGAAAACCTCATCATACTGAGCCTGCCTCGTAAGACAACTGTGGCCATAATTCTGAGCCTGCCTCAAAATACAACTCTGGCCATATTTCCGTGCCCAGCTTTCAAGCCGCCACCGGCTTCAGTGAACCGCTTACCCCCGATGGAGGCTCGCCATTGGTACCTTTGCTTCATCATCCTGGTCTTACCTGTGGGATAAGTCTTACCTAAACAGAGGATTTGGCGGCTGGTTTCATTTCCTGGATTTCATGCCCTCCGATGTCACCCTGATAGTGCTGTTCACTGCCGGCACTTGTAGCGTGTGGGAACTGTGGTCCCTTCCGGGTATTCTGCCAACGGCTGGAGACCAACTCTTCCGGCCCTTTGGCCCACCAGGTCCGCGCCGACAAGCGATCCCCACACATTAATACTATTTCACACACACTAGGGACTATTTATAATTATTCCAAGCCAATTAACCTACAAACCTGAACATTTTTGGAATGTGGGTTTGAAACCGGATCTCTTGGAGAAAACCCATGCAGATTATGGAGAGAACGTACAAACTTCATACAGACAGCACCCGTAGTCAGGATGCAAGGCAGCAACTCTACCGCTGCACCACCATGCCGCCCACCATGTCACCGAGCTGCTGGTGGCATTTAAGAAGTGTTAAATCAAATCAAATCAAATTTATTTATAAAGCACTTTAAAAAACAACCCACATTGACCAAAGTGTCCAGGTGAGCACTTAAATCACCTAGGCACATTCACAAGCTGGAAGATGGCATTATACTGATGGGTACCCACTGGTTAGCATGGATGTGGTGGGGCCGAATGGCCTTTTCCCCCCACTGCTCAACCCTATGTCAAAGCTGTAGAAGATCTTCCCTGAAAATAGATACAAAATTCTGGAGTAAGTCAGTGGGACAGGCAGCATCTCTGGAGAGAAGGAATGAGTAGCATTTTGTGTCGAGACCCTTCTACCGCATTCATTTCACAGGTGATTATGATAAAAATGAAAACATTGAAAACAGAAATGTTAGAAAACCGATTAATCAAACACAATGTTTGATGCTCCAAAAAAATAATTCATTCCACTTGATCAACTCGATGCATGTTCTATCGTTATCACGGATGATCCATAAAATGGAAGAAAGCCTCCTGTTGCTGACGAAAGTGCATCAACACAATGACAAGATTCGGTGCAAAAGAATAACTGGCACTTAATACCACATTCAATTCAAGACATGTAATCACAAACGTCAATGTGAGAGTAACTACACAAAAGGATAATTTACCTTAGTCCAGGACCAGTACAGATGTACAATAGAACAGGTGTTCTAACTTTTTATCACTCAAAAATTAATGCATTCTAAAGACTTTGAAATAATAAGAATCTTGTAGAGGTCCATGCGCTGTCTAAACACTCCATTTAATAATTAACCGATACAGCCCCGTCACTCACGAGTGCATCATTAATATTTAACTACAACTGTGCTGTCGCTCGTGAGCACCAGAGTTCAACTCCAACCGACTAATAGCCCGCCCCTCTGACCGCGTGATTGGTTGGCCCAGATCACGGCCGGTCTATGCGAGAGTTCGAGTCCGACTAACGACAGTTCGATACCAACATGGCGCAGGCCGTCAAATGACCCCCCCCCCCCCCCCCCCCACCTCAGAACCGGAGAAATCGAGGCGGTTAGACTCACGAGTGAGGCTGGCAGAGGTGAGGGGGGGTGCAGTCGTGACGGTGGACATCCTCTACGGCGGGACTGTGCCACCTGCACTGGTTTGTCAATGCCCGAGTGTGCCGGCTTCAGACACTTCATGGAGACAGTACTGTGCCTGCCGCCCATGTCAATGATGAAAGTCTTGGTGCCGTGTTGCAGTACCTATGCAGCTGGACATATTTCACCATTGACCACCATTGCTGGACCAGTTACAGGTGATCATGAGTCAGAGTATAGGAGGGAGATCAAACAACTGACCAAATATTGCCAACACAACAACCTCGCAAAGCCTTTGCAGTGGCGTACGGTGGGAATCGTGGCAAAGGAACATGTACTGCCAGTCCTGGTGGGGGGGTGGGACATACGTGGTAGGGAGTCCGTGGTGGGACGTTGGGACTGGAGACAGCGTGCCCACCTATTCCCTGAGGCGCGCCTGCATGGCCGTGGGCGATTCCTGATGTCCACGTGCCGCTGGGATGAAGTCCCCTGGGACCGTCAGCGGGACGCTGTACACCAGCTCGTTCGAGGAAATTGCCAGGTCCTCTTCCGGGGCAGTGCGTATGCCCAGCAGGACCTACGCCAACTCCTCCATCCAGTCTCGGCTCGTGCGCCATGCCGCACGTATCGGTGAAAACACTCCACTAGGCCGTTTGCTCGCGGGTGGTATGCCGCAGTGTGATACAGCTGAGTGCAAGGCAGCCGGGCCATTGCTGACCACAACTCATGGTTAACTGTGTGCCTCTGTTGGTGGAGATGTCCACCAGCACACCAAAGCAATGGGCAGTGAGAGCACGTGCACATGTTGCAGCGGAGGTATCCGAGAGCGGGACGGGTTCCGGCCATCCCATAAATCTGTCCGCGATGGTGACAAGATGGATGACATCCCCGGATGGGGGCAGAGGTCCAACAACGTTGACGTGGACGTGGTTGAAATGCCAGTGTGGCAGGGTGAAGTTCTGCAGCGGCGCCTTGATGTGTCACTGCATGTTGGAGGTTAGACAGGGGATGCATGTCCTGGCCCAGTTGCCGATCTGTTTGCACAACCCGTGCCCCATGAACTTGGCTGCCACCAGTGCCGTTGTTGCCCACATGGAAGGGTGAGAAAACCATGAACCATGTTGAAATTCCGGCAGCGCAGGCTGTGGGGATGATGGGTCTTGGCTGTGTGCCCAGATTGCACATTGTCCAACAGCAGGCCTGAGATGGCGGTGCAGTAGGCATCTCCTCATCCTCTCGCTGGGCAACTGCCACGGCCGTGCAGTCAACACCTGGGTGTTTGGCATTGAGGGCTGTGCGTGACAATGCATCTGCAACTTGGTTGTTCTTGCCTGTGATGTGCTGGACGCAAGTCGTGTACTCGGAGATGCAAGTCAGGTGACGCTGCTACCAGGATGACCAGGGACACCTTGACAAAGGCAAACGAGAGTGGCTTGTGGTTGGTGAAAACTATGAAACCCCTACTCTCGAGGAAATAGCATAAATACCGGATGGCCAGATAGAGCGCGAGGAGCTCCCGGTCGAAAGCGTTGTACTTCTGCTTGGGAGTTCTCAGGTGACGACTGATAAAGGCGAGGGGGTGCCAGCTTCAATCGATCAGTTGCTCCGCCTGCGGCTGTACCAGATGCGTCTACTGTGATAGCTGTTGGCGCGTTGGTCCGTGGATGTACCAGCATTGCCACCACCTCCTTGGCATTGTTGGCCAGGGCGTGAACATCAGTTGCATGATCCTACTGGCTGCTGGAACAAAACGGTGATAGAAGTTCACCATGCCAACAAACTCTTGGAATTCCTTCACCGTAGAGGGTTCGAAAAACTGGCGAATGTCCTCGACCTTGGTCGGGAGCAGGACCGCAGCATGCTAGTTCATCTGGTGACCGAGGAAACTGATGGAAGGGAGGCCGAACTGACACTTGGCCTGGTTAAAATCGGCTAAGATCCAGGCCTACTCGTTGTCGGAGAAGGTCACCGAGCTGAGTTGCGGTACAGTCAATTCGGAGGAGTGCAAGGCAATCGACTCAAATTGATGAGACGTTGACCCTTCACGTCGATACCAGGGAGTGCGCCCGGAGGAAATCGGCGCCCAGCAGCGGTTGGGAGACGTCAGCGATAGTAAAGGGCCACTTGAAGTGACAGTAGTGAAGGTGAGTGGGATCATGCGGTTCTCGTACGTCTTGATGTTGCTGCTGTTGGCGGCGGCCAGAGGAGGCCCCCTCTTTCCCAAATAAGTGTTGGCCCCCAAGCAAAACACTGACCTCTGCTCCCGTGTCCATGGGAAAACCGGCTGAGAAGGGCCGAGAAGACCTGTTTCCATGCTGTAATTGTTATATGGTTATATGGTTATATGGTTAAAACGCCACCCTGAATGATGGTCCCAGGTGTAGAGGAGGTGATGCTCTGGTCCTCTGCAGTAGCCACTACTAGCAGCCGGACAAGGCATTTCCTGGATGTGTACTGGGTGGTCAGCATCGGCGAGACTCGGAACCCCACCGTTGGTGGTAGTAGCACCATGTACCTTTGCCGATGTCGCTCGTGGCCGGCCTCACTGCCGCGCCTTCGGTGGAGGCCGGGACCGGCCACTTGACCCGCTGAGGCACCACCAACACCCGACTGATGGTGGCGCCACCCTGCTGTTTAGCACATCCGCACGGGCAGTCAGCCGACGGGGGTCGGTGAAATTGTTGTCCGCGAGGAGCAGGCGAATATCATCAGGCATCTGCTCGAAGAAAACCTGTTCGAACAGGAGGCAGGTCTTCTGTCCGTCCATCAAGGCGAGCATTTCATTCATAAGCATGGACGGCTTGTGGCGGCCTCAGCCATCCATGTGCAGGAGTCTGGCTGCCCTGTCGAGGCGGCTGAGACCCAAAGTGCGCAAGAGAAGCGTTTTGAGGCCCTCGTACTTGACTTCAGGTGGTGGCTGGCAAAAGTGATGGATTAGGCGCCCGGCGGTGTCCTGGTCCAGCGCACTGACCATGTAGTAGTGTTTGGTGGCATCAGCAGTGATCTGGAATGTGGAACTGGGCTTCAGCCCGTTCAAACCACACGTGGGGCTGTGATGTCCAGAAATGGGCAATTTGACCGAAACTGCTTTCTGCTGGTCTGGTTTGTTGGCTGCAAACATGATCAAATCCAAAATAGTCCGTTTTGGGTAATCGGGGTCACCACTGTAGAGGTCCATGCGTTGTGTGAATACTCTGTTTAATAATTAACTGATAAAGCCCCGTCAATCATGCGCACATCAAGTTAATATTTTACTATTACTGTGCCATCGCCCGTGAACACATCCCAGTTAAACTTCAAATGCCAATCCTTTGAATTTCAACCGCCTAATGGCCTGCCCCACTGACCACGTGATAGGTCGGCCCAGATCACGCCCGCTCCACGCAAAGGTTCATGCCCATCCAACAACGGTTCTATACCAAAATGGCTCAGCCTGTCACAATCATGAAATTTACTTTGAATGTGACATAGAACAAAATGCCTCGTGTGCAGTGTTGCATTCTTTGTTATCCAGCAAGCAGCCATTAATGCTGTTATTTTTCATTCAGTTTCCTTAGCAAGTTGGTGTCCACGGCAAGCTCATCATGAAGGCTGGCTCCGTCCTGGGGGTGGAGTTAGATTCATGGGAGGTGGTCTTGGAGGGGAGGATGCTCCTCAAACTGCGGGTCATGTTGGACAATACAGCTCACCCCTCCATGAGACATTGGTCAACCTGAGGAGCACCTTCAGCAACAGGCTGGTTCCACCGAGTTGCAGGGCAGGAGATCCTTCTTCCTGGTGGCTATCAAACTGTACAACACCTCTCCATTCTGTCGTCTACAATACCATACAATACTAGTTTATTAGCCAAGTATGTTTTGCAACATACGAGGAATTTAATTTGCCATACAGTCATATAAATAAAAACGAACGGAACACACAAATACATGTTAACATAAACATCCACCACAGTGACTCCTCCACATTCCTCACTGTGATGAAAGGCGAAAAAAATTTCAATTTCTTCCCTTATTTGTTCACCGCAGTCAGGTGCCTCGAGCCTTCAATTAACGGGATGATCTTGACTCCCATAGCCGGTGGCGTTTGGGCCCTCCACGTCGGGGCAATAAGCTCCCGCATCGGGGTGATGTCAGCTCCCCTGCACCGGTGATCAGATCCCGGGTCGAACCTCTGCATCATTGGAGCTCCTGGCTCGGCCTCCCCCGAAACTGTGAGCTCTCGATGTAAAGTCCGCAGTCAAGCGATCCCAGGCAAGGGATCGGCTCTGATGTTAAGTCCACGCTCAAAGTCAGTCTCAAGCAAGGCGTCCAGCTCCAGGGATATGATCTGGAAAACAATTGCATCTCCGGCAAGGTAAGAGATTGGAAAAAAAGGTTTCCCCCGACCCCCCCCCTCCCCGACCCCCACATAAAACAAACCGGAGAACATTTACACAAACTTTTTAAACGCACTAAAAATAACAAAAAACAACGAAAAAACAGACAGGCTGTTGGCGGGGCTGCCAATCGTGCAGCGCCCCTGCTGGTCAATTTGGCGCTGCCAGGATTAGACTCACTCCACCCACACCCCCGCCCCACCTTGCCAATCTTTGCACATGTGTCATGTACCTTGTGCTATATGACAGAAAATGTGTCACACTAAATTCAAACTTGAACTTGAACTTGAAATGTTTGCAGTCATGTGATCACGGCCACGGCGACTGAGTGTAAATGTTCAGTGAAATGATCGTCAAGTCTGTCTTTCTTTGCTTTGTAACCATTAGAAATCAGTGTCCCTTTATCACACATAAACCAAAACAGTTCTCAGTCTGAAGAAGGGTCTCGACCCGAAACGTCACCCATTCCTTCTCTCCAGAGATGCTGCTGCCTAACCCGCTGAGTTATGTATCTGCATTCTTCCAGCCCTGGGGGGGAAAAAAATCAGCTACCTGGATAATAAACGTGGAGAACGGTGGCGGCACGGTAGCGCAGCGATAGAGTTGCTGCCTGACAGCGCTTACAGTGCTGTAGACCTGGGTTTGATCTCGACTACGGGTGCTGTCTGTATGGAGTTTGCACGTTATCCCCGTGACCTGTGTGGCTTTTCTCCGAGATCTTCGGTTTCCTCCCACACTCCAAAGACGTGCAGGTTTGTAGGTTAATTGGCTTGGTATAAGTGTAAAATGTCCCTAGTGCGCGTAGGATAGTGTTAGTCTGCATGGATCACTGGTCGCTGTGGGCTCGGTGGGATGAAGGGCCTGTTTCCATGCTGTATCTCTAAATTATATTAAATTAAACTAAACATGGTAAGGAGGACTTCTACTTTCAGATTGTTGAACGGTCCTCTCATAAAATAAGGATGTAGTCTAGCTGAGTCCCAATCTACTCCATTACACCCCTTGCCTTTTGAGTTCAGTTTAGTTCAGCAATACAGTGTGGAAACACGCCCTTCAGCCCACTGAGTCTGTGCCGACCAGTGATCATGCATACACAAGTTATATTCCGCACACTAGAGACAATTTACAATTTTACCAAAGCCAATCAACCTACAAACCTGCATGTCATTGGAGAACAAGGAGTACAAACTCCAGATAGACAGCACCCGTAGTCAGTATTGAACCCGGGTCTCTGGCGCTGCAAGGCAGCAACCCTACCCTGCACCATTGTGCTGTCACTTCCTGTGTAGCTCCAAAACTATATTCTACACTTTGTTCCCTTTCTCTTTTTGCACCACGCATGTAGTTGTGCACGTTTTGATTGCACTCAAATATGGTATAATCTGCCTGCTCAGCACACAAAACAACATTCTTACACAGGAGATGCAAGGAACTGCAGATGCCAGAAGCTTGAGCAAAACAGAGTGCTGGAGGAACTGAGTGGGTCAGGCAGCATCTGTGGAGGGAATGGAAAGGTGACGTTTCATGTCAGGTCCCATCTTCAGACTCAGATTTTTCACTGTATTTTGGTACATTGACAATAATAAACCAATAATTTACGAGGATGTTGCCAGGTGTGAGCTATTGGGGGAGGTTGAGTAGGCCGGGTCTCATGGAGTGCAGGAGGATGAGGGGTGCTCTTATAGAGGGGGACAAAAGAGGAGGAATAGATTGTATAGATGCACAGAGTCTCTTGCCCAGAGAAGGGGAATCGAGGACCAGAGGACACAGGTTCAAGGTGAAGTGGAAAAGATTTAATGGGAATCCGAGGGCTAGCTTTTTCACACGTAATAGTGGTGGGTATATGGAACAAGCTGCCAGAGGAGGTAGTTGAAGCTGGGACTATCCCATCGTGTAAGAAACAGTTAGACAGGTACATGGATAGGACAGATTTGAAGGGATATGGACCCAGTGCAGGCAAGTGGGATTTGTGTGGCTGGGACATTGATGGCCAGTGTGGGTGAGTTGGGCCAAAGGGCCTGTTTCCACACTGAATCATTCTATTACTCTATCACTCTAGGGACCAGGTATATAGAAAAGTCATCAAATGCTTGATCAAAGTAATAGATTTGAAATTAGAGGGGCAACTCCAAAGCTTGTAGTCTGTACAGCTGGAGATAATGTTGAGGTCATGGACATTTAGTTTACTTTAGATTAGTTTATGAATGCATGAATGAATAACTTTATTTGCAAAGTATGTTCACATACAAGGAATTTGCCTTGGTGCTCCGCTCGCAAGTAACAACACGACATACAGTAAACAATTAAGAAAAAAACATAAAACATTATAACATTAAAAATAAAACATTATAGTTTAAACATGTGAATGAAATAAAATACCAGAGCAAAAGAAGGCTACTGGCTTTTGGTTATTGAGTAGAGTAGGTATGTTACAAAACTTACCTTGAGCAGCGCTGCAGTTCTGCCGCTCCCCGTGTGCGTGACTTCGGCGCCTTTCAGAGGGGGGCATGTTTAAAATGCCGTTTTTCCCTAGACAGTCCAAATCGATCCATTTCGGGCGATTTCGACATTTTATTCATGAAGCTATTTTTAAACTACGCTAGATTATTTATTAACTAGAGTAGTTTAAAAATCATCTTCTAAAGCTCTGAACGCCGACAGCAGAACGGACCTAACGTAGGCGATAAAACAAGCTACACAGTTTATTTTTACATTAAAACGTAGTTTTTAGGAAGCCTTTAAGCACATTTTCATGTTGCGAAAAGGGGACAAAAAAATGTATGCACTGGCTGTATTTTTCCTGCCGACTTCACCGCAAACCGCAATGTTCCAATCCACCGCATTCCACTAAAACCCACTCACAAGTTGATTTAAATGGCCATTAATTTACTGGCATTAAACACCAAATTCCTTCCATTTGGCCTATAAATTCATGAAAACGAGATTTAAAAATCATGTTATATTGTGGATTATTGTGTGAATGTTATTTGGACACTTAGGCAATTTAAAAATGTTTATAATTTCTTAAGAAATGGATAGATGTTTAGATCTAGTAGTTGAATTTTGTAATTAGCTACAATTAGATAACTAACTAATGATATGCTTTAATTTCAGGTCATCCAAGTAATATTGTTTCATATTTGTTTCAGAATGCTTCAATCTATAATAACTGATAATTTCATTGAGTTCTCTTAGTTTTTAAGAAAGTTATGGGCTTTTGACTGTCCTTGATCGCAGCTTTTGAGTTAAGTCAATGGAAAAGCAATGGGGAACAAGATGCTAATTTCCGAGTATGAAAATGGTCATAACTTTTTTAATACTGAAGATATGAAAGTGAATTGGGTGTCAAATTAAACTTATTTTTATGCTTCATCTGATGGGATAAATTGCAGACTTGAGTTTTTAAATCTCAAAATTGTGTAACATTGCTAGTTACTGCTTGTGGAAAAAAGTTGTTTTTATGTCTGGCTGTGGATGGCTTTGCCAGTCCGGAGTCACCTTCCAGAGGGAAGTGCTTCAAAGAGTTTGTTGCCAGGGTGACAGGGGTCAGAGATGATCTTACCCGCTCACTTCATAGCCCTTTAGTTTAGTTTAGTTTAGAAATACAGCACGGAAACAGGCCCACCGACATTTTTACATTTATACCAAGTCAATTAGTCTACAAGCCTATAGGTATTTGGAGTGTGGGAGGAAACTGGAGATCCCAGAGAAAACCCACGCAGGCCACGGGGAGAACGTACAAACTGCGTACCGACAGCACCCGGAGTAAGGATCGAATCCGGGTCCCTGGTGCTGTAAGGCAGCAGCTCTACCACTGCACCACCGTGCCGCTCTAGTTCCATATCATCCCACTTCTGCATCCACTTTGTAGACAATGGGTAGAAATAAAGAATCGCAGATGCTGGTTCACAGCAAAGATAGACACAAAGTGCTGGAGTAACTCAGCTGGTCAGGCAGCATCCCTGGAGAAAAAAGAGAACGTGTGGCGACAAACGAGTCGCCTGTAGTGGCCTAAGAAATCAGCTAAGTGGGACAGGCCCATAAGACAGCAACCCTACTACTGTGCCCCTATAACAAGCATCTTTGGAGAAAAGGAACAACAGCTTGAAGGGACAAGTTATCATCATGGCAGCTCATGTGATTGAGGATGAGGGGTGATCTTATTGAGTTGCATAAAATCATGACAGAAATAGATCAGGTAAATGCACAGAGTCTCGTGCCCAGAGTAGGTGAATCGAGGACCAGAGGACATGGGTTTAAGGTGAAGGGGAAAAGATTTAATAGGAATTTGAGGGGTAGCTTTTTCACACTAAGGGTGGTGGGTGTACGGAACATGCTGCCAGAGGAGGTAGTTGAGGCAGGGACTAACCCTATGTTTAAGAAACAGTTAAGGGCCTGTCCCACCAGCACGCAACTATATGCGATGAACGCGATCAAACCGGCAGCGGGGGCCGCGCGGAGGTTGGGTGATCCCCTGTACAGGGCCGGTCCCACCAGCATGCGCCTGCATGCGGCAAGCGCAACTAAACCGGCAGCAGGGGCCGCGCGGAGGTTGGGTGAGTGGCGCAACGCGGCGCAAAGCGAGGTGAACTTGAAGCAAGTCCAAGGTAAGTTCGCCAGGACTTAGAGGGGCACACAGAGAGGGGCACCGAGACACACACACATACAGGGCCACGGAGCCACACACATAGAGGGTCACGGAGGCACTTACCAATAGTTTAACGGAGGCACGATGTCCGGGCGGTGTGTAAATGTCGCGGCGACTGCGAGCCGACAAGCCGTTGCCGAGCGGGATTTTTGGACATTGTCGGTTTTACGGAGCCCCGTGCGGCGTCGGGACGAACTCGGGACGAACTCCGCACAATTCCGCACGGCTCCGGCGATCGAAGTGGGACCGGCCCCGCGACGCCGGACGGCTCAAGCGACCACGTTAGGTCGCGCTAATCGCATCGAGTTGCATGCTGGTGGGACAGGCCCTTTAGACAGTGTCATGGATAGGACAGGTTCGGAGGGACATGGGCCAAATGCAGGCAGGTGGATGGGAAGGGAATGGAGGGGTCTGGTCTGAGTGCAGGTAGATGGGACTAGGGGAAAATAAATGGTCAGCACAGGCTGGAAGGGCCGAGAAGGCCTGTTTCCGTGCTGTAATTGTTATATGGTTATATGGTTATAGGTGGTAGTGGGACTAATGTAGCTGGGACATGTTGGCCAGTGTGGACAAGTTGGGCCGATCGGCCTGTTTCCAAGCTGTATCACTCTCTGACTTGGTTCTACATGTTGGGTGAATTATCTCACATCCGAGTATAAAGTCTGCAGTAAATGTCAGGAGAGTGAGTGAATGATCACAGGTAATTTGTCGAGAGATGTATTCTATGCCAATATTTCTGTCAATGTTATAAAATGCTGTTTTGTGCATCTCATTTCCTAGATTCTTTACTCTAATAATACAACTGTTTGTTATGCTCAAGACAATAGTTTACGAGAAAGATATCTTCAGCATCATGCAAGGTGCCAGTAAAATAGCAAACAAAATATGATTACATTCAAATGATGGCATATATTAGCATATATATAGTGTCATTATTAGCATCACAGATTGAGAATTTATGCTCCTGAAATTTGTTTCATTTCTATGCAAATGTTAAATTAATCTTGCCTCAGCTTTGCTGTACGTTACACATACAATTTTCACAAGGCATTTGGCGAACAACCAAAGACAAGGCAGAGTATCAATTGCTACCTTAAAATAACTTCAAAAACATTTTGTGACCACTCATTTAATTAGTCAGCAGGTGAATACTGAAGGTAGTGGAGTCAGGGGATATGGTGAGAAGGCAGGAACGGGGTACTGATTGGGGATGATCAGCCATGATCACATTGAATGGCGGTGATGGCTCAAAGGGCCGAATGGCCTACTCCTGCACCTATTGTCAATTGTCCATTGAACAAAACTGTTATCACTAAAAAAATTCCAACTCCTTTTCCAACAACTTGAGTTTAGTTTAGAGATGCAGTGTGGAAACAGGGCCACCGAGTCCACGCCAACCATTCATTATCCACTCACACTATTTCTATTTTATCCCACTTTTGCAACCACATCCTACACATTAAGGGACAATTTACAGAGGCCAATTAACCTACAAACCTACCTATACACTTGGCAGTTCAGAATCAACAGTGAGCACGGTGAACAGTCACTCTGAAGAAAGGTCCTGACCCGAAATGTCACCTCTTCCGTTTCCCCAGAGATGCTGCCTGACCCGCTGAGATACTCCAGCATTCCGTGTCAAGTTTCAGTGAGCTCAGTAACTTCAGATTAAGCACCATTCCCATTTTCCTAACAAGCAGTTGGACAGAACTTAGAACATAGAACACTAGAGCACAGGAACAAATCCGTCAGCCCACAATGTCTGCGCCGAACATGATGCGTGGCAGGAGTGTCACAGCGAGCCGCGCGGGCCAGATCCACCCACCGAACAACCGCACTGCCAACGACCAGGGCGACGACCAAGGACCGGAATGCGCCGCACTCACCCTACAGGCCTCCCAGTAGACTGCGGTGAAGCCGGGTGGCGAGGCCTGTCTAGGCCGAAGGAGCCTCAGAGGTGGTGGCGAAAGGAACCTCGGTGGCGGCAGCAAGTGCCTCGGTGGCGGTGGGGCCTCGTGTTCGATGAGCGTGAGGGGAGGGAAGACAATGGGGACCTGGCTTGGGGCGATCGCCGTGAGGGACGGTGAGAGAACAAAGGGGGGCCCGGTGTGGGGGACACTCTAATTTCGGATCCTCTGCCCAGGGGATAAGTCTGTGTTTGTTTGTTTGTTTGTTCGTGTGAAGGCGCTGTGCACACGGCAGCCACACAACAGTCGCTTGTATTTTTCTCTTTTGTTTTCACTTTTAATTTCAGGTTTTCGTGTACCTTGTTGTGTGTTGTGACTGTCGGCAGAACAATTTCCCTCCGGGGACGAATAAAGTTCCATCGTATCGTATTGTATCTTAAAACCAGCTCTTATCTGCCTGCACATAATCCATATCCCTGGATTCCCAGCATATCTATTTACCTATCCAAAACTCTCAAAAATGCAACAATTGTACCTGCTTCCACCAACCCCCCTGGCAGCGCATTCCAGGGACCCACCACCATCCGTGTAAAAGTCCTGCCCTGCACATCTCCTTGAAACTTTGTCCCTTGAGTTAGTCTCCGGTATTTAATATTTATCTCCTGGGAAAAGGGTTTTGTCTCCCTTATCTGTGCCTCTGATGATTTTATAAATGTTCACCAGGTCTCCTGCATTTCAGAGAAAAAAAATCAAAATCTATTCAATCTCTTTCCACAGTTAATACCCCTAATCCAAGCATTGTTCTTTTTCAGCCACCTCTGCACCCTATTCAGAACTTCCACATGAGACGACCAGAACTGCATGCAATACTCTAAATACTGTTTAATCAATGTCCTATCGAGCTGCATCATGACGTTGTGACTCTTCTATGCAGTGCCCGAAATAATATTTTTCACTGTTCTTCTGACCTCCCTTTATCATCATCATCATCATCATCATCATCATCATCATCATCATCATCATCATCATCATCATCATCATCATCGCTTTATTCTTATTTGATAACTCCTGGTATTCACCTTTTAAATGTTCCTTGTTCATTGCCTTCTCTCCCCTCACCACCTCATTTTCACAATGTACTTTTCACCTGACTTTTTTGTTTAGAGATACAGCGTGGAAACAAGCCCTTCGGCCCACCGAGTCCGTACCGTCCAGTGATCCCCGCACATTAATACTACCCTTCACACACCAGGACAATTTTACATATAAATGGAGTCAATTAACCTACAAAGCTGTATATCTTTGGAGTGAGGGAGGAAACCGAAGATCGCGGAGAAAACCCACGCAGGTCACGGTGAGAACGTACAAACTGCGTACAGGCAGCACCTGTAGTCGGGATCGAACCCGCGACTCTGGAGCTGAAAGCGCTGTATGGCAGCAACTTTACCGCTGTGCCACCTTTGTTGAAATTAAACTTCCAATTTTTTGAAAGCTTGAATTTCATCTATCTACCCGTGGCACCACTTTCATGGAACTATGTAACTGCACCCCACGATCCCACTCTTCTACAACTATCCTCAGAGCCCTGCCATTGACTTAGGTCCTGCCCTGGTTTGACTTACCAAAATGCAACACCTCGCACTTCTCAGTATTAAACACCATAAACTATTCCTCAGCCCACCTGCCCACCCAATCAAGATCCCGCTGCAATTTTTGACAACCGTCTTCACAATCTACAATACCACTAAAGTTAGTGTCATCCGCAAACTTACAAATTGTGCCTTGTACATTCTCAACCAAATCATTGATATAGATGACAAACAACAATGGGCCCAGCACTGAACCCCGAGCCGCACCGCTAGTCGCAGGCCTCCAGTCCGAAACATTATCTTCCATCATCAAGCTCTATTTCTTTCCATGAAGCCAATATTCTCTCCTGTCAGCTCACTCTACTTGGGTCCCATATGATCTAAACTTCCAGTGCAGCTTACCTTGTGGAACCTTGTCAAATGCCCTGTTGAAATCCACATATACAACATCTATATCTGTGCCTTCATCAACCTTTTTGGTCACATCTTCATAAAACTCAATGGGTGAAATGCCACCAAACGTGGCTACTATTACATATAGATTCAGTGGGCTGTTTCTTTGCATTATGTGTTACATATGACAACAATCTCACTGATCTATATTAAATATTGGAATCTCATAGTACTTTGTTGCACATGATAATAAAGAGACCATTGAACCATCGCACCTAATAAGATTTGTGAGACACATCCTCCCACGTACAAAACCGTGCTGACTATCCCTAATTATCCCTTATCCATCTAAATGCATGTATATCTTGTTCCTCAGAATGCTCGCTACTAACTTTCCAGGAAACCTGAACAGAAACCTCTGGAGACTTTGCACCCCACCCAAGGTTTCCGTGCGGTTCCCGGTAGTTCCCGGAGGTTTTTGTCAGTCTCCCAAATGGTCGAAGGTGGTTTCCGTTTTATAAATCGGTAATTTTTTAGTCGAAGCCGGTTGCGATGCTAGTTGAAGGTGGTTGCCGGAGGACAAAAACCTCCGGGAACCACACGGAAACCTTGGGTGGGACGCAAATTCTCCAGAGGTTTCCGTTCAGGTTTCCTAAGTGGGACAGGGGCATAACTCAGTGGGACAGGCAGCATCCCTGGAGAGAAGGAATGGGTGACGTTTCACATTAAGACCCTTCTTCAGACTGGAAACTAAATGTTGCATGTTTTTAAAAACATAGTGAGATAGTGATATAACTTTCATCATTTTGGGGTTGTATTTACGGCTAACAAAAGGAATATTCACTAAATCAGAGGAAACATTGAACGTTTGAGGCAGCTAAAGCGTTAAACCTGCAATCGTGATGTAATATCCCACTGAATTAATGGAGTGTTGTTTGGCATTTATTACTGTCATAGTTGACGGTGAATGTTTAGTATGCTCTTGTTGTTCTTGTTCCCAAAATAACTGCAGAATGTTATGTTGTCAGCTGTATTTATTTATTTATTTTTAATCTGAATTTTCTCCCCAGCTTGAGTGTCATTTGATGAGAAAATCAAATCTGTCTAACAAAAAAGCTAAAGATACCAATCGTTTGATGGAGATTTTTAAAAAATAGCCACTAAGTACTGGAGTAACTCAATGGGTCAGGCAGCATCTGTGGAGGGAATGGGCAGGCGATATTTTGGGTGGTGACCATGTTCACCCGAACAGGTCCCAGCTATGCATGTCTTTTGTCAGTTATGTTGACCAGCCCTTGTTCCAAGTGTACTCCACTAGCATTCCCCACTCATTCTCCCTGACATTAATGATTGTATTGGGACTGCTTCCCGTATCTGTGCAGAACTCACTGATTTCATTAACTTTGCTACCAGCATCCACCTGCAGTCAAATTCACCTGGACTATCTCTGACGCCTCTCTCCCCTTTTTTGCTCTCTCTTTCACCATCACAAGGAACAGATTATCAACTTGTCTGAAGAAGGGTCTCGACGCTCCTTAGATGCTGCTGCACCCGCTGAGTTTCTCAAGCCTTTTGTGTACCCACAGATTATCAACTGGCGTTTAGTGCAAACCCATTGCCTCCCACAATTATTTTAACTACACCTCCTCTCACCCTTCTTGCTAGGATGCCATCCCTTATTATCAATTTCAGCGTCTCCACCACAGCAGGCACAACGGTAGAGTTGCTGCCTGACAGCACTTACCCAGGTTCGCTCCTGACTACGGGTGCTGTCGGTACGGAGTTCTCCCCGTGGTACGTTCTCCCCGTGACCACGTGGGTTTACTCGAGATCTTCAGTTTCCCCCCACACTCCAAAGACGTACAGGTTTGTAGGCTAATTGGCTTGGTAAAAATGTAAATTGTCCCTAGTATGTGTAGGATAGTGTTAATGTGTGAGGATCGCTGGTCGGCTCAGATTCCACGCTTCTATCTCTAAACTAAACTAAACCCCTCCTGTTGTGGATGGATCATTCACCCCTATAGAGTTCCTCTGGTCCTCACCTTTCACCCCACCATGGGTGTCAGGGGTCTTGGGCCGAAGGGAGGAGAATGGGCCAAGGAGGGAGAGATAGATCATCCATGATTGAATTGCAGAGTAGACTTGATGGGGTGAATGGCCTCTTTCTGCTCCTATCACATATGATCATATGAACTCTGCAACCAACACATGATTCTCCTGAAACCAATTGCTGGATGCCCATGCAAGCCTTTCAATGCAGGCTCTCAGTTTAACTTCTGAGGAATGCTCCCATTGACTCTGCAGTCTTATTTTAAATCCTGAAACATGAGATCTGATGCATCAGATGATCAATGATCATGATGCATCATCAATGATCAATTCTCTCCACCGTAAAGACCGAAGACGATGAGGACCAGAAGCAGAGGACGATCATCTGGTCCTTCAAACTTGTTCCCACCATTTTAATCTGCAATTTGAGAAGGAGAACGTTAAATCGGAAGTGTCAGTGATGCAGTTGAACAAAGGGGACTATGAAGGCATGAGAGGGGAGCTGGCCAATGTAGACTGGAAAGGGATCCCAGCAGGAATGACGGTGGAACAGCAATGGCTGGAATTTCTGGGCATAATCTGGAAGTCGCAGGATCATTTAATTCCAAAAAGGAAGAAAGATTCTAAGGGGAGTAGGAGGCAACTGTGGCTGACAAGAGAAGTTAGGGATAGAATAAAATTGAAGATGTATAACACAGCAAAGAGTAGCCGGAAGCCAGAGGATTGGGAAACTTTCATAGGACAACAGAAGGAAACAAAACGGGCAATACGGGCTGAAAAGATGAAGTACGAGGGGAAGCTGGCCAGGAATATAAAGAAGGACAGTAAAAGCTTCTTTAGATATGTTAAGGGAAAAAGAGTAGCAAAGTCAAATGTGGGTCCCTTGAAGGCAGATACGGGCGAAATTATTATGGGCAACAAGGAAATGGCAGAAGAGTGAATAGGTACTTTAGATCTGTCTTCCCTAAGGAAGACACAAACAATCTCCCAGATGTGCTGGAGGTCAGAGGATCTAAGGGGGTAGAGGAACTGAAATAAATTTTCATTAGGTGAGAAATAGTATTGGGTAGCCTAATGGGACTGAAGGATGATAAATCCCCTGGGCCTGATGGTCTGCATCCCAGGGTCCTCAGGGAGGTGGCTCTAGAAATAGTGGACGCATTGGTGATCATTTTCCAATGTTCAATAGATTCAGGATCAGCTCCTGTGGATTGGAGGATAGCTAATGTTATCCCACTTTTCAAGAAAGGAGCGAGAGAGAAAACGGGGAATTACAGACCAGTTAGCCTGACTTCGGTCATGGGAAAGATGCTGGAGTCAATTATTAAAGAGGTAATAATGGGGCATTTGGATAGCAGTAAATTGATTAGTCCAAGTCAACATGGATTTATGAAAGGGAAATCATGCTTGAATAATCTTCTGGAAATTTTTGAAGATGTGACAAGTAAAATGGATCAAGGGGTGACAGTGGATGTGGTGTATCTAGACTTTCAGAAAGCCTTTGATAAGGTCCTGCATGGGAGACTGGTGACTAAAATTAGAGCACATGATATTGGGGGTAGGGTGTTGACAGGGTTGCAAGGGAAAATTGGTTGGCAGACCGGAAGCAAAGAGTAGGAGTGAACGGGTCCTTTTCAGACTGGCAGGCAGTAGCGAGTGGAGTGCCGTAAGGCTCGGTGTTGGGGCCGCAACTGTTTACCATATATATTAATGATCTGGAAATGGAAATTAGGAGCAGCACTAGCAAGTTTGCGGATGACACAAAGCTGGGTGGCAGTGTGAACTGTGAAGAGGATGTTAGGAGGTTGCAGGGGGACCTGGACAGGATGAGTGAGTGGGCAGATGCGTGGCAGATGCAGTATAATATAGATAAATGTGAGGTTATCCACTTTGGCGGCAAAAACAAGGGAGCAGATTATTATCTCAATGGGGTTAGATTAGGTAAGGGGGAGGTACAGCAAGATCTGGGTGTCCTTGTACACTGGTCACTGAAAGTTGGCGTGCAGGTACAGCAGGCAGCGAAGAAAGCTAATGGAATGTTGGCCTTCATAACAAGAAGATTTCAGTATAGGAGTAAAGAGGTTCTTCTGCAGTTGTATAGGGCTCTGGTGAGACCACATCTGGAGTATTGTGTACAGTTGTGGTCTTGTTATTTGAGTGAGGGCATCCTTGTGATTGAGGCAGTGCAGCGTAGGTTCACGAGATTGATCCCTGGGATGGCGGGACTGTCATATGAAGAAAGATTGAAAAGACTAGGCTTGTATTCACTGGGGTTTTGAAGGATGAGGGTAATCTTATAGAAACATATACAATTTTGAAAGGACTGGACAAGCTAGATGCAGGAAAAATGTTTACAATGTTGAGTGAGTCCAGAACCAGGGGCCACAGTCTTAGAATAAATGGGAGATTATTTAAGACTGAGGTGGGAAAAAACATTTTTACCCAGAGAGTTGGGAATTTATGGAATTCCCTGCCACAGTGGAGGCCAAATCATTGGATGGATTTAAGAGAGAGTTAAATAGAGCTCTAGGGGCTAGTGGAGTCAGGGAATGTGGGGAAAAGGCAGGCACCTGTTATTGATAGCGGACGATCAGCCATGATCACAATGAATGGCGGTGCTGGCTCGATTTTCTATGTTTTTCACCTATTTTCTATATTTCTATGTTTCTATGTAATATCAGAGCGATCCTTCTCTCACCAATGGTTGAATAATACAAAGTATAATTACAAAAATCCAATTATACATAGTACAACTAGAACTTAGAAACAAATAAAATACAACTTAAAATTAAGAAATGTATCTCTCTTATCTCCTATAGTTAAAAACCCTTCCTTTAAACCCTTATTACTATCATTTAAGCAACTACAACTTAAGTACAATTTGGGAAACAATCAGTATTTTAAATATTTTCAGATATGTGACCATCTGAAAAATTTGCACAAGAATATTACAATATGCCTTAGATCTACTGGATGAAGCAATGAAGACAAAGGCTGAATCAGCAAACTTAATATCATATATATATTATTCTAAATGCAAAAATACCTACAACTGAAGGTATTAGAAGAGACTGGGAACAAGAATTAGCCATCAACATTTCAAAAGAGAGGTGAGATGAACACTTATTAAATGTGCACAAATGTTCAATTAACGTAAGACATACATTAATCCAATTTAAAATCTTACATAGATTATACTATTCAAAAACTAAAATAAGTAAACTTTTTCCCAACATCTCACCTATCTGTGATAAATGCCAGTCTCAAGAAGCCACTATAGCGCACTCATTTGTCTTTTGTATAAAAATTAAAAAATATTGGACTAAAATTTTTGAGATTTTTACAAAATTATTTAAAAGAAAATTGACAGCAAAAGCAGAATGGATTATTTTTGGAACAACGGAAGGTCGCCCTGAATTAAATGTGTTTCAAAAGAATCTATTTGCATATGGGTTAATAACTGGAAAAAAGCTTATTTTTAAATTCTGGAAAAATGCTCCTGTACCAACAATAAATATATTTCATTTCGGAGTCACGTGAGTGACTTCGTGAAGAGCCCGCCGGCGCGCATGCTCGACATATCGTCGTATCGCGTTGCTGCGACGGCTGACGGAGGAGCGAGCTCCTCGCCAGCCCTTCATAAGGGAACCACGCAGGTAAGTATGCTACCTTAAGTTGGTGGTTCTTGTTGTGTTTGCTTCACAGCAAGAACATGGATGGGAGAGGCCGGAGTTCGAGGAGAAGTCGCCGGCCAGCAGTTCCGGAGCGAGAGTTGTCGGGGGTACCTGCAACGCAGACCGGAACGAGGGCGGAGATGTCGGTGAGCTCTGTATTTTCAGGTCCGGACCCGCCCGCACACCACAGCTCGGAGGAGTCCGACGAGGAGGAGTGTGGTGTGCCGCCAGAGCAGGACGACTCTGCCATGGCAGCCAGGTCGTCAGCAGGCTTGCTGACGGCTTCGAGCAGAAGGGTCCGTGCGGCTGCACGGCCCGTTTCACGCAGCCCTCTGAGAAGGGGAAGGGCAGGAGCCCAGCAGCCTAACCCTGTTGGGGCTAAGGCTCTGCCTGCCGCCAAGGAGCGGTCAGGTTCCAGGACGGGACCCGGGGCAGCTGTGAGGTCCAGCCGTCGCCCCCCAACTTTCGACGCCGGGACGAGTCAGTTGGGGGTCCCGTCACGGTCGCCGAGCCCCCCATGGATGGGTGGGCGAGACCATGCGTCGGCAACGTCCACGATGTGGGCAGCTGGCAAGCCTGCACGGGCCCAAGGTATCCAGGCTTCGGCTGGTGCCGACAACATGCCGCATCTGTCCATAGAGGCAACGGCTTCCGCTCCCGCTAAACGGAGGCGGTTGAACACGCCCGTGCAGGAATCGCGCAGTTTCGCCTCGGCGGCTGTCGACGACAACTACCGGCACCGGCAGGGCCTCGACGAGGTGCGGGCCGATGACAGGAGCCCCGGCCAATTTTCAGAGCCGGAGGACTCCGACCACCTGAGTGTTCAGGGTGAAGGGCGTATTGACCGGATGGAGCGGCTGCTGGAGCTTCTCCTACAAGGTCAACAACAACAGGCATCCAGCAGCGACAGGCACAGGGCTTCATCACCAGCTTCGTACACCAGCCTGGAGCAGCAGGACAAGGAGGCCGTGGTTGACCCCATCCCACCCCCGCCTGAATTACCGGCGGAGGACCTCCTCGATGTGGCTACCAAATTTGCAGCCCCTCATTCGTTGGGGCTTCCCATCAATACGAAGTTGGCAGCCACAGTGGACTTCCTAAATAATCACCAGCTTCAGGAGGAAGTCCTACTACAAGCCATGAGCCGCCACAAGGCTCCATCAAACTGCAATTCCCTCAACGTGCCTGTGGTCAATACGCCAATATGGGGCAACATCAGTGCGGCTATCCGTCAGCAGGAGCTGAAGATTCAGCGGATCCTGAAACTCCTCATGGCCGGGATTACTGCCTTTGTGCGGTCGGTCGACGGAGAGGAGCTTAATTTGGACCAGGAGGATGCTCTGGCGCTTCTGTGCGCTACTCAAAACGAAATAAACGGCTTTCGGAAAAACAGCATCCGCCCAGCGCTCAACCCTAAGTTTGCAGGGTTGTGCAAACCACCGCCGCCGCCGCCGCCCCGTCAGCTCTTTGGCGAAGACCTCTCCAAAAGGGTCAGAGAGCTGGATGAACAAGCCAAGACCGTGGGGCTCATGCGCTCTCACAGTGCCCCCACGCCATCAAGCTCGAAAGCCCCACTTGGCCGTTCACGAGGGTCTGTCAGCACTTCCACCAGGAATTACCCTCCAGCTCCAAACCGATATCAGCCACCCCAACCCCAGGGGTCTTTTTTAGGACAGGCTCGGCAGAAGCCGAGGTGGAAAATGAGGACGCCACGACCTCAAACCAACCCAGCACCTCCACGACCACCCACTCGTGTCAGGGACCGCCGGTAACCACAGAGGTGAGGCGATCTGGTTCTCTTTTTTCTCTTTGTTTAACTCCACATGTTGGTGGGCGTTTGCGGTTGTTTGCGGGTGCATGGGGTGACATTACCAGCGATGAGTATGTGTTACGGAATATTCAGGGCCATAGTATTGAGTTTATTAATGGGGACATCCCTCCACCTCAGCATAGACCGGGTCGTACTTTCAAACTAACGGCTGCGGAACAGTCAGTAGGCTATAAGGAAATTTTAAGGTTGGAACAGAAAGGGGTCATAGAGAGAACGGTTCATGAGCCCGTTGAATTTGTTTCCAATATTTTTACTAGACCTAAGAAGGATGGAGGCTGTAGAGTCATTATTGATCTAACCACTCTGAATAACTTTGTAACATATACTCATTTTAAAATGGACACGTTTGAAACGGCCAAATCATTGATTTCACAAGGGTGCTTTATGGCATGCATTGATTTACAGGATGCGTACTATACCGTACCTATGAAAAAATATTACAGAAGGTTCTTAAAATTTATCTGGATGGATCAGCTGTGGCAATATAGGGCGTTGCCTAATGGGCTCACCACAGCCCCTCGCTTATTTACTAAATTGGTGAAGCCAATTATGGCTTATTTAAGACAAAGACATCATATTGTTATGGCCTATTTAGATGATATTTTAATTGTCGGCCACACCTTGGAATTAGCACAACAAGAGGTTGCAGCTGCGGTCAATTTGTTCCAACAGCTTGGGTTCATTGTTCATCCAGAAAAATCTAAGTTCTGCCCCACCCAGGTAATTAATTATCTGGGGTTCCAGGTGAATTCCATTAGCATGAGAGTCACCATACCAATTAACAAAATTGGGGAGGTAACACAGGTGTGTACAGACTTGATTAATACTCGTATACCATCGATTCGTCACACAGCTACTGTCATTGGCAAGATTGTGGCTTTGTTTCCGGCAGCCCGGTATGGACCTCTGCATTATCAAAACTTGCAGAGAGCCAAGATCGCTGCGTTGCGACGGCATGCTGGTCATTATGATCGATCAATGCGGCTGCCGC
The DNA here is from genome assembly GCA_963514005.1 of Raja brachyura. Next base: position 4,737,216 of record OY740809.1, on the reverse strand, counting down.
CTGCAGCATTGGATGAATTACGATGGTGGGTTTGCCACATTAGTAAATCGTTCAAAACTATTATTGAGGCGAAACCGATGATATACTTACAAACTGATGCGAGCTCTGATGGCTGGGGAGCTACGAATCAATTCTCTAGTTGTGGGGGCCGATGGGATACCCTTGAGAATACGATGTTGGTATCACAAGGGATCAACTATTTGGAGCTGCTTGCAGTGTTTCACGGACTTCGTGCATATTGTTCCAAGATCATTGGAGCACATGTCCGGCTCCAAATAGACAATACCACAGCGGTGGCATATTTAAACCACATGGGCGGTACCAGGTCAGTTTCATGTGATAAATTGGCTAATTCAATTTGGCTCTGGTGTGTCAAGAGAGACATTTGGATTTCAGCTACCTATTTGCCAGGTGAGCTTAATATTGTGGCGGACGCCAGGTCACGCAAGTTCAATGATAATATTGAATGGATGTTACATCCTGAAATTTTTGCAAAAATCACAGCCAAATTTGGGAAACCGGACATTGACCTTTTTGCGTCCCGGTTGAACCATCAGGTACCAACCTACGTCGCGTGGGAACCAGATCCTGGGGCTATAGCGTTAGATGCATTCTCGCTAGACTGGGGGAATTGCTTTTTCTATGCATTCCCCCCGTTTTGCCTCATCAGTCGGGTATTACGTAAAATTCAGATGGACGGTGCCAAGGGCATCCTTATCATACCCGACTGGCCTACACAGCCGTGGTATCCGATGGTCTTTGACACGCTCAGTGAACCTTGGGTCCGTTTGCAGGGTAGCCCAGAATTAGTTACTCACCCTGTTTCAGGGGAGCCACATCCCTGCCATGGCTATTTAAATTTGTTGGCTTGCAGATTCTGAATCGGCCTTTAGAACAATACGGCCTTTCTACCCGGACCATGGATACCATTGCGGCGTCGTGCCGAGAGTCTACAAGGCGAAGATACCGCTCTCACATCAGGAAGTGGGAAGCCTTCTGCAGCCGCTCTCGCATCACGTACGATGCCGTGACTATAACCGACGTCCTGGAATTCCTCGCGGGGTTGCACCATGATGAACACTTAAGCTACAGTGCCATCAACAGCGCCAGGAGCGCTCTATCATTCTACCTCAATATTGAGGTGGGATCCAACAGGCTAGTGTCCAGGCTTATGCGGGGTATTTTCAATACGAATCCGCCTACACCACGTTACAATATCACCTGGGATGTCAGGGACGTTTTAACTCTGCTCAGGACGTGGTCCCCCATGGAAGGGCTCCAGCTGGACAAACTCACCATGAAGCTGGTGATGTTACTAGCGCTGACTTCAGCACAGAGGGTACAGACACTCCACAAACTACGTGTCGACAGAATGATGTCTACCCCCACAGAAGTAGTTTTCTTTGTTGACGAGCTACTAAAGCAACACAGACCTGGGTGCACAGGGCTGCAGCTGAAGTTCCCGGCATACCCCGCCGATGCTAGGCTATGCTTAGCCTCCCATATCCGTTACTACGTCAAGGTGACGGCAAGCATCAGAGGAATGGAGAGATACCTGCTTGTCACTCATAAGAGACCTCACCATCGAGTGACAACACAGACGATATCCAGGTGGCTTCGAGTCGTCTTGGGTAAGTCAGGTATCGACACTAATGTGTTCAAATCTCATTCCACCAGGGCTGCATCGACGTCGGCGGCGAGGGTCATGGAGGTGCCCATGGACCATATTCTCGCCACAGCAGGATGGGCTAATGAGACGGTGTTCCAGCGGTTCTACAACCGGCCCGTTGCTGCGCCTCTACAGTTCGCAGAAGCCGTGCTAGATGCGGGGCAAGAACGTGGAGATGTCCCCGAATGAGGGGTTTTGATTTGTTTGTTAATAAATATGCTTTGTTTTGCAGTATGGACTAGTCAGCAAGTTATTCCTCCCATCCATCCCTGGTAGTGGTGTGACAGCATGGACGTGGTCCAGGGCGTGTCATCACAGAAGCTTTGAAGTCTTCACGAAGTCACTCACGTGACTCCGAAATGAAATAGTAAGATTGAACGAGAACTTACCAGTTCGAAGGTTGATCATTATTTCATGAGGAGTCGAAGTGAGGGATTTCGTGCCCTCCTCGCCCAACCCTCAATCACCTTCAGCTGGTAATCTTAGTCGTTTCATTCTTACTATGTGAAGTCATTTCTTGATTGGTTTCTGTGATTCCACGCCGCTACTTTGAAGTATGTCGAGCATGCGCGCCGGCGGGCTCTTCACGAAATCCCTCACTTCGACTCCTCATGAAATAATGATCAACCTTCGAACTGGTAAGTTCTCGTTCAATCTTACTAATTTCAACTATGTTTGAAACACTACATCTGGAAGATATGAGACTCCGCCTGGCAGGAAAATCAGATCACTTTTAGAAGACGTGGTCTGCATTTATAGATTTACTACAAGGATAGGGTGCAAGAGTACCTCAAAAAGGTACTGGCTTCAGGTCTTGGTAAAGGGGGATGAAAAATTGTCGAGTTGGAAATTCCTTTTGCGTGATGTTTATAATAAAGTAACTGGCTTTTTCTTTTTTCTTCTTTCTTTCTCTTCTTTTCTAGGGTCTATCTCTTAATCTCCTTTCTCTAACTCTCTTTCCCTTTGCCACGCTTTTTCAGTTTCACAATTCTTTCTCATTTTCTCTATTTTCTCTGTTTCTATTCTTTTTTAATAGCTTTAAAAACTAAGGGGTGCAATGATTGTAATAATATATGGAATGTACACTGATGTAATTTACTGTACATCTAATAAATAAAAATTAAAAATAAAAAAAAAATCAAAACTGTCCGCGACTAAAAATAGGTTGCCGTTTAAAAAATCGGTAATTTTTTAGTCAAAGCCGGTTGCGATTGAACAGGAAATAAAATTATTAGAACTGGACAATGCAAATGACCCAACCATAGATAAATATAATAAAATAACTTTATTGAAATATAAACTCAATATAATATTATCGGCAAGAGTAATAAGACTATTCCAAATTACAAAACAGGCACACTTCGAATTTAGGGATAAGCCACATAAATTATTAGCGAGGCAACTGAAGCAACAAGAAAAGGAAAATCACTATCACTAAAATTAAATCTGATAAAGGCGAGCTTCTAACACTACCAAAGGATATTAACAAAAGGTTTGTCCAATTTTATCATAATTTATACACAACTAAAATAAATGCAGATGATAGTAAAAATACAAATGTTTTAGATAATTGCAACCTCCCTAAATTGGATAGTTTGGAACAAGAGGAATTAGGAGCAAGGATTACTAGTGAAGAAATAAAACAAACAATAAACTCATTGAAAAATGGGAAGACCCAGGACCAGATGGTTTTAGCAATGAATTTTATAAACAATTTCAGGAGTCAATTGTACCAAGATTATTCAACTTATACACGCAGGCTTATACCGAAAATAAACTACCAGAAACTTTAGCTGAATCAACAATAACGCTATACCAAAAAAAGATAAAGACTTAGAGGAACCGGGTTCTTCCAGAGCTCTATCACTTCTAAACACGGATCAGAAAATTTTAGCAAAGATTCTAGCAAGAAGACTGAATAATTATATTAACAAATTGGTAAACCCGGATCAAACAGGATTTATACCCAAAAGACAATCATTTAATAACTTGAGAAGGCTTTTCAATATAATGTACTCTCACAAAAGAGGACATTGAAGATATTTCAGTCGTTACGTTGGATGCGGAGAAGGTATTTGATCAGGTAGAATGGCAGTATTTATATAAGGTACTCCAAAAATTTAATACGGGAGAGAATTTTATTAGATGGGTTAAACTACTTTATGATAAACTTACGGCAAGAATATTAACTAATAACATGTTATCTCCAACATTGTATTTATCAAGGGGTAATAGGTAGGGATGTGCCTTATCACCATTGCTATTTGCCCTTATGATAGAACCGCTGGCTGAAAGGATTAGAAATCATCCGAATATTCATGGATATAATACTAAGGACTCAAAGAATAAAATGTCATTATATGCTGACGATATTATTTTATATATTACTAATACACAAACGGGTATCCCCACCTTATTAACACTAATTGAGGAATTTAGGTCTTTTTCAGGATATAGAATAAATTGGAATAAAAGGGAAATTATGTCTTTGAAACCACAGGATGCAAGACACTTATTAAAATTCCCTTGCAAAATTGCAACAGAAAAATTCAAGTATTTGGGTATTCAAATTACGAGAAGACACAAATCATTATTTAGTGCCAATTTTATGCCACTATTAAATAAACTGAATGTTATGGTTACATTTTGGAAAACGCTACAGCTCTCATTGATATGTAGAATTAACGCTATAAAAATGACTTTTTGACACAATTAATATATTTGTTTCAAGCAATCCCAATATATACTTCAAAATATTTTTTCAAAAAACTAGATTCTAATATCACTAATTTTATATGGGATTATAGAGCACACAGAATTCAACTAAAGCATCTGTGTAAACCTAAAGAAGTTGGGGGTTTATCATTACCTAACTTTACGTATTACTACTGGGCAGTGCATATTAAGAACATAATGTACTGGCTGGATAGTTCCACTCACCAGTCGGAGTGGATAAGAATGGAGAAAGAGGAGTGTTTCCCGTACGATATAGGAACGATCTTGTTCTCACCAATAAAATTGAATAGTATAATATATAAGAAGAACCCAATTATTCACAATACAATAAGAATTTGGAAACAAATAAAATTATCCTAGAAATTAAATAATCTATCAGTACTAACCCCAATATTGAATAATCCTGCATGCAAACCATCTCTTATCGACAAAACATATAAACATTGGGATAGACTGGGAATTAGGAAAGTAGGAGATATGTATGAATTGGGTAAATTGTTATCATTTCAACAATTAAAATCCAAATTTAAACTGAATGATAATCAATATTTTAAATATATACAGATATGTGACTTTATGAAGAAATATATAAATAGATTTCAAACTATATTTTTAGACCCTTTAGAAGAAGCAATGAATATTAAGGCCGATTCACAAAAACTAATATCATATTTTTATAATAGTATATTAAATAGAGAATTAACCTCAACAGAGGCACTAAGAGAAGATTTGGAACATGAACTAATGATAAAGATTCCGAAATATAGATGGAAAAAGTATCTGATGAACACACATAATTGTTCCATTCATGCAAGACATAATCTAATTCAATTTAAATTATTACATAGACTATATTATTCAAAAACGAGGTTGAATAAATTCTACTCAAACGTCTCTCCTAGATGCGATAAATGTTTGTTTCAAAATGCCAATATAACACATTCATTTGTAGGATGTATAAAGTTGAATACATTTTGGAGCGATATATTTGATATATTTACAAAGCTCTTCAAGTCAAGAATAGAACCAAATATGGAATGGATTATATTTGGAATAATAGTAGAAGATATCAAGTTAAACAAAGACCAAAAAGTATTCTTTAATTAAGGGTTAATAATTGGAAAGAAATTGATACTTAAATTTTGGAAAAATACAGCTATACCAACTATGAAAATGTGGATTAGTAATATGACGGACATAGCACACCTTGAAGAAATGAGACTCCGCCTAATAGATAGATATGACCAATTCTTAAGGAGTTGGTCCCCTTTCATCGACTTTTTGGAATCATGTGATGCAGCAGTACCGTAAAGATTACTGATTTCAGGTCAGGTCGTGGTTAGAATTTCATCTCCGAACAAAGATTTGAAATTTTTCTTTTTTAAGGGTCTTTTTCTCCTATATCTACTTTCTACTTTTACTTTTCTTATATACACACTTCACGTTTTTCTATTTTCTACTATCTATTTTTCCTCTTTTTCTTCTCTCTATTTCTTGTCTTTTTTTAAATTTCCTTTTCAAAAACATAAAACTAGAGGTTGTACATAGAATGTATTACATTATGACATAGTTGGCACCTAGAATTAGGTGCCACTGTATTGTTTTGTACTGTTGTACTGTATTAACTTCTAACTAAATAAACAACAACAAAAAAAAAGCCGGTTGCAATGCTAGTTGAAGGTAGTTGCCGGAGGTTGCAGGTAGTGGAAGGGAAGACCTTTTTTTCACCCAGTTTTATTCCACCAGGGAGGTCTTACCTTCCACGACCTGCAACCTCCGGCATCGCAACCGGCTTCGACAGAAAAATTACCAATTTTTAGTCGCGGCCAGTTTTGAATGTTTTCAAATAATCTCCGGAACATAGAAGAAGTGGAAACCACTTTCGACCATTAGGGAGACTGACAAAAACCTCCGGGAACTGCACGGAAACCTTGGATGGGGCGCAAAGTCTGCAGAGGTTTCCGTTCAGGTTTCCTAAGTGGGACAAGGGCATTACAGCACGAGAGACCCGGGTTCAATCCTGACTACGGGTGCTGTCTGTGCGTTGTTTTACGTTCTCCTGTGACCTGTGTGGGTCTTCTCTGGGTGCTCCTGTTTTCTCCCACTCTCCAAAGACATGCAGGTTTGTAGGTTAATTGGCAGGGAGTAAATTGTCCCTGGTGTGTAGGATAGAACTAGCGTGGACTCAGTGGACCGAAGGTCCTGCTTCCATGTTGTATCTCCAAACTAAACTAAACTAAACTGTTATTTATAAAAACAATCTGCATATAAATAAGTAGAGTTTAAACAAATATAAATCAATGTTTATGATAATGAACAATGTCCAATAGAGTTTCTTCATAAAGTCTGGATGGTTTGCTTTATCTTTGAACCTTTGAAGGGAAGGAATGCTTATAGCCCCAAGTTCTATGCCTTCATGAAAAAAATCAAATCTATTCCATTTTCAACAGAGATTTATAGAAGTTTAAGCTCAGAACAGAGTGTCAGATATGCTTGAATAAGCACAAGCAGCTAATCACAACAATATTCTCAAATATTGCATTGGTGACGGATCTACGTCTCCCATTCCAGACTTCCTCTTTTCCCTGTTATCCCACTTCTCTCCCCTCCCCTCTGTCCACATTCCCCCATACTCCTCCCTCTGGCTTTATATTTCACTCCCCCACCCCCACACCTCCTCTTATCTCCTTATGTTTTTGACCCAAGAGCATGGTTTCGGATGATCAAGCCAAACCAAGATTCTTAACATCTGTAAGGAAATGTTAACCTTAGCAGACTGTGGAAAATGTTCAAAAGCCTTTTCAAAGATGTGTTCAAGAGAGTTTTAGATTTAGCTCTTAGGGCTAACGGAATGAAGGGATATGGGGAGAAAGCAGGAACAGGGTACTAATTCTGGATATAGACACAAAAAGCTAGAGTAACTCAGCGGGACAGGCAGCATCTCTGGAGAGAAGGAATGGGTAGCGTTTCGGGTCGAGACCCTTCTTCAGATTGATTCGACAGAAACTACAGTATTTTTCAAAGAAGACATATCAGTGAACAAAGTAATGGTGGGTGGAGTTTAGCTTAGACAATTGTGTGTATATGAAGCAAAGATAGACATCAAGTATTTTTCATGAAGGGTGTTAAGTTAGTAACGTAGTATATTGAAATAACATTGATAATAGTATTGGTTTATTATTGTCACATGGACAAAGGTATAATGATTTTGCATATGATTCAAATCATACTACAAATTGGTAAAATCGCTCTGTATGCAAGTACAACAGGTGGTGCAAAGAAAATAATAACCGGAGTGCAAAATATGGTGTTGCAGTGTTAGTGTAGAGTAGAGCAGTGGTGGAGTGTTAGAGTTACAGAGAAAGTGGACATTAAAAAAACATGCAGGTTTACAAGGAGGTAGGTTGGGAGATCGGGACCAGGAAAGGTCCATTCAGTAGACTTATAACGCTGGAGAAGACATACAGACAGTGATCGGATAACTCAGCGGGTTAGGCAGTATCTCTGGACACAATGGTGGGTGACTGCAGTTCCTTGTTTCTACATTAACACTGGTGAAGAAGCTGTTTCTGCACCGGATGCTACACGCTTTCAAGCTTTCATATGTTCTACCTGACGGGACAGGAGAGAAGAGGGAAGGACCATGGTGCGAGTAGTCCTTGATTATGTCTGCTGTTTTCCCAAGTTGGAGTGAAGTGTAGGTGAAGTCAATGTTGGTGGGAGAGGCTGGTTTGTGAGATGGACTGGGCTGCATCTACTTACTACCTTCTGTAATTTCTTACAGACTTGCACAGAGCAGTGGCCAAATCAAGTTGGAATGCATCTTGATTTTTACGGTGCTTCTATGGAAATTGGTACGAGTCATTGGTGACATGTAAATTGCCTGCATCTTTTGAAATTATTGGTGATATTTATTTTCAAAATATGAAGCTCAACCATGTCTACTTCAGCACTATTGAAGCCAATGAGTTTAGCTCCTGCAAAAGGGCGGCATGATGGCACAGCGGTAGAGTTGCTGCTTTACAGCTCCAGAGACTCAGATTTGATCCTGACTACAGGTGCTATCGGTTTATACATTCTCCCCATGACCTGCGTGGGTTTTCCCCGGGTGCTCCTCCCTTATTTCAAAGATGCACAGATGTATGCTAATTGGCTAGCCAGAATTGTAAATTGTCCCTCATGTGTGTAGGATAGTGCTAGCGTGCAGGGATCATGGGTCAGCGCGGACACGGTGGACTAAAGGGCCTGTTTCCGTGCTGTATCTCTAATCTAAACAAAGAGGGCACAGAGTGCTGGAGTAACTCAGCAGGTCAGGCAGCATCTGTGGAGAACTTGGATAGGTGACGTTCCACGTCGAGACCCTTGTTCAGTAGCTCCATCATCTTTCTGACATTGAGTCAGAGGTTCTGCCCAGACACCATGTCAGCTCCCTTGCCAAAATTTTGCCTGTCATAGTTCCAGATCAGTGGTGAGATCTGCAAACTTGTTAATGGAGTCAGAGCAGAATTTAGCCACACAGTCGCAAGTGTATAGAAAGTATAGAAAGTGGCTGAGAACCTTGGTGTTGAGAATTATTGTGGAGTGGAATTTGTTGCTATAAAAGTGCTCAATTATAAACATATACGTGATTACATGAAGAACCCTGCCAGTCGGCATGCGCATCAATCTTCATATCAATGCTGTGAAATTACAGAAGACCAACAATTGAAGTAATATAGTAAGGTTAGAAACCTAGAACTACCAGATGAGCTTCGTGCTATGAGGGTTGGGAGCGGTGGGCACGTAATCGCTCATCGTGACTCCTCATAAAATAAAGATCACACTTCATACTGGTAAGTTCTCGTTTAATCTTACTATTTTTCTTTGGAGTCACGCGAGTGATTCCGTAAAGATTTCAAAGATCTGTGATTTCATGCCGATTCAAATCCAGGTGTCTCATACTGCAATCAGTTGGCTCAGGAGGAGTGAATATTAGCAATACATTGAAACATGATACTGATTAACATGTTAAAGCTTTAATTCACAAATAAACAAAATATACAATAGTGACTCCTCTCTCCCAGGGAGAAGCTATGAAACAGAACTTAAAACAGAATGGGCAAACACCGCGGCTTCAACAAGCGGCTTATTATAAAACCTTTGAAAAGTCAATTCATTTGACCATCCTGCGGCCACGAGGATATGGTCTAGAGGGACGTCCATTGCCCTCGCCACTGACGTTGATGCCACCCTGGTGGAATGAGATTTTAAATTGTCAGTATTAACTCCTGCACACCCCAACACTTGCTTCAGCTATCGTGAAATGGTCTGAGCTGACACTTTCATATGTGGCCTTTTGTGGCCAATAAACAATGCTTGCACAGAGCCTCTAAGGCTCTTCATGACTTCACTATAACGCCGCAAGTACGCCACCACAGACAACCGTAAATCCATGGGATAAGCTGACAGTACAAGCTTGAATCTGGACACCCCTAGTCTGCTTTGTTTAATTAGGTCATAGATGTAAAATTTAACATCATTCCGTGAGGACACCATCCTGTCCAGGTGCAGTTTGTGCAAGGTCTGAACCCTTTGCACTGATACGAGCGCCATAAGCATAACAAACTTAAGGGTAATCTTTGTTAAGGGCAAGGATGTGGCTGTGCCCCACTGATGAAGCAGCGTCAGTACCGTGCTGACATCCCAGATTTCAGAATACCTAGGCTTGGGAGGATTAGAATTAAAAACATCCTTCATAAATCTGAGATTAATGGATGAGATCCTATAGATTGAAGTAATGACCCCCCCCCCCCCCCCCCCCCCCCCGCATAGGTATGAGGACAACGCGCTCCTGGCACTGTTGATGGCATTATAGCTCAACCCTTCATCGAAATGTAACTTGGACAGAAATTCGAACACATCTGGGATGGATGCTGTGTGGTATGTAATGTTCCCATGTAAACAAAATTCCTTCCATTTCCTGACATGGGAGATGTACTGCCTTTTCGTACTATCCCTCCAGGATGCTGTGATGAGATCCACGGTCCGATTGGTTAGTCACAGACTCAGATATGGCGTTCTTAAAATCTGCAAATCAACAAATTTGGTCGATCCAACGGGTGTTGACCTCCAGTCACAGAGTGTACTAATAGATTATGACATTTTGGAACCACCAAAATAGGCTGTGTACTAACACCCAAAATCAGAGGGAATGATGGCTGTGAAGGCCAGTCGGGTACCACCAAAACCCCTGAAGCGGAGTCCTGTTTGATCTCAGTCAAGCACCGACTGATGAGGCAGAAGGGGGGAAATGCATATAAAAACATTCCACCCCAGTGCAGGGAGAATGCATTCACTGCAACTGCCCCTGGGTCTGGTTCCCATGAAACATATTTAGGTACCTGGTGATTAATTCTGGATGCAAACAAATCGATATCTGGCATCCTATACCGGAGAACAATTTCATTAATCATAATTTCATCATGATTCAACACCCGCTCAGTGTTGTCGTTGAATTTGCATGACCTGGTGTCTGCCACCATATTGAATCTGCCTGGCAAGTAGACAGCTGAAATCCAAATATTCTTTTTAATGCACCAGTGCCAAATAAGGTTAGCCAATCCATCACAAGATTTCGATTTGATTCCACCCATGTGATTGACATACACCACTGCCATGGTGTTATCAATCTGAAGCTGAACATGTAAGTGATGCTTAGTGGTACAGTAAGCATTGAGCCCATAAAATGCTCCTAAAAGCTCTAAATAATTAATTCAATGTGATTGGAGGATCAACACCTCATGCATATTCCATCTGCCTCCAGAGCTTGACCTGGTGTCAGTAGCACCCCAACCTCGGGCACTAACATCAGTCTGTAAAACAACTGAAGGTGTTGCGGTCAAAATTTTGCTAGAACAATTTGAAATGTTTCTAATCCACCACTGTACTTCAGTAATGGTTTCAGATGGTAAGTGTATGGGCCGATTGAAATGACCTGCATGTATTATCAGTGCCTGTACCTTTGCCCTCTGTAAATGTTGGTAATGCAAAGGTCCATATTGCATAGCTGGAAAGGCAGCTACCAATTTACCAATTGAGCTGGCCACCTGTTTAATTGAAGGTGATTGCTCCCCCAAGAGCTTGATACAGCCTTCAATTAATTCTAATCTCTTGCCCTTGGGCAGAGTCACACACATGTAAATTGAATTTATTGTGAATCCCAAATGGTCAATTGTGTTAACCGGCACCAATTTGGATTTAGCTAGGTGAATAATAAACCCCAACCCCTCAACCATGAGTTTAACAGCTGAAACTGATAATTCGGCTGCCACAAAGGTGTTTCCAATTATTAAGTTGTCATCCAAATAGGCCATTACCACATGGCCCTGTGACCATAATAACCCTAATACTGGTTTAAGCAATTTGGTAAATAATCTAGGGGCTGAGGTTAACCCATTAGGCAGTGCTCCAAACTGCCATAATTTCCCCATCCAGCTAAATTTCAAATATCTCTGATACTCTTTATGAACAGAAACTGAATAATATGCATCTTGAAGATCTATACATGCCATATAACACCCTCTGGAAAACAATTGCTTGGCAGTCCCAAACGTTTCCATTTTAAAATGATTAAACTGCACAAACGGATTAAGTCCTGTCAGGTCCAAAATAATCCGGCACCCACCATCTTTCTTTGGTCTAGGAAACACATTAGACAAGAATTGCTGGGTTTGATAAACTGTTTTCTCAATTACACCTTTAAAACATAATTTTGCTATTTCAGCTTGAATCTCCAAATTCTCCCATTGTGAGAAAATGAGAGCCCAGCCTGGCTTGTGCTGGGTGGGTGGACACAGGTTGGGAATGAATAGTAAGATTAAACAAGATGTGGGATTTCGTAAAGACCCCGCCAGCACGCATGGGCGACATTCTTCAAAGCAGCGGTGTGAAATCACAGATAGTAGAGTTGACTGAAGATAGTAAGATAGTTGACCTTATAATTGAGGGTTGGTAGCGGAGGGCACTAAATCCCTCATCGTAACTCCTCATAAAATAAGGATCAAACTTTGAACTGGTAAACTCTCGTTTAATCTTACTATTTTACTTCGGAGTCACGTGAGTGACTTCGTGAAGACTTTAAAGCTCTGTGATTTCATGCCCTGGAGACGTGTCCATACTCACACACTGCAATAATAACCAATGGAGGAAGTATGTTAATGTTTTTCAGACTTGTATAGTGCTGATAAACAAACAATGTATTATTTAACAATAACAATAATCCCTAATTTCGGGGAAAATTATGTTTTACAGAACTTAAAATAGTGTCTGTAAATATCTCAGGTGTGGCCAAAGGTTTGTTATAACCGCTGGAAGTTGTTTCATTAGATCAACCCGCCGTTACAAGGGCATGGCCCATAGGGACTCCATCATCCTCGCTGCACGATGTAGCTGCAGCCCTGGTGGAATGAGATTTTAAATATCAGTGTCCACCCCTGCTGCACCTAACACCACCCTGACCCATCTTGAAATGGTCTGCAGAGTACTCTGTGATGAGGATGTTTGAACTTATCAATAGAGCCATTTCCGTTTCCCTGAGCCTATTGGTGACCTCCAATAGTGGTAGTTCACTATGCATAGGTGACTATCTATGGGATAAGCCAGGAAATCCAATTTGAGGCCAGATGACCCAGGCCTGTTTTGTTCAGGTAACTCATAAATTTGAAAGATTACCTTATTTTGGGATGTTACCATGGTGTCCAATCTAGTTTGTGCAGAGACTGGACCCGCTGTGCCATTACAAGCGCCATCAACATCACTATTTTATATGTGTCAGTGAGAGGGACGTGGCTGGTGCCCAATCTCTGAATACATCAGGACAATGCCAATATCCCAGGTCCGGGTATATTGAGGCCTGGGGAAGTTTGTGTTAAAATCCCCTCATGAGTTTTGACACCAGAGGGTGAGATACTCCTCCATGGTGTTCTAGCTCCTGTCCCAGGTATGAGGATAGGGTACTTTTTGCGCAATTGAAGGCATTATAACTCAAGCCTTCATCGAAGTGTATACTTACCAGGAACTCTAGCACAACCGTGATGGTGGCTGTGTTGTAAGTTGTGTCTGTCCTGGTATAAAATACCTCCCATTTTTTGATATGGGTGAGGTACTGTTTCCTGGTGGACACTCTGCATGATGCCGCGATGATATCATTGACCGGTCCGACTGTCCAAATTCCAGGAGAGGTCTTTTCCAAATCTCACACCCAATGGGTTCATTCGGTCATGGCACGGATGACTCTCCCTTGTCACAGGTGTACCAGCAAACTCGGGCGTGTTGTAGATCGTAATCCATGGCTCTGACTATGTCGAGTCCCACAGGGTACCATGGCTGAGTAGCCCAATCGGGTACTCCCAAAATACCTGATGCAGAGTCTTGTTGAATAATCTGCAAGACCCGACTAATGAGGCAGAAAAGGGGGGGAAATGCATAGAAAAAACAATCCCCCCCGCCCCAGTGTAGCGAGATGTGTCCATCGCTACTGCCCAGGGTCTGATTCCCATGCAACATACGTTGGTATCTGGTGATTAAGTCTCGATGCAAAACAATCGATATCTGGCGTTCCATACCGAGCTACAATGTCAGTAAATAACTGGTGGTCCAACATCCATTCGGTGTTGTCATTGAATTTGCGTGACCTGGTGTCCGCCACTGTATTGAGCTTACCCGGAAGGTAAGTAGTTGATATCCAAATGTTTCTTTCTATGCACCAGTGCCAGATTGTATTGATCAATTCATCACAAGATATCGACTCAATTCCACCCATATGATTAATGTATGTCACCATGGTGGTATTACCATAGAGAGTATTCTGACCAGCTGTATCTCTGTCTGGTTTGGGGACTGTAGAGCCTCTGACTGGAAGTCTGTGCAGAGAGTGGTGAGGACAGCGGAAAAAATCATTGGGACCTCTCTCCCCTCAATCGGGGATATTGCGACCAAACGCTGTGTGTCTAAGGCCAGCAGTATTATAAAAGACCCCACACATCTCCATCATGGACTGTTCACTCTGCTGCCCTCGGGAAAAAGATACCGCAGCATAAGGAGCAGAACATCAAGGTTCTGCAACAGCTTCTTCCCACGAGCCATCAGACTCCTGAATGCCATGTAATGGGCTGCCACTAGTGTCTATTTATCCTTTTCACCCATGCCTATCCTTCGGTTAATTTATTGTGTTGCACAGGGAGCCAAATGCAACGTAATTTCGTTTGGAACTGCATGTATCAATGTATTTCTAAATGACAATAAAGTTTGTTTGACTTTGACTTTGTTTGACTTTGACTTTGATTATCAATTTGTAGGCGAACATGCAGATGATGCATGTCTGAAACAGTAAGCCCGAAGTCCGTGAATGTTCCCAACATCTTTAGATGATTGATACACTGAAGTAAGTTTAACTCATGCGTATTCCATCTACCACCGCAACTGGAGGTGGTATTGGTTGCTCCCCAGCCGTGAGTAACACAACGGAAGGGTTTGTGACTGTGATGGGATTTAGAGCAATGTCGAACATTGTTAATCCACCACCATAATTCCAATTTGCTTTGGCTGGTTTGTCAAAATAGTCAGCATGGTGTTTTGAGTGCTGTAGTTTTGGCCCTTTGTAGATTTTGGTAATTGAAGGGTCCAAATTGTGGCTGGGAAAAGGCAGTCACGAGTTTCCCAATTACCCTGGCTATTTGCCGAATAGATGGTTTACTGACGCAAACATGGCTATTATATGCCTCTGTCAAGTCTGTTGCTTTGTCCATTGGCAAGGAGACAGACATATGAACAGAGTCAATCGTGAATCCCAAATAATCCTTAGTCACCGGATGACATTTAACTTGGATTTGTCTGGATAGAAAATAAACCCCGATTTTTGAAATAGGAGTTTGGTGGCTGAGACAGCCAATTTAGCCAATTCCAAGGTTATCCCCACAATAAGATGTCATCTAGATATACCATGACAATATGTTTTGTGTTTTTGAAGAAACGCCAAAGCAGGTTTCAATATTTTGTAAGCCATCTGGGGCTGATTTTAAACCATTAGGCAGCACTTTATATTGCCAGAGCTCCCATCCAGATAAATTTCAAATATCTGCAGTGATCTTTGTCTATTGGTTCTGAGTAGTATGCATCTTTTAGATCGATGCAAGCCATGAAATCCCCCTTGGAAACTAGTTGTTTTAGCAGTAACAAAAAAATCCCATTTTGAAGTGGGTGTACTGCACAAAAGTATTTAGTTGTGTCAAATCAAATGATGCGGCATCCATCATCTTTTTTGTTTTTAGGTGAAGATGTTTGATACAAACTCAAGAGACTCATGTTTGGTTTCCTCTATTGCTCCTTTTGAATATAATCTTAACAGTTCCGCATGACCTTCCACTTTCTCTTTTTGTGAAAGCACAAACTTTTGGCTCAGTGAATGTTGAACCGGAAAGGAAGAGTTTGTCAACAAATTCAATTTTGTATCCATCAATACTGTGCAGTATGAAAAGATCAGATGTTATTCCCTGAACAAGTGTAACCTTCCCCCAACCCCAAAATGTGAAGAAGTTACACACGCTATGTTCCGAAGGCAACCAGACCCACCTACCTCCATGGTTACCGGTGGTGCTGTGTTGGTTTTCTCCTTCCTTGGTTCTTGGGAGGTGGAGGCGTTGTGGTGTGGGGTTGGCGCATCTTCCAGGAAGGCCGCTCTGGGACATGGCCTAAAAAAGTCCTTTGTGTAGGTTGTATGGCCTTCGAGCTTTCACCAGCTTTTCTTTCGGTGTGATAATGCAGCCTGCTGGTGGATGCGTAGGGGTGCTGCTGCCAAATATGTGAGGACATGGTGGCAGCCGGCACCTTAATCATGCTGACGGCTTTTGTCTCTTTGTCGAGGTATTTTACCTGTTTGGGCAAGTTGTCCCCGAATAACAGAGTAGGCAGCTGTGCACTGCTGGTTCTACACAACCTCGCAAACTTGGGGTTTAGCGTAGGTCGGATGGCATTCTTCCTGAAATAGTTTATCTCAATTGACCATACAGGAGAGTGCCAGAGCTTCCTGTTGCTCCTCTGACATATCTTCCGTCTACTGACCTGGCAAAGCTGTAATACCCGAGGCCAGTAGTTTGAGGATTTACCGCCCCACATTGAGGGAAATACCGATTCCCGGAGCTACTTGAGTTATTGATTAATTTATACTGGCTGCCTGTTGACAATGGTAGCCCCTTTTGTGAGGGCATCACAACTTGGATGTCATCCCGAGTAGCTCCTCTTCTTGCGCCCCTAGCATTTTGTATTAATCTGCCAATACCCCCTCTTCAGAGTCAGCCCAGACCTGACTCCTTATGCTCCCCTGCGAAGAGGGTGAGTATTTAGCAGCCCTGTAAAGGGTACTGCCGTGGGTCTGCTAGGAGACCCACGGTGACCAGACTCCTGCTGGAGTGTGTCGCGTTGGAGCTAGTGCTCCCCATCTGCTCCATGGGGGATTATAGACTGCCGTCGCTGCCCGCGAACAGTGAGTCTCCAAGCCCAGACCCTGCCGGGTCAACGGGCTTGCCCGACCTCCGGGTCTGTAGAGACGTTCTGCCGCCACTGACTGCCCGCGTTCCCGCGGTCCGCAGTCAGTCTCTCGAGGTGGCCCGTTGGCAGGGTACTCTGTGCCACAGAGTCCCTGAAAGAAAAACTGACCTCTGGTTAGTTGTTCCTTATCTGTAGGCCCGTTCCGGTGGAGGAGCGGCCCTCCTCCCTGCCTGTCGCTTCGCATGCGCTCGACGATATGTCGTACTTGCGTGCTGGTGGGGTCTTCACTAAGCCACTCACGTGACTCCAAAGTAAAATTCAATTTGAAACCCTTGTATACTCTGCAGTATAAACACGTTTGATGTTATTTTACACCATTCTTTGAAAAACCTATGTAACCTCCCCCCAACTGGTAGGTAATTCTCATTCAATATGTTTAGAAAGAACCAGACCCACCTAGCTCCATGGTTACCGGTGGGGTTCTGCGTCCCGTGGCTTTGGATGGAAAAGGCATGTTTGCCCGTACTCCTGCTGGAGTGCGCCAGCTGTGCACATTGAATGGCCGGCTTGGTCCTTGTCCGGACCCGGTTTCAGCAAACCGTTTGTAAGGGTACTGTCGTTGAAGGGTTCTGCTGGTCACTGGCGCCTTGATGAGCCCAACAGCTTTTGCCTCTTCATCTAGTTCCTTTACCCTCTTTGCGAGGTCTTCCCTGAACAATAAGTTTGGGCGCTGGATGTTGGGTAAATGGTAGGGCGGATGGCGCTCTTTCTAAGACAGTTATTTCAAAGTGCACTTTGCACATGAGAGCCGGGGCATCCTGCTGAACTTCAGTCAGGAGCCCACCATTTACCGACCTACCAAAAGCTATAATGCCAGCTGCGACCAGTTTCAGCACCCGTTGCAGTTTTAACTCCTGTGCTCAGCTGCCTAGTCTCATATGGCCCCAAGTTGCATGCATGACAGCCAGCACTTTGAGCAGAATACAATTTTCTGGGGGGTCATATTTTTTGGCTGTTGTATCCATGGCCTGCTCCTGAAGCTGGTGCAAAGCCAAATAATTTATACTGGTAGCCAGCTCTTCCCCCAGCAGCTCTCCAGAGTCTATTGGGACAGCAAACCTGGCCGCCAGGAATGGAACCTCTGGCTCTTGCCCTTCGTCCCGTGGGGCAGCCTCCAACGCTAAGCCCTCAGAGCCGGCGTCAGAATCGTACTGACCCAGTATACTCTCCCCCTCCAAGAGGGAGACACTAGGCACCCCTGTAGAAGCTGCTGCCGCGGGCTCTTGGAGAGGCCGGCACTCTTGATGGAGCATCCTCTCCAATAGGAGCTCCATCCTGGATACGGTATCCATTCTTGAGGGAGGACCCTCCCGACCGGACTCGTCCGAGTCTATCAGCCAGACAGACTTTCGAGTGGCCTTACGTCACTCCGGCGTAGCCACGGTGCTCTCGGACACCAAGTCTGTAGTCGCTGGTCTCACTACCCGCACTCCCGCGGGCATTAGACACTTTTACTATGGTTCGCCTTGCTGCTATCGACTTCTTCATGCTTGAACTTGCCCTCCTGCAACAAGATTTAACAAGCACAGAAAATCGACCTCCAACGAGTTTGAAACTTACCTGAGGCTTTTTAAACTTACCACTGGGGAAGCGCTGCTCCTCCCAGCCAGTCGCTGCGCCATGCGTCAGACGTAATGATGCACATGCCGACTGGTGGGGTCCTTCACGGAATCACTCACGTGACTCCAAAGTAAAATTAAAGCTGAAAATCATCACAGTCTTTAAACCAGTCAGAGCCTTATTCCAAGGTGGAAATGTCGAAGAGTGCATAGCTTTAAGGTGAGGGGGGCAAATTTGAAAGCAGATGGGCAGGACAAGTTTTTTTAACAGAGTGGTGGGTGCCTGGAATGCACTGTCAGAGGTGGTGGTAGAAGCAGAGGTGATAGTGACATTTAAGATGCTTTTAGATGGGCACATGGCTATGCAGGGAATGAAAGGGACTGTCATATCCTGAGAGAATGGAGTGGCTGGGCTTGTACACTCTGGAGTTTAGATGGAGAGAGGGAATCTTATTGATAAGATTGTTAAGGGTTTGGACTCGCTAGAGGAAGGAAACATGTTCCCGATGTTAGGGGAGTCCAGAACCAGGGGCCACAGTTTAAGAATAAGGGGTAAACCATTTAGAACGTAGATGAGGAAACACCTTTTCTCATAGAGAGTTGTGAGTCTGTGGAATTCTCTGCCGCAGGTTCTCTGGATACTTTCAACAGAGAGATGGATAGGGCTCTTAAAGATAGCGGAGTCAGAGGATATGGGGAGAAGGCAGGAATGGGGGTACTGATTGGGGATAATCAGCCATGAGCATAGTGAATGGCGGTACTGGGTTGAAGGACCGAATGGCCTACTCCTGCACCTATTTTCTTTTGTCTATTGTCTATTGATATGGATCATGTGTAGGCAGAGAAGATTAATTTAGCTTGGCATTATGTCCACCACAGACATTGTGGGCTGGAGGGCCTGTTCCTGTGTTGTATGTTTTCGATGTTCTATCACCCCAACATTCAGGAGTCAAGAGAAAATAATATTTTATTGTTAAATGTCCCAGACAGAACAATGAAATTCTTACTTGCAGCAGCACAAAATATGTATACATACTGCAGTATGTATACATTAAAATAAAAGAGAAAAAAGGTCAGAATGTACACGTGTGTGTGTATATACAATCTATATATACATACAATGTTGGTATGTGCATATATTTTTGTACAGGTTTGTATTCTGAGGAATGACAGGAAAAACCCTGTCTGCTTTAACCGAAAGAACAGACTTTTGATGTTTGCCAAATGTATAAATATAAATGATAAAGAGAGGTAATTACACTCTTCCAACATTTTACCTGATATTTCGTACATTTATTAATGTTTGAACACAACTGTAAGGGTCAACTGAAATCCCACGGTAAAGTGTAGAATTTTCTTGTTGAATGACATTGAAATTACATTTATTAACCTTTAATTAGGAGCAACCTTCACATGCACAATCACCCACACACACTCATGTTCATTAGCGATAGGAGCAGAATTAGGCCATTTGACCCATCAAGTCTACTCTGCCATTCAATCATGGCTGATCTATCTCTCTTTCCTAACTCCATTCTCCTGCTTTCTCCCCATAACTCCTGGCTCATAATAATCAAGAATCTACCTATCTCTGCCTTAAAAATATTAACTGACTTGGCCTCCGCAGCCTTCTGTGGCAAAGAATTACACAGACTCACCACCCTCTGATTAAATAAATTCTTCCTCATCTACTTCCTAAAGGAATGTCCTTTAATTTTCAGGCTATGGCCTCCAGTCGTAGACTCTCCCAGTAGTGGAAACATCCTCTCCACATCCACTCTATCCAGCCCTTTCACTATTTGGTAAGTTTCAATGAGGTGTTCCCTCATCCTTCTAAACTCCAGCGAGTATAGGCCCAGTGCAGTCAAATGCTCCCTCGCTCACTGACTCCCACACACACTCACTTACACATTCACACACTCACACACACACTCTCACTCACACATTCACTCATACACATGCTCACTCACTCACTCATACACACACACTGCCTGTGGGGGGTGAGGGGAATACGCTTTAATACATGAATGTTAGCGGTCCTATAATCCAATCAAGCAATTGTTACAGTACTAACTTATATTGGCCTCTTTGGACCAATGGTATATTAAACTAATTGAATATATGCAGATAGGCAATTAGCTGTTGTTGAAAGCACTGATGTGACTCTTTTAGAAATGGGCCAATAATAAGTACATTAACGTCCAAAAAGATAAGTGTCTTAGCATTTGGTAGTAAGATGTGCAGAAGATCCTTGCAACGCATTCCATGAATTTGGATCTGCAATGATTGTAAAATGATAGATGAAATTGGTTGAAATTAACAAGACCTCCAGCCAGCTTCAATCAGCACCAATTTTTAATGTTTAAAAATTGCAACAAAGTAGATGTCTGAAGGATTGCGAGCAATTTAAAATCAATCAGTTCACAATACGTCCCATTGAATGCCCCGTGACAGCTTATTGATTATTAGCTGTTTTCTGACAAGGTAATATTAAATCTGAGATAACAATTTCAATTGTGCCTTTCAGATGAAAGTTCTATAAACAAAAAATATTTTTGTAAGGAGTCAGCTTAGCTTTCTAACTTTTTAAAAACAACAACCAGAATATCAAACGCCTTTTCTAGACAAAAGCAACTACAATTTATGTTCAAAACAAGATTATCAGTGACCAAGTGATTCATGCAGTCCACTTGATGTTAATTCAACATTACACATTAAGAACAAATTATCTTACAACCTGTAATTTGACAGTCAGCCAATAAAAGAACACCTTAATTGATGATGTAGAGTAAGTTCCAAATTTCAGCAAGATAGATATGTATAAATGTATATATATATGTATATATATGTATGTAGAGCACAGATTGATGCTGCACTGCACACACATTATAGTAAAAGGTCTGGCTAAAGTGGATGTGGAGACGATGTTTCCAATAGTAGAAGAGTCTTGGGCCAGAGGCCATCGCTCCATTAGAAAGGAGAAGAGTAGGAATTTATTTTGTAGGAGGGAGCTGAATCTGTGCAATTCATTGCCACGGGTGGCCATGGAGGCCAAGTCAATAGATATTGCAGATTTTTGATTAGTGAATAGTCAAGAGTGTTTTATTGTCATACTAGACTAAGTGGGACCCATTGGGTCCCAATCACACGGGAGGCCTGGTCCCCCAACGCAACCCATTCCCCAACGCAATATTCCACCACTCACCCATAGCTCCTAACTGCGCAGGTGTGGGGCATTTCCCTTCATCCCCCAGCACTCCCTGGGCTGTGTGGCGGGAGGGGTGTGGGGTGACGGGGGGAGGATGGGTGTGTGCGGACGCGGAGGTGCAAGAGGGGGGAGGGGTGTGTGGGGGAGGAGGGTGTGGGGGAGGGGTGTGAGGCCGGGGGGGTGTTGGGGTGGGGGGAGGTCTGTATGTGGGCGGGAGGGGTATGGGAGGGGGAGGAGGGATGTAGGAGGGGAGGATGTGTGGGAGAGGGTGTGCATGTGGGAGGAGGGTGTATGTGTGTGGGGGGAGGGGTGTGCAGGGGCGGGGGGTTGTGGGAGCGGAGGGGTTGTGGGGGCAGGGGGGTTTGTGGGGGCAGGGGGGTTGTAGGGTTGCGGGGGTTATGTGGGCGGGAGGGTTGTGGGTGCACGGGGGATTTAGTGGGGGTGGGGGGGGTTTGTGGGGGTTGTAGGGGCAAGGGGATTGTGGGGGCGGGGTGTGTGTGGACGGGGTAGAGTGAGCTCGGAGAAAAGACAGGGAAGAGCCATGACGGAGAGAGGGGCATTATGGCGGAGGTGAGGAGGAGCCAGCGAGGGGGACCAGAGGGGTAGTGGCTGGAATTGGCGGTGCAATGGGGACTCCTCCGGGATCAGGGTCTCCGCTTTCCGTTTGTGGACATCTCCGACTCTGGGCTGGGTCGGGTCTCCGATGCTGGGCTGCTGCTTGGGGCTGGGCCTCCACCGGCCATCCTCAGCTCCAGTAAAGATGCGATGGCACAGGAAGGGGCGGACCGTCCCGGGGAGTGACAGGGTAAGAGACTATTCCACACGGCGCCGACGGGCAGGAGACGAGATCGATCTGCCCATGTGCGTTTTATAAGATTTTTAAACCTCGCTAACTTTTACAACATTCAACCGATCGGAGTGAAACTTGGCGCACTCGCAGCACAGGAGAACGGTAGCGTTAACCCCCTCCCCCCCCCACCGGCCCCCACCTGAAGCTGTAGGTCACGGCAATGGCAGCAGCAGCGGCAGGTTACTGCAGTGGTAGGTATTGGTAAGAAGTGGCAGCGGTAGGCCAGGGCAGTAGTAGGCCATGCCTGGGGTAGCAGGCCACGGTAACGGTAGGCCACGGCAGGGATAGGCAGCGGTAGGAAATGGCAGCGGTAGGCCAGGGCAGCGACCTCAGCTGCAGTCACTTTGGCTCATAATGCCAGTACCAACCCAAGTAAAGTCTATTCGGCCCCCAATATCCGTACTAGCCCTCCAGAAGCCAGTCCCTCCTGCACACAACTGTGCTAGCCCAAGAAATGTTCCTTCAATATCCAAACTATCCCTCTGGAAACCAGTCCCTTTAGCCCACAACAACTGTACTAGCCCTCCCGAATGCCCCCCCCCCCCCCCACACCGGCCACCGCCTGAAACCCTCCCCCTCCCCCAGCTGAAGGATGCTTTCCTCCCCACTGGCCCCCTCCTGATGCCGTCTCCTTCCCCCAACTGTAGGATGCTCCTCACCCCCCAAGCCCCCGACAGTCGCTTCCTTAAGCCATCCCCCTCCCCTGCTGCAGGACGCTCCCCCTTCACCGGCCCCGCCCCCAGCTGCAAGATGCTACCCTCCCCACACCAGCCCTCGCCTGAAGCGGTCCCCATCCCCAGCTGCAGGATGCTCCTCTCTGGTCCCCATCTGAAGCTGGTGGGGAGCGGCAGTAGTAGACCACGACAGCGAAGGGCCACGGCAGTAGTAGGCCCCCTCCCCACTGGCTCCCGACAGGCCCCGCCTAAAACCGTCCCCCTCCCCTAGCTGTAGAACGCAACAAGAGACGCAACAAGAAAGATTAAATCTAATTTTTTACTTTTAAATTGTTGTTAGATTTTAAGAGTTATTCACATTTTAAGCTTTAATAAATCCCTTGTCCACTTGTCGTGCCCGCCAGCTGTGCCTGCGCAGTTATCCTGCATGTTCTACTTCACTATGGGAACCCAATGGGCAGGAATGCTGCTCCACCAGTGAGCAGCTAAAAGTGATGGGGGAGATGGAGTGAGTGTGGGGGTAAGTGGAGGAGGTGATGAGTTACATCACAACGGGAACCAGTCAGCCGTGCCCACACAGTTGGGGGCTATGCGTGAATGGTGGAGACCCACAGTCCAGTATGATAATAAGACTTTCAAATCTCTTTAAATAGCCGACAAATGTTTGTGTGAAGTCTGTGTGACATTGGATTTTCTCTGCTATTTTTTTTAAATTTATAGTGTGTGCTTCTTTAAATACCGAAAATCAGTTCTAGCAATAGATTGAACAATAGGATCTGTTATTGTTTCATCAAATCAGAAAGACAGTTAAAGAGAAGCAATGAGATTATCCTCCTGGACATAATCCAAATGCACCAAACTGTGGAGATGCAATATGCATTTTAATGTAATTTGCTTACTAAACTTGACTCCATGAAATAGAATAATGATCCAAAGTGTGTTTCAGGACATGTTGGGTTGAGGCAAGAGTGATAAATGGATTATTGCTATCATGATTCATGATGTATTTGGTCTTTTAACACTTTATTGGTATATATTGCATTCCTGTATTTGCCACACTCGATATTTCCATCAGTAATCTGGATAAGTCACACGAGAGATGAACACAGACTGGAATAGAGGTACGTCTCAATCTGCCAAGTCTGATTCTGTGTAGGAAAGAATTGCAGATGCCTATTTAAATCGAAGGTAGACACAAAACGCTGGAGTAACTCAGCGGGACAGGCAGCATCTCTGGAGAGAACGAAAGGGTGATATTTCGGGTCGAGACCCTTCTTCAGACTTCAGAGCTCGATTCTGTTACTGGTTTCAGTCCTGATCAGTTAATTAATAAATCTGTTTACATGCAGCCCATTATTCTTAAGGTTAACAGCTATTTGACACAGTGGTCCTGCAACATCAACACTATTTACATTTAGACCAAGCCAATTTACATTTAGACCAAGCCAATTAACCTACAATCCTGGGTGTCTTTGGAGTGTGGGAGGTAAATCGGAGCACCCGGAGAAAACCCACGCAGGCCACAGAGAGAACGTACAAACTCCATACAGACAGCACCCGTAGCCCAGCTTTTATCAATTAAACAGCGACTGTTATCAAACAGCTTCATACCTTTCCTGCAAGAGTCAGTTCAAATCAAACGGTTGCTATATATCTGTATCACTAGCTGGAACGGCACTTAAGTGCCAAACCACTCAATAGCTGTCTGTGGTGTGTGCATCACATGCAGAATGGGTGGAGAATCTGCTGTGTTATTGGTGTCCTGTGGGAAACAGCAATCACCTCAGCCTTAGTGCACAGGAAAGAAAATGACTGCAGGTTAGCCGAATGCTTGGCACGTCCGATCTCCCCTCACTGCCCATGATTAATATCACCTGATGTGTGAGCTGGAGCATATTCTGTGGCCAGGCGAGATTTATGATGCTTTACCCCTCATTGTATTCAATCACGGGATGTGATCGCATTCTTTGCCATTGTACCGATCACATTGCGGTAGATGCGGTGACATTTCAGAGGGAATGAAGACCTGGCCGTTGTTTTGTGCAGCCAGTGGTCACACATAGATCAGGCCATTGTGGATGCAGCCCGGACCATCACCAAAACCAACCTCCCTTCCATTGATTCCATCTACACTTCATGCTGCCTCGGCAAGGCCAGCTGCATAATCAAGGACAAGTCGCACCCCGGTCACTCCCTCTTCTCCCCTCTCCCATCGAGCAATGGGGACAGCCGTGTGAAAACGCACACCTCTACATTCAGGGACAGTTTCTTGCCAGCTGTTATCAGGCAACTGAACCATCCTATGACCAACGTGAGAGTGTTCCTGACCTACCATCTACCCCATTGGAGACCTTTGGACTATCTTTAATCAGACTTTACTGGTCCTTATCTTGCTCTAAACATTATTCCCTTTATCATGTATCTGTAAACTATGGACATATCGATTGCAATCATGTGTAGTCTTTCCACTGACTAGACTGTACACAGGAATAAGCTTTTCACTGTACCTCAGTACACGTGACAATAAACTACATTAAACTAAATGTCAGAATTCCACGTTGCCTTCTACTAAATGACATCCATGAACAGGTTTTTCTAAAGTGCGATTTTACAAACACATTTTTAAAATTCATGGTTATATTATTGAAATTTAGAAACTGCAATTACCTTGGTGAGATTTGACTTGAGGTTTTTAGATCACCAGACCACCAGATTGCTAGTTCAATAACTTAACCACTATGCTTTAGAAACAGACTATTTCCCTCTGTTATTGGACTAAACTAAACTAAACTACTGAACAGTCCTCTCAGAAGCCAGGTTTTAGTCCTGCTCTTCCAACCTACCTCATTGCAGACATCTTGAATCATTAGGGCATACTAGACAATAGACCAAATATTGGCACAGTCATGTTGACACAGAGAAGGTGGGCTGAAGGCATGTTCCTATGCTGTACTGTTCTATGGATTGAATGACCCTTTGAGTAATTGGTACAAAAGAGTTATGGAAGCACCAAGCTTTGACATTGTTGGATCTTTATGCAGGATATTTCTACAATTAGGGGACCTCAGGCCTTTTACAAACCAGAATATTTGACCTTTCCCCACAACCTGACATAGACATAGACATAGACATAGAAAATAGGTGAAGGAGTAGGCCATTCGGCCCTTCAAGCCTGCACCGCCATTCAATATGATCATTGCTGAACATCCAACTCGGTATCCCGTACCTGCCTTCTCTCCACACCCCCGATCCCTTTAGCCACAAGAGCCACATCTAACTCCCTCTTAAATATAGCCAACAAACTGGCCTCAACTACCTTCTGTGGCAGAGAATTCCACAGATTCACCACTCTGTGTGTGAAAAATGATTTTCTCATCTCGGTCCTAAAAGACTTCCCCCTTATCCTTAAACTGTGACCCCCTGGCACGGGACTGGGTTCAGAATTTTTAAATATAATTAAGATCTATTGACTGCGCCTCAATAAACACATCACTCCAGGTTTCCTGGTTGCATGACTTCATTTTGACCCCCCATGACCTGTTATTTGGTCCTATCTAGAGCATAGATTAAGCCCCAGAAAGGATGGAACACATGTGTTGAGATGGGAACATTTGTCACTTTACCTTTGGTTGCTGGAATCTTTCATGTCTCTTTACACAACTTTCTTCTTTTGGAAGATTGATGGAAATGTCAATACTTGTCTCACGGTTCGGATAGACATGATTATGTAACATCCAAGAGGTGGCAGAAAACAACACCTGCATGCACAACATATTTGCAACGATGATATACTTTACGGCTGTCATCAGGAATGACAACTGTATTACTGTGTTACCATGTACCATTCCATCAATCACACGACCCAACACTTTCTTTCTGCTAGAGTGGGAACATTGATTTTCAGCTTCAATAGACCAATTGTGGCCACCGTTACCTGGCATAAACTCAAGCCCACAAACTGTTCAATTTTCTTTGCAGATATGCAGAGGCTCCCTCCATTACAAATGACCTGACTTATGAAAATCTAACTTTAAGCAACTTCTTCCATCTGTCTATTAATACCAATAAAATGTTTTGTGGTACTCATGAAGGACAGTATATAGTGCATCTTTCATTAGTTTAATTGTGAACGATCATTGAATGGACTTCAAGAAATTATAACAAGTCTATCGATGGCTATATGATACGGTTACTGTTGAAAATTTGTGGGGAAATTAGCTTTTAGTTTAGCTTAGAAATACAGCGTGATAACAGGCTTTTTTGCCCACTGAATACGTGCCGACCAGCAATCCCCACACACTAACGCTATCCTATGCACACGAGAGACAAATTACAATTTTACAAAGCTAATTAACATCCAAACCTGTCTGTAACTGGAGAGTAGGAGGAAACCGGAGCTCCCAGAGAAAACCTACACAGGTCACAGGGAGAACGTACAAACTCTGTACAGACAGCACCCGTAGTCAGGATCGAAACCAGGTCCCTGGTGCTGGAAGGCAGCAACTCTACACCACCATGCCACCCTGATAGTTGCTGACAGTTCCCAGGAACAGAGCCCTTACATAACCAAGTGGCAGTTTATATTGGGAAAGGGCAGGATTAGGATGATGATTACTTAGAACAGTTGGAAAATTTAGAACATTTCCCAAAATTTCCATCAAGGGCAACTTGATGGAGCAGAGGTGGAGTTGCTGCCTTGATGCTAATATTACCAACGATCTGCAACAGCAAAATGGCACCGTGACACCTCCACTTCCTTCAGGGACTGAGGAAATACAGAATATCTTCAATGACTGATACAAACCTCCACAGATGCACATACAAAGCCTACTGTTGATTCGCATCACTGCTTGGTTTGGGATCAACTCTGCCCAAGACCACAAGAAATTGCAGAGTGTTGTAAATGTAGCCCAGTCACATCACACAGACCTGACCTCCGACCATTTACTCCATCTACACTTCACACTGCCTCAGAAAACCAGTCAACATTGTCAAGGATTTGTCCCACCATGGTCATCCCTTTGTCTCCCAGCTTCTGTAGGCAGATGATACAGAAGCTTAAAAGCATCCATCACCAGACTCCGGAACAGCTTCTTCCACACTATAATTATTCATCTGTAAAGGTCCTTTCATAAGCTAGGATACTGTCTGATTCACCTTGACCTCATTGCGGACATGGTCTATGGAACTGTTGCGTTACATTGCTGATAACTTCTCTTTGCATCTTCCCCTTTACTCTACCTAGTGTACTTAGGTTTGACGATTGTATGCATGTCTAGTATTATCTGATCAGATTAGATAGCATACAGAACAAAGCTGTTCACTGTAGCTTGGTGCACGTGACAATAATAAACATAAACATAAACTTAAAAGTGGTGTAGTAATTGACTCATACAGCCCAGGCTCTTCAATCCATTCTGCCCATGCTCACCACCAAGCAGTCATTTGTTAGTGCCGCCACTGGGCAGCACGGTGGTGCAGCAGTAGAGTTTCCGGTTTCCTCCCACACTCCAAAGACGTGCAGGTTTGTAGGTTATTTGGCTTTGTTAAAATTGTAAATTGTCCGTGGAGTGTGTGGGATAATGCTAGTGTGGGGGGGATCGCTGGTTAGTGTGGTCTCGTTTCGGGTCAAGACTCTTCTTCAGTCTGAGGCAGCGACTCCATCTGAATTGTCACCCATTTCTTCTCTTCAGGGATGCTGCCTGTCCCGCTGAGTTACTACTGCTTTTTGTGTCTATCTTCAGTGTGACCCAGCATCTGCAGTTCCTTTCTACATAATGCAACATGAAGCCAGGGAAAGGCATATAAGTGGAGGGGACAGGGAGAATGGGAAAGGGGGGACAGGATAGTGGGAGAAATTGGTGTGACCCCAGGTGGGGCATAGGAAGGGAGGGGGGGAAAGGAGGGCGAGGTATATCTAAGATTGGAGAATACAATGTTTATTCCATTGGGTTAGGTCTACATTTTGAATTGATACTTTTCTTTCTATATACATTTTGTTTATAAAATCTACAATATTTAATGCAGAATATTTATATGTTTCTAATATGTACAACATTCCAATTATATTTGCGTGCTATCAATTTTTCTCCTCTGTTATGTCAATGACCAGACTTTCTACAGGTCTATTCCAGGGGTTCCTAGCCCAGAGTGCAAACACATTACACAACAAGCCATTGTGAACCTTGGTAGAGAATGTATATTCAATCCAGTTTGAACCACAACCCATCCCACCTTAATGGTTCAATGGTTCTTTTATTATCACTTGTACCAATTCTGCAGACAGACCAGTGAGATTACTAACTGGTCTGTACACAAGTATGATCCCCAATCAAGTAGCAAATGCACCATTGAAGCATTGAACCATTGAATCATTGCAACAGCCCACTGAGTCCATATGCAAGAGTCGCCATTGGAGCTGTCACCTTCATCCAGTCCACCAAGCTCGCTTGCTGTCAGTTTATACACATCACAATGGATAATAAATGCAATAAATAAGCCATCGTGGGCAAAAATATAATGTGCTGTTACTGTGGTTACCCGGGGAAATCGTTTTGTTTTATGGTCCTTCCACTGCCTGTTTCAAAATGTTGTTGAACATCTGGTGAAATTCTGCAGCTGCACTCAACTGGCAAAAAACTAGGGCCCAAAAACTAAACCATGCATTATACCTGCCTTAACGACATAGACATTTATCGTGTGCATCAGCTGTTGAGTTGAGTAATTTATCTTCTAACCAGAGCAGCAGGCTGCTGTATGTGGTGGCATTGTGGCACAGTGGTAGAGTTGCTGCCTTACAGTGCCAGAGACCTGGGTTTGATTGTGACTATGGGTGCTGTCTGTACGGAGTCTGTATGTTCTCCATGGGGTTTCTCCGGGTGCTCCGGTTTCCTCCCACTCTCCAAAGGCCTCCAGGTTTGCAGGTTAATTGATAAAATTGTAAATTGTTCCTAATGTTTAGTATAGAGTAAGTGTACGGAGATCACTGGTCGGCGTGGACTTGGTGGGCCGAAGGGCCTGTTTCTCTAAACTAAACTAAACTGAACTAGTGTAGGAATATGTAGGCATGTGGAAGAAGGGATTGCAGATGTTGGTTTATACCAAAGATAACACAAACTGCTGGCGTAACTCAATGGATCAGGCAGCACATCTGAAGGAAAGGAACAGGTGACATTTTGGGTCAGAGCCCTTCTCCACACTGCTTCAGGCTGATTCAGCGTGTTTGATTGTACTTTTGTGCCATTCTGAGGACAGACAGATCCTTGCAGCCACACGTTGTATATAAGAAATATATTTCAGCAAACTTCCACACCTAATGAGTGTTCTGCAAGGGAGTTTTGATCAATGCAACAGTACATTGGAACGATGGTACACAACACACGTGGCCATATGAGTTGACATGTTCCATAATATGACATCAAATCATGGCTCATTAACTTTGGATTACACACTTATTTAAAAAGTTATATTTTCAATAAAGAAACACAAAGTTAATTCCATCCTTCATGCAGAGTCCTCTTTCTCCATCATCAGCTGGCAATAGTCTATCGGTGATTATGTGAGACATTAGGAAATTGCAAAAGCCCTCTGAGAGCTGGTACTGTCATGTAGCCAACAGTGCTCCAGTGGTTTCCATTCACAGTCCATGGTACATTACAGAGGCTAGGCGTTGAGATCATTAGGAGTGGTGCAGTTCATTATGTCATTGCAACCATGGCCTCTAAAAATGTGGGCAGAGACCTTGTGAGATGGCCCAATATTTCCTTTGTCAACCAGCTACAACCTCAAGTTAGAAACATAGAAACGTAGAAAATAGGTGCAGGAGTAGGCCATTCGGCCATTCGAACCAGCACCGCCATTCAATATGTTCATGGTTGATCATCCAAAATCAGTACCCTGTTCCTGCTTTCTCCCCACATCCCTTGATTCTGTTAGCCTTAGGAGCTAAATCTAACTCTCTCTTGAAGGTTAAAGTAGCATGTAACTGGAATCTGCCTTCAGGCCGCAGAGTTATCTCTGCCCACCCGGAAGGCTCGTTGATCAGTGGGACCGGGAGGGATCTGGAGACATTGGGCATTAGGAATGGTGTAGCAGGGTGTACCGAGTTAATGCCTTGATGATCAGCTGCTAGAGGTGCCCACGGGACACAAAGATGGCCGGGCGAGGAGAGGAGAGGGACGTTGGTTCACGGGAACTGCTCCAGTACATCGAGCGCGCGGGCCGACTGGGCTTTGGACTTTGAATATTGACTCCAAAGCATGGCGGCGCCCGCATGTGTAATAGATTCAAAAATGAATTTCACTGTGAAGTTCTTTTGTAATAAATAAAGCAACATTGACTATTGACTATTGATCATTCAGCTGCCTTATATTTGCAATCTACAAATGGTACTTTGCAGGGTGGAGATAATAAATATTCTCCCTGTGACATCAAGGGCTTCAAGATTGGTAGGATAATTAGCCAAAGTAAATTGGCCTGCGTGTGTCGATGAGTGCTAGTACGTGGAGGAAGTTGATGGGAATGTCGAAAGAAGGAAATACGCAATGAAGTATTGTGTGTGAAGAAACTGCAGATGCTGCTTTAATGATAAACATAAAATGCTGGAGTAACCAGCAGAACAAGCAGGATCTCAGGATAGAAGGAATGGGTGACATTTTGGGTCGAGACCCAATGTTCTGAAGAAGGGTCTCAAACTGAAACGCACCCATTCCTTCTATCCGGACATGCTGCCTGTCCACAGAATTACTCCAGCATGTTGTGCAATTATGACGATGGTCATTGTGAAATCACTGGACTGAAGTGCAGTGCCTGTTCCCGTGCTCTATATCTCTTTGACCTACTTCATTTTGGGTGGACTGGCTCATGGAGAGTATTGATCATTTTAGAATGGATGGTGAAAGTCACCCAGAGAATTGTGAATCTGTGGAATTCTTTGCTACAGAGGGCAATGGAGGCCAATTCATTGATAGTTTCCAAGAGACAGATAGATATAGCTCTTGGGATGAACAAAAGTAAAGGATATGGGGAGAAAACAAGAACGGGGTACAGATTTTGGATGATCAGCCATGACCATATTGAATGGCGGTGCTGGCTCGAAGGGCTGAATGGCCTACTCCTGCACCCATTTTCTATGTTTCTATGTTTCCTCCCTTGTGCAGCTATATCGTAGGTGACAGTTCCCAAGGCAAAGCCCGGTTGTGCTGGTAGCGTTCTGACGAGATGCTGAGTGACTGACAGCCTTAATACCGTTTTAAAAAGTTTAGATAGGCAGAAATATTTTTAATGCATCGAAGCAAGTTAAATAACTTAAAAATGTAAAAGAATAGTTTTAAAATTAGATAAATCTCCTTGCCAAAAGCTATATGAGCAATAGGGTTACACAAAAAGCTGGAGAAACTCAACGGGTGCAGCAGCATCTAAAGAGCGAAGGAGATAGGCGACGTTTTGGGTCGAGACCCTTCTTCAGACCCTTCTTCGATGCTGCTGCACCCGCTGAGTTTCTCCAGCTTTTTGTGTAACCCTCGATTCTCCAGCATCTGCAGTTCCTTCTTTAACAACTATATGAGCAATAGATTTGTAAATGCAGGGGATTTGAACATCCCAAATATTGACTGGGACACAAAGAGCTGGAGTAACTCAACAGGTCAGGCAGCATCTCCGGAGAAAAAGGATGAGGAAGGGTCCCGACCTAAAATGTCGCCCATCCTTGTTCTCCAGAGATGCTGCGTGACTCGCTGAGTTACTCCAGCACTTAGTGTCTATTTTCGGTACATACCAGCATCTGCACTTAGTTTCTACACATCGATTGAGAATTTGAGGAACTTAGGTGGAATGTGCAGAGTGCATCCTGTAGAATTTTTTGACACAATAGGCAGGTACTTCTACAAGAGAAAAATCCCTTCTGGGTCCTCCCTTGGGAACTGAAACTAGGCAAGTTGGGTAGGTGTCAGTGGGGGGACCATTTGGAACAGTGATCAAAATTCTGTACGTTTCAAGATAGTTACGGAGAGATGATAAGGATGATCTGTAAACTATGGTTGAAAGATGCAATGCTGAAGCAGGTTCTTCGGCCCATTGAGTCAGTGCCAACCAACAACCCCGCACACTAACACTATCCCACACGCACTAGGGACAATTTAGAAATTATACCAAACCAACTAACCTGCAAATCTGTACGTCTTTGAAGTGTGTAGGAAACCGGAGATCCTGGAGTAAATCCATGCAGGTCATGGGAGGAGCATACAAACTCCGTACAGACAGCACCCACAGTCAGGATCGAACCGGATAAAGCAGCAACTCTACCGCTGAGCCACCGTGCCACACTCATAGCTTTGAGGGCTTCATACTTATGAAGTAACTATCTCTGATCATCCATCTTGTGATGGCAGGAGTCCAAACCTGGAGCCATTCTGCAACACATAACTACCATGTACGGCTACACTAGGGACATCTCTCTCCGCTGATTTCAGTGAAGGAGAAGGACCACTAAGCAGTAAGTTATATTTCAGTTTTAATTGAAGACTAATTATTCTGTGGTTGGATTTATAAATTGTTAACCGTTGATCAGCAGCATTTCTCAGTGTATCTGCAGAATCATCTGTTGTGAACGGCTCGACTATAATCATCTTTAGATTTTCCACTGAATGGATAGTGCCGAATCTGACCAGATAGAGCGGATAAAGCCTTTCACTGTACCTCGGTACATGGCAATAAACTAAACTTAACTTCTCTTCCCAATCGACTCCCATCATCAATGTCACTCTGTGAATAGTAAGATTAAACGAGAACTTACCAGTTTGAAGTTTGATCTTTATTTTATGAGGAGTTACAATGAGCGATTACGTGAGGAAGGCCGTCAACCCGCATGTGCATCAATCTTCAAAGCAGCGGCGTGAAATCACAGATAACAGTTGTTGAACTAACATAGTAAGATTATAGATGACTAGAACTACCAGATGATCTTCATGATATGAGGGTGGGAGCGGTGGGCATGTAATCGCTCATCGTAACTAAAGATCAAACTTCAAGCCGCTTCAGCCGCTAGGATGTGGTCCAGTGGAACGTACATGACCCTTGCTGCTAATGTAGTAGCAGCCCTAGTGGAGTGAGATAGAAAATATTAGTATCTACTCCTGCATAAGCCAAAACCACGTTTGACCACCTAGAGATGGTCTGGATAGATACCATTTATGAGGTTTTTAGTAACTAACAACCATTGCTAGTGCAGATGCTCTAAGGCTCTTGGTGACCTTGACGTATTGTTGTAAATGAGTGACTACAGACAACCAAAGGTCCATGGGGTATGCCATGAGAAAATAGTTTGGTACCTGACGCCTCTGGTCTGCTCTGCTTAACTACATCATAAACATAAAATATTATATTATTAGCAAATGTAACCATCCTGTCCAGTCACAACATAAGTAGTGGCTGGACCCGTTGCGCTGAGACTAGCGCCATGAGCATAACCACTTTGTAAGTGAGTTTAACCAAGGATAGAGATGTAGCTGGGCCCTACTGGCAAAGCAGTTTAAGAACAATGCTAACATCCCATATCTCCGAGTACCTGGGCCTGGGAGAATTTGCGTTAAAGATATCTTTATAATTCAATTCAATTCAATTCAATTCAATTCCAGTTTAATGTCATTGCACAAATACAAGTATAGGTACAACGAAATGCAGTTTAGCGTCGTTCGTAGTGATAGCGATATAGAAAAATAAATACAGAGTGCAGTGATAGCAATGTGGAAAATAAATACAGCGTGCAGACAAATTTATCAGCGGGACTCCGAGTTCAGCAGTCTGATGGTGTTGTTGTAGAAGCTGTTCAACGTCCTACTGGTGCGGGACCTGAGGCGCCTGTACCGCCTCCCTGATGGTAGGGGGGCAAACAGTCCATGGTTAGGGTGTGAGGGGTCCTTGATGATCTTCCCGGCCCGCTTCAGGCACCGTTTTCGGTGGAGGGCATCCATGGCAGGGAGCGGGGCACTGATGATGTACTGGGCGGTTTTCACCACCCGTTGTAGTGCCTTCCTGTCTGCCACGGTGCAACTGCTGTACCATACCGTAAAGCAGGTGGTCAGGATGCTTTCGATGGTGCAGCGGTAAAAGTTCGTCAGGATCTGGGGGATCTGAGGCTTTTTTGAGCCTCCTCAGAAAGTAAAGGCTCTGCTGTGCCTTTTTGATCAGCTTTGAGGTGTGAGGGAAATCTGGATATCAGAGAGTGAGACCCGACAGAGTGGGTCCTGATCGCTGCAGCAATTATGATGAGAAAGCACGTTGGCACAATTAATGGTACTATAACTTAAATAATTGTCAAAGATTCATCTGAATGAACTCCGAGACTTTAGTTATCCGTGCCGTATTATATGGAACATTGGCATTAAAACAAAACACTTCCCATCTCCTGATGAGGAAAATGTGGTGCTTTCTTGGTGCTATGCCTGCACACTGCAGTGGAAACGTACATAGATCGGCTTCTCAGAGACTTTAACTCATAAACTGATTTTATCATGCAGAGGATGGTTTCCTCAGTCACGGGTGAACCACCATTTTTTTGTGTTTGGGATCACCATATAAGGTCCTATAATCATTCCCAACATTTAGCAGGAACCATAGCTGCATAGGCCAGTCAGGCATTATGACATGCCTGAGGCAAGAACTTGCTGGATTTTGTGCAAGACCCGACTGATGAGACAACATAGTGGAACAACATAAAGAACATCCCTCCTCAGACTAGCGAGAATACATCTATTGCCACTGTGCCACATATTTCTGCAACTGGTGATTGAGCCTGGATGCAGACATATTGATATTTGGTGTTCCATCAAACCACAATGTCATTAAATACGTTGTGATACAACATCCATACTGTGTTGTCATAGATTTTTACGTGATGATACACTATCGTTGTAAACAATGGTCTCTTACACACAGTGTCTTTACTACTACTTTATTCACTAGTCAAATACATCGCAGCCCTAGCTGTACGTGGTCTGTCACGAATGCTAGAGAGCCACCCAGGGGTGGGAAGGTCACAATTATACTGGATGGTAAGGGGAGTGGTTAGTGGTGGTTATGTCACTATATTAAAGGTATACACACATATCATCTACAATCCTCAAATGAGGTTAGGTAAATTATCACAGGACATTTAACTTGACTGCTCCCATGTGGTTAATATATGCCACCACCATAGTGTATCAACTTGAGCGTGCAGACTATGCATATTCGCACAAACTTTCAACCCATAGAATACACCTAGTGTCTTATAGGTAGTTGATGCCATATAACTGAAAATAGTTAACTCGTGCAAAACCCATCTGCTTCCGTAACTAGAGATGGTATTCATAATTTTTTCATCTTTTAGTACTAATATCAGTTTTAAATATAATTGAAGAGTTACTGAGCAAAAGTACAGGCGCAATGTTGAACATAGTTCGTCCACCATTGTGACTTTGATAGCTTCAGCTGGTAACAGGATAGGTCATTATGTTAATAACGACCTATACGACACTGAAAAGGTTACACCTTTGCCCGTTATAGGTCCTGATAATGCAAAGGCCCAAATGTACAGCTGAAACACAGCTGCTATATTGCCAATTACACTTGATGAATAGAAGACTGCTTGATAACAAGATTGTTACAGGCTTCTATTGATTCCAATGTCTTGCCACAGGGTGGAGTCACAGATAAATGTATAGTTAAAGCAGGCACGTGCCGTCAGGGTAGGCAAGGTAGGCACTGCCTACCCTGACTAAAATTATAACATAGTAATAACTAAATATAAATAATAAAGGCATGGGGAATTATGCCTATGTAAGAGACCGATCTCTTAGGTAGGCATAATTCTCCTTGCCTTTCATCCGCAGCGCTTGTAACACGGTAAGGTCTGTGCAGCCCACGTGCCGTCAGCGCTGCCTGAAGCCATCAGTTTCAAGCGGGGCTGAAGGCAGCAGAAACTCTGCCTTTGCTGTACTGCGCATGCGCAATGCAAGTTTCTTGGCAGGGTTTTCATCTATGGTTTGTCGTGTACCAATGATGTGGTAAGTACATTTTGTGTTTATGTTTTTAAATACCGTATTTCCCGGGGTGTGGGGGTGGGGGGAGAGCTCCTTTCACAGCGTTTGGGGAATCTGGCCCGGGGTAAAGTTGCGGGGAGGGCACGAATGTTATGAATGAGGGGATTGGGATAATGCCACTTGCGACACTCCTTGCATGGGGCATGCAATGACACCGCATTGAGACCGGGGGGGGGAGAGAAGTAGCTCGGGTGGCGGAGCGGCCACTGGGCCGCACAGCGGAACCAGCAGCCACCTTAGCTCCTTCTGCAGGTCCCCGCTCACCTCTGGCAGCTCTCCGTCTAAAAACCTCTCTCCTGCCGCTCGCTGGCCTCACTCATGTCCTTAAATTCCATCAGCGTGATTGAGGTTACTCGGCTGTGGGAATTTAAGGATTTGCAGGAAGCCGCTGACATGAGCGAAGTCGGCGAATGGCAGGTGAAAGGTGTTCCGACGGAGAGCACTGCGAGAAGTGAGCGGGCCGGCAGAAGGCACTGAAGTGGCCGCCAGTTCTGCTGTCGGGACCAAGTGGCCGCTCGTAGCTGCCCGAGCTGCTTCTATCCCCAGCTACAGTGCGTGGCTTTGCGCCCGGAGAACTGCGGCAGCGGTGAGTGAGTGAGTTACTGGCATTATCCCCGACACCCTCCTTCTCAACACTCGTGCCCTCCCCACAACTTTACCCCTGGCACAGACTCTCCACACGCTGTGAAAGGAACTGTTCCCCCAATTGGTCTAGGACTAGGAAACCTTGGGCAAATTGAAATGTCACTGTATTTTAATTTATTTATTTATTTAACGGAGAGAACAATCTGCGCATGCGCGGTTTAATTTTTTTATGAAAGCGGACTGAGTGCCTACCCTGACTAATTACTCACGGCACGTGCCTGAGCTAAAGGTAAACCCGAATAATCAATAACTGTAGTTGGTATCAACTTAAATTAACTGGATGGATGAGGAACCTCAATTTGTCAAATATAGTTGCGGCTGAAACAGTTGATTTTAGCAACACAGCCTTTAGAATATCATCCAGATAAACCATAACAAGTGTTTTTGAGCTCTGAGCAGTCCCAGCACCAGTTTAGTAATTTGGTAGATGATCTGGGAGCTGAAGTAGCCCATTTGCAACGCATTAACTGTTATCACTGCCTCATCCAGAAAAATTCCAAATGTCTCCAAGTATCCCTGTGACTGGGACCTGAATAGAATTCATCTTCAAAATCGATGCATGTCATAAAGATCCTAAGGAAAGAAGTTTGTTAGTCAGGAACGAAGTTCCATACTGCAAATCTATGTTGTACATGCAAGTTAAATCAAGTATAAACCAATATCCTCCATCTTTCACAAAGAACAGGCCACGCCTGTCTTGAATGACAACTCTGGCCAGATTCCACTAGCCTGGCTCGAAAGGTGATCCTGGCCATAATACTGAGCCTGCCTTGAAAGACAACTCTCACATGTTTTCAATGAATCTGAATCTTATTATTTTAATTTGTACAGAAAACAAGTGTAAATATTACCAACTTGTAAATGGTCCACATACCGCATGTTTTGGCAGAACCAGACCCACCTACCTCCATGGCTACTGGTGGCTTTATGGTAAGCCCAAAGGCCCCTGACGTGGGTTCCATTCCCGTCCTTGATTGAAGAGCAGGACTGGTTGGGTGTGCGGTTTCCATATTTCATGAGACCGGCTTGGACCTTGGCCAGCTTTCAAGCTGCCACCAGCTTCAGTAAACAGCTTGCTGCCAATGAGGCGTGGGGTGTGTTGTCACTAAATGGAGGAAGCTTTGTTCGTCGCCTTGATTAGTCCAACAGCTTTTGCTTCCTCATCCACGTATACCTGTTGGATAAGTCTTACCTGAAGAGAAGCTTCGGCAGCTGATTTATTTCCTCCAACATCACCCCAGATAGCGCTGTTCACTGCCGGCCGTGAGGGGAACTCTGGCCCCGTCCGGGTTTTCTGCCCATGACAGTAACCCCTTTGTTTGCGAGAATTTCCTTGGAGCCATATGCATGTGCTCCAGTATGTTCCACGGACATACTTCGAATTTGAAGTCAGTTACATACCGATCGCTCGCACTCCCCTCCACAGAGAGGGAGATTCGTAGGCAGCTGAAAACAGATGGTGCCGAAGGCTCCTGAGGCTACCTACGCTGACATGGCTGACATGGAGGGAGATATAATTTAGTGGCTAACCCTCCAAACGGAGTTGCCTAGGTGCTACCAGCACCAGTCTGAAGCCGCTGGATCACTACCAGCGACTCGAAAGCCAAGTCGACCGCCGCCCGCTACTCGCACTTCCGCGGTCTCCGTAGTGGGTTCCCCGTGGTGCGTTTCTGGGGTTCCCCGCGGTCCATAAAGGTTCCCCCGCGGCCTGTCCAGACTTCGCCCCGAATCCAGAAGGCAAACTCTGTAAAGAGCTTCCTGCAATACAAAAAACAAC
This sequence comes from Raja brachyura, assembly GCA_963514005.1. The sequence continues at coordinate 4,697,438 of OY740809.1, read as the reverse complement.
CCTAGAAATAAGTTTAAAAACTTACCTTGTAGGTTTAAACTTACGGCTGGCAGGAGCAGCACGCCCTCCAGTCAGCCGTTGCGCAATGCGCCAGAAGTATTGACGCGCATGGGGGTTGACGGCCTTCTTCACGTAGCCACTCACGTGACTCCGAAGTAAAATCAGCTTGGGTTTTTATCGCCTGGCCACCTCATAATGAGTAATTAATTAATTGCTATATTGAACAATGGGAAGTCAACAGAAGACATCCAACAGCCCTGATTAATGGCACTTCCCAAACACCACAGTGAAGAAAGATGCATTTTATTTCTTTTGGTGAGAGAAAAATAATGTCAAAAATGTCTTGCTGGAAAATGGATAGGTACAATTATGTTCACTATTGCTGTGCCAACTCACACCTAGTTGCCTTTGTTTGATGAATGAGAATAAAGAACTTAAATATTTAAACCGGCAGTAAACTACTGAGGGTCGTTAATCACAGCTCGCCACAGAGACTTCATTTGTTTTGTTTTGTTCATCAATGATGGGGTTACAATGAAATAAAGATGAAAAATATTTCATGCAGTTGCTCATCAGTGGTCAGTCTCACTCAGTTACACTTATTGCAATATATGAGCTTTGAAGGTATCCATGGTGTATTTGAATTGAGTGAATGAAGGGAATACCAGAGCATGCAGCACAGTGGTGCAGCGGTAGAATTGCTGCCTTACAGCGCTTGCAGCGACAGAGACCCTTGTTTGATCCCGACTATGGGTGCTGGCTGTACGGAGTTATAGAAACATAGAAACATAGAAAATAGGTGCAGGTGCAGGTGTAGGCCATTTGGCCTTTCGAGCCTGCATTCAATATGATCATGGCTGAACATCCAACTCAGTATCCTGTACCTGCCTTCTCTCCATACCCCCTGATCCCTTTAGCCACAAGGGCCACATCTAACTCCCCCTTAAATATAGCCAATGAACTGGCCTCAACTACCTTCTGTGGCAGAGAATTCCACAGATTCACCACTCTCTGTGTGAAAAAAGATTTTCTCATCTGATCTCGGTCCTAAACGACTTCCCCCTTATCCTTAAACTGTGACCCCTTGTTCTGGACCTCCCCAGCATCGGGACCAATCTTCCTGCATCTAGCCTGTCCAACCCCTTAAGAATTGTGTAAGTCTCTATAGGATCCCCCCTCAATCTTCTAAATTCTAGCGAGTAGAAGCCAAGTCTATCCAGTCTTTCTTCATATGAAAGTCCTGCCTTCACATGAATCAGTCTGGTGAACCTTCTCTGTACTCCCTCTATGGCAAGAATGTCTTTCCTCAGATTTGGAGACCAAAACTGTACGCAATACTCTAAGCGTGGTCTCACCAAGACCCTGTACAACTGCAGTAGAACCTCCCTGTTCCTATACTCAAATCCTTTTGCTATGAATGCTAACATACCATTCACTTTCTTCACTGCCTGCTGCACCTGCATGCCTACTTTCAATGACTGGTGTACCATGACACCCAGGTCTCGTTGCATCTCCCCTTTTCCTAATACCTTATCCCCGTGACCTCCTTGGGTTTCCTCCGAGATCGTCGGTTTCCTCCCACACTCCAAAGATGTACAGGTTTGTAGGTAGGAAAGAACTGCTGATGCTGGTTTAAATCAAAGGTAGACACAAAATGCTGGAGTAACTCAGCGGGACAGGCAACATCCCTGGAGAAAAGGAATGGGTGACGAAAGGTCTCCACCCAAAACGTCACCCATCCCTTCTCACCAGAGATGCTGCCTGTCCCGCTGAGTTACTGCAGCATGTTGTGTCTACCCAGGTTTGTACGTTAATTGGCTTGGTATATGTAAATTGTCCCTAGTGGGTGTAGGATAGTGTTAATGAGTGTGGATTGCTGGTCGGTGCGGACTTGGTGGGCTGAAGGGCCTGTATCTCTAAAACTAAAAAAAACAAATCTAACAGCTGGAGATTATGTGTCTCCTTGCATCCATTATATTGGGTCAAAATGATATGTGGTTTGTAAGAAATGAACCAGAGATGCTGGTTAACATCGGACATAGATGCAAAATGCTGGAGAAACTCAGAGGGCAGACAGCATTTCTAGAGAGAAAGAATAAGTGTTTTCGGTTCGAGAAGCTTCATCAGATCAATAACTTCCGATGAAGGGTCTCAACCCGAAATGTTACCTATTCCTTTTCTCCATAGATGTTGCCTGGCCCGCTGAGTTACTCCAGCATTTTTATGTCAATCATAAGTGTTCTGTACCTCATCTTTTTATTTTCCTGAAAGAATATTTTTTAAATTATTTTAGTGCTTTTCAATCTCAACTCTTTGCTCTTCACTTCCTCAAAGTGTTGACTCTTGCTCGAATGAAGTTCTGTAGGTATCAAATGAATCTTTACACAATCAGGACAATTAATAAACATGTCATACTTTGCTGTTGCAGTTAGCTTCATAAGACCTGTTTATCAAAATCAATATGTTTCGAAAAGCTGCAAGAACACACTTAACAAAACAAACTAAAATATACTCATGCAGATACAAGGAGCTGCAGATGCTAAAGTTTTGCTCAGAACTATGTAGATGCGACATGTTGGTCGGTGTGGGCAAGTTGGGCCAAAGGGCTGTTTCCATGCTGTAAGTCTATAACAGAAAGAGATGGAGTAACTCAGCATGTCAGGCAGCATCTCTGGATGCCATTGATTGGTGACATTTCAGGTCAGGACCTTTCTTCAGACTGATTGTAGTAGGGAAGTGAGAGTTGGAAAAGAGGTGGGATGGGATAAAGCCTGGTGACTGATATCCTGGAGAATATGGATGCAAGTGAGGGGAGGATTTAATTTGGTAGGCATGTGGATACAGGCTAGAGATGAAAATAAGACCAAACGGTGCCAAAAGGGGACTAAATGAGACAAAAAGGAGACAAGGAGCCAAATGGGTATCAGATAACCCCGGCACAGTAGCACAGCAGTAGAGTTGCTGCTTTCTAGCACCTGACTACGGGTTCTGTCAGTACGAAGTTTGTACATTCTTCCTGGACCACGTGGGTTTTGTCCGGGTGCTCCGGTTTCCTCCAACACTCCCAAGACATACAGGTTTGTTGGTTAATTGGCTTCGGTAAAATTGTAAATTGTCCCCAGTATGCGCAGGATAGTGTTAGTGCACATGGTGATTGGTGGTCAGTGCTGACTCGGTGGGCCGAAGGGCCTGTTTCCACACTGCATTTCTAAAGTCCAAAGTCTAAAGTATAATAAGAAGAGAAGAGTGAAAATTCACTTTTAACTCAGTGGTTGAGAGTAGAAGATGTGAACATTGACCACATATTTGACCAGAGACCAGAGACAGGGTCCTTGGCTCCAATACTATCCAACCTGGAAATGTGCAAATGCTTCGATTACAAATTGGGTTTAGCAGGTAGCCACCAAAGGCAAGCATCTTGGCTCAACATTGTGATGAGGTGGATAATTTGTTAATGGATAGTGTGAGGGCTTTTTGTTTTTCTATCAACTATATCACTCCCATTGAAACATTGTGAAACACTCTGATCTAGTTGAGATCAGTGACGAAACATGGCAGCAAGATTGTCCCAGACCTTGTGTAATGTCGGAGAAGTTACAGGCTCCAGGCACCAATGGCTTGCTTCTGCTTCTATTCCTATTGAACTTACAGTATGTCTCCATTTCAGTTTCAATGCAGGAACATTGAGTGAGTGCTGCGGTTCATTGACATCAAATATCAATCATTTTTGTTTACCAATGCTACCCCTCACATCATCCATCCTTATATTGTGCACACACATTATGCTAGGTCTCATCGATCATGGGGCAGTTCACCTGCTATTAATTGCCGGATTGAAGGAATATCCTATATTTACTGACTTCAGTGTTTGGTTAATCCACAAAAAGATAGTTTGACGGTTCACTTTGTTATGTGAGGAAAGCAGTACTAACTAAATGTGGCTACTGATTTAAACATTTGAGATAGACACAAAAAGCTGGACTTACTCTGCAGGGGACAGGCAGCATCTCTGGAGAGAAGGAACAGGTGACGTTTCAGTCAAGGCCCTTCTTCAGACTGAGAATCAGGGGAGAGGGAGACTAGAGGTGCAGGAGTAGGCCATTCGGCCCTTCGAGCCTGCACCGCCATTCAATATGATCATTCAACTCGAGGGTAAGGTGCGAAAACAAAACGTTGCCCATTCCTTCTCTCCAGTGACGCTGCCAGTCCCGCTGAGTCACTCCAGCACCATGGGTCTATCTCCGGTTTAAACCAGCATCTGCAGTTCCTTCCTACACATTTGAGAGATTTGTCTCTTTTGTCATCCATTCAATTAACCTGTTCAGTGCCAAGTTTTCTTTTCACTATTGGCCATGGCCTGAGCACACTCAGGTGCAGCACTGAAGGGGTTAATTTAAAACATCATCCCCAACGATAGTTGCGAGCAAGAAACAAGCTAGAAGATTTACTTGCATGAAGTCAGACATTGCTACAGCGTGGAAACAGGTCCTCCAGTCCATCTCATCCCGCCAACAAGGTTTTATAACTGGGCTGGGGCCATTTGCCTGCATTTAGCTCTCAATGTTTCTATCCTTATACTTGGTCTTTAAAGCATCACAAGAGCACCTGCCTCTACAGCTTCCTCTGACAGTTTGTTCCATTTATGCACAATCTTTGAAACGTACAGAATAGTGAAAGGCCTGGCTAGAGTGGATGTGGAGAGGATGTTTCCACCATTGGGAGCGTCTAGGACTAGAGGTCATAGTGTCAGAATTAAAGGACGGTCTTTTATGAAGGAGATGAGGAGGAATGTCTTTAGTCAGAGGGTGTATCATTTAGTCATGTGGAATTCTTTGCCACGTAAGGCTGTGGAGGCCAAGAGTGGATAATTTTAAGGCAGAGATCGATAGATTCTTGATTAGTACGGGAGTCAGAGGTTATGGGGGGAAGGCAGGAGAATGGGGTTTGGAGAGACAGATCAGCCATGATTGAATGGCGGAGTAGACTTGATGGGCCGAATGGCCTAAATCTACTCCTGTCACATGACCTTATGGCCTTAATCTCTGGATGACGACATTATCCTTCAGGCCTCCTTTAAATCTTTTCCCTCTCACCTTAGACCTACTCTATGCCCTCTTGACTACTGTACTTGGGGAAAACAAAATGCGATAATTGACCTTGTCTATGCCTCTCATGATTGTTTACGCCTCTCTCAGGTCACTCCTCAGCCTCCTGCACTCCAGGGAAGAAGTTCTGCCAATCCAGCCACTCCATATAACTCAAGCCCCCAAGTCCTGATATTTCTTGAGTGTTCAGGTTTGAAAATAAATTTACTGGAAGGTGCGTTTAAACCTTTTCTACAAGCTTCCTGCTCATTGATATTATTAGAGGGAAGCAGGAACAGGATGATGAAGAGAGATCAACGGGGCGGGCTTAATGTCATTGGTAGGATTTGATAGTATTGAGGCAAATGTTTTGTCTTCCAGATTTAAAGACTATATATCAAGATCATTATTCTTTGGAGCGCAGAAGGTTAAGGGGGGACTTGATTGAGGTCTTTAAAATGATGAAAGGGATAGACAGAGTTGACGTGGATAAGCTTTTCCCATTGAGGGTAGGGAAGATTCAAACAAGAGGGTATGACATGAGAATTAAGGGACAGAAGTTTAGGGGTAACATGAGGGGGAACTTCTTTACTCAGAGAGTGGTGGCTGTGTGGAATGATCTTCCAGCAGAAGTGGCGGGGGCAGGATCGATTTTAACATTTAAAAGTAAAGTGGATAGGTATATGGACGGGAAGGGAATGGAGGGGTATGGTCTGAGTGCAGGTAGATGGGAGTAGGGGAAAATAAATGGTCAGCATGAACTGGAAGGCCCGAGAAGGCCTGTTTCCGTGCTGTAATTGTTATATGGTTATATGGTATTCTATGGAGTAATAATACCTTAATATTATTGACTTTAACTCAGGAAGAAGAAAAAAAATTGCCTTTCACATTATTGTTATGGAGATCTCCAAAGAATGGCCCAGAGGTTTAAGGGCCTGTCCCACTTTTTTCAGCGACTGCTGGCATCAGTCATGGTCGCAGCAGGTCTTCGAAAAATTTCAAAATTTTGAAAATCCAGCAGCGACCAGAAAAGGTACGCCTCTTTGAGCGACTACTCATGACCATACAGGCGTCATCCCGTGCCTTTCAAACCTCTCCTTGTAATTTAAGGGCCTGTCCCACTTGGACATCATTTGTGCGTCACGCAGATGGCGCGCAAAGATGTTGTACATCCCAAAATCCCGGGAAACGAAGCGTGACCGCACGTTTCTGCGTACGTCACCCGCACCATGCTCGCTTTGTGATGCATAAATGATGTTGGGTAAATGACGCCCATGTGGGACAGGCCCTTAAATCCCTCCATTCTGGATAACATCCTTCTACAGCCTTTCCAGTCATATAACATAGTTTTTATAATGTTGTGACCTGGACAGCACATAATATTCCATGTGTGGCTTTACCAACATCTTGAGCAACTGCAACACGATATTCCAATTTTTATATTTAATACCCCTTCCAATGAAAGCAAGCAAGCTATCTTCAATATCTTCACTATCCTATTTAGTTTAGTTTAGTTGAGAGATACAGCATGGAAACCGATCCTGTGGCCCACTGATTCCACACCGACTAGTGGTTCCGACTAGTGATCATTAGCACAATCTTACATGCTTCAGACTACTTACAATCTTTACTGAAGCCAATTTCACAGACAAAGCTGTACGTCTTTCGAGTGTGGAGGAAAATCCATGCAGGGCATGGGGAGAACATACAAATTCTGTCCAGACAGCACCCGCAGCCAGGATCGAACCTGGGTCTCTGGCGCAGTGAGGCTATTCTTCTGTGTTGTTATTTACAGGGAGAAATACATTTGCATACCAATATCCCAGCGTTCATTAATGCTACTGAAGTCTACTGCATGTGCCCAGTCAGAATTAGCTGCATTGTCCAACATTTGTTTGCATTAAATTGCATTTGTCATTGTTCTGCCCAACTTTCTGTATACTGAACTATGCCTCACTGTGCATCCTCAGCCAACCATCTTTCTATCTACAACAGATAAAGAACAGATGTTCCTATATTGCTGTGTTCAACTTGGATGTCATAAATCTTATCCTATAATAGTCACACCAATCGATAGGTTGGGTAATAACCTTAGATCTTATATTAATACAGATTTTATTTCTCATCAAACTGTCATAGGGCCCCACACATAAGTGCAGAAATATCTACTCTCAGTTGGATGAAACTTGCTTATTAATGTGCTGGAAACTGAGCACAGTTGGTACACAGTAAGTATTGTCAGTGCAAACCTTAACTTAGCAGTTGGTCAAAGTTCATTACTAGACCTTCCACAGTAATGTTCCCACTTAACTTTTTTTCTGTTCCCAGCCGGGCAACCTCGGCAGCTTTTTAGGTTGCCAAATGACAGTTTAGGTGGTCATTTAAGACGGCTTGCATGACACGTGCGATTATGTGCTCAGACGAAGTGCGCAGTTACCAGTCAGAATTATGCTCAATGAAGTATTCACATATTATTTCTGCTTCAAATAAAGTCATGGACTAAACATATTCACCAATCAAGACATGATATATACCTCAATGACATGCAGCAAAATTACAATACAGTATGTCAACTCTTTTTACACGTGGCAATGAAAGTAATTTCTATTATTTCTTTCCACTTCCGAACGAAATGTGGTCGGATTATTCAGCGTATGATGAACCTCGGTGAGACCAAGTGCAGGCTTGGCGATCGCTTCGCACAACACCTCCACTCAGTTCGCAATAACCAACCTGATCTCCCGGTGGATCAGCACTTCAAATCCCACTCCCATTCCGAATCCGACCTTTCCGTCCTGGGCCTCCTCCATGGCCAGAGTTAGGACCACCGCACATTGGAGGAACAGCACCTCATATTTCACTTGGGTAGTTTAGACCCCAGTGGTATGAACATTGGCTTCTCCAATTTCAGCTAGTCCTTGCTTTTTCCCCTCCTTCCCCTCCCATTCCCAGCTTTCCCACAGCCTACAGTCTCCGCTGCTTCCTTTCTTTTACCTTTCCCCCCCCGACATCAGTCTGAAGAAGGGTCTTGAACTGAAACATCGCCAATTCCTTCACTCCATAGATGCTGCCTCACCCTCTGATTTTCTCCAGCTTTTTTATCCACCAACAGGATGCCACTACTGGCCACATCTTCCCATTTCCTCCCTTGTTGGCTTTCCGCAGAGACCACTCCCTCCGTAACTCCCTGGTCAATTCGTGCCTTCACATCCAAACCACTCCCTCCCCTGGCACTTTCCCTTGCAACCGCAGGAAATGCTACACTTGTCGCTTTACCTCCCCCCCCCCAACTCCATTCAAGGACCTAAGCAGAGGTTCACCTGCACCTCCGCCAACCTCATCTACAGCATCCGCTGCTCAAGGTGTCAGCTGCTCTACATCGGTGAGACCAAGCATAGTCTTGGCGATCACTTCGCCCAACCTCCACTCAGTTCGCAATAACCAACCTGATCTCCTGGTGGCTCAGGACTTCAACTCTCCCTCCCATTCCGAATCTGACTTTTCTGTCCTGGGCCTCCTCCATGGCCAATGTGAGGCCCACTGTAAATTGAAGGAGCAGCATCTCATATTTTGCTTCAGCAGTTTACACCCCAGCGGTATGAACATTGACTTTTCCAATTTCAGGTAGTCCATGCTTTCTCCTACCCTTTCCAGCTCTCCCTCCGCCCACTGTCTCCACCTCTTCCTTTCTTCTTCCCCCCACCCTCACATCAGTCTGAAGAAGGGTCCCGAATTGAAATGTCGCCTAGTTCCTTCGCTCCATAGATGCTGCCTCACCCACTGAGTTTCTCCAGCATTTTTGTCCACCCATTCACACAGGTTCTGTTATCCCACTTTCCTCACCCAATTCCTGCATATAAGGGGAAATTTTACAGAGACAAGTTAATGTAAATAGCTCGATCTAAGCTTCCTACCAGTCTGGTTTCAGTCAAAAACCACTGAGTCAAGCACTTGCTCATCTAAACTTCATTTTGGAAAAACACAATAACAGTTCCCCCATGCTACACCTAACCACCGCGGGTTCGATCCTCGTATCTGCCTGGCCAAGCCCTCTTAGCCTCATTCAAGCAGACACTCCAGAATGTCAAGCAGTCCTAAGCGTTCTCCCAGAAGATCGACACAGGACCTCGTGGGAGCGGCCTTTTATAGGTCTTTGAACCTTGAGGGGCCGAACCCACATGGGGGTGGTCTCTATACAATCCAATATCAGATATCAATTAACACAGTACATGATTAACATTTCCCCAACCCAATAATACAGTAATCAATACAATGTATTTGAAAGAAAGTTGTAGATTGAAGCAAACAAGAATAAACATTGAAACAAGTACCCTGAGGTTTAAATAGTTTCTCCAAGGCTCAACAGTTCGACCAATCATCAATTAACAGGATGACCATCTTGCAACATTATTTATACTATTTACAATGCCCTTGCAGCAATCCAATCGAAATGATGCATTTAGGGTTTGTTTGCAAAACTGCTATACATTATATCAATTTATGAGAAACAAGGAGAACACCTGGACCCTCACCATCCTGCATACCAGTCTGAGCCTAGCCTGGTTGGCGCCATCCAAAGCCTCTAAATTTCAGCTGACAAGGGTTAAGCAATTCTGGCAAGTACAGGGATGCTCCGTTTTATGGTGTCTTTAATTTGGCCAGTATTAACACCTGCTTTCTCCTCCCCTTCCCAGCTCCCCCGCAGCCCACTGTCTCTGCCTCTTCCTTTCTTCTTCCCGCCCCCTCCCCCTGCCCCCCTCCCCCCACCCGCACATCAGTCTGAAGAAGGGTGTCGGCCGGAAACATTCCCTATTTCCTTCGCTCCATAGATGCTGCCTCACTTGCTGAGTTTCTCCATCATTTTTGTCTACCCATTCACACAAGTTCTGTTTTCCCACTTTCCTCACCCACTCCCTACACATTAGGGGCAATTTTACAGAGACAAGTTAACCTACAAAGCCATTGCATCTTTGGGATGTGGGGGGAAACCTACATGCTTGGAGGAGAATGTGCAAATTCAACGCAGGCAGTGCCAGAGGACAGGATCAAACACAGATAGAAACATAGAAACATAGAAAATAGGTGCAGGAGTAGGCCATTCGGCCCTTCGAGCCTGCACCGCCATTCAATGTGATCATGGCTGATCATCCAACTCAGTATCCCGTACCTGCCTTCTCTCCATACCCCCTGATCCCTTTAGCCACAAGTGCCACATCTAACGCCCTCTTAAATATAGCCAATGAACTGGCCTCAACTACCTTCTGTGGCAGAGAATTCCAGAGACTCACGACTCTCTGTGTAAAGAATGTTTTCCTCATTTCGGTCCTAAAGGAATTCCCCCTTATCCTTAGACTGTGACCCCTTGTTCTGGACTCCCCCAACATCGGGAACAATCTTCCAGCATCTAGCTTGTCCAACCCCTTAAGAATTTTGTAAGTTTCTATAAGATCCCCCTCAATCTTCTAAATTCCAGCGAGTACAAGCCGAGTCTATCCAATCTTTCCTCATATGAAAGTCCTGACATCCCAGGAATCAGTCTGGTGAATCTTCTCTGTACCCCCTCTATGGCAAGGATGTCTTTCCTCAGATTTGGAGACCAAAACTGTACGCAATACTCCAGGTGTGGCCTCACCAAAACCCTGTACAACTGCAGTAGAACCTCCCTGCTCCTATAGTCAAATCCTTTCGCTATGAATGCTAACATACCATTTGCTTTCTTCACTGCCTGCTGCACCTGCATGCCTACTTTCAATGACTGGTGTACCATGACACCCAGGTCTCGTTGCATCTCCCCCTTTCCTAATCTGCCACCATTCAGATAATAGTCTACCCTCATGTTTTTGCCACCAAAGTGGATAACCTCACATTTATCCACATTATACTGCATCCGCCATGCATTTGCCCATTCACTCAGCCTATCCAAATCACCCTGCAGCCTCCAAGCATCCTCCTCACATCTAACTATACCCACCAGCTTGGTATCATCTGCAAATTTGGAGATGTTGCATTGAATTCCCTCGTCCAAATCATTAATATATATTGTAAATAGCTGGGGTCCCAGCACTGTTCAGCTCCCAGCCTTGGTCATCCTGGAGCCATGTCTCCGTGATCCCAACTATAGCATAGTCATTAATCGCTATCTGCACCTTCAACTCATCCACCTTATTACGAATGTTCCTCGCATTGAGACACAAAGCCTTCAGGCTTGTTTTTACAAGCCTCTGAAGTCCCGCTGCAAAATATTCATCCCCTTCTTTCCAACATCATTTGTGCCAACATGCACGACCACTTCCGGCTGTTCACCTTCGCCCTTGAGGATTGTCTGCACTCTGTCCGTAACATCCTGGATCCTGGCACCAGGAAGGCAGCACACCATCCTGGAATCCCTTCTGTTGCCGCAAAAACCCCTGTCCGTACCTCTCACAATGGAGTCTCCAACTACAATGGCGTTGCCCGACTTTGGCCTCTTTGGTTTTGGCTCATCAGCCCTTCTTGTTTGGCAAGCCAGTCCGCCGCTCAGTGAGATACCGTCTTCTGTCGAGGCAGCTTCCACGTGGGTAAACCAGTTCACAAGAGGTACAACACCCGGGGACCTTTGCATTCCATGTTTTCCTCCCTTTCTCACCGTCACCCACCTTCTCTCTTCTAGTGCCTTGGGTGTAACAATCTTACTGAAGGACTTGTCGAGGAACGACTCAGTTTCTCGGATGAACCTGAGGTCATCCACTTGTATCTCTGGTCACCTGCTGTGCCACTATATTTTGTTTTCCAACACACAAAAAAAATATACGTTGATAACTTTGGTTACTAAAAAAAAATTATCCATTTTCAGTCTTACATCTCTAAGTGATGCTATGTTCCCCTTTATAACTAGTGTATGTTTTAATTCAGTTCAAGACTATGGGGCAGCACATTGACCATAGTTGAATTGATCCTGAATATGGGTGCTGTCTGTATGGAGTTTGCTCCTTTTCCCTTTGATCACAGGGGTTTTCTCCGGGTCGTCTTGTTTCCTTCCACATTCCAAAGGTTTTCAGGAACCTTTGTCAGACCCAACCCAAAACATAACATTTTCATTTTGTCCAGAGATTCTGTCTGACCTGATGAGTTACTCCAGCTTTTTGTGTCTATCTTCAGTTTAAATCAGCATCTGCAGTTCCTTCCTACACACACGATACTGTACAATAGAACTTTAATAATCCCAGGAGGGAAATTGTGTGTGTGTGTGGGTATATATATTATACACACACATATATATTTATATGTATATATATATCAGACTAAGTGGGACCCGTTGGGTCCCATGTTCACACGGGAGGGCTGGTCTCCCAATGCAATATTCCACCTCTCTACCAATTCAAATATTGGTGGCCAGTTGGGGGGATTTCTGGAGTGCTAGTATGGGTGTCGTAGGCCAAAGGGACTGGTTTCCATAGGGCTAGTATGAACATTGTGGGCCAAATGGATTATTGGGCTGGCGGCTCAGTCACTCAAGCCTGTTGTGCTGGCAGCGCACTCACTTATGGCTGGTGGGCTGGCAGTTGACTCACGGCTATTCCTTGAAATTCCATTTCAAGCAGGGTGCAAGGCCATCAAATTCAAGTGCAGTTTCTTACCACTTTAAGGAGGGTGCAAGGCCACCAAATTCAAGTGCAGTTTCATACCATTTCAGGCAGGGTGCAAAGCCATAACGACAGTGAGGTGTGACCTCTCCCTCCTCCATCTTGCAGAGACTGAGCCACGCCCACACTTCTGGGTTTTATAGTTCTTCCCCCTTCCCACCGGAAGGTGCATGGCCTTCATGGCGTGATTGACAGGAGAGAGAATTTCAACATCTTTTAAACACTAAGAACTCTTTTATTTTTCATCAATGGGAAAAATCCTCGGCACCTGATGAGCGGAGGGGGACTCTGACTAAGATGGCCCAAAATCACATCCATACATGGTAGCGTTTGTTTCTAAAATCAAAATAAGTCGCAAACAGGAAGTGGTCAAGATTAGACTTTTAATTATATAGAAGACAAGTCAACTTTAATTAGGCAAGGCAACTTTAATTAGGCAAGGCAACTTTAATAGTAAGATTAAATGATAATTTACCAGTTTGAAGTTTGATCTTTATTTTGTGAGGCGTTACGATGAGGGATTACGTGAAGAAGCCCGCCAGCTCGCATGCGCATCAACCTTCAAATCAGCGGTGTGAAATCACAGAAAACAGTTGTTGAACTGAATATAGTAAGATTCGAGAAACTAGAACTACCAGCTGTCCTTTAAGAGGGTTGGGAGCGGAGGGCACGTAATCCCTCATCGTAACTCCTCATAAAATAAAGATCAAACTTTAAACTGGTAAACTTGTTTAATCTTACTATTTTACTTCGGAGTCACGTGAGTGACTTTGTGAAGATTTTAAACCTCTGTGATTTCATGCCGTGGACACAAGACAATGCCACACACTGTATTGGTTGACCAAGGATGAGAGAATAATGCATTCAGACATGACAGATTTTTAAAACATGCTGATGCTTTAATGGATAAATTATAACAATACTGAACCCTCTCATCCAAAGGAAATTATAAAACGGAACTTAAAATAGAGTCGGCAAATACCCCCGGTCTGGCGATAGGTTTATTATAGAATGTCTGGAAAGTGCGCTCCATGGACCATCCTGCAGTCGCTAGAATATGGTCCAGCGGGACATTCACAACCCTTGCTGCTGACGAAATGCAGCCCTGGTGGAGTGAGATTTAAACATATCAGTATCTACTCCTGCATAAGCCAGAACCCGTTTTACCAACCTGGGGATGATCTGTACGGAAACCTTTTCATGAAGTTTCTTGAAACTAACAAGTAGTGCTAGTTCCGAGCCCCTGAGTGACCTTAATATATTGTTGGATGTGTGTGACCGCACATAACCGAAGGTCTAAGGGGTATGCCACAAAATGTAGTTTGAGGCCGGAAGTACCTGGTCTACTCTGTTTGACTAGATCATGCACATAAAAAGTGATACTATTAGCAGACATAATCATGTTATCCAGCCGCAGTTATCCATACTGTTGCGCTGACACCAGTGCCATGAGCATCACTACCTTGAAAGTGAGCTGGACCAGGGACAGAGATGTTGCCGGTGCCCACCTGCGATGCAATGTTAGTACCGTGGCAACGTCCCATATTTCCGAGTATCTGGGCCTGGGAGGATTCGAGTTGAAGACAACCTTCATGAACCTGGGTGAGGGTGAGACCCAGCAGAGTGGTGTCCTGACCCCGGCCACAAAAATGCCGACAGTGCACTTCTAACACAATTTAAAGCACTATAACTCAATTTGTCATCAAAATAGAGTTTTGAAAGGAACTCCAATATATTGGTTATATGTGCAGTGTCGTATGAGATACAAGATTGTGAACAGAACACAATCTTAATATAGGAAATGTATTGTTTCTTCGTACTGTCTCTCCAGGCCGCAGCGAGTACATCCACTGTGCGATCAGACAGTCCAAGCCCCCGGAAAGGTCTTCTCAGACTCTGCAAACCAATAAATTGATTTGGTCATGGAATGGATGTGGACTAGCAGATTTCTGCCTTTGGGAACGGCCATAAAAGGCTCTGTGATCATTCCCAGTATGATTGGGAACCATGGCTGTGTAGGCCAGTCAGGCACTACCAGAATGCCTGAGGCAGAGTCTTGCTTGATCTTCAGCAAGCAAGGACTGACAAGGCAGAATGGAGGGAATGCATAAAAGAACATTCCTCCCCAATGTAGCGAGAATGCATCCACTGCCACTGCCCCTGGGTCTGGTTCCCATGCAACATACTTTGGTAACTTGTGATTCAGTCTGGATGCAAACAAATCGATATACGGTGTTCCATACCAATTGATAATATCATTTAGTACGTTATGATTGAACATCCATTCTGTCTTGCCATTGAATTTCCGTGACCTGGTGTCTGCCACCATATTGAGCCTACCTGGCAGGTAGGTAGCTGAAATCCAAATATTTCTTGCAATGCACCAGTGCCAAATGAGGTTAGCCAATTTATCACAAGATACAGACTTGATTCCACCCATGTGATTAATGTAAGCCACCGCTGTGGTGTTGTCAATTTGAGTCGAACATGCAGATGATACACGTTCCCGCAATATGCCTTCAACCAATAGAGTGCTCCCAGCAACTCTAAGTAGTTAATACCATACCAATGAAGAATTGATGTCTCATGCGTATTCCATCTGCCACCACAGCTAGAGATAGTGTCAGTAGCTCCCCATCCCAGAGCACTAACATCAGTTTGAAATATAATTGAAGGACTGTTGACCAAAATATTACTGGAGCAATGCCGAATATTGGACGTCCACCATTGTAACTCGGAAATGGCTTCAGCTGGTAAATGCATAGGTCTATCAAAGTGATCTACATGGAATTTCAGTGCCTGCTCCTTTGCATGTTGTAAATTTTGATAATGCAAAGGCCCAACCTTTACTGCTGGAAAAGCAGCCACTAATTTACCAATTATACTGGCTACTTGTCGAATAGAAGGTTGCTGTTTTACAATGAGATAATTACAAGTTCTATTAATTCCAATCTTTGTCCAAAGGCAGAGTCACAGACATGTGACTTGTGTTAATGGTAAATCCTAAGTAATCAATCACCCTAGATGGTGATTTAATTGGAACTTGGATTTAATTGGATGGATGAGAAACCCCAATCTCTCAAACAAGAGTCTGGTGGCTGAAATAGCTAATTTAGCTATTTTTAGAGTTTTACCTATGATCAGGATATCATCCAAATAAGCCATCACAATATGACCTTGTGCTCGTAATAACGCAATAGCTACTTTTAACATTTTTGTAAATAATCTGGGAGCTGAGGTTAACCCATTAGGCAATGCTTTAAACTGCCATAGTCGCTCCATCCAGCTAAACTTCAAATATTTCCAGTGATCCCTATGAATGGGCACCGAATAGTGTGCATCTTTGAGGTCAATACATGCCATGTAACATCCTTTGGAAACCAGTTGTTTGGCAGTATCAAGGTTTTCCATTTTGAAATGTCTATACTGTACAAAGAAGTGAAGTCGAGTCAAGTCAAGGATGATTCAGCATCCCATCCTTCTTTGGTCTAGTAAAAATATTGGATACAAATTGGTGAGGTTCATGACTCGACTTCTCAATTACCCCTTTTGCATATAACGACTGAATTTCAGCTTGTACATCCAAACCCTCCTGTTGTGAATGAATAAAGGACTGGCTTGGTGTATGCTGTGAGGGTGTAAATGAATCAGAAAGGAATTCAATTTGGAATGCTTGAACACTGTGCAGTATAAACAAATCTGATGTTATCCAATGCCATTCATTCAAAAACCAGTGTAATCTTCCCCAACTAGTGAGTGACCCACACACCTTATGTTACAGGAAGAACCAGACCCACCTACCTCCACAGTCACTGGTTGATTTGTGGTGTTTATTTCCTCCCCCGAGGTTTGGGGGGGGTAGAGCTGCTGGAGTGCGCGAACTGCACATCTTTGATGGGGGCCGGCATGGGCCATGCCTTAAAAAAGACCTTTGCCCAAAACATTTGGTTCATGCTGCTACCAGCTTCAGGGAACCGTTTGCTGCTGGTACAGGCGTAGGGGTGTTGCCATCGGAAAGACAAAGCTCTGCTTGGTGGTGGAGCTCGGATTAGCCCCACGGCTTTTGCCTCGTCATCTAGATCTTTGACCTGCTTTGGCAGATCTTCCCCAAACAGGTAATTTGGCGGCTGCACATTGCTGGCCCTGCATAACCCCGTAAACTTCGGATTCAGGGCCGGGCGGATGGCGTTTTTGCGGTAGCAATTTATTTCAAAGTGCTCATTGCATAACAATGCCAGCGCATCTTGTTGTCCATCCGACAGAGGACCTCCATCCACCGACCTGGCAAAGGCGGAGATGCCTGAAGCCAGCAGGCTCAGAATTCTCTGGAGTTTCACCTCCTGGTTTCTGATGCCTCCACCAATATAATTCCATATCGAGCTGTTTACCGCCGTCACTTTAGAGACGCACAGTTAACAGGCTTGTGGTACCTCAGGGCCGTATCCATCATTACTTGCTCTTGGAGCTGATGTGAAGCAAGGTCGTTTATACTGGCCGCCAATTCTTCGTCGAGCGGCTCCCCAATTTGCTGTGGTATCGCAAATTTCTATGCTAATGCGGGTAATTCTGCTTGGCGCAGCCCGTGCATCCTTGTATGCTCACCGGACATACCGTCAAACTCTGAGCCAGCCCAAAACTGACAGTGGATGCTCCCCTCCTCAGAGGGGGAGACATCATGCAGCCCTGAAACAGGCACTGCCACGGGCTCACGAGGAGACCCGCTCTGATATGACTCCGTGTCTAGGAGTATATCTTGGTGGAGCATCCGCTCCATGAGGTGCTCCATCCAGGACAGAAATCCGAAGACACTGTCCATTGTAGGAGGTGCACCCTCTTAGCCTGACCCGTCTGAGTCGATAGGCCTCACAGACTTTTGCTTAACTTTCCCACCTCTTGGGGTAGCCACAGTGCGCTCCAGAGGCACCAAGTCTGAAGTCGCTGGTAGAATCGTCAGCGACTTGGATGGTGAAATTGATGGCCGCCCGCTACCCGCGGTTCCACGGTCTTCTGTAGCAGGTCTCCCCGCGGCTCGTCTGGACCACCCTTGACTTGTCCATTAGTGTTCAAACTTGGAGCAATACTGCAAACAAGAATTAATGAACACACAACCTCAGACTAAATTCGAGAACTTACCTGTCGGTCTTTTAACTTACCACTGAAGGAGCGACAGGCCTGCCAGCCAGTTGTGGCGTCATGCGTAGGCATATTGATGCACATGTGGGCTGGGGGGGCTTCTTCACGAAGTCACTCACATGACTCTGAAGTAAAATTAAGCAACACAGCTTTAGCATTTCCAAAACAAAGGCAACACAGCTTTAGCATTTCTAAACCACAGGCAACACAGCTTTAGCATTTCCAAACCAAAGGCAACACAGCTTTAGCATTTCCAAACCAAAGGCAACACAGCTTTAGCATTTCCAAACCAAAGGCAACACAGCTTTAGCATTTCCAAACCAAAGGCAACACAGCTTTAGCATTTCCAAACCAAAGGCAACACAGTTTTAGCATTTCCAAACGATGCTTTCAAACCACATTAAGGGCACTGACAGGTCATTAAAACCACTCACAGTTTAGTAGACATAAATTCAGTGTTATTCACAGCTCAGCCTTAGAGACGTGACCCTCTCGCTCCCCCATCTTGCAGAGGCTGACTGAGGCTCTCAACACTTCTGGATTTTATAGTCCCCCCCAGAAGGGGCATGGCCTTCAAGAGAGAGAATCTCAACATGTTTTAAACACTAATAACTCTTTTATTTTTCATCGATGGGAAAAATCCTCTTGTCCTGCGCAGCGGTGCGGGACTCTGAGTAAGATGGCCAAAAATCACAGCCGTAAGTGGCAGTGTTTTTTCTAAAATTAATATACAGAACAACAGGAAGTGGTTAAGATCAGACTTTTAGTAATATAGATATTTATATAGTTATATATTCATATATAAATATACACTTGGTTTTCTCATTTATAACATTGTTTACAGAGTACCATGTTTACATATTCTGTTGTGCTGCTGAAGTAAGGATTTCATTGTTCTAACTGGGATGTGAGAGAACAAAACACTCTTGACTTGACTTACGCCGCTAATGTGTGGGATAGAACTAGTGTACGGGTGATCAGTGGTCGGCGTGGACTCGGTGGGTTGAAGGGCCTGTTTCCATGCTGTATCTTTAAATTAAATTAAAGCACTGAAACCAGAGGAAATCTAAAGAAGGGTCTCTACCCGAAATGTCACCCAGTTTCTTCTATCCAGAGATGCCGGCTGCTCCATGGAGCTCCCCCACACAATTAAAGCATGGAATAGTCTTCACCCTACCATAGTTACCCAACCAGATGCAACTGAATTTAATGTAACTCTTTTTTCCCTGAGAACCCTTTTTTGCTTAAGTCCAAGTCAAGAGTCAAGAGCGTTTTATTGTCATGTGTCCCAGATAGGACAATGAAATTCTTGCTTGCTGCAGCACAACAGAATATGTAAATATAATACAGAACAGAAGATAAAAGTTCAGTGTGTCTATATACCATAGACCATATATACACACAATAAATAAACAGATAAAGTGCACTAGGCTGTTATTTTTCAGAGTTTGGTGTTCAGTGGTGGAGGGTCCACTCCAGTTTAAATTCCATTTAGAATATTTTTGGAGGACCAGGAAACCAAGAAGCAAGAGTTACTCCGGGGAGTTACTCCAGCTCCAGGGAGTGATTCTGCGTTGGTTTTCAGCGGTCGCGGCGAGGCGGCGACGGACAGCAATGGCAGCCACAATGCAAAGGGAGGGTGAAAGTGCCCGGCGCCGACCAGTTGCCGTGGCAGTGCACATGTGCAGGGCGGCCATTGATGCACTGGCCGTGGCAGTGTGCATGTGCAAGGCCAATGAGGAGTGGGCGGAGAGCAGAGACCCGGTGGCCCGGACACGGATACGGATGGCGGGCAGAGACGGAGAGTGACAGCGAGAGAGATAGAGAGGGAGGCCTGCTCAGAGTTGAACGATAGGTGTCCCGGGTGCTTGCCAAGCTGGGCAAAATGGCATGGCTTTTAGGTTGGCCGACGGGACTTTAGGTCGCCATTGGCACCCGGGCAACCATTAATTTAGAGCTCAGTAATGGACAAATAAATGCTCCTTAAATAATGATGGTTCTATACACAAAGATAGACAATGCTAATCCAAGATTATTTGACAAATGCTATTTGACTTTCCCTGAAGTTTGAAGAGCAATCTTGAAATTCCATCTCATTGATAAAATAAAAATCTTAGCGGTAAAACAGTGATTAATTCCTTGGTAAATAGGCAGCAGAATATTACTGTAGAATCCAGGAGCACAGCATGTCCAGAGATACTGCCTGTCCCTCCAGTTTTTTGTGTCTATCTTTGCTTTAAGCATCTGCAGTTCCTTCCTACAAAGCAGAATATTAAAATGTTGATACTTAAGCTTGATCGCCCCGATGCAGAGGGCTCGACTACCGGCTACGGGAGCCAAGATCGTCCCGTCAACGGAAGGCTCGAGGCCACTGAGAACAAAGAAGGGAAGAGATTTAACTTTTTTCTCGCCTCCCATCACTGTGAGGAACATGGAGGAGTCACTGTGGTGGATGTTTATGTTGAAATGTATTTTGTGTGTCTTGGTGCCTTTTATCGATATGGCTGTATGTCAAATCAAATTCCTCGTATATTGCAGAACATACTTGGCTAATAAAGTATGATTAAAAGAGACATTTTGTGATCAGTCGTGATATATGAGCATCAAGCAAGAACATATTTGGCTGACTAATCCAATCAACATCTTTGGCTGACTAATCACCGGTTGTGTTAACAGATCACCAAAGTTTTACCATCTATTAAGTATGCCTGGCCATGTGTACACTTGCAACGCTTAAATAAAGTTCCATGAACTTTGTGTTTCTGCCCATTGTTTTGTTATTCAAGCTTCTAAATGTTGTTCTTTTATTCTGTCAGCATAACTGCAGAAGCTCGCAGAAATGGTCAGTGTTGCTGCTACTGAAATAAGGATGTAAATGCTTATTATCTGACAATTTGATCCAGGTAGATTTCAGTGCTATTGAACTATTCAACATAACCGCAACAGTCAGCAGAAAGAAGGGAGTTTTAATCAATCCATATTTTTTGCTCTTTGAACTGTTTGTGGTGGTGACTAATGTTTCTGGCCTTTCCATGCTCTGTTTATACACTGACTCTCATTGGTTTGCTCTACTTAGTCACTCTGTTGCCTACTCCCCTGGTACATCTATGAACAAAATTTGCGTTGCAAGAGATTGTGTAGCAGTATTTGGCATAATCCATTGGCACTGTTTGTGGGCAATATTTCAATTCCAGGATTTGATCTGACATTCAATGCTGGTGGTTTGCTAAGTGACTGTCCTACTTGCTGAGTTGACTACACTTTTTCAGGGTAAGGGGTGATTGCTGGTCGGTATGGACTTGGTGGGCCTAGGGGTCTGTTTCCGTGCTGCATCTCTAAAGTCAGAAGCAAAGTCTAAACTACAAGGAGCGTGAGATGTTCTAAAAGATCATGCTGGCCCTTTTCGTAAGGGAGCATTTGTACTGTGGCATGTATTTAGACTATATAGTTGGAGTATCGAGAAAGGATGTGGAGGCTTTGGAGACGGTGCGGAAACAGGAACGCCACACTTTAACCAAGCATAAGCTAAAGATGGCTGCAATACAGGCCTGGCAGAGCATCACAAGAGAAGACACCCAGCAACTGGTGATGTCCATGAATCGCAAACTTCAAGCAGTCATTGCATGCAAAGGATATGTAATAAAATACTAAACATGACTACTTTCATTTAGATGACATTGTTATGTCCCAAACATTATGGTGCCCTGAAATGAGGGGACTAAGTATAAATGCTGTTGTATTTTCATCATGGTGAAACCAAAATGTGTAAAAATGGCCTTTATTAAAATCAGTTAATATGCACTTTAATCACATGTGATTTTTTTTTACAAATCTCAAATTGTGGAGTACAGAGACAAATAAATAAATGATGAGTCTTTGTTCCAAACATTCTGGAGGGCACTGTAATTGTTTATTTATGCGTCATATTATTATCTGTTAACTACAAAACCAACAGTGCTTATGTACACGTCTGAGTAATGTAATTCAGGCAGTTACTATAAAATCGCAACTCCCTGACTAAACCATTTAAGGAACTAAGATATGTGCTGGTCTGTACATACACTTGTTTGTTCAGCAGTATATAAACCCGGGCCATCTGTACTCTGGAGGAACTGTCTCCCGGGGCAGTTCCTTCGTGATGTCACTTAATAAAGTCTCGCTCTCCATGAGCCCGAGTCCTCGATTGGTTTCCCTGACAGTTGCCCTATTTATTGTGGCTCAGACACAAAAGAAATAGTGTAGAGCAATGGTGAGTTTCTCAAACAAGTCAGTTTATTCAAGGCCTTAAGAGTACGCACTGGGTAACACGCTGAGAAAACCTGAGGGCAGCACAGTCACGGAGCTACTGCCTTACAGCACCAGAGACCCGGGTTTGATCCTGACTACAGGTGCTTGTCCGTACAGAGTTTGTACGTTCTCCCTGGACCTGCATGGGTTTACCCGGGTGTCTGGTGTTGTAAGGTGGCAACTCTTACCACTGCTCCACCATGCTGCCCATTCATGATATCAAATTTTGTTTCATTCACAAATTTTGAAATAGCAATCTCTATTTGCATTCAGACTGTTTTATGTGTATTTTTTGTTTGAATAATGAAACCTAGGCAAACAATAAGTTTCCTTCTTCACAGATTTCACCCCAGCAGCTTCTACACCCAACGCAAAAGGTTCAGAGCGCAGGTGCTCAACATGGCAGCCGCGCCAACAGCATGTCTCGTCTTTTTCTTCTTTTGTTGTTTTGGTCTCTGTTTTCTTGTATGTTTTTAGTGTATATTTAGTTTTGTATTATGTGAGGGGGGGGGGGGGGGGGGGAATCTTAAAAAAAAATTCTTTCCTGGAAGTAGATGCGACTTTATCATCGTTTCTCTGTCTGCACTTTAACATCGTGGAGCTGGTGGCCTCATTGTTAGGGATCGACTGCGGGAACTCCATCCGCAGGAGCTTCAACCGCCCCGATGTGGGAGCTTCGATCACCCCGACTACGGACGTTCCGATCGCCCGGACCGCGGGGGAATAGGAGGAATAAGTAATTTGCCTTCCATCACAGTGGAAAATGTGAGATCGCCGTCAAAACCATGATGGACGCGCTGCCTGCGCTGGTGAGGACTCGGACGGAGCGCCGTGAGTGCGGTGATCTCAGTGTTTTGTGGGGACATGTTTCCATGGGGACATCCCGGAGACTGGTGCGACTATGGACGGCTCTCTGACTGTTCGGGTGGGCAAGGACTGCGGTGAGAGTGACAGCGGTCGGTACAACTCTGGTCACATCACGGTGACGGTGCGTGTGTGCGGCCCGGACATTATGGGTCTCCGCTTATGCTGTGTGCTTTGGGGATTCTCATACGCCACTGTGGCAGCTGTTTAAGTCTTTGTTTAATCTCTATGTGGTTATGCATTTTGTTGCTTGTTTGTATGACTGTTTCATACAAATTCCCTGTATGTTTACATACTTGGCTAATACATTAATTACAATTACAATTATTTAACATTTAACATTTAACATCTACAACTTGATCCCACCAGATGTCACAGCTTCCCCACCCCATCATCTCTGCTTTCCGCAGGGATCATTCCCTTCATGACTCCCAGCTCGTTCATCTCTCCCCTCCCACCACCCCCCTTCGCAGGCACTATCCCCTCCAACTTTAGGAGGTGTGACATTTCACCTTATACAGTACATCATTGAGTCCCTCTGCAGAAATAAAAAGGGTGACACGGTGCAGCGGTAGAGTTGCTGCCTCACAGCGCCAGAGACACCATCCTGACCACGGGTGCTGTCTGTACGGAGTTTGTACGTTCTCCCCGTGAACTGTGTGGGTTGTCTCCAGCAGCTCTGGTTCCCTCCCACACTCTACAGACCTGCAGGTTTGCAGGTTAATTGGCTTGGTATAATCATAAATTGTCCCTAGTGTGTGTTGGATACCGTTAACATGCGGGGTTGCTGGTCGGTGCGGACTCGGTGGGCTGAAGGGCCTGTTTCTGCGCTGTATCTCTAAACTCTAAACTATAAAGATTCTCCTCTCCAGGCACTATCAACTACTAGTTTAGGAGCTGTGACACTTCCCAGTGTACCTCCTTTACCACCTCCATCCAGAGACATAAACAGCTCTTGCAGGCGAGTCAGAGATTCATATGCTCCTCCTCCAGCATTGTCAATTGCATTCACTGCTCTTGCAGTGGCACATCAGTGAGACAGAACATGGACTACATAGAAACATAGAAAATAGGTGCAGGAGTAGGCCATTCGGCCCTTCCAGCCTGCACCGCCATTCACTGTGATCATGGCTGATCATCCAACTCAGTATCCTGTACCTGCCTTCTCTCCATACTCCCTGATCCCTTCAGCCACAAGGGCCACATCTAACTCCCTCTTAAATATAGCCAATGAACTGGCCTCAACTACCTTCTGTGGCAGAGAATTCCACAGATTCACCACTCTCCGTGTGAAAAATGATCTTCTCATCTCGGTCCTAAAAGACTTCCCCCTTATCCTTAAACTGTGAACCCTTGTTCTGGACTTCGCCAACATCGGGAACAATCTTCCTGCATCTAGCCTGTCCAACCCCTTAAGAATTTTGTAAGTCTCTATAAGATCCCCCCTCAATCTTCTAAATTCCAGCGAGTACAAGCCAAGTCTATCCAGTCTTTCTTCATATGGAAGTCATGCCATCCCAGGAATCAGTCTGGTGAACCTTCTCTGTACTCCCTCTGTACTAAAATGGCTGCTCCGCTGCACATTGCCAGCCATTTTAAATCCCCGTCTCATTCCCACATGAAGTAAGCGTGCAGGTACAGCAGGCAGTGAAGAAAGCAAATGGCATGTAGGCCTTCATAGCGAGAGGATTTGTGTATAGGAGCAAAGAGGTCGTACTGCAGTTGTGCAGGGCCCTAATGAGATAGAAACATAGAAACATAGAAAAATAGGTGCAGGAGTAGGCCATTCAGCCCTTCGAGCCTGCACCGCCGTTCAATGTGATCATGGCTCAGTATAACCAATGAACTGGCCTCAACTACCTACTGTGGCAGAGAATTCCAGAGACTCACCACTCTCTGTGTAAAGAATGTTTTCCTCATCTCGGTCCTAAAGGAATTCCCCCTTATCCTTAGACTGTGACCCCTTGTTCTGGACTCCCCCAACATCGGGAACAATCTTCCAGCATCTAGCTTGTCCAACCCCTTAAGATCGCACCTGGAGTATGGTGTGCAATTTTCATCTCCTAATTTGAGAAAGGACTTTATTGCTATTAAGGGAGTGCAGCGTAGGTCACCAGTTTATTTCCAAGGATGGCGGGAATGTCATATGATGAAAGACTGGGTTGACTGGACTTGTATTCACTGGAATTTAGAAGGATGAGAGGAGATCTTATAGAAACATGTAAAATTCATAAGGGATTGAACACGCTAGATGCAGGAAAAATGTTCCCGATGTTGGGTGAGTCTAGAACCAGGCGTTACAGTTTATGAATAAGGGGTAGGCCATTTAGGACAGAGATGAGAAAAAAATCTTTTCACCCAGTGAGTTATGAATCCGCAGAATTTCATTTCGGAGTCACGTGAGTGACTTCGTGAAGAGCCCGCCGGCGCGCATGCTCGACATATCGTCGTAGCGTGTTGCTGCGACGGCTGGCGGTGGAGCGCGCTCCTCGCCAGCCCTTCATAAGGGGCCACGGAGGTAAGTATTCTACCTTTAGTTGGTGGTCCTTGTTGTCTGATTATGTCTTGCAGCAAGGACATGGATGGGAGTTCGAAGGGCCGGAGGTCGTCAGGACGAGTTCGCCGGTCAACAGTTCCGGGGCCTTTACCATCGGCAGTACCTGCAGCGCAGGCCGGGACTCAGGCGGAGATGTGGGTAAGCCCTGTGATTACAGGTCCAGATCCGCCAGCACACCACAGCTCGGAGGAGTTCGACGAGGAGGAGTGTGGTGTGCCGCCAGAGCAGGGGGACCCTGCCATGGCAGTCAGGTCGTCAGCGGGCTCGCTGGCGACCTCGAGCAGGGCACGTGCCGTTGAACGGCCTGTTCCACTCAGCCCTCCGAGAAGGGGGAGGGCAGGAGCCCAGAAGCCTAACCCTGTTAGGGCTAAGGCATTGCCTATCGCGGAGGAGCGGTCAGGTTCCAGGGCGAGACCCGGGGCGGCTGTGAGGTCCAGCCGGCACACCCCGACTCTCGACGCCGGGACGGGTCGGTCGAGTCGGGTCTCGTCACGGTCGCCGAGCCCCCCATGGATGGGTGGGCGAGACCATGCGTCGGCAACGTCCACGATGTGGGCAGCCATCAAGACTGCGCGGGCCCCAGGCAGCCATGCTTCGGCTGGTGCCGACACCTCGCCGCAAGTGCCCTTAGTGGCAGCGGCTTCAGCTCCCGCTAAACGGAGGCGGTTGAACACACCTGCGCAGGAATCGCGCAGTTTCGCCTCGGCGGCTGTTAGCGACAACTACCGGCACCGGCAGGGCCTCGACGAGGTGCGGGCCGATGACAGGAGCCCGGTTTTCTTTTCAGAGCCGGAGGACTCCGACCACCTGAGTGTTCAGGGTGAAGGGCGTATTGACCGTATGGAGCGGCTGCTGGAGCTCCTGCTTCAACGTCAACAACAGCAGGGCAGCAACAGGCACAGGGCGTCTTCACCAACATCTACTATCAGCCTGGAGCAGCAGGAGGAGGAGGTTCTGGTGGATCCCGTACCACCTCTGTTGGAGGTGCCAGCGGAGGTACTCTTGGATGTGGCGACCAAATTTGCGGCCCCACATACGGCTGGTCTTCCTCTAAATACAAAGCTGGCAGCCACAGTGGATTTTCTTAATAATCAGGTGCTGCAGGAAGAAGTCCTCATCCAGGCTATGAGCCGTCACAAGGCTCCATTAAACTGCAACTCCCTCAACGTGCCTGTGGTCAATACGCCAATATGGGGCAACATCAGTGCAGCTATCCGTCAACAGGAGCTAAAATTGCAGCGGATCCTGAAACTCCTCACGGCCGGTATTACCGCCTTTGCGCGGTCGGTGGACGGGGACGAACTGAATTTGGACCAGGAAGATGCTCTGGCCTTATTGTGCGCGACCCAGCACGAAATCAACGGGTTTCGCAAAAACAGCATCCGCCCAGCACTCAACCCGAAGTTTGCAGGATTGTGCAAACCACCGCCGCCGCCGCCGCCCCGTCAGCTCTTTGGTGAGGACCTCTCGAAGAGAGTCAAAGAGCTTGACGAACAAGCCAAAACGGTGGGGATCATGCGCTCTCAGAGTGCCCCCACACCGTCAGGCTCAAAAGCTCCATACATTCGCTCACGAGGGTCGGCCAGTGCCTCGACGAGGACTCGCCCTCTAGCTCCACAACGACAACAGCACCAGAACCAGCACCAAGGGTCTTTTTTAGGACAGGGTCGGCAGAGACCTTTGTGGAAATTGAAGACGCCGCGCCCTCAAGCCAACCCAGCACCTCCACGGCCACCCACACGTGTCAAGGACCACCGGTAACCACGGAGGTGAGGGGGTCTGGTTCTCTTTTTTCTCTCTGTTTAACTTCCCATGTTGGTGGTCGTTTACGGTTGTTTTTGGATGCATGGGGTAATTTTACTGGTGATGAGTATGTGTTGCGGAATATTCAGGGGCATAAAATTGAGTTTATTAATGGCGACATTCCTCCATCCCAGCACATGCCTGGTCGTACGTTCAAATTGTCTGCTGCAGAACAGGCAGCAGGTTATAAGGAAATTTTAAGTCTGGAACAGAAGGGTGTGATTGAGAAAACGGTGCATGAGCCAATTAAATTTGTTTCGAACATATTTACTAGACCTAAGAAGGATGGAGGTTGTCGTGTCATTATTGATCTAACCCGTTTGAATACGTTTGTAACATATACTCATTTTAAAATGGATACGTTTGAAACAGCCAAATCATTGATTTCTCATGGCTGCTTTATGGCATGCATTGATTTGAGGGATGCATATTATTCAGTATCCATCCAGAAATATGATAGAAGGTTTTTGAAATTTATCTGGATGGGGCAACTTTGGCAGTATAAGGCTTTGCCTAATGGGCTCACTACAGCCCCTAGATTGTTCACTGAATTGGTGAAGCCAATCATGGCTTATTTGAGACAACGACATCATATAGTTATGGCCTATTTAGATGATGTCTTTATTGTGGGCCACACCCTGCAATTGGCTGAACAGGGTGTTGCAGCTGCTGTCAATATATTTCAACAATTAGGATTCATTGTCCATCCAGAGAAATCGAAGTTCTGCCTTGCCCAGGTAATTAATTACCTAGGGTTCACGGTGAACTCAATGAGCATGAGGATAACTATACCAATTAACAAAATTGAGGAAGCCACTAAGGTGTGCAGAGATTTAATTGGCACCAATATACCATCGATTCGGCATACAGCCACAGTAATTGGCAAGCTAGTGGCTTTGTTTCCGGCAGCACGATATGGACCTTTGCATTATCAGAATTTGCAAAGAGCTAAAATTACTGCGTTAAAACGGAACGCTGGTCATTACGATCGATCAATGCAGCTGCCGTCCGAAGCGATAACTGAGTTGCAATGGTGGGTGTGTCACATTAGCAACTCATTTAAGCCTGTTAGGGAGGCTAATCCGGTGGTATATTTACAGACTGATGCAAGCTCCAATGGCTGGGGAGCTACTGATAATTGCTCGAGTTGTGGGGGCAGATGGGACACCCTTGAGGCATCGATGTTGTTGACTCAAGGGATTAACTATTTGGAGTTGCTGGCAGCATTCCACGGACTTCGTGCATATTGTTCCAAGCTTGTTGGAGCACACGTCCGTCTCCAAATAGACAACACCACAGCTGTGGCATATTTAAACCATATGGGTGGTACCAGGTCAGTTTCGTGTGACAAATTGGCTAACTCAATTTGGCTCTGGTGTGTTCAAAGAGACATTTGGATTTCAGCTACCTATTTGCCAGGTGAGCTTAATACTGTGGCGGACACCAGGTCACGCAAATTTAATGACAACATTGAATGGATGTTGCATCCTGAGATTTTTTCTAAAGTCACAGCCAAATTTGGTAAACCGGACATTGACCTTTTTGCGTCACGGTTGAACCATCAGGTACCAGCCTACGTTTCATGGGAACCAGATCCTGGGGCAATAGCGCTAGATGCATTCTCGCTGGACTGGGGGAATTGGTTTTTCTATGCCTTCCCTCCGTTTTGCCTCATCAGTCGGGTATTGCGGAAGATTCAGGCAGATGCTGCCAAGGGCATCCTTATTATACCCGACTGGCCCCCACAGCCTTGGTATCCGGTGGTCTTTGACATGCTCAACGAACCTTGGGTCCTTTTGAAGGGTTGCCCACAATTGGTTACTCACCCTGTTTCAGGGGAGCCACATCCCTGCCATGGCTATTTAAATTTGTTGGCTTGCAGGTTCTGAACAGGCCGTTAGTCCAATACGGCCTCTCGGCTCGGACCATGGATACCATCGGGGCGTCGTGTCGAGAGTCCACAAGGCGAAGATACCGCTCGCATATTAAGAAGTGGGAAGCCTACTGCAGCCGCTCTCGCATCACGTATGATGACGTGACAATAACCGACGTCCTGGAATTCCTCGCGGGGTTGCACCATGATGAACACTTAAGTTACAGTGCCATCAACAGCGCCAGAAGTGCGCTATCATTCTACCTCAAGATTGGGGTAGGATCCAACAGGCTAGTGTCCAGACTCATGCGGGGTATATTCAATATGAATCCGCCTACACCACGCTATAATATCACCTGGGATGTCAGGGACGTATTAACCCTGCTCAGGACTTGGTCTCCCATGGAAGGGCTCCAACTGGACCAACTCACCATGAAGCTGGTGATGTTACTAGCGCTGACTTCAGCTCAGAGGGTACAGACACTACACAAACTTCGTGTCGACAGAATGACTTCTACCCCTACAGAAGTAGTCTTTTTCATTGACGAGCTACTAAAGCAGCATAGACCTGGGTGCACAGGGCTGCAGCTGAAGTTCCCGGCATACCCCGCAGATGCTAGGCTATGTTTAGCCTCACATATCCGCCACTATGTCAAGGTGACGGCACGCATCAGAGGAATGGAGAGATACCTGCTTGTCACTCATAAGAGACCTCATCATCGAGTGACAGTCCAGACGATATCCAGGTGGCTTCGAGTCGTCTTGGGTAAGTCAGGTATTGACATTAATGTGTTCAAGTCTCATTCCACCAGGGCTGCATCGACGTCAGCGGCGAGGGTCATGGAGGTGCCCATGGACCAAATTCTCGCCACAGCAGGATGGGCGAATGAAACTGTGTTCCAGCGTTTTTATAACAAGCCTGTTGCTGCTCCTCTACAGTTCGCAGAAGCCGTGCTGAATGCAGGTCAAGAACGTGGAGATGTCCCCGCATGAGGGGTTTTTGATTTGTTATTAATAAATATGCTCTTGTTTTGCAGTATGAACTATTGAGCAAGTTTGTTCCTCCCATCCATCCCTGGTAGTGGTGTGTCAGCATGGACGTGGTCCAGGGCGTGTAATCACAGAAGCTTTGAAGTCTTCACGAAGTCACTCACGTGACTCCGAAATGAAATAGTAAGATTGAACGAGAACTTACCAGTTCGAAGGTTGATCTTTATTTTATGAGGAGTCGAAGTGAGGGATTTCGTGCCCTCCTCGCCCAACCCTCAATCACCTTCATCTGGTAATCTTAGTCAATTCAATCATACTATGCGAAGTCATTTCTATTGTTGGTTCTGTGATTCCACGCCGCTACTTTGAAGTATGTCGAGCATGCGCGCCGGCGGGCTCTTCACGAAATCCCTCACTTCGACTCCTTATAAAATAAAGATCAACCTTCGAACTGGTAAGTTCTCGTTCAATCTTACTATTCTCTGCCATAGGAGGCAGTGGAGGCCAATTCAGTGCATGTTTTCAAGAGAGAGTTGGATTTAGCTCTTTGGTCTAACGGAATCAAGGGATATGGGGAAAAAGCATGAACAGGGAGGCTAAACTCCTGCACCTATTTTCTATGTTTCTATGTTTCTAAGCTGGAAAAAGTGGAGAGAGGATTTACGAGGATGTTGCCAAGCCTTGAGGGTGTGAGCCATCGGGAGACGTTGGGCAGAGTAGAACTTTATTTCTGAGAGCGCAGGGATGCATTCACGGAGGTGTATTGCATTATGAGGGATATTGATATGGTGAATTCCTAATATAATTAGGGTCCCGACACGAACCGTCACCTATCCATGTTCTTCACGGTTGCAGTTTCGGCATCGGCTTACCGGAGACCGCTGCTCCCAAAGTCCACAGGCCGAGCTAGGCGGAGATTCATCACTGGCGACCCTCGGCAAAAGATCCCAAGATTCTGCGATGTTAAAGTCAGCGCCACCTGCGGCTAGAAGCTCTGCAAACCACAGCTCCGTGGTGTTAAAGTCAGCAGGCCCAACAGGCCCGGAGCCTCAACAGGCGATCCCCGGTAACTCCACGGTGTAATTCAGTGCAGCGCTGCTGCTGAAGCTCTGGCTGGTCGTCGGCAGGAAAGGCCGCGCCAATCCAATTGGTAGGCCATGGGGGGGGGGGGGGGGGGGCGAACATGCGACTCGGAGAAAAGACGCATCTCGGTCCAGGTAAGTTACTGGGAAATGGTTTCCTCCTATTCTGTCAAACGTTCATCATATGCTAACCCACTCATTCCTGGAATCATTCTTGTAAACCTCCAGGAATGAGTGGGTTAGCATATGATCAACGTTTGACAGCACTGGACCTCTACTCGCTGGAGTTTAGAAGGTTAAGGGCGGATCTCATTGAAACTTACAGAATAATGATAGGCATAGATGGAGTGGATGTGGAGAGGATGTTTCCACTGGTGGGAGAGTCTAGGACCAGAGGTCAGAGCCTCAGAATTAAAGGGCACTCTGTGGGAAAGGAGGTGAGGAGGAACTTCTTTAGTCAGAGGGTAGATAATCTGTGGAACTCATTGCCACAGAGGGCTGTGGAGCCCAAGTCAGTGGATATTTGTAAGGCAGAGATAGATAGATTCTTGATTAGTACTGGTGTCAGAGGCTATGGGGAAGAAGGCAGGAAAATGGGAATAGGAGGCAGAGATCAACATGATTGAATGGCAGAGTGGACTCGATGGGCCGAATTGCCCAATTCTACTAATGTAACGTGTGTGAACTTCTGTGTGAACTCCAGGCAGAAAAATAACTTTCCACCACCACCCTCTGCTTCCTACCATGAAGCCAAGTCTGTATCCATTTAGATGAGGGAGAAAAAGGAGGTGGATGAAATTTCAGAGCGAAGCCTGGATGAAGGTAGTTGTAGGAGATAAGGTGAAGGGAAGGGTGGATGATGATCGAATGTGCTAGATAACAGGGGGAGTTGGCCATTTTAGGAATTCACTCAGCTTACCACATCTTGGAGATTATAATGAATGACGATGACTGCAGAGTTTTAAGAGATAATGGAGAACTGTAAGGGTTGTAGAACAGAGGGATCTAGGAATACATGTTTGAAGAAGGGTCTCACCCTGAAACGTCACTCTTTCCTTCTCTCAAGAGATGCTGCCTGTCCCACTGGGTTACTCCCAGTGCTTGTGTCTATCTTCAATACAAGTTTTTAGTTCCCTGAAAGTGGTCTTTTGCCATGGTGGCCTTCATCAGTCAGAGAACTGAGTACAGAAGTTGAGGAGTTACAGTAGGTACCTTTACGCTGAGAAATGGAACTATGCCTCATGGAAAGGAACATGGCATTGACTGAGGAGAAAGAGGTGATTGATGGCAATGTAAGCAAGTCTGGTGATGGATGGCCTATGTAATTTTGTGCCAGGTAAAGTCAAAGCAATGTATTTTGAAGGTGACAGTTAATATGGGTCATACTGAGGGAAAAAATGCATCAAAAGTCCACACAAGACTCAATAAGATTTGAAATTAGTGAGAGTTATTTGTGATGGGGTGCGAAAGCCAGCTAAATCGTGCGGTAATGAGCTTGGGGTGAAAGATGTGAAGCACCTTGTTCAGGTGGGGGTGGTAGGGAAAAGCATGGATAGACTGGGAAGTGGGTGTGCCAGCAGCAAGCCAGTGCGGAGATTGGGATCTCCAGTGATCGGAGTCTTTGGGGATCAAGGATTCAGAAGTATTGAAAGAGCCCGAGTAGGATTGGAAGAATCGGTATGTTGGAAGATTCAGCTTGGAACCTCGACCGTGAGGAGATGGTTCAATGATATTTATTATCACATAAGTAATTCAACTTTACATAGATACATTTATTTTGCGTATAATGCCGGCACTGCCATGTATGGCTCCATTTCATCAAGTTCAATGTCCCGGCCTAGCCAGGTGTAGCTTTGGTGTCCTCCACCGCTGTAGGCCACGTCCAGCCCACGTGCCCGGCCTCCAGCCGAGCCCCAATTCTCCGTCTGACTCCTTCCACTCTAGGCGGGTGAGCCGGGTGGATTCCCAGACCACGGCGCGGCTTCTCGATCTGGGCATGAGGAACACTACCTCTCTTCATCTGGGCAGGATGCAGCCAGCAGGAATCAATACCCAGTTCTCCAACTTCAGGTAACTTGCTCATCCTTTCTGCACATCAAGAACATACAAACTCCATTAAGACAGCAAACAGAATTGAACCCGGAGCACTTTGGAGTCTTTGGAGTGGGGGAGGACACCGAAGATCTTCGTGAAAACCCACATGGTCATGGGGAGAATGTACAAACTCCGTACAGATAGCTCCAGTAGTCAGGATTGAACCCAGGTCTCTGGTGCTGTGAGGCAGCAACACGACCGCTATGCCACCTGGCCGCCCAATAATTGTCAATCCAGTCAAAGTAAACGGATCAAGATATCAGGTGGTGGATAGACACAAAAAGCTGGAGTAACTCAGCGGGACAGGCAGCATCTCTGGATAGAAGGAATGGGTGGCCTTTTGCATTGAGACCCCACTTCAGACTGAGCACCAAGGGAGAGGGAGTTACAGAAATAATGGTGCAAGAGTTCAAAAGAGATGAAGTTCAAGGAAAATGTATAGACCATTGTTAGCGAGGAGAAGGTGACAACGAAGCAAACTCCTTTCACCCCATCAGCCATCGCATACAGCATATATTCCTCCGACATTTTCGCCACTTCTAAAGGGATCCCACCACTGGCCACATCTTCCCATCTCCTCCCCTTTCGGCTTTCCGCAGATACCGTTCCCTCCGCAAATCCCTAGTTAACGTCCCTTCCCACCTAAACCACCCCCTCCCCAGGTACTTTCGCCTGCAACCGCAGGAGATGCAACACCTGTCTCTATACCTCCTCCCTTGACTTCATCCAAGGACCCTGACAGTCTTTTCAGGTGAGGCAGACATTCACTTGCATCTCTTCCAAACTCATCCACTGTATCCGTTGTTCCAGTTGTGGACTCCTGTATATCGGCAAGACCAAGCGCAGGCTCGGCTATCGTATCTTTGGTGTAAACCAACATCTGAAGTTCCCTCCGACACATATCAGGTGGTGGATTTGAGTGAGTGAGCATTATAATATCACCTCTGCCTGTGCCAGCTTTATCACCCTATGAGTCTGTGAGTTGGTTTGAAGTTTATAAACCTGCAGTATCCCAGTGGATTTTTATCACGCAGTTTATTTCTGTTGCGATCCGTTGTTGAGAAGTTGGTAACATGAGCAATAGTTACATTTTAAGTGACTGTAATGGGATTGATTGGCCATTTGATATTTACAGAATCGAGACCAGCCAAGCAAGATTGCTGCAATCTTTAAGATTCCACACGACAATCAGTGGTCACGACCTTTCTCACAGAAAATTGCCTCAGAATTGGAATCAGTGAAGCAATAAACCAGCCCATTTGGTCCAGACTTTTGTGGCACTGAGCTTTTAGTTTTATTTTCACCTTATTTATTTTCTTCCCTTGTCTATCCACATTTCTTTGTTCTTATTGAATTCCATTTTCCATTTACTTTTTCCCTTATGTTACTCCCTTAATTTTCCGCTCACATTATTCCCCCCCCCCCCCCCCCCCACCCCGTGTCGTCCTGTATTTACATTTTGAGCCCATCGTTCATCTTGCTTTTGTCTTTCCCTCTTCTGCTCCTGCTTTTTATACAATTATTATTATACAATTATTTATTGTCATTTGAACCTCAAATGAAGTTCAAATGAAATTTGGTTTCTGCAGCCTTACAACAAGAAAAGAACCAAGACACACAACCAGCACAATTTACACAAACATCCATCATAGTGAATCTCCTCCTCACTGTGTCTCTCCCCTGTGTTCCATTCTTCTCCCAATGTTAAAGCCCCCGACGAGCGATGGCAAGTCCCGCGGCCGTCAACACTCTCTTGAAAATTCAGTCTAATTGCACTTTGTACAATGGGTACCCGATGGCCTTGAGAAAACAAACTCATCAAAGATGGGCGGCACGGTAGCGCAGCAGGAGAGTTCCTGTCTTATAGCGCCAGGGACCCAGGTTCGACTCTGATTACGGGTGCTGTCTGTATGGAGTTTGTACGTTCTCCTCATGACCTGCGTGGGCTTTTTCTGAGATCTTCAGTTTCCTCCCACACTCCAAAACCATACAGGTGTATAACTTGTGTCAATGTATGTATGACGGTGCTAGTGTGCAGGGATTGCTGGTTGGTGCGGACTAGGTAGGCCAAAGGGCCTGTTTCTGCACTGTATCTCTAAACTAAACTAAATTTAACTAAATATATAGTGTGGGTCAGGAATCATTTTTTGTTTCAACATCTGAAATTTAGTTTGACCTCTTCTAAAATTATGTTCACTCTGTTCTCTCCTTTGTTACTGCGATCCTTAATTAGTACGGGTGTCAGGGGTTATGGGGAGAAGGAAGGGGATTGGGGTTAGGAGGGAGAAATAGATCAGGCATGATTGAATGGCGGAGTAGACTTGATGGGCCGAGTGGTCTTCCAGTGCTATTGTGCAGAGTAACTGCCTGAATTGTAATTTAGTTAGAAAAATAGTGCCAGGGAGAGGTGGCATTTTACAGGAAGCTATGAGTGGTGAGTATGAACAAAATGAGCAAGTGTGGCAGACCAGGATGGGGACTGGAGGGACCTGTTGGAGCTGAGATGGCCAGCTGGAGCTGAGATTCCAGATACTTCTGGCTAACATTCAATCACTCAAGAATATAGGAAAGATGGAAAGATGGAAAGATTGTGGCCTCCACCTTTCCTTGCTCATCGGTGCCGGCTCTGATTTGTTCTGAATGTTTTTGTATCTCTAGTTTCCCTATCCCCTGACTTGAAGAAGTGTTTCAACCCAAAACATCACCTATTCCCTTCTCTTCAGAGATGCTTTCTGGCCCGCAGAGTTACTCCAGCATTTTGTGTCTATCTATGGTGTAAACCAGCATCTGCAGTTCCATCCTACACATCCAGGGAATATGTTGTTAAGCTGGAAAGGGTGCAGAGAAGATTCACAAGGATTTTGCCAGGACTTCAGAGCCAGAGCTACAGGGAGAGGTTGTGCAGGCTAGGACTGTTCATTGGAGTGCAGATGGATAGAGGCGCACAAATAGTTTGAGTAAATTCACAGGCTTTTGTCCAGAGAAGAGGAATCGAGAATCAGAGAACACAGGTTTAAGGTGAGGGAGAAAGATTTATTATGAACCTGAGTGCTGACATCTTTACACAAAGCATGGTGGATGTTTGGAACAAGCTGCCGGAGGAGGTAGTTGAGGCAGGTACTATTGCAACATTTAAATTAAGAAACATTGGACAGGTACATAGATGAGAGGTTTAGCGGGATATGTACCAAATGCAGGCAGGTGGGACTAGTGTAAATGGGGCATGTTGGATGCAATCGTGTTAAGCACAAACATTGTGGGCTGAAGGGCCCATTCCTGTGCTGTACTGTTCTATGTTCTGTTCTATAGTCGGCATGGGCAAGTTGGGCAGAAGGGCCTGTTTCCAAACTATATAACTCTATGACTCTAACAAGCTTGATAAGTAAGAGCAAGGTTGCTATTTCAAATGATGGTCAGGGACTGCTGCAATTTTTGTTTCACTGGAACATGGCCTTGACCCAGTACTTGTTATACAACCTGTGTTTTTCAATTTATCATTTAGACCATACACAATCCTCAGGCAAGGGAAAAGGCAGCAGTGTCTGTTTTTTGGTCAGTGCTTTGTGGTGCACTGAGGAAACGCCCGCTGCTGTAGAGTTGCTGCCTTACAGCGAATGCAGCGCCGGAGACCCAGGTTCGATTCCAACTACGGTGCTGTCTATATGGAGTTTGTACATTCTCCCTATGATCTGTGTGGGTTTTCTCAGAGATCTTTGGTTTCCTCACACACTCCAAAGAAATACAGGACTGTAAGTTAATTGGCTTGGTAAATGTAAAAATTGCCCCAGTGGGTGTAGGATAATGTTAATGTGCAGGGATCGCTGGTCAGCGCGGACCCGATGGGCTAAAGGTCCTGTTTCTGCGCTGTTTTTAAAACGGCCTCAGCTTAATCTGCTCACCTAATCTGAAATAATTGATGAATTGTGTAAGAAGGAACTACAGATGCTGGTTTAAACCGAGATAGACACAACAAGCTGGAGTAAGCAGGGCAGGCAGCATCATTGGAGCGAAGGAAGTGATATTTTGGGTCGCGACCCTTCTTCAGACCTGATGTATTGTCAAGTTGGCTGCCAGTGGCGAGTGGAGTTCTGCAGGGCTCGGTACTGGGGCCGCTTCTCTTCACGTTGTATAATGATTTGGATAAGGGGATTGAAGATTATGTGGTCAAGTTTGAGGATGATGATGAGAAAGGCAGAGGGGCTGGCAGTGTAGAGGAAGCAAGGACTCAGCAACAGGACATGGACAGATTAGGACAGTGGGCTGGGAAGTGGCAGATGAATTTCAGTGTAGCATAGTGCATAGTCATGCATTTTGGTAATAAGAATAAAAGTGTAGATTGTTTTCCAAATGGAGAAAGAATCCAGAAATCAGAGGTGTTAGGGACGTGGAAGTGCTGGTGCAGGAAGTGAATCTGCAAGTCAGAATCAGAATCAGAATCAGAATAATTTATTGTCTTTTGAAAATAAGTTCAAACGAAATTACGTTTCTGCAGTCATAATAGAAAAAAAAACCCAAAACACACAATGAACACAATTCCACACAAACATCCATCACAGTGAATCCCCAACACCTCCTCACTGTGATGGAAGGCAAAGTCTTATCGCTTCCGCGTTCTCTGTGCCCATTCCTCTCCTGCAGTCAAGCAGCCAAACTACTGCATTGAGCCGATCGAGGCTCCTGATGTTAGATGTTAGAGCCCCCCCCCCCCCCCCCCCCCGGCAGGCGATGATAAGTCCCGCGGCCGTTTAAGCCGCGCCGGGCGATGTAAGGCCCCGCTCCAGGTCGATTTAGACCCCTTGATTCGGGCGGGCGAAGTTTGCCATTGCGGGAGCTCCAAAAAGTGGTCTCCCACCAGGGACCCGCGAGCTCCCAATGTTACCGTTCACAGGGCCTGCAGCCGAGCTCCGAAGTCATGTCGCAGCCACGCGTTACCACAGCGCTCCGCACTCCGAAGTTGGCCAGCTCTGCGACGGTGAGTCCACAGGCCCTGCGACTGGAGCCCCAGGTCGATTCCGGTTGGAGGCCGCCGGGTCCACGATGGTAGGCCTAATGACAATGGAGACGCGACAAGGAAAATGTCGGGTCCCCGTACAGGGAAGAGATTAAAAAGTTTCCCCCAACCACCCCCCCCCCCCCCCCCCACACACATATACACAGCTAAAAATAATATAAAAACTAAAACCAGGACATCCACTCAACAGGACAAAATAAATAAAAAAGACAGACGGACTGCAGAGGCCGCTGCCGACAGGCGCCGCCATCTTGTCCAGAACTCCGAAGTCAAGTCAGTAGTAAGGAAGGCAAATTTAATGCAAGCATTTGTATCAAGAGGACTGGAACGCAAAACAGAGATGTAATGTTGGGGCTCCAAAAGGTGCTGGTCAGGCCACATTTGGAGCACTGTGAGCAAATTTGAGCCCTATATCTGAGGAAGCATGAGTTGGTCTGAAGAGGGTCCAGAGAAGGTTTACAAGAATAATTCCAGGAATGAGAGCATTAGCATATGGTGAACGTTTGACAGCACTGGGCCTGTACTCGCTGGAGTTTAGAAGGTTGAGGGGGGACTTCGTTGAACGTACAGAATAATAACAGGCATACATAGAGTGGATGTGGAAAGCATGTTTCTACTGGTGAGAGAGTCCAGGACCAGAGGTCTTAGCCTCAGAATTAAATGGCGCTCTTTTAGAAAGGAGGTGAGGAGGAATTCCTTTTGTCAGAGGGTAGTTAATCTGTGAAATTCATTGCCACGGAAGGCTGTGGAGGCCAAGTCACTGGATATTGTTAAGGCAGAGATAGACACATTCTAAATTAGAAGGGATGTCAAAGATTATGGGGAGAAGGCAGGAAAATGGGGTTAGGAGGCAGAGATTAGCCATGATTGAATGGCGGAGTAGACTCGATGGGCCGAATGGCCTAATTCTTCTCCTATAACATGTGACCTTTAGAACTTGCAAATAAAATAGGTCAGCCGACTGTGGCAGGGCCTGAATGCTATCACAAATCGAAGCTAAAATCAAGGCGATCTCTGACAACAATAGATCACTACCCAAAAAAATTGTAAATTGTCCCTAGTGTGTTGGATAGTAGCTGGTGTAAGGGTTGATCGCTGGTCGGCACGGACTCGGTTGGCCAAATGGCCTGTTTCTGCGCTGTATCTCTGAATGTCTGTGTGTATGACTGCGTGCCCAATTATAACTTAATTTTAAGTTTCCTGGTCATACCACTGGTGTCAGCTGTACCACATGAACCATGATATGAAGCAGATTGAGAACCTAGTGTCATGGTGTCAGGACAATAACCTAGTCCTTACTGTTAGCAAAAGTGTTTGTTGTTGAACTAAGGAAGCAGGGGAGCGAACACAACTTCATTAAATCAGCTGCTGCAGCGATGGTTGACAGCTTCATGTTCCACTGTATCTGAATTACCAGAATGGCATCCTGCTCCCTTCCCACTGAAGCAGTGCTCAAGGAAGCACTTCAGCACATTTACTTCCTTAGGCAGCTGCGAAGATTCAGCATGTGACAAGGATTCTCAGAGACTTGAAGGAATATCCTACAGAAAGTATTCTGACAGGTTGCATCGCAGCCTGGTTTGACAACTGCTCTGCACTTGACTGCCTGAACCTGTGCACTAATGAAGACAAGCCAAGTCCATCACAGGTTTATTGCTTCGTTCCATCCACTGAATCTTCACGGTGCAGAGCATCAGTAAGGCTGAGATTATCATCAAGGATGCCTGTCACCTTGCCATTCCCTCTTCTCTCTTCTACCATCTACTGAGCATAGAATGCACAGAATCTCTTGTCCAGAGTAGGGGAATCAAGGACCAGAGGATATACAGTAGCTTCAAGGTGAAGGGGAAACGATTTAACAGGAATCTGAGGGGTAACTTGTTCACACCAGGGGTGGTGGATGTATGGAACAAGCTGCCAGAGGAGGTAGTTGAGGCTGGGACTATCCCAACATTTAAGGAACAGTTAGACAGGTACATGGATAGGACAGGTTTGGAGGGACATTGACCAAGTGCAGGCAGGTGGGACTAGTATAGCTGGGACATGCTGGCCGGTGTGGGCAAGTTGGGCCAAACCGCCTGTTTCCACACTGTATCACTCTATGACTATGAGTCCATGACTATCACTAGAAGTTGGGAGGTCATGTTGCAATTGCCAATTCAGAATGTTTCAATAGCCCAACTGAATTATGGAATGAGTGTGTAGGAGAGGAGAACACATTTTCAATACAAATGACATTGATGTGAGAAAGAAGGAAATGTTCTAATCATTTATAATACAAGTTGATGAACCTTTAGCAATGAAACACGTCAGAATTCTGAGGATAAAAGCTTGGAGGTCATGTTACAGTTATATAAGATGTTGGTGAGGCTGCATTTAGAGTATTGTGTTCAGTTCTGGGCACTGTGTTATAGGAAAGATGTTGTCAAGCTGGAAAGGGTAAAAAGAAGATTTATGAGGATGTTACCAGGACCTGAGGGTCGAAGCTGTAGGGAGAGATTGAGTTGGCTGGGACTCTATTCCTTGGAGTGAAGGAGGATGAAGTGAGGAATTGATCGGGTAGATATACAGAGTCTCTTGCCCAGAGTAGGGGAAATGAGGACCAGAGAGGTCAAAGGGTAAAGATTTAATAGCAATCTGAGGGGTAATTTTTCACGCAAATGGTGGTGGGTGTATGGAACGAGCAGTTAGTAGAGATAGTTGATGCAAGTACTACCCAAACATTTGAAAAACTATTAGATAGGTACATGGATAGGACAGGTTTAGGTTATGGATAGGACAGATTAGTGT
This sequence comes from Raja brachyura, assembly GCA_963514005.1. The sequence goes on along the minus strand of OY740809.1, from coordinate 4,656,248 downwards.
AGATGGGACATGTTGGCCGGCGCGGGCAAGTTGGGCCAAAGGGCCTGTTTCCATGTTGCATGACTCTATGACTCTATGTCCATCTGGGAGAAGATACGGGAGCTTTGAAGCTCAAATGTCCAGACGCAAGAACAGCTTCTTCCACCCTGCGATCTGACTCCTGAACTACTACTTCTTTCACATATTCTTCCTGGAAGTGCTGCCACATCCTATCATTCAAGTCATGAGTCAAAAGTGAAGCATGATTCATGGCAATGTGTACTGACAACAGAACAATACCATTCTTACTCACTGCAGCATAACGAGCATGTAAACACAATAGACATATATTTACCAAACATTCAACAGATTAAAAATCCCAATACCAGTGCAAATAACTCCAAATTCCTCAGTGAGATCAAAGACAGTCTGGAGTTCCTAGTTGAGATTAGTGTTGTGTAATGCTCAAGAGCCTGATGGTTGTTAGGGAGAAGTTGTTCTTGAACTTGCCGATCATGGTATTTAGACTCCTGTACCTTCTCCCTAATGGTCTCCACATTCCCTCATTGTTTACCATTTTTGTACTTTACTAATATTTTACCCTACTTGTATTCTGCCACACAACCTTGCACCGCTCTACACTTTGTTACTTGTCATTGTATTCATCATTATTATACATTTGCTTTTACCCCGTTGAGCACTATGTGATCATAGAATTGTATTGCAGCATGTGCTATGATAATAAAGCAACCTCTCGTAATCTAACCCATAAAGCTACAACAGGCAGCATCTCTGCAGAGAAGGAATGGGTGATGTTTTTGGTCGAGACCCAGCGTCACACATTCCTTCTTCAGAAGAAGGGTCGCGACCCAAAACATCACCCATTCCTTCTCTCCAGAGTTGCTGCCTGTCCCCGTGCGTTACACCAGCATTTTTTGTCTATCCTCAGTGTGAACCAGTATCTGCAGTTCATTCCTAAATAAATAAGACTCTCCTTGTTCAGACTTGAGAGTCTGAAGATGGGTCTCAACCCGAAATGCCACCCATTCCTTCTCTCCAGAGATGCTACATGTTCCGGTGAGTTTCCCCAGCAATTTGTGTCTATCTTCGGTGTAAACCAGCATCTGCAGTTCCATTCTAAACAAATAAGTTAACAAATAAACAAATCTCCTTGACACTTGGCTTGTTGATTCTGCATCTAATACTATGCCCTTAATCTGGTTCAGTCAATCACTGAAACGAACACTGGAGTCCAAGCTGTTCTTTATTTGTAAGTACCGCGGGACCAGACTCGGATCTACTCACTTGAGCCCTCAGCAGCCTCATGTAAACAGAACAGAAGAAGGAGACAACCGGCACGCCCAAACAAATTCTATACCCCTAAACAGTGGCTGGGCCATTAAAGGCACGAAAATACAATGGGAGGGCCATCTCTACATGCCAATCACTTCTTACAGATATGAGATCACATTAAGAGGCACTTATCTGCTTACTTACAAACAATGTATACAAAAAAACACTTAACACACATACAATGTCTGAACACAAAATCCTTTACCCAATCGCAGACCTGGGTTAAGCGTCTGTTTAACAGATACCCAGACTCAGCGGCACATAGGGCTTCCTTGGAACAGAAACAGTTGGGAGCTTCTTTACAAATCCAGACTTGATGGAAACATTTAATTACATGGACCTCTTGCACCTGGTGTCCTTTTGTCACCGCAGCAAAGATGACCTTTATAACAGACCTGCCATGTCCAAAGTACCCAAACCCAAACCCCTGCATATCTACAGACTAATCTAGTTAGCTCAATTAAGTTTTAAGCAAAAGACTTAAACAAGACTCAAATTTTGCGATTTAATTGAAAATGTTGTGTACATAAGAAGACTGAGGTGAAAGCACTGTGCCTTGGGTGAAGTGCTGATATATAAGTGGCAGAAACAAACTGGACTGGATTTCACTGACTAATATTGTGATGCAAGGATGAGGCATAATGTATCAACTAAGGAAAAAAACAACGTCTTGTCACTGCTTCGAGCTATGCTGTAATATTTTTGTGGGAAGAATATTTGCAATACTTATGTATATGTTAATTAGTTGCCTATTTTGATTGACTGATTGATTGCAAGATACAGTATGGAAACAAGCTGTTCGACCAACCAAGTCCACGCTGACATTGATCACCCGTTCACACTAGTTCAATGCTATCCTACTTTCTCATCCACTCCCTACACACCAGGGGCAATTTTCAGTGATTAATTAACATACAAACCCAAATGTGTCTGGGATGTTGTAAGAAACCCAGAGGAAACCCACACGGTCACAAGGAGAACACGCAAACTTCACATAAACAAATAAACTAAAACATGTGGAATGTTAACTCTATTTCTCTTTTCAGAAAGGCTTACGGCCCTGTTACAGGTACTGTTTAGTATATTGTCACGTGTACTGAGGTACTGTGAAAAGCTTTTGTGCGTGCTAACCAGTCAGCAGAAAGACAATACATGATTACAATCGAGTCATTTACATTGTACAGATACATGATAAGGGAATAACGTTTAGTGCAAGGTAAAGCCAGTAAAGTCTGATCAAGGATAGTCTGAGGGTCAACAATGAGGTAGATAGTAGTTGAGGACTGCTCTCTGGTTGCGGTTGATTATCTCCGGTACTTTTGGTCTTTATTTCATATTTCCAGCATCTGCAGTTTATTCCTTTTATTATCTGTAGAGTTAATTTTGTTTTGGTTCACTCTGCCCTCGGTAGCTTTTCCTTTGCTACCGATCACTTTTGGATTTCCATTGCATTGTTTGACCAAATGAGAAACGGTGATTGCAGCAAGTTATTTCTCAAACTAAAATACACCTTAAATTGTTTTTGTAACACTTCTGCTGCAGGTAGTACGTGATATATTACATTCCGTGTACATCTAACCTTGAGGTCATATTGCCTGTCCATATAGAATCTCACTCTTGCTGGAAAACTGGATTTACACCCAATTTGGTGTCCCAAGAGGCTGATAGGTTTTTGCCCTGACAACAAATTGAATATCACCAAAATAATTGCAAAATTGGGACTTCCTTGCTGTAAAAAGCCATTATTGTGAACTTCCACCCTTTAAACCCAATGTGAATAATGCTGATTCATGTGCATTTTCTGGCAGGCAGACAGCTTAGTTTAGTTTTAGTTTAGAGATACAGCACAGAAATAGACCCTTTGGCCCACAGGGTCCGTGGCAACCAGTGATACCCACACACTAACACTATCCTGCACACACCAGTGACAATTTACAATTTTTCCGAAGCCAAATCTTTACTTCTTTGGAGTGTGGGAGGAAAGCGTAATTCTCGGAGCAAACCCACGCAGGTCACGGGGAGAAAGTACAAACTCAGTTCAGACAGCACCCGCAATCAGGATCGAACCCGGGCCTCTGGTGCTGTGAGGCAGCAGCTCTACCACTGTGCCTCCATGCCGCCCCAACGGGCTGTTTCATTGGAGGGCTGGCAATGAATAATGAAGAACTCCCACCACTGCAAGCAGAGAGCATAGAGGAACAAGGAGATGGGTGGAGAGGGTGGTTAATATGCAGGCTCCCTAGCCCTGATGTCCTTGACTCCAATACATAGAGTGGGTCACCATGCAAACAGAAGCATTTGTACCACTAATTGGGGGACCCAAATGCTTCAGTCTGAAGAAGGGTCTCGACCCGAAACGTCGCCAGTTCCATCTCTCCATAGATGCTGCCTTACCTGCTGAGTTACTCCAGCATTTTATGTCTACCAAATGCTTCAGGGTATATTTGGTTGATTCTTCTATCAGGCCAGTGGAATGTTTCAGTCATTAAAATGACTGGTGAGGGATTATTAAATGTGACACAGTGGTAGACCTACTGCCTCATAGTGCCAGAAACCCCGGTTCAATTTCGACCTCGGGTGCTGCCTGAAAAAAAACTCCAAAGACCATCAAATCTGTGCATTGTGTTGCATTTTGAGAAGTCGAACATTCACAGGACATTAACAGTGAATGACAGGGACCATGAGGGTATTGTAGAGTAGAATGGTTAACAAGTGTCAATAAGTTAATATTTATCTGAAAATAGCATCATCGAAAGATAGGGTGTGGTCAAGAGGTTTTTCGGTACATTCGCTATCATCGGTCAAAGTATAGCATATAGAAGTTGTTATGTTATGTTACAGCTGTACATAGAGTATAATGTTTAGTTTTGGTCATCCTGCTATTGGAAGGATATCGGAAAGAGTGTAGAGAAGATTTAAAAGGATGTTGCCAGGACTAGTAAGATTGAACGAGAACTTACCAGTTTGAAGGTTGATCTTTATTTTATGAGGAGTCGAAGTGAGGGATTTCGTGAAGAGCCCGCCGGCGCGCATGCTCGACATACTTCAAAGTAGCGGCGTGGAATCACAGAAACCAACAATAGAAATGACTTCGCATAGTAAGATTGAAGTGACTAAGATTACCAGATGAAGGTGATTGAGGGTTGGGTGAGGAGGGCACGAAATCCCTCACTTCGACTCCTCATAAAATAAAGATCAACCTTCGAACTGGTAAGTTCTCGTTCAATCTTACTATTTCATTTCGCAATCATGTGAGTGACTTCGTGAAGACTTCAAAGCTTCTGTGATTACACGCCCTGGACCACGTCCATGCTGACACACCACTACCAGGGATAGATGGGAGGAACAAACTTGCTCAATAGTTCATACTGCAAAACAAGAGCATATTTATTAATAACAAATCAAAAACCCCTCATGCGGGGACATCTCCACGTTCTGAACCTGCATTCAGCACGGCTTCTGCGAACTGTAGAGGAGCAGCAACAGGCTTGTTATAAAAACGCTGGAACACAGCTTCATTAGCCCATCCTGCTGTGGCGAGAATTTGGTCCATGGGCACCTCCATGACCCTCGCCGCTGACGTCGATGCAGCCCTGGTGGAATGAGACTTGAACACATTAGTGTCGATACCTGACTTACCCAAGACGACTCGAAGCCACCTGGATATCGTCTGGACTGTCACTCGATGATGAGGTCTCTTATGAGTGACAAGCAGGTATCTCTCCATTCCTCTGATGCGTGCCGTCACCTTGACATAGTGGCGATATGTGAGGCTAAACATAGCCAGCATCTGCGGGGTATGCCGGGAACTTCAGCTGCAGCCCTGTGCACCCAGGTCTATGCTGCTTTAGTAGCTCGTCAATGAAAAAGACTACTTCTGTGGGGGTAGACGTCATTCTGTCGACACGAAGTTTGTGTAGTGTCTGTACCCTCTGAGCTGAAGTCAGCGCTAGTAACATCACCAGCTTCATGGTGAGTTGGTCCAGTTGGAGCCCTTCCATGGGAGACCACGTCCTGAGCAGGGTTAATACGTCCCTGACATCCCAGGTGATATTATAGCGTGGTGTAGGCAGATTCATATTGAATATACCCCGCATGAGTCTGGACACTAGCCTGTTGGATCCTACCCCAATATTGAGGTAGAATGATAGCGCACTTCTGGCGCTGTTGATGGCACTGTAACTTAAGTGTTCATCATGGTGCAACCCCACGAGGAATTCCAGGACGTCGGTTATTGTGACGTCATCGTACGTGATGCGAGAGCGGCTGCAGTAGGCTTCCCACTTCTTAATATGCGAGCGGTATCTTCGCCTTGTGGACTCTCGACACGACGCCCCGATGGTATCCATGGTCCGAGCCGAGAGGCCGTATTGGACTAACGGCCTGTTCAGAACCTGCAAGCCAACAAATTTAAATAGCCATGGCAGGGATGTGGCTCCCCTGAGACAGGGTGAGTAACCAATTGTGGGCAACCCTTCAAAAGGACCCAAGGTTCGTTGAGCATGTCAAAGACCACCGGATACCAAGGCTGTGTGGGCCAGTCGGGTATAATAAGGATGCCCTTGGCAGCATCTGCCTGAATCTTTCGCAATACCCGACTGATGAGGCAAAACGGGGGGAAGGCATAGAAAAACCAATTCCCCCAGTCCAGCGAGAATGCATCTAGCGCTATTGCCCCAGGATATGGTTCCCATGAAAAATAGGTTGGTACCTGATGGTTCAACCGTGACGCAAAAAGGTCAATGTCCGGTTTACCAAATTTGGCTGTGACTTTAGAAAAAGTCTCAGGATGCAACATCCATTCAATATTGTCATTAAATGTGCGTGACCTGGTGTCCGCCACAGTATTAAGCTCACCTGGCAAATAGGTAGCTGAAATCCAAATGTCTCTTTGAACACACCAGAGCCAAATTGAGTTAGCCAATTTGTCACACGAAACTGACCTGGTACCACCCATATGGTTTAAGTATGCCACTGCTGTGGTGTTGTCTATTTGGAGACGGACATGTGCTCCAACAAGCTTGGAACAATACGCACGAAGTCCGTGGAATGCTGCCAGCAACTCCAAATAGTTAATCCCTTGAGTCAACAACATCGTTGATTCAAGGGTATCCCATCTGCCCCCACAACTAGCGCAATTATCCGTGGCTCCCCAGCCATTGGAGCTTGCATCAGTCTGCAAATATACTACCGGATTAGCCTCCCTGATAGGCTTGAATGAGCTGCTAATGTGACACACCCACCATTGCAACTCATTTATCGCTTCGGGCGGCAGCTGCACGGACCGATCATAATGACCAGCGTTCTGTTTTAACGCAGCAATTTTAGCTCTTTGCAAATTCTGATAATGCAAAGGTCCATATCGCGCTGCCGGAAACAAAGCTACAAGCTTCCCAATTATTGCAGCTGAATGCCGAATCGATGGTATATTGGTGCGGATTAAATCTTGACATACCTGGGTATCCTCCTCAATCTTGTTAATTGGAATGGTAACCCTCATGCTCATAGAGTTCACTGTGAACCCTAGGTAATTAATCACCTGGGCAGGGCAGAACTTTGATTTCTCTGGATGGACAATAAACCCTAATTGTTGAAACATATCGACAGCAGCTGCAACACCCTGTTCAGCCAATTCCAGGGTGTGGCCCACAATTAAGATATCATCTAAGTAGGCCATAACTATATGGTGTCGTTGTCTCAAATAAGCCATAATTGCACTAATTTAGTGAACAATCTAGGGGCTGTGGTGAGCCCATTAGGCAAAGCCTTGTACTGCCAGAGTTGCCCCATCCAGATGAATTTCAAAAACCTTCTGTCACATTTCTGGACGGATACGGAATAATATGCGTATTTTAAATCGATGCATGCCATAAGCAACCATGAGAAATCAATGATTTGGCTGTTTCAAACGTATCCATTTTAAAATGAGTATATGTTACAAAAGTATTAAAACGGGTTAGATCAATAATGACACGACAACCTCCATCCTTCTTAGGTCTGGTGAATATGTTCGAAACAAATTCAACTGGCTCATGCACCACTCTCTCAATCACTCCTTTGTGCTCAAGACTTAACAGTTCCTTATAGCCGGCTGCCTGTTTTGCAGCAGATAATTTAAACGTTCGAGCGGGCATGTGCTGGGATGGAGGAATGTCGCCATTAATAAACTCAATTTTATGCCCCTGAATATTCTGCAACACATACTCGTCACCAGTAAAATTACCCCATGCACCCAAAAACAACCGAAGGCGACCACCAACATGTGAAGTTAAACAAAGAGAAAAGAGAGAACCAGACCCCCTCACCTCCGTGGTTACCGGCGGTCCTTGACACGCGTGGGTGGACGTGGAGGTGCTGGGTTGGCTTGAGGGCGCGGCGTCTTCGTTTTCCACCAGGGTCTCTGCCGACCCTGTCCTAAAAAAGACCCCTGGTGCTGGGTCTGATGTTGCTGTCGTTGTGGAGCTTGAGGGTGGGTCCTCGTCGAGGTACTAGCAGACCCTTGTGATCGAATGTATGGAGACTTTGAGCCTGACGGTGCGGGGGCACTCTGAGAGCGCATGATCCCCACCGTTTTGGCTTGTTCGTCAAGCTCTTTGACTCTCTTCGAGAGGTCCTCCCCAAAGAGCTGACGGGGCGGGGGCGGCGGCGGTGGTTTGCACAATCCTGCAAACTTCGGATTGAGCGCTGGGCGGATGCTGGTTTTGCGAAACCCGTTGATTTCGTGCTGGGTCGCGCACAGGAGGGCCAGAGCATCTTCCTGGTCCAAATTCAGTTCGTCCACGTCCACCGACCGCGCAAAGGCGGTAATACCGGCCGTGAGGAGCTTCAGGATCCGCCGCAATTTTACCTCTTGTTGACGGATAGCCGCACTGATGTTGCCCCATATCGGCGTATTGACCACAGGCACGTTGAGGGAGTTGCAATTGGATGGAGCCTTGTGACGGCTCATTGCATGAATGAGGACTTCTTCCTGTAGTTGCTGGTTGTTAAGAAAGTCCACAGTGGCTGGCAGCTTTGCATTTAAAGGAAGTCCAGATGAATGTGGGGCCGCAAATTTGGTCGCCACATCCAGAAGATCCTCCGCTGGCACCTCCAACGGAGATGGTATGGGATCCACCAAAACCTCCTCCTCCTGCTGCTCCAGGCTGATGGTAGAGGCTGGTGACGACGCCCTGTGCCTGTTGCTGCCCCGCTGTTGTTGACTTTGAAGCAGGAGCTCCAGCAGCCGCTCCATATGGTCAATACGCCCTTCACCCTGAACACTCAGGTGGTCGGAGTCCTCCGGCTCTGAAAAGAAAACCGGGCTCCTATCATCGGCCCGCACCTCATCGAGGCCCTGCCGGTGCCGGTAGTTGTCGCTAACAGCCGCCGAGGCGAAACTGCGCGATTCCCGCGCGGGCGTGTTCAACCGCCTCCGTTTAGCGGGAGCTGAAGCCGCTGCCACTAAGGGCACGTGCGGCGTGGTGTCGGCACCAGCCGAAGCATGGCTGCCTGAAGCCCGCGCAGGCTTGCCGGCTGCCCACATCGTGGACCTTGCCGACGCATGCCCTCCCATCCATGGGGGGCTCGGCGACTGTGACGAGACCCGACTCAACCGACCCGTCCCGGCGTCGAGAGTCGGGGTGTGCCGGCTGGACCTCACAGCCGCCCCGGGTCTCGCCCTGGAACCTGACCGCTCCTCCGTGTCAGGCAATGCCTTAGCCCTGGTAGGGTTAGGCTTCTGGGCTCCTGCCCTTCCCCTACTCGGAGGGCTGAGTGGAACAGGCCGTGCAGCCGCACGCACCCTGCTCGAGGTCGCCAGCGAGCACGCTGACGACCTGACTGCCATGGCAGGGTCCTCCTGCTCTGGCGGCACACCACACTCCTCCTCGTCGAACTCCTCCGAGCTGTGGTGTGCTGGCGGATCTGGACCTGTAACCACAGGGCTTACCCACATCTCCGCCTGAGTCCCGGCCTGCGTTGCAGGTACTGCCGATGGTAAAGGCCCCGGAACTGTTGACCGGCGAACTCGTCCTGACGTCCTCCGGCCCTTGGAACTCCCATCCATGTCCTTGCTGCAAGACATAACCAACAACAAGGACCACCAACTAAAGGTAGGATACTTACCTCCGTGGCCCCTTATGAAGGGCTGGCGAGGAGCGCGCTCCACCGCCAGCCGTTGCAGCAACGCGGTACGACGATATGTCGAGCATGCGCGCCGGCGGGCTCTTCACGAAGTCACTCACGTGACTCCGAAATGAAATTGATGACCTGAGCTATAAGGGATTGATTGGGCAAACTAGGACGTTAGGCCTTTAAAAGCAGGAGGCTAAGAAGTGATCTTATAGAGGTGTAGAAGATCTTGAAGGGAATATATAGGAATAATTCACAGAGAATATTAAGGTTTGATTTGATTTTATTACTTGTCATTCGAACCTCAGAGAGGCTCGAACGAAACTCCGTTTCCACAAGCCATACAAACAGAACAATTCATTAAAAAAACACACAAACATCCATCACAGTGAATCTCCTCCTCACTGTGATGGAAAGCAAAGTTCTTCTCTCTCCCCCGCACCATTTCTCTCCCGATGTCGAAGCCCCAGGCGGGCGATGTTAAGTCCCACGGCCATTGAGGCCGCGCCGGGCGATGTACGGCCCAGCTCTAGGCCCAAAAGTCACAAAATTGGAGCCCCCAGCAGGCGCTGGAATGTCCCGTGGCCATTTAAAGCTGCGCCGCGCGATGTACGGCCCCGCTCCGGGTTGTTCCAATCCTGCGACACGGGCTGGAGAAGCTGCGTTGCGGGAGCTCCGGAGAGCGGTCTCTCACCCGGACCAACGAGCTCCCGATATCCCGACAGTCCACCGGCAGTAATCTGCAGCTGGAGCTGGAGCTCCGGAGTCGGGCCGCAGCAGCGAGCCACCACCGCTCCACACATTCCGAGGCCGGCCAGCCCCATGATGGTAAGTCCGCAGCTCTGCAGGCTCCGCGACTGGAGCCCCCAGGTCGGCCCGGTCGGAGGCCGCTTCACGGTGCTAGGCCCCAATGACAACGGAGACCCGACAGGGAAAAAGTCGGGTCTCTCGTGCAGAGAAGAGATTTTAAAAGTTTCCCCCTTCCCCCACCCCCCACATATACACAGTTATAAACAGTACCAAAAGAAACACGAACAACTACATTTAACTAGACAAAAAATTTAAAAAAAGACAGACAGGCTGCAGGGGCCGCTGCAACGTGACTCGCGCTGCCGCACTAACTTTTACCCATAGTAGGGGAATCAAGAACCAGAGAATATAAGTTTAAGGAGAGAAGGGAAACTTTAATAGGAACCTGGGGGTCATTCTTTTCACACAAAGGGTGATGTGCTTATGGAACGAGCTACCAGAAGAGGTAGCCAATGAAGGTACTATAATGTTATTTTGAAAGCAGGGGAGAGACAAGAATTTGCCTTCCATCACAGTGAGGAGGAGACTCACTGTGAAGGATGTCTGTGTGAATTGAGTTGGTTGTGTGTCTTGTATAATTGTTTATTTTTGTTGCCAAAGGGACTAAAGATGGAAATTACCTATTGGCTATAATCTTGCATATTTACATGTAAATGTTCATCAATATGCACTGTCCCTGTTTAAATGGAAAAAAAAAAAAAAGATATTTGGACTGATTTATGGATGGGAAAGGTTTAGAGGGATATGGAGCACACGTGGACAGGTGGAACTAGAGTAGATGGGGCATCTTGGCTGGATTGGGCTGGTTGGGTTCAAAAGCCTGTTTCTGTGTTGTATGACTATGACTGTTTAAATTCTAAATTGATGTAATCTTGTAAAAAGGTGATAGCAGTTGATGAACTCTGAATGGAAGTAGATAAAATAAAGATGTTTTGCAGGCATTGCTGATGAGGCACACATTTATTGTCCATTCCTAATTGTAATGTTAGTGATTGGACCATGTCGGGACATTTAAGAGTGAAATAAATGAGTGCGTCTGTAGTCACATACGTTACATGTAGGTCAGACCAGGTAAAGAAGGTTTTGCAGCAGTTGTATCAACAGTTATAAATATGGGAAAAGCCTGACAATTGTTGATTATTTTCCATAAGCTGTGATGTAATAGTTTGTGTCAGACGATGTCGCTCGCTGTCGGCTTCTGTCGTCGTCCAACATGTTGACAGAATTGTCGCCCGACGCGTCACAGAGTGCATTGCATTGTCGCTTCCAGGGATCGCCATGAGAAGGCTTCTGTCATGGTCCCCGGAATACTCTATGATTATACTGGATGGAGAAGTTGAAAACATTTTATTTTTTGCAAGTGTCTGCCACAAACAGACATTTCCTGGCTGGGGACATTCGCTCCTGCATGAATGAATAAATGAATGAATGAATGAATGAATGAAAGAAACTTTATTGTCACGTGACAAGTCATAGTGAAATTCTTAGCTTGCGTACCCAAGGTATGCAAATAGTATCCACCTAAAGGACACTTACAAAGTTACAAGTAACTATTCCCTCCCCCCCCCCCCCCCCCTCCACCAGTCACAATGTGATTGTTTGGACTGGCTCAGGTACGGACATACCTTATGTTAAACTTGTGTATTTCAAAATAATATGTGGAAATTATTAATATAAGGAAGCCTTTTTAGTTGTTGACAGCATGATCATGGATAGCCTAAAATGCTTCACAGCCAATCAAGACAAATTCATTTTGGAGTTTATTCTCTTTTTCATTTCTGGGAGGAAAGGAACTGCAGATGCTGGTTTACTCCGAAGATAGACACAAAATGCATGGGTTTTCTCTGGGATCTCCGTTTTCCACCCACACTCCAAAGATATACAGTTTTGTGGGTTAATTGGCTTGGTATAATTGTAAATTGTCCAAGGGCCCAAGAGACTCAGTGGGCCGAAGGGCCTGTTTCCGCATGTATCTCTATACCTAATTAAACTAAACATGGAATGCCAGTGTGTCGAGAAAGTGGGATAACATAGAACTAGTGTGAATGGGTGATTGATGGTCAGTGCGAACTCAGTGGACTGCAGGGCCTATTTCCATGTGTATCTTTAAACTAAAAATATATAGAAATACCAGTATGTCATATGACTCGGAGGAAATACATTTTCATTGATCATGGACGAGTCATATGACATACTGGCATTTCTGTATATTTTTAGTTTAAAGATACACATCTTAGATTTCCTCTAATTGGTGAAATATCCTCAGGATTTCAAAGTTGCATTTAAGCTATTTTTGTAATCAGCAGAAATGCTAACAAAATGCGGTGAGAAGTTGCTACTCGCAGTGTCTGAAGGGGAGTTAATTGGAGCCAAGAGTGCAGAAGGCAGACTGGCAGTCGGAATATGTGACAGAAGAGCATCCTTGTGTCACCCTGCAGTGCTGTGTGCTGTAGAAGCCCCTAACTATACGATGCTGCTACTAATTTGAAACGATGACTGGGTATGAACAAAAGAGTGGATGGTAGTTAGCAAAAAAAAGCTAACTCATGAAATTTGGCTGCCTGTACCTGTGGTCATGCCTCTGAAATTTGCAAGTAACTAACAGCCTGGAGTGACACACAAAAATACATTGCATCTGAAGTGTTTCTATTAGGATTAGCAGAGGAGCAAATTGAATCAGATTCAGTTTATTGATGAGGAGGAACAAGAAAATATGAGCTGAGTTTGCAAACGGAATATGGAGTTTGAATTTCATTTTATGCCTTGGCTATACTCATCTCCGGGAAAGTTGTTCCTTTAATGGGCCTGTCCCACTTAGGCGAATTTTTAGCGAACTGCCGGCGACTGTGAAGTTGCCCGCAAACGCCTGAAAAACCGGGAACTGGAACGGCGACTGTCAGAGTGGAACACACACAAACACATCGCAAAGGCGGGGGCCAGGACAAGAGGGGAGAGCACTGTCCTAAATTCACAAGGTTCAAAGCTAAGGCAATACAGACACACACTGTGATGAACAGGAAGCTTGGCGCTGTAATGAAGACAGCTAGCGCAGTAGACGGTAAGTCCTTTAAAAGGGGGGAGAAGGGGGAAGAGGGGGGAGAAGGGGGGAGTTGGAGTGGAGACAACTTTTCAGAAGCCAGACAGCTTTTAATAAGCCAGAGATACACAGCTGTGAAGTTCGGAGCATTTAGCATTGCCGGTTGGGTAACCTTGGTTCTGAAAACTCATGCTTACGTTTTTTTTTCCCCAATGAGCCAATGAAAATGACCAGTCAGCATTGGCGATTAACTAAAACTACCGACGACTACCATTTCCATTCACTGATTATATGAAGGGGTAGCTGGGCTCAGCATTGAAACGCAATGAGTACCCGGTGGAAAGATCAAACAAAAATGTTTAAGCTCAGATTTATATACTTGTTTCTATATATTATAATTAGAAATTGCTCCATTCATTGATAAGTTGTATACTGTTTTCTTTTCCACAAGTATTTTTTTTTTTGTTTAAATTTTTTTTTTTTTTTAATTTATTTATTTTTTTAATTTCTCTATTCTTTATATTAATCAACTATAATCATACTCTTATAATTATTCACTATTCTTTCTTTATACTTTTTTCACTCTATTAAAAAAAAGTGAGGCCAATATATATATTTTGTTAACATTTATATAATTTTGGAAAGATGTATTAACTAAATTTGGAAAAAATTGCTATATTATTTGTTATATGCATGGCCTCTAATAAAAATACATTAAAAAAAATAAAACTACCTACGACTACCGCAACTACCTGGGTACCCCACTACCACTGCACCTACGACTACAAGATTATTAATTTTCTCAATGGCGACCAATTTTTGGTCGCAGAAAATGTTTCAACAAGTTGAAACATTTGCGGCGACCTTTCTGAGGCCGCGACTAAATCCCAGAATGCGGAAACTCCTTCGACCATGAAGGAGACTCACCAGAGGCCACTAGCGAACATGTGGCGACCATGTGGCAACCATGTGGCAACCATAAGGCGAGCGCAGAGTCTCCTGCACTAGCCAAAAACGTTGCCTATGTGGGACAGGCACATTACTTAGTTCTTGCTGGGTTTGTAACATTGCAGTCCTATATCATAATGCAATCTTGCACCGTTCTGCTGATGGTCTTAGAATCAATAACACCAGACCATCAAGGAGATGGAAAATGTTTTGTCCTTCATTCGTTTTAATTGTATTCAATATGCGGGTAAATCGATATAGACTATATTATCCAGTGTTGTTCATTCTACTGCATACTCTGTTTTTCGTCAAGAGATCCTGATGTATTAACATCACAAGCCTGGATAGAGTGGATGTGGAGAGGATGTTTCCACTAGTGGGAGAGTCTCGGACCAGAGGTCATAACCTCAGAATTAAATAATGTTCCTTTAGAAAGGAGATGAGGCAAATTTCTTTAGTCAGAGGGTGATTAAACCTTGGAATTCTTTGCCACAGAAGGCTGTGGAGACCATCAATTGATATTTTTAAGGCAGGCATATATAGAATCTTGATTAGTACGGGTGTCAGGGGTTATGGGGAGAAGGCAGGAGAATGGGGTTGAGAGGGAAAGAAAGATCAGACACGATGAAATGGTGGAGTAGACTTGATGGACTGAATAGCCTATTCTGCTCCGATCACATTTGAATGTATGAAAAATGGTAACCACACTTCAAGAATAAAACTATTTTGTTGAGCGTAATGTATATTGGGATGGATTCATGTTGTGAAGGGTATGTGTGATAAATAGTCTTTTGCTGCCCTTTAATAAGGAATTACTGCTGACCTGACCTGTTTACAACACATGGTGGCGTATTATGAAAATGAAACTTCAATGTGCTTAGAGTCACAGAGTTAGTCACAGAGTCATACAGCTTGGAACAGGCAAAGACTTGATGGGCTGAATCATTTTATGCCAATAGTAAACATAATATAAATATACAACAGAGTGAAGTTTTTATTTCAGCCTTAATCAACTGCATGAGGCCCATACCCCTTGATTCTCTTAACACTGAAACATCTATTTCTTCGGGGCTTGAACACACTGAACAATTGAGCCACAGTGACATACACTTACAGAGACATAGAGCGCGGAACGGGCCTTTCAAGATTCAAGGGGTTTATTGTCACGCCAGTTCCATGCACGATACAATCCTGTGTGAAAATATTGTCCGATTCCATACAGTAAATTTAACATTCAATTATAAAGTGCACGCATCTATCTGTCTATATTACTAAAAGTCTGATCTTGACCGCTTTTGGCCCACTGTGCTGCAATTTTCGAGAGAACGCCATGATCTACGGCCGTCATTTTTGGCCACCTCGCTCAGAGCCCCCCTCCGCCTTCCAGGACCAGAGGATTTTTCCCATTTATGAAAAATGAGAGAGATATTAATGTATTAAAAAAATACATTCTACATTCCCCATTCTCTCGTTCTCTCTGCTGCCCCCGCTGGTGGCAGGGGGGAGGGGGGAGGGACTATAAAACCCGGAAATGACGTGCCTCACTCAGTCTCTGCCAGATCCAGGAAGTGAGAGGGTCATGGCTCTCTGAGCTGTCTATAACACTGAACGTACGTCTATTCGGAGTGGCGGCGCTGCTTGTCAGCTGCGGCTCACCTGCAGTCCGTCTGTCTTTTATTTTATTTTTGTCCTCATTCCTGTTTTTGGTGTTTATTTTTGGTTTGTTGGGTTGTGTATGTGTGTGTGTGGGGGGGGGGGGGATGGTGGGAGAAACGGGGTTTTAGTCTCTCCCTTCGGGGGGATGCGACTTTTCCTGTCGTGTCCCCCAACACCGTCTCCGTCTGTGCTGAGGCCCTGGTGACGGCCTTCCAGCTTCCAGCGGCGGCGGCACGGCCTTCAGAGCTTCAGCGGCGACCTGGCTTCCGGCGGCGACCTGGTTTTCGGGAGCTGCGGTGCTCCAGCGGCGGCCTGGCTCCCTCTGAGCTGCGGTGCTCCAGCGGCGGCCTGGCTCCCTCTGAGCTGCGGTGCTCCAGTGGCGGCCTGGCTCCCTCTGAGCTGCGGTGCTCCAGCGGCGGCCTGGCTCCCTCTGAGCTGCGGTGCTCCAGCGGCGGCCTGGCTCCCTCTGAGCTGCGGTGCTCCAGCGGCGGCCTGGCTCCCTCTGAGCCGCGGTGCTCCAGCGGCGGCCTGGCTTTCGGGAGCTGCGGTGCTCCAGCGGCGGCCTGGCTCCCTCTGAGCTGCGGTGCTCCAGCAGTGACCTGGCTTTCGGGAGCTGCAGTGCTCCAACGGCGGCTTGGGTTTCGGGAGCTGCGGTGCTCCAGCGGCGACCTGGCTTTCGGGAGCTGCGGTGCTCCAGCGGCGACCTGGGTTTCGGGAGCTGCGGTGCTCCAGCGGTGGCCTGGCTTTCGGGAGCTGCGGTGCTCCAGCGACGTTCCGGCGGCGGGCCCTGTGGCGGTGTTCCGGCGTTCTGGCGTCAGCGGTGGCGGCGGCCTGGATCCCCTCAGCGCAGAGGGAGAATAAGGAGGGGAGAAAAGACAGAGACCCTAAGACTTTTGCCTTTCACCACAGTGAGGAGGTGTTTGGTAAACTCATTGTGGTGGATGTTAATTTTGTGTTTATTGTATGGTATTGTTATTTTTATATATGTATGACTGCAGGCACGAAATTTCGTTCAGACCGAAAGGTCTGAATGACAATAAAGGCATTCAATTCAATTCAATTCAATTCAATTCAATTCAATTCAATTCCATGGTGAGTCCCCTTGATGTGGCAGCTGCCCAATGGTTTACCTTTTTTTTTAGTTTGTGTTCACAAAATGAATTTAGGTTGTGGGGTGACTGCAGCCCAATTGTTTGACATATTTGACATGTGTCATATTGAATGATGGTGCAGGCTCGAAGGGCCGAATGGTCTACTCCTGCACCTATTTTCTATGTTTCTATGTTTGCCTCGCCTTTTTAATGAGTTTGTGTTCACAAAATGAATTTAGTTTGCTGCAGCACAATTGTGTGCCTTGGCTTGTCTTTTAAAATCATTGCAACAGTTGGCTGCCAGCCCAAGAATCCATTCAGCCCACAATGTCTATACTAACCCTCTGGAAACCAGTACCTTCATCCCGCATCACCCATACTAGCACAACAGAAAGCCCCCCCCCCCCCCCCCCACTGGCGAGCAATATTGGAATTGGTGGAGAGGTGGAATACTGCGTTGGTGACCAGCCCTGGTGTGATGCTGGGACCCAACGGGTCCCACTCAGTTTAGTTAAATTATAAAGTGAACATTAAATTATTCGGGTGAGATTCAGGGCTGGTTCGTTCAGCAGCCTGATTGCTTGGGGTTCAGGTGTCTGGTGGTTCGAAGCTGTCCGAGTGTCTGGTGGGATGGGAGCTGATGCTCCGGTACCTTCTGCCTGAGGGCAGCAGGCAGAATAGACGGTGGTCCGGGAGGCTGGGGTCTTTGCTGATCCTCATGGCTTTTCCAACACACCGCCTGGAGTAGACGTTCTGGAGGGAGGGCAGCTCGCACGTGGTGATGTGCTGGGCCGTCCGCACCACTCTCTGCAGGACCCTTTGGGCGTTGCTGGTGTAGCAGCCGAGCCAGGTGGAGATACAACCTGTCAGGATGCTCTCCACGGTGCCTCTGGAGAAATCTCTGATGACCCGGGGCTTCAATCTGAATTTCTTCAGTTTCCTGAGGTTGTAGAGGCGCTGTCGTGCCTTTTTTGTAATGGTGGAGATGTGGGTGGTCCAGGTCAGGTTGTCTGTGATGTGGACACTGAGGAACTTGAAGCTCTCCACCCTCTCCACCATTGATATTGATGGGGGGCTGCGCCCCTCGCCCCCCTCCTGTAGTCGACGATCACCTCCTTGGTCTTGTTGACGTTGAGAGAGAGGTTGTTGGCCTGAGACCAACTTGCCCATGCCAACCAAAATGCCCCATCTACGCTAGTCCCACTAGCCCGTCTCTAGCCCACATCCCTCTAAATCATTCCTACCCATGTACTTATTGCAGCATTGACACTACCATAACAGCTCATGGGCCAGTCCAGATCTTTCCTCTGTAAATTGTCGTCAAGGCAAGTTGACTTTGTCATCATATGCACAAGATTAGAGGTGTACAAATACTCCTTGCAGATGTTATCTGAACCAATGTGCAGGAAGGAACTGCAGATGCTGCTTTACACAAAAAAAATACAAACTGCTGGAGTAGCTCAGCGGGACAGGCAGCATCCCTGGAGAGAAGGAATGGGTGATATTGATGGTACATTGAAGTTTCATTTCCATAACCCGCCTACACAGAAGAAGGGTCTCGCCCCAAATGTCACCCATTCTTTCTCTCCATAGATGCTGCCTGTCTCTCTGAGTTTTCTCCCAGCATTTTGTGTCTATTATCTGAACCAATGCTTTCAATGTTTTATGCTGGAAGATGGGACGAATTAATGTGGAATAGTACCCATTGATCTGCATAGACATGGTGGGCCAAATGGCCTGACTCCATGCTGCATGAGTCTGTGACTCTAAATGAGTTCACCTGCTTGATAACTGAGTAATCTCAAACCAAGATATGATCATATTGAACGGTGGTGCTGTGTTTCTTGTGTCTAAGTGCCGGGAGCAAGATTTCAGCCATTTTTAATCTGCCCAGGTGCCACAGCTGGTGATGATTGCCAAGAGAGAGGAATGGCAAAAGAGGGTCTCAACTGAGTGAAAGGGACATGTCTCTTGCTAAAACATCAGACTAATGGTGCTGAGAGAAACTGGCATGCATTATTAGTGGAGCCCATGATATCTCAAAGACTTGGGGAGTCTAGCTTTTTGTTCATAAGTTCACAAGTTCTAGGAGCAGAATTAGGCCTCTGGCCCATCAAGTCTCCTCTGCCATTCAATCATGGCTGTTCTATTTTCCCCTTTCAACCCCATTCTCCTGCCATCTCCCCATAACCCTTGGCACCCATACTAATCAAGAATCTGTCAATCTCTGCCTTAAAAACATGAATTGGCTTGGCTTCCACAGCTGTCTGTGGCAATGAATTGCATGGATTCACCATCTGACTTAAGAAATTCCTTCTGAATAAATCTGAAGAAATCAATATATGAGAAAAACCCGATTATCCATAGTACCTTACGAATCTGGAAACAAGTGAAGTCAACCTTTAAATTGAGAAATTTATCTCTACTCACCAATCGCCAACAATCCCTTGTTTAAGCCGGCTATATTAGACAAGGCGTTCATACATTGGGAAAGATTAGGAATTTAAAAACTGGGAGATCTTTATGAGATGGGACTCTCCTCTCATTTCAAGAATTACAGTCGAAATATCATCTGAGAGGTAGCCAATACTTCAGATATCTTCAAATACGAGACTATTTGAAATCACATGCCCAAGACTGTCAATATATGGTACCAGACATACTAGACAAATGCATGAATAGAAACTCGGATTCAAATAAGTTAATATCGTACCTTTATAATACCCTTTTAAATACACAAATCCCATCGTCGGAAATAATCAGGCGAGCTTGGGAAGATGAATTGGGCCTAACAATTTTAAAAGATAGATGGGAGGAAAACACTCTATATATACACAACTGTTCTCTTAACGTTAGGCATTCGTTAATACAATTTAAAATACTGCATAAACTTAATTATTCAAAGTCTAAACTGAATAAGATCTTCCCAAATGTTTCACCTATTTGTGATAAATGTTTCCTTCAGGAAGCAAACATAACTCATTCTTTTGCCTCCTGTATAAAGTTACATAATTTCTGGAGGGGAATTTTTGAACTCTTTTCTAAAATACTTAAAGTAAAATTGGACCCCGACACAGAATTGATTACTCTAGGTACGTCAGAAGCATGTTCTGAGCTAACATTATTTCAAAGTTTTTTTGCTTAATTATGGCCTGATAACGACGAAAAGACGAATACTTAAATTTTGGAAACATACATTAGTCCCTACTGTAAAGATGTGGATTACAAACATGTCTGAGACACTAAATATTAGGTTTGTCTTGGCAGAAAAAACAGATCAATTTTTCAAGACATGGACACCCTTTACCGAATTCTTACAAGGATAGTATGGCGCAACACAAATTTGGATTTAATCCAACTATGGGTTGGGTGAGGTGGGCGGGGGGCGGTGGGCGGGGGGCAGGTATAGCTCCTCTTTTTTCACTTTCTTTTTTTCCTTTTCCTCTCTTATATCTTTATTCACTCTTTGGCCACATTCCTTTGGTAGTCTAGCGGTTCTATTTTTTCACTTTTCACTTTTTCTCCCTTCTTCTTTCTCTCTTCTTTTCCTTCATTTTCAGGTTAAAAGGTCAAAATTGAAGCTGCACAATAACTGTATAATTGTACATGCCAAATGTTTTATTCTTGTGCAATTGCTAATATAAATAATTTAAAATTTTAAAAATTTAGAAAAAAAGGAAATTCCTTCTCATCTCCTTTCTAAAGGTACGTCCGTTTATTCTGACACTATGGCCTCTAGTCCTAGACTCTTCCACTGGTGGAAACATCTTCTCCACATCCACTCTATCCAGGCCTTTCACTATGCGATAAGTTTCAACGAGGTCCTCACTCGTCCTTCTAAACTGCAGCAAGTACAGGCTTATTGCCGTCAAACTCTCATCACATGTTAACCTAATAATTCCTGGGATCATTCTCATATCTCAGGGCTGCACGGTGGCACAACGGTAGAGTTGCTGCCTTTCAGCACCGGAGACTCAGGTTTGATTCTGACTACTGGTGCTGCCTGTACGGAGTTTGTACCTTCTCCCCGTGACTGCGTGGGTTTTCTCCGAGGTCTTCGGTTTCCTCCAACAGTCTAAAAACGTATAGGTATGTAGGCAAATTGGCTTTGTGTTATTGTAAAATTGTCCCTAGTGTGTGTAGGATAGTGATAATGTGTGCAGGGATCACTGGTCAGTGCAGACTCGGTGTGTCAAAGAGCCTGTTTCCACGCTGTATCTCGAAACTAAACAAAACAAAACTAAACCTCCTCTTGACCCTCTCCAATGCCAGCACATCCTTCGATACGGGATCTAAAACTGCTCACAATATTCCAAATGCGGCCTGACCCTAACCCTTATACCACATACACTTGACAGCCACCAAGTCCACTTTTCTTTGTTAACATTCCAGTTTATTTTGCTTGCATCCAGTTGTTTCACATACAGTGCAGACTTTAAAAAATATATACATTTTCACAGGTGGGAATAAATGAGAATGGTGAGCACGAGGAATTAAATGTTAGGGAAATAATCTGTTTATTTACATCAAATAATTGTTGAGTTGAATCCACTTTAAAGAAACCTGATGAGGGGTGAATGTGAAACACAAACCTGGGGACAGTGCAAATTCCGAGAGACGGCATTCAAACCTATTGCAACAGAGATGATAAATCAATCACTCTGGCTGGTCCACTTTGTGTCTATATGCAGCTATTTCAGGTGCAAGTTAACTGCAGGATTTGCACACTTGAACCACAGTGAAGAGGACAATATTTGTCAAGGACATAAAGCACCTAATGGGATTGTCACCACATTCATAAAGACCACTGATCACACTCCTACGGTCCCAGCTTTTAGCAGCCCATTATATCAAGGCTTTCACTAGTGATCCTCTCGAGACTCCTGAAACACAGATTAGAGAAAATCATTATTCTTTTTCATCATTTTGTTTTATTTTCAAAAGGACCTTTTGAGTTCAAAGCCTTTTGGAATAAAGGATCATTTCTATGTTGCAGTAAAACCCCTTGAGACCATTTACTTTCATGCAGTTACAGTGAAAATAGCCTTTCTACTCGCCTCTGCTCAACAGCACCACACGTACATCATGTCATTATGACATTTACCAGAGCACAATACCATAACCATTTGTGGCATGCTCAAAATTGTTTTAACTGCCATTATTATTTATTTATTTAGTTTACTTTAGCGATACAGCATGGAATCAGGCCCTTCGGCCCACCCAGACTGACCAGTGACCCCTGCACACTAACACTATCCTACACAAACTGGGGACAATTTACATTTATGCTAAGCCAATTAACCTACAAGCCTGTACGTCTTTGGAGTGTGGGAGGAAACTGAAGATCGCTGAGAAAACCCATGCAGATCAGGGGGAGAATGTACAAACTCTGTACAGACAGTACCCACAGTCAGGATCAAACTCAGTTCTCTTGTGCTGTAAGGCAGCAAATCTGCCGCTGTGCCACCCATTTTGTTAAGGTCAACTGTGTGAACATTACTAGTTTGGTATCACACTGTTCATGAAACTACCATTTCCCCTCTGACGATGAACTAGAAGACACAAATTGTAACTTGATTACCACATAGGAAATGCTCATTTCCTGTTCACGATGTAAGTGTGCAGGGGAATAAACCTTTTCTCTTTTGCTTTTGACACTGATGAAACTTAAAATAGATGGTTGTCGAGGTGACACTGTCACTGTCTCTCTGTGCTGCGCCTCTGCTCCTCCATTTTTCACACCGGCCAGCTTCTGTGTACATTTCCCCATCAAAACCCCCATCCCCTCTCATGTGTATCCACCTATCACTCACCAGGCTTTGTCCCGCCTTCACCTCTCTTTCCCTGCGTTCTACCCCCTACTTCTATCAGTGCATGATGGACAAATAAGGAAATCAAGAAAACCAATGCAAACCTAAGTTTCCTAAATTGGAGCTGAACTCTTAGGTTTGCATAGGTTTTCTTGGTTTCCCAAAAGCCCTGTCCCACTGTATGAGTTCATTCAAGAGCTCTCCAGAGTATTAAAAAAAATTAAACTTGTGGTAAGCACGTTGAATGAACTTAGCGGGTATGTCGGAGCTTGGGGACGTCTTAGCGACTCGCAACGCTAACGGCTGCTACTCGGGAAACGCGGTAAGCTCAGGAAGACTAGAAGATTTTTCAACATGTTGAAAAATGTCCACGAGAGCCCAGAGTGCCTGCGAGCGGTCATTACCGTAAATATCCGAGTTCAAATCAGGTCAAAATTTGGGAGAACTCTTGAATGAACTCGTATAGTGGGACAGGGCTATTATTTGTCCACCAATCACTGCAGGTTTCCGGACCGGAAACATTGCCTAGCCATTCCCTCATCAGTTGCTCCCTGAGTCACTGAATTCCTTCAGAATTTGTGCTTTAAAACAGTCGGTTGTTGTGGTTACATCCAACGTCACTTTGTATCATGTTGGAAGGAACTACAGATCATAAGGTCATAAGAGATAAGGAGTAGAATTTGGACAATTGGCCCATCAAGTCTACTCCACCATTCAATCATGGCTGATCTATATCTCCCTCTTAACCCCGTTCCCCTGCCTTCTCCCCATAATCCCTGACACCCGTACTACTCAAGAATCTATCTATGTGCCTTAAAAATATCAATTGACTTGGCTTCCACAGCCTTCTGTGGTAAAAAAGTCCACATTCACCACGCTCTGCCAAAATAAATGTCTCCTCATTTTTGTATGGGTTTGTAAATATTTGATTAATGTATAAATGTAAATAACTTGGTGTACATGTGGAAATAGGTGTTTATAGCTGCTAAATATGTATATGATAAGTAGACTAAGTGGGACCCGTTGGGTCCCAGCATCACACGGGAGGGCTGGTCACCCAACGCAATATTCCACCTCTCCACCAATTCCCACTGCCTTGAGACTAACTCATTGCCTCTGGACTGATTGACTGACTCACTCATGGCCTCTGGACTGACTCACAGCTTGTGGACTAACTGACTTATGCCCGACTTCTGGAGTCACGTCCGACTTTTGTAAACTGAAAACTGTAACATCCACATTGAGGAACAGCTTCTTCCTGACAGCCATCAGGCTATTAAACATAACGAATAAGCTCTGAACTATGAAAGACTATATTATTTGTACTGTTTGATTATCACACACACCCTCCACCTTTTTCTTCTTTTGTGCGGTGTGCACAGCCTAAAGTTGTAGGACAACTTATGCTATTTGATCTTCCGTTTGTGGACGTCGAGTTGATTGCATTAGTCGAAACAGGGTGGACCATGTGAAGGACACACACACACACACACACTAAAATGCCAAGTAACTTCAGAACATGGTAAGCATACTGAATCCTGTTACTAACCATATACTCTATGTAAGAAGTTTGAAAATAAGAACACAGTTGTGTCTAAACCGAATGATTCAAATGTTTAAAGCCATTTTTACTCTGAAACACTCCTCTACAGCTGCTGCTAAAGCAAAAATATGCTTTAAATAACTTTCAACAAACACACTCACCACATACATGGCAGTAAGCTCTCTTTAATTACTCAAACAGTTCAGGGTGGCATCTTTAGTGTAGGCCTTCTGCATTCAGCGCCACCTCTCCGCTAAGCAGAAATTATGCACTCAGCACCATCTCTCCACTAAACGGAAATGACGCACTCAGTGCCACCTCTCCACTAAGTGGAATTGACACACTCAGCGCCACCTCTCCACTAAGCGAAAATGATGCAATGAACACCAGCTCTCCACTAAGTGGAAGTCACGGAATGAGCGGCAATTTTGCATTAAACACAGTCCTGTTCGAATAAAATGTTTATTCACGCTTTTTCCTTCCAAAAACTGTTGCAAGCATTTTAGAACCAAAAGACGCTTTCTGCAAGCATTTTAGAACCAAAAGACACTTTATGCAAGCATTTTAGAACCACATTAAGGGCATTCACAGTTGAGTAGACATGTGTTCAGTGTTATTCACAGCCCAGAGAGATGTGACCCTCTTGCTTCCTCCATCTTGCAGAGACTGACTGAGGCACTCAACACTTCCAGGTTTTATAGTCCCTCCCCCCTCCCACCAGCAGGGGCAGCAGAGAGAATTTCAACATTTCTTAAACATTAATTATTCTTTTATTTTTAATCGATGGGAAAAATCCTCTTGTCCTGCGCAGCGGAGTGGGACTCTGGGTAAGATGTTCAAAAATCACAGCCATAAGTGGCAGAGTTTTTTTCTAAAATCAATGTACAGAACAACAGGAAGTGGTCGAGATGAGACTTTTAGTAATATAGATAGATTATATAAGCAGTTGAATAAGGGGTGGGAATTAAGAAGCTGTGGCTTCTTCCTGCTCCTTTTCGGACACATACAATTCATTTATTTATAAATGTTGTTAATGACACTTTATAAATATTCTTGTTGTGTTTTTTTATATTTTGTATATTTGATTTTTATTTTTTATTCCATTCGAAATAATGAATTAAATAAATAAATATCCTTCCTAAAATTCCTAAACATCCTTTAATTCTGAGGTTATGACCTCTAGTCCTAGACTCTCCCACTAGTGGAAACATCCTTTCCACATTCACTCTATCCTGGTGTTTCACCATTCTGTATGATTCAATGAGGCCTTCCCTCATTACTCTAAACTCCAGTGAGTACAGGCTGAGTGCCGACAAATGTTTGTCACAGGTTAACCTACTAATTTCTGGGATCATTCTTGGGAGATGCTGGTTTAAACCAAAGACAGATACAAAATGCTGGAGTAACTCAGCGGGACAAGGAATGGGCGATGTGACCGCTGAGTTACGCCAGCATTTTGTGTCTATCGTTACTTTGTACCACACCATTGCTCCTTCATTCCCATCACCAGCCAGCTTCTGCATAACATTCCCAAAGGTAAGACAAATTAGATTATGTTGTGCTGTAGTCAGTATTTTTGCCCCACTGTTTGAGAGATGTCTTGTATCCATTGAGGTTTAAGTTGTATTCCTTATAGATTAAAACGAGATAAATCAGATTGGTGAATATAGAAACAAAGGAGAAATTAAACAAATATTATCTATCCTCCTTCACAGAAAAATATGTCAGTAATGTCCTGGTAGCCCACAGGAAAAAGGGAATGATAGAGTTATGCAGGCCCTTCGGCCCATTGGGTCAGTTTGAACCATCAAGCACCCATTTATATTAATATTACACTTGCCTTATTTAATTCTCTGGACATTCCCATCAACTGCTGTCGGTAACTCCACTCAGCCTCAACCACACATGTACTCACTTACTGTAGACATTTAACCTGCCAACCCGTCCATCTTCCAGATTTAATCTAATTTAGTTTAGAGAGACAGCGTGGAAACAGGCCCGACAGCCCACCGAGTCTGCGCCAACCAACAATCATCCGTACACTAGTTCTATCCCACAAACTGGGAACATTTTATTAATTAAGCAACAGACTAACCTACAAACCTGCACGTCTTTGGAGTGTGGGTTAAAACTGGAGCACCCCGTGAAAACCCACACATCACAGGGAGAATGTGCAAATCCGAAAGGCAGTACCCGATGACAGAATTGAACACATGTCTCTGGTGCTACAAGTCTACCACTGCACCACTTTTTAAACATGAATGTGTGTGTGGAAACCAAAGAAACCGTAGCAAACAAATGTTCATAGAAAGAATGGGAAAACTTTGTATAGGTGTTGCTGACTTCCTCATTCACAGACTGCAGTCTGTTCGTATTGGTGGAAAGGTGTCAGCCTCGATAACAATCAGCACAGGAGCACCTCAAGGCTGTGTGCGCAGCCTCCTGCTGTACTCACTCTATACTCATGACTGCGTAGCTGGTCATAGTCTGAACTTGGTCATCAAGTTCACTGACGACACCACTGTTGTGGAAGGTATCACTGATGGGGACGAGTCAGAGTACAGAAGAGAGATCAACTGACTGACCAAACGGTGCCAGCACAATAACCTGGCCCTCAACACCAGGAAAACCAAGGAACTGATTGTGGACCTTGGAAGGGGTAGGATGGGGACCCACAGTCCCGTTTATATCAACGGATCAATGGCAGAGGGGGTCAAGACCGTCAAAATCCTGGGCGTGCATATTTCTGAAGATCTCTCCTGGTCCTGATGTAATTATAAAGAAAGCAAATCAGCCCTTCTACTTCCTGAGAAGATTACGTAGTCGGTATGTCAAGGAGGACTCTCTCTAACGTCTACAGGTGCACAGTAGAGAGCATGCTGACCGGGTGCATTGTGGCTTGGTTTGACAACTTGAGTGCCCAGGAGCGGATGCAATAAGTAGTAAACACTGCCCAGTCCATCATCGGCTCTAACCTCACTACTATCGAGGAGTTCCATCTCAGTCGCTGCCTCAAAAAGGCTGGCAGCATCATCAAGGATCCACACCATCCTGGCCACACACTCATCACCCCGCTACCTTCAGGTAGAAGTTACAGGAGCCTGAAAACAGCAACGTCCAGGTTCAGGAACAGCTGCTTCCCCACAGCCATCAGGCTATTAAACTCAAATGACACATAACTCTGAACATTAATAGACCATTATCTGTTTATTTGCAGCTTATCTGTTTATTTATTCATGTGTGTATATATTTATATAACTAGACTAAGTTCACATGGAAGGATTGGTCCCCCGACGCAATATTCCACCTCTCCACCAATTCCAATATTGGTGGCTGGGGGGGGGGGGGGGCGGGGAGGGGCTTTTTGGAGCCCTAGTATGGGTATTATGGGCTGAAGGAACTGGTTTCCAGAGGGCTAGTATGGATATTGTGGGCCAAATGGATTCTTGGAGTGACAGCTCAGTCACACAAGCCTGATGTGCTGGCAGCTCACTAACGGCTGGTGGGCTAGCAGTTGACTCACGGCTATTCCTTGAAATTCCATTTCAAGCAGGGTGTAAGGCCACCAAATTCAAATGCAGTTTCCAACCATTTCAAGCAGGGTGCAAGGCCAACAAATTCAAGTGCATTTTCTTACCACTTCAAGCAGAGTGCAAGGCCATCAAATTCAATTGCAGTTTCATGCCACTTCAAGCAGGGTGCAAGTCCACCAAGTGCTTGTGCTGTTTCATGCCATTTCAAGCAGGGTGAAACCACCAACAAAACCACCATAAAACCACACAAAACACCACGTAAACACCACACTCACAGTTCAGTAGACATTCAGTGTGTTCCGTTGATTCAAAGCTCAGACAGTTGTGACCCCTCTCTTCCCCATCTTGCAGAGACTGAGTCACACCCGCACTTCCGGGTTTTATAATCCCTCCCTCCTCCCACTGGAAGGGGCGTGGCCTTCATGGCGTGATTGACAGGAGAGAGATTCTCAAACTTTTTTAACACTAATAACACTTTTATGTTTCACTGATTTGAAGAATCCTCTGCACCTGATGAGCGGAGGGGGACTGAGTAAGATGGCCAAACATCACAGCCGTAAGTGGTAGCGTTTTATCTAAAATCAATATACAGTCCAAACAGGAAGTTGTCAAGTTTAGGCTGACAACCATTTACAGTGCAGCATTTCAAAACGATCACAATAGACAATAAGTGCAGGAGTAGGCCATTCGGCCCATTGAGCCAGCACCGCCATTCAATGTGAAACTGGCTGATCATCCCCAATCACTACCCCGTTCATGCCTTCTCCCCATATCCCCGACTCCTCTACTTTTAAGAGCCCTATCTAGCTCTCTCTTGAAAGCATCCTGATAATCTGCCTCCACCGCTCTCTGAGGCAGAGAATTCCACAGACTCACCACACTGTGAGAAAAAGTGTTTCCTCGTCTCGGTTCTAAATGACTTACTCCTTTTTCTTAAACTGTGGCCCCTGGTTCTGGACTCCCCCAACATCGGGAACATGTTTCCTGCCTCTAGCGTTTCCAAACACTTAACAAACTTATATGTTTCAATGGGATTCCCTCTCATCCTTCTAAACTCCAGAGTGTACAAGCCCAGCTGCTCCATTCTCTCAGCATATCCCGCCATCCCGAGAATTAATCTTGTAAACCTATGCTGCACTCCCTCATAGCAAGATTGTCCTTCCTCAAATTAGGGTACCAAAACTGTACACAATACTCCAGGTGTGGTCTCACTTGCACTCTGTACAACTGCAGAAGGTCTTCTTTGCTCCCATATTCAATTCCTCTTGTTATAAAGGCCAACATGCCATTCACTCTCTTCACTGCCTGCTGTACATGCATGTTTACTTTCATAGATTGATGTACAAGGACCCCCAGATCCGGTTGTACTTCCCCTTTTCCCAACTTGACGCCATTTAGATAGTAATCTGCCTTCCTGTTTTTGCTACCAAAGTGGATAACCTCACATTTATACGCATTAAACTTCATCTGCCATGCATCTGCCCACTCCTCCAACCTGTCCAAATCAACCTGCATTCTCAGAGCATCCTCCTCACATTTCACACGGCCACCCAGCTTGGTGACATCTGCAAATTTACTAATGTTTCTTTGAATCCCTTTATCCAAATCATTGATGTATATTGGAAATAGCTGCGGTCCCAGAACCGAGCCTTGCGGTACCCCACTAGTCACTGCCTGCCATTCTGAAAGGGACCCGTTAATCCCTACTCTTTGTTTCCTGTCTGCCAACCACTTCTCTATCCATGTCAGCACTCTACCCGCAATACCATGTGCCCTAATTTTGCCCTAATTAATCTCCTATGTGGGAGATCAAATCAAATTACCTTATCAAATGCTTTCTGAAAGTCCAGGTACACTACATCCACTGGCTCTCCCTTGTCCTTTTTCCAAGTTACATCTTCCAAAAATTCCAGAAGATTAGTCAAGCATCATTACCACTTCGTAAATACATGCTGACTCGGCTATCTCATCTTTTATAATTGACTCCAGCATCTTCCCCACCACTGATGTCAGGCTAACTGGTCTATAATTCCATGTTTTCTCTCTCCCGCCTTATTTAAAAAGTGGGATAACATTAGCTACCCTCCAATCCACAGGAACTGATACTGAGTCTATAGAACATTGGAAAATTATCACCAATGCATCCATGATTTCTAGAGCTACTTCCTTAAGTACCCTGGGATGCAGACCATCAGGTCCTGGGGATTTATCATCCTTCAGTCCCATCAGTCTAGCCAACACCATTTCCTGCCTAATGTGGATTCCCTTCAGTTCCTCCATCACCGCAGATCCTCTGGCCACTACTATATCTGGAAGATTGTTTGTGTCCTCCTTAGTGAAAACGGATCCAAAGTACCTGTTCAACTCATCTGCCATTTCCTTGTTCCCCATAATAAATTCACCTTTTTCGGTCTTCAAATGTCCAACTTCGGTCTTAACTATTTTTTTCCTCTTCACATACCTAAAGAAGCTTTTACTATCCTGCTTTATATTCTTGCTGGCTTACCTTCACACCTCATCTTTTCTCCCCGTAATGTCGTTTTGGTTATCTTTTATTGTTCTTTAAAAATTACCCAATCCTCTTGCTTCCCGCTCATCTTTGCTACGTTGTACTTCTTTGCTTTTATTTTGATACTGTCCCTGACGTCCCTGTCAACTATGGTCGTCCCTTTCTCCCCTTGGAATCGTTCTTCCTCCTAGGAATGAACTGATCCTGCACCTTCTGTATTATTCCTAGAAATAACTGCCATTGTTGTTCCACAGTCATCCCAGCTAGTGTATCTTTCCAGTCAACTTTGGCCAGCTCCTCCCTCATGGCCCCATAGTCCCCTTTATTCAACTGTAACACGGACACCTCCGATCTACCCTTCTCCCTCTCCAATTGTAGATTAAACCTGACCATGTTATGGTCACTGCCACCTAATGGCTCCTTAACCTTGAGGTCCTTTATCAAATCCGGTTCATTACACAACACTAAATCTCCTTCTCCCTGTTAGGGTCCAATACAAGATGTTCGAAGAATTACCTTCTCCCTGGTCGGGTCCAATACAAGCTGTTCTAGGAATCCATCACAAAGGCACTCTACAAAGTCCCTTTCTTGGGGCCCAGTACCAACCTGATTTTCCCAGTCTACCTACATGTTGAAATCTCCCATACCAACCACAGCAGTTTTAAATCCTGATTCAACTTGCGCCCTATTTCCAGGCTACTGTTTGGGGGCCTGTAGATTAGTCCCATTAGGGACTTTTTACCCTTATAATTCCTTAGTTCTATCCATAACTACTCCACATCTCCTGTTTCAATATTACCCCTTGCAAGAGACACTCCCTCTGCCCACCTGTCTGTCTTTTCGACAGTAGGTATACCCTTGAATATTCAGTTTCCAGCCCTGGCCCTCTCGCAGCCATGTCTCAGTAATTCCCACAACATACTTGCCAGTTTCTAACTGAACCTCAAGCTCGTCCACTTTATTCCTTATACTTCCTTACCACCACCAACAACCATGTGCAGTGCAGCATTTCAAAGCTCAGGGGGAGAACGTACAAACTCCGTACAGACAGCACCCGCAGTCAGGATTGAACCCAGGTGTCTGGTGCTGTAAGGCAGCAACTCTACCGCTGTGCCACCGTGCCGCTCCAACTGATGGTAAAACATTTGGAAGCTGAAAATAGAATCTGACAGAGTCTACATGAATTCATGAAAGGAAATAATGTTTGAGACAGCCCTGGCATCTTTTGAGGTCACTCAGCGATTGAAGCTGGTTGATATGAAAGTTTTAACTCGTGAAGAAAAACAAATATTCTCTTAGAGACCATCTCAGAGGATTTTCCAAACTCAAAGCACATAGCTTTTTCATGTTTTGAACACAAAGGCAACAATAAGCAGTTAACTACAGTGTTGATGGCTATCATTATCTACTGAGATTGAACAATTTGTTTGTTTGCGAGTAACTTTGCAGAATCACACATTTACAATGGGAGTATTTTGTAGCTGCCATAACATCTCTGAATTCAAACTTTTCCTAGGACACATCAAGAGGCAACTGCTGATTAACACTGAAGATGTTCTCTCTCCATTTCCTCCACAGATGCTGCCTTACCTACTGAGTTCCTCCAGCATTTTGTGTTTTACTCAAGATTCCAGCATCTGCAGTCTCTTGTGTCTCCATTTTACCGTATATACAGATCCCATTTACCTGAAATTTTGCCTATAGGATTTGGTGGCAAATTGTAAATCATTGCAATAATCATGACTACCTTCTTCCTGATATTGGAGACAAGAATCTTTTCCCCGTTCTTTATGATTGCACTCAAAACTAGTGCTGAACTCTTTGATTTGCATAGGTTTTCCTGGTTTCCATATTTATCCATCAAACACTATGTGCATAGAGGTTGTCTGATCACTATTGTACTACTGTTTGTGGTACCTTGCCACCCAAATGAGGTGCAATATTGAGTGTGTCTCTCACAGGAATGTCAACAGAACAAACAGGCTGGGACAATGAACGAAAAGACATTGAATTGAAAACATTACGTTTCAACATGAAAACATTAGGGCGAGACGGTGGCGCAGTGGTAGAGTTGCTGCCTCACAGCACCAGGGAACCGTGTTCGATCCTGACTATGGGTGCTTGTCTGTATGGAGTTTGTATGGAGGTCCCGTGACCTGCATGGGTTTTCTCCAGGATCTCCGGTTTTCTCCCACACTCCAAAGACGTACATGTTTGTGGGTTAATTGGCTTGGTAAATTGTGAATTGTCCCTAGTGTGTGTAGGATAGTGTGAAGCATTGTTGGTCAGCGCGGACTTGGTGGGCTGATGGGCCTGTTTCTGCGCTGTATATCTAAACTAAGCTAAAAAAAAAATCTATTCATCACCCCATCACTGCTGCTGCCTTACTTGTTGGGTATTTTCAGCGTGCATTATTTTTATATCATGTCAAATTTGCGGCTGGTTTCAATTTTTTTTTTTGTGCCACCCCCCATTAATTGATTTAGAGCATTTACAAATTAAATGACATGTGGCTTTAGAATGCCTGTTCTGCCAACATGTCCAATTTAAGGATAGCATCACCATCAATGCATAGTGAATCATTTGAACTGTAGTATATCGATTACAAATAATACACAACGCTAGACAAAAGTGATCACATCTCACTGACTACAGTATTTACGGTGTCATGTTCAATGTTACTTTAAACTGTAAATCAACCTCTGATGCTTCTGGGAGAAGATGCTAAAATATTTAAAGTACATAAGCCGTGGCCAGGCGCACCTGCAGGCCCAGACTGTCCGCCACGGAAAGAAGACAGAGGACTCGCCAACCACAGACCGAGGAACTACTGCACACCACGGACCAGGAACCCACCTGGAGGCCTGGCTCACCTGCCCAGAGTGGAAGGAGTCGGACAGAGGGCCAGTGAACAACGGGCTGCAGGAGGGAGTGCACGGCATCGAGGGGGGAGTGGGCAAGAGGCCGAGCATGTGGACTGGACGTGGCCTACAGCAGTGGAGCAGCAGCAGAGGACACCATGGCTACACTTTTTTGTTTAATCAAAAAATGTATTCAATTATTAAAAAATAATATTTACACTACAATAGAACAAGCCAGAACCCACCAACATAATACAATACAAACATATATCCACAATAAACTACACTAAACTAAACTAAACTATATTATACAACTATGTGCCAATCCTTATTGACGATACATTCACCACCCTGCGGAGCCCAGCAGTCCCGGAACTCCCCCAGGGTGCCCGTGGACAGGGCGGATTCCCTTTCTAATCACACCCGGGCACGGACATAACCCCGGAAAAGGGGCAGGCAGCCGGCTCGGGTAGAGCCCTCCACCGCCTGGTGCCTTGACTCGCGGATGGTCAGCTTGTCCAGGCCCAGGAGCAACCCAACCAGGACATCTTCAGCCCGCCCTCTCCCCTACACACAGGGTGTCCACAGATGAGGATGGTGGGTGAGAAATGCAGCCATAAGGCAAGGAGCGGCCCTTTTAGGTATTCACACAGTGGCTGCAGCCTCACACACTCCATGTACACGTGGAACACAGACTCTTCCAGCCCGCAACAGTGGCAGGCGGCTGACGTGTCTGTGAACCGTGAGAGAAACAGGTTGCAGGGAACACCTCGATGCAATACCCTCCACCCCAGGTCCCCAATATAGAGGGAGAGAATCCCTGCGTAGAGGGACCCCCACCGGGGGCCCCTCTCGCAACCGGAAGGCGACACTTAATGTCCGGACGGTGGACCAGGGTGAGGAAGCGCAGGGTGTGG
This sequence comes from Raja brachyura, assembly GCA_963514005.1. The sequence continues at coordinate 4,622,089 of OY740809.1, read as the reverse complement.
AGGAGGAGCCCGTACAGGACACGCCTCCCTGCGTCTCGGAGGGAACCATGGCTACACTTGGCCAGGCTGTCCTTGCAACGCCGCCACTTACATCAACCGGGACTTGAAAATGGCACCAAACTGGTGACTGTATACTGTCTCTGTGTAGTAATGCTGTACACTTGGACTGTATCTGTGAGACTTATCTAAGATGTATCTTGCCACCAGGGGCGCCGCATATTTGGCAACACTCCAACAGTCTGTCTGTTTATTTATCCTTTTTTTTGTGCATTTTAAAAGTCTGTGTATTGTTTTCCGCTTTGTTTCATGTGGGGGGGAGGCCTTGCCAGAGATGCGATTGTTTTCCGAGTTGTATATCCGGTCGCTCTGCGGCTTACCATTGATGGAGCTGGAGGCCTTGCTAGGGACTGACTTTGAGCCGCACCGCTCAAAGGACTGGACAAGCTAGATACAGGAAAAACGTTCCCAATGTTGGGTGAGTCCAGAACCAGGGGCCACAGTGTTTGAATAAAGGCGAGGTCATTTAAGACTGCGTGAGAAAAAACATTTTACCCATAGAGTTGTGAATTTATGGAATTCCCTGCAACAGAGGGCAGTGGAGGCCAAATCACTGGATGGATTTCAGAGATAGTTGGACAGAGCTCTAGGGGCTAGTGGAGTCAAGGAATATGGGGAGAAGGCAGGCACAGGTTATTGATAGCGGACGATCAGCCATGATCACAAAGAATGGCGGTGCTGGCTCGAAAGACTGAATGGCCTCCTCCTGCACCTATTTTCTATGTTTCTATAATTCTCTATAACCCCCCACTTATGGTCTTTGGAGATGATGGTTCCCAGGAACTTAAAATACTCCACAGATGTGACTGTGGTGTTGTTGATGGTGAGTGCGGTGAGGGGAGGGGGAGCTCTCCTAAAGTCTACAATCAATTCCACTGTCTCAAGAGCATTGAGCTCCAGGTTGTTGCGATGGCACCAGGACGGCAGCTGTAACACTTCCTGTCTGTAGGCAGATTCCTCCCCGCCCTGGATCAGTCCAATCAGAGGTTGTGTCGTCCGCAAACTTGAGAAGCTTGACAGAGGAATCTGTGGAGGTGCAGTCATTGGTGTAGAGATAGTAGAGCAGAGGGGAGAGTATGCAGCCTTGTGGTGTGGAGGAGTCACTGTGGTGGATGTTTATGATAAAATATATTTTGTGTGTTCTGTTGCTGTTTATTTGTATGACTGACTTGGCAAATGAAATTCCTTGTATGTTGCAAAACATGCTTGGCTAATAAAGTATTATTGTAATTTGATTGATTGTGATCTATGTACGTATGTGTAGTAATACGCACTGAACTGTATACAACAATGAATGCCACTGGACCTCGGTACATGTGACAAATAACGTGCCATGATATACCAAGGCCAGTGGTATTTCTGTGCAAACAGGCTACAAAACTGAAACCTGCCCCCTACAGGGATGTCATCAGGACAAACAGCTTGGGAGAATGAGAAAAAACGTAATTGAACTGAAAACATTGTCTATTTATCTCCTTGCAGCTGCTGCCTGGCCTTTTGGGTATTTTCAACAATCTCTATTTTTAAATAATGTCAAATTTGCTGCTGGCTTCAGCCATTTATTGTTCCCTAAAGAGTCGGGACACTTACAATCTGATGATTTACGTGATCAGACTAATTAGCTAATGGGAATTTTTTGTTAGCCATTGGTCATTATCAAGTGTTGCTGAGTCAAGTATTAATACACATGAGACCCTCAACAAGTAGATGATCAATGTAAGTAAACTGTGGGAAGGAACTGCAGATGCTGATTTAAATCAAAGGCAGACATAAAATGCTGGAGTAAATGCTGAAGACGAGTCTCAACCCAAAACGTCACCCATTCCTTCTCTCCTGGGATGCTGCTTGTCCTGCTGAGTTTATCCAGCATTTTGTGTATATCAGTGTAAGTAAATATACTTTAGCCAAATATACATTATTTCACTTCGGAGTCACGTGAGTGACTACGTGAAGAACCCCGTACAGCCGTTCGTGCGTCATTACGTCAGACGTTTTTCGTGCAGGCGACTGTGGAGCAGCTCAGCTCCTCCATGGTAAGTCTAAAAAAGTTGCAGGTAAGTGTTATTTTTTCTTACCTGTTCTAGGTCTCCTGCAGGAACCTCCGGGGTTTTTGCAGTGGATGTTCGCGATGACCGACGAGGGAACCAGCCTAGGGCTTTGGGGGGGGAAACCCTGGTCCGACCGCGGAAGCGGAGAGCTGGGAAAGTCGGGTTCGCGATCGGAGTCACTGATAACGCGGTCAGTGACTCCACAGGTTGGGTTCCCGGGTAGGGGAAACCCGAGAATAGTGCGGTTTTAGACCGCAGTAGTCCCCAGGACATGGGGTTAAAATTAATTTAAATGGTTAAACTGGGTTCCCGGTGCAGGGGAAACCCAGGTATATGTGTGGTTCTCAGACCACAGTAGTCCCCAGGTAATGGGGTTAATTCACATAAATCATTAGCCTGCGTGCCAGGAGGGTACCGTGGGTATATATTTATATATATATATTATATTTATATGGATTCCTGGTGAGGGGAAATTCACCTATGGGGTTCCCAAACTACAATAATCCCCAGGATATGGGGACAACTGACAAAATAGTCAGTACAATTGGGAAAGTTGGGAGATTTCACCTCTGGGAATTAATTTAGAGAGCAGCACTTTTGGGAAGGGCTGCTTCATGGGAATGTCAAGTTATGGCAGTGCCAGCCTATGGGAAAGGCTGTGTCAGCAGTATCTTTGTTTAGGACTGCTAATGGGGATGCCAAGCTATGGTAGGCTAGCCTGATGGAGAGGCTGTGCCAGCAGTGCCTTTGCTCAGGACTGCTCATGGGGATGCCAAGCTATGGCAGGCAAGCCTATTGGAGAGGCTGTGCCAGCAGCACCTTTGATCAGGGCTGCTTATGGGGATACCAAACTATGGCAGGCTAGCCTATTGCAGAGGCGGTGCCAGCAGTACCTTTGCTCAGGACTGCTCTAAGGGAATGCCAAGTTATGGTAGGCTAGCCTATTGGAGAGGTTATGCCAGCAGCACCTTTGCTCAGGGCTGCTTGATGAGAATGCCAAATCTATGGCAAATACTGGGCTATGGGAAAGTCCGGGCCAGCAGCTACTTTGTTCGGGGCTGCTTCATGGGCACCAGGGGTACCTTGTTAGGGCTGCTTTATGGGAATAGCAGTTTAGTAGGGTATTCCCTTTCACAGTGATCATGGGGGATGAGGAGGCATTGTTAGGTTAAGGCAATATAACAGAATGATGACAAAAGTATTCAAAGTAAACTATACACAGTTTTAAAAGCGCTTGTGCTAAAATCCGCTGTCTAGTCTCAAACTATATTTGAGAAATTGGGCTCCTCTATCCAGTTAGATTAAGTCCTATCAAATAGATTTGTAGGATGTTGGGATTTACTTTTAGGTATTCAATTGGCCATGATGCCGGCCTGGGCAACAGATTGCAGTCAATAAGACTTTGGTAACAGTTGTTGGTATAAAACAGTTATAGTCGTTGGATTAATTGTTAAGTGCATAGATGCAATTCAGGTGTGTAAGTACCTGCAACAGTTATTTTGTTAAATGGTTAATTAGTAAGTGCCATCTAGGTCATTGTTAACGCCAGCTGAAATTAATAATGTCACGATGATGGACAAACAGTGTTCATTACTGCTCTAGTAGTTGTTAGGTAAACCTTTTATTCTATTGCAAATTGGTGCTAATGGCCTAAATGGGAAATGGTGTCAGCAGGGCTTTGTAGCAGGCCTGCTTTATGGCTCCCTCATGTAAGAGGTGAGCATGTGGGATTGGTATAGTTTAACGCCGAGTCTGAGGGTATAGCCATAGAGCATGCCCAAGAGATCGGGGCATGTGCCAGAGGTCTAGGCCTGGCAAGAAAGTTACCATCCCAAACACAATATGCAGTGAACACCGCTTTCAGGGGATATTACAGTTGGCTGCCGAATCTTCTATTCAGGTAAGACTTTTCCATAGGAGTAACCTGGAGGGCGAAGCACAAGCTATTGGAACAAGCAAGGTTTCATAGTTTTGGCAACAATGCATCCCATGTCTTTTTTGGCAGTAGCGGTTCACTGAAGTTGCTGGCAGCATGAAACCTGGCCAGAGGTTCCATGCACTGGACTTGTGCTACTCTACAATTAAGGGACCACTTGCAGTTTGGTAGGTGTATACTTAGTTATACAGTACAAATGATTGAGACATTATCAGCTACTTTGAACGGTAAATGTAAAATGTACAATATTGGTTTTCAAGCAGATTAGAGTGGACAGGTTCAGTATAAGGACCAAGATTGTCTTGCTAGACTGGCTCGGAAATCGGGCCACAGTTGCTATTTAAGGTAGTTACCAAGTAGCTGAAAGATCATCTCGAGTTTGGAGATGGAACAGATTTGCATGACTTGCCCAAAAAGTTCTGTTATTAGTATCAACTATTTATAGACTCTACGGGCATTGTATGGGCTATAGAGTGATTGGACAAATAAGCATATTGTCATGCTCATGTTCAGGTTGATGCATTGTGATGATGGCATATGTTAGTCACGAGGGTGTAATCGGTTAAAGAATCACTGGAATGGTTACATAGTTTTGTTGCCACAGGAGAATCATCAAGTGTGGGTAATGGCAACACAGAGTTGGTGTTGAATTGCACTGTATTATGAAATTCTGGTTCAATGGAACACCTAATATGAATATATGTATATGTGTATACATATGTATGTTGGTTTCATGTTTATTTCACTGGTTGCAAAATATTTGGCATAGCAGTGGTGAAAGATACATTCTCGCCAAAAGGAGCAGGAGGGTCTTTTATGGCTACCTCCATTTTGTCTCATCAATCAGGGTTTCAAATAAAGTCATTAAGAGGCTTTAAGTTCCTATTGTGTGATTATGCAAATTGATTCCCGATTTGTTGCAAATAATTATATAACCTTATTGGTTATTTTAAACTTGAATTTGCTTGTTCAGCCTGAGGTTTCGGAAATCAGATGTTGCATGATAAACTCAAAGTTATGTTCTGCAGGTCTAACAAACTGCCTAAGGTTTGGGTTGTTACATCTATCCTTCTATGTGTTCAAAGTGTTTGCATAGCACCAAACGGCTGAATTTCTTTTCCAGGAGATGAAAGAGTTTGTTATGCTTATGTTCCATGGAAAATGGTATTGATTGCTAATGTTTCAAGTTCATGCTTAATGATTGTCTGTTACTTATGGAGTTATACGGCCATTAATTGGCTCGATGAGCTTCCTCATTGAATTGGCTGTAGCAAACGAGACTCACTCTGTCGGGTCCACACCGGTTATCAAGGGGTAGGATATCTTCAACATGGGTCCCAGGACCAGTATAATGCCATATGCGATGTTGATATTTGTGAACACTATTTCACCAGGAGGCAGCAACTATATCCTTAAATTTGGCTGGATTAGGTAGTTATCCTTCTGGCTCTGGTTTAGTGCAGCAGGTTCAGTCGCTAAATAATTGTGATGGTACAGGATGATAATGTCTGTAAATTATAATATATAATATGTTATAAAGACTTGAGCAGACCAGAAGGGGGTCAGGTCTCAAAATAGTCACAGGCATACCAGGGGACCTTTGATAAGGTAAGCACACATGTATACAACCATATGTCAAGGTCATCAAGAACCTTGGAGTTCTGGACTAGCAATGTTGTTAGTCACAAAGAATTTGGGAGAACGTATTGTTCATGGCATTCCAGATGAGGAAAACGGAGTTATGTTATGTACTAATGGATTCTGTTTCCAGATCTCATTCCACCAGGGCTGCTACAACATCAGCAGCAAGGGTATTTATGTTCCGCTGGGTCGCATTGTTGCGGCTGGAGTATGGTCCATCGAATGAATCTCCAAACATCTGTAATGACCCATTGGTGCACCAGGAGTATTGTTAACTCTATTTATGTTCTGGTTATATGTTCCATCTGGGTGAGAGATGGAAATATTATTGTTTCATTTAAACAGCATCAGCATGTTTTACATCTATGTTATGACTGTATGCATTATGAATGTTTTCCCTTCATTTGTCAATGAAGCAGCTGTGGTTGTGTATACTCGTTTCACACGGCATGAAATCACAGAGCTTTGAAGTCTTCACGTAGTCACTCACGTGACTCCGAAGTAAAATAGTAAGATTAAACAAGAACTTACCAGTTTGAAGTTTGATCTTTATTTTATGAGGAGTCGAGTTGAGGGACTACGTGCCCTCCGCTCCCAGCCCTCATAGATTTCATCTGGTAGTTCTAGTCTTTATCTTATATTATACTTCAGTTATTATTTGCTGTGATTTCACACCGTTGCTTTGAAGATTGACGCACGAACGGCTGTACGGGGTTCTTCACGTAGTCCCTCAACTCGACTCCTCATAAAATAAAGATCAAACTTCAAACTGGTAAGTTCTTGTTTAATCTTACTATTTTTGTTTAGTTTTTTTTTAGTTATTTTTTTAGAGAAACTGGCCCTTCAGCCCACCGACCAGTGATCCCTGCACAATAAAACTATCCCACACACAAGGGATAGTTTACGTTTATACCAAGCCAATTAACTTACAAACCTGTAAGGGCCTGGCCCACCAGCATGCGACTGCATGTGGCTAGCACGACCTAACTTCAAGTAGGTTGTTGTAGCTTGTAGTAGACATTGTCGTAGGGGGGTCCAGTCGCCAGTTATTCGGCAACCTGCTACGACTATGACAGCCGCCAGCAGTCGCCTAAAACATCGCTTAAGTGGGATAGGCCCTTAAGGGTACAACGTCCTTGATTATAATCCTTGATCATGCTGGTGGCCATGCTGAGGCAGCATGGTGTAGATTGAGTCAATGGAAGGGAGGATGGTTTGTGTGGCTGTGTCCACAACTCTGCAATGTCTTGGGGCTTTGGATGGAGTTGTGTCAAAACCAGGCTGTGATGCACCACGATAAAACCCTTTCTGCGGCACAACTGTAGAAGTCGGTAAGACATGCTTAAGTGTTCCAAGGAAGTAGAGACCTTGGTGGGCTTACTTGGCCATAGCTTCGACGTGGTTGGTCTGGGACAAATTTCTGGAGAGATTAACTCCTTAGAACTTGAAGCTTTCAACCATCTCTACTTTGGCACAAATGTATAACAGAGTGTATGTGAGTGTTTGCTTTGTCATTATTTGATATCCAGCCTACTACAATGGTGTCGCCTGCAATCGCGTAACTTGAGTTGGATTGATATTTGGCTGCACAGTCATGAGTGTTGAAGGAGTAAAGAAGGGGACTGAGAGCATAGCCTTGCAGAGCACCAGTGGTGTGGATTATCATCGAGGGTGATTTGTCCCCTATCCTCACTGATCCCCTATCAGTCTGTTGGTCAGACTGGACTGATTAGCTAATGGGATTTTTTTGTTCACCATTGATCATTGTCAAGTGTTGCTGAGCCAAATATTGAAACATGTGAGACCCTCGACAAGAACAGGATCAATGTAAGCAAAGTGTCGGAAGGAACAGTAAGATTAAACGAGAACTTACCAGCTTGAAGTTTGATCTTTATTTTATGAGGAGTTACAATGAGCGATTGCGTGAAGAAGGCCCGCCAGTCCGCATGCGCGTCAATCTTCAAAGCAGCGGCGTGAAATCACAGATAACAGTAATTGAAGTAATATAGTAAGATTTTATACCTAGAAACTACCAGATGTCCTTTGCGATGTGAGGGTTGGGAGCAGTGGGCACGTAATCGCTCATCGTAACTCCTCATAAAATAAAGATCAAACTTCAAACTGGTAAACTCGTTTAATCTTACTATTTTACTTCGGAGTCACGTGAGTGATTCCGTGAAGACTTTAAAGCTCTGTGATTTCGTGCCGTGGATACGAGTCCATGTGACACACTGCCTTGGTTGACACAGGATGAGTAATAACAAAATAAAGCATTCCAACATAATACAGACTTCACCAAATTGGTGCTTTATTTAACAAAGAAAGAAAAAATAGTGACCCCTCTGTCCCGGGGGAAGCTACAAAACAGAATTTAGAATTGAGTGCCCAAATACCCCTGGTGTGGCAAGAGGTTTGTGATAAAACCTCTGAAACATCAATTCACTGGACCATCCTGCGGTCATGAGGATTTGGTCGAGAGGGACGTCCTGTGCCCTTGCTGCTGACGTTGAAGCCGCCCTGGTGGAGTGAGATTTATACACATCAGTGTTTACTCCAGCATAAACCAGAACCTGTTTTAACTACCTTGAGATGGTCCGTATTGACACCTTGTTATGAGGCTTCTTATAACTGATGAATAGAGCCAATTCAGAACCTCTGATGCTCTTGGTGACCTTGAAGTACTGCTGTAAGTGTGTGACTACACAGAGCGAAGGCCTATGGGGTATGCTATAAAATTAAGTCTCAGCCCTGACGTCCCTGGCCTGCTCTGCTTAAGTAAATCATAAACATAAAAGGTTTACTGACGAAACCATTCTGTCCAGTCGAAGCTTCTGCAACGTCTGGACGCGTTGTGCTGAAATCAGCGCCATGAGTATAACCACTTTGAGAGTCAGTCTGGCCAATGACAGACGTGTTGCTGGAGCCCACTGGCGAAGCAGCTCAAGAGCCCACATCCCAAATTTCCGTGTATCTAGGCCTGGGGGGATTGCAATTAAAAATGCCCTTCATGAAATGTGATATTAAAGGGTGAGACCCAACAAGGTGTTGTCCCATTCCTTGGCACAGGTAGGATGACAAGGCACTCCTGGCAGTATTGATGGCACTGTAGCTTAATTGCTCATCAAAAAATAACGTGGAAAAAAATTCCAATACATCAGGAATGCTAGCCGTATGATATAGAAACATAGAAACATAGAAAATAGGTGCAAGAATAGGCCATTCGGCCCTTCGAGCCTGCACCGCCATTCAATATGATCATGGCTGATCATCCAACTCAGTATCCTGTATCTGCCTTCTCTCCATACCCCCTGATCCCTTTAGCCACAAGGGCCACATCTAACTCTCTCTTAAATATAGCCAATGCGCTGGCCTCAACTACCTTCTGTGGCAGAGAATTCCAGAGACTCACCACTCTCTGTGTGAAAAATGTTTTCCTCATTTCGGTCCTAAAGGAATTCCCCCTTATCCTTAGACTGTGACCCCTTGTTCTGGACCTCCCCAACATCGGGAACAATCTTCCTGTTTCTAGCCTGTCCAACCCCTGAAGAATTTTGTAAGTTTCTATAAGATCCCCCCTCAATCTTCTAAATTCTAGTGAGTACAAGCCGAGTCTATCCACTCTTTCCTCATATGAAAGTCCTGACATCCCAGGAATCAGTCTGGTGAACTTTCTCTGTACCCCCTCTATGGCAAGAATGTATTTGCTCAGATTTGGAATGTTAGACTACAAACAGAACATCTCCCATTTCTTGATATGAGAAATATATTGTTTTTCAGTACTATCCCTCCAGGTTACAGTAATCACATCCACCGTACGCTCTGATAGTCCGAGCCCCAGGAACGGTCTCCTCAGAATCTGCACACAAAGAGATTAAGACGGTCATGTAATGGATGATGTTCCCCAGTTACAGGATGAACCAGCAGGCTACTGCTTTTGGGGATAACCATAAAAGGCTGTGTTTTTTATCTTGAAATCAGTGGGAACCATGGTTGTGTAGGCCAGTGAGGAAATACAAAAATGCCTGAGGCAGAGTTCTGCTCGATCTTGAGCAAGCACCGGCGGATGAGACAAAATGGAGGAAATCAATATAAAAACATTCCACCCCAGTGTAGTGAGAATGCATCCACCGCTACTGCCCCTGGATCTGGCTCCCATGAAACATACTTTGGTAATTGGTGATTCAATCTGGACGCAAACAGATCAATGTCTGGTACACCATAACGAGTGATAATATTTCACGATTCAACATCTATTCAGTCTTGTCATTGAACTTTTGTGACCTGGTGTCTGCCACCATGTTAAGTCTACCTGGTAGGTAAATAGCTGAAATCCAGATGTTTCTTGTGATACACCAGTGCCAGATAAGGTTAGCCAACATATCACATGATACTGATTTGATTCCACCCATGTGATTAATATATGCTACTGCCGTAGTATTATCATTCTGAAGCTGCACATGCAAATCATGCATATTAGTACAATACACTTTTAGGCCATAGAGTGCTCCCAATAACGCCAAATAGTTAATACCATGTGATTGAAGAAGTAATGCCTCATGCACATTCCATTTGCCACCACAACTGGAGATGGTATCGGTAGCTCCCCATCCTAGAGCACTAACATCAGTTTGTAAAACAACTGCATGTCTGTCAATCCGCATTTTCCCAGTGCAAAGCCAAATATTTGCTATCCACCATTGTAACCCAGCAACGGTTTCAGCTGGTAACTGCATAGGTCTAGCAAAATGCCCTGCATGACTTTTTAGTGCATGCTCCTTTGCACATTGCAAATTTTAATAATGCAGAGGTCCAAATTGTGCGGCTGGAAAAGCAGCCACTAATTTCCCAATTACACTAGCAACCTGCCGAATTAAAGATTGTTGCTCATCAACGAGCTTGCTACAGGCTTTGATTAATTCTGACCTCTTGCCTGGAGGCAGAGTCACAGACATGTGAGTTGAATTAATGGTGAAGCCCAAATAATCAATGACTCCGGATGGGATCAATTTTGATTTAATTGGATGGATGAGAAACCCCAAACTCTCAAACAAGCATTTGGTAGCTGAAACAAATAATTCAGCTGATTTCCAAGTCTTGCCTATGATTAAAATATAATCCAAATAGGCCATTACAATATGATTCTGAGCTCTGAGTAGGCCCAACACTGGTTTTAACATTTTTGTAAATAACCTAGGAGCCGAAGTTAAACCATTAGGCAATGCTTTATCTCCGATGATTGTGATGAATGGGTACTGAATAGTATGCATCTTTTAGATTTATGCATGCCATGTAGTAACCAGCTATTTGGCAGTAAGAAAAGTTTCAATTTTCAAATGTTTATACTGCACATAGGAGTTAAGCCTATTTAGGTCAAGAATGACCCAACACCCACCATCCTTCTTTTGTCTTGGAAATATATTAGAGACGAATTGGTGAGCTTGATGAGAAGACTTCTCTATTACCCCTTTTTTGGCTAATGTTTGAATCTCAGCTTGCACCTCCAAGGACCTGATGTGAAAAAGACAGCGTCCGGCTGGGTGTATGCTGTGTGGGTGGGCATCATTTTAAAATAAACTCATTCCGGAAACCTAGTATACTGTGCAGTATAAATGAGTCTGATGCAGGCATGTGCCGTCAGGGTAGGCAAGGTAGGCACTGCCTACCCTGAATAAAACTATAAAATGATAATAACTACATTTAAATAATAAAGGACCAGGCTTATTAGATGAGCTGTTTAATTTACATCCAAATACGGATAAGCTTATAGCTTATATATACAATATTATTTTAGATAAAGAGAACCCAACAACTGAAACATATCGTCAAGCATGGGAAAATGAAATCGGATTACCTATAACAAAAGAAACTTGGGAAGAATGCTTACAAAGAATACATTGGTGTTCTTTGAATGCCAGACATACACTGATACAATTTAAAGTTATATATAGATTACACTACTCGAAAACCAAATTAAAAAGTATTTTTCCTAGTCTCTCCTCTATTTGTGATAAATGTAAGAATCTTGAAGCAAATTTAATACATAGTTTGGTAACGTGTCCACGGTTGAATTATTATTGGATTGAAATTTTTAAAGTTATTTCGGAAGTTCTTAAGGTTGAACTCGACCCAGACCCAAAATTAATAATATTCGGAATCCCGGAGCCAAATTTGGTACTCACGGTTAATCAAAGAAATTTTTTTGATTACTGTTTAATAATAGGGAAAAAAATGATACTTAAATTTTGGAAGGGAACATTATCTCCAACAATTAAAATGTGGAAAGCAGAGATGTTGGAGACGTTGAATTTGGAAAGAATTAGATTTGTCCTTTTGGACAGGTATAATTCTTTTGAATCGATATGGTCTCCATATATACAGTATTTAGAAAAGTAGCTATTCTTGGAATCACGGCTCGACGGACACCCTACGGATCCGATGCGAATAACTTACTTATATTTGATATTATTGTGCATTTATTAGAGATATTTCTGAATGAAATAGTATTTCGTATAATGACTTTAGTTTTTGTTTATATATATGTAATATTTTTGTTTTTCAAATTTTCCCTTTTTATTTTCTTTTTATTTACGATTGAAGTATGTGGGAAGAATTTTTTATTCCTTTTTATTTACTCTTTTTTCTTTTCTCTTTTATATATCTTTTTCTTTATTTCCAAAAAATAGAAGATATTAAGTATTGATATGTTATTTGTAGTAATATTGAATTAAGGTGTTAGTTTATAAAGTAAGCTTTACATTGTAAACGGTTTACTTCAAATAAAAAAATATTATAAATAATAAAGGCATGGGAGAATTATGCCTATCTAAGAGATCGATCTTTTAGGTAGGCATAACCCTCCGTGCCTTTCATCTGCAGCACTTGTAACACGGGAAGCTCTGTGCGGCCCACGTGCCGTCAGCGCTACTTCAGGCGTCAATTTCAAGCGGGACTGAAGACAGCTGAAATTCTGCCTTTGCATCACTATACATGCGCAGCAGCGTACTGCGGGGTGTCTTGGCGGGGTTTTCAAATATGGTTTGTCATTATTTTAAGTGTATGTTAGGAAAAAAAGAGAGAAGAATTGAGTTTGTGTACCAATGATGTGGTAAGTACATTTTGTGTTTATGTTTTTAAATACCATATTTCCCGGGGTGTGGGGGTGGGGGGAGAGCTCTTTCACAGCATTTGGGGAGTCTGGCCCGGGGTAAAGTTGCAGGGAGGGCACAAATGTTGGGAAGGAGGAGTCAGGAGCATGCCACTTGTGACGCTCCTTGCACGGAGGCGTGCAATGCCACTGGACAGCAGAACTGGCCGCCATCTTAGCTCCTTCTGCCGGCCCCCGCTCACCTCTGGCAGCTCTCCATCTAAATAACTCTCCTGCCGCCCACTGGCCTCACTCATGTCAGGTTGAGTTTGAGGTTCCTCGGCTGTGGGAATTTAAAGATTTGCAGGAAGCGGCTGACATGAGCGAGCGACAGGTGAGAGGTGTTCAGACAGAGAGCTCTGGGTAAGGTGATAGGCCGGCAGAAGGCGATGAAGTGGCGGCTAGTTCTGCTGTTGGCTCCCGGCGCGCATCCACCCCCGGCTACATCTATCCCCGGATTCAATGCGGTGGCGCCCGGAGCATCGCGGCAACGGTGAATGAGTGAGTTACTGGCATTATCCCACGACCCCCTCCTTCTCAACACTAATGTCCTCCCCGCAACTTCACCCCTGGCACAGACACCCCACACGCTGTGAAAGGAACTCTCCCCCCAATTGGTCCCTTGAACAAGTGTTGTAATTCAATTAGATTACAACTGATTCAACTTTTCCCTGTACTCCCGTTTCTCCCACCATCTCTCCACCTGCGATCACCCTTCACACCCCATCCATTCAGTAATTCAGAATAAAGGAGACTTGGAAGCCTTGGGCAAACTGAATTGTCACTCTCTTTATTTTTATTTTTTATTTTTACGGAGAGAACAATCTGCGCATGCGCGGTTTAATTTATTTTTAAAAGCCGACTGGCTGCCTACCCTGAGTAATTACTCACGGCACGTGCCTGGTCTGATGTTATACGACACCATTGATGAAAAAACAAACGTAATCTCCCACCAGGTTGTAACTGGCCACCTACCTCCATGGTTGGTAGAAACTTCTGACCTCGTGTTCTGGAGGGAAATGGTGGCGTCCGCCAACTGCACATTCTTGGCAAGGACCGGCTTGGTCCTTGACCTGAACTTGATTCAGTGGACCGTTTGTAGGGGTGCTGCCGTTGGAGAGGGTTTTTGCTGACCGGCTGTGCTCTAATGAGACCAACTGTCTTTGCCTCATCATCTAGTTCTCTGACCTGTTTGGACAGGTCTTCCCTGAACAGCAAATTCGGTGGCTGCACGGTGCTCGTCTTGCACAGTGCTGCAAATGTAGGGTTGAGCATTGGCCGGATTGCTGTCTTCCTCAAACAATTAATTTGAATTGTGCATTGCACATGAGGGCAAGCGCATCCTGCTGAACTGGAGACAGAGCCTCATCATCCACCGACCTGGCAAAAGCTGTTATCCCTGAAGCCAGGAGCTTGGGGCTCTTCTGGAGCCTTAACTCTTGGGCTCTGATTCCTGCTGCCATGTGCCCCCAGATTGGGTGGTTCACAGCCAGGACATTAAGTGATGTGCAATTACCCGGTGTTTGGTATTTCTTGCAGGTTTCATCTATGGTGAGGTCCTGCAGTTGATGCGAGACCATGTAATTGATGGTCCTGGCCAGATCTTCATTGATTGGTTCGCCCGTTCCGGCAGGTATGGCAAATTTGGATGCCATGCTTGCACCCCTGACTCCTGGTCTCCATGCCTGGAAGTATGCTTATCAGCTATATTCCAATTTTGAAGTCAGAACAAAACTGACTCCGTGGGCTCACCTCCTCCAAGATGGAGCCCTCATGCAGCCCTGTTACAGGTGCTGCTGCCACGGGCTCAAGAGGAGATCCGTGGATAAACAGCTCATCTCCCTCGAGTATTTGTTGACGGAACAACCTCTCCATAAGGTGTTCCATTCTGGATAGCCACCCAAAAACAGCTTCAATTGTGGGAGGACCATCCTCCTGGCCCGACTCGTCAGAGTCAATGGGCCTGTTTGATTTTGTGGTGGCTTTCCGACCTACCGGAGTAGCCACGGTGCCTTCCACCTGCACCGAGTTGGAAGCCACTGGTCGTGCTGCCTGCGATTCGGAAGGCGAGAGGGACGGCCGCCAGCTACCCGCACTCCCGCAGTCTACCGTAGCTGGTTTTGCAGCGGACCGCCTCGACCCTCCTTGACCGTCTGCGCCCTCCCAGCCCATCAGTGCACCATGCGTCAGACATAATGACGCGCATGCGGACTGGCGGGCCTTCATCACGGAATCACTCACGTGACTCCGAAGTAAAACTGCAGATGCTGGTTTAAACCAAAGATAGACACCAAAATGCTGCAAACTTGTAAATTGAGTTGGACTGATATTTGGCTGCATAGTCATGAGTGTAGAAGGAGTAAAGAAGGACAAATCCTTGTGAGGCACCAGTGTTGAGGATCATCCTTGTTATATTCCGGACGGCCGAATGAAGAGCAAGTCTTACTGGTTGCCTGGATCACGAGAGAGAGATTTATTACCCAACATTCCCTGCTTATATTGAACACCAACTCATTACCATACACATGAATATGTATGAATACATTACACTGCTCACTTTATTTTAAGTATTAATTCTAACTACTCAGTTACAATTTTACTTCGGAGTCACGTGAGTGACTACGTGAAGACCCCGCCAGCACGCATGCGCGACATATCGTCGTACGCATGCGGAAGCGACGGTCGGGAGGAGCGGGGCTCCTCCAGCGTGAGTTTAAAAAGCTCACGCCAGGTAAGTCTCACCAAAGGAGTGAGTCGACCATTATGGAAGGGAGAAAATCTAAGAGAGCGGCGGCCAAATCAGCGGCTAAGGACAGCAGCCAACGGAGAACCGCCTCTCCAGAGCTACAGGTTCTACCTGCAGCTCCCGACTTTTCGGACTTTGAGACCGTTGGTACGCCACGGTCAGGGAAAACTACCCGGAAGTCGGCCGGGGCCGACTCAGCGGAGTCCGGTCCCGAGGGCACCCCGCTCGCTGGCAGCGACGGAGGTCGCCTTGACCGCATTGAGCGGATGATGGAGCAGCTGCTCCAACGTGACCTGCTAAAGCAGGGGCAGGATCACAGTGGGACCCCTAGTAGGCCCACGGCAAGTTCCCTTAGAGGACTGCCTAATGTATCCCCTTATCTACAGGGGAGCATTGAGGGTCAGAACTGGGCTGACCCAGAAGAAGGGGAGTTGGCTGAAGCGCCTGCAGCGTCAGGGGTGTGTGAAGATTATATGGATGTGGTGAGCAAACATGCCATGCCCAACCAGAAGGGCCTACCCATCCACCCCAAGCTGGCTGCCAGCATTGATTATATGGCCACTAACCAACTTCAGGAACAGGCCATCAATGCCACAGCAGACAAATATATGGCGCCAGAAAACTGCAAGTCATTAAATGTACCCGCGGTGAACAACCCGATATGGGGAAACATGAGCCCCTCGAGTAGAGGGCAGGAGATGAAACTTCAGAAGATCCTGAAGCTCCTAACCGCAGGGATTACTGCAGTAGCCAGAACAGCAGTGGGAGTGGATATGCCGGAAGAACTACAAGATGCTTTGGCCTTACTGTGCAACACACAGTATGAAATAAATAATTTCAGGAAAAGCATTATAAAGCCAGCGCTTAACCCCAAGTTCGCGGGGTTGTGTAAGCCTGGGAAGACGCAGCCTCCAAGCCTGCTATTCGGGGAAGATCTCCCCAAACAGGTTAAAGATCTTGACGAGGAGGCTAAGGCTTTGGGCCTTATTAAAGTACCTGGGTACACTAAGCCTCATCACCCACACAGAACGCACCCCTACGCACCCACCGGGCAGAGTTACCCTAACAGGTCTGCCGGTGGTGAAAGCTCGAAGGCCGGCATACCTGCTCAGCGGTCTTTTTTAGGCCAAGGCCCAGGCCGGCCTTCTTGGAAGATGCGCCACTCCCAGAACACCTACAACCAGCCGAGGAAGCAAGGCCAGAAACCACCACACCGGCAGTAACCATGGAGGTAGGTGGGTCTGGGATCCCCAGGAACACTACTGGCCCAAATTCACTTTGCATAGGGGGCAGGTTGCACATGTTCCTCGAGAATTGGCTCACTTTTACCTCTGATCCTTATATACTCAGGAGTATTCAGGGCTACAAAATTGAATTTATTCACGAACTCCCTACCCCGGTACAGCATGCACCTAGTCGGAAATTCGTCCTTTCTCATAGAGATAAGGCAGCAGGGCATGCTGAACTACAGAGGTTGATAGAAAAAGGGGTAATTGAGAAGGCCATTAAAGAACCTCAGGAGTTTGTGTCTAATATATTCACTAAAAACAAAAAAGATGGCGGTTGCCGCATCATCATAGATTTGACCGACCTGAATACTTCTGTCCAGTATATTCATTTTAAAATGGACACCTTCGACACTGCTATACAGCTTATAGCCAATGGGTACTACATGGCATGTGTTGACCTCAAAGATGCATACTATTCAGTACCCATACACAAGGATCATAGGAAATACTTAAAATTTATCTGGATGGGACAATTATGGCAATATAAAGCTTTGCCTAATGCGTTATCGTCAGCACCCAGATTGTTTACCAAGATATTGAAACCAGCTTTGGCCTATTTAAGGAAACAGAATCATACTGTTATGGCCTATCTTGATGACATCCTCATAGTGGGGGAGAATTTGGAAATGGCTACCTTGGCAGTCACAGCCACGAAACATCTTTTTCAGAAACTGGGGTTTACGATACATCCAGATAAATCAATATTGGAACCCTCTACCACCATGAAATATTTGGGGTTCATTATTGACTCAGTGCAAATGTCTGTCACGTTACCACCAAGCAAGGTGGAAGACCTGATAGAGGCTTGCAGGAGCCTCATTGGCATTAAGGTCCCATCCATTCGGCAGGTGGCCAGGGTGATTGGGAAGATAGTAGCTGCATTTCCTGCAGCACAATATGGGCCCTTACATTACCAAAACTTACAAAGAGCCAAAATTACAGCGCTCAAAAATCATGCTGGCCATTTTGATAGGCCCATGAAAATTCCAGAAAAGGCAAAAGCCGAATTATATTGGTGGATGGGTAATGCCCAAAATTGTTCCAAACCCATTACTATCACCAATCCCTCGATCACCTTACAAACGGATGCCAGTGCCAAAGGGTGGGGAGCTACTAACACTACCTCTAGCTGTGGAGGTAGATGGAGTGCACCAGAGTTAACCCTATTTAAAAACTTAGGGATTAACTATTCAGAAATTCTGGCAGCATTTCACGGCCTTAAGGCATACTGCACTAACATGCACAAAGTTCATGTTAGAATACAGATTGACAACACCACGGTGGTAGCCTATATTAACCACATGGGCGGTGTAAAGTCGATATCGTGTGATGAATTGGCCAACAATATCTGGCACTGGTGTCTGCAAAGAGAAATTTGGATCTCCGCAACTTACCTTCCAGGTAAACTAAACACAGTGGCAGACACCAGGTCACGGAAATTCAACGACAACATAGAATGGATGTTGGATCGGAATGTGTTCGCAGATATTGTAGAACGTTATGGGACACCAGATATCGACCTTTTCGCGTCCAGGCTAAATCACCAACTACCAACGTATGTTGCTTGGGAGCCAGACCCGGGGGCAGTAGCGATGGATGCTTTCTCGCTACACTGGGGGGATTTATTTTGCTACGCTTTCCCCCCTTTCTGCCTCATCAGTCGGGTCTTGCAAAAAATCAAGCAAGACTCCGCATCGGGTATCTTGGTAGTGCCCGACTGGCCTACTCGACCATGGTTCCCTCTGGTACAGAAGATGGCCACAGAACCCTGTATCAGGGTGAATAAAAGACCTAGCCTGCTTGTTCATCCTGTTACAGGAGAATGTCATCCATGTCATGACCGCATGGATTTGTTAATTTGCAGATTTTAAAACGGCCACTTCATGGATTCGGACTCTCCAACAGGACCATTGATACCATCACGGCAGCCTGCAGAGAGTCCACAAGGAAGCAGTACCTGACCTACATCAGGAAATGGGAAGGATTCTGCGTTACTACCAAAACAACATACGAAACCGCCACCATCACGGAAGTGCTGGAGTTTCTGGCTACCCTTTATTACGATGAGGGTCTAAGCTACAGCGCCATTAACTGTGCCAGGAGTGCCCTATCGTCTTACTTGGGCAAGGGGAGTGACCAATTGGGAATTGGGTCACATCCCCTAGTATCCAAATTTATGAGGGGAATATTTAATTCCAATCCCCCCAGGCCCAGATATAGCCATACCTGGGACATCAGCACGGTATTGACGATGCTGAGAGGATGGACACCGAACACGGGACTCCCTTTGGCCAAATTAACCTACAAAATGGTCATGATAATGGCACTGATCACGGCGCAAAGGGTCCAGTCCCTGCACAAACTCAGTCTGGATGCCATGGCAATTACCAGTGGGAAAATCACATTCCAGGTGCAGGGACTATTGAAGCAAGATCGACCCGGAGTGTCTGGACATACTTTGGAGTTCCTGGCTTACCCAGCGGACACCCGTCTTTGTATCATTACATTGATTCTGCGATACATTTCAGTCACTAAAGATCTAAGGGGCACGGAAACAGCTTTGCTTGTCAGTCACAAGAAGCCTCATCACAGGGTCACGGTGCAAACCATTTCCAGATGGTTAAGGGTGGTACTGGATGCGGCGGGGGTGGATACTAATGTGTATAAATCTCACTCCACCAGGGCAGCATCCACCTCGGCGGCTAGAAGGATGGAGGTACCACTGGATCACATCCTGGCCACAGCGGGTTGGAACAATGAGAAAACCTTCCACCGCTTTTACAACAAACCCGTGACCTCCCCTGACAATTATGCAGGGAGGATTTTAAGTGCTGCCAGATAAATAACCCTTATGGGACACAATATTGTGTTTGGTATGAATAAATACCTGTTTTGTTTTTCAGCCAGTGTCTTGTCTGAATCACGTCCATCCTCTTATCCCAGCTTTAGCGGTGTGTGAGCATGGAGCTTCCAGGGCATGAAATCACAGAGCTTTGAAATCTTCACGTAGTCACTCACGTGACTCCGAAGTAAAATAGTAAGATTAAACGAGAACTTACCAGTTTGAAGTTTGATCTTTATTTTATGAGGTGTTACGATGAGGGATTACGTGCCCTCCGCTCCCGACCCTCTATTATAAAGATCACCTGGTATGAAAGTTCTCTTTTTTCTCTTACTATGTCAGTCATTGTGACTGTTTGTTCTGTGATTTCACACCACTGCTTTGAAGAATGTCACGCATGCGTGCTGGTGGGGTCTTCACGTAATCCCTCATCGTAACACCTCATAAAATAAAGATCAAACTTCAAACCGGTAAGTTCTCGTTTAATCTTACTATTTTGTTGTTGTGATACTTGATTTAAACCAGTATTTGTGAAATCTAAATGATAACTTAATTTATTTATTTTACATATCTACACATTTTTGTTTTACTTGTGCAGTGAGTTATTCAACTTACAAACCTGACTACTGGTTTACGGATCCCACCTGATCGTCCAACAGTAACAGATGTTACAGGTTTAGGTGTTGAGTCAACTGTAGGCTTGTTTGGCTCTGTTATAGTTCCCTGACTTTGACCAGAGGAATCTGTTTCTTTGTCTGACTTAACTGAACTTTGTGTTTCAATCACAGTGGTCTCTTCCAACTCACTTTCAGATAAAAGCTCAGGGATTAGGACTTCATGCTCAGTTTTTGGTTCATCTTTGGCTGGAATCATTTGATCAACATGAACAATTTTGATCCTATCTCCAACTTCAAGTAAGTATCTTTTTGTTCCACACACTTGCACTATTTTCCCAACATCCCATTTGTCTCGACTGGGCTTGTTGGGAGGACTGAGAACACGAACCTGCTCATCCGATTCAGATTCAGATTCAATTTTAATTGTCATTGTCAGTGTACAGTACAGAGACAACGAAATGCATTTAGCATCTCCCCGCAAGAGCGACACAGCAAATGATTTGAATAAATAATAATAAGTGTCCGGGGGGGGGTGATTGGCAGTCACCGAGGTACGTTGTTGAGTAGCGTGACAGCCGCCGGAAAGAAGCTGTTCCTGGACCTGCTGGTTCGGCAACGGAGAGACCTGTAGCGCCTCCCGGATGGTAGGAGGGTAAACAGTCCATGGTTGGGGTGAGAGAGGTCCTTGGCGATGCTGAGCACCCTCCGCAGACAACGCTTGCTTTGGACAGACTCAATGGAGGGGAGCGAGGAGCCGGTGATGCGTTGGGCAATTTTCACCACCCTCTGCAATGCCTTCCGGTCGGAGACAGAGCAGTTGCCATACCAAACTGTGATGCAGTTGGTAAGGATGCTCTCGATGGTGCAGCGGTAGAAGTTCACCAGGATCTGAGGAGACAGATGGACCTTCTTCAGTCTCCTCAGGAAGAAGAGACGCTGGTGAGCCTTCTTGATCAGAGTTGAGGTATTGTGGGTCCAAGAGAGGTCGTCGGAGAGGTTGACTCCCAGGAACCTGAAGCTAGAAACACGTTCCACCTCCGTACCGTTAATGTGGATGGGGGTGTGCGTGCCGCCCCTGGACTTCCTGAAGTCTACAATGAGCTCCTTGGTCTTCTTGGAGTTAAGGGCCAGGTTGTTGTCAGCGCACCATGCTGCTAAGTGCTGGACCTCCTCCCTGTAGGGCGACTCATCGTTGTTGCTGATGAGGCCAATCACCGTTGTATCATCTGCATACTTGATGATGGTGTTAGTACCATGTACAGGTGTGCAGTCATAGGTGAAGAGGGAGTAGAGGAGGGGGCTCAGCACACAGCCCTGTGGAACGCCGGTGTTCAGGGTGAGGGTTGAAGAGGTGTGCTTGTCCAACCTAACAGACTGGGGTCTGTTGGTTAGAAAGTCCAGTATCCAGTTGCAGAGGGAAGGAGCGATGCACAGGTTACCGAGTTTGGTGATCAATTTTGATGGTATAATGGTGTTGAATGCTGAGCTGTAATCGATGAACAGCATTCTTACGTAAGTGCCTCTGTTGTCGAGGTGGGAGAGGGCCGAGTGAAGTGCCGTTGAGATGGCATCCTCCGTACTCCTGTTCTTGCGGTAGGCAAACTGATAGGGATCCAGTGTGGGGGGTAGGCAGCTTTTGAAGTGTGCCAGGACCAGCCTCTCGAAGCACTTGGTGATGATGGGGGTAAGTGCAACTGGGCGGAAGTCGTTGAGGCTTGCCGCAGTGGAGTGTTTTGGCACTGGCACGATGGAGGTGGTTTTAAGGCACGTGGGGACAACTGCCTGGGCAGTTGCCTGGGCAGCCACAACTCGTCTGGCTTGAAGTACCTCTCCTTTTTTGTGGGAGTCAAAATAGCATTTTTGACAACTGTTTTTGCTCAGCTCTCAAGGTAAAATTGGGTTAAACTAGACTTAGGCGTATTCTTAACCTTCTCTTAATCAACAGTTCTGCAGGTGAGTAACCCCTTGTTGTGCGTTGTGTGGTTTTGTACTTCAGCAAGAAACTTGCCAAATGATGTTTCATGCTGAGCTTTGAACTACCCTGCAAAACCTGTTTCTTGAGAGCATCTTTGGCAACTCTAACAGACCTTTCCGCCGCCCCGTTGGAGGCTGGATGGTATGGGGGAACAAGTGTGTGTTTTACACCATTCCGCAGCATGAACTCTTTGAACTGTTCTGAATGAAACTGAGACGTGTTATCGGAAACAAGTTCTTCCGGTAAACCATGGCATGCAAAAATTGATCCCAACTCATCTATGGTACACTCAGTGTAACGGCAGATTTTCATATCTTTCAGGTAATTAGCACCCTAGCCGCTATTTGGATGAGAATGGTAGAAGGGGGTGTCTTCTAAACGCATGCACGCTCACTCACAGAGACCTTCAGAGCTTCTTCTCAGATATGACTTCAAAACAGTCTTTTGATGAATAAATGCTTTATTGTTGATAGAAAACAGTGAGATACATCCAAATTTCTTCCGACTCATTACTGCAATCTTCTTCGAACTCCAGCTTATTACTTTAGACATTAGAAAACTCTTCGTATCTCTGTAACACTGGCATGATCTGGCATGTGGCCTGCATGACCCAGTATGGTAGAAGGGTTAACCTTCCCCATCGTCTCTCCAAACAAATCTAAAAACTAAACTTCTGCGCAAGCATATAAGCTCCAAACACGCCCAAAAACACGTCATAAATCCCACCCACAATATAACGGGCAGTCTAAAATTTAAAGGCACATACCATCATCAATGACATGAAAAAACAGGCCAAATGGCCACAACATACTGGGCCCTAATTGTTCCGAGTATATAATGAGGCAATTACAAATAAACATTAGAAAAGTGGCCATAAAGGCATAACACATATCAAAAGCAAAAGGTCAGGCAATAAAACCCTGTGGCTCCTCGTCGGGAAATCGAACCCCAGTCTACCGTGTGACAAGCGGGGATACTAAACCTCAATACTAACGAGGAAAAAATAGCATGCATTATATATCTGCAATCCGAATACTTCATCGACTCCATCCTCACTTTCGCCTTCCAGAAGCAAGCACAACTTGGTTATTAATCTTATTACAACAGTGGTTTTAGTTCAAAGCCGTATCGTGCATACCAAACCTTAAAATCAGGCATGATACCCAGTATATAGTCCAAAAGATAATAGTCCAAAGCTTTGACAGCATGAAACGTCTTCCTCCATGTCCGATCAACTCATTGATATGTTGTAACAGCAATGGTGATGTATGAAAATCCTTCAAAAGAATAACAGGATCTTTAAAAATAAAGTTCACCGTTAGGTTTGATTTAGTGTCCAAGTCATTAGCAGAGATTCCAAATCCCAGCTCAAGCTTTGGCCATTCTCTGTCTGGCTTGCAAAGAGATTTTAGTTCATTGATCCATTTCTTCTCGCTTAAGAAGCGGTTCACTGTCAGTTCTCTGGAAACTTCCTTCGCAGAATTTTCTTCTGTGGTAACATATTTCAGTTGTACCACATGAGTAACTACCACTGCTCTTTCCATTGGCAAGAGAAGCAATGGAAATCTCTGTCCAAATCCAACTCTCTGGTTTATTTGGCTCTGTCATCTAGTGGAATGCATTCAGAATTGTCGCTGTTCCACTTAGACAGTGTGAATCCTCACTTATTGCAAAGAGAAGTCAGATGTTCTACTGGTAGAATTGCTTCCTGCTCAGTAGACCTGGATTTTAAGCAATCATCCTTGTAGAAATTTTCTTTAAAGAGATTCTTAATTCATGAAATGTACTCTTCTCGCCAGGCTTGCGTTTCAAAGTCTGGGTGCGTTGCTCTGTCATACAACGATTATTCGGCAGATTAACACTTTCTTGTTTGAAAGGTAAGTCCACACAACAGTGTCCGTCAGTTTTCATTGAGTACAGTGGCTTGCAAAAGTATTCATACCCCTTGAACTTTTCCACATTTTGTCACGTTACAACCACAAACGTAAATGTATCACTTGACACATGACATCACTTAACCAAAATGACACATGGTTTTCAAATATTTTTACAAATAAAAAACTAAAAAGTGTGGCGTGCAAAAGTATTCAGCCCCCTTTACTCTGATACCCCTAAATAAAATCCAGTGCAACTAATTGCCTTCAGAAGTCACCTAATTAGTAAATAGAGTCCACTTGTGTGTAAATTAATCTCAGTATAAATACAGCTCTTCTATGAAGGCCTCAGAGGTTTGTTAGTGAACATTAGTGAACAAACAGGATCATGAAGACCAAGGAACACACAAGACAGGTCAGGGATAAAGTTGTGGAGAAGTTTAAAGCAGGGTTAGGTTATAAAAAAATATACCAAGCTTTGAACATCTCACGGAGCATTATTCAAGCCATCATCCGAAAATGGAAAGAGTATGGCACAACTGCAAGCCTACCAAGACATGGCCGTCCACCTAAACTGACAGGCCAGGCAAGAAGAGCATTGATCAGAGAAGCAGCCAAGAGGCCCATGGTAACTCTGGACGAGATGCATAGATCCACAGCTCAGGTGGGAGAATCAGTCCACAGGACAACTATTAGTCGTGCACTCCACAAATCGGGCCTTTATGGAAGAGTGGCACGAAGAAAGCCATTGTTGAAACAAAGCCATAAGAAATCCTGTTTGCATTTTGCCACAAGCCATGTGGGGGACACAGCAAACATGTGGAGGAAGGTGTTCTGGTCTGATGAGACTAAAATTGAAGTTTTTGGCCTAAATGCAAAACGCTATGTGTGGCGGAAAACTAACACTGCACATCACCCTGAACACACCATCCCCACTGTGAAACATGGTGGTGGCAGCATCATGCTGTGGGAATGCTTTACTTCAGCAGGGACAGGGAAGCTAGTCAGAGTTGATGGTAAGATGGATGGAGACAAATACAGGGCAATCTTGGAAGAAAACCTGTTAGAGTCTGCAAAAGACGAGGCGGAGATTCACCTTCCAGCAGGACAATGACCCTAAACATACAGCCAGAGCTACAAAGGAATGGTTTATATCAAAGCATAATAATGTGTTACAATGGCCCAGTCAAAGTCCAGACCTAAATCCATTTGAGAATCTCTGGCAAGACATGAAAATTGCTGTTCACAGACGCTCTCCATTCAATCTGACTGAGCTTGAGCTATTTTGCAAAGAAGAATGGGCAAAAATGTCAGTCTCTAGATGTGCATAGCTGGTAGTGACATACCCCAAAAGACTTGCAGCTGTAATTGCAGCGAAAGGTGGTTCTACAAAGTATTGACTCAGGGGGACTGAATACTTTTGCACGCCACACTTTTCGTTTTTTTATTTGTAATAAAATTTGGAAACCATGTATCATTTTCCTTCCACTTCACAATTATGCACCACTTTGTGTTGGTCTATCACATAAAATCCCAATAAAATACATTTACGTTTGTGGTTGTAACATGACAAAATGTGGAAAAGTTCAAGAGGTATGAAAATTTTTGCAAGCCACTGTAGTTCATAATATCCATGAACTTCAACTCTTCATTAGACATCTCTTCAGATTCCTTGCGGGTAATTTCATTAGAGTCATGATTGTATGACTTCATCACTGGCTTTTCTAATTCATCAGTAGACATTCGATTAACAGCAATGACAGGATAGTTCTTCTGATTTCCAATTTTGTGGTTCCTTTTCAAGGAGCCATAGATAACCCATTCAAGTCGGGTTTTCGTAGTATACGGTCCTTCACCTTGGCTCCTAACTGTTAGGTGCTCCCCCCCGGTGAATGATATGTACTTACATTTTCTATTTCTCTCCTGAGAACAGGCCCCGTGGCTGGGAGTCAGGAATCAAAAGGTTAAGGGCTCCTGTAGCCGCGTCAAGTGACGGGTGGCTCATCGGAAGCTTAAATGCCAGGAGTCTCCCAGAACTCTCTCTCTTCTTCGTCAACCCTGACCAGTGAATAGGCTGCTGGTGTGAGCTGCAGGAGGCCTGGCCACAAGGCATAGAACTTTGTGTATTGTTACCTATATTTGTCATTTAATATTGAATTGTCAAAAACACGTCATAAAACTCATCCACAATTTCACGGGCAGTCTAAAATTTAAAGGCACATGCCATCATCATTGACATGCAAAACAGGCCAAATGGCCACTACACTCAGTAGTAGTGCATGACCCCATATGCTTAAGCTCAATCTATTTGGAATGACTATCCACTAGTACCAGAAAATGATCATTACCCTTTTCACAAAAATCTACATGAACTCTCTGAAAAGGTCTACTTGGCCATGACCAAGGTTGCAGTGGTGTTTTTGGTGGTTTACTCCAGCAATTTTGGCAGACGCTACATTTGCTCACCAGTGATTCAATGTCACTGTCAATACTAGGCCAATACACAAATAATCTGGTAATTGACTTCATGCTTACTATGCCAGGATGATCGGCATGAAGGTCATTCATAATTTTGTTTCTCAAAGACTCTGGTACAACCACTCTGTAACCCCACTTAATGCATCCCTGCTCACATGATAACTCATGGCGTTGATTATGGAAAGGCTTCAGCTCTGTGTTCAAAACTGAGTACAATCCACTTTCGATTTCAGTCCAACTGTTCAATGTCTGTTCATAGACCCTCTTCAGCACATTGTCTTTCTCTGTTTCTGCTGCAATTTCTGTTGCAGTCGCTGGAAAACCTTTGTCTACAACTTGCAGTGTGTAGATTGAGTTCTCACATCCCACGTCAGAGTTCTCATGGGGCAACCAGGACAACGCATCTGCAACTGCATTACACTTGGAGCTTCTGTACTCAACCTTGTAGTCACACTGGGACAGCAGAATTGCCCGGCGCTGCATTCTTGATGCCGCCATGGAAGGTATAGCTGACTTGGGACCAAGTATCACTAGTAGTGGCGTGTGATCAGTCACTAGGGTGAATAGTCTGCCGAGAAGAAACTGATGGAATTTCTTGATTCCAAACACGATGCTGAATGCTTCCTTTTCTATCTGTGCATAATTGCGTTCACTCGGTGATAACCTGCGGGATGCAAAATCAATAGGCTTTTCCTGTCCGTCATTCATTACGTGGGAGATCAGTGCACCTACACCATAACCTGAAGCATCACAAGCAAGTTTCATCTCGCGTGTCGTATCGTAGTGAACAAGGAGTTTGTCACTTGTCAAGTTTTCCTAGCAGATGTCACATACACGTTGCTGTTCCTTTCCCCACGTACATTTCACATCTTTTTGTAGCAGATGATGTGGTGGCTTTAGCACAGTTGCTAAATCTGGAAGGAATCGTGCATAGAACGGCACCATCCCAAGGAATGATCGTGGCTCTGACACATTGTTGGGTTTTGGAACATTCACTATTGCTTCCACATTCGCCTTCACAGGGCGAAGTCCATTGGCATCTACTTTAAATGCAAGGTAGACCACCTCTGACTGTGCAAATGCACATTTACTTTGTCGCAGTTTGACATTGTGGCAGTTCAGTCGTGTGAGAACTTGCTCAAGGATTTCCGGATGTTCTACCATGCCCTCTGTGAATATCAGTAGGTCATGCTGGTTGCACACACAGTGCGGAATGCCTTGTAACATTTTGTCCATGACAGACTGGAACATTTTCGGGGAGGAATTCACACCATAGGGCAGCTTTGTATATGAATTCAAGTCCTTATGTGTGTTGATAGTCAACTACTGCTGACTCCTTGTCGACATTGAGTCGGGCGTAATCGTGAGACAAATCCAGTTTAGTGAAGACTCTTGATCCGCTAAGTTCTGCGTACAGATCTTGCGAGGTTGGTAACGGATATTGTTCGTAATCAATGGCTTGGTTGACTGTGACTTTGTAGTCACCGCAAGGTCAGACAGTTTTGTCGGCCTTGGGTACTACCACAATTGGCGTTGCCCAGTTACTCTTGTCTATCTTAACGAGTACTCCATTCCGCTCCAACCTGTTGAGTTCTTCCTCCACTTGTTGCTTTAGTGCATATAGGTTGAAGAGGCTTTGGGTTGAAGTGCTCCTCCAACTTCTTCATAATGTCATTGAATGGCTCATCTTTTGCCTTTATGGGCGCAAGGAGATTCACGAGTGTGCCGTACACTTCAGGACCAATCTTCGTGAGCAGAATCGCTTTAATTCGTTTGCAAACGGCTTTATTTGTTTTAGTAACTACCTCTCCTTCATCTCTAATCTCCATTATGTTGCTTGCTGTGATAAACATGTTTGCTCTCTCCATATAGGAGCTGAATGCTCTACTCCTGTCAAAAGTGCCAAGGTTTCCGATGTAGCCCGTGGACGCCACCATCGTGTCATTCTTTTTTTTAAGACCGTTCAATACCCCAATTTCCTGTCTGCTCTGGTGTAGCAATTCACCTAAGACTTAGCTGTACAAAGGTTATACCAGCTTGAGGAACTCGACAAAATAAACCTCATTTAAAATCCTATACAATCCCAAGGACGCCATCTTGCCACATAGACACAACATAGAGAGAGCCTGACAAACGCTCGACATTTGTACAGCTGGTGTTTAAACTACAGTCCTATGCATCTATAGAAGGATCTGCGGCCTATCGTGTCCAGTTCGCAAACAACTGCGACACAGCTCTGTATTTGTTGTTTAAAATGTTAAATAATACTACATGTTGAGGGGGGACTTGATTGAGGTCTTTAAAATGATGAAAGGAATAGACAGAGTTGACGTGGATAAGCTTTTCCCATTGAGTGTAGGGAAGATTCAAACAAGAGGGCATGACATGAGAATTAAGGGACAGAAGTTTAGGGGTAACATGAGGGGGAACTTCTTTACTCAGGGAGTGGTGGCTGTGTGGAATGATCTTCCAGCAGAAGTGGTGGAGGCAGGATCGATTTTAACATTTAAAAGTAAAGTGGATAGGTATATGGACGGGAAGGGAATGGAGGGGTATCGTCTGAGTGCAGGTAGTTGGGACTAGGGGAAAATAAATGGTCGGCATGGACTGGAAGGGCCGAGAAGGCCTGTTTCCATGCTGTAATTGTTATATGGTTATATGATTATATGGTGGTAGCTGAACTGCAGTGGGTCATGGATGGTAGCAACTAACCTAGGGGCTAAACCCCTCCCTTCACCACCTCCAGTTTAAATTCCAGTTGGAATATTTTAGATGACCAAGTAGCCAACCAAGAACCACGAACCTCTCAATGCACTTCATGCTGGTGGATGTCAAGGCCACTGGACGGTCATTAAGGCATGAGATCTGGCTTTTCTTTGGCACCAGGATGATAGTGGTCTTCTTGAACCAGGTGGGAACCTCAGAATGGAGTGGGGAAAGATTAAAGATGTCTGTGAACACTCTCACCTGTTGATCCACACAGTCGCTAAGGACTCCGGCCGGACCAGTTACTTTCCTTGGGTTCACCGTCAGGAAGGCCAGTCTAACGTCTGCAACAGTGACCTTGGGAAAAGACACACTGGAGTCTGATGAATCGGGTGTCAATGCCCTGTTGCCCTCCTGCTCACAGATGAGCTTAGAAAGCATTAAATTCACCAGGTTGGGCTGCACTAACACCAGTGATGTTGCTTGGCTGCCAGTTATCAGATTCAGACCTTGCCAGAGTCTGTGTGTGTCCAAGTGCCACAGTCTTAGGGGAGGCCATTTAAGAGTGAGGTGGGAAAAAACATTTTCACCCAGAGAGTTGTGAATTTGTGGAATTCCCTGCCGCAGAGGGCAGTGGAGGCCAAGTCACTGGATAGATTTAAGAGAGAGTTAGATAGAGCTCCAGGGGCTGGTGGAATCAAGAGATATGGGGAGAAGGCAGGCACGGGTTATTGATTGGGGACGATCAGCCATGATCACAATGAATGGTGGTGCTGGCTCGAAGTGCCGAATGGCCTCCTCCTGCACTATGTTTCTATGTTTCTAAGTGATTATACTCGATTATATCCCGGTATTTTCTCTAGTCATTCCCGATAGTTTTGCAAAATACTCGGATTTGTTTGACTCATAGAGAAGGAAGAAAAATCTTACCCGTCAATCCATGCTACAAATCTTTAGTGCCAAATCAATGCTACAGTTTTTAGATCTGTTCATAGTTTCGCCCCGGGTGATGTCTGCTAGTTTCCCCAGTGTTTTCATGCTACAAATAGTATTGGCTCATTCATCCACTTTTCCAATGGGAATTGTTCCCCAGTCATTGATGATTAGTTTAGTTTAGAAATACATCGCGGAAACCGGCCCTTCCACCCATGTGCCACACCGACCAGTGATCCCTGCACATTAACACTATCCTACACACTGGGGACAATTTAATATTTATTCCAAGCCAAACCTGCAAACCTGTACATCTTCGGAGTATGGGATGAAACTGATCTCAGAGAAATTCAACACAGGGAGAATGTATAAACTCGGTACAGACAACATTTGTAGTCAGGATCGAACCGGTGTCTGTGGCGCTGAAAGGCAGTAGTTCTACTTCGGCGTCACCATGCCATGATGTGGCTGCGGCAAAACACTAGAAGTAATTTTTAAAAGAAAGAACCTTAATGCACTCAAAACAATGCAAGTAAATACTCTTCACTTGTCAATATTTAGTTAACAAGTAAATAGAATTAGTTAAACAATCAAAGCAATCAAAGAATGTTGTGCACAATGCTATTTATTTGCAAATGTTCAACTAGATTAAAGAGTACAGTATCTGCCACATTTATAAGAATATTTTGACCATACAGAATCATAATATGTCCATCTTTTGAAGCATAGTTTGCTTATTCCTATTACTATAGTTCAACTAATTATTTGTTTCACAATCTCCATGAACCAAATCTCTGATTCATCAATAATTATCAAGTTACTGTAAGTATGGCAAGGACTTCATCCAAGTCTGATAGTAGGACAGAGAAGTGTACCAATATTTTTCATAGCTGTGCCAATTGGCCCGCAGACTGTATCAGTCATTTTCAAATGTTCATACTCGATTACTCCCAGTCAATTACCTTCATCACCCTGGCAATTAATACTTGAATGTGAGCACAGGTATGAATTATTGTCTTTACATCTCTGCGCACAGTATGGCCTAATGTTCTTAAGTTGATTAAGGATATTTGAATATGCAATCAATAATGATAATCAAGCAATCAAATACTCCAGAGCTTCTGTGACATTCAATCACAAATTCTGCAATCCTATTTATTGTTTCCAATACAATGGATGATTGAATGAATTCATTTAAATGTAAAATGCCTACTTCCAAACAATATGTACCCTGCAGTTCTTTAGTTTTTAGTTTTGAGTCCATGCCAACCAGCGATCCCCGCACAGTAACACTATCCT
Organism: Raja brachyura; assembly: GCA_963514005.1. The sequence continues at coordinate 4,590,504 of OY740809.1, read as the reverse complement.
GCACGCACTAGGGATAATTTACAATTTTACCTAAGCTACTAATCTGTACGTCTTTGGAGTGTGTAAGGTAACAAAGATATCATTGAGACAACCCACGCTGGTCACGGGGAGAACGTACAAACTCCGTACATACAGCACCCGTAGTCAGGATCGAACCCGGTTCTTGGGCGCTGGAAGGCAGCAACTCTACTGTTGTGCCACCGTGCACCCTCATTTCTCATGGAAGTTGGTGGAAGGAAACAAAGCAGACAATGGAGGATGCACATTATACCATGCACCTAGATCTTACTTTGGAGTCACGTGAGTGACAATGTTAAGAAGTCCGCCAGCCTGCATGCACGTCAATTACGTCTAACGCATTGCGCAATGACTGGCTGGCAGGCGCGTTGCTCCTTCAGCGGTAACTTTAAAAACCCTACATGTAAGTGATAAAACTTATTCTGAAGTCGTTTTTTGTTCGGTAATTCTTGATTGCAAAAGCTTAAAGTGCGAACTATTATGGAAAAATCCAGTGTAAAGTCTAGACGGGCCGCAGGGAAACCAGCTACGGAAGAACGTGGGAGTGCGGGTAGCGGGCGGCCATTGATTTTGCCTTCTGAGTCGCTGGCGGTGCGGCCAGTGGCTTCAGACTTGGTGCCTGTCGAAATCACCTTGGCAAACCCGCTAGGAGGGAAAGCCAAAAGAAAGTCTGTAAGGTCTGTTGACTGGGATGGGTCAGGCCAGGACGGTTCCCCTCCTACAATGGTCTTTGGACGTTTATCTCGGATGGAGCACCTGATGGGAAAGATGCTCCATCATGATATGCTCCAGGGAACGGCGGCCCACGGCGGCCCCTGGTTCAGGGCTGTACAATGTCGCCCTCTCTGAGGAGGGGAGTACTCGGGGTCAGTTCTGGACTGACTCGGAGTTCGGAGGTATGGCCGGAGAGCATACCATGATGCACGGGGTGTGTGAAGCAGATTTGCCTGCTATGGCATAGGAGTTTGCAATACCGTCGCAAACAGGGGAGCAGCTGGATGAGGAATTGGCTATGAGCATCAATTACCTTGCATCACACCAGCTCCAAGAACAGGTAATGGCAGAAACTTCTGTGAAGTACCACACACCTGCTAATTGTGCTTTGCTAAATGTGCCGGCTGTTAACAGGTCCATCTGGGGTTATATCGGAGGGGGCATCAGAGCCCAGTAGGTGAAGCTCCAGAGAGTACTAAAGTCGCCGGCTTCAGGCATCACGGCCTTTGGATGGGGGTATTGGAGGCATCACAGGTCTGTGGATGGGGGTCCCCTGTCTGATGTGCAACAGGATGCCCAGGCATTAATGTGGAATGCCCATTTTGAAATTAACTGTCTATGTTAAAATGCCATCCGACCTGCCCTGAACCCCAAGTTTGCGGGACTGTGCAGGACCAGCAACATACAACCGCCAAATCTTTTGTACGGAGAAGATCTGCCTAAGCAGGTCAAGGATCTGGATGAAGGAGTGAAAGCTGTCGGGCTAATGAAGGTCCCATCGACAAGCAATGCTTCATAATTTTGGCGGCAGCACCCCTACGCTCACTTCAACAGCAAAAGGTTCGCTGAAGCTGGTGGCAGCTCGAAGGCCGAACACGCTAGGCAGAGGTCTTTTTTAGGCCAAGGCCCAAGCCGGTCCTCGTCAAAGATGCGCAGTTGGCGCACTCCATCAGTCCTACCCCCCAAACCTTGGGGGCAGAAATAAAAAGCATTCATCCACTGGCAACCATGGAGGTAGGTGGGTCTGTTTCTTTCTGGAACATAGAGTGTGTGGATCAGTAACAAGTTGATGGGAAATTGCACTTGTTTTAGAATGAATGGTGTTGGATAACATCAAATCCATTTATACTGCACAGTATACAAGGGTTCCAAATCGAATTATTCCCAATTCATTTCCACCCACACAGCATACACCAAACCGGACATTTGTTCATTCACAACAGGCTGAAATTCAAGTATTACACACAAAAGGGGTAATTGAGAAGTTGTGTCATGAACCTCACCAATTTGTTTCTAATATATTTACAAGGCAAATGAAGGATGGAGGATACTCCTTAGTGCAGTATAAACATTTCAAAATGGAAAACTTTGTTACTGCCAAACAACTGGTTTCCAAAGGCATGCATGGATGTCAAAGATGCATACTATTCGGTACCCATTCACATGGATCATCAGAGATATTTGAAGTTTAGCTGGATGGGGCAACTATGGCAGTTTATAGCATTGCCTAATGGGTTACCTTCAGCCCCCAGATTATTTACAAAATTATTGAAACCAATACTGGGGCTACTCCGGTCTCAAAATCAGATTGTGATGGCATACTTGAAATTAGCTAATTTAGCTGTTTCAGCCACTAAACTTGTTTGAGAGATTGAGGTTTCTCATCCATCCAGTTAAATCCAAGTTGATACCATCTAGAGTTATTGATTATTTGGGATTTACCATTAACTCTATTCACATGTCTGTGACTCTGCCTTGAGGCAAGAGATTAAAATTAATAGAAGCCTGTAACAACCTTATTGTTACGGAGCAACCTTCTATTCAACATGTTGCCAGTATAATTGGAAAATTAGTGGCTGCCTTTCCAACTGCACTGTTTGGGCCTTTGCGTTATCAAAATTTACAATGTGCAAAGGAGCAGGCGCTCAAATGCCATGCAGATCACTTCAGCAGACCTATGCGATTGCCAGCTGAAGCCATTTCTGAGTTACAATGGTGGATGACTAATATTCACCATTGCTCCAGTCAAATTTTGGTTGACAAAGTGTTGGCATAGTGCTCTAGGATGACATAGTGTTGACATAGTGCTCTATGATGGGGAGCTACTAATACCATCTCTAGCTGCAGTGGCAGATGGGATGTGTATGAGTCATCAATTCTTCAGTTGTATAGTATTAACTACTTAGAGTTGTTGGGAGCACTCTATGGGTTGAAGGCTGATTGTGGGAATATGCATCATTTGCATGTTTAACTTCAGATGAGCAGACCGGGGTGTCAGGTCTCAAACTAGTTTTCATAGCATACCCCATGGACCTTCAGTTGTGTGTGGTCACATATCTACAACAGTACATTAAGGTCACCAAGAGCCTTAGAGGCTCTGAACTAGCATTGTTTGTTAGTTACAAAAAATGCATAAGAAGGTATCAGTACAGACCATCTCCAGGTGGATAAAACGGGTTCTGGCTTCTGCAGGAGTGGACACTAACGTTTTCAAATCTCACTCCACCAGGGCTGCAACTACATCAGCAGCGTGGGTTATGGACGTTCCACTGGACCACATCCTGGTGGCTGCAGGATGGTCAAACAAACAAACTTTCCAAACGTTCTATAACAAGCCCATTGCCAATTCTATTTTAAGTTCTGTTTTATAGTTTCCCCCTGGATGAGAGGGGTCACTATTATTTTAATTTGTTCATTAAAAAACATCAGCATGTTTTAAATCTATGTGTTGTCTGAATGCATTATTAATTTTCACTCATTCTTGGTCAACTGATGCAGTGTGTGATGCATGGACTCCTGTTCATGGCATGAAATCACAGAGCTTTGAAATCTTCACTTAGTCACTCACGTGACTCTGAAGTAAAATAGTAAGATTAAATGAGAACTTACTAGTTTGAAGTTTGATCTTTATTTTATGAAGAGTTACAATGAGGGATTACGTGCCCTCCACTCCCACCCCTCTCTCATAAATGTCAGCTGGTAGTTCTAGTTTCTCGAATCTTCCTATATTCAGTTCAATAACTGTTATCTGTGATTTCACACCGCTGCATTGAAGGTTGACGCGCATGTGGGCTGGCGGGCTTCTTCACGTAATCCCTCATCGTAATTCCTCATAAAATAAAGATCAAACTTCAAACTGGTATGCTCTCATTTAATCTTACTATTTAATTCAGTTGAATTGAATCAGGTGCAACATGTTTCCATTACTATATTGTGCATTCAGCACTACTGTCAGGAGATGAAATTCTAGCCATATATCTTTGTGAACAGGATTGTGTTATTCAGACATTTGGATCTCAAGAGTAAGTATGCTGCCAGCACATACTTTACATCTAGTATTGTATCAAATGTAATTGTTAAATTATCACAGATATGCTGCCTAATGTAAACAGATTATGATCTAATCTGTTGATGATACTGTAATCATCTCATGATATCAATACAACCCAATGCAATGTATTGACTAAAAATTATTGGAAGGCAGAAGAAAAAATGCACGAACATTGACACAAAAAGCTGCAGGAATAGGTAACATTTCAGGTTGAGACCCTTCTTCAGACTGGTTAGGGATAAGGAAAATGAGAGATATAGGAGATGATCAGAATCAGAATCAGAATCGGAATTAGGTGGAAGATTGCAACCTTCACGTGGTCCGCCCTATTTCGACTAATACAATCAACTCGACGTGCACAAACAGAAGATCAAATAGAACAAGTTGTCCTACAACTTTAGGCTGTGCACACCACACGAAAGAAGAATAAGAAGAAGAATCAGAATCTCACTTTATTCGCCAAGTATGTTTTTCAACATACGAGGAATTTCTTTGGCCAGGTCAGTCATACAATTAAAAGCCACAGATCACTAAAAATCTCATTTTAACAGGAACATCCACCATAGTGACTCCTCCACATTCCTTACTGTGATGGAAGGCGAAATAAAATTCAAGTCCCTTCCCTTAATTCTTCCTCGGTCGTGTGCCTCGAGCCCCCGTTAACGGGATGATCTAGACTCCCGAAGCCGGCAGCATTTCAGGCCCTCCGCGTCGAGGCGATCCGCTCCCGCATCGAGGGACTGTCAGCTCCCCCATGCAGGACGATCGAACCTCGCATCGGGGCTGGTCGAACCTTCCGCGATGTTGGAGCTCCCGACTAGCCTCTCCAGAAGACTGCAAGCTCTTGATGTCATAGTCCGTGGTGGGAGCGAACCCAGGCAAGGGATCAGCTCCGATGTTAAGTCCGCGCCCGCGGTGGGGCTCACGGCATTCCGAGGAGGCCTCCAGCTGCAGCGATCGTAGGCCGCAGAATAGCCAGAAAATGTGATCCGAAAAATAATCACATCTCCGGCAAGGTAGGAACTTGTAGAGAGATTAAAAAATGCACATTACAAACTAATAATATGAAGGCAATCTGTTCATTAGATATCTATTGTTCATGCACATTACATACTTTTTCAATATATGAGAGTATTAATCAGAGTGTCAAGTTTATTTTAGGTTATTGTCAAGTGTACCAGGTACAGTGAAAAACTTTTTGTTGTGTGTCTGTGGAAATACTATAAATTATTATAATCGAGCCGTCTAAAGCGTACAGATATGGGATAAAGGGAATAATGTTTAGTGCAAAATAAAGTCCGATTAAAGATTGTCCGAAGTTCTCCAATGAGGTAGATGGTAGCTCAGGACCGCTATCTGTTTGTTGATAGGATGACTCAGTTGCCTGATAACAGCAGGGAAAAAGCTGTCCCTGAATCTGGAGCTGTGCGATTTCACACTACTGTACCCCGTGCCTGATGGGAGAGGGGAGAAGAGAAAGTGGCCAAGATGTGTTTCATCCTTGGTTATGCTGGTGGCTTTGCTGAGGCAGCATGAAGTCTAAGTGGAGTTAATGGAAGAGAGGTTGGTTTGTGCGATGATTTGGGTGGCATCCATAATTCTCTGCAATTTCTTGCAGTCTTGGACTAGGCTGTGATGAAACCAGATAAAATGCTTACGATGGCGCATCTGTAGAAGTTGCAGAGGGTAGATGGGGATTTGCCTAGGCCTACTAAGGCAGTAGAGGTGTTGGTGTGCTTTCTTGGCCAGTGTTTCGATATGGCTAGTCCTGGATAAATTACTGGTAATATTTACCTAGGTGTTTTCCACAAAAGGGCATTAAGGATTTATAGCCAAGTGGATAGAGTTCAGATTAGATCAAATGTAATATTATTGAATGGTGGAATAGTTGACTTCTCTTCCAACAATTCTAACAAGTTGAACAAGTCTACATTACCATTAAGCAAAAGCACCATCACAACATCACCCGATAGTTTGGAACAACTGAGGTTGGTGTCAAGTAAGATTATCTGTGCATTTCTTCTATAATTTATTTTCTCAATTCACTTACTAACTTTTTTTATTTTCACTCAATGGTTCTGGCTTCAAACAACTTGCCTTGCCTTGCCAGTATAGTGTGATGAAGCACCTGTGGTGCAGCAATAGAGCTGCTGCCTTACAGCGCCAGAGACCCGGGTTCAATCCTGACTATGGGCACTGTCCGTACGTAGTTTGTACATTATCCCTGTGACCATGTGGGTTTTCTCCAGGTGCTCCGGTTTCCTCCTACATGCCTAAGACATACAGGTTTGTTGATTAATTGGCTTCGGTTAAAATTGTAAATTGTCCCTAGTGTGTAGAATAGTACCAGTGTACGGGGTGATTGCTGGTTGGCACGGGCTTGGTGTGCCAAAGTGCCTGTTTCCTCACTGTATCTCTACAGTTTGTCCAAAGATTGCAACTCAACGACGCATGTGCATCATAAATTGTACAAAGATAAAGTTAACAAAATATACCGTGATGGTCCATCCATGAAATTAGACTGATTTTTAATTCAATGTACCAATTAACGTCTGCTTATGTAATTCTAGCCTTTGGACAGGGATTTGTATTGAAAGGTTATGAATGCAGGAAGTAATGAACAGAGGCCAGATCTTGAGCTCCAAACAAAGCAACCACAGATGTATTTAAGCAATGGGTGATCTCCCAAGGCACTGCCACCAACTCCCCGAATGAGAGGGAGATTAATTGCCAGACAAGTTCAGATAAACCTTTGTCGTCTATAACAATTACTAATTAAACCTGATGTAATGAGGTTGAATATATTAATTAATTGCATCATTGCTGTTGTTAAGAATCCTGGAGACCAGGAAATGATGTCAGCTTATGCTATAACATTTGGGTTTCAGTCAAACAGTTTTCGGAAATATAGGAACATCGAGTGAACAAGCGTTTAGAATAATACAAGGATTGTTTCTAAAATATTAGGAAACAGGGAAGTCAAATCTGAGAGACACAAAATGCTGGAGTAACTCAGTGGGACAGGCAGCATCTCTGGAGAGAAGGAATGGGAGACGTTTCGGGTTAAGACCTTTCTTCAGACTGAGAGTCAGGGGAAAGGGAAACAAGAGATATAGACGGTGATGAAGAGAAATATAAAACAAATGTGTGAAAGATATGCAAAAAAGTAGCGATGATAAAGGAAACAGGCCACTATTAGCTGTGGCCTAGGTGAGAACGAGTGCAGACAATGAGACTCAACAGAACGACCTTGAAGCTGGTACAACTTGGGTGGAGGAGAGATGGCGAAAGAGAGAATGCCAGTGTTACTTAAAGTGAGAGAAATCAATATTCATACCACATGAAGCTGCCCAAATGAAGATATGAGATGCTCTTCCTCCAATTTGCGTTTGGCCTCACTCTGACAATGGGTGACATTTCAGGTCGAGACCCTTCTTCAGACTCAGACCTAGGACAGAAAGATCAGTCTATCTTCTACATACCATTGAGCACTGTTTGCAGTAGTTTTCAGAAGGACTGCACAGGATTGCTTCTGAAGCTTCAGCCATGATTGAATGGCGGAGTAGACTTGGTGGACAGAATGGCCTAAAGCTGTTCCTAGAACCTATGAACCTTCATCGTCTGGGTGACTCATTAGAGGCTTCTGCCTAATTGTCCACCAAACTGATGGCTGGGCATTGATAGATGGTATTCACTGTTACTTTGCACACCATTGCTCACTGAGACTCCTTTGACACCTAGACTCTTATTGGCTACATGTATCTCAGTGTTGGATGCACTATGACGATATGGTTATACCTTTATGTTTAACATTACATAATGTAACTTGCTAAATTGTGCAAAATAAATTTAATCTGAGTATGAAGCGCCCATTGAAAACCCACAGACCTGAGAAAACTGAGAAAAAAAAACTGTGTTATTGAAATGAGCAAATAATTTAGTTAAACGTTTGAACAACTATCAAGCGGCTCTTTGGTGTAGATAAAAGTGAGTTTGGTTTAATGCACCGTTCCCACTAAATCAGCACCTCAGGAGCTAGTGCAGTTGGCTCCAATACTCACTGGGTTGCCTTTTCTGATTGCTACACAGAACTTTTCTCCCAGGAAGGAAATGCCAAGGACTAGAGGGCATAGCATTAGGGGGAGAGGGGAGAAGTTTAAAGGAGATGCGCAGGGCAAGCCTGGGACAGACTGCCAGAGATGGTGGTGGTGGTGGGAGCAGATACGACAGTGGCATTTAAGAGGCATTTGCGGGTAATGGATGGATATAAACAATAGACAATAGACAATAGGTGCAGGAGTAGGCCATTTGGGCCTTCAAGCCAGCACCGCCATTCAACGTGATCATGGATGATCATCCAGAATCAGTACCCCGTTCCTGCCTTATCCCCAGATCCCCCGACTCCACTATCTTCAAGAGCCATATCTAGCTCTCTTTTGAAAGTATCCAGAGAACCGGCCACCACCGCCCTCTGAGGCAGAGAATTCCACAGACTCACCACTCTCTGTGTGAAAAGGTGTTTCCTCGGCTCCGTTCCAAATGGCTTACTCCTTATTCTTAAACTGTGGCCCCTGGTTCTGGACTCCCCCAACATCCGGAACATGTTTCCTGCCTCTAGCCTGTTGAAACCCTTAATAATCTTATATGTTTCAATAAGATCCCCTCTCATCCTTCTAAATTCCAGAGTATACAAGCCCGGCCATTCCATTATCTCAGCATATGACAGTCCTGCCATCCCGGGAATTAATATAGAAACATAGAAAATAGGTGCAGGAGGAGGCCATTCGGTCCTTCGAGCCAGCACCGCCATTCATTGCGATCATGGCTGAACATCCCCAATCAATAACCCATGCCTGCTTTCTCCCCATAACCCTTGATTCCACTAGCCCCTAGAGTCTATCTAACTCTCTCTTAATTTCATCCAGTGATTTGGTCTCCACTGCCCTCTGTGGCAGGGAATTCCCCAAATTCACAACTCTCTAGGCGAAAAAATAAATTCTCACCTCAGCCTTAATTGTCCTCCCCTTTATTCTAAGACTGTTGCCTCTGGTTCTGGACTTGCCCAACATTGGGAACATTTTTCCTGCGTCTAATTTGTCCAGTCCTTTTATATAGAAAGCAACCTTGTGAACCTATGTTGCCCTCCCTCAATAGCAAGAATGTCCTTCCTCAAATTAGGGGACCAAAACTGCACACAATAATCCAGGTGTGGCCTCACTATGGCCCCGTACAACTGCAGAAGGACCTCTTTGCTCCTATACTCAATTCCTCTTGTTATGAAGGCCAACATGCCATTCGCTTTCTTCACTGCCTACTGTACCTGCATGCTTATTTTGATTGACTGATGAACAAGGACCCCCCAGATCCCATTGTACTCCCCCTTTTCCCAATTTGACACCATTTAAATAATAATCTTCCTTCCTATTTTTGCCACCAGAGTGGATAACCTCACATTTATCCACTTTAAACTGCATCTGCCCACTCCCCCAACCTGTCCAAGTCACCCTGCATTCTCATAGCATCCTCCTCATAGTTCACACTGCCACCCATCTGCAAATTTGCTAATGTTACTTGTAATCCCTTCATCTAAATCATTAATATAGATTGTAAATAGCTGCGGTCCCAGCACCGAGCCTGCCATTCTGAAAGGGACCTGTTAATCCCTACTCTTTGTTTCCTGTCTGCCAACCAATTTTCTATCCATGTCAGCACTCTACCCCCAATTCCATGTGCCCTAACTTTGCCCACTAATCTCCAATGTGGGACCTTCTCAAATGCTTTCTGAAAGTCCAGGTACACTACATCCAGTGGCTCTCCCTTATCCATTTTGCTAGTTATATCCTCAAAAATAAAGGATATGGATCACATTCAAGCAGGGATTAGGCTTTAGACTAGAGATAGATACAGCACATAAACAGACCCTTTGGTCCACCGAGCCTGCACCGAGCCTGCACCGCATACACTCGCACTATCCTAGACATCAGACACAATTTATAAATTTTACCAAAGCAAATTAACCTACATACCTGTTCGTCTTTTTAGTGTGGAATAAAACCGGAGTACATGGTCACAGGCAAAAGGTACACACTCCGTTTATTTAACACCCTTTGTCAGGATCGAACCTGGATCTCTGGCACTGTAAAGCAGCAACTCTACCGCTGCGCCACTGTGCCGCCCAATCTCTAGTAGATTAGTTTATCTATGTATCATGTTCGACATGGATGTCGTGGGCCGAAGGGCCTGTTCCTGTGCTGCACTGTACTATGTTCTATGGTGTAGATGAAAGCAAGCTTGGTTTGATGCTCTTCCCACTAAATCATCTCTACAGATGCCTGACTGTAGAAGATTCTAATTCTCTCTGCATTGCCATTTGTGATTGCTAAGGAGGGTGGCCCTCTGATGGGAAAGCACTGAGTAAAATGTGTAGACATGGACTTGGTCATAATGGGGTTTGAATAGTGAAGACTGTCAGGATGAATCTTGCCGCTGGTGTTAAACACCAAAAATGCAAAATATATACTTTGTGAAGGATGAAATGTGAAAGCACTATATTGCAATTTTTGTGTATAAAATATTTTATGCATAAAACACAAGATCAGAGAAGCTGCTGACGCGTGGTGTGTGAGTGTGTACCATGGGAGGTAGTTACTCCAGCAGTACTATTGCCATTGGGAGCTCAGTTGATCAACGTCAATGCCATTTGGGTGGTTCAGGAAAGGAGAGTTTGGGGCAGGGGTAGGAAGAGGAATCTTCCTGATGTCAAGGATGTAAAAAACGAGAACTCCAGCGGGAATACAAAAAGAGCAAGAATTATACGTTTCAGATCGAACTGAGTTTACACTCTTGAGAATGTAAGCCATTTCATTTCGGAGTCACGTGAGTGACTTCGTGAAGAGCCCGCCGGCGCGCATGCTCGACATATCGTCGTATCGCGTTGCTGCGACGGCTGGCGGTGGAGCGCGCTCCTTGCCAGCCCTTCATAAGGGAACCACTGAGGTAAGTATCCTACCTTAAGTTGGTGGTCCTTGTTGTATTGATTTGTTTCTTGCAGCAAGGACATGGATGGGAGTTCCAAGGGCCGGAGGACGTCTGGACGAGGTCGCCGGTCAGCAGTCCCGGAGCCATTGATATCGGCGGTACCTGCAGCGCAGGCCGGGACACAGGCGGGAATATCGGTAAGCCCTGTGTTTACAGGTCCGGATCCGCCAGCACACCACAGTTCAGAGGAGTTCGACGAGGAGGAGTGTGGTGTGCCGCCAGACCAGGAGGACCCTGCCATGGCAGTCAGGTCGTCAGCAGGCTTGCTGGCGACCTCGAGCAGAGGGGTACGTGCAGCTGCACGGCCCTTTTCCCTCAACCCTCCGAGTAGGGGAAGGGCAGGAGCCCGGAAGCCTAACCCTGTCGGGGCTAAGGCATTACCTGCCGCCGAGGAGCGGTCAGGTTCCAGGGCGAGACCCGGGGCGGCTGTGAGGTCCAGTCGACGCCCCCCAACTCTCGACGCCGGGACGGGTCGGTTGGGTCGGGTCTCGTCACGGTCGCCGAGTCCCCCATGGATGGGTGGGCGAGACCATGCGTCGGCAAGGTCCACGACGTGGGCAGCCGGCAAGCCCGCGCGGGCATCAGGTATCCATGCTACGGCTGGTGCCGACACCACGCCGCAAGTGCCCTTAGTGGCAGCGACTTCAGCTCCCGCTACACGGAGGCGGTTGAACACACCCGCGCGGGAATCGTGCAGTTTCGCTTCGGCGGCTGTTAGCGACGACTACCGGCACGGGGTGGGCCTCGATGAGGTGCGGGCCGATGATAGGGGCCCCGGTATTTTCTCAGAGCCGGAGGACTCCGACCACCCGAGTGTTCAGGGTGAGGGGCGTATTGACCGTATGGAGCGGCTGCTGGAGCTCCTGCTTCAAGGTCAACAGCAGCAAGCGTCCAGCAGCGACAGGCACGGGGCTTTTTCACCAACTTCCACCATCAGCCTGGAGCAGCTGGATGAGGAGGTTTTGGTTGATCCCATACCATCTCCGTCAGATTTACCAGCGGAGGAACTTCTTGATGTGGCAACTAAGTTCGCGGCCCCACACTCGTCTGGGCTTCCCCTGAATTCAAAATTGGCAGCCACAGTGGACTTCCTCAACAACCATCAGCTCCAGGAAGAAGTTCTCAGTCAAGCCATGAGCCGTCACAAGGCTCCATCCAACTGCAACTCCCTCAACGTGCCTGTGGTCAATACGCCGATATGGGGCAACATCAGTGCGGCTATCCGTCAACAAGAGCTGAAACTTCAGCGGATCCTGAAGCTCCTCATGGCCGGTATTACCGCCTTTGTGCGGTCGGTTGATGGGGATGAATTAAATTTGGATCAGGAGGATGCTCTGGCTCTATTATGCACAACTCAACATGAGATCAATGGGTTCCGCAAAAGCAGCATCCGCCCGGCGCTCAACCCTAAGTTTGCAGGGTTGTGCAAACCACCGCCGCCGCCGCCGCCCCGTCAGCTCTTTGGAGAAGATCTCTCGAAGAGAGTCAAAGAGCTTGACGAACAAGCCAAGACAGTGGGACTCATGCGCTCTCATAGTGCCCCCACGCCGTTGGGCTCGAAAGCTCCGCTTGTTCGTCCACGAGGGTCTGCCAGCACCTCTACAAGGACCTACCCTCCAGCTCCACCTCGTTACCAACAACCACAGCAGCAGGGGGCTTTTTTAGGACAGGGCCGGCAGAAGCCCTGGTGGAAGATGAGGACGCCGCGCCCTCAAGCCAACCCAGCACCTCCACGTCCACCCACACGTGTCAAGGACCGCCGGTAACCACGGAGGTGAGGCGGTCTGGTTCTCTCTTTTCCCTTTGTCTAACCTCACATGTTGGTGGGCGCCTTCGGTTCTTTTTGGGAGCATGGGGTGATATTACTGGTGACGAGTATGTGTTACAAAATATTCAGGGTCATAAAATTGAGTTTCTTAATGGGGACATTCCTCCATCCCAGCACATGCCTGGTCGAACATTTACACTGTCTGCTGCAGAACAGGCAGCAGGCTACAAGGTAATTTTAAGGTTAGAACGGAAGGGAGTGGTAGAGAAAACGGTTCATGAGCCAGTTGAATTTGTTTCTAATATATTCACTAGACCAAAGAAGGATGGAGGCTGTCGAGTCATTATTGACCTGACTCGTTTAAATACTTTTGTAACATATACTCATTTCAAAATGGACACTTTTGAAACAGCTAAATCATTGATTTCACATGGTTGCTTTATGGCATGCATTGATTTAAAAGATGCGTACTATTCTGTATCCATTCAAAAATACTATAGGAGGTTTTTGAAATTTATCTGGATGGGTCAACTCTGGCAATATAGGGCTTTGCCAAACGGGCTTACCACAGCCCCTAGATTATTCACTAAATTGGTGAAACCAATTATGGCTTATTTATGAGAACGACATCATATAGTAATGGCCTATTTAGATGATATCTTAATTGTCGGCCACACCCTGGAATTGGCTGAACAGGGAGTTGCAGCTGCTGTCAATATATTCCAGCAGCTGGGGTTTATTGTCCATCCAGAAAAATCAAAGTTCTGCCCTTCCCAGGTAATACATTATCTGGGGTTTACGGTGGACTCTATTCGCATGAGGGTCACCATACCAACTAATAAGGTTGAGGAGGTCACCCAGGTGTGTCAAGGTTTAATCTGCGCTAGTATACCATCGATTCGACATACAGCTAAAGTAATTGGCAAACTTGTCGCATTGTTTCCGGCAGCCAGATATGGGCCTTTGCATTATCAGAATTTGCAAAGAGCCAAGATCGCTGCGTTAAAACAGAACGCTGGTCATTATGATCGACCAATGCAGCTGCCGCCTGAAGCAAAGGATGAGTTACGATGGTGGGTGTGTCACATTAGTAACTCATTTAAGCCTATTATTGAGGCTAATCCGGTGGTATACTTGCAAACTGATGCAAGCTCTTATGGCCGGGGAGCTACAGATAATTGCTCTAGTTGCGGGGGCAGATGGGACACCCTTGAGGCTGCTATGTTGTTGTCACAAAGGATAAACTATTTGGAGATACTTGCAGCATTCCACGGACTTCGTGCTTATTGTTCCAAGCTTATTGGAGCACATGTCCGTCTCCAAATAGACAACACCACAGCGGTGGCATATCTAAACCATATGGGCGCTACCAGGTCAGTTTCGTGTGATAAATTGGCTAACTCAATTTGGCTCTGGTGTGTTCAAAGAGACATTTGGATTTCAGCTACCTATTTGCCGGGTGAGCTTAATACTGTGGCGGACACCAGGTCACGCAACTTTAATGACAATATTGAATGGATGTTGCATCCTGAAATTTTTGCCAAAGTCACAGCCAAATTTGGGAAACCGGACATTGACCTTTTTGCGTCACGGTTGAACCATCAGGTACCAACATACGTCTCGTGGGAACCAGATCCTGGGGCTATAGCGCTAGATGCATTCTCGCTGGACTGGGGGAATTGGTTTTTCTATGCATTCCCCCCGTTTTGCCTCATCAGTCGGGTATTACAAAAGATTCAGATGGATGCAGCCAAGGGCATCCTTATTATACCCGACTGGCCTACACAGCCGTGGTATCCGGTGGTCTTTGACATGCTCAGTGAGCCTTGGGTCCTTTTGAAGGGTTGCCCAGAATTGGTTACTCACCCTGTCTCAGGGGAGCCACATCCCTGCCATGGCTATTTAAATTTGTTGGCTTGCAGGTTTTGAACAGGCCGTTAGTCCAATACGGCCTCTCAACTTGGACCTTGGATACCATTGGGGCGTCGTGTCGAGAGTCAACAAGGCGAAGATACCGCTCACATATTAAGAAGTGGGAAGCCTACTGCAGCCGCTCTCGCATCACGTACGATGACGTGACTATAACTGACGTCCTGGAATTCCTCGCGGGGTTGCACCACGATGAACACTTAAGTTACAGTGCCATCAACAGCGCCAGGAGCGCGCTATCATTCTACCTCAAGATTGAGGTGGGATCCAACAGGCTAGTGTCCAGACTCATGCGGGGTATATTCAATATGAATCCGCCTACACCACGCTACAATATCACCTGGGATGTCAGGGACGTATTAAACCTGCTCAGGACGTGGTCTCCCATGGAAGGGCTCCAGCTGGACAAACTCACCATGAAGCTGGTGATGTTACTAGCGCTGACTTCAGCACAGACGGTACAGACACTGCATAAACTACGTGTCGACAGGATGATATCTACCCCTACAGAAGTAGTCTTCTTCATTGATGAGCTACTAAAGCAGCATAGACCTGGGTGCACAGGGCTGCAGCTGAAGTTTCCGGCATACCCCGCAGATGCTAGGCTGTGTTTAGCCTCTCATATCCGTCACTATGTCAAGGTGACGGCATGCATCAGAGGAATGGAGAGATACCTGCTTGTCACTCATAAGAGACCTCATCATCGAGTGACAGTCCAGACGATATCCAGGTGGCTCCGAGTCGTCTTGGGTAAGTCAGGTATCGACACTAATGTGTTCAAGTCTCATTCCACCAGGGCTGCATCGACGTCAGCGGCGAGGATTATGGAGGTGCCGATGGACCATATTCTCGCCACAGCAGGATGGGCTAATGGAGCTGTGTTTCAGTGATTTTATAACAAGCCTGTTGCTGCTCCTCTACAGTTCGCGGAAGCCGTGCTGAATGCAGGTCGAGAACGTGGAGGTGTCCCCGCATGAGGGGTTTTGATTTGTTATTAATAAATATGCTCTTGTTTTGCAGTATGAACTATTTGAGCAAGTTTGTTCCTCCCATCCATCCCTGCTAGTGGTGTGTCAGCATGGACGTGGTCCAGGGCGTGTAATCACAGAAGCTTTGAAGTCTTCACGAAGTCACTCACGTGACTCCGAAGTGAAATAGTAAGATTGAACGAGAACTTACCAGTTCGAAGGTTGATCTTTATTTTATGAGGAGTCGAAGTGAGGGATTTCGTGCCCTCCTCGCCCAACCCTCAATCACCTTCATCTGGTAATCTTAGTCAATTCAATCATACTATGCGAAGTCATTTCTATTGTTGGTTCTGTGATTCCACGCCGCTACTTTGAAGTATGTCGAGCATGCGCGCCGGCGGGCTCTTCACGAAATCCCTCACCGCGACTCCTCATGAAATAATGATCAACCTTCGAACTGGTAAGTTCTCGTTCAATCTTACTATTCTCCTGGGTATTCATTCTGCAAATTCAGTAATCTTTTGGGTTTAAGATCAAAACGGCAATGCTTTAGAAATGCAAGTACTTTCAGCTGCGATAACGATTTATTGATAAGGAAAAGGTTAATGCTGAAATGTACATAATTTTTACAATATGAATCATGATTTCATTGGCTTCTGATCTTTGCATTGAATATTTTGCCAGAGAGCAACATAACTCTACTGTTGTGATTCACTCAGGCTGTCAGGTAGAGTGGCTAGAAAATTGTGGATGAAGGTTACAGTATATCCTGAGCCATTTGAGAGTGAAACCAGTGGTAGCAAAGCTAATAGGACGATGTTTCAATCCCTGTAATAAGTTGGCACTCTTGCTATTTGCAGTGGGATTGGAATGGTGAGAGGTAGGGTAGATATGTCATCGGGGCCATCAGGTGGGCACCCTCCTTCTTGAAGTTTCATTGATAAGCCCACAACATCTCCAGAGGGCTCAACGATGATACCTGGCGTCTCAGGTACACCCCCCTCAATTCCATACCCTCCTTTCTTCATCTTGCAGCTCAATTGTTGTCTTTCCTTTTGATCCAAAGCCAACTGCTGCTTTTTTTCTGCAGAATTTGACAATTACTTCATTGCTTGTTGGAGGGAGTGACCCCTCACCCCCATTTTCTTTAATAGCCTGGTCGTAGATGTAGCAACAAATCCCCTGCATCCCACTTTGACTGGGAATATCTTGGTCTTCCAGCCATTCTGGGCAGCTTCAGTTGCCAGTTCAGAGTACTTGGTCTTTTTCATCACATAAGCTTCTTCAACACCATCTTCCCATGGAACTGTCAATTCCACAATGTATGCCAACTTGGCTGTTGTGGACCACAGGACCATGTCTGGCCGGAGTGTTGTAGCCACAATGTCTGGGGGAAACACAAGCTTATTTTTCAAGTCCACTTCCATTTTCCAATCCCAAGCAGGTTGCAGAATGCTTCCATCCTTTTTCTGGTGCTTGGAGGTTGGCCTACTGGTACAAATGTGAAGTGGACATTTCCTGCCGATGTTTGTGGGGAAGCATTTGTAATCATTCGCCTCTGTTCCAGGATTGATTTCTGTTTTGGCATTTTGACAGGTTTTGGTTAGAAATAATATCTGAAATGAGCACCTGAAGAACCTACAGAAGCAGATGCAATTAGGACCTTCCAAACACATTCCACAACACACCTCTTGCTGCCTTGGCAAGGCCAGCAGCATAATCAAGGACAAGTCACACCCCAGTTAATCCCTCTTCTCTCCTTTCCCAACGGGCACGAGGTACAGAAGTGTAAACGTTTCTTTCCAGCTGTTAACAGGCAACTGAACCATCCTATCAACAACTGAAGAGTGGTTCTGAGCTACCTTCTACCTCACTGGCGACCCTTGGCCTATCTTTGATCAAACATTACTGGCTTTATCTAGCACTAAACGTTATTCACATTATTCCCTGTATCTTGTATCTGTACTTGTATCTTGGCTCAATTGGAATCATGTATTGTCTTTTCACTGAATGGTCAGCATGTAACAAAAGCTTTTCACTGTACCTTGGTTCATGTGACAATAAACTAATCTCAAACTCAAACATTTGGACAGATGTGTGGAAAGGAAGGGTTTATAAGTTCATAACTTCATAAGATGCGAGCAGAATTAGGCCATTCGGCCGTTCAAGTCTACTCTAACTAATCTATCTTTCCCTCTCATCCCCATTCTCATGCCTTCTTCCCATTTTTCTCACAGAGAGTGGTGAGTCTGTGGAATTCTCTGCCTCAGCGGTCGGTGGAAGCGGGTTCTCTGGATGGTTTCAAGAGAGAGCTAGATAGGGCTCTTAAAAATAGTGGAGTCAGAGGATATGGGGAGAAGGCAGGAACGGGGTACTAATTGGGGATGATCAGCCATGCTCACATTGAATGGCGGTGCTGGCTCAAAGAGCCGAATGGCCTACTCCTGCACCTATTGTCTATTGTCTATTGTCTATAACCCTTAACATCCATACTAATCAATAATCTATCTATCTCTGTGGCCATAAATCCCACAGATTCACCACCCTGTGACTAAAGAAATTCCTCCTCATCTCCTTCCTAAAGTAATGTCCTTTAATTCCAAGGCTATGACCTCTGGTCCTGGTCTCTCCCACTAATGGAAACATCCTCTCCACAATCACTCCATCCAGACCGTACACTATTCATTATGCCACTGTGCTGCCCATGTTAATTCTTCCTTGAACAATCTCTCTGGCGAGGGTTAAATTTGTCGTTAAGATATATCTGTTAGCATATATTGTCAACAGTTTTCTGTACTTTATAAATAATTGGCAAAAAACTTGATTTAGCTTTGATGCGCTGGAGCTTTAGATTACAAACCCATTTATAATTTGTGTGAATTAAAGTATTAACTTATTCATGTCCAGGGGTTTTTCAGTTTCAAGCTATGGAAATGTAAATTGGTAGCCATTGGCTTTTACTAATAATTCATCTGAAATGATGAATCTATTAAATCCATTTTACTTAATGACATTTTCCTTTTTATTTTTGATCAATTTTTTTTACTCAGAATAAAATGTTTTGTTTTGCACCTTTATTGCTTTTGCTGTGAATTTATAATTTAGTTGTTCAGCACGGAAATAGTGCTGGTGCAGGATTACCAAAAGGGTAATTTGCAAGTCGAATCGACAGTAACGAAGGCAAATGCAAACACATTTATTTTGAGTGAACGAGAATACAAAAACAGTGATGTACTGTAATGCTGAGGCTCTATAAGGCGCTGGTCAGACCGCATTAGGAGTGTCGTGAGCAATTTTGGGTCACATAACTGAGGAAGAATGTATTGGGTCTAGAGATGGTCCAGAGGAGGTTTATGAGTGTAGTGTATTTGGGTGCTTGGAACTGACTCAGAAGAACACTCAGATACAGGAGTAAACTACCGAGCTTCTTTATTCTAGGACGCCACCTGAGTCTCCCCCAGCGCATGCGTCCCCTCGCACAAGACATAACATATGCTAATTATATCACATACATCACACTGCTCCCCCTCTAACTTGGAGGCAGGTAACACCATTTACATTATGTACATTACACTGCTCCCCCTTTAACTTGGAGGCGGATAACACCATTTACATTATGTACATTACACTGCTCCCCCTTTAACTTGGAGGCGGGTAACACCATTTTGATTACATTAAATATAATTGATTAACACACTGTTACAAAATTATATTATTACAGTCATCTTACATTACATCCTTATAACTGTAATAATCGTATCTAAACTTAGCACTTATAATGGTTCATTCCACTCATCTTCGTTAAACCACATACATTACCCCTTGCTTTATGTGTTATCCTTTTCAGTTCCCTTCTGTGTTTATTGCGCACTCATTGTAATCACTCCAGCTCTACCTGTATCTCTGCCTCTTCGCTTTTTAAATATCCTAATCTAATTTGCAGATTTCTTGCTGTTCCTGATATTCTGCTAAAGTTAACATTTTCTCTGTTTCTGTTCCATATTTGTGGGTGGGATCTGACCTGCAGGTTTTCGTTTTCTAGCAGCTTTCTCTGTTGCTCAATTTCCTGGCGCTGCATGTGTATCTGCTCTTGCTGTACAATAACATTCTGCAATGCATAACCATTTGTCCATTGCTCAGTGAAGGAGGCTCCATGCTGGACTATAGTGAAGTGTCCTAATCACAATCGGGCCTGCATACTTTTGTCTCGACCGACAAGCCTCTCTTTTTTAGACTTTTCTATTAACAGCTTTTTGCTCATCGTCACACATTTATTTAACCATTCTTTGTATCGTTTAACCTTTTCTGTTGTTCTTCTATTTGTCTTCTTAAATCACCTTTCTGGCTATTCATCAAGAAGTAACATCTGTACTGTCTTTGCAATACAACGGTGGCTTTGATTTGCGCTCTGTATAGTTTTCTTACTACATAAGCACGGTAGTGAGACTGCACTACAACTGTTGTATAAATCAGTTTGAGGAAGTCTTTCCTATATCATTTAAGCCCTTTGTATCATTTCAGCCTTTTCTGTTGTGCATCTATTTGTCTCCTTAGGTCTTTCCTATACCAACTCATACGAAGTACTAACTGAACTTTTACAGTAGCCCTCTTTTGCTTAATCCACTGCCTAACCACCATACCCTTGTAGGCAGCCTGAATGGTAATGGTTGCATACCTCATTGACTGATACTGGACAAACTGGGTATGCCCTATTTCGCATGCTTTGTACCATCTCTGGATCAAAATGACTGCTTGTTCATCGCTCTGTAGCATACCCTTGATCGGTAACCACGGTATGCAGCTTGCAGAGTGACTACAGCCGCCTTTTGCATCAAGAAATGATTTTTTTTAATACATCTTTTTATTAGAAGTAAATACATAATAAAAAGCATTTTGTTTGTTGTAGTCATACATTATTAATATTGTTTGTATTAACAATTGTATAATAGTTGTACTTCTATATATATGTTTTGATTTTTATATAGATAGAAAATAATAGAGAGGGAATGAAAAGAAACCAAAAAAGTTAAAGAAAAATGGAGTAATCAGCTAATTATGCATCATTGGAGATATGTCCGTGGGTTATAAAATTATATAATTCTTCATCTATTCCTTGATTCAGGTTTCAGTCAGGTTCTCGTGCCGAACCAGTTTGCCCCGTCAAATATTCAATGAATGGGGACCATATTCTAGTAAATAGTTCTTGTTTGTCCATTAAGACAAATCTTAATCTTTCCAAATGTAGGGTCTCCAACATTTCCATAATCCACATTTTAATTGTGGGGGTTATAGGGCCTTTCCAAAATTGTAATATTAATTTTTTCCCAATTATTAAACTATAATCGATAAAGGTTCTTTGGTTTGTTGTAAATAATTGATTTTGTTCAAGCACTCCTAATATTATTAATTTTGAATCGGGGTCCAATTTGGTATTGACAACTTCCGAAATTATCTTAAAAATTTACGTCCAAAAATTATTAATTTTTATACAGCTTACAAATGTGTGCGTTAGATTAGCCTCTGAGTGTTGACATTTATCACAAATAGGGGATACACATGGGAAAATTCTATTTAATTTGGTTTTAAATAGTGCAATCTATATAATACTTTAAATTGTATTAAAGAATGTCTAGCATTTAACGAACAGAGATGTAAGCTTTCGTCCCATATTTCTGGCTTTATTGTTTGGCCCAGTTCATTTTCACATGATTGCCTATATATTTCCGTCATGGGTACATCATTATCTAATAGAATATTATAAATATAAGATAACAAATTTTCTGTGTTTGGGTGTTTATTCACACATTCATCAAGAATTTCTGTCTTTCTATTTGTATAGTCCTGTGTATTTGATTTAGCATAGTCTCTAATTTGTAGATATCTAAAGTAGTCTTTTGAGTGAACCCCATACATCTGTTGTAGTTCCTGAAATGAGAGGAATGAACTTTTCCTATAGAGATCGCCCATCTATATAATTCCATGATTTTTCCATTGTAAAAAACCCTTATCCATCATTGAGGGTTTAAATGTAGCATTGTTTACAATGGGAAGAGATAGTGGTAAATTATCCAATTTTAGTGTATTTTTTAATTGTTTCCAAATGCGTATTCCACTATATATTATGGGGTTTTCATTATAGGTTTATTTGCTTAATTTAGTAATAGCAAATAGGATCGATCCAATTTCAAAAGGTAAACAGTCTTCCTTTTCCATTTTTAACCAATCTGGTTGTTGGTCCAGTTCTTCCAACTAAAAATTCATATTTTTAATATTAACTGCCCAAAAATAAAACATAAAATTTGGTAGTGCTAAACCTCCATTTATTTTTGATTTACATAAGTGTTTTTTATTTATTCTGTGGTTCTTATAATCCCAGATAAAATTGGTGACTATAGAGTCAACCTTTTTAAAAAAAGTTTTTGGGAGATATATCGGGATTAATTGAAAGAGGTACAATAATTGTGGAGAAAAATAATTTTTCTTGCATTAATTCTACCCAACATTGAGATAGGTAATGTTTTCCAATTGTTCAATAAAGGTGGACAATTAAATTTAAATAAAGAAGCATATCTCTTTGTTACATAAATTCCAAGATATTTGAGTTTTTCATTTACTATTTTAAAAGGAAATTGTTGTAATATATGTGGGTTACTTTCCATTATTGGCATGATTTCACTTTTATTCCAATTAATTCTATATCCTGAAAACGAGCCATATTGAGTTATTAAATTTAATATGTTTGGGATACTAACTTCAGGTTTTGTAATGTAAATTAATACATCGTCTGCATATAAGGACATTTTATTCTCAGTATCTTTGGTGTTATACCCATATATTTCAGGATGGGACCTCACGTTTTCTGCTATTGGTTCTATTACGAGTGCAAATAATAGCGGGGATAACGGACATCCTTGTCTACAGCCTCTAGATAAGTTAAATTGAGCTGATAACATTTGATTTGTTGATATTCTTGCTGTTGGGTTAGTATATAAAAGTTTTACCCATGTGCTAAACTTCTCACCCAATTGAAAGATTTTCATAACCGAAAATAAATAGGGCCATTCCACCTGGTCGAAAGCTTTCTCAACATCTAACAAAATAATTGCTAGATCTTTGTGAATACTTCTTTTTGAGTATATAATATTGAATAATCGTCTCAGGTTATATGAAGAATATCGTTTTGGTATAAAGCCTGTTTCATCCGGGTGTATTAATTTATTAATCACTGTGCTTATTTAGAAGAGATATAGCTCTATATGATCCTGGATCATCCAGGTCCTTATCTATTTTTGGTATAAGTGTTATAATAGATTCATTTAGCGTTTCTGGTAATTTCTGTTGGGTATAGATATGTTTGTACGTCTTTAAACGCGGAACAATCAGGTCATAGAGTGTTTTATAGAATTCCGAGCCAATGCCATCTGGTCCCGGGGATTCACCGTTTATTAGAGATCTGATAGACTCTTCAATTTCTTTTACTGTTGCATTTTTGTAGGAATGCTTCTATTCCTGTCCGGTGATCTATCGTTTTAGCAGAGTAAAGGTTTTGATAATATTGCAGGAATCTCTCATTAATATCCTTAGGTTGTACTAGTGGTTCTCCTGTTTCTGATTTAATCCTATGGATTGTTTTTTTTGCCGTCCAGTTCCGTAATTGACGAGCCAATAGTTTTTGAGGTTTATCTCCAAATTCAAAATGTAATTGTTTAGTATATTGGTAATATTTTACAACTTGGTCTGAATATATTTTATTCAATTTATATTTCAATGCTGCAATTTTATTGTGTTTTATCATGGTTGGTGTAGCCGCGTTTTCTGTGTCTAATTGTTTTATTTCCCTTTCCAATGCCTGTTGTATCACCCGATTCTTTTTATTATGAAATGCTTGGGAAGAGATCATCGCTCCTCGAGTAAATGCTTTAAATGTTTCCCATAGTAGGGAGGCAGACATTTCAGGGTTCTCATTGTTTTCAAAGAGCATATTAATCTGATTAATAAGATATTCCTGAGATGCTTTTTCCTTTAAAATTTGTGGGTTGAGTCTCCATTGTAACTGTTTTTCCGTCCTTCCATTTAATTTAATCATAAATGTTAAGGGGGCATGGTCTGAGATTATAATATTGTGATATTTTGAGTTATAAGTAAATGGAATAAGCTTAGAGTCCACCAAAAAAAGAATATATTCTTGAATATGTTTTATGTACCGGTGAATACAATGAATATTCTCGGCCAGTTGGATTTTCTATTCTCCAAACATCCTTGATATTACTAGTATCTATATATGCATTTAATAAGTCACTGGACTGCGATTTTGTTTTACGTTGTCTTGATGATCTATCTAAATAGGGATCTAATGTACAATTTAAGTCTCCTCCAATTATTAAATTGTGTTGTGTTAATTCCGGAATTGTATTAAATATTTTCTTAAAAAACAAGGGACTATCAAAATTTGGTCCATGAACATTAATAAGAGTCAATGTTTGTGCATATAATTCACCTATTAATACAATATATCTACCATCGCTGTCCATTTTAGTTGATATATGTTTAAAAGGTATCCCTTTATGGATTAGTTTTGCAACACCTCTGGATTTATGTGTGAATGAGGAATGATACGCTTTATCAATTCATTTAGCTTTCAATCTATGTTCTGCATCCTTTTTTAGGTGAGTTTCTTGGAGGAATATTACATCTGTTTAAGTGCTTTTAAATGTGCTAATACTTTACCTTTCTTGATTGGTTCATTAATACCCTTAACGTTCCAAATGTTATTCCTTCACCCCCAATCTTCATATTTGAATCTTGCATCTTTTGTTTAGGGAGGTCTATAAAAGAGCAGATGGTTCAGCTCAACAAGCCCGACATTACACCCGAACATCAGATAGATGAATTTTAAGTCTCGTTGGTCTTTCTCACGTATATATCTCCTTTGATAAAACTTATAACTCCATTCAAACCTAAAATTATAATAAAGTGTTATATAAAAAAAGTAATAGATTAAGTGGTTAGTAAAGTGAAAAAAGGGCGAAAAAAGCTACATCTATGAGTAGTGTAGTTAGTGATAGCCATACTAACATGGCTAGCCATCTACCGACTTCCGTAGCTGATTAAAAAAAAACGTAACTAGCTCCATGCTCTAATTCGACATTTCCATAGCGATATTTTACCGAGGGGGGGGGGGGGGGGGGTGGGAACATTTTAGATTCCAAAGTATTCCAATTCCATTAGTAAAATATACATATATATATATAAAAAATAAAAAATAAAAAAGGAAAGAAAAGTGAAATCAAGCTTTAAATCCAACCGTACTGTTTAGCTAATTCTAAGTAATTCAATTATTAGTAATTAGTAATCATTAGTAATAATTATTAATAGTACCGCGCAGTTATAATTAGTATTTGTCAGTTATTTATGTTAATAGTAACTATGAGTGTAACACGTCCATGGGAAAGGCCTTATTCAGCATCCTTATCCAATTTCGATTGTCCTTAGGTATAACAGCTTAAATTCCATCCGATCTTACAAAGTTACATTGTTTTTTGACATCAGGTGTTTTGTAGTTAATATTTAGTCGCCAGGCAGGTTCTTGATCTTCTGGGTGAACTCCAATGCATCCTTAGGGTTGGTAAAGATATGTTCATTCTTATTGTAGGTAACTCTTAATGTAGCCGGGTACATCAAACCATACTTCAGATCTTTCACATCCTTAAGTATTCTTTTTGTCTCTATAAACAGCGCTCTCTTCCTGGAGACCTCCACAGGATAATCTCGGTAGACACTGATCTTATCTCCATCGTACATGAGATTCCTGGTACGAACAATTTTTTTCATCATCTCCTCCAGTACATGGTCATATTGCACCTTTACTATCATTTGTCTTGGTGGGGCATCCGCCTGTGGGCGACGTCTCATCAATCTGTGTGCTTGAGCTAGCAGAAGCTTTTGATCCAGGTTTAAGACTTTATGCAATAAGTCTGCAGCGAATTCGCTGGGGGTCTCGGTTCCCCTCTCTCCCTTCTTGAATGTTGACGATTTTTAAGTTCTGACGCCTCTGACGTTCCAGTTCCAGTTCAGTGCATTTTTCAATTATTAATCGTTGGTTTTCTCTGATAAGCTGTTTTATTGTTTCAGCACTTGTTGAAGCAATCTCCTCTAGATTGGTTATTGCTATAGTCTGTTGATTCAGTGCTTTCTCGATGGGCTCCAAAATGTTTTCTTTTAATGCGCATCATTAAGACTGACAATATGATGTGCTGCTTTGATTTTCTCAACCAATTCTCTGGCTTTAATCCCACGGTAGAAGGCCTGAATACAAACCACTGCTTTTCTCAAATTATTATAATGTCTCACTTGGACATCTCTTATCTGGCAAGCTCGGTATCGTTGTTGTACCGCAATGGCAGACCAGCATAGTTTCTTGAAATACTGACGCTGTTTATGCATCTGGTAATGTCTGTATGAACTTGGCAGATTTGTGCATGCACCGCAATTGCTTTCGAACAAGCACTCCTTGGTAGGCAGCCTGAATCAGCACAACACTGCTGTGTACCTTCATGTAAGTCTTGCGATAACTTTCCATTTGAAGGTGTGCCCTATAATGGGTTTGTACTATTATAGCTGCCAATTGCATTGCCCTGTATGGAGGTTTACTCTGTGCCTTCTAAATGCTGTTTGTATTACTGTTGCAGCCTTCTGTTTGTTCCAGATCTCTCTCCGTACCTTCATGCCCCTGGATGCAGCTTGAATAGTTAGGGTTGCCCTCCGGATGGCAATGTCCCTTTGGGTTTGACTTTTGTCCCTTTGCCTTTGACCTTTGGCCTTTTCCACTTGACTTTTGTCACTTTGCCCTTGACTTTTGTCCTTTGAGGGACTCCCTGCCCTCTTTAGTTCAGGCTCCTTGCCTCTGGATGCCCTTGGAGGTTTTGGTGAGAAATGAGCCATTAATGCCACCTTACACTCCTCGTACATTTTGTCCGTGGGCTTTGCTGGCTGCAGTAACATACGTAAGGTCTGATAACCCTCTCTTCCCAAGCCTAATATGAACCATGCTCTCTTCTTTTCCTCTGCAGCGATATCATTGGAAATGAAACAAGCCTCCAAGACATTGGTCCATTTCTCAAAATTACACCCAGAATCTTACTGGGGCATGTTTCCTACAACTTGAAAAGCCATGATACCTGTTGCTATTCAGGTGCATGATATTTTGTTCTCTCACTGTGTTTCCTGCACTGGACTTAATCCTTTTACACACTAAGAAGTGATCCAGTCCACTGACTATTACCAATTCTTATAATAATAAATTTATACTATTAACCACCATTTCATGTTTATAGCCAACTAGAACATTTTAAGCCATATTCATTCTACACACACAGATTCACTATTAATAACAGTGACCGATGCATTACATTCACAGAGGGCTTTTATTATGAAGTATTTCACAGCTCCAGCTTGTGGCCTGTGGACTCTGGTGCATCCTCGACCTCTCGAGCTGTCCCCAATGGTACCTTTGCTGATGGCCTCACCGGACCTCCACTTTTGCTGCTTTTGCTGGCTCCTGCAGGCCTCACCGTTAGTTTTGCTGCCGCTGGCTCGCTGCCAAGTCGGCCCCCACTGCTCCGCTGACTTGCCTGCTGTCTCCCTTGGACGCCCTGCAGAAGGTAAGTCGCTGCTGCTGGTCCCACTGCTCCGCGCTGGCTCACCAGCACGCCTGGCTGCTCGGCTCATCGGGACTGTGCCCTGCCGTCGAGGGCTGCGTAAGCGCTGTGTCCCACTTCTCTTGCGCGGACCCGCTTCTCGCTCGGCCTGTGTGCTATGTACTTGAGTGCTGTGTCCTGCTTCTCTTGTGCGGACCCACTGTTCGCTCGGGGCTGGACTTCCTCTCACGCCTGGGCTTTCTCGGCTCTCGGCTTCTCGGCTTTTGTCCGCTTCTCTTGCGGGGCCTGAACCGTTTCTCTCTCGTGGTCGGCTTTCTCACTCGGCCAAGTGCTGGGTCCCGCTTTTCTCGCGGGGCCTGATCCGCTTCTCTCTTGTGGCCGGCTTTCTCACTCGGCCGGTCCGCTTCTCTTGCGCGGCCGGACCCTCTTTCCTGCTCCTGACCGGGCTTTCTCTGCTCGCGGTTGTCTCCTGCAACTGGCCTTTCTCTCACGACCGGTCTGCTTCTCTCGCGGCCATTTTATTTTTACTCTGCTGGTCCGCTTCTCATGCGGCCGGCTTTGTCCCTCGACCGGGCTGACTCTTCTCCCGGCCAGGTTGACTCCGTTTTTGTCGGTGGTTTCTCCGGACCTGTCCGTGGCCTACACGGCTCTAGGCCCTCACTCAGTGTTGGTGGCGGCTCCTGGGTCAGGCCGTGGGCTACACAGTGCTGGAAAACGTTCAAAGTCGGTGGTGGTCACCAGACCTGTCCGTGGCCAACACGGTACACGGCCCTGGAACTCACCCGAAGTCGGTGGCGGCTGCTGGGCCTCTTGCGCCCCTTTGCCATGGATGCAAGGCCCTGGAAAATGTTCCAGGTAAGTTTACACCATCGCTATCCTGCTGGTTAGGCTTCCAGCTTTCGGCTGCCTTCTTCGGTGACACTTACTAACTGCCCCACTTGTTTTCCTTGATTCCTGTTCTGACCTTTCTTTTCTTTGGCGCCAATTCAAACCCATTTGGCGCCAAATATTTTTGCTTAGGGCCGTTCGAACCTTCCTTCCATGGGGAACCTTATCAAAGGCCTTACTGAAATCCATATAGACAACATCCACTGCTTTACCCTCATCAATTTCCCTTCAGAAAATTCAAGAAGGTTTGTCAAACATGACCTTCCAGGCACAAATCCATGTTGACTGTTCTTGATCAGACCCTGTTTATCCAGATGCTTATATATATTATCTCTAAGTATCCTTTCCATTAATTTGCCCACCACTGATGTCAAACTAATGGGTCTATAATTGCTAGGTTTATGCTTTGAACCCTTTTTAAACAATGGAACAACATGCGCAGTACGCCAATCCTCCGGCACTATTCCCGTTTCTAATGACATTTGAAATAATTCAAAATAAAGATTCTAAATTAATTATATTAGGTATATTAGGAACTGATCAATCACTAACAACAAAACAATGATTTTTTATCGATTATAGTTTAATAATTGGTAAAAAATTAATACTAAGATTTTGGAAAGGTCCTACCAACCCCACTATTAAAATGTGGATTACAGAAATGTTGGAGACACTTCATTTGGAAAGATTAAGACGTCCTCTCGGACAGGCTAGATCAGTTTAGAGGAACATGGTCTCCATTTATTGATTATCTAAAGGGACAAATGGGCTCGGTTCGAGGGCCTGACTGAAACCTGGACGGGGAATGGATGAAGAATTATATATAATAGATCACTGATATATCTCCAATGTAGAATAGAATGTTTAAAACTCCACTCATATTATTGATTTTCTATTTTTATTATTATTTTAATTTGTTTTATTATTTCTTTCTATTAATTTCCCCCTTTATTAAAAATAATAAAAAAATATGTAGAAGTATAAACAAGAATGACTGTAAATTTTATAAATATTAAGAATGTATGTGATGAATAGTAAATTCTTTTGTTTCTCTTTTTCTCTTACATTTTAATTTGTCTTAATATGTATCAATATGTATTTACTTCTAATAAAAAATATTAACAAAGAGAAAAAAAAGTAAAAAACAAAAAATAAAAAAAAAAGAAATAATTCTGCCACAGCTCCTGCTATTTCTACACTAACTTCCCTCAATGTCCTAGGGAATATCCTGTCAGGACCTGGAGACTTATCCACTTTTATATTTTTTCCTCCTCTTTGAATCTCATAGTTTCCATAGCTACTCTACTTTTTTCCCTTACCTCACAGAGTTCAATATCCTTCTCCTTGGTGAATACCGAAGAAAATAAATTGTTCAATATCTCCCCCATCTCTTTTGGCTCTGCAGATAGCTGTCCATTCTGGCTCTCTAATGGTCCAATTTTATCCCTCGTTATCCTTTTGCTATTAATATAGCTGCAGAAACCCTTTGGATTTACTTTCATCTTTCATCATGCCAAAGCAACCTCATATCTTCTTTTAGCCTTTCTAATTTCTTTCTTAAGATTCTTTTTACATTCTTTATACTCATCTGGCACCTCATTTGCACCATGCCTCCTATAATTATTGTAGATATCTCTCTTTTTCAAAACAAGTGTCCAATTTCCCTTGAAAACCATGGCTCTTTCCAATTTTTATTATTTCCTTTCAACCGAACAGGGACAAAAACATTCTGTACTCTTACAATTTCCCCTTTAAATGTCCTCAATTTCTCTTCTACATCCTTCCTATAAAACAAAATGTCCCAATTCACTCCTTTTAAATCCTTACGCATTCCCTCAAAGTTAGCCTTTCTCCAATCAAAAATCTCAACCCTAGGTCCAGTTCTGACTCTCTCCATAATGATATTGAAACTAATGGTATTGTGATCACTCGTCCCGAAGTGCTCACCAACGCATACCTCCGTCACCTGACCTGCCTCATTTCCTAACAGGAGGTCCAGCACTGCCCCTTCTCTGGTCGATACCTCTATGTATTATAACCATATAACCATATAACAATTACAGTAAGGAAACTTCTTGGCCCTTCCAGTCCGTGCCGATCATTTATTTTACCCTAGTCCCATCTACCTGCACTCAGACCATACCCCTCCATTCCCTTCCTGTCCATATACCTATCCACTTTACTTGTAAATGTTCAAATCGATCCTGTCTCCACCATTTCTGCTGGAAGATCATTCCACACAGCCACCACTCTCTGAGTAAAGAAGTTCCCCCTCATGTTACCCCTAAACTTCTGTCCCTGTATTGCTGCAAAAAACTTTCCTACACACATTTTACAAACTCCAAACCATCCAGCCCATTTACAGAATGTGTTTCCCAGTCTATTTTTGGAAAATTGAAATCTCCCACAATCACTACCTTGTGCTTACTACTAATATCTGCTATCTCCTTACATATTTGCGCTTCCAATTCTCGCTCCCCATTTGGCGATCTATAATACACCCCTAAAAGTGTTGCTACACCGTTCCCACTTCTCAGTTCCACCCAAATAGCCTCCCTAAACGAGCCCTCTAATCTATCCTGCCAAAGCACTGCTGTAATATCTTCTCTGACAAACAATGCAACCCCTCCACCTCTGGTCCCTTCAATTCTATCACACCTGAAGCAACGGAATCCTGGAATATTTAGTTTCCAATCACAGCCCTCCTGCAACCACTTTTTACTGATTGCCACAACATCATATTTCCAGGTGTCAATCCAGGCTCTAAGTTCATCCACCTTTCTTACAACGCTCCTAGCATTAAATATACACACATTTTAGAAACCCACCATCCCTTATTCTCTCTTTATTATCTTTTTCCTCTTTCTCGCCTACATTTTGGGTCATAGTGCTTCCCTTCTCTGCCTCTTGCCCCACACCCTGTCCCTTAGCCCCCTCTACCCGAGTCCCTTCCCCCAGCCTTTCTAGTTTAAAGTCTCCCCAGTAGCCTTTGCAAATCTCCCTGCCAGGATATTTGTCCCCCTCGGGTTCAAGTGCAACCCGTCCTTTTTGTACAGATCATGCCTTCCCCAAAAGAGGTCCCAGTGATCAAGAAACTTGAATCCCTGCCCACTGCACCAGTCCCTCAGCCACGCATTTATCCTCCACCTCGTTCCATTTCTACTCTCACTGTCACGCGGCACAGGCAGTAATCCTGAAATTGTTACCCTTTTGGTCCTTCTCCTTAACTTTCCCCCCAACTCCCTAAATTCTCCTTTCAGGACCTCTTCTCTTTTTCTGCCTATGTCATTGGTACCTATGTGTACCACAACATCTGCCTCCTGTGGTCTGGGAGTGAATACCTCCCTGTCGCTCCTCTCTATGACCTCCTCACTCTCCCTGACCAGACGGAGGTCATCGAGGGTTCCTCAAAAAATACACTTCTCCGAATGGAACGTTATGGATATTGGTAAACAAGCCCCGCGCTGGATTTTAAACCTTACTGGTCGGGTGTCGCTCCTCCCCCTCCTTCTCTTCCAACGGCTCCTGTGGGCCTCTATGCGGTCTCACATGTGGCACCTTATCAAAGGCTTTCTGAAAATCTAGGTAAACAACATCTACTGACTATCTTTTGTCTGTCCTGTTATTTACTTCCTCAAAGAATTCCAAAAGATCCGTCAGGCAAAATCATCCCTTCACAAAACCATGCAGACACCAAGAACTCCATAACCTCATCCTTTATAATGGACTCTAAAATCTTACCAACCACCAAAGTCAGACGAACCGGCCTAGTTTACACTCTAGATAAACACAAAATGCTGCAGTAACTCAGTGGGACAGGCAGCATCTCTGGAGAGAAGGAATGGATGACATTTAGGGTCGAGACCCTTCTTCTGGCTTTTTTGAATGTAGATCTGTATATCATAAAAAACATACTATTGGGCCCAGCTACTCCATGTCAACCAAATTCTGGCTTGTCTGAAGAAGGGTCTCGACCTGAAATGTCGCCCATTGCCTCTCTCCAGAAATGCTGTTTGTCCCACTGAGTTACTTCAGCATTTAGTGTCCATCTTCAGTTCAAACAACATCTCCAGTTCCTTCCTACACATACTAGATTCCACTCTTCTGCTTTGCGCATCGGGGTAAATTTGCAATTTTCCAATCGTCTCTTGACCACTCGGATCCACTCCTGCCTCTAGTGATTCTTGAAATATTACGATAAATGCCTCCATAATCTCCAAAGCCACGATCATTCAGAACCCTATGGTGCAGTCCATCCAGTCCAGATGACTTATCTACCTTCAGACCTTTCAATTTCCCACGCACCTTCTCCTGAGTAATAGCCACTCCACTAACTTCCACCCCCTGACTCTATTGATTTTTATGCACGTTGCTGGTGTGAGTTGCAGTCTTTCCCTTTGAAGACTGAAGAGAAATAGTTATTCAACTCCTCTGCCATTTCCTTATTCCCCATTATTACTTCTCCTGCATCATTTTCCCGTAGCCCAACGTCCAATTTTGCCTCTTTCTTATTCATTTTTCAAGAATGGGAGGAAACTGAAGATCTCAGAAAAACACCATGCAGGTGACGGGAAGAACGTACAAACCTTGTACAGACAGCACCCGTAGTCAGGATTGAACCCGCGTCTCTGGCGCTGTGAGGCAGTACCTCTACCACTGCACCACCATGCCACCCGTGCTAATTCTTTCTTGAAAGATTTATTTGGCATGGGTTACATTTGTAGTTAACATATATCTGTTTGATATTTAGCCAACAGATTGCTGCACTTTATAAATACTTGCCAAAAATCCCTATTGAAGCACATCTCGATTTAGCTTGCAAACCCATTTATAATGTGTGTGAATTAAAGTATTAACTTATTCTTGTCCAGGAGGTTTTCCAGTTTCAAGCGATGGAAGTGAAAATTGGTAGCCATTGGCTTTTACTAATAATTCATCTGAAATGAATTCATAAAGTATTTAATATGTTGCTTAATGATATTTTCCTTTTTATTTCTGATGATATTTTACTCAGAGAAAACGTTTTTTTTTTGCACCTTAATTGTTTTTGCTATTAAATTATAATAGTTAATAAAGAACTGCAGATGCTGGTTCACAATAAAAGTACTGGAGCAACTCAGCGGGTCAGATGCAGCGACTGCGATAAATCCCTTCGATGTTGGGGAGGTCAGAGCCGGTGATGGACTGGGCAGTGGTCACAACTTTCTGCAGTCTTTTCCATTCCTGGATGTTCAAGATGCTGAACCAAGCCACGATGCAACCAGTCAGTATGCTCTCTACAGTGCTCCTTGACATACCGACTCTCTGTAATCTTCTCAGGAAGTAGAGGCGCTGATTGCATCAGTGTGCTGGGAACAGGAAAGATCTTCGGAAATATTCAAGCCCAGGAATTTGAAGTTTTTGACCGTTTCCACCATCGTCCCGTTGATGGGATTGTGGGTCCCTATCCTTCCCCTTCCAAAGTCCACAATCAGTTCCTTTATTTTACTGGTGTTGAGAGCCAGGTTGTTGTGCTGGCACCATTTGGTCAATCGGTCGATCTCACTTCTATACTCTGACTCATCACCAATGGAGTCATCGACGAACTGGATGATGGAGTTCGCACTATGTCATGTGTATAGAGTGAGTAAAGCAGAGGACTGAGCACGCAGCCTTGAGGTGCTCCCATGCTCCCTTATAGAAGATTACATCTTTCCACCAATATGGACAGAATGAGGATTCAATTGCAGAGGTTTGCGCAGAGACCCAGATCTGTGAGCTTGGTAACCAGCTTTTTTTTTAAATCAAAAAATGTATTCAATTATTAAAAATTAATATTTACACTACAATGAAACAAGCCAGAACCCACCACCATAATACAATACAAACATATATCCATAATAAACTACACTACAACTATATTCCAATCCTTATTGAGGACACATTCACCACCCTGCGGAGCCCAGCGGTCCCGGAATTCCCTCAGGGTGCCCGTGGACAGGGCGTATTCCCTTTCTAACCGCACCCGGGCATGGACGTAACCCCGGAAAAGGGGCAGGCAGCCGGCTCGGGTAGAGCTCTCTCCCGCCTGGCGTCTTGACTCGCGGATGGCCAGCTTGGCCAGGCCCAGGAGCAACCCAACCAGGACATCTTCAGCCCAACCCTCTCCCCTACGCACAGGGTGTCCACAGATGAGGATGGGGGGGTGAGAAATGCAGCCAGAAGGCAAGGAGCGGCCC
This sequence comes from Raja brachyura, assembly GCA_963514005.1. Next base: position 4,555,975 of record OY740809.1, on the reverse strand, counting down.
CTTTAGGTATTCACACAGTGGCTGCAACCTCACGCACTCCATGTACACGTGGTACACAGACTCTTCCAGCCCGCAACAGTGGCAGGCAGCTGGCGAGTCTGTGAACCGTGAGAGAAAATGGTTGTAGGCAACACCTCGGTGCAATACCCTCCACCCCAGAATCCGTGCGTAGAGGGAGACCACCGGGGGCCTCCCACGTGACTGGAAGGCAACATCGACTGCCACTTGACTCGCGGATGGCCAGCTTGGCCGTGGTCACCAGCTTGGAGGGGATGATGGTATTAAATGCTGAGCTGTAGACTGTGAACAACAGCCTGACGTAACCAGCATCCCCTCTCTCTCCATCCCTCCCCTGTCATCCTGCATCATCATGGGGGTGTCCAGAACCAGGGGCCACAGTTTAAGAATAAGGGGTAAGCCATTTACAACGGAGATGAGAAAACACTTTTTCTCATCTCCGTTTGCGAGTCAGTGGAATTCTCTGCCTCAGAGGGTGGTGGATGCCAGTTCTCTGGATACTTTCAAGAGAGAGTTAGATAGGGCTCTTAAAGATAGCAGAGTCAGGGGATATGGGGGAAAAGGCAGGAACGGAGTACTGATTGTGGATGATCAGCCATTGAATAACGGTGCTGGCTCAAAGGGCTGAATGGCCTACTCCTGCACCTATTGTCTATTGTCTGTTGCACAGTTTCACTGTTTGAATCTCCTTATTATCACCTTTTCCACAGCTAACAATGGACCATTGTGAGCTCTACCGTTCCTTAATCATCATTGCTGGCTTTGATTTCTTCTTTTCATACCTATAATTTGTTCGTTCTGAACCTTTTCTAGTTTCCCTCTCCCCTGACTCTCAGTCTGATGAAGGGTATTGATCCATTCATTTTCCCCAGAGATGCTGCCTAACCAGATTGTGGTCTGAATATTGTTAGAAATTTAAAATAATTGTAAACTAATCTGATAGAGTGGAGGGCTCACAGAGTCATAATACTCCTTTATATACTATGCACCATTTAACTTTGCGTAATGCACTGTTGGGTGCATTTACAGCTATTATGACCATAGCTGAAGAAGTTATTGTGTTGGGCCTGTTTCCATGTTGTATCTCTAAACATCAAATAACTGCTCTTTCCCGTATATATCAGAACTGGTTACAGGCTAAAACTCTCTGGTCTGCACTGTTCGGACCTGACTAGTGACGTACCAAAGGAACGGCCGAAGATAGACACAATGTGCTGGATGAAAAGGGCGCAGACCCCAAACACATCCTTTTTCCCCACAGATGCTGCCTGACCAGCTGAGATACAGACAACATCGATAGTTGAAAACAGCTGGCATAAGGACAAAGGCAGCAACGCACGATAATGAACTCAATCTAATGAGAAATGCTTCAGCAACGCAATGCCAAGTAGAGTCAATGATTTTAATTTTGGGAATGGGGAGGCAACTTGCTGAACTATATTTAAAGGCAGACATTGGTCTATTAGATGTTGGATATGATGCTCTCACATTTCATTATGTAACAGCAAACTATCTTGACCAGGATGGTCCAAGCAATGACATATCGTCTGTGAACAGATAAGCCACTGTTTGAAGAAGGGTTTTGGCCCGAAACATTGCCTATTTCCTTCGCTCTATAGATGCTGCTGCACCTGCTGAGTTTCTCCAGCATTTTTGTGTACCAGCCACTGTACATGGGTGTCCATCGTGTTTTATGAAATTACAATTTAGTCACAGGATCACATTGCTGATATATACCCATTCAAATTCATTCAGAGAAATTGCACCTGATATCTGTTTTTGAGGATGTTTCCTACAAGTGGGAGAGTCTAGGAGTAGAGGCCATGGCCTTAGAATAAACGGACGTATCTTTAGAAAGATGAGGAGGGATTTCTTTAGTCAGAGGGTGGCAAATCTGTGGAATTCATTGCCATAGGCCAAGTAAATTGTTTTTTTTTAAGGCGGAGATTGGCAGATTTCTGATTAGGGTGTCAAGAATTATGGGAAGAAGGCAGGACAATGGGGCTGAGAAGGAAAGATAAATCATCCAAGATTGATTGGCAGAGTAAACTTGATCGGCCGAATGGCCTAACTCTGCACCTAGAACTTATGAATATGAACTTATACGGTCGTCTTCTCCTAACTTTCTAGCCCAACTGGCTGGAGAGTAAAGAGCCTGTCCCACCAGCATGCGACTGAATGCGGCGAGCGTGATCAAACATGGTGGCTTGAGGCGTACGGCGTCGCGGGGCCGGTCCCACTTCCAACCCCAGAGCCATATGGAGCTGGTCCCGACATCATACTCACCAATCAGCTGGGTAGGAGGCGGATTGACTGAATTTGGACATCGCACGGCATCGAGCGGTGACGTCATCATGCAACGCCACGCTGGGCGGTGACATCATCGCCCAACGTGACACGCTGCGCATACGCCATCAAGACGTTGCGTACGACGTCCAGATGCTGCGTACGGCATCAAGATGCTGCATACGACGTCGAGCCGCTGCGTACGGCCTCAATGCGGCTGCGGTCCAACAGGCCGTTGCCGCGCGGGATTTTTGAACAGTGTCTATTTATCGGAGCCCTGCGCGATGTCGGGCCCAGCCCCGCACAACTCCATACGGCTCCGGCGGTCGAAGTGGGACCAGCCCTGCGAGGCCGTACGGCTCAAGCGGCCACGTTAGGTCGCGCTCACCACGTGCAATCGCATGCTGGTGGGACAGGCCCTTAATATTTGCCAAGGCAGACATATAAGTAATAGAAAAAAAAACTTCTATTTCACATGGAGCTTTTTTGCAACCTCAGGTCACCCTGAAGCGCTGGACTTTTGAAGTCTTGTGATTGTTATAATGTTAAATAAAACATATAAGGAGTAATGTATCACATCTAATATGTAGAAACATAAAAGTAACACCATTTTTTTTTTAGTTTAGTTTAGGGATACAGCGCAGAAACAGACCCTTCGGCCCACTGAGTCTGTGCTGACCAGCGATCCCTGTACATTAACACTATCCTACACACATTAGGGACAATTTACATTAAACCAAGCGATGGGTCTACAAATCTGTACCTCTTTGGAGTATGGGAGGAAACCGGAGATCCGGGAGACAACCCATGCAAACTCAGTACAGACAGCCCCGTATTCAGCATCAAATCTGCCGCTGTAAGGCCGCATTTACACCGCTGCGCCACCGTGTCGCACAATTGTGGAATTGATGGTGCGGCCTAATCGTGCCTTCCACACAAATTAATTTGAATTCAAATATAACGTGGAAAAACTCATTCAAATTGAAGGGAGTCAAGAGTGTTTTATTGTCAAAGGTCCCAAACTGGATTATGAAATTCTTACTTTCAGCAGCACAGCAGAATGTATAAACATAGAACACTGTAAACAATATGATGAATGAAAAAAAGTTCAGTACATACTAAAGTTATTTTTCATTTATCATACTTTGTCGTGTTCTATGTTTACATACAGTATCCTACTGTGCTGCTGCAAGTAAAAAAATCATATTGCGTATATATATATACACACACACACACATTAAAACAAACAAACAAACAATAATAGATTGATTATTATCTGGTCATGCATGAAACTACTCTCTGAGATGGCACCCACGCTAATTAATGAGAGAGTGGGGAGAAGGGAGTCTGTCACGACAGAAGGAGAAGGAGTTGTACAGTTTGATAGCCACAGGGAAGAAGGATCTCCTGTGGCGTACTGTGCTGCATCTTGGTGGAACCAGTCTGTTGCTGAAGGTGCTCCTCAGGTTGACCAGTGCGTCACAGATGGGGTGAGCTATATTGTCCAAGATGCTCCACAGTTTCAGGAGCATCCTCCCCTCCAAGACCACCTCCCATAAATACAACTCCACCCCTAGGATGGAGCCAGCCTTCCTGGTAAGTTTGTCAATTCAGTTGCCATCCGTGGCCTTCGCCCTGCTGCCCCTGCACACGGCAGTGAAGAAGATGGCACTGGCTACCACCGATTGGTAGAACACCTGCAGCATCTTACTACAGATGCTGAAAGAGCATAGACTACTCAGAAAGTACACATGGCTCTCTCTCTTCTTATACAAGGCCTGAATGTCCCTGGACCAGTCCAGTTTATTGTCCAGGTACACTCTAAGGTCATAGAATCATAGAGTAATACAGTGTGGAAACAGGCCCTTCGGCCCAACTTGCCCACACCAGCCAACACTGTCCCAGTTACCCTAGTCCCACTCGCCTGCGCTTGGTCCATATCCCTTCAAACCTGTCCTATCCGTGTACCTGTCCAACTGTTTCATAAACAATGGGATAGTCCAGGCCTCAACTACTTGCTCTGGCAACGTGTTCCATACACCCACCACACTCTGGGTGAAAAGGTTACCTCTCAGATTCTAATTAAATCTTTTCCCCTTATCCTTGAACCTATGTCCTCTGGTCCCCGATTCCCCTTCTCTGAGTCAAACACTCTGTGCATTTATCCGATCTATTCCTCTCATGATTTCGTATACCTCCATAAGATTTGTACTCCCTGGTAAACTGCACATCCACACCATTGATGGAGACAGGGGACAGGGGTGTTCCTCTCCTCCTAAAGTCCACCACCACCAACTCCTTAGTCTTATCGGTGTTGAGCTGCTGGTGAATCAGCCCACATCACTCAACAAAGTTGTTGACTACACCCCTGTATTCAGCTTCCATCCCCTCACTGATGTAGCCCACAAATGCAGAGTCATTTGAAAACTTCTGCAGGTGGCAGGAGTCCGAGTTATATTTGAAGTCCGAGGTGTAGATGGTGAACAGGAATGGAGAGAGGACCGTCACCTGTGTGGGCCCTGTGTTGCTCACCACCATGTCTGAGACACAGTTGTGTAGCCTGACATACTGTGGTCGTGCAGTCAGGTAGTTGGTGATCCAATGGAGCACCCACCCGAATCTTCGTCAGTTTGCTCCATAGCAGTGCAGGTCGGATGGTGTTAAAAGCACTGGAGAAGTATAAAAACATGACACAGTGCTTCCTGGTTATCCATGTGAGCATAGGAACGAGTAGGTGGATGATGGCGTCCTCTATCCCCATATTTGTTTGGTAAGTGAACTGTAGCGGGTCCAGGTTGGGTTTAACCAGGGGTCGCAGGTGAGTGAGCACCAGCCTCTCCAGGGACTTCATGATGTGTGAGGCCAGCGCCACCAGTCTGTAGTCATTGGAGGAGCTTGGACATGTCCTCTTTGGTACAGGATCCAGGGAGGATGTCTTCCACATCACAGGAACCCTCTGCAGGAATCCTTTCTCTGTATGAATTGTCCAGCATCGACATGGATCCCGGATCAAAAGTCAGCTTGATCCCGAGTGGTATCCAAGTCTCTTGGTTATTCCTAAAAAAGTGTCATTGCCATAAGTGTTTACAGGGTCCACTGGTGTTCATTACGAACGTTCAAGTACCAGAAGAAGAAGTAGGAGAAGGAGAAGATCCTGAATGAATTAAATAGTGGATATGTTAGTAAAACTGGTAGTAGAAGGAAACTGGCCATCTGCAATTGGACTTTCCACTGTAAAGAACGACATTTGCCCAGATGACTCCTCCACGTTTTGCTACTCATGTTGCATTTGTCTTATCAGCAAAGATCATTCCTCGTAAAATACTGTTGATGTATACTGTCCAATACTGTGAAATACTGTCCAATCCAGCCTCCATATCAGGATGGACATCAATACATAGGATGTGAAATAAATATATTTTAATGGAACAGAAAAAATAGAAAGAGATGAAGGGAAACTACTGAAGGTGGAATAGCTGTCTTTAGACTTTACAAATACAGTGTGGAAACAGGCTCTTGTGCCCACCAAGTCCGCGCCAAGCAGTGATCATCCTGTACACTAGGACTATCCTGCACATACATTGTACAATATATAGAACCAAATTAACCTACAAACCTGCACTTCTTTGGAGTGTGGGAGGAAACTGGAACAGCTGGAGAAAACCCACACTGTCACAGGGAGAACATACAAACTGCACACGTAGTCAGGATCAAGTCGGGGTCTCTGGCGCTGTAAGGCAGCAACTCTACTGCTGTGCCGCTGTGCTGCCCATTGGTGCTGACCCTGCTCTGGCAGGAAAGTTCAATTGAGCTTCATGAGTTGTTTAAAATTAAGTTTTGGAAGGAGAAGTCGGGAGAGAGTGTTTCACCTGGCCAAAAGACTCGTAAATCGACACAAATTTAACATTATTGGCCAAAGAACCAGGGATGAGAAGAATCCTTTCGGTGTGGCATGCTGCCATGTTCAGGAATGCACAGATTCGAAAGTGGCAGGAGAAGATTTATTTGCAAGTTTTGAAAACTGATTAAAAATACACTTCAAAGAGAAAAGGCAAGAAGGGCAATGGAAACGGTGCAGTAGTAATTAGTTGGATCTTTCAAAGTCCTTCCTCAGAGACAATGAGCCAAATGGCAGTCTTGTTCTATAAAGCTCAGAAGAAATAAATACCAGCAAGATATTATATGAGAAAGCGTAAATAATAAACTATTCATGAAACCTTGGTGGGTGAGTTATGCTAAGCTGTCCCATCTGAGATCTGAGAGAGAACAGCCAGGAGATGTTACATGTGAATGGAATGCAAAGTCCAGCTTAATGCCTGCTTTGGCAGAGAAAGTGTTCGCTGCCAGTTCAGGTCATTGTCCTGGAATGCATGAGAAAGCACAAATTGTGAGAGTGCACCTGGGCCTGACTAAACTCAACTCAATGGACTATGACAGAGAGCTAAGGAACATAGAAATCTGGAGCCGGTGGATTGTCCTTCCCTGTCACATTCACTCGAGTGCACACAGTGTGTGGAAATCTTCAATTCCATACCAGCTCTTGAGGGTCGAGTTATGACGCATTGGATTACGTACTCTCTGGGCCATTGCTTGCCAAGTGCCAGAGGCAGTGGTGATTAAGCTCTGCACTGACAGTCTGAGATGCTATCTCTACAGCTCAGTGCAGCAGAAGATATTACCCCAGGCTGCCGACACAAAGTAGAAGGGATTTAGTTCCTAAATGATCCATTTAATAATTAATCTGGAGGTGCTCTCTGCCAATGCTGCAAAACATGACGTCAAAAATATCAAGGAGATACAAGGAACTGCAGATGCTGGTTTACAAATAAAAGACACAAGTTCTGGAGTACCTCATTGGGTCAGGCAGCAGCTCTGGAGAACACAGACAGGTGACGTTTGGGGTCGACACCTGCCTTCAGACAAATTGTGGTTAGTGGAAGACAGCTGGGAGAGAGATGGGACAGGACAAAGCCTGGTGAGTGATTGGTGGATGCACGGGAGGGGAGGTTTAATGACTGGAATGTGTCAGAAGGAACTGGTTTAATAGATAGACACAAAATAGATAGACACAAAAAGCTGGAATAACTCAGCGGAACAGGCAGCATCTCTGGAGAGAAGGAATGGGTGAAGTTTCTGGTCTAGACCCTTCTTCAGACACTGGAAGATGGTTGGACAAAGGCCAGAGATGAAAAGACGAAAAAATGTTAGATAAGGATAGAAGACGTGTGTATTGTGAAGTCAGATGAGGAATATAGGTGAAAGGGGACGAAGGAGAAATGGGTGCCATCCAGGTGGGGCATGGAAAAGTAGACAGACAGACAGACAGACAGACAGACAGACAGACAGACAGACAGACAGACAGACAGACAGACAGACAGACAGACAGACAGACAGACAGATAGACAGATAGATAGATAGATAGATAGATAGATAGATAGATAGATAGATAGATAGATAGATAGATAGATAGATAGATAGATAGATAGATAGATAGCAAATACATGTAAATACATAGATACATAAATAGATAGATAAAGAAAGGGGGGCTACTTGTAGGTTAGTTTCCAAAAATTGGAGAATTTAATGTTCATACCTTTGGGCGTTAAGCTATCTAAGTGGAATATGAGCTACTGTTTGTTACTCCAGTTTGCACGTGGCCTCATCAGGACAGTGGAGTAAGCCCTGGACAGAAAGGTCAATATGGGGATGGGAAGGGGAGTTAAAATGGTTAGCAACCGGGAGATCAGACAAATTGTGCTGGATCTCCCAGCCAAAGGGGGAAGGAGGGGATGGAAAATAGAGGGTATTTGGGATGTTATTTGAAGTTGAAGAGTTTCATGTTAATTCAGTTGGGTTGTAACTTATGCAAGTGGAATAGGAAGTGCTGTTCCTCCAATTTGTGTGTGGCCTTACTCTGGCAATAGAGGAGGCCCAGGACAGAACGCTCAGTACGGCAATGGAAAGAGGGGTTAAAATGGTTAGTAACAGAGATCCAGCAGACCTTGACTGAGGCCAAGTGTTGGATGAAACAGTGGCCAAATCTACTTTTGGTCTCGCCAATGTTAAAGGGGCCACACTGTAGGCATCAAATGCCATAGACAAGGCTTAACAATACCTGTGAATCTCTGCCTCATCTGAAAGTCCTTGATATAAGTGCGAGATGGAAGGTATAGGGACAGGTGGGACTTCTCCTACGGTTGCAGGAGAAAAACCTGAGGAGGGGCAGGTTGGATGGGAAAGGATGAATGAACCAAAGAGTTTTGAAGGGTGTGGTCTCTTCAGAAAGTGGTACTGGTGGGGACAGGAAAATGAACTAGTGGTGGGAATACGTTGAAGGATAAGGGTTCACAGTTTAAGTATAAGCTGGAAATCTTTTAGGACCGAGATGAGAAAAAACATTTTTCATACAGAGAGTGGTGAATCTCTGGAATTCTCTTCCACAGAAGGTAGTTGAGGCCAGTGCATTGGCTATATTTAAGAGGGAGTTAGATGTGGCCCTTGTGGCTAAATGGATCAGGGGGAATGGATAGAAGACAGGTACAGGATACTGAGTTGGATGATCAGCCATGATCATATTGAATGGCAGTGCAGGCTCGAAGGGCCGAATGGCCTACTCCTGTACCTATTTTCTATGTTTCTATGTAACTGCAGGCCACAGAGTAGACACGGGCAATAGCCACACCTTTACAGCAGTGGAAAATCCACATTGTCAGAAGAAAGAGGACCTCGGATGTCCAAGAGGGAAAGCCTCACCCTGGGAGCAGATTCGGCAGAGATGGAGTTGTTGAGGGTAAGAGATAGTGCCTCTTGCAAGAGGCAGAGTGGAAGGATAATTGTCAAGATAACCCTATGATGTGTTGTGTTCTTTATTTTATTGTATGCCTGTATGGTGATCACATTACACTGTGCCAACTGGCATATGTGACAAATAAATGTATCTTGTATCTTGTACAATACAATACAATACAATACCGTTTATTGTCATTTGAACCTCATTGAGGATCAAACAAAATTTAGTTTCTGCAGTCATACAAACAAGAAAAGAACCAAGACACAACACAATTTACACAAACATCCATCACAGTGAATCTCCTCCTCACTGTGATGGAAGGCAAAGTCTTATCTCTCCCCTGCACTCCCCATTCTGCTGCCGATGTCAGAGTCAAAGCCCCCAGCGGGCGATGGTAAATAAGTCCCGCGGACATTCAGGCCGCGTCGGGCGATGGAAGGCCGCACTCCGGGTCTTGATGTTAGAGCCCCGGCAAGCGCCAGCAAGACCCGTGGCGATTAAAGCCACGCCGGTCGATGTAAGGCCCCGCTCCAGGTCATTTTCCACCCCTCAACTCGGGCGGGAGAAGTTGCCGCTGCGGGAGCTCCAAAAAGCATTCTCTACATTTTGAATTCGGAGATAAGCCTCAAAAATTATTGGCTCATCAATTACAGAAACTGGACGGGAAAAAAACAACTCATAGGATTAAATCAGAAACAGGAGAACCACTAGTACAATCTAAGGATATTAATGAGAGATTTCTGCAATATTATCAAAACCTTTACTCGGCTAAAACGATAGATCACCGGACAGGAACAGAAGCATTCCTACAAAAATGCAATCTTAAAGGGTTAGATTTGAAAGATAGAGAATTATTAGACGCTGAAATAACAGTAAAAGAAATTAACGAGTCTATCAGATCTCTAAAAAACAGTAAATCCCCGGGACCCTATGGCATCGGCTCCGAATTCTATAAAACATTCTATGACCTGATTGTTCCGCGTTTAAAGACACTGTATGAACATATCTATACCCAACAGAAATTACCAGAACTGCTAAATGGATCTATAATAACACTGATACCAAAAATAGATAAGGACCTGGATGATCCAGGTTCATATAGAGCTATAGCTCTTCTAAATACTGATCAAAAAATATTAACTAAAATCCTAGCACAAAGATTAAGCACAGTGATTATTGAATTAATATACCCAGACCAAACAGGATTTATACCAAAATGGTACTTTTCATATAACCTGAGAAAATTATTCAACATTATATATTCAAAAAGAAGTACTAACAAAGATCTAGCAATTATTTCGCTAGATGCTGAGAAAGTTTTCGACCAGGTGGAATGGCCCTATTTATTTTCGGTTATGAAAATGTTTCAATTGGGCGAGAAGTTTAGTACATGGGTAAAACTTTTACATACTAATCCAACAACTAGAATATCAACAAATCAAATGTTATCAGCTAAATTTAACTTATCTAGTGGCTGTAGACAAGGATGTCCGTTATCCCCACTATTATTTGCACTCGCAAAAGAACCATTATCAGAAAGTGTGAGTACCATCCTGAAATATGTGGGTATAATACCAAAGATACTGAGAATAAAATTTCCTTATATGCAGACGATGTATTAATTTACATTACAAAACCTGAAGTTAGTATTCCAAACTTATTAAATTTATTAACTCAATAAGGCTCATTTTCAGGATACAGAATTAATTGGAATAAAAGTGAAATCATGCCAATAATGGAAAGTAACCCACATATATTACAACAATTTCCTTTTAAAATATTAAATGAAAAATTTAAATATCTTGGAATTTATGTAACAAAGAGATATACTTCTTTATTTAAATTTAACTTTCCGCCTTTATTGAACAAATTACGTAAGAATATTTTATATTGGAAAACATTACCTATTTCAATGTTGGGTAGAATTAATGCAATAAAAATGATTTTTCCCTCACAATTATTGTACCTCTTTCAATTAATCCCTATATATCCCCCAAAAACCTTTTTTAAAAAGGTTGACTCTATAGTCACCAATTATATCTGGGATTATAAGAACCACAGAATAAATAAAAAAACACTTATGTAAATCAAAAATAAATGGAGGTTTAGCACTACCGAATTTTATGTTTTATTTTTGGGCAGTTAGCATTAAAAATATGAATTTTTAGTTGGAAGAACTGGACCAATAACCAGATTGGTTAAAAATGGAAAAGGAAGACTGTTTACCTTTTGAAATTGGGTCGATCCTATTTGCTATTACTAAATTAAGCAAAAAAAACCTATAATGAAAACCCCATAATTTATAGTGGAATACGCATTTGGAAACAATTAAAAAAGACACTAAAATTGGATAATTTACCACTATCTCTTCCCATTGTAAACAATGCTACATTTAAACCCTCAATGATGGATAAGGGTTTTTACAATGGAAAAATCACACAATTACAAAGATGGGTCATCTCTATAGGAAAGGTACATTCCTCTCATTTCAGGAACTACAATAAATTTATGAGCTTCACTCAAATTACTACTTTAGATACCAACAAATTAGAGACTATGCTAAATCAAATAGACAGGACTATAGAAATAAAAAGACAGAAATTCTTGTTTGAATAAACACCCTAATACAGAAAAATTGATATCTTATATTTATAATATTCTATTAGATAATGATGCACCCATGACGGAAATATATAGGCAATCATGGGAAAATGAACTAGGCCAAACAATAAGACCAGAAATATGGGACGAAAGCTTACAACATATACATCACTGTTCGTTAAATGCTAGATATTCTTTAATACAATTTAAGGTATTACATAGATTGCACTATTCAAAAACAAAATTAAATAATAATAATAATAATAATAATAATAATATCTTTTATTGTCATTACACATAAGTGCAACGAGATTTGGTTTGCAACTTCGAGATTTCGGTTTGCAACCCCCGAGAACAAGGTTTGTAAAAACGAACATTTGACCAGTAACATCAACACAGACTAAAGTGCAAGGCCGGAGGAGACAGTCCATGGGGGGGGGGGGGGTACTCAGCAGGGCCGGTTCAGAGCCGCTATAGCTCTGGGAATGAAGCTGTTCCTGAGTCTGGTAGTGCGGGCGTAGAATGCCTTGTAACGTCTGCCGGAAGGGAGTAGTTCGAACAGTCCATTACAAGGGTGAGAGGAGTCTTTATGGATGCTGACGGCCTTCCTGAGGCACCGTGTGTGGTAGATGCCCTCCAAGACTGGTAGCTGTGTCCCAATAATCTGTTGCGCTCTATGGACAACGCGCTGAAGAGCTCTCCTCTCCGCTTCCATGCAGCTGAGATACCACACAGAGATGCCATACGTTAGTATGCTCTCAGTCGTGCAGCGGTAGAAGGTCGTCAGCAGCTGTTGGGGCAGACCAGTCTGTTTCAATGTTCTCAGGAAGAACAGTCGTTGCTGTGCCTTTTTGACCAGAGCAGCGGTGTTGGTGGACCATGTGAGGTCCTCCGAGATGTGAGTGCCCAGAAACTTGAAGCTGGACACTCTCTCCACACTGTCTCCGTAGATGGAGATTGGGGCGTATTCCCCATTCTGTGACCTCCTGAAGTCGATAATCAGCTCCTTGGTCTTGGAGGTGTTTAGTGACAGGTTGTTCCGTGAGCACCAGTCCGCCAGGTTCTGCTCCTCCGCTCTATAGTTTGTTTCATCACCATTGGTGATCAGCCCGATCACCATTGTGTCGTCTGCAAATTTGATAATGGTGTTGTTGTCAAATGCAGGGACACAGTCGTGGGTGAAGAGGGAGTAGAGCATGGGGCTCAGTACACAACCCTATGGTGTGCCGGTGCTCAGGGTGATAGTGGAGGACAGGTGCGGCCCCAGTCTCACTGCCTGCGGTCGCCCCGTCAGAAAATACAGGATCCAATCGCATATCAGTGAGCTGAGGCCTAGCTGGTGGAGTTTGGTGGTGAGCTTGGTGGGGATGACCGTATTGAAGGCAGAGCTATAGTCAATGAAGAGCATCCTCACGTAGGTGCCCTGTCTTTCCAGGTGGGTCAGGACAGTGTGAAGAGCTGCAGAGATGGCATCCTCAGTGGATCTATTTGCCCTGTATGCAAATTGATGAGAGTCCAATGATGCAGGGATGCTAGATTTGATGTGGGACAGGACCAGCTTTTCAAAGCACTTCATTGGTATTGGAGTTAGGGCAACCGGGCGGTAGTCATTCAGGTTGGTAACTTTAGACTTTTTTGGCACCGGCACAATGGTAGCTGTCTTCAGGCACTTGGGGACCGTAGAATAGAATTTTCCCATGCATAAGAAAATTACGCATGGGAAAATTTTCCCATTTTCCCATGCGTAAATAGTATTTTCCCATGCATATCTCCTATTTTTGAAAAATGTCAGCACTCAGAGGCTAACTTAACGCACACATTTGTAAGTTGTATAAAAATTAATCATTTTTGGACGGAAATTCTTAAGATAATTTCCGAAGTTGTTAATACCCGATTGGACCCCGATTCAAAATTAATAATATTAGGAATATTAGAACAAAATCAATTATTTACAACAAACCAAAGAAAATTTATCGATTATAGTTTAATAACTGGGAAAATATTAATATTAAAATTTTGGAAAGGCCCTATAACCCCCACAATTAAAATGTGGACTACGGAAATGTTGTTGACCCTACATTTGGAAAGATTAAGATTTGTCTTAATGGACAAACAAGAAATATTTACTAGAATATGGTCTTCATTCATTTAATATTTGAAGGGGCAAACCGGTTCCACATGAGAACCTGACTGAAACCCGAATCAAGGATTAGATGAAGAACTACATTTTATAATCCACGGGCATATCTCCAATGATGTATAATTAGCTGATTACTCCATTCTCTTTTTTTTTGGTCTCTTTTTTTTTCGCTATATTTTTTCAATTTTTATATAGATAAAAATTTAAAAAATATATCGAAGTACAATTTTTATACAATTGTTAATACAAACAATATTAATAGTGTATGAATACAACAAACCAAATGTTTTTTATTACGTATTTACTTCTAATAATAAAATTTAAAAAAAAAAAAAAAAGAAAAGCTGTCTCCCACCAGGGACCTGCGAGCTCCCGGTGTTACCGTCCACCGGCCTGCAGCTGGAACCTCCAAATCTCCGGGGTCGGGCAGCAGCAGCGCGCCCCCACAGCTCCTCCCGTTCCCAACTCGGCCAGCTCCACGACGGTGAGTAGTCCGCAGGCTCTGCGACTGGAGCCCCAGATTCGGTTGGATGCCGCTTCACAGTGCTGGGCCCCAACGGCAACGGAGACCCGACAGAGGATAGGTCGGGTCCTCCATACAGGTAAAAGATTTTAAAAGTTTCCCCCATCCCGCCCCCCACCCCCCACACATATCCAGCTAAAAAAATCCCACTAACAACACTCAAAACAAGACAAAAAATAAAAAAAGACAGACAACTGCAGAGGCTGCTGCGACGAGAGTCACGCCACCCACCGGAACATTTACTTGTATCTTGTATCTTGTTGCAATCAATGGATTTATAGTAAAATGCGCCTGTAGCTGCTTGTGTCTCTGTGGGTTGGTGTCAATATTGGCAAAGCTAATTAGCTTGACAGCAAATAGCCCTGTCCCATGGTGCGAGTTCATTCCAAGAGTTCTCCCGAGTTTGCCCTGATTCGAACTCGGAGATTTACGGTAATGGCCACTCGTCGGTACCCGGGGCTCTCGTGGACATTTTTCATCATGTTGAAAAATCTTCACGAGTCTTCCCGTGCTTACCTGCCGTTAGCGAGTCTTCCCGAGTACCTGCCGTTGGCGCTAAGAGACGTCCCCGAGCTTTGACGTATCCACAACGTTCATTCTCCGTGCTTACCACGAGTTTGATTTTTTTTTAACTTGGGAGAGCTCTTGGAATGAACGCACACAGTGGTACAGGGCTATTAATTTCCAAGCATTTATCTGCTCTTGAAAGGAATGGGCAATAGACAATATCATATGCTCTATGTGCTCATTCAGGTACATTACCTAGAAACATTGTAGTACAATATCTTTCATTGCAGACATCTGTAGATAGGTTACATTTAGTAGTGTAGGAAGGAACTGCAGGTGCTGGTCTAAATTGAAGATAGACACAAGATGCTGGAGTAACTCAGCAGGACAGGCAGCATCTGTGGAGAGAAGGAAAGGGTGGCATTTCAGGTTGAGACCCTTCTACCCATTCCTTCTCTCCAGAGATGCTGCCTATCCTGCTCTCGCATTTAATGTCTATCTTACATTTTAGTAGCGTGCAGTAAGAAATTATTGTTTCAATATCAAAATTCTTCATGACTAGTTTAGTTTCACTTAGAGATACAGTGGAAACAGGCCCAAAGGTCCACCAAGATAAGGCCAACCAACGATCGCCCGTTCTATGTTATCCCAGTTTCACGGGCAATTTACAGAAGCGAATTAACCGACAAACCTGCACTTCTTGAGAACATGGGAGGAAACCGGAGCACCTGGAGAAAACTCACGCTCACGGGGAGAACATACAAACTCTGTACAGACAGCACGTAATCAGGATCAAACCCGGGTCTCTGGCTCTGTGTAGCAGCAACTCTACTGCAGCACCATCATGCTGCCCTAGGTTGAAGATGTTTACGCTTCAGAAGAGGAAAAAGACTGATCTTCTGCAGTAACTTCAGCAAAGATCAGCAAAGGTTTTCCAAAGGGTAAACATGGCCCAGCGACACAACAGCAGAGTTGCTGCCTTACGAGCACCAGAGACCCGGGTTCAATCCTGACTATGGGTGCTTGTTTGTATGGAGTTTGTATGTCCTCCCCATGAACTGTGTGGGTTTTCTGCAGGATCTCTGGTTTCCTACCACACTCCAAACATGGGTGTTAACATGGGACCCAACCTGTCCCACTTAGTGTAGTTATCTACATACTTAAAAGTCTAAACTTGACCACTTCCTGTTTGCACAGTATATTGATTTTAGAAAAAACGCTACCACTTACGGCTGTGATTTTTGGCTATCTTACTCAGAGTCCTGCTCTGCTCTTCAGGGCCAGTGGATTTTTCCATTCAATGAAAAAATAAAAGACTTATTAATGTTTTTTAAATGTTAAGATTCTCTCCTGTCAATCATGCCATGAAGGCCACGCCCCTTCCCAAGGGAGGGGGAGGAACTATAAAACCCAGAAATGTGGACGTGGCTCAGTCTCTGCAAGATTGGAGGAAGAGGTCACGACTCTCAGTTTGAGTTGTGAATCAACTGAACACACTGAATGTCTACTGAACCTGAAGGGCTGAATGGCCTCCTCCTGCACCTATTTTCTATGTTTCTTTTTTTATTTATTTTTTATTTTTATTGTTTTTTTATTTTATTTTTTTATATTTTTATTTAATAGAGGTAAATACATCAGTGTACATCACATATATATTGTTACAATCATTGTACCCCATAATTTTATGGCGTTTAAAGAAAGAGAATAGAAACAAAGAGAGTGAAGTAGGTGAAAAGAGTTGTGAAAGTGAAAGAGCATGCCAAAGGGGAGAAAAATAACCCTTGGTCAAAGAGTTAGAGAAAGGGGATTAAGAGATAGACCCTAGAAAAGAAAAAGAAAAAAGAGAGAGATCAAAAAAGCCAGTTACTATATTATATATATATATCATGCAAAAGGAATTTACCAACTCGATAGTTTTTCATCCCCATTTACTAAGGCCCAAGGTATTCTTGCACCCTATCTTTGTAGCAATTCTATAAATGCTGATCATGTCTGATAGAAACGATCTGATTTTCCTGCCAGGCGGAGTCTCATATTTTCCAGATGCAGTGTTTCAAACATAGTTGAAATCCACATGAAATCCACATATCTGCATTTTTCCAGAATTTTAAGATTAGCTTTTTTCCTATTATTAAGCCGTAATCAAATAGATTCTTTTGATACACATTTAATTCAGAGCTATCTTCTGTCATTCTGAAAATAATCCATTCTGGCTTTGGTGTCATTATTATTTTGAACAGTTTTGTGAAGATTTCAAACATTTCAATCCAAAACCTTTGAATCTTTGTACAAAAGATAAATGAGTGCGCTATAGTAGCTTCTTGAGACTGGCATTTATCACAAATTGGTGAGACGTTGGGGAAAAATTTATTTAATTTAGTTTTTGAGTAGTATAATCTGTGTAACATTTTAAATTGTATTAAAGTGTGTCTTACATTAATTTATGCACATTTAATAAGTACTCTTTCCACCTTTCATTGGAAATGTTTATGCTTAATTCGTTCTCCCACTCTCCTCTGATACCTTCAGTTGTTGGTATTACTGTATTTAGTATAATATTATATATATGAAATTAAATTTGCTGATTCTGTCTTTGTATTTGTTGCTTCATCTAGTAAGTCTGATGGCACTTTGTGAAATTCTTGTGCATGTTTTTTCAGATAATCACGTATTTGGAAATATTTAAAATACTGAGTGTTACCCAGAATGTATTTTAGTTGTAATTGTTTAAATGATAGTAGTTTTCCTGTTTCATACAAATCTCCCAAAGTTTTAATTCCTGCTCTTTCCCATTGTTTAAATGTTTTATCTATAATTGAGGGTTTAAATAGAGGGTTCTTAGCGATAGGAGATAGGAGAGATAAGTTTCTTAATTTTAAGTTCTATGTTTCTAACTGTGAGTGTGGTTTTAATGTAGTTTTTATTGGGTTTTATGGGGGTTTTGTGGGGGGTTTTATGGTTGTTTTACCCTGCTGTAAATTGTATGAAACTGCACTTGAATTTGGTGGCCGTGCACCCTGTTTGAAATGGTATGAAACTGCATTTCAATTTGGTGGCCTTGCAAACTGCTTGAAATTGTACGAAACTGCACTTGAATTTGGTGGCCTTCAACCCTGCTTGAAATGGTATGAAACTGCATTTGAATTTGGTGGCCTTGCACCCTGCTTCAAGTGGCATGAAACTGCATGAATTTGGTGGCCTTACACACTGCTTGAAGTCTTATGCAACTGCCCTTGAATTTGGTGGTCTTGCACCTTGCTTGAAGTCTGTGAAACTGCACGTGAATTTGGTGGCCTTGCACCATGCTTGAAATGGTATAAAACTGCACTTGAATTTGGTGGCCTTGTACCCTGCTTGAAATGGTATGAAACTGCATTTGAATTTGGTGGCTTTGCACCCTGCTTGAAATGGTATGAAACTGCACTTGAATTTCGTGGCCTTGCACCCTTCTTGAAATTGTATGAAACTGCAATTGAATTTGTTTCACTTGCACCCTGCTTGAAATGGTATGAAACTGCATTTGAATTTGGTGCACTTGCAAACTGCTTGAAATTGTACGAAACTGCAGTTGAATTTGGTGGCCTTGCACCCTGCTTTAAATGGTATGAAACTGCATTTGAAATTGGTGGCCTTGCACCCTGATTGAAATGGTATGACACTGCACTTGAATTTGGTGGCCTTGCACCCTGCTTGAAATGGTATGAAACTGCATTTGAATTTGGTGGCCTTGCACCCTGCATGGAATGGTATGAAACTGCATTTGAATTTGATGGTCTTGCACTCTGCTTGAGATGGTATGGAACTGCATTTGAATTTGGTGGCCTTGCACTCTGCTAGAAATTGAGTTTCAAATAATAGCCGAGACTCAACTGCCAGCCCACCAGCCGTGAGTAAGTGAGCTGCCAGCACATCAGGCTTGAGTGACTGAGCTGCCAGTGCAATAATCCATTTGATTATGGGACACAATGGGTACAACTTAGTATGCAGTAAATGGAGGGGCACCAAGAAAAGATGATGAACAGAGGACCTTAATATACACTGTCTGCCTTCAAGTTACAAACAAGGTTAATTTGTATTATAATCACAGAACCCATTTGCAAAAGCCTACAATTTTAAACAGCATTAAACAGTTTTCTGTTGTTGATCTAGTTCCTGAGAAATGGGTTCCAACTTTGAATTAAAGCTGGATCTATCATATTCAATTTAGCATTTACCTCTTCAATCTTTTGATTAAAATGTTCTTCCATGTTTGACTTCCGGTATCCAGTACAATCATGTACAGAAGCTATGACATCTTCTATGTAATATATCGATGGCCAGGATAGAACTAGTGTATGTGTGATTGCTGGTGGGTTGTAGGACCTGTCTCCACAAAGTAACTCTAAAAACCTAAAATGAAAACTAAAGAAGACGTTCCAACTCATTTTAACTTATTTTCTGTCCTAATTTTATTCCTTTTCTTCACATTTATTTTTATTGAACAGTGAGGGTTGCTCTTTAATTTCCATTGTATGTGTGTCAATTAGCTTGAAAAGAAGCAAGCGGGGAAACTTATGTAATTGTTGACAGTCTTGCTTCTATTTATTTATATAGCTTCCTGTTACAAAGACAATAGAAGCAGCACGAGGTGGCAGGAAGATTGCCACTGTTACCATGTCTTATGCCAGTTCCAAGCTAATGGTTACCATGGTTATTGCAGAAAGCAAAACGTTATCTGTCTATGTTCTTCCTCTGAAAGGTACAGATTACTTCACTAGGATTTAACTGCCTGGTGTAAATTGGATAATCCAAATATTCTTCCATGATAAATTGTTGCATCTTTCTCCCTTCATAAATAACAATTTGGGGGGGGGGGGATGGGGGAGGGGCAAATAAATATTTGCCTCCCTTACTACCAATTAAACTTGCAGATCCTCCAGCACAAGACCGCCAGCGGACCTATGCGAGAATTTTGTTTGTTGATTTTAGTTCTGCATTCAACACCATTGTGCCAGAGTTATTACACTCCAAACTTTCCGAGTTGACTGTGCCTGAACCCCTCTGTCGGTGGATCGCCTGCTTCCTGCCAGACAGGAAGCAGCAAGTGAGGCTGGGAAAGCACATCTCGGACCCGCAAAACCTCACCATAGGAGCACCGCAAGGCTGCGCACTCTCTCCTCTCCTCTACTCTCTCTACACCAATGACTGCACCTCCATTGACGCCTCAGTCAAGCTTCTCAAGTTTGCGGACGACACAACCCTGATTGGACTGATCCAGGATGGGGAGGAATCTGCCTACAGACAGAAGTGACACAGCTGGCATCCTGGTGCCATCGCAAAACCTGGAGCTCAATGCTCTTAGGACAGTGGAATTGATTGTAGACTTTAGGAGAGCACCCCCTCCCCTCACCCCACTCACCATCAACAACACCACAGTCCTATGACCTGGGACCTTGAGGCTGCAGCGAATCGTCCGATCAGCTGAGAAGTTTGTTGGCTGCAACCTTCCCTCCATTGACGAACTGTACACTGCAAGGGCCAGGAAGCGAGCGGGTAAGATCATCTCTGACCCCTCTCACCCTGGCCACAAACCCTTTGAATCACTTCCCTCTGGAAGGCGACTCTGGACTGTCAAAGTTGCCACAGCCAGACATAAAAACAACTTTTTTCCACGAGCTGTAGCTCTACTCAATAACCAAAAATCTGTAGCCTCCTTTTGCTCTGTTTTTTATTCAATGCACATGTTTAATCTATATTGTTTTATTATTAATGTTTAATGTTTTATGTATCATTCCTAACAGTCACTGTATGTCATGTTGTCACTTGCGGGCGGAGCACCAAGGCAAATTCCTTGTATGTGAATACTTGGTCAATAAACTTATTCATTCATTAATTAATTCAGATTAACTTTTGGGGAATCCTACACCAGCGCTCCCAAGTCCCTTTTCACCTCTGATTTCTGAATAAGCGAGTTCGGTATCTCAACTGTTCATGCCCAGGTCATGGGTCACTCGAGGTAAACATTCTCGGCAGCTGAGCTGCTGCATGTATACAGACCTGCATTTCATCCGTAGTCAGGACGGCACCGACAGGATGGCATTAACGACATTAGTTCTCCCTTCTCCACTGGTCCACGCAGCTATCTCAGCAGTGACGACCTCATGTGCACACACTGCATGTGACAAAAACGTGCATGAGAGGGCCAATTTCTCAGCATTAATATCGGAGTTTGGGCAGAGGTGATGACATGCCAGATGGAGGGAACTATTCACAGGAAGAGAAAGGCCTTAACATACAAACCAGAACCAAGAAATTACAAATCATAGAATCATAGAATCATAGAAAATAGGTGCAGGAGTAGGCCATTCGGCCCTTCGAGCCTGCACCGCCATTCAATATGATCATAGCTGATCATCTAACTCAGTATCCTGTACCTGCCTTCTCTCCATACCTCCTGATCCCTTTAGTCACTAGGGCCACATTTAACTCCCTCTTAAATATACCAATGAACTGGCCTCAACTACCTTCTGTGGCAGAGAATTCCACAGATTCACCGCTCTGTGTGAAAAATGATCTTCTCATCTTGGTCCTAAAAGACCTTATCCTTAAACTGTGACTCCTTGTTCTGGAGTTCCCCAACATCGGGAACAATCTTCCTGAATCTAGCCTGTCCAACCCCTTAAGAATTTTGTAGGTATCTATAAGATCCCCCCTCAATCTCCTAAATTCCAGCGAGTACAAGCCTAGTCTATCCAGACTTTCTTCAAATGGAAGTCCTGCCATCCCTGGAATCATCAAACGCCCTGGAGTGCAGATGTCGTTGATGTTACTGTGAAATGCGCCAATTGGTGGTGGTTTATTTTGTGAGCTGTGTGGATGTAGCGGGAAAAATCTGGCTACTTCCAAGCTCAAGGTTCGTCCCTGACCTGGGTCACTCTCTGTCAGGAATTTGCACGTTCTCCCTGTGCAATGTAACTTTGGTTTCCTCCACAATCCAAAGATGTGTGGGTGTGAACGAGTGATTGGCGTGTACTTGGTGGGCCGAAGGGCCTGTTTCTGTGCTGTGTCCCTAACCCAAATTAATCTAACTAGGTAAAGGTAAGCCATTGAAGGATGCAGGGAGGGTGGACAAGGAAAAAGGTGGGGTTAAAGGGAGGAAGGAATGTTGTCCGGGACAAAATTCTGGGACCAAAAAGAACTATGGGGGCTTAGGTGGGAGGGGAAAAATTTAATAAGAACCAGAGGTTCAATTTCTTTCACACCATGGATAGTGGGGAAGCTACTAAGGCAGGTATAATAATAACATTTTGAAAGACATTTGGACGTGTGCATGGATAGGAACCCCCTCTCTCTCTCTCTCCACTTTTTTTTTCCTTTTCCAAAAACTTTATTCAACACAATCATATAATACAACACATCAAAACATAATCAAAAATCACACTATAACAAACAAATCATTGTAGTACAACAGTACATTCATTGTTTACAATAGTCTCAACCCCACGCGGTGACCAGCGTTGACGGAAGGCCTCCAGAGTCCCCGTGGACACAGTGTGTTCCCTCTCCAGGGACACACGTGCACGGACGTAGGCCCGAAAGAGGGGCAGGCTGCCGACTCTAGCCTGACCATCAACCGCCCGCTGCCTGGACCCGCGAATGGCCATCTTAGCCAGGCCGAGGAGCAAACTGACAGGTAAGTTCCCCCCCCCGCCCCCCCCACTCGGCTCTCCCCACTCCCTGCCTTGTGTCCGAACACCAGGATTGTGGGGCTAAAATGCAGCCAAAACTTGAGGAACAACCCCTTCAGATATTGGTACAGGGGCAGTAACCTCTAACACTCCATATACACGTGGAACCACTCTAGGCTCGTGCCTCTCCTTGACACCCACCATGACAGGATGAGGACCGGCCACACCCGCAGCCACAACATCCCCCTCCCCTCGTGGAGCAACACTCTGGCTGAAAACAACCAAATTCCTCACTCTTAGCACATCCCGGTTGAAGACAGGCAAGCCCCTTAGAGCAGGTCGACTGATGCCCGCCACCGGGAGCCGCGAGACCCCCTTTAGGCAACGACCCTGAAGGAAAAAATACGTGGCCAGAGCGTGCCATCTTCCATTCCCCCCCTCTCTCTCTCTTCACCTCTCTCTCTGTCTCTGGGTTCAGGCCCGATGAAGCTTTTCAAAAAGGGGGGGGGTGGCATGACAGGATTACAAATATCTTATGTGAAATAATGTGCGCACAGCGCACATCACGAGCGCAAAGTGCTAAGTCCCTCACGGCCGGCGTCCAGGGCCCGCTTAATGGCCCTGGAAGCTCTGGGGTTTTAGATGCTCTCTGGTGCATACTGAGCCTTATTTTGAAGCATTTTTGTACCAAATGTATGACCAATATTTCAGAAATAATTTTGGTTGAGACAAGAGTAATGAGTTGGTGGAATGGCAGCCAATTAACCTATCCTGCACATCTTAGAGACGCGGGAGGAATCGGGAGCATTCAGAGTGCTCGCTAGTCACTGGGAGAATATGCAAACTACATGCAGACAGCACCTGAGATCAGAATCGAACCCAGCTCGTTAGAGCTGTGAGGCAGCAACTTTATCAGCTGCATCATTATGTCTTCTCGATAAACTGATGTCAGTGAAGCATTGTAAAGCAGAATAATTGTCTCCCTGTCTTCAACCGCCTGAGCGTTCCCTCTGAGTCATCAAAAATCTGTCTGGAACCAGGCTCAAGAAGCCCAGGACGCCCGTGATCTGTTTATTTGACACAAGCTTCTCTCGTGTAGATAGTTGCAGGAACTTGTGCTGAAGGACTGTTGCTGTCGCTGCAGGGTCATCTGCCTTGTCACGTATCTCCGGTTACTGAGGAACAGTCACCTCGACAAGTGCTGCACTGAAATATTAGACCAGTTAGTTCCTGTCAGTGCCATGCCGACTGAAGGCGGGATGAATATACAGTTAGCACACAGATCAGCCCTCTTACCTAAAACCACATTACACCTGCGTGAGTATTCCCTGTACACAATTGACTTAAATCCACCCGACGGACACCACATGAACAATCGTGTTAGAGACCTCCATAGTATATCACAGTTACCAGCCCCTACCACCCACTGCCATGGCTAAAGACCCCAGTAGACCCACCCGACCCTTCTCCCTCCCAACCACACCTCAAGACTTAGTAGCTCTGCATTTGTCCTTCACCTGAGGGCGGCACAGTGGTGCAGCGGTAGAGTTGCTGCCTCACATCGCCAGAGAGCCTGGTTTAATCCTGACTACAGGTGCTGTCTGTACAGAGTTTGTGCTTTCTCCCCGGGTTGGGTTTTCTTCGTGATCTCTGGTTTTCTCCCATAGTCTACCGGTTTGTACAAGATACACAGGTTTGTAGGTTACTTGGTTTGGAATAATTGTAAATTGTTCCTATTGTGTGTAGGAAAGTGTTAGTGTGCGGGGATCACTGGTTGGCGTGGACTCGGTGGGCCGATGAGCCTGTTTCCACGCTAAATCACCTCTTACACTACCATGGAATTGTTTTGTTTGTGTTTTTAAACCAATGTCTTCTTTTTGTCATTGTATTTTTCTTTCATGGTTTAGAGGTCAGAGATACAGCATGAAACCCTTTGCCCCACCAGGTCCATGCTGCCCATTGATCGCCTCTTCACACTAGTTCTGTATTATCCCCCTTCCTATTAGGAGATATTTTACAGAGGCAAAGAGAGTTACAAATCTTGTAAGAGTTATGTACACTTATGTTCTGCATGTTGTCGGAGTCTGTGTGCCTGTGATGCTGCTGCAAGCAAGCCTTTCATTGTACCTGTACCTCATCATGGCATGGTATGGTACTGTATTTGTCACATGTGAAAGTGGACAAATGTGGAGTGTATTTTCACTGTACACTCCAACAATGCGGCTCTCCTTCACTACTACCCCCCACCCCCCCCAACAGTGCGGTGCTCCCTCAGTACTATCCCTCTGACAGTGTAGCGCTCTGCGCCAGGGATAGGAGCAGAAGCAGGCTGCTCAGCCCCTCTAGCCTGCTACACCGTCCCACAAGACTATATCTGATCTTCCATCTCAACCCCACATTCCTGAAGGCATGCAAGAGGATTTGAGACCCGCATAGATCACTGTGAACGGCAGGCCAGGCTGGGAGAGCTGTTGCCTACTCCTGCTCCAATCTTCTCAGGTTCTTGCTCTATCCCTCAACTCCCTCAACATCCATTGTGGCTAAAGATTGACACAAGGTGCTGGAGTAATCAGCGGGTCAGGCAGCTTCTCTGGAGAAAATGGATCGGTGACGCTTCGGGTCAGACTCAAAAGCTTTATCGGGTCTGAAGAAGGGCCCGACCCAAAACATCACCTATCATTCTCTCCAGAGATGCTCCCAAACCTGCTGTTACTCCAGCATTTTGTGTCTATCATTGGTATAAACCAGCATTTGCAGTTCATTTCTACTACATTTATTGTGACTATTTGGAGCAAATTCAATAATGTTGAACCCTACCCTCCCTCTGTGGAGAAATGTCTCCTCATCTGAATCCTAAATACCATTTCGACACCTGTTTTGTAAACCGCATTTCCCATTTTCCCACCTCCTTCCTAAGTATATTCCTCACCCCCCCCCACTCGCCGGCCACCTCAAGCCCACTTATTACTGTGCCAACGTGCTGCAATTTACAAACTAAAGACTTCATGGAATAGCATTGGGTGAGAGGCCGCAAGGCGTGTGCAAGAGATGGGCCGAGTTTGTAGATATTAAGAAAAAGGGAGGGGTGGTGGAGAGAGAGAGAGAGACTGAGCAGAACAAGGGAAGGGAGGGTGACGGTGGTGTCCCGGTGTAGGTGGGGGTCTCACCTTCACTGGGCAGCCGGAAGAGCGGACCCCGCCGACTGTGAAAGCCATTATGGGACCATCTGCTTCTCGCTGGCCACCGACAAGGAACGCTGAGGCTGACATATCTCCACCATGTGTTTGCCCACTGGCCCCAATGGTCACAGGGTACATAGCGGGGTGGACCATCACACACCCTCTACATATCTCACACTGACCCTCACTTGCTACCGGGGAGGGAGAAGGAGAGAGGGAGAGGAAGGGGAGACGAGGAGACTCCCATGCTGCAATCCAGGTGCTGTGACAAACAATCGATCACTGTAACCTCCATCTTTCCTCGTGTGTGTGCTCACGTTGGTGTGAGAAAGGAGGAGAGAGTGCGGGGGAAGGCAGAATGTGATCATGTGTGCGAGCTAATCCGAGAGTTCTGGTGAGTTTGCCCTCGACTCACACTCGCAGCATGGTCGTAGGAGGTCTTCGTAACTCTCCTTCATGCTTGAGAGTAGTTCCCGTGTATTCGAGGCCTCAGCTAGGTCGCAGTGTATTATTCAACATGCTGAAAAGTGCCCGCGAGTAAAAAAAGGTCGCCATGGAAAAAATCGATACTTTTTTACTCGTAGGTTTAGACATAGTAGGTCATAGTAGGTCGGCATGTTAGTCATAGGTAATTGAGGGTAGTCGAAGGTAATCGAAGGTAGTCGTAGATAGTCTTCATCATAGTCGAAGGGAGGTTGAAGGAGATCGAAGGAGGTCGTCTTCATCTCCACTATTCGGTGTCCAATTTTCCCGAAGTTAGTCGTAGCTAGTCGAAGCTAGTCTTCAACATAGTCGAAGGAAGTTGAAGGAGGTCTTCTATATAGTCGAAGGTGGTCTTCAACATTACATGTTTTCAAACTCTCCTAAACTCGCCAATTAGGTCGCCCAAGTGGGACAGCCCCTTTACTCCGAGAATGCGAAGGAGAGAGATTGCGAGAGGAAATGTGAATGAGAGGGGCTTAATGTGTGATAAGGCTATTATGACAGTGGTATACGAGCTTGTTGTGTTCATAGGAAATAAAACACCATTAGCCTAAGGGAGGTTCTAGTACTAGTAGTTACTTGTTGGGGGTACCAAATAAAAAAATATTGTGCCCCAATTAAAAAATAAATTGTTTTACTCTTGATTTCTGGAAAAAAAAAGAGGGGTGCGACCACCCCCATAGCAACCCCCCTTCGGATGGCCATGGGGTTCTATTCTCACTTGGGCTGCCCTCCCGGGTTTTAGAAGGTTATTATACAGGGGCGAATCATGCACCCATCTCCTGCATAACCCCAGGAGGCAGATTTGTGAGCGACCCCTCCTGAGTGTCCCAGCCCTGTCCGGGGGAGGCCGAAGATATCCGGGTGACGGGACACGGGCCCGGAGCAGTGGTGGCCCCGGCTTACAGCCAGCATGGAGAAGAAGTGCTAACTCCAGCTCAATTCTGCCCCAACCTCCGAGGTACCCATTCCCTGACGGGCCGGGGACCATCAGCTGCACCTCTCGCCTTATCAGTAGCTGTCGGCTAACTCCCTCGGAGAGAGAGAATGGCCTCCAACGCTGCCGGGAGAGGTTCTGCGGAATTCCAGAGGGTGGGTGTGACGTGAAATATAAATAAGATCAAATTAATGTTCATAAAAGAGCGACGCTTTATCGGGAGCAATCTTTATTGGTAGAATACTTAACAATTTATACACAGTTTATACAGCCAGCGCTTTGTTCGCTTTTTCCTTATGATGAATGATATTTGATAAATCCCATGATTCCTTGCGTTTTTCGGAATGCCGAACTCGCTTATTCTCACCCCGTTTAGGACAATAGTGTACACTTTTATTCCTACTACCAAAATGCATGACTCCACGCTTTGCTACGCTGTATTCCATCCGCCACTTCCCTGTCCACTCTCCCAACCTGTCCTTTCTGCAGAGTTCCTGCTTTCTTTACACTACCTGCCCTTCCACCTATTTTCGTATCATTCGCAAACTTGGCCACAAAGCCTTCAATCCCCTCGTCCAAATAATTAATATTCAACGTGATGAGTAGTGGCCCCAGTACCGACCCTTGCGGAACTCCACAAGACACTAGCAGCCAAACAGAAAAATCTGTGGATAACACTATCCTACACACAACTCTACCGCTGCGCCACCATGCTGCACACTGATTAGCTATAAAAAAAACACTGTTGTGGATTTGTTCATTAAATCTGCCCGCCAATTGCAGGCCAGTTGTTTAATGAAGACATTTGACATATTTGACATTGAACTGCTAAAATCTAAAACCCTGCAAGCAGTTTAGTCTTTGCATGCTATTACGATCAGGCAATGAACAATTTGAACTAATAAATGTCATGAATCATTACCTGGGCTCTGTATCCTGCAGAGAAATTGAATTCCACAGTCATTCTAGAAAGTAGATTATAATGAATGTACCATCTCAGTGGAGTCTGTGTAAAAAAAATGAACAAATTGTTAGATGTTGTGTAAGTTCCCAGAAAGGTTTATTTTAAAAGGGCATGAGTAGAACTGATGCAGAGAAAACTTTCATTGATCTGCTATTTATGCATTGGAATTTTGCTGCAATCAGCAAAAAATATTTTTGAACAATTCTCATGCGGCCAGCACTCCCCCATTGCCCAAGGATGTCCTTTGGCTGAGCGTGCTGTCCTTTGAACGCTGTAGAGTAGCCGAAGGCACTTTACAGGTCGGTGAAACAGAAGAGTATAGAGAGGAAAAGAATCTTAGTCAAAGAGTTTTAACCAGCACCTTATTGGAGATACAGAGCTGGGAGCTAGACTAATGAACAAATGGCATTGTTGAAATAAGAAGAAATCTCTGCATTTCATCGTTGATTTTATTTT
Organism: Raja brachyura; assembly: GCA_963514005.1. The sequence continues at coordinate 4,527,424 of OY740809.1, read as the reverse complement.
ATTTACCGAGATACAGTGAAAAGCTTCTGTTGCATGCTAAAGGGCCTGTCCCACTTGTGTGTCCTTGGCACGCAAATTGAGGCGCACAGGCATCATGTGCCTCGTGGGGCCGGTCCCACTGAGGGGTATGGAGTTGTGGGCGACATCGCGCGGGGCTCCAAAGTTTTGTAGCGAACAAAATCTTCGCACACCAACGGCCTGACGTGGAACTGACGGCCAAAGACCCTGGCGTGATGCAACGTCTCACCTCCAACAGCAGCAGAAGCAGGCAAACGTTCGCCGAACTCGGCCTGGGGCTCATGGCTGTTGCGAAACCGGTCCACCCCCACCTCTACTCCCAGAGCGGCACCAAGAAAATTGCAGATGGACACAAAATGCAGGAGTACCTCAGCGGGACCAGTAACGTCTCGGAAGAGAAGCAATGGGTGACCTTTTTGGTCAAGACCCTTGTTTTCAGGCTAAAGAAGGGTCTCGACACGAAACGTCACCCATTCCTTCTCTCCAGAGATGCTGCCGGTCCCGCTGAGTTGCTCCTGCATTTTGTGTCCATCTTCAATAATGTCACGCGGTCCAGACGGCTGTGTGGTCGAATGAAGTCGCGTGCGTCCTTTGCGGAACCGTCGCGGCTCAACGAGGTCGCGTAATTAGCGTGCCAAGGTCACGTAAGTGGGACAGGGGCTTCGAAAATCAGTGGAATGACAATTACAATCGAGCCATTCACAAAGCACCGATACATGATAAAGGGAATAACGTGGATAACGTTTCATCCATACATAACTAAAACTCTGATCTTGTTATCTTCCGGTTTGTGCGGCCTTTCTATTTGCGTAAAAATGGTTCGCGATAGCGCTACGATTTTTCGGCAGTTCACTGACCGTTCTCCTATGCTGGAATTGCACTGTTTCATTCCAATCGGTTGAATGTCGTAAAAGTTTGCGAGGTTTAAAAAATCTTAAAAAAAGCGCATGTGCAGATCGATCTCTTCCCCTGCCATTCAGCAACGTGCAGATTAGTCTCTTCCCCTGTCACTCACCGGAACGGTCCGCCCCTTCCTGTGCTATTGTGTCTTCACTGGAGCTGAGGATGGCTGGCAGAGGTTTCCTAACGGACACAATTTTCGGAGGGACCCGAAGTGGCACAGCCCCAAGCAGCCCAGTGTCAGAGACCCAGTGTCGGACACCCAATGTCGGAAACCTAGCCCAGCGTTGGAGACTCGACCCAGCTCAGCCCGGCGTTGGAGATCCAGCCCAGCCCAGAGTCGGAGATGTCACTGAACAGAAAGTGACACACCCCTCCCACCCACACATCCCTCTCCCCCCACAATTCCCCGCCCACCCCAAACCCTTCTTCCCCACAACACCCCTCCCTACAACCCCACCTCACCACACACCCCCAGCCCCCCCCGCCCACACCTCCCCCTCCCCAACAACCCCTGCCCACACACCCCTGCCCCCACTACCACCCAGCTCCCACAACACCCCTCACCCCCACAGCTCCCCCACAACCCTCCACCCCCATATAACCCCCCCATCCACATCCCTCCCCCCCACAAACCCCTGCCCACACACACCACCCCACCACACACAACCCCCCCCCGCGCGCACACACCTTCCTCCCACACACAGCCCCACATATCCCTCATACCCCCTCCCACATCCCTCCTCCCCCCTCCCACACCCCTCCCACCCACGTACACACCTCCTCCCCACCACACACACACCCTCCCCCACACCCCCTCCCCTACACCCCCCTCCCCCACACCCTCCTCCCCGCACATCACAATCTCCCCCCACTCCTCCACCTCCCCGTCCACACATTCCTCCTCCCCACCCATCCCACACCCTCCCCCGCCACTAAGCCCACTTCCCTTCCCCCCTCCTCCCCACCCACACTGGAAGAGGAGGTGGAGGGAGTGCTCGGGGATGAGGAAAATGAGCCGCGCCTGCGCAGATAGGGGCTATGGGTGAGTGGTGGAATATTGGGTAGGGGGAATGGGTGAGTGGTGGAATATTGCGTTGGGGACGGGTTGCTTTGAGTTTGTGTCTATCTCAGGTTTAACCGTCATCGGCAGTCCCTTCCAACAACCTACACCAAAGGTGCGTCTTTGGATTGTGGGAGGAAACTAGAGTACCTGGAGAAAACCCGCGCGGTCACGGGGAGAAGGTACAAACTGTGTACAGACAGCTCCCGCAGTCAGCATCTGCAGTTCTTTCCTGCACATTGTGGAAGCTTTTAATTTAGTTTAGTTTATTGCCAGGTTTTACTGAGGTAGAGTGAAAAGCTTTTGACCAGAGATCAGGATTGTGTCTGGGTTGCAGGACCTGTAAGCCACCGTACCACCGTGTAATTAGTTGGCCTCTTTCCCCAAGGAAGCCAGACCACCCCTCAGCTGTCATTGTATGAAGCAACGGTGAATTCAGCCTTTGGTCATCCCATCACGAGTGTCACGGTGGTGCAGCGGTAGAGTTGCTGCCTTACAGCGAATGCAGTGCCGGAGACCCGGGTTCCATCCTTACTGCAAGTGCTATCTGTACGGAGTTTGTACGCTCTCCCTGTGACCTGTGTGGGTTTTCCATGGGAAGCTCCGTTTTCATCCCACACTCCAAAGCCCTACAAGTATGTAGGTTAATTGTCTTAAATGTAAACATTATCCCTAGTGGGTATAGGATAGTGTTAATGGATCGCTGGTCGGCGCGGACCCGGTGGGCAGAAAGGGCCTGTTTCCGCACTGTATCTCTAAAGTAAACTAAACTAATCAGCTGCCTCATGAATAATAGTGTTTATTAACTTGAAACAAAGAATTACTAATTAAGCAATGTAATTTGAAATGACCTTTTGAAATAATATGCAAGCTTGCTAGGAAGAACTATGTGATTAAGAACTGTTTACTTGTATCATTTAATCCAATCGTTTGTCTGAATCCTCTCCAGATCATTGCGGCTTCATTAAGATATTATTTAGATGTTTGGATCCATGCCTAATTACTTTAGTTTAATATTCCATGGTGGAGATATGACAGCTCTTCATGATGAAGAGATTTCTATCCAATGGATCTTTTGTCTGCATTATTTCACCCAATAATATCAATACCTCTTCATTCAGGGAAGGTCAGAGACTTCATTTCAGCATTAAGGGACACACGTAATAAATCTTCTCAATTATAACTGCAGATGCTTGTTTAAACCAAAGATAGACACAAAAAGGTGGAGTAACTGAGCGGGACAGGCAGCATCACTGGAGAGAAGGATTGGGTGACATTTTGGGGTCGAGACCCTTCTTCAGACTCAACTAAGGAAATGGTCAAGTTTTTCAAGGATGCTTTGCACAGATCTAGAACTGATTTCTCCAGGAGTTCAAATGAAAACGATCTGGTGGGAAAGTCTAGGATTAGATGTCATAGCCTCAGAATTAAAGGACATTCCTTTAGGAAGGAGATGAGAAAGAATTTCGTTAGTCAGAAGGTGGTTAATCTGTGGAGATCTTTGTCACAGAAGGCTGTGGAGGCCAAATAAATGGACATTTTTTAGGCAGAGATTCTTGATTAGTACGGGTGTCAGGGTTTATGGGGAGAAGGCGGGAGAATCCGGTTAGGGGGGGGCGAGATGGATCCGCCATGATTGAATGTCGGAGAAGACTTGATGTGCTGATTTCTGCTCCTATCGCTTATGACCTTATGACCTTCTTTGCATTTATCTCTTACATGGAAACACCCCACCAAACCTGCAATGGTGGTCTTCTGGTAGACGTGAAAAGGAGATTAAATAGACAAACCTGTTCAAGGGTAAAGAAAGAGTGATTAGTTCTACCCCATCCACCGCCTTGCTCTAAAAATATATTCCAGGTTGCTTATCTCTTGTACAAACTAATGTTCTCCCAAAGAGAAATGGGCTCAAACCTTACATGAAAGATAGTCTAAACATGCTCACGTAACTCAGTGCGACAGGCAGTATCTCTAGAGAGCAGGAATGTGTGACGTTTTAGGTCAAGACCCTTCTTCAGTCTGAAGAAGAGTCCATTTCATCTCTCCAGTCTCTTCAGTCTGAAGAAGGGTCTCAACTCAAAACGTCACCCATTCCTTCTCTCCAGAGATGCTGCCTGACCCGCTGAGTTACTCCAGCATTTTGTGTCTCCTAGTGTTTATTGCATGATTTGCCCAACCCCTCCTCGATATCGCCTCTTTCTTCAGACCATATAGAGTTTTTCTGGGTTGTCATCCAACCTCACACCAGGTTATCTGGCTGTTTTTCCAATTTGAGTCCTTGCAGTGAACGACTGTGAAAGAAGCGCTTTTTGACGCATCCCTCTGCTATTCCATTGCAACATTTGATGGAGTCATGGAGAGTCATCAGGTCATACAGTATAGATACAGGCCCTTCAACCCAACTTGTCCACGCCGGCCAACATACTCCATCTACATTAGCCCACCTCCCTGTGTTTGGTCCCATAACTCTATAAACCTATCCTATCCCAGTGCCTGTCCAAATGATTTTAAATGTTATGATAGTACCTACCTCAACTACTTCCTCCAGCAGCTTGGTCCAGATACCTACCACCAACTGTGTGAAAAGGTTGGCCCTCAGCTTCCAATTAAATCTTTCTCCTTTCACTTTAAACCTGTGCCCTCTGGTTCTCAACTCCCCCACTCTGAGCAAGAGACTCTGTGCATCCACCTGATCCATTCCTCTCAAGATTTTGGACACCTCTAAAAGATCACCCTTCATACTCCTGCGCTTCAAGGTATAAAGCCCTTGCTAGCTCAACTTCTCCTTATAGCTCAGGCCCATGAAACCTGGCAACATTGTTGTAAATCTCCACTCTTTTTGGCTTAACAGCATATTTCCTATAACAAGGTGACCAAGACTGCCATCCCAATAATCCATCCGGCCCACAATGTCCACAGTAGCCCTCTGGAAACACCCATACTAGCGCTGCAGAAAGCCCCCCCACTGGCCACCATTATTGGAATTGGTGGAGAGGTGGAATATTGCGTTGGGTGACCAGCCCTACCGTGTGAACATTGGACGCAACGGGTTCCACTTATTCAAGGAATTTCTTAAATTCATTAGATCTAGGAGCAGAATTAGGCCAATCTGCCCATCAAGTCTCCTCCGCCATTCAAGCATGGCTAAATTTTATTTCCCTCTCAATCCCATTCTCCTTCCACCTCCCCGTAACCTTTGAGACCCTTAATAATCAAGAATCTGTCACTATCTAATTTTAAATACTCATTGACTTGTCCTCCACAGCCGTCAGTGGCAATTAATTCCATAGGATCACCACACTCCGACCAAATAAATTCATGCTCATCTCTTTTCTAAAGTTACTTCTTTTTATTCTGAGGCTACGGCTTCTGGTCCTAGACTCTCTCACTAGTGGAAACATCCTCTCCACATCCACATACATTTCCACTGGCTGGTTGGCACGCAACAAAAGATTTCCACTGTACCGCGGTACACAAGGCAATAAACAAAACTGTAACTGAACTCTATCCAGGCCTTTCACTATTCAGTAAGTTTCAATGAGTCCTCTCTCATTCTTCTAAACCAGATATTAATCATATCTCTGAGTACTTTATAGCATGGAAATACACCTTAAAACCCTCTCTAATCATATGAGTGGCAATCTCTCTGAACATGAACAGGGTAATCAAGTTGGCGCCTGCCTGCGGCGACTTTTGCGGAGCTCTAGAACCTAGAAGGCTTAAGGGCTTGTCCCACCAGCATGCAACTCTATGCGATGAACACGATCAAACTAGAAGCGGGGGTCACGCGGAGGTCGGGTGATCCCCTGTACAGGGCGGTTCCCACCAGCATGCGCCTGCATGCGGCAAGCGCGACCAAACCGGCAGTAGGGGCCGCGCGGAGGTCGGGTGGCACAACGCGGCGCAAAGTGAGGTGAACTTGGAGTGAAGTCTAAGGTAAGTTCGCCAGGACAGAGAGGGGCACACAGAGAGGGGCACAGAGGCACACACACAGAGGGCCACGGAGCCACACACAGAGAGGGGCACAGAGGCACACACACACAGAGGGCCACGGAGCCACACACATAGAGGGCTACGGAGGCACCTACAGATAAGTTCACGGAGGCACGATGTCGGGGCGGTGTGTAAACGCCGAGGCAACTGCGAACCGACAAGCCGTTGCCGCGCGGAATTTTTGGACATAGTCAGTTTTTCAGAGTCCCGCGTGGTGTCGGGACGAATTCGGGACGAACTCCGCACAATTCCACACGGCTCCGGCGATCGAAGTGGGACTGGCCCCGCGACGCCGGATGGCTCAAGCGACCACGTTAGGTCGCGCTAATCGCATAGAGTTGCATGCTGGTGGAACAGGCCCTTTAAATACAACTTCAATCAACTCACCTGGATTAGGAAAACGGCAGAAAACGGTGCCGTTTCAGACAAGCTGTTTGAGCACCACAAGGCTCTCGCAATTTTGTGATCTCCCGCAGCCGAGGGAGCCCCAGACTTTAAATTTTCCCATGGTCGCTGGAAATCACCCGACCCGACTGAGGATCCCAGGTACTGTACCTCAGAACCCCGGGATGACCTCCAGAGCCGACGGGCTGGATCTCCCAGGAACAATGAAGCTGGAGCTGCAGCTGCCGACTTTGAAGGAGCTGGAGCTGCCGTCTGTGAGGGAATCCCCGTTCCAGCGCAGGGCCGCAGAAACAGCAGGTACAGTAAACTCAGTACCTGGAAACAAAGGGGAAGCCTCCATTGTGTCTGGAAACGTGGCCTACAGGCAGGACTTCAGGTCAGAATGAAGCGCAGGGGTCTTCGGCCCCCTCTCCCTACTATCCTACTGGCTAATGTACAGTCCCTTGAAATAAAGTGGAGGACTTAAGGGCAAGGCTGCTTTATCAAAGGGAGCTGAGGGAATGCTCTGTGTTCTGTTTCACAGAGACATGGCTCACCCCCAGCTCCCCAGACTCAGCGGTCCAGCCTGAAGGGTTCTCCATCCACCGCATGGACCGTACACTGGCATCGGGGAAAGGGAGAGGAGGGGGTGTCTGCCTCATGGTCAACTCTGCGTGGTGCTCAGACGTGGCAGACCCGTCCAACTCCTGCTCTCCACACCTGGAACATCTGGCGGTGAAGTGTCGTCCCTTCTACCTTCCGAGGGAATTAACCTCCATCATCCTGACCGCGGTCTACATCCCACCCCAGGCAGATGTCCGTCTGGCACTGGAGGAGCTGCACGCCGTGGTCAACAAACACCAGACGTCTTACCCCGAGGCATTTACCACCATTGCTGGGGACTTCAATAAGGCAAACCGAAAGAAATCACTCCCCAACTTCCACCAACATGTCTCCTGCTGCACCAGAGGACCAAACATCCTCGACCACTGCTACACCACCATCAAGAATGCCTACCGCTCTATCCCTCGCCCTCACTTCGGTAAATCCGACCATACCGCGGTGCTGCTTCTCCCTGCCTACAGGCAGCAATTAAAGAGCGCACCCCCAGAGGTGAGGACAGTACAGAGCTGGTCGGTGGGGGTGGGGGGGGGGGGGTGGGGGTGGGGGGGGGGGGGGCAGAGAAACAACTACAGGACTGTTTGGAGTCTGTTGACTGGGCAATGTTCAAGGACTCAGCAACGGACTTGAATGAATACGCCACAGTCGTTACAGACTTCATTAAGAAATGTGTGGAGGACTGCATCCCGACAAAAACCTTCCAAGTATTTCCCACTCAGAAACCTTGGATCAACTGTGAGATCCGCACTCTTCTGAAGACCAGACACCGGGCATTCATGTCTGATGATACTGTGGTCTACAAGAAGTCCAGATACGACCTTGGTAAGGCCATCAAAAAAAGGCCAAAAGGGAGTTCTGCTCCAAGCTGGAGGATGAGACAGATGTTCGGCAGCTGTAGCGGGGCCTGAATGCAATCACCTCCTACAAGGCAAAACCAGGAGGCAGCTCGGATGTCGGCGATACATCACTCCCTGATGAGCTCAGTGCATTTTACGCACGCTTTGACAGAGAGAACACCGATGTGCCTTCCTCAGCCCCCATTCACTGTGAAGGTATTTCAGTCTCAGTCACAGTGCCAGGAAATCCTTCAGAGGGGTGAACCCTCAAAAAGCGCCTGGACCTGATGGTATACCTGGTCGTGTTCTAAAAACTTGTGCGGACCAACTGGCTTGAGTTTTTACGGACATTTTCAACCTCTCACTTCTGAGGTTTTGAAGCAGTTTCCCACCTGCTTCAAAAGGGCATCAATAATACCAGTGCCCAAGAAGAGCAAGGTGACGTGCCTCAATGACTATCGACCTGTGGCACTAACGCCTGTGGTGATGAAGTGCTTCGAGAGGTTGATCATGGCGCAAATCAACTCCTACCTCGACAAAAACCTGGACCCACTGCAGTTTGCTTACCGCCTCAACAGATCAACGGTGGATGAGATCTCGCTGCCTCTCCACTCCGCTCTGGACCACTTGGACAACAAAAACTCATATGTCAGGCTGTTATTCATCGATTACAACTTGGCATTTAATACTATCATCCCCTCCAAGCTGGCTACCAAACTCGCAGAACTGGGTCTCTGCGCATCCCTCTGCAATTGGATCCTCGACTCCCTCATTCACAGACCACAGTCCGTCCGTATCGGTGGAAATGTGTCTGACTCGATACCAATCAGCACGGGAGCACCTCAAGGCTGCGTGCTCAGCCCCCTGCTGTACTCACTCCACACCAAGTTCACTGATGACACCACTGTTGTGGGACGTATCACTGATGGGGATGAGTCAGAGTATAGAAGAGAGATCGAACAACTGTCCATAAGGTGCCAGCACAATAACCTGGCCCTCAACACCAGCAAAACCAAGGAACTGATTGTGTTTATATCAACGGGTCGATGGTTGAAAGGATCAAGAGCTTCAAATTCCTGGGCGTGCACATCTGTGAAGATCTTTCCTGGTCCGAGAACACAGATGCAGATCTCCTGAGAAGATTACGGAGAGTCGGTTTGTCAAGGAGGACTCTCTCTAACTTCTACAGGTGCACAGTAGAGAGCTTGCTGACTGGTTGCATCGTTGCTTGGTTCGGCAACTTGAGCGCCCTGGAGAGGAAAAGACTACAAAAAGTTGTAAGCACTGCCCAATCCATCATCGGCTCTGACCTTCCTTCCATCGAGGGGATTACCGCAGTCTCTGCCTCAAAAACACTGGCTGTATCATCAAGGACCCACACCATCCTGGCCACACATTCATCTCCCTGCTACCTTCAGTTAGAAGGTACAGGAGACTGAAGACTGCAACGACCAGGTTCAGGAATAGCTACTTCCCCACAGCCATCAGGCTATTAACCCTGACTCGGACAAAACTCTGAACATTAATAACCCATTATCTGTTTTTTGCATTTGATCAGTTTATTTATTCATGTGCGTATATATATATATATATACAATGGTATATGAACACACTGATCTGTTTTTGTAGTCAATGCCTACTATGTTCTGTGGTGCTGAAGCAAAGCAAGAATTTAATTGTCGTATCAGGGACACATGACAATAAACTCACTTGAACTTGAACATGTTGGTAGGTGTGGGTGTGAGAAAAAAATGGCTTCATTGCTTCTGCAAAAGTCAATACAAAAGAAAGCACTCCAACTGTTAGTTGGTGATGAAACAGATAATATTGGAACTGCTCAAAACCTGTGACGCGAGAAAGAGTTAGCGATCCAGATTGAAAATATTTGCCATTTCTCGCCAAGATCATTGGAAGCTTCATAGTTTTTGTTTCACACCTTCTGGTTAATGCCTCCACAATACAATTACTGCCAGTTTAGCTTAGACATACTGCACGGAAGCAAGCCCTTCAGCCCACCAAGCTATGATTGCCCAGGTAGTTACCAAAGTTTATGTCTGTGGTTTGAAAATGTTTTTGCACTATTCCATTCGCTACTAACATGGGACTTGTTTAACATGTGATTAGATCCTTTCCCATTTTATCTGACACAAAGGAGTTGAAATCATCCACAATCACTAATTTTGATCTAAAGTTAGGTTAGGTTTATTATCGTTACATTCACAAAAATTTGCAGCAAAAATCTTTGTTTTACAAGCAATCCAAATAGATCAGATATACCATATTGATACAATCAAGTCAAACTCAAGTACAATGGAATAGATCAAAGGGGAAGCTACAGATTGCTGAATATAGTTCTAAGCATTGTCACACATTGTAGTGATCTCTTGCAAACTGCCAAATTTAATTACTCCATCATAAGCAGTTGCTCTTAACTTATCAAACCCTTCATCTCTGGTATTCTTTCCAGAATCTTAAGATCCCACATGCTTACCTTAGCCCACATCAATCATCATTCTCTCTTTACACAGAGAGTGGTGAGTCTCTGGAATTCTCTGCCACAGAAGGTAGTTGAGGCCAGTTCATTGGCTATATTTAAGAGGGCGTTAGATGTGGCACTTGTGGCTAAAGGGATCAGGGGGTATGGAGAGAAGGCAGGTACGGGATACTGAGTTGGATGATCAGCCATGATCACATTGAATGGCGGTGCAGGCTCGAAGGGCTGAATGGCCTACTCCTGCACCTATTTTCTATGTTTCTATGTTTCTATCAAAGACCCATTAACATAAATCCTACACTAAACCCATTTATTCTGTATTCTCCCCTCATGATCATCAACTCTTCCCGCTTTCTCCCAATCACCTATATATTAGGTATGGGAGCATGTTTAAAAAATCTTGAGATCAGCTAATTGGTCCTCTCGCCTGTCAATTACCATGATGAAGGTAACGCCACTTCCGGGGGGGGGTGGGGGGGTGGGGGGGGGGGGGTAATATAAAGCCCCGGATGCCGGACGCGAGTCAGTCACTCTGGAAGATCATGAGGGAGAGTCCACAACTCTGATTCTATACTGTGAGTCTATTAAACTGTGAGTCTACTGAACTGTGAGCCTACTAAACTGTGAGTCTACAATGTGCTTGCAATAAATGATTTGTTACCCCCGCAATGTAGTTGCAATAAATGATGAATGGTTAGTCCTTAATGTGTTTACAATAAATGCTTTGTTATCCCCCACTGTGCTTGCAATGAATGATGATTTGTTAACCCTTAATGAGCTTGCAATAAATAATTTGTTACCCCGCCATGTGGTTGCAAGGAAGAAATGCTTTTTTAGCCCTTAATGTGCTTGCAATAAATGATTTGTTAGCTCCCACTGTGTTTGGAAGGAATAAATGCTTTGTTAGTCCCCACTGTGTTTACTCCAAAGGTCCCACTCATTCTGTAAGTTCCGCTGAGTGGATTAGTCGGGCTGATTGCGTATGTTTCGCTGAGTGGAAAGGTCGCGATGATTGTGCTGATCCTTTAAAGTGGGGCTTGTCCCAAAATTCGTTATAGGTCGTTGGTGTTGTTTCTTTCAAAGATGATTAAAGTGTCTTTTACTTTCCCTCCTTTTCTTTCTCCAATAGCTAGATGATATTAAAGTTGGGCACTAGGGTAGGTCTTCTTATTCTTTTCTGATGGTAGTTTCAGTTACTAGGTGGGGATACTGAGGAGCAGCTTTCTCTGCCTGCTGCCCTTCACAAATATCTTAAAGGGGCAGGACAGTATCAGTTCCTTCCTGCTGGTCACCTGTTTCTGGGGAGCTACATTAGCTTTTGCTGTCTTCTTCCCATTCTTAAGGGGTCTGTGCATTATTTTACCTCACTTCCCAGATAGTGTCTCGTCGATATACTGCCCTGCAGGCACAAACTCAGTAACACATTAATATAATATCTTCTCTCCCCACTCCCATTCCTCCTGCACAGTAAGTTTGTTTCCTCTCTCCCTAGTGCCATTTCCATTTCTTAGTTGCCATTCCTTCTCATGCAGCTACTATGTTTCCCTGTCTTGCTTCTTCCTTTCAGTGAGGGTTTCTTGAGAATTGGGTTCTTTGTGTCCCCTCCGACTAGGAAGGGGTGGCGTTCTTTCTGATTTATAGTGCTGTTTCTCGGGCCATATAAGGATGCCTTTAATTTTAATAGATGGTATTACTGTTACCTGGCAGGTTAGGGCTACCAAAATGGGTTGGATTGCCACAATGTCCCTGCCTCCTCACCTCACTGCCAGTGTCCTCATCCTCTACCTTCGGGGTACCAAGAGTTTTGGTACCCTCTTGGAATCCACTGGTTTCTGTAACCCCATGGCCTTCTTCTCTGCCCCCTTCCTCCTCGATAATATTCTCTTATGCGGCACAACCGACTCTATAACCTCACCAGCCAAACCGAGGAAAGGTCGGTTCCCTGAATGGGAGGTCTATCCAGGCCTTGAGGTCTTCTTCCTCCTTATCCTCTCCCATCCTTATTTATTTTACTCGAACCTTTAATTTGCGGGCTGCCATTGAACCAGGCTGCCTTAAGATCTGACCGTCTGTGGTCTGGGGGACATTTATACCTAATGCGGGCTACTCCCTACAAACACACTGTCTACAGGGAGTCCGTTCTAAACCCTCTTCATCGGTGAATTGCTCTGACATAATGATATTATCCATGTCCAGATCAATCCCTCCATATTCTGCTCCTATCTCATCCTCTGAAAAGCTATTCGTTCTATCCCAGTACTTCAAGAAGGATTCCTTCATCCTCAAGCTATTGGAGTTCTTAATTAATTCTGGCTCCCATGTTGATGGAGTTTTCCTACTAGCTCCTTGATTTCCCCTACTGTCCTCCACTTGTGGGGCAATTATAGGAGATAGAGGATCTCTCCCCTATGTCTAGTTCAAATCTAAATTTAGGTGGAGGAGCCAATGCTGACTCCTCCCGTGTGCCCTGCTCACAAGCTGCACATGGTTTCTCCGAATTGGGAAAATGAGAGTTCTGTGAGGAATACTGTGGCCCTTGCTCCACTCTGAAGTATTCTGCACACCTTGACATATGATAAATACCTCTCCCTTCAAAGTATGCTGGCACTGTTTCACTCTTACCGAATTTAACAAATTTAGGTTTTGTCAGCACCTCCCCTTTAAGAGCCGTTTCAGTAGTCTCCCTTTCAGAAGATGACATTCTCTCCTGCTCCTTCTCCTGCTCCTGCTGTTGGTTTACTAGTTCTCCCTGTCCCTGCTGTGGAATGTCCCGAGAAGGATTAGTTCTATTGTTCTCCTCCTATTCCCAATTTACAAGCTGCCATTCTCAGGGTGGACAGCAAAACAATCGCTTTATTTATTTTCGTTTTAGTGAAGAACATTCTCCATGTTCCAATTAACTTATTTCCTTCTTCACTATTCCCATATTTTGTGACAATCATTTCTATATAGTTCATTCCTATTACAGATTTTAATCCACGCAATTGCCAAAGTTCGTTTCTTAAGACTACATTTAATTCCCTCGATAATCCTCTCAGACTGTTGGCTTCCTATGGAAGCTTCCCGCAAATTATTCATTTCGGGCTTTCTAATAGAGTTTGATCGGTCCTTCTCAAAGACATTCCCCATTCTCGGAACAATGGTCACAACACAAATTACAAAATAAAAGTTCCAAACACTAAAACCTCTTCTAATCGCTCCTTCCTCTCAGGCTCCAAGGTCAATGGAATGGTCAACGGTCTTTCCGATTCACACTTACTCTTACAATCGCTCCCTTTCAACTGTTACCCAGTCACTCCTATTCAATCACTCTTTTCAATTATTCAAACCACTCGCTTGTATTCAGTCTCTCTCCAAACTCTCTTATCAGTTAAATCACAATCACTTAATTCAATTCCAAACTTTCAAACAAAGGATCTCCGGTTTCTCAATCCAAGTCTAACTCTCAATCGTAGTCTCTCACGCAGCAATCTTTCTCTCGCTCAATCCACTTTAAGTTTGCACAGGCAGACAAATCAGAACCAAGCTAACAAAACTATAATTAAGAACACAACTATTCCCCCGATTATCAATAGCCCAAGCCACCCCAATAAAAACTATAAGCATCCAATAAACCCCACTCTAATGAATCTTCCTCATGGCACAATCGATCAGCGGGATGACTCCTCCCCTGACACAGTGATTGAAGGAATATAACCTCTGATCAAAACACCCTGATTTAGATTCTTACAATACAATCTTAATCAAATACAAATATTTAACTCAAACACACTATAAAACCCCTGTCTCACAGTGCGAGTCCACCCACGAGTGATCCCGTGTTTAAAACAAATCAAACTTGTGATAATCACGTAGAATTAACGTAGCGGGAATGTCTGAACTCGTAACGCTAACGGCAGGTACACGGGAAACTTGTTAACTCGTGAAAATCTATCAACATGAGGAAAGATTTCCACGATTCAAATTTACTCTTGAAGTAAGATTTTAAACTTTTAAACTCATTGGAAGAATGTAGAATTGTAGAATGGAAGAATTGCTATATTTAAGAGGGCGTTAGATGTGGCACTTGTGGCTAAAGGGATCAGGGGGTATGGAGAGAAGGCAGGTACGGGATACTGAGTTGGATGATCAGCCATGATCACATTGAATGGCGGTGCAGGCTCGAAGGGCCGAATGGCCTACTCCTGCACCTATTTTCTATGTTTCTATGTAGTAGGCTGTGCGTTTACCGTAGTGACTCATGAGTCTACCGTAGGCACTCTTTAACTCAACAGGACAGGCAGTATCTCTGGACAGAAGGAATGGTTGATGGGATGACGTTTCCAAAATTCTGCTGCACCTTTGTGTCACTCCAGCACTGTGTGTTCACTTTTTGTCAACCAGCATCTGCCCTTTCTTGTGTATGGAATTATTTGTATCCGTGGCAGTTGATTGTCACTCCCTTCAGTTTCCCAGGGGGTCGGGACAGGACTGGAGTTGGGAGGGAAAGATTACCATGAGTTTGATTTGTTTTAAACTCGGGATCACTCATGGGTGGACTCGCACCGTGAGACAGGGCCATTATTTTGAGTATTTAAATCCGTAAGCACACACACAAGCAGCAACACAAATGACGGTCCGCGGACTTAACACAATCTAAATCTTAACTTTCTAACTTTTAATAGACTCTAAGTTTATTTACATACACAGAATATATACAACATCCAGATCATATGACAATATGAAAAGCTAGATTTTTTTTTAATTTACAAAACTATTTTAAAGCACTAGCGTACAGCTCACGAACACGCGATCTCGATACCGTGTCAAGCCATTATCACGCAGTGAACCTCTCCCTCTGATACCGAAGATTTTCCCTTTCTAGTTTACTCTTTGCTGAGGTGCACTACTCCTTAAATGACTACTTTTTTTCCCCGAATGTTATTATCCTTCTGCTTAGACTGGAATTCTATAGGGGGCCTCTATCCCTCCTCCCGAAGTTCCACAGAATTAGGGGTAAGCTTCGCTAATCGAATTACCTTTCATCAAGTAAACGGGTTCCCGTTTCACCATACTCTTCGCTATCAGGTACAAGTGAACAATCATATTATTTCTGATCATTCACCACTGACTTTTATATTTAAAATCGAGGGAATGCCGGATACAAAACCTTTTTGGAGATTCAACGCACAAATATTAAATATGAGTGTATAAAAGGACAAACAAAACATGTTTTTGAGATAAATGAGACACCGGGTATTTCTGTATCGCTATTATGGGAAACCTTTAAGGCATACATTCGCGGTGCTATAATCTCTTATCAAAGTTTTCAAAATAAAGAAAAGAAAAGAGAACTTCAGAGGATTGAACAGGAAATAAAATGATTAGAACTGGACAATGCAAATGACCCAACCATAGATAAACATAATAAGATAACTTTATTGAAATATAAGCTCAATAGAATATTATCGGCAAGAGTAATAAGACTATTCCAAATTACAAAACAGGCACACTTCGAATTTGGGGATAAGCCACAAAAATTATTAGTGAGGCAACTGAAGCAACAAGAACAGGAAAATACTATCACTAAAATTAAATCTGATAAGGGCGAGCTTCTAACATTACCAAAGGATATTAATAAAAGGTCTGCCCAATTTTATCATAATTTATACCCAACTAAAATAAATACAGATGATGGTAAAATTACAAATGTTTTAGATAATTGCAACCTCCCTAAATTGGATGGTTTGGAACAAGAGGAATGAGGAGCACGGATTACTAGTGAAGAAATAAAACAAACAATAAACTCATTGAAAAATGGGAAGACCCCAGGACCAGAAGGTTTTAGCAATGAATTTTATAAACAATTTCAGGAGTCAATTGTACCAAGATTATTCAACTTATACACGCAGGCTTATACCGAAAATAAACTACCAGAAACTTTAGCTGAATCAACAATAACGTTTATACCAAAAAAAGATAAAGACTTAGAGGAACCTGGTTCTTACAGAGCTATATCACTTCTAAACACGGATCAGAAAATTTTAGCAAAGATTCTAGCAAGAAGACTGAATAATTATATTAACAAATTGGTAAACCTGGATCAAACGGGATTTATACCCAAAAGACAATCATTTAATAACTTGAGAAGCGTTTTCAACATAATGTACTCGCACAAAGAGGACATTGTAGATATTTCAGTCGTTTTGTTGGATGCGGAGAAGGCATTTGATCAGGTAGAATTGCAGTATTTATATAAGGTACTCCAAAAATGTAATACGGGAGAGAATTTTATTAGATGGGTTAAATTACTTTATGATAAACCTACGGCAAGAATATTAACTAATAATATGTTATCTCCAAAATTTTATTTATCAAGGGGTAATAGCAGCAGGGATGTGCCTTATCACCATTGCTATTTGCCCTAATGATAGAACCGCTGGCTGAACGGATTAGGAATCATACGTATATTCATGGATATAATACTAAGGACTCAAAGAATAAAATGTCATTATATGCTGACGATATTCTTTTATATATTACTAATACACAAACGAGTATCCACACCTTATTGAAACTAATAGGGAATAGATAGGCATTTCTGCAGCCGCAAACAAGACTCCAGGATGGTATGTTGCATCCCTAGTGCGAGGGTCAGGGATGTCACTGAACGGCTGCAGAACATACTGGAGGGGGAGGGTGAACAGCCAGTTGTCATGGTGCATATTGGCACCAACGATATAGGTAAAAAAAGGGATGAGGTCCTACAAGGTGAATTTAGGGAGCTAGGAGATAAACTTAAAAGTAGGACCTGAAAGGTAATAATCTCTGGATTATTACCAGTACCACGGGCCAGTCAGAAATAAGATGATATAGAAGATATATCCATGCGAGATATTTGAAAATCTTGAAACTCGTCCATTCGGAGTTCGGGGGTAAGGTTGGGTATGTCGAGCTGAGACATGTAAACCATTATAGACCACCTTAAATAACACATAATAAAATTACTGCACTAAAATATAAATTTCATTTCGGAGTCACGTGAGTGACTTCGTGAAGAACCCGCCAGCACGCATGCGCGACATATCGTCGCTCGCATTTGCAGTCGACGGCTGGAGGAGGAGCGCGGCTCACCACCAGCCCTCATAAGGACCAACTCAGGTAAGTATAATCAACCTTGAGCTGGTTGGTTTGTCTGTTAGTAATTTTTTCCTACAGAGAAACATGGACAGAAGAAGTAAGGGCCGCAGGACGTCCGGAAGGATCTGCAGGCCACCAAGCCCGGAGCTCCCTTCAACAGCGCCCGCTGGAAGGACCGGGAAAAAGGCGCGCAAATCGGGGAGCCCTGTAATCACAGGACCCGAATCACCGGCACAGCTGAGCTCTAGCGGGGTTCCCGCAGAGCAAGAAGTCGGAATAGCGCCGTAGCAGGTGGACCCTGACTCCATTTCCCTCTCGCCAACTGGATCATTGGCAGAGGCGAGCAAAAAGGGTTTACGTGCTGCTGCACGACCCTTCTCCCTGAGCCCTCTTAGTAGGGCCAGGGATAGAGCTCAAGAACCTAGCCCTTTTCGGGCAGAGGGTTCACCAGGTGCCGCTAGATTGCGGCCTGGTGTAGCAGCGAGACCTGAGTCCACTGGCAGACCAAGGAGGGCCAGTAGAGACTCACCACCTAGTCGGACCAGGAAGAGTCACACAGGTGGAGGCTCGCCACGGTCACCGCTTCCCCCGCGGGGGGATGGACGGGACCGTACGCCGTCTGGGTCCAGAAAAAGGACAGTCGGCAAGCCCGCGCGGATGTCGGGTCACCACGCCGAGGCGTCGGGTGCCGACTTATCACCGCATATGCCCACGGAGGCAGCCGGATGCAGCTCAGCCAAAAGGAGGCATATGAGCAGATCCGCGCGGGAGTCGTTCAGTATCGCTGAGGCGGCAGGAAGCGACTTACCGTCACGGCACCGACATTACCTCGACGAGGTACGGGCCGATGATAGGAGCCTCAGAAGTTCCTTCGTGCATGAGGACTCTAATCGCCCATTCATGCACGATGAAGGGCGCATAGACCGGATGGAGAGGATAATGGAACAACTCCTGCTTAATCAAAGACAGGAAGCCCACAGTTCCAGGGGACTTATGGACATATCCCCATCATCTATGGGCAGCATGAGGCCAGAAGAGGAGGAAATTTTGGTACATGCCCCAGTTGCACCTGAAGTTCCCCAGGAAGAGCTCCTGGACGTGGCAGCCAAGTTTGGATTACCCGTTTCATCGGGCCAACCCCTCGATACCAAGCTGGCTGCTACCATTGATTTCCTCACGAATCATCAACTACAGGAGGAGGTCCTTGCAAAGGCCATGGATAGACACAAGGCGCCGGGCAATTGTAATTCACTCAATGTGCCTACAGTCAACATGCCGATTTGGGGCAATATCAGCCCGGGCATTCTCACTCAGGAAGTAAAATTACAGAGGATCCTGAAGTTGCTCACATCTGGGATAACTGCGTTTGCAAGGTCGGTGGATGGAGTGGACTTGAGCATCGATCAGGAGGATGCACTGGCTCTACTTTGCAACACGCAATACGAGATTAATGCTTTTAGGAAAAGTATTATCAAGCCGACATTAAACCCCAAATTTGTGGGGTTATGTAGAGCACCTCCTACACCACCACCCAGACAGCTATTCGGTGAAGACCTCCCGAAGCAGGTCAAAGACCTAGATGATCATGCCAAAACAGTGGGTCTGATGAGGTCACATCCCGTGACCAGACAGACGGCCAAGAAAACACCATATTTCAGGCCACGAGGTCCCACCGATAGGCCAGCAAGGACCTACGTTCCAGCGCCTCCTATGTACCAACAGCCTCAACAGCCCAGGCCTTTTTTTAGGGCAGGGCCCTCAACGGCCAGCATGGTAAATGCGGTTTCCGTATTTCCAGCGCAACCCAGCACCTCCACGTCCCACCAAAAACGTCAGGGACCGCCGATAACCATGAAGGTAAGGGGGTCTGGGTTTCATACACTGGCATGTCTAACCTCACATGTTGGGGGTAGGTTGCGGGGGTTTAAGGAGGCATGGGAAACCATCACCTCAGATGAGTTTATTCTACAAAGCATTCAGGGTTATGAGATTGAGTTTACAAATGGCCAAATTCCTCCACCTCAGCATATGCCGAATCGCAGATGTGCACTTTCCAAGAAGGAAACAGCAGTAGGCTATGCTGAAATCTTAAGACTCCTGGAGAAAGGTGTGATAGAAAGAACTACACATGAGTCGGTTGAGTTTGTATCCAATATATTTACTAAAACCAAAAAAGATGGTGGATGTCGGGTCATTATAGGTCTAACCCATTTGAATACCTTTGTACAATACACCCATTTCAAAATGGACACGTTTGAAACAGCCAAATCTTTGATTTCTGAGGGCTGCTTCATGGCATGCATTGACTTAAAAGATGCATACTATTCAGTATCCGTTCAGAAACATCACAGGAAGTTCTTGAAATTCATCTGGATGGATCAACTTTGGCAATATAAAGCTTTGCCCAATGGGCTTACCACAGCCCCTAGACTATTTACCAAATTACTCAAGCCAGTGTTAGCCACACTGAGGAGGACAAATCACACGGTCATGGCTTATCTAGATGATATCCTCATTATTAGGCATACATGGGAATGAGCAAATTTGGCAGTTTCAGCCACTGTGGATATATTCCAAAAAATGGGATTTATTATCCATCCAGATAAATCAAAGTTCTGTCCTTCACAGATCATGGACTATCTGGGGTTCACCATAGATTCCAATCACATGATTGCCACCATACCAACTAACAAGGTTGGGGATGTCATCCAAACATGCAAAAACCTGGTCTGCGCCAGTATGCCATCAATTAGACAAACTGCTAAGGTAATTGGAAAAATCGTAGCAGTTTTTCCAGCTGCTCAATTCGGACCTTTACATTATCAAAATTTACAAAGATCCAAGATTTCAGCATTAAAATTGAATGCTGGACATTTTGATAGACCTATGCAGCTGCCACTCAAGGCAAAAATTGAGTTACAATGGTGGATTGATAATATCCATAACTCATTTAAACCCATCATTGTGCCTCGTCCGGTGGTATACTTACAAACAGACGCAAGCTCCCATGGCTGGGGAGCTACGGACAACAACACAAGTTGTGGGGGCAGATGGGACTCACTAGAATCTACCCTTTTGTTAGCACAAGGGATAAATTATTTGGAGATGCTTGGGGCATTCCACGGACTTAGAGCTTATTGTTCAAACTTTACTGACACTCATGTCCGTCTCCAAATAGACAACACCACTGCGGTGGCATATCTAAATCATATGGGTGGTACCAGGTCAATTTCATGTGATGAATTGGCTAATACAATTTGGCTCTGGTGTATTCAAAGGAATATTTGGATTTCAGCTACCTATTTACCAGGTAAGCTCAACATAGTGGCGGACACCAGGTCACGGAAATTCAATGATAACATCGAGTGGATGTTGAATTCCCAAATATTCGAACAAATTACAGCCAAATTTGGTAAGCCGGATATTGACCTTTTTGCATCACGGTTAAACCATCAGGTACCAACATATGTATCATGGGAACCAGATCCTGGGGCTATAGCGATGGACGCTATCTCGCTAGACTGGGGGAAATGGTTTTTCTATGCATTTCCCCCATTTTGCCTCATCAGTCGGGTATTGCGGAAAATCCAGCTAGATGCTGCTAATGGCATCCTTATCATACCCGACTAGCCTACTCAGTCATGGTATCCGGTGGTCCTTGGGATGATCAGTCAACCATGGGTCCTCTTGGAGGGTTGCCCAATATTGGTGACGAACCCCGTTACAGGGGAACCACATCCCTGCCATAGTCATTTGGATTTATTGGCTTGCAGGATTTGAACAGGCCATTACTGCAGTATGGCCTATCATCAAGGACCATGGACACCATAGGAGCATCATGCAGGGAGTCCACAAGACGGCAATATTTATCGCACATCAGGAAATGGGAAACCTACTGCGGCTGCTTGGACATTGCATATGACTCCGTGTCAATCACAGATGTGCTGGAGTTCCTTGCGGGGTTACATCATGACGAACACCTCAGCTATAGTGCCATCAACAGCGCCAGGAGCGCACTATCATACTACCTCAATTTGGAGGTAGGATCCAATAAGTTGGTGTCCAAACTGATGCGGGGAATATTTAATTCCAATCCGCCTAGACCGCGTTACAACGTTACCTGGGATATTGGGAATGTACTGACCCTGCTCAGGACGTGGTCGCCCATGATTGGGCTTGAATTGGACATACTCACCCTGAAGTTGGTGATGTTATTGGCACTTACTTCGGCACAAAGGGTACAGACTCTTCATAAGATCAAGATTGATAGAATGATCTCTACCCCAGAAAAGGTTATTTTCTTATTGATGAATTGCTTAAACAGCACAGGCCTGGGGTTACAGGTCTGCAGCTGGTGTTTCCAGCATACCCCGCTGATGCCAGGCTATGTTTAGCCACCCACATCCGCCACTATATTAAAGTGACGCGGAAATTAAGGGGAATGGAGCAATACTTGCTAATCAGCCATAAGAGACCTCACCATAGAGTGACGGTACAGACTATCTCCAGATGGCTCAGAATCGTTTTGAACGAAGCAGGTATAGATACTAATGTATTTAAATCCCATTCCACCAGGGCTGCATCTACGTCGGCGGCAAAAGTCATGGAGGTGCCCATGGACCATATTCTAGCCGCAGCGGGATGGGCCAGTGAAGCCACCTTTCAACGGTTTTATAATAAACCTATTACCGCTCCTGGAATGTTTGCAGAAGCTGTACTGAATGCAGGCCGAGGTCATTCGGCTGTTCCCCAGTGAGGGTTTTTTTCTTTTGTTATTATTAATAAATATTATTATTTTTCAGAACTAGCAGTCTGAAAATTTTTGATACTCCTGTCCATCCTTATCGTGGCGTGTGTGATAGCATGGACGTTGTCCAGGGCGTGTAATCACAGAGCTTTGAAGTCTTCACGAAGTCACTCACGTGACTCCGAAATGAAATAGTAAGATTAAACGAGAACTTACCAGTTTGAAGTTTGATCTTTATTTTATGAGGAGTTGCGATGAGGGATTTCGTGCTCTCCGCTCCCAACCCTCAATCATAAAGTCAACTGGTAACTAGAGTCTCTTCAATCTTACTATCACAAGTCATTTCCTTTGGTTTGTTGGTTCTGTGATTCCACACCGCTGCTTTGAAGAGATGTCGCGCATGCGTGCTGGCGGGTTCTTCACGAAATCCCTCATCGCAACTCCTCATAAAATAAAGATCAAACTTCAAACTGGTAAGTTCTCGTTTAATCTTACTATTAAATAAGATATATGCTGACCAAGTGGTTAAATTATATCAATACACAAAACAAATACAATTTGAATTTGGGGACAAACCACAAAAATTACTGACTCGCCAATTACGAAAAATAGAGGGAGAAAAAATAATACATCGGATTAAATCAGAAAATGGTGAATTCTTAACACAAAATAACGATATTAATGAGAGATTTTTACAATATTATAAAGATTTATATTCATCCAAAATGACTGAAAATCAGATAGGAATTAATACATTCTTAAACGACTGTAATTTAATAGGATTGGATGTAGATGATACAAAACTATTAAATGCTGAAATAACAGTTAAAGAAATTGAGGATTCTATTATATCATTAAAAAACGGGAAAACTCCAGGGCCAGATGGTATTGGTTTGGAATTTTATAAATCATACAAGGATCTGATAACACCTTATTTGAAGATACTTTACGAATATATATATGCACAACAGAGTTTACCAGAAACACTAAACGAATCCATTATAACACTCATACCAAAAATGGATAAAGACCTAGATGATCCGGGATCATATAGAGCTATAGCTCTCTTAAATACGGATCAAAAGATATTAACTAAAATATTAGCTAAAAGATTAAGTGTAGTGATTAATAAAATAATACACCCGGATCAAACAGGATTTATACCTAAATGATACTCATCATATAACTTGAGACGATTGTTTAATATTATATACTCGAAAAGGAGTTATAATAAAGACTTAGTAATAATATCGTTAGATGCAGAGAAAGCTTTTGACCAAGTTGAATGGCCATATTTGTTTGCGGTTATGGAAAAGTTCAATTTGGGAGACAAGTTTATAAAATGGATCAAATTACTATATACTAATCCAACTGCTAGAATCTTAACTAACCAAATGATATCCATCAAATTTAATTTATTTCGAGAATGCAGACAAGGTTGTCCCCTATCACCATTATTATTTGCGTTGGCTATAGAACCATTAGCTACTCGGGTAAGATTACATCCCGAAATTTTTGGATATGAAACTAACGAAACAAGAAATAAAATTTCTCTATATGCAGATGACGTATTATTATATATTAAAAAACCTGAAATTAGCATACCTAATTTATTGAATTTAATAACTCAATTTGGCTCGTTTTCTGGATACAGAATCAATTGGAATAAAAGTGAACTTATGCCATTAACACAAGATAATTTAACTGTATTAAAACAATTTCCTTTTAAGATTGTTAATGAACAGATTAAGTACTTAGGAATTCACGTGACAAAAAAATATGATTCTTTATTTAAACATAATTTTTTACCTATACTAAATAAATTATTTAAGAATATTCTATATTGGAGAACTCTACCTATCTCAATGATAGGTAGAATTAATGCGATAAAAATGATTTTTCTCCCACAGTTATTATATTTATTTCAAATGATCCCGATATATCTTTCTAAAAATTTTTTCAAAAAGGTTGACTCTATAGCCACTAATTTTGTTTGGGACTATAGGAGCCATAGAATAAATAAAAAATATTTATGCAAATCGAAAATTAATGGAGGTTTAACATTACCTAATTTTATATTTTATTACTGGTCAGTTAATATTAAGAATATGAACTTCTGGTGGGTGGAACTTGATGAAAATCCAAACTGGTTACTTATGGAAAAGGAAGACTGCTTACCGTATGAAATCAGTTCCATATTATTCTCTAAAATTAAAATATTTAAGAAAACTTATCGAGAAAACCCAATAATTAATAGTGGAATTAAAATTTGGAAACAGTTAAAAAGAACGTTAAAACTAGAAGATATCCCATTAGTTCTTCCCATTGTTAATAATGTAAGTTTTAAACCATCCCTGGAAAATTCAGGATTCTTACAATGGAAAAATCAAGGAATTAATAAGATCAGTGACCTTTACAGGGACAATCTTTATCTTTCATTTAAAGAAATACATGAAATATATGGACTACACTCTAAACACTACTTCAGATATCTACAAATAACAGACTACATTAAAACAATTACACAGGAATATAAAAAGAGAAAGACGGGAATTCTAGATGAATGGTTAAATAAACACCCAAACACGGAAAAATTAATATCATACATTTATAATATTTTATTAGAAACTGATATACCCAATACGGAAAAGTACAGACAACTATGGGAAAATGAAATAGGTAAAACAATTGAATCTGATATCTGGGATGAAAGGTTACGATATATACATAATTGTTCATTAAATTCTAGACACTCTCTGATACAATTTAAAGTTTTACATAGATTGCATTTTTCAAAATCTAAATTACATAGAATGTTTTCTAATGTATCTCCTATATGTGACAAATGCCAATACCCAGAAGCTAATTTAACACATTCTTTTACAACTTGTATAAAAATTACGAATTTTTGGTTGGAAATATTTAAGGTAATCTCGAATGTTGTAAATAAGAATCTAGTTCCAGACCCAAAATTAATAATATTGGGAATATTAGAAAGGGATCAATTATTCACGACAGCACAAAGAACTTTCATAGATTATAGTTTAATAATTGGTAAAAAATTAATTTTACAATTTTGGAAAGGCCCCATACCCCCTACAATCAAATTGTGGATTTCAGGAATGGCGGAGACTTTACACTTGGAAAGAATAAGACTTGCACTTTTAGGCAAGTTAGACCAATTTAACGTGATTTGGTCTCCATTCCTTGAATATCTTAAGGGATCAATATGACTCTGTTTGAGGACCTGACCGAGACCTGAACGAAGGGTTGGACGAAGAATAATGCATTATTGATCACGGATATATTACTATATAAATACCATTTGTATAATATACCACTGTTATTTTATTTACTTTTTTCTTTTCGTTATTTTATAACTATCTTTATGTTAATCATTTTTCACACTTTCCTACTTTTCACTATTAAAAAAACTATAATAAAATGTTTAGATATATAAGAAAAGATGGTAATTATTACCTATCTCTTTATCAAGAATGTTGTTTTAATATGTACTTATACTTGTACTTATACTTCTAATAAAAAATATTAAAAAAAAAAAAAAAGGAAATAAGATGATATTGCAGATGAATACGTTGCTTGAAAAATGGTGCAAGGGGGAGGGATTCAAATTTTTAGGTCACTGGAACCATTTCTGGGGGAGGTGGGACCAGTACAAACAGGACGGTCTGCACCTCGGCTGGAATGGAACCAATGTCCTTGGGGGAGTGTTTGCTCGTGCTGTCGGGGAGGATTTAAACTAATGTGGCAGGGGGATGGGTACAAGAGCAGAGAGGCAGGTGGGTGTAAAATGAGTGTAGAAGCAATAGGGAGCAAGGTGAAAAGTAAAAGTGGCAGGCAGACAAAACCAGGGCAAAAATCAAAAAGGGCCACTTTTCAACATAATTGTGTAAGGGGTAAGAGCATTGTAAAAACAAGCCTGAAGGCTTTGTGTCTCAATGCAAGGAGTATTCGTAATAAGGTGGATGAGTTGAACGTGCAGATAGCTATTAATGATTATGATATAGTTGGGATCACGGACACATGGCTCCAGGGTGACCACGGCTGGGAGCTGAACATCCAGGGATATTCAATATTCAGGAGGGATAGAGAGAAAGGAAAAGGAGGTGGGGTAGCGTTACTGGTTAGAGAGGAGATTAACGCATTGGAAAGGAAGGACATTAGCTTGGAGCATGTGGAATCGGTATAGGTAGTGCTGCGAAACACTAAGGGGCAGAAACCTCTGGTGGGTGTTGTGTACAGGCCACCTAACAGTAGCAGTGAAGTTGGGGATGGTATCAAACAGGAAATTAGAAATGCGTGCGACAAAGGCAAAACAGTTATAATGGGTGACTTCAATCTATGTATAGATTGGGGGAATCAAATTGCAGAGGCGCTGAGGAAGAGGATTTTTTGGAATGTATGCGGGACAGTTATCTAAATCAACATGTAGAGGAACCAACGAGAGAGCAGGCTATTTTAGACTGGGTATTGAGTAATGAGGAAGGGTTAGTTAGCAGTCTTGTTGTGCGTGCCCCCTTGGGCAAGAGTGACCATAATATGGTTGAGTTCTTCATTAGGATGGAGAGTGGCATTGTTAATTCAGAAACAATGGTTCTGAACTTAAGGAAAGGTAACTTTGAGGGTATGAGACGTGAATTTGCCAAGATTGACTGCCAATCAATTCTAAAAGGTTTGACGGTGGATACGCAATGGAAGACATTTAAAGACTGCATGGATGAACTGCAAAAATTGTTCATCCCAGTTTGGCAATAGAATAAATCAGGGAAGGTAGTGCATCCGTAGATAACAAGGGAAATCAGGGATAGTATCAAAGCAAAGGATGATGCGTACAAAGTAGTCAGAGACCAAATTCAGAGACCAGCAGAGAAGGACAAAGGGCTTGATTAGGAAAGGAACAATAGATTATGAAAGAAAACTGGCATGGAACATAAAAACTGACTGCAAATGTTTTTATAGATATGTGAAGAGAAAGAGATTAGTTAAAACAAATGAGGGTCCCTTGCTGTCAGAAACAGGTGAGTTGATCATGGGGAAGGAAGAAGGATATGGCGGACCAATTGAATTACTACTTTGGTTCCGTCTTCACTAAGGAAGACATAAATAATCTGCCAGAAATAGCAGGGGACCACAGGTCAAAGGAGGAATTGAGTGAAATCCAGGTTAGTCAGGAAGTGGTGTTGGGTAAATTGAATGGACCAAAGGCAGATAAATCCCCAGGGCCAGATAGGCTGCATCCCAGAGTACTTAAGGAAGTAGCTCCGGAAATAGTGGATGCATTAGTGATAATCTTTCAAAACTCTTTAGATTCTGGAGTAGTTCCTGAGGATTGGCGGGTAGCAAACGTAACCCCTCTTTTTAAGAAGGGAGGGAGCGAGGAAATGGGGAATTACAAACCAGTTAGTCTAACATCGGTAGTGGGGAAACTGCTAGAGTCAGTTATTAAAGACGAGATAGCAGCACATTTGGAAAGTGGTGAAATCATTGGACAAAGTCAGCATGGATTTACGAAAGGTAAACTATGGCTGACGAATCTTGTGGAATTTTTCGAGGATGTAACTAGTAGCATGGATAGGGCAGAACCAGTGGATGTGGTGTATCTGGACTTCCAGGAGGCTTTTGACAAGGTCCTACATAAGAGATTAGTATACAAACTTAAAGCATACGGCATTGGGGGTTCAGTATTGATGTGGATAGAGAACTGGCTGGCAAAAAGGAAGCAAAGAGTAGGAGTAAACGGGTCCTTTTCACAATGGCAGGCAGTGACTAGTGGGGTACCGCAAGGCTCAGTGCTGGGACCCCAGCTATTTACAATACACATTAATGATCTGGATGAGGGAATTAAAGGCAATATCTCCAAGTTTGCAGCTGACACTAAGCTGGGGGTCAGTGTTAGCTGTGAGGTGGATGCTAGGAGACTGCAAGTTGACTTGGATAGGATGGGTGAGTGGGCAAATGTTTGGCAGATGCAGTATAATGTGGATAAATGTAAGGTTATCCACTTTGGCGGCAAAAATAGGAATACAGACTATTATCTAATTGGTGGCCAATTAGGAAAAGGGGAGATGCAGCACGACCTGGGTGTCATGGTACATCAGTCATTGAAAGTAGGCATGCAGGTGCAGCAGGCAGTGAAGAAAGCGAATGGTATGTTAGCTATCATAGCAAAATGATTTGAGTATTGGAGCAGGGAGGTTCTACTTCAGTTGTATAGGGTTTTGTTGAGACCACACCTGGAGTATTGCGTACTGTTCTGGTCTCCAAATCTGAGGAAGGACATTCTTGCCATAGAGTGCAGAGAAGGTTCACCAGACTGATTCCTGGAATGTCAGGACTGTCTGATGAAGAAAGACTGGATAGACTTGGTTTATACTCTCTAGAATTTAGCAGATTGAGAGGGGATCTTATAGAAACGTACAAGGGGTTGGACACGCTAGATGCAGGAAGATTGCTCCCGATGTTGGGGAGGTCCAGGACAAGGTATCATGGCTTAAGGATAAGGGGGAAATCCTTTAGGACCGAGATGAGAAGGACTTTTTTCACACAGAGAGTGTTGGGTCTCTGGAAGTCTCTGCCA
This sequence comes from Raja brachyura, assembly GCA_963514005.1. The sequence continues at coordinate 4,498,651 of OY740809.1, read as the reverse complement.
CAGAGGGTAGTTGAGGCCAGTTCATTGGCTATATTTAAGACGGAGTTAGATGTGGCCCTTGTGGCTAAGGGGATCAGAGGGCATGGAGAGAATGCAGGTACGGGATACTAGGTTGGATGATCAGCCATGATCATATTGAATGGCGGTGCAGGCTCGAAGGGCCGAATGGCCTACTCCTGCACCTATTTTTCTATGTTTCTATGTTTCTAATCAAAGAATTTGGTTCTTTTTCAGGATATAAACTAAATTGGAATAAAAGCAAAATTATGTCTTTGAAACCACAGGATGCGAGACACTAATTAAAATTCCCTTTCAAAATTGCAACAGAAAAATTCAAGTATTTGGGTATTCAAATTACGAGAAGACACAAATCATTATTTAGTGCCAATTTTATGCCACTATTAAATAAACTAAATGTTATGATTACATTTTGGAAAACGCTACAGCTCTCATTGATAGGTGGTATTAACGCTATAAAAATGACTTTCTTACCACAATTAATATATTTGTTTCAAGCAATCCCAAGATATATTCCAAAATATTTTTTCAAAAAATTATATTCTAATATCACTAATTTTATATGGGATTATAGAGCACACATAATTCAACGAAAAGATTTGTGTAAACCTAAAGAAGTTGGGGGTTTATCATTACCTAACTTTACGTATTACTACTGGGCAGTGCATATTAAGAACATAATGTACTGGCTGGATAGTTCCACTCACCAGTCGGAGTGGATAAGAATAGAGAAAGAGGAGTGTTTCCTGTACGATACAGGAACGATCTTGTTCTCACCGATAAAATTGAAGGTATAATATATAAGATGAACCCAATTATTCACAATACAATAAGAATTTGGAAACAAATAAAATTATCCATGAAATTAAATAATCTATCAGTACTAACCCCAATATTGAATAATCCTGCATTTAAACGATCTCTTATCAACAAAACATTTAAACATTGGGATAGACTGAGAATTAGGAAAGTAGGAGATATGTATGAATTGGGTAAATTGTTATCATTTCAACAATTAAAATCAAAATTTAAACTGAATGATAATCAATATTTTAAATATATACAGATATGTGACTTTATGAAGAAATATATAAATAGATTTCAAACTATATTTTTAGACCCTTTAGAAGAAGCAATGAATATTAAGGCCGATTCACAAAAACTAATATCATATTTTTATAATAGTATATTAAATAGCGAATTACCCTCAACAGAGGCACTAAGAGAAGATTGGGAACTGAACTAATGACAAAGATTCCAAAAGATAGATGGAAAAAGTATCTGATGAACACACATAATTGTTCCATTCATGCAAGACATAATCTAATTCAATTTAATTTATTACATAGACTATATTATTCAAAAACGAGGTTGAATACATTCTACTCAAATGTTTCTCCTAGATGCGATAAATGTTTGTTTCAAAATGCCAATATAACACATTCATTTGTAGGATGTATAAAGTTGAATACATTTTGGAGCGATATATTTGATATATTTACAAAGCTCTTCAAATCAAGAGTAGAACCAAATATGGTATGGATTATATTTGGAATAATAGTAGAAGATATCAAGTTAAAGACCGAAAAGTATTCTTTAATTATGGGTTAATAATTGGAAAGAAATTGATACTTAAATTTTGGAAAAATACAGCTATACCAACTATGAAAATGTGGATTAGTAATATGACGGACATAGCTCACCTTGAAGAAATGAGACTCCGCCTAATAGATAAATATGACCAATTCTTATGGAGTTGGTCCCCTTTCATCGACCTTTTGGAATCATGTGATGCAGCAGTACCGTAAAGATTACTGATTTCAGGTCAGGTCGTGGGTGGAATTACATCTCCGAACAAAGATTTGAATTTTCTTTTTTAAGGGTCTTTTTCTCCTATTTCTACTTTCTACTTTTTCGTTTCTTATACACACACTTCACGTTTTTCTATTTTCATCCTTCTATTTCTTGTCTTTTTTTAATTTAATTTCCAAAAACATAAAACTAGAGGTTGTACATAGAATGTATTATGTTATGACATAGTTGGCACCTAAATTTAGTTTTGTTTTGTACCGTATTAACTTTGAATAAAATACACAAAAGAAAAAAAAACACACAATCGACCAGAGGGTTACTATTCACTGTTGATCAGCCGCTGTTCCGAATCGATCACGGACATGCACCAACTCCGAAGTTCTATATACAGGAATTCGAATTCCACCTTACTGGCAGAACTTCAATATGAAATTCAGTAATTGGAAATATGTCTTTGCAAATATGGACCCAAACTCCTAATTTTAGTGCGTATCTCTCCAACTACGCAGGTACTCAAATTAAACTAAAATTGCCCAGTTGAATTATTGAATGGACTGGAGTATTCCGGCCACTCTATGCGCTGTCCGTCCAAGCCCAGTACCTTTAAAAGGTTTCTCGTCCGTCTGTGAGTTATATATGCTGATTTTCAGAGCGCACCTTTTCAATTCGCGCTCTTGGCAAAGATCGGATCGATACGTGGGTCAGACCTGTATTTTAATACAACACCAATTGGATACCAAATCTAACCCTGGGCCACTCCTTGCCTGATGAAGTGTGTTTGGCTCTCATTAAAGCAGCTGCAGTCTGCCAAATACAACCAAAGTTTTGGGTCTCTAACCCAGGAAAGGGCCTCTAACCCCACCCTGGTTTTGTGGGCCCTTGCTTTATGGGCCCTCGCAGCCCGTAGTCGGGATCGCTGTCCCGCTACACCATCCATCTACATTTCTCCATTGAAACAACATTCAACTTCTTTTACATAGAGACAAAGAAAAATAGAAAAATAGGTGCAGGAGTAGGCCATTCGGCCCTTCGAGCCTGCACCGCCATTCAATATGATTATGGCTGATCATCCAACTCAGTATCCCGTACCTTCCTTCTCTCCATACCCCCTGATCCCTTTAGCCACAAGTGCCACATCTAACGCCCTCTTAAATATAGCCAATGAACTGGCCTCAACTACCTTCTGTGGCAGAGAATTCCAGAGACTCACCACTCTCTGTGTAAAGAATGTTTTCCTCATCTCGGTCCCAAAGGAATTCCCCCTTATCCTTAGACTGTGACCCCTTGTTCTGGACTCCCCCAACATCGGGAACAATCTTCCAGCATCTAGCCTGTCCAACCCCTTAAGAATTTTGTAAGTTTCTATAAGATCCCCCCTCAATCTTCTAAATTCCAGCGAGTACAAGCCGAGTCTATCCAATCATTCCTCGTATGAAAGTCCTGACATCCCAGGAATCAGTCTGGTGAATCTTCTCTGTACCCCCTCTATGGCAAGGATGTCTTTCCTCAGATTTGGAGACCAAAACTGTACGCAATACTCCAGGTGTGGCCTCACCAAAACCCTGTACAACTGCAGTAGAACCTCCCTGCTCCTATACTCAAATCCTTTCGCTATGAATGCTAACATACCATTTGCTTTCTTCACTGCCTGCTGCACCTGCATGTCTACTTTCAATAACTGGTGTACCATGACACCCAGGTCTCGTTGCATCTCCCCTTTTCCTAATCTGCCACCATTCAGATAATAGTCTACCCTCATGTTTTTGCTACCAAAGTGGATAACCTCACATTTATCCACATTATACTGCATCTGCCATGCATCTGCCCATTCACTCAGCCTATCCAAATCATCCTGCAGCCTCCAAGCATCCTCCTCACACCTAACTATACCCCCCAGCTTGGTGTCATCTGCAAATTTGGAGATGTTGCATTGAATTCGCTCGTCCAAATCATTAATATATATTGTAAATAGCTGGGGTCCCAGCACTGAGCCTTGCGGCACCCCAGTAGTCACTGCCTGCCATTCTGAAAAGGACCCGTTTACTCCTACCCTTTGCCTCCTGTCTGCTAGCCAGTTCTCTATCCACATCAATACTGAACCCCCAATACCGTGTGCTTTAAGTTTGTATGCTAATCTCTTATGTGGGACCTTGCCGAAAGCCTTCTGAAAGTCTAGATATAACACATCCACTGGTGCTCCCTTATCCACTCTAGTTACATCCTTGAAAAATTCTATCAGATTTGTCAGACATGATTTACCTTTCGTAAATCCATGCTGACTTTGTCCAATGATTTCACCACTTTCCAAATGTGCTGCTATCCCATCTTTAATAACTGACTCTAGCAGTTTCCCCACTACCGATGTTAGACTAACTGGTCTGTAATTCTCTGCTTTCTCTCTCCCTCCTTTTTAAAAAAAGTGGGGTTACATTAGCTATCCTCCAATCCTCAGGAACTACTCCAGAATCTAAGGAATTTTGAAAAATTATCACTAATGCATCCACTATTTCTGTGGCTACCTCCTTGAGTACTCTGGGTTGCAGACTATCTGGCCCTGGGGATTTATCGGCCTTCAATCCGTTCAGTTTACCCAACACCACCTCCCGGCTAACCTGGATTTCACTCAGTTCCTCCATCTTATTTGACCCCCGTTCCACTTCTGTTTCCGGCAGATTATTTATGTCTTCCTTAGTGAAGACAGAACCAAAGTAGTTATTCAATTGGTCTGCCATGTCCTTGTTCCCCATGATCAATTCACCTGTTTCTGACTGCAAGGGACCAACATTTGTTTTAACTAGTCTCTTTCTCTTCACATACCTATAAAAACTTTTGCAGTCAGTTTTTATGTTCCCTGCCAGTTTCCTTTCATAATCTATTTTCCCTTTCCTAATTAAGCCCTTTGTCCTCCACTGCTGGATTCTGAATTTCTCCCAGTCCTTCGGTAGGCTGCTTTTTCTGACAAATTTGTATGCCTCATCTTTTGTTTTTATACTATCCCTGATTTCCCTTGTTATCCATGGATGCACCACCTTCCCCAATTTATTCTTTTGCCAAACTGGTATGAACAATTTTTGTACTTCATCCATGCAGTCTTTAAATACCTTCCATTGCACATCCACTGTCAACCCTTTAAGAATCACCTGCCAGTCTATCTTGGCCAAAATGCTGTACACTATTTTACCTATTGTTAAAATAGTGTACAGCATTTTAACTGAGTTAATGCCCCATCATGTGGCATCAAAATGGAGGGCATCATTGTGCAAATTTTGAACAAAAGGGGGCACTTAACCAGTCACATTCTTAGTGAGTGGGATTGATTATCTGATCGAATATTGTCTGATCGCAGGTACACACTGGTTTTACATGTGATGAGGAGGTTTCTCGGGTATCTCAGGAATGAAGAGGCTTTGTTGTTTATCAGAGAGGGATCGTTTGAGTGAGAATCCAGATTTGCTAGAATGCTCCTCTCAGCGCGACTCTTGACCACTCTGTGTGGCGTTTGAACGTTCTTCCCGTGACCGCATGGGTTTCATCCAGTTGCTCCAATTTCCTCCTCTAACCCCCGATATGTAGTTTAATTTAGTCTAGTATCGCCATGTATACCAAGGTACAGTCAAAACTGTTGTGTTGCCTGCTATCCAGTCATGCGATACATGATACAATCGAGCAGTCCACAGGGTACAGATGAAGGGTCAAGGGAATAATATACACTGCAAGATAAAGTCCAGTCAATTCCAATTAAAGATCATCCAATTGAGGTGATCATGGGATAACATATTATAACTGGTGTGAACGGGAGATTGATGGCCAGCATGGATTCAATGGGCCGAAGGGCTTGTTTCTGTTTTGTATCTCAACCCTAAACTCCACATTCCAAACTCTAAACCAATGATTGCTGTCTCCAACGTTACGAACAACCACTTCTCACCAAAGAGCACTGATCTCACACCTCCACCATCCTTCCACTCACCCCAGTAACTGAATGGCAATTCATAGCCAGCTGGAGTAAAGATGTCACAGCCTCAGTGCATCTTCCTCCTACACTCACACCACTAGAATTCAATACACACTTCTATTATCTGTTCTTCCACCTACAGTTTGGCACATGCAACTCAGTGATAACGTTCCCTGGATAATTGGAGAGTCCTTTGGGTGCTGTAGTCACCTGAACCACGAAATACTAAAACACACATTCACACGAATTGACATGAAGATCCATGAAATGTAAATCTCAGCTCCTCGCACTCTCCATATTAATCGCAATGCCTTTGAATGTCTTTATCTTGCTGCCAAAAAAGCGTAATTAGCAGAATGCACAGGAGGTAAATTGTGGAACAACATTTTTTAATTTGAATTTAGTTTGTTGTCACGTGTATCGAGGTACAGTGGAAAGGTTGGTTGTGTGCTAACCAGTCAGCAGAAAGGGAATGCATGATTAATATGGAGTCATACACAGTGTACAAATATATGATAAAGGGAATAACATGAATAACATTTGGTGCGAGATAAAGCCAATAAGGTCCGAGGGTCTCCAATGAGGTAGATAGTAGTTCAGGACCTCTCTCTAGTTGTTGGTAGGATGGTTCAGTTTCCTGATAACATTTGTTAACGCACTATTCCATCTGTAACTGCTCTCTCAGTAGCTGTTCCATTACCAGAGCCTTTGAATGGTTGCACTCTTGATGGAATCAAACTGGATTGATTGGTTTTATGCACTTGGACAATGAAATCCTGGAGGGCACTCCTGTGCCATGCTGGGCAGCTTCACAATCAGAGGCCATATCTGAAATGTTAAACTAAGCTTTTATCTAGTTTCTAAGACCTCATAATATTCTTGTTTTGATCGCGAGTGCAGAAATCGAGCCCATGGTGCGGTTTTTGCATTGATTTTCCGTGACCTGCCTGGGTTTTCTCCGAGATCTTCAGTTTCCTTTCACACTCCAAACACGTACAGGTTTGTAGGTTAATTGGCTTGGTATAAATGTAAAATTGTCCCTAGAGTGTGCAGGGTAGTGTTAATGTGCGGGGATCGCTTGGTGGCATGGATTCGGTGGGACAAAGGGCCTGTTCCCGCGCTGTATCTCAAAATTAAACCAAAATAAAAGGTCCTGCTTCATCCTCCAGTTAAAACAACAGTAATACTCCAATTAACTGGTAACAATTAATTTAATGTAAGGAACAGATGGTATAAACGGAAGTGGGTTTTATGAACAGAGATTGTAAACCATCTATCCTGGAAGCTTTGGGATTGCATGATTATATTTATCAAGAGGTTGGGTTGATGTATAAAATATACAGACAGAATTGAAAGTGCATGAATAAATAATTAATGTTAACATTAAGGTAATTGTACTGAAGCAGATCGCCTCCTTACATCTACGCTCAATCTGTGATAGTTTTCCATATGTTACAGAACCATTTTCTGTCTCTTCATCAAAACCAGTAAAATATGCTTTTGATATCAAAGAATATTCTTTTGATTCTGTCCTTTTGAGTTTCGACGAGACCCTCTTCTTTAGTAAAATTGGGTAGCTTTCATTATGAATATTTTCTCTAAATTTTGCTGTGTGGAATGATCTTCCTGCAGAAGTGGTGGAGGCAGGATCGATTTTAACATTTAAACGTAAAGTGGATAGGTATATGGACGGGAAGGGAATGGAGGGGTATGGTCTGAGTGCAGGTAGATGGGACTTGGGGAAAATAAATGGTCGGCACGGACTGGAAGGGCCGAGAAGGCCTGTTTCCGTGCTGTAATTGTTATATGGTTATATGGTTTATATGGTTATATATGCTTGCTTTCTCTCTCTCTCCATCCCTCCCCCTTCCCAGCTCTCCAACCAGTCTGACTGTCCCCCTGATTACATTTTATCCCTGTTCACTTTATTGGCACCTTCTCCAAGCTAACAATGATCTAATTTACATTTCCCTTGATCACATCTTTCGCTCAGCTGAGAAGGTTATTGGCTGCAAACTCCCCCCATCGACAAACTGTAGTTTAGTTTTGTTTAGTTTAGAGATACAGCACGGATACAGCCCTTCGGCCCACCGGGTCCATGCTGAACAGCGATCCCCACACATTAACACTATCCTACACCCACTAGGGACAATTTTTACATTTACCAAGCCAATTAACCTACAATGCTGTACATCTTTGGTGTTTGGGAGGAAACCGAAGATCTTGGAGAAAACCCACGCAGGTCACAGGGAGAATGTACAAACTCCGTACTGACAGCACCCGTGGTCGGGATCGAACCCGGGTCTCTGGTGCAGCATTCGCTGTCAGGCAGCAACTCTACCGGTGCGCCACCATGACCTCACTGTACGCTGCAAGGGCCAAGAAGCGAGCGGGTAGGATCATCTCTGACCCTGGCCACAACCACTTTGTAGTCCTCCCCTCACGGGCGGTAGGTCTACTTAACAGCCGCACTACACCACTACATTCTAGTCTGTGAACCAAACACTTGCAAACTCTCTGAGTGAACTTTAGATATCTACATGTGCAATATACAACAAAGCTACCTCTTTTTAATCTTGCACTTTATTTTTACCTTTTTACATTTTTATGTTTTTTTAATAGTCTACTGCATAGTGTGTTTTTACCATGTGCAACAAAGCACCAAGTCAAATTCCTTCTATGTGTACATACTTGGCCAATACATTGTTTCTGTTTCTGATCTGCATCTCTTTTGATGTGTGGGAAGGAACTGCAGATGCTGGTTTAAACCGAGGATAGACACAAAATGAAGTAACTCAGCGGGACAGACAGCATCTCTGGAGAGAATGAATGGGTGACGTTTCGGGCCGGGACCTTTCTTCAGACTTGATGTCGCGTTTTCACACCTTAGCCTCCCTTATCTCTGTGTCTCCCTCTCCCCTGACTCTCAGACTGAAGAAGGGTTTCGACCCGAAACGTCACCCATTCCTTCTATCCAGAGATGCTGCCTGTCCCGCTAAGTTACTTTTTGTGTTTATCCAGGTTTGCCGGTTCATTGGCTTGGTATAACTGTATATCTTCCCTTACGTGTGTAGGATAATGTTAATGTGCGGGGATCACTGGTCAGTACAGACTCGCTGGGCCGAAGGGCCCGTTTCTGCACTATATCTCTAAACTAAACTAAAATGGTCCAGTGAAGAAGATGAAAAGTGACAACGGTGGCTGAAAGCTAACTTGGAGTCTTGACCAATAGATAGAGCCACACAGCATGGATGCAGGCACTGCAGTCCAACTCATCCAAGCTGCCCACAATGCCCCATCTATGATAGACCCATTTCCACATCCTTATCCATTTATGTCTTTTAAATGCTGTTATTATTCCTGCCTCAACCACCCCCTCTAGATGCTTGTTCCATATGCCCACAACCCTCTGTTTCAAAAACGGGCCTGTCATGTCCCAATTAGATCTTTCCCGTCTTCTTTTAAACTTATGCCCTCTAGTTCTTAATTCCCCGACCCTGAATCTTGATTCGCCCTCACGATTTTATGCAGCTCCATAAGATTACCCCTCAGACTCTTGCTTTCCAAGGAATAAAACATGACTTTGCCCAACCTCCCCCCATAGCTCAGACCTTCGAGTCCTGGCAACATCCTAACCAATCTTCTCAACACGCTTTCCAGCTTAATGGCATCTCTCCTAGAGTAGAGTGAGCAAAACTGAACAGCGTCACTAACTCCTTGTTACACAACATTACAATTTCTATACTCAATTCCATGACTGATGAAGGCTTACAGTACCAAAAGCCTTTTTCACTACTCTATTTACCTGTGATTTTACTTTCAGGTAAATATGTACTTGTACTCCTAGATCCCTCTGCTCTACAACACTTCCCAGAGCTATACTCCTACCATTCACGGTGAAGGTCCTGCCTTATCTTGACTTTCCACAATGCAATACCTCATACTTACCTGCATTAAACTCCATTTGCCATTCTTTGGCGCACATGCCTAGTTGATCAAGATCCCACTGTAATTCCTGACAAACATTTTCACTATCTACAATACCTCATACAGTAAAGCCTCATTATGACGGACTGTAGGTGGGGGGGGGGGATGATGTCCGTTATTTCCGATTGGCTACTTTAACCGAGTAAGGTATCATAAGTGATAGAAACAAAGAACTGTAGATGCTGGTTAATATTCAAAAGGAAACTCGTATCTGACTATGAGTGTTTTTAATGTACATCCTGTGTGGCTTTCTATCTGTGACCTTCCATGGTTCTATGTCTAAGCTTGAGACAGGCCATCTGTATTTCATTTGTTCCAACCATCTTACCTGGCCCATTCATCTGCTCTTTCCCCCTATCAATGGCTGTTCTCAGCCACTCATGCAGGTCTCACCACCCACTAATATATTGATCTATTGTTCTGATAGCATCAGTGTGTGGTGGCTTGGTGTTTCAATGCATCCTTCACCTTCAGCAGTGGCACAGTGCAGCGATAGAGCTGCTGCCTCACAGCACCAGACACCCGGGTTCAATCCTGAGTACGGGTGGTGTCTGTCTGTACGGAGTTTGTAAATTCTCCCTGTGACCACGTGGGTTTTCTCCAGGTTGCTCCGGTTTCCCCCCCACACTATAAAGACACATAGGTTGGTAGGTTAATTGGGGGGGGGGGGGGGGGGGGGGGGGAGGGATTTAATGTATAGGCACTGTAATTGGCAGGAAGGAAAGGCCAAGATTAACATGGGGAAGTAGGACAATTTGCAGAAGCCGGTATGATTGGGAGTGGGGCAGAACCCTCTGGAAAATGAATGGGTGACGTTCTGGGTTGCGATCCTTCTTCAGACTCTTGGTGGAGGCTTTTGCAGGAGGAGACTCGAAATGTCACCCATTCCTTCTCTCCGAACATGCAACCTGTCCTGCTGAGTTACTCCAGCATTTTGTGTCTATGATGGGGAATGCTTCGGAAAAAAAACACTGGGTAAGGCAGGGATGTGAGTGGGAGGGACGAACTGTAAACAGGAAGACAGATAGTCCACAAAACAAGCCCCCCTCATGTTGGGTCAGTGTGGAGAGTCTTTAAGTGACAGTGAGCCCTTATGTTTAAGAAAGAACTGCGGATGCTGGAAAAATCGAAGGTAGATGAAAATGCAAGAGAAACTCAGCGGGTGAGGCAGCATCTAAGGAGTGAAGGCATAGGCGACGTTTTGGGTCGAGATCCTTCATCAGACTGATGTCGGGGGGGGGGGGTGGGAAATAGAAAGGAAGAGGCGGAGACAGTAGGCTTGTTGGAGAGCTGGGAAGGGGAGGGGAAGGAGAGAGAAAGCAAGGGCTGCCTGAAATTGGAGAAGTCAATGTTCATACCGCTGGGGTGTAAACTGCCCAAGCGAAATATGAGGTGCTGCTCCTACAATTTGCGCTGGGACTCACTCTGGCCATGGAGGAATCCCAGGACTGAATGGTCGGATTCAGAATGGGATGGGGAGATGAAGTGCTGAGCCGGTTGGTTATTGTGAACTGAGCGAGGTGTTGGGCGAAGTGATCGCCAAGCCTGCGCTTGGTCTCACCGATGTAGAGAAGTTGACACCTGGAACAGCGGATGCAGTAAATGAGGTTGGAGGAGGTGCAGGTGAACCTCTGCCTCATCTGGAAAGGCTGCTTGGGTCCTTGGATGGAGTCAAGGGGGGAGGTAAAGCGACAAGTTTAGCGGATAGAGACAGGTAAAGCGACAAGTACACGGATAGAGACACCTGTGAGTCTTGTTATTAGGTGAATCAAATTGGCAGGGGTGCTGAGGAAGAGGATTTCCTGGAATGTATGCGGGATAGTTTTCTCAACCAACATGTGGAGGAACCAACGAGAGAGCAGGCTATTCTAGACTGGGTATTGAGTAATGAGGAAGGGTTAGTTAGCAGTCTTGTTGTGCGTGGCCCCTTGGGCAAGAGTGACCATAATATGGTTGAGTTCTTCATTAGGATGGAGAGTGACAAAATTAAGTCAGAAACAAGGGTTCTGAACTTGAACAAAGGTAACTTTGAAGGTATGAGATGTGAATTGGCCAAGATAGACTGGCAGGTGATTCTTAAAGGGTTGACAGTGGATGTGCAATGGAAGGTATTTAAAGACTGCATGGATGAAGTACAAAAGTTGTTCATACCAGTTTGGCAAAAGAATAAATCGGGGAAGGTGGTGCATCCATGGATAACAAGGGAAATCAGGGATAGTATAAAAACAAAAGATGAGGCATACAAATTTGCCAGAAAAAGCAGCCTACCGGAGGACTGGGAGAAATTCAGAATGCAGCAGAGGAGGACAAAGGGCTTAATTAGGAAAGGGAAAATAGATTATGAAAGGAAACTGGCAGGGAACATAAAAACTGACTGCAAAAGTTTTTATAGATATGTAAAGAGAAAGAGACTAGTTAAAACAAATGTTGGTCCCTTGCAGTCAGAAACAGGTGAATTGATCATGGGGAACAAGGACATGGCAGACCAATTGAATAACTACTTTGGTTCTGTCTTCACTAAGGAAGACATAAATAATCTGCCGGAAATAGCAGTGGAACGGGGGTCAAATAAGATGGAGGAACTGAGTGAAATCCAGGTTAGCCGGGAGGTGGTGTTGGGTAAATTGAACGGATTGAAGGCCGATAAATCCCCAGGGCCAGATAGTCTGCATCCCAGAGTACTCAAGGAGGTAGCCACAGAAATAGTGGATGCATTAGTGATAATTTTTCAAAATTCCTTAGATTCTGGAGTAGTTCCTGAGGATTGGAGGGTAGCTAATGTAACCCCACTTTTTAAAAAAGGAGGGAGAGAGAAAGCGGGGAATTACAGACCAGTTAGTCTAACATCGGTAGTGGGGAAACTGCTAGAGTCAGTTATTAAAGATGGGATAGCAGCGCATTTGGAAAGTGGTGAAATCATTGGACAAAGTCAGCATGGATTTACGAAAGGTAAATCATGTCTGACAAATCTGATAGAATTTTTCGAGGATGTAACTAGTAGAGTGGATAAGGGAGAACCAGTGGATGTGTTATATCTAGACTTTCAGAAGGCTTTCGACAAGGTCCCGCATAAGAGATTAGCATACAAACTTAAAGCACACGGTATTGGGGGTTCAGTATTGATGTGGATAGAGAACTGGCTAGCAGACAGGAGGCAAAGGGTAGGAGTAAACGGGTCCTTTTCAGAATGGCAGGCAGTGACTAGTGGGGTGCCGCAAGGCTCAGTGCTGGGACCCCAGCTATTTACAATATATATTAATGATTTGGACGAGGGAATTCAATGCAACATCTCCAAATTTGCAGATGATACCAAGCTGGGGGGTATAGTTAGGTGTGAGGAGGATGCTTGGAGGCTGCAGGGTGATTTGGATAGGCTGAGTGAATGGGCAGATGCATGGCAGATGCAGTACAATGTGGATAAATGTGAGGTTATCCACTTTGGTGGCAAAAACATGAGGGTAGACTATTATCTGAATGGTGGCAGATTAGGTAAGGGGGAGATGCAACGAGACCTGGGTGTCATGGTACACCAGTCATTGAAAGTAGGCATGCAGGTGCAGCAGGCAGTGAAGAAAGCAAATGGTATGTTAGCATTCATAGCGAAAGGATTTGAGTATAGGAGCAGGGAGGTTCTACTGCAGTTGTACAGGGTTTTGGTGAGGCCACACCTGGAGTACTGCGTACAGTTTTGGTCTCCAAATCTGAGGAAAGACATCCTTGCCATAGAGGGGGTACAGAGAAGATTCACCAGACTGATTCCTGGGATGTCAGGACTTTCATATGAGGAAAGATTGGATAGACTCGGTTTGTACTCGACGGAATTTAGAAGATTGAGGGGGGATCTTATAGAAACCTACAAAATTCTTAAGGGGTTGGACAAGCTAGATGCTGGAAGATTGTTCCCGATGTTGGGGGAGTCCAGAACAAGGGGTCACAGTCTAAGGATAAGGGGGAATTCCTTTAGGACCGAAATGAGGAAAACATTCTTTACACAGAGAGTGGTGAGTCTCTGGAATTCTCTGCCACAGAAGGTAGTTGAGGCCAGTTCATTGGCTATATTTAAGAGGGCGTTAGATGTGGCACTTGTGGCTAAAGGGATCAGGGGGTATGGAGAGAAGGCAGGTACGGGATACTGAGTTGGATGATCAGCCATGATCACATTGAATGGCGGTGCAGGCTCGAAGGGCCGAATGGCCTACTCCTGCACCTATTTTCTATGTTTCTATGTTTCTATGATTTATGTGCAGGCAGAGAAATGCCGTTGTAAGTAGCGATGAGAGAAAATGAAAACAGGTTATCCAGATAGTTCTGGAGTGAGTGCTTCTTGCTATTTGTGAGATGTATTTTTGGAACAATCGAACAAGTGTGCTTTATTGATGTCAAGTTGGCTTACATAGAATCATATTTTATTGCCAGAATCAACTGGGTGGAAAAACATTTCATGTTAAGTTGGTGACAATTGCCACTTCAATTGTTGCAATAGCCCAGCTGACTTATGCCACACATGTGTGGGAGAGGAGCACAACTTTTTCATTACAAATTACTTTGATGAGGGGAGAAATCTCAATTTTCTTCACATTTGCAGGTGCTACAAAGTCATACGTTGATGACCCTTTGATGATGAAAGACACAAAGTGCAGGAGTAGCTCAGGGTCAGGCAGCATCCATAGAGAACATGGATGGGTGACGTTTTCAATAGAGAATAGACAATGGAAAATAGGTGCAGGTGTAGGCCATTCGGCCCTTCGAGCCAGCACCGCTATTCAATGTGATCATGGCTGATTATCCGCAATCAGCACCCCGTTCCTGCCTTCTCTCCATATCCCTTGACCACGCTATCTTTAAGAGCCCTATCTAACCCCACTCTTGAAAGCATCCAGAGAGACAGCCTCCACCACCCTGTGAGGCAGAGAATTCCACAAACTCACAAACCTCTGTGTGAAAAAGTATTTCCTCATCTGTGTTCTAAATAGCTTATCCCTTATTCTTAAACTGTGGTCCATGGTTCTGGACTCCCCCAACATCGGGAACATGTTTCCTGCCTCTAGTATGTTCAAATCCACAATAAACATATGTTTCAATAAGATCCCTCTCATCCTAAATTCCAGAGTGTACAAGCTCAGCCGCTCCATTCTATCAACATATGATGTCCAATACCCTACTTCAGGACCCTGCATCTCCAAACCAGGAGGGAGGATTAAAAAAATGAAAGAACTGCTGAAACTAGTTGAACAACAAGTGTCTCGGTCCCATGCATGTCGCGTATCACATTTGCAGGCAGAATCAACATCTGGCTGTCTGAAGAAGGGTCCCGACCCACATCCTCCAGAGATGCTGCCTGACCCGCTGAGTTACTCACGCACTTTGTGATCTATCCAGATAAAACAGCTGGGGATGAATTGAACTGAATACTTTATTGTCACAGTAAAATTATTTGCTTGCATAATGAAGGAATGCAAATAATCGTCCATGAAGGGTGCTTACAATTCCCCCCCCCACGTGCCAGGTTCTCCATTGTTCCTTCCCCCAGCAGCGGCGTCCTCACTTCCACGTGTCTGTCCTCGTCCGTCGGTTGGCGCCATCATCGACCGCCACACCGACCTCACTGTTAATGCTGCCGGGTCCTCTCCGGACACCTCCACAGCGATGACCCAGGCCCCAGCCATGAGCTCCACCGGCCCAGGCTCCAGCCAAGGGCTTCCACCGACCCAGGCCATCACCGCGGTCTCTACCGACCCAGGCACCACCGGCCACCACCGCAAATAAACCACGATCAAGGATATACAGTGTGTGGGGTCTGCAGGTCTTCATGAAAAACCCCAATTATAATTGTACTAGACCCATGTTCAAGAGATGGGTGAAGATAGCTCGCGCATTTCTCATTTTGTTGGTTTGCACAGGGCACGCCAGTGCTTTTATATGTGGATAGGATGGGTTCAGAGGGATGTGGGCCAAATGCAGGCAGGTGGACTAGTGTAGATGGGACATGTTGTTTTAATGTGGGCAAGTTGGGCCGAAGTGCCTGTTTCCACTCTGTATCACTCTATGACTCAAAGTGTTGGGCAGATGTACCAGAACAGCCATGGTGTCAGAACTCACCATCGCTGCTTTGATGATGCGATCCCACCCTCGTGCTAGTTGTCGCGAGGTGGATCGCTGATCAACGTAGCCAAAGTTGTTTGTTGCTTGATGAAGTGTCCTCCAGGCCACGTATGGCATTGCTTGGTGTTACTTAATAAATTAGATAAACATTTGCTGGAACCGACAGTGCTACTGAAACTGAAGAGGTGACCTCACAAAAATTAAAGGTACCATTTACTGGTCCTGGTGAGCCGTGGCCATACGCCGGCAGCAGGCCGCTGCTAAACCGTGAGAGGGAAGCCACCGAGCCCGGTCCCTGATCGCCAACAAAGACCGGGAACCAGAGAGGAGGGAGTGGGTGATGGCAGTGGTTGCTGGACAAGGGATGGGAGGAAGAACCGGGAGTCTTATGCGCCGCATCATCAAGGTCGGCTGCAGGAGGCGCCCCCAGGCACAAAGGCTGAAGATGGCATGGAGAGGGATGAGGATGAGTTCAGATGGAGACAATGACTGCAACAGGCCTTTATGGACAACTGCGGCTGGGACGGGGAAAATGCTGAAACCTAGTAACTCTTGCATATAGACTCAGTGTCCTGCTTCTCTGCATTATGTACTTAACCAGGGCTAACCTATGTCTGGCAATAATCTAACTGATCTGTAAGCAAAATAATTTCATTGTACCATTTGTCCAAAACGTGCTAATAAAGGAACCGTTGAAGCATTCAACCATTGATAATACTCAGGCACAAACTGAACTGTGTTGTTCACATTGAGCAGGGAAACCAAAGGTAGGATGGACTTGATAATGTGGGGATATTATTTTTAACAAAAGCCGAAGATGCTGGAAACACTCAGTTAGTCAGGCAGCATCTGTGGGAAGGGAGACATTTCAACTGGAAGATTTGTTGCTGGTTCATATTAAAAGCACCTGCAGGCTCTTAAATTAACATTTAAAGTTGCTTTTATTATTGTTGCAATGTTGCACTTTTATAGATGGTGTCTTACGTATTATGTTTCACCCAAGTGAAGGGGGAAGATATTTTTAAATCTTTCAACAGACAAGGTTCCTTTAAGAGAAGTTGCCGTTGCCTTGTTTACACCCCCATCTAGTGGCTGGATGGTGTAGAGGCACAGGGAGGAAAGGTTCAACTGTGAGCAGAGGAAGGAACTGCAGATGCTGGTTAACACCAGGGTTGCCAACTTTCACACTCCCAAACAAGGGACAAAAGGACAAAATAAGGGACAAATTCCTGACGGCATAAATACTGAAGGCCTTCGTCGAGTCACCGCTGACGGGCTTAACCCACGTCTTTTTCGCTTCCCATTGCTTCTTATACTGTAGCTGCAAAGTCTTTTCTTTTTTGCAGGTTTATCCATAGTTGCACACACCAAACTGACAGAACAACGGTAGACGTTACTGAAACTTGTTGTTTTGGCAGGAATTGGCAAAATATAGCGTGCAACTGATGGGCATAAGGGGGCATGTGAGTGGATGACGGGTGAATCACTCGTGCGTGATGTCAACAGCACATGCAGCACGCACGCACGCTGTTGTATCAGATCTAGGATCTGTCTGTAAACGAGCCCTCTGGTGATTACAGAGTACAGACGCTCCTTGACTTACAATGGTTCGACCTGTGATATTTTGACTTTACGATGGTGCAAAAGCGATGCACATTCAGTAGAAACCGTATTTCATTAGCCTGGCCTCGTGGCAGCGTTGGGCCACCTTGATCATTTAAGCGGTAATGCTTTACTGTTTAATTAAAATTGTTTTCCTGTGATCTATTTAGATTTACACCTGCTCTGTTGAGCAGATGCACTTGCTACTTGCTGTGACAATTCGTCGTGTGTTCACTCCTGCCAGGGCTGGCACACGGGAGATTTAAGGGGCGACGGTGCTCAGTGGAATTGCTGAGCGCTCTGACCAAACAGGTGCGATGGTGGGGGTGGGGGTGGGGTGGGAGTGGGGCAGGCACGTGCCACCAGGGTAGGCAAGGTAGGCACTGCCTGCCTTGACTAAATTTATAAAATGGTAATTATTAAATATAAATAGTAAAGGCAAGGGAGAATAATGCCTAATGTCGATCTGTAAGGAAGGCATAATTCTCTGTGCCTTTCCTCTGCAGTACATGTAACACACGAAGGTCTGTGCAGCTGACGTGCCGTTGACGATGCTTCAAGCCGTCAATTTCCAGGGGACTGAAGGCAGCTGAAATTCTGCCTTTGCAGTCCTGCGCATGCACAGCGCAAGTTTCTTGCCGGGTTTTTCAAACATGGATTGTCATTAGCTTAAGAGTATCTTAAGAAACAAAGAGGGAAGAATGGAGTTTGTGTACAAATGATGTGGTAAGTACATTTCTTGGTGCTATATGTTTTTAAATACTGTATTTCCCGGCAATGAAGGTGCTATTCTTTACCCAAAAATAAAGCTCGAAAATTTACCTGTGTCTTGGAAGCCGAAGTTGGAAGGTTGTTAGACAAGAAAGATAGACTTGGCTATCTCTCAGTACAGCAACATCAAGAACGATGTTGTTGTACTGAGGGATACTGAAGTTTATCCCTCGTTGCTGGCAGCTGATGGGAAGTGGCTGTAAAAGGACAGTGCCGCTGAGGGGAGAGTTCCTTTCACAGCGTGTGAGGAGTCTGGCCGGGGGTAAAGTTGCTGGGAGGGCAGGAGCGTTGAGAAGGAGGGGTCGGGGATCATGCCAGCTACTCACTTGCCGCGACGCTCCTGGCACGGATCCACCGCATTGTCGCCGGGGGGGAGAAGTAGCTCGGGTAGCTGCGAGTGGCCGCCACCTCAGCTCCTTCTGCTGGCCCCCACTCACATTTGGCAGTGCTCTCCGTCCGAAAACCTCTCTCCTGCCGCTTGCCGGCTTCACTCATGTCAACCGCTTCCTGCAAATCTTTAAATTCCGTCAGCGCGATCAAGGGACCAATTGAGGTTACTCAGCTGTCAGAATTTAAGGATTTGCGGGAAGCGGCTGACATGAGCGAAGCCGGCGAGTGGCAAGTGAGAGATGTTCAGATGGAGAGCACTGCCAGAGGTGAGTGGGCCGGCAGAAGGCGCTGAGGTGGCGTCCGCTGTCCGGTCCCGAGGCCGCTTGCAGCCACCCGAGCTACTTTGCTCCCCGGCCACAATGCGGTAGCTCCGGGCCCGGAACGCCGCAGCAGCAGTGAGTGAGTAAGTTACTAGCATGATCCCCGACCCCCTCCTTCTCAATGCTCCTGCCTTCCCCGCAACTTTACCCCTGGCACTGACTCCCCACACGATGTGAAAGAAAATCTCACCACAATTGGTCCCTTGAGCAAGTATTGTCATTCAATAAGATCACACTGATTCAATTTGTCCCGGTGTGCTCCCGTTTCCCCCACCATCTTTCCACCTGCCATCACCCTCCACCCCCCACCCATTCAGTAATTCAGAATGACGGGGATTTGGAAGCCTTGGGAAAATTGCTTTCTTTATTTTTATTTTTTTGACCTTGAGAAATTCTATGTCCCACCAGCCTTCTTCCAAAATTTAGCAACTCAAATTGAGGGTGTGCCTTCATTGCTGGGAAATACGGTACTTTATTAAGAGATTTGGCTTTTGAAGACTTTATAAAAGTCGACTGACAGCTTACGGAGAGAACAATCTGCGCATGCGCGGTTTAAGATTTTTTTTAGCCAACTGACTGCCTACCCTGAGTAATTACTCTCGGCACGTGCCTGGGGTGGGGTAGGGGTATGGGTGGGGGTGGGGATATGGGTGTGAGTGGGAGTGGGGTGGGGGTGGGGGTGGGGGAGGGGGTGGGAGAGGGGGTGGGGTGGGCGTTTGAGGGACGCCAAAGAGATTTAATAATTAAAACGTGGAAATTAGAAACACTCCCAGAGGCAGAGGACCGAAGAGGAGAGAGAGGGAGGGGAAACTAACCCGGTGAATGAAAACCCACAATTACCTGGTGGTCCAACCCTGAACACTCTGGTGGTGGTAGGTTAGGTGTGTTAAATGCATTTTTGACCTACGATATTTTCGATTTAAGATCGAAATGTAACCCCATCGTAAGTTGAGGGGCAGCTGCTAGTAGTAGTCAAATACGGGACAAGGGCAGACCCGTATGGCACAAACCAGTTTAGCCCAATACACGGGATATCCTTGCTAATACGGGACAATTGGCAACCCTAGTTTACACCAAAGATAGACATAAAGTGCCGGAGTAACTCAGCGGGTCAGACAGCATCTCTGGAGAAAAGGAGTAGGTGGCATTTCGGTTTGAGACTCTTCTTCAGACTGAAAGTAGTGGGGAGGGGAAGTGGAGATAGGAAAAGGCCAGAACAAAGCAGGCCGACAACTGATGACCAATGAATGGTCCATTGTTGGCTGGGGAAGGGCTGACAATGAGAGGATACAGGGATGCGAACAGTGGAACTAGCAGGATGACTAGGGTGGGGGAGGATGGGGGGGGGGGGGGGGGAACGGAGGAAATGCAGGGGTTACTTGAAATTAGTGAAATCAACCGTGAGTGTTGTTTCAGCTAATGGTCGTCAGGTTGAACAGTTGGATAGCTCATGGTCGATACAATAGATAATAGAATATACTGGCAACGCACAGCACCAATAGATAGGGAAATAACTGATTAATAAAAACTTGAATGCTTTCTTCCACGCATACTACTTTCATATTTATTTACAAAATAGAAGATTGTTTGGTCCCTTGATTCTATAGAACACAGAACAGCACTGCACAGGGACTGGCCCTTTGTTCCGCAAAATATGTGCTGAACATGATGCCAAGTTCATCTCAGCCTGCCTGTGATCCAGATCCCTCCATTCCCTGCACATACATAGAGTCATAGAGTGATACAGCATGGAAACAGGCCCTTCAGCCCAACTCGCCAACATGTCCCAGCTACACTAGTCCCACCTGCCTGCGTTTGGTCCATATCCCTCAAATCCTATCCTATCCATGTACCTGTCTAACTGTTTTTTAAATGTTGGGCTAGTCCCTGCCTTAACTATTCCCTCTGGCAGCTTGTTCCATACACCAACCACCCTTTGTGTGAAATAGATCCTTATTAAATATTTTCCTCTTCACCTTAAACCTATGTCCTCTGGTCCTTGATTCACCTACTCTGGGCAAGAGACAATGTGGATCGATGTTGTATCTACCTGATCTATTCCTCTCGTGATTTGATACACTATTTGTCCATTTCAAAGCCTCTTAAATGCCACTACTGTACAGTATATGCCTTTGCTGGCTCTCAGAACATTCTCATCAGTCGCACTATCCAGCTCACTCACAAGACCATTAACGCCACCCCAATTCCCCTTCCATTGTGCCTTACACATGGAGCAATTTCCTTGAGCAAATTAACCTACCAACACATCCAAAGAGACCTATTACAGTAAGTATTTTCAGCTCTTGCTTTCTGCCTGATATTTTCATAAGGTCACAAGTGATAGGAATAGAATTCAGCCATTCGACCCATCAAGTCTAATCCGCCATTCAATCATGGCTGATCTGTCTCCCGCCCAAACCCATTCTCCTGCCTTCTCCCCATAACGTCTGGTACCTGTACTAATCAAGAATCTTTCCTCTTCAATTTCCTATATTTTGTCAGTAAAGACATTAATGGTTTGATTTGACTATCTCCATTTTGTCACATTTTAATTGCATAACGATATAAATAACTTCATTACTTCAAATATTTAAGACATCTATTAAAAAAACTGGCTTGGCACTCATCGTCCTTTTATTGATGAGAATCACTGAGGAATTTTAATTGTAAGTGAATTTTCTTTTTAATTATAATATGATTAAAGAGAAAATAATGACGGTGCATGAGCTGTGGATGTAGTTAATTAAACAATTATAAATGTAATGAGGACAAATATGTCATTGTCATCTGTATTCCAGACAGATACCATCCTATTCTCCAAGAATTTTTACATCAAATGAACTAATGGCTCATTTAGCTTTACCCCCTCCAGGTTTATTGATGTGAAGTTCGGGATATTTTATTTCAAGACTTACAGAAGAATTTCCCCATTCTGGCTGGACTGTTCAGAAAAGATGAGAAAGACATGGGATTATAATCCAAAAGAAGGGGTGGCGCAGCTGTAGAGTTGCTGCCTTACAGCGCCAGAGACCCGGGTTCGATCCTGACTACGGATGCTGTCTGTACGGAGTTTGTACATACATGTTTCGGTTTCCTCCCACATTCCAAATATGTACAGGCTTGCTTCGATAAAATTGCAAATTATCCCTGGTGTTTAGGATAGTGTTGGTGAACAGAATAATCGCTAATCGACATGGACTCGGTGGGCTGATGGGCCTGTTTCCATGCTTTTTATCCCTAAAGTCTAAAATATAACTTCAACGGCATAATGTAACAAGAAATTAAGAATTTTGCGAGACATTTTGCATCCAAAATACAGGGCGTCATAAAGCATGGAAACAGGACCTTCGGCCCATCAGTTCCATGCTGACCATCGATCACCCATTCACGAGAGTTCTTTGCTGTCCCATTTTCTCATCCAAGCCCCTGCTCACCAGAGGCAACTTACAGAAACCAATTAAACTGCAAACCCGCATGTCTATGGGATGTGGGAGGAAACAGGGATGCATGGCGGAAAAGTGCCTGGATCCCTGGCCGTGGGAGGCAGCGGCTCGACTAGCTGCAACATTGTGCCGCCCCAACTTTAAAGAAATGGGAAAGATAATATAACACACATACTGAAACCAAATTAATGGCAGTGGTACAAAATATTCTCATGAGGGGAAGCAGAAGTTTATAAGGTCATAAGTGATAGGAGTAGAATTAAGCCATTCGGCCCATCAGGTCTACTCCACCACTCAATCATGGCTGATCTATCTCTCCCTCCCAACCCCATTCTCCTGCTTTCTCCCCATAAACTCTGACACCCGTACTAATCAAGAATCTATCGATCTCTGCCTTAAAAATATCCACTGACTTGGCCTTTGCAGCTTTCCATGGCAAACAATTCCACAGATTCACCACCCTCTGACTAAGACATTTCTCCCCATCTCCTTCCTGAAGTGACGTCCTTTAATTCTGAGGCTATGACTGCTGGTCTTAGACACTCCCATTAGTGGAAACATCCTCTCCACATCCACTCTATCCAAGCCTTTCAACTTTGCTGTCCAAACTACATGAAGCACCTCACTGCTCAAGGTGAGAATATTACTCCATGTTAACAGCATACAGCCACACAAACACAGCCACCAGCACCAAGGTAGCCATGAAGAGCAGGCAGAGTGGAACACCATTGACTAAAAGTCCCCCTCCATCATCCTGACTATGTATTACCATTCCTTCACCAGTGATGGGTCTAACTCCTGGACCTCCCTCCTCAACACCACAGGGCGGCACGGTGGGGTAGTGGTAGAGTTGCTGCATTACAGAGTTTGCAGTAACGGAGACCCGGGTTCGATCCTGACTACGGGTGCTGCCTGTACGGTGTTTGTGCGTTTTCCCCGTGACCTGCGTGGGTCTTCTCTGAGATCTTCTGTTTCCTCCCACACCCCAAAGGCGAACAGGTTTGTAGGTTCATTGGCTTGGTATAAGTGCAAATTGTCCCCGTGGTCGAGATCGAACCTGGGTCTCTGGCACTGTGAGGCAGCAAAAATACCGCCGCGTCACCGTGCCGCCCGTAGAAATATCAGGACAGGCTTTGTGTTAAGCTTCTCATTAATGTTTTGTCTTCATTGTGGGATGAAAGGTGTGTTTCTGTGCATTACTGGACCTCTATCTGACAGCAAATAGGATTTACTAGAATCAATCATAACTTTTGAAAAGTTATTTTATGTTTTAAAGATACAGCGCAGAAACAGGCCCTTTGGTCCTCCGAGCCCTGCACATTAACACAAGAGACAATTTTTGCATTTAATACCAAGCTAATTAACCTACAAATCAGTACGTCTTTGCAGTCACAGGGAGATCGTACAAACTCAGACAGACAGCACCCGTAGACAGGATCGAACCCGGGTCTTTGACGCTGTAAAGCAACAACGTTACTGCTGCACTACCTTATTTTGGACTGTCAGAGATGAGAAGCCAAGTTACCAATTTCAATGGAGTCCTACAGTCATACAACATGGAAACAGGCACTTTGGCCTAACTTGTCTATGCTGACCATAATGCCCTATTCAAGCTGGTCCAATTTGCCCACATTTGGCACATATCCCCCTAAACCTGTCAAAAGGTATTTTAATTGTTGTTATTGTACCTGCCTCAATGAATTCTTCAGGCAGCACCTTCCATATACCCACTACCAGCATGGGATCTAAGGAGATCTAGCCGACTGGATAGAACGTTAGAACATGGAAGGAAGCAGTGGGTGATGGTGGAAGGTTGTATTTTGGACTGAAGACCTGTAACTAGTGATGTGCCTCAAGGTTTGGTGCTGGGCCCTTTACCATTTATCATATATATCAATGATTTGGATAAGAACGTCCAAGGCATGATTAGAAAGTTCCCAGATGACTCTAAAGTGGGAGGTATTGTAGACAGTCAAGATGGTCATCAAAAATTGCAGCAGGGTCTTGACCAATTGGTCAGGTGGGCTGAGGGATGGTTGATGGAGTTTAATACAGAGAAATGTGAGGTGTTGCATTTTGGGAAGTCATCTACACAGTGAATGACAGGGCACCAGAGAGTGTTGTAGAGCAGAGGGATCTAGGAGTGTAGGTACATAGTTCATTGAAAGTGGCGTCACAGGTCGACAGTGCAGTCAAGAAGGCCTTTGCCACATTGCCCTTCATCAGTCAGAGTTTTTGGGTATAGAAGTTGGGAGGTTATGTTGCAGTTGTACAAGACATCAATGGGGCCATATCTGGAGTATCGTGTTCACTTTGGTCACTCTTTTATAGGAAAGATGTTGTCAAACTGGAAAGGGCACAGAGAAGATTCTCTCTCTGGCTCTCTCTTGAAAGTATCCATAGAATTGGCATCCACTGCCCTCTGAGGCAGAGAATTCCACAGACTCACAACTCTCTGTGTGAAAAAGTGTTTCCTTATCTCCATTCTAAATGGCTTACCCCTTATTCTTAAACTGTGGCCGCTGGTTCTGGACTCCCCCAACATTGGGAACATGTTTCCTGCCTCTAGCGTGTCCAAACCCTTAATAATCTTCCATGTTTCAATGAGATCCCCTCTCATCCTTCTAAACTCCAGAGTGTACAAGCCCAGCCGCTCCATTCCTCAGCATATGACAGTTCTGCCAAACTCTATAAGATCACCCGTCAGCCTCAGATGCTTCAATAAATGAAGTTCTACCCTGCCCAACCTTTCCCTATCGCTTAGGTCCTCAAGTACTGAGAACAGGTTTATAAAAAATCCAAACTCTAGTATGTAAAAATAAGGAACTGCAGCTGCAAGGAAAGTCACAAAATGCGGGTTAGACAGCATCCCTGGAGAACATGAATAGGCACTGTTTTGGTTCAGGATCCATCTCCAGTCTCAAGATGGGCCCTGACCCGAAACATCACTTAGCCATGTTCTCCAGGGATGCTGCCCACCATGTTGAGTTATGGGCCTGTCCCATTTACTCCACTTTTTAGGCAACTACAGGAGACTATAAGGTTGCCACGTTTGCCGGAGGTTGCCAGGGTGTCGCCTGCATGGTGGTGAGTAGTTCCCGCTTTCTCATAACTAGTCGCCGCTTCATTCTGGTCACCGCTAATTGTTCAACATGTGAGTCGCCAGGAGCTCGTAGGTTGCCGTAGGTTTTCCTAGGTTGTCACGAATGCTGACTGGTGAATTTCATTGGCTCATTGGGGAAAAAAAACTTAAACAGTAGTTTTCAGAACTTAGGATAACAGACCGGTAATGTTACTGTCCGCCGAGCTTCACAACTGTGTATCTCTGGCTTCTTAAAGGTTGTCTCCCCTCCTTCTCCCCACCCCATCTCCCCTTTCTCTCCCCTTCTCCTCCTTCTCCCCCCCTCTTCCCCATCTCCTCCCCAATCTCCCACCCCTTTTTAAAGGACTTATGTGACCCTTCCCGTACACGTCTTTAATTACATGTCTTAATTACAGTGCCAACCTTCCTGTTCATCGTGGTGTGTGTCTGTATCACCTTGGCTTTGCACCGTGTGAATTTCACTCAGACAGCGCTCCCCCCGCTTGCCCTGTCTCCTGCATGCATAACTGGCTGGTGAAGGAAGCGATGTGTATGTGTGTGTGTGTGTGTGTTCCACTCTGACAGTCACCGGCAGTCGCCTGAAAAATCGCCTAAGTGGGACAGGCCCATAACTCTCGCATTTTATTTTGTGTCTTTCTCTGACTTGTAAAACTGTAACATAACATCCTGACTTCTGTGCACAATTCTCTGCCTGATGAAGGCCAGCACGACAAAAGCATTCTTCCTCATCCTATACCTGCAATGCTAGTTTAAGGGAATTCTGTGCTTGGACCTTTAGCTCCCTCTGCTCCACAACACACCCAGGGCACAACCCTTCACTATGAAGGTCCTGCCCTGGTTTGACCTGCCAAAATCTAACACTTACCTGAATTAAAATCCTTTAAGCATTCTTCAGCCCACCTGCCCAACCGATAAAAATCCTGCTGCAGTTCTTCATTGTCATTCATTGATCTTCATTGTTGGCAATACAACCTATCTTTGTGAAATCTGAAATCCCCATAAACCATAAAAAACTAATGCTTTTTTCCTCTCATGGGATTTAAGTCTTTACGAACGCAAAGGCATTTTATGAAGTTGCTTCATTTTTTAGGTTTACTAACTTTTAGTTTTGTTTAGTTTAGTTTAGTTTAGAGATACAGCACGGAAACAGGCCCTTCGGCCCACCGAATCCATGCTGACCTGCGGTTCCCACACATTAACACTACCCTATGCACATGACGGACAATTTTACATTTAATTTATTATACCAAGCCAATAAACTAGAAGGGCCAAGATGGCTGTTTCCATGCTGAAATTGTTATATGGTTATATGGTTATACACACTATGTCTTTGGAATGTGGGAGGATACCGAGGATCTCAGAGAAAGCCCATCCGGTCACGGGGAGAACATACAAACTCTGTACAGACAGTGTTAATCCTGGCCAAATTGGACAGGCTAGGACCCTAAAATTCAGTAAAGGCTTCTGGGCTTTCTGTAGAAATTTCTAAAGTGCTTTCTGTAGAAATGGGACAAGCTGCAGAATGCTGCCAATTTGTCTAGAGCCTAGATCAGAGCTGAAGGAAAAGAATTTGTACATCTGCAGACCCTGACAATTAGGTGCAAAATGCATAGAATGGATTGGATGAATGCAAACCAGACATACACTTTGTAAATAATGTTGCAAAGCTTTACTTTGCTGGATGTTGATTGGATTAAGTATTAAGCCTTGTCTAGTTTTCTTGCATATCAGGGCATATGTTGCGATGTTCGTTTCCTCTGAGAAACACTGTTTGAATACAATGTATTAGCCACTGTATTATTGGTTTAAGGAAATGTCTGTCATGTATGGGGTTAATTGATATTTGTTATTGGATTGTAAAAAGACCACCCCCATGTGGTTCGGCCCCTCAAGGTCTGGGGACCTATAAAAGTCCACTACCGCGAGGTCCTGCGACGATCTTCTGGAAGAGCGCTTAGGACTGCGTGACCTTCTGGAGTGTCTCTGTTTGAGCGAGGCCAAGAAGGCTTGGTCAGGCAGATACAAGGATCAAACTCGCGTCGGTTAGGTACAGTGGTGGGAACTGTAATTGTGTTTTGTCAAAATAAAGTTTAGATCATGCGCAAGTCCTTGACTCAGTGATTTTTTACTGAAACTAGACTGGGGGGAAGCTTAGAATGAGCAATTTACAACAGCCCCCGTGGTCAGGATCAAACCCGGGTCTCTGACCCTGTAAGGCAACAATTCTACTGCTACGCCACCATTCCACCCCTTCTTTTAATCAATGCCTCTGCCCCTTCCTGGATCCTGCTGGGTTTAACGGAGACAATCACCATCACAGCTACAGTACATCATTTGGTATATTTTAAAGCTCCAGCCCCATGTTATTTTGGCTTGGTAAATATTACACAATTATATATAAATGGTATGTGAAGCAGCAGGTGGCCTCGCGAATCAGAGCAAATGGCTGATTCTAAATAAATTTATATTTACATTGCTGATGAAACACTATGTTAAATTGTACTTTCAGATTATTCAAGGCTGTTTTTTAGAAGGTGGGCTTTGTTACTAATTTCCACAGCTGAATAAATTATGCAAATATATAGTTGAACAACCATGTTTTTGAAAGCTTCTTACTTTCAGAGGAGTGGTGTGTGTGTGTGTGTGTGTGTGTGTGTGTGTGTGTGTGTGTGTGTGTGTGTGTGTGTGTGTGTGTGTGTGTGTGTGTGTGTGTGTGTGTGTGTGTGTGTGTGTGTGTGTGTGTGTGTGTGTGTGTGTGTGTGTGGAGAATGTTTAGCCCACAACTGTTCTTTCATTGAGAAACAGAAGGGAGAAGTTTTCAAAATGTCTGAGGTATTTTCACACGCTGCTAACTTTGTTGCATATATTTGTACAGTTATTCCCAACCTGTTGCCATGAGAACGTGCGAATGAAAAGCAGGAGTAGGTTATTTGGCCCATTTGAGTCTGTACTATCCCCAGATCACTTGATTCATAGATATGGAGTCATACAGCATGGAGAAGGGCACAACCTGTCCACGCTGACCTACATGCCTCATCTACACTAGTCTCACTTCCCTCCATTTGACCCATCTCCTTCCAAACCTATGCTATCCATGTACCTGTCCAAATTTATTTTAAACATTGTGATAGCACCTGCCTCAACTACCTCCTCTGGCAGCAAATTCCATATACCCACCACCCTCTGTGTGAAAAAGTTGCTGCTCAGATTTCTATTAAATTTTTCCCGCCTCACCTTAAACATATATCCTCTGATTCTTGATTCTCCAACACTGAGTAAAATGTTGTGCATTTATCCAATCTATTCCTCTCATGATTTTATACACCTCTATGACATCACCCCTTGTCCTCCTGTGCTCCAAGGTATAGAGTCCCAGACTGCTCAACCTCTCCCTGCAGCTCAGACCCTCGAGTCCTGGCAGCATCCTCGTAAATCTTCTCTGCACCCTTTAGATGAGTTTAGTTTAGAGATACAGAGTGGAAACAGGCCCTTTGGCCAACCATGACCGCACTGATCAGTGATCCCCGCACATTAACACTATCCTAATCACATTAGGAACGATTTTTATATTTATACCAAGCCAATTAACCTACAAATCTGTACGTCTCTGCAGTACGGGAGGAAACCAAAGATCTTGGAGAAAACCTGTGCAGGTCACGGGGAGAATGTACAAACTCCGTACAGACAGCACCCATATTCACATTGGAACCTGGGTCTCTGGCGCTGTAAGGCAGTAGTTCGATTGCTACACCATTGTGCCGCCCCATATGTTTGAACTTGGGGTTTAATAACTTAGGCCAGATGTGTTTTTCAGCTGGTCCACACACAAATGGCACAGCATATAGAGCTGCTGTTTAACAGCTCAGTTATTTTATATCGAAGTCACGTGAGTGACTACGTGAAGAGCCCGCCAGCCCGCATGTGCATTAATACGTCAATGCATGGTGAGAATCGAAGCAGTTTGAAACTGTTCCGGCAGGTAAGGGGGATTTTGTTTTAGGAACGGGCCGCTGCTCCGAAAACAGTTTGTGCAGCTGCCGCCATGGAGGCTCCGTAAGGATCTGGCGGTTTAAATTTTTCGGCTGACGGCTAGGCCGGGACAGCGAGCACCGTGGAGGCTCAGTAATGGAGCTGGCGGATAAAATTAGCAGCTCACGGCTCAGCTGGAACAGCGACCGTCGCGGAGGCACTTAAATAAATAATAAATAAATAAAATAAATATAATAATAATAATAATAATAATAATAATAATAATAAAAAATAAAATAAAATAGCAAAAGGAAGATGTGGCTTCATTCATTAGGCTGACGGCACGGCCAGTGGCTCTGCCATTGAGGCCCGAGACGGAGCAGGTTTTGGGCGACGTTGCCTGAAGGAAGCAACACCTGGCTCAGGGTTGCGTTTTATTCCTCCCTTCTAAACTCCTTTGAGGTCTTTGACAGCAAGGGCTCTTATTATCTCCTTCCCTTCTTAGCTCTCCCTCAGCCCTCTGGTTCCTCCTCCTTTCTTCTTCCCACCCCACCTCCCCCCCCCCCCCAAATGTCCAAATGTCTTTTAAAAGTTGTTATTGTATCTGCCTCATCTGCCTCCTCTGGCAGCTCATTCCATATACCCACAACCCTCTGTGTAATATGATTGCTCCTTGAGTTCCGTTAAAATCTCCCCC
The DNA here is from genome assembly GCA_963514005.1 of Raja brachyura. Next base: position 4,468,482 of record OY740809.1, on the reverse strand, counting down.
CCCCCTCACCTTAAACCGTTGACCCCCTCCCCTGGATAAAAGACCGTGCAGTCACCCATCTATCTATTCCCCTCACGCTGCGTTCCTGCTCAAGTCAAGTTGATTTGCATGTGCACAAATAAAGGGAGGGATGGTACAATGAAAATCCTCCTCGCAGCAGCATTACAGGTGCACTGACAACACAGAAAATTATAAATCATACATACATTTTAAATAAATTATATGTATATTCTATAATTCAGTGAAAAGAAAACATGAGAAAAAAAAACACACATTCGTGCAAAATGCAATTAGAAACCAAGTCGGCACGGTGGCGCAGCGGTAGAGTGGCTGCCTACAGCACCAGAGACCCGGTTCCAATCTTGACGATGGGTGCTGTCTGTGCGGAGTTTGTACCTACTCCCTGTGACCATGTGGGTTTTCTCTGGGTACTCCAGTTTCCTCCCATACTCCAAGGACGTACAGGTCTGTCGGTTAATTTGGCTTCTGTAAATTGTCCGTGGTGTGTGGGACGGGGTGAGTGCATGGGGATCGTTGGTCGGCGTGGACTCAGTGGGGTGAAGGGTCTGTCGCTGGATGTATCTCTAAACTAAACTAGAGCTGGCGCTGTGATGGACTGGGCTGAGAATGTCCAGACACATCATTAACTGGTGAGGTTTAAAGCTGTACAAATGAATGGAAATGATTGCAGAAACTGGGTCAGAGTGGATCAACGTCATCAGCAATAAAGAATGGACTAAGTGAAAGCGAGACAAAAAAATCTCCATCAACCATTAGGTAATCATTTTACTCTGTAATTGTTCACTTTCCCAGCAGGGGAGTTAAATGGCACTCATTAACAAGTTACATGTCATTGAAAGGGTATTTATGTTATTAATTACCGCATTTAAGATTTTACTAGCTTAAGAGCTATTGGAGGTGGAAGGCCAGCAATTTCATGAAGATTATTGAAGGTAAGTGTAAGGGTCAATGCTCTTCTTGCAAAGCTAATAGGGTACAGCAAAAATTACCGCTCAGCTTGTGGAAATGTGCAGCATAACAGTCTCTCCCCTTCCCCTCAGGTTGTAGCATGTTTGTGGCATTAATAATACCTCAAGGTAAAGGAGCCATTAGGAGGTTGTGACCATAATATGATAAATTTTAATCTGCAATTTGAGAAGGAGAAGTGAAAAGTGTCAGTATTACAGTTGAGCAAAGTGAACTATGGGGCCATGAGGGAGGAGCTGGCCAAAGTGGACCGGAAAGAGACCTGAGCAGGGATGATGGTGGAACAACAATGGCAGGTATTTCTGGGAATAATTCAGAAGGTGCAGTATCAGTTCATTTCAAAGAGAAGGAAAGATTCTAAGGCGAGAGGTAGGAAACGTGTTCCCGATGTTGGGGAGTGTAGATCCAGGAGCCTCAGTTAAAGAATAAGGGGTAGGCCATTTAGAACGGAGATGAGGAAAAACATTTTTACCCAGAGATTTGTGAATCTGTAAAATTCTCGGAAAGGCATGTGTTTACGAGGGAGTTAAGGGCATGTCTCACTATGCAATTTTTTTGGCGGCTGTCGGTGTCATATCAGGGTCGCCAAAAGATTTTGAACATTTCAAAATCCAGCGGCAACAAGAAAATGTTGCGACACTTGAACAAACACCGAGCGTCATACGTCCTCACGCTGCGTCATGCCACGTCACGCCGTATCACACCGCACATTTTTCTGAGACATGATACATCAGTCAATGATGCCGGTAGTTACCGAAAAAATTTGGCAAATGGGACAGGCCCTTTAGATAGAGTTCTTAAAGATAGCGGAGTCAAGGGATTTGGGGAGAAGGCAGGAACGGAGTACTGATTGCAGATGATTAGCCATGATTACAGTTAATGATGGTGCTCGATCAAAGGGCCAAATGGCCTACTCCTGCAGTGTATTGTTCAGAGATTTATTTCAGCAAATTATGATCCTTGACTGATAACACATTGGGGCATGGGCGTGCAGAGGCCAATTAACTAGCTGCTCAAAGTGTGTGCTGAGCAATGATGTTCAGCTCTACTGTCAGAGTGAGGCCCAACGCAAACTGGGGGAACAGTACCTCATATTTTGTTTATGTAGCTTACAACCCAGTGGTATGAATATCGACCTTACTCCAAATCACCCATGCCTTCACTCTCTCTCCATCCCTCCACCATTTTAATTCTCTGACCAATTGGACTGTTCTCCTGATTATTTTTTTTATCTTTGTACACTTACCTTCCCCGAGCTAACAGTGGCCTATTCTACATTTTCCTTGAGCCTCGTCCCCTTTGATGTCTCCTTCTCACACCATACCCTTCCTTATCTCTGGGTTTCCCTTTCCCCTGACTCTCAGTCTAAAGAAGAGTCTATACCTGAAAAATGGCATCCATTTCTTCTCTTCAGAGATGCTGCCTGTCCCGCAGAGTTACTCCAGCATTTTGTGTCTATCTTCGGTGCAAACCAGCATCTGCAGTTCCTTCCAATGCAATGTTCAGCGATGCAGTCCGCATTGCATTTCACTGCCTCATTGATCAGTTTATTGCATTTAATCCAGAGAATCAGTGCATCAGGATCTCACTGCGTTACCTGAGGAATGTGTTTCAGGATGCTGAGAGAGACAGAGAGAGTGCAGTGCAGCGGTAGTGTTGCTGCCTTACAGTGCCACAAGGGCCCGTTTCCACGCTGTGCCTCTTAAAAACGAAGTGGTAAGCAGCAAGAAGCTCAGGGTCACTCAAGAGGACTTGGCAAAGGGACTCGGCAAATGGTCATCCAAGCTTCATTTGATTTCACTACCGTGGAGCTAACATGATGAGTGCTGAAGGTAGTACCCCAGATTGGAATGCGTGCAAGCAGATGACTGCCATCGTGGGAAATATTGCTTTGATGGGACAGTGAGGAGGGAAGAGGCGTCGGGACAGTGTTGATCTCTTGTGAATGCAGGGGAAATGTGACCTTGAACAGGTTGGGACCCATGAAAGGAACCGATCCCTGTGAAATACTGAAAGGGCAGGAGAGGGGAAGATGTGACTGGTGTTGGAAAAAAACAGGGCAGAGCTGATGGAAACAGCGAGGGCTAATGCACTGCCAGTGTGACACCTCACTCAATCTGGAGGAACAGCACCTCATATTGCTGACACTGCAACGGTATGAACACTGGATTCTCTAATTTTAAGTAACATCCAATGATACGCCTCCCCTCCTCCCTCCCCCTTGCCCCCTTCCTCCACCCTAATTATTTTACCAATTCTGCTGTTTTGCACATTGTTTCTCTTGCCTGTTAGGTCCAGCCAACAATGGCCCTGACTGAGGTCAATTGTGGCCGGCCCTGACTGGCCACAATTCCCTGGCCACAATTGTGACTGGTCCTGGTCTTTTCTCACCTCCAGCTTTTCACCTTACCCCCCACTCCCCCCCCCCCCCCCAACCCCCCGCACCCTACTTTCAGTTTGAAGAAGGGTCCCGACCAAAAACATCACCCATCATCTTTCTCCAGAGATGCTGCCTGACCCGCTGAGTTACTGCAGCATTTTGTGTCCATCTTTGGTATAATCCAGCATCTGCAGTTCCTTGTTGCAACATTGACTGCAAAGGCTGAAGGTGTGGATGATGAGTCAAGAGTGTTTTATTATCATATGTTCCGAAACACTTGTGGGGAATAAAGGAAATACAATTGAGAGCAACGCACACCTCCAGATTCAGGGACAGTTTTTTCCCAGCTATTATCAGGCAACTGAACCATCCTACCACAACCAGAGAGCGATGCTGAACTTCTATCTACCTCATTGGGGACCCTTGGACTATCTTTGATTGGCTCTACTAGTTTATTCCCTTATCCCTTATCATGTAGCTAAACACCAGAATGGCTCACTGTTAATCACGCATTGTCTTTCTGCTGGCTGGTTAGCACACAACAAAAGCTTTTCTTTTTTATTTCAAAATAGACTTTATTCGAGAAATAAATATATACAATACATGATCGTTATAAAACTCCCTCCGACATTCTCAGAGGCTATACATACGTACAATACAGTTTCCCCAAATCACAATTTTGACCCCATACCCTTGCGGCCCCCTGGAGTGGAATCCCTTCCCTTATTTTGAGGGGCATCTCCACCACACCCTGCACCCCATGTCCAGCAGCGGAAGGACCCTAGACTGTGGTCCTCCCCCACCGAGCCTTGGCGTTGGCTGCACCGAGCTTCAGTGCGTCCCTCAGCGCGTACTTCTGCAGTCTGCAGCGGGCCAGTCGGCAACATTCCCCGACGGACATCTCGTTCTGCTGGGTGGTCACCTGCGCTCAGGTAGACCAAAGAGCAACAAAAGCTTTTCACTGTACCTCGGTAAACGTGATAATAAACTGAACTGAAACTCAGCTAAACCAAGCATCCACTGTGGCAGTGGGCAAGTCATTTTTCAGGAAGAAGGGGGATATTTCAGATGGTTAAATTAGCAAGGAAACAATCCATTTCTAACAGTTCATTTTTGGAACACTTCCAACAGCAAACACATGTATTTTCAATCCTATCAACAGACTGTTCATTAATGCTAAAACTAGGGAGGCTAATTTGAAACTAATCTCACTAGTTTACATCAATCTCAGAGACTGACCTCAACTGTAAATGTCTACACAACAATTTGTCCTTGTTGAGTGCAGTGACATTAGTCTTTAGAACGTTCAACATCATTTGGTCATTAAGCACCCTGCTAATTAAATGCATACTTAAGTCATATTGTGTTTTCATTTTAATAATTAGCAGGGAAAGGTTAAGTTTGTTCAGATCCTGAAGTGAGTTGGTAATATAATTTACAGTGACCGATGTTTAGTTTAGTTTAGTTCAGAGATACCACATGGAAACAGACCCTTCGGCCCACTGAGCCCATGCTAGCCATTGAACATGTGATCACACTATGTATCCCACTACACGGTGGTGTAGTTACAGCTCCAGAGACCCGGGTTCGATCCTAACTACGGGTGTCATCTTTACGGAGTTTATACGTTCTCCCTCTGACCGCATAGGATTTCTCCGAGATCTTAGGTTTCATCCAACAATCCAAAGCCATAGAGGTTTGTAGGTTAATTGGCTTGGTCTAAATGCAAATGTAAAATTATATCTAGTGTGTGTAGGGTAATATTAATGTGCTGGTCAGTGTGGACTCGATGGGCTGAAGGGCCTGTTTCCCCACTATATCTCCAAACTAAAAAAACTAAACTAGACTAGTGGCAATTTACAGAGGCCAATTCACTTTACAAACCTGCACGTCTTTGGAATGTGGGGGGGGGGAACCGGAGCACCCGGAGAAAACCTACACTGGTCACAGGGAGAACGTACAAACTCCATGCAAAGGATTGTAAGACTTGGGAAGCAAAATATTGACACTATTTTCTCCTGGCACAGATTGATTGCATAAGCTCAGATAGATCAAGCGGGTCAGAGGTTAAGGATTTGTCTGGGGCTCTTACTGAATATGATTGTTGGGGCATTGATTCCTGTATAACCACAGGCAGGGTTGCATAAACATGGATGAATTCCAATGTTGTACTTTGATTGTGCTGATGAAAGCACTGAACCACAAGCTTGTATAAACAATAGACCAACTAAACTGCAGATAATATCAACCTTATCCTCAATGACAACAGAAATCCAGAACTCAAGCACACAGGTGATTTTGTTTTTTATTATTGACTGCACTGCACTAGAACAGGAGGGTAGACTATTATCTGAATGGTGGCAGATTAGAGGAAGGGGAGATGCAACAAGACCTGGGTGTCATGGTACACCAGTCATTGAAAGTAGGCATGCAGGTGCAACAGGCTGTGAAGAAAGCGAATGGTATGTTGGCATTCATAGCAAAAGGATTTGAGTACAAGAGCAGGGAGGTTCTACTGCAGTTGTACATGGTCTTGGTGAGACCACACCTGGAGTATTGCGTACAGTTTAGGTCTCCTAATCTGAGGAAAGACATTCTTGCCATAGAGGGAGTACAGAGAGTTCACCAGACTGATTCCTGGGATGGCAGGACTTCCATATGAAGAAAGACTGGATTACCTCGGCTTGTACTCGCTGGAATTTAGGAGATGGGGGGGGATCTTATAGAGACTTATAAAATTCTTAAGGAGTTGGGCAGGCTAGATGCACAAAGATTGTTCCCAATATTGGGGAACTCCAGAACAAGGCGTCACAGTTTAAGGATAAGGGGGAAGTCTTTTAGGACTGAGTTGAGAAGATCATTTTTCACACAGAGAGTGGTGAGTCTGTGGAATTTCATTTCGGAGTCACGTGAGTGACTTCGTGAAGAGCCCGCCGGCATGCATGCGCGACATATCGTCGCAACGCATTGCTGCCGACAGCTGGCGGTGGGGCGCGCTCCTCGCCAGCCCTTCAAAAGGAGCCGCTTAGGTAAGTTAAACTAACCTTAAGTTGGTTGGCCCTTGCTGTCGGTTTTGTCTTTCAGCAAGGGTGCGGATTGGAGTGTTCAGAATGTCTGGACGAAGAAGTCGTGGCCCGGCGCCCTCATCGTTTCCACCTGGGGCCGGGAAGAAGGCGGGGAAGTCATTGCCGTCTGCTGCTGCAGGTCGGGACCCGCTGAGTCGCCACAGCTCCGAGGAGGAGTGCGTGGAGGAGGACGTCGGGGTGCCTCCTGAAAGGGTGGACCCTGCCACAAGTTCGCCTTTGGCGACAACGGGGAAGGGGTTTCGTGCTGCGGCCCGACCCCCCTCCGCTAGCCCTTCATTAAAAGGCAGCAGAGGCGCCCGTAAGCCTAACCCGGTCCGGGCCAAGGCTCCACCAGCCGCCATGGAGCGGTCTGGTGCAACGGCGGGACCTGGGTCGTTAAGGTCTGCTACCCAACTCCCAACCCCCGCCGCCGGGACGGGGGGCTTGGGTACGGTCCCGCCTCGGTCGCCGAGTCCCCCATGGATGGGAGGACGAGACCATGCGTCGGCACCGTCCGAAATGCGGACAGCCGGCAAGCCTGTGCGGGCGTCGCTCCATGCTTCTGCTGGAGTCGACCCCAAGCCGTCAGGGCCCTTTGTGGCAACGGCTTCTACTCCTGCCAAGAAGAGGCGGTTGGACACCCTGCCCGCACGGGACTCGCACGGTTTCGCTGCGGCGGCCGAAAGCGATCCATTCCGGCACCGAGATCACTTCTCTGAGGTGCGGGCCGATGATAGGAGCCCCGGCATGTTTTCTGAGCCGGAGGACTCCGACCATCCGAGTGTTCAGGATGGGGGGGCGTATTGACCGCATCGAGCGGCTGCTGGAGCTGGTACTCCATAATCAACAGCAGTACGCACCCACGGATATCGTCCGGCACAGGGCCGCCTCGCCGGTTTCTCTCATCAGCGAGCCACAAGGGGAAGAAGGGTTTGACCCCACCCCAACACCGTCGGAGCCACCGACAGCTGAGTTACTGGACGTGGCAGCCAAATTTGCTGCACCAATTACAACTGGACTTCCGCTCCAGCCAAAGCTGGCAGCAACAGTGGACTTTCTCACAAATCATCGGTTGCAGGAGGAAGTACTCTCACAGGCCACTCAGCGCCACAAGGCCCCGTCCAACTGTAATGCCCTCAACGTGCCACTGGTCAATACGCCCATATGGGGCAACATCGGCGTGGCTGTCCGCCATCAGGAGGTTAAACTCCAGCGGATCCTCAAACTCCTCACGGCCGGTATTACCGCCTTTGCGCGGTCGGTCGATGGAACGGACCTGTCATTGGATCAGGAGGATGCGTTAGCACTATTATGTGCCACCCAACATGAAATCAACGATTTCCGGAAGAACAGCATCCGTCCGTCTATCAACCCAAAATTTGCAGGGTTGTGTAAGCCACCGCCGCCCCCACCGCCCCGACAACTCTTCGGGGAAGACCTTCCGAAGAGGGTCAAGGAGCTGGACGAGGTAGCCAAAACGGTGGGACTTATGCGATCTCAGATCGCCCCCAGACCGATGGTGCCAAAAGCTCCCCCTGCTCGACCGCGAGGTCCGGTCGCATCAGCATCAAGACCATATGCTACTACTCAGCACTACTACCAACAGGGCCAGCAGCAGCGGTCTTTTTTAGGGTCAGGCACACAGCGACCCCAGTGGAAGATGAAGCCATCTTATCGTCAGCCCAACCCAGCACCTCCTCGGCCACCCAAGCATGTCAGGGACCGCCGGTGACCATGGAGGTAAGGCGGTCTGGGTTTCTTTCCCCTGCCCCTTTAATTTCACATGTGGGAGGGCGACTCCGGTTCTTTGCTAAAGCTTGGGTATCAGTTACTTCGGATAAATTTGTGTTACAAAATGTTCGGGGTCATTCTATTGAATTTATTGACGGCAAAATTCCTCCATCCCAGCATATGCCTAAACGGAAGTTTACGCTGTCTGCTATTGAGCAGGCAGCAGGCACGGCTGAAATTTTTCGTTTGGAACAAAAAGGCGTGATAGAGAAAACTATTCACGAGCCCATTGAATTCGTCTCCAATATATTTACTAGACCAAAAAAGGATGGAGGTTGTCGGGTGATTATTGATTTGACCCAGTTGAATACCTTTGTAACATATACACATTTCAAAATGGACACTTTTGAGACAGCCAAATCACTGATTTCGCATGGTTGCTTTATGGCATGTATTGATTTAAAAGATGCATACTATTCAGTGTCCATCCGGAAACATCACCGGAAATTTTTGAAATTTGTCTGGATGGATCAGCTCTGGCAATATCGAGCCTTACCAAATGGGCTTACTACTGCCCTAGGCTCTTTACTAAATTACTTAAACCTATTATGGCCAAATTACGCATAGAACATCATATTGTCATGGCTTATTTGGATGATATTCTGATTATTGGCAATACTCTGGAAGCAGCTGAAAGCGCTGTTTTAGCAACTGTTACTATATTTCAGCAACTAGGGTTTATAGTTCATCCAGAAAAATCGAAGTTTCACCCATCCCAGGTTATGGATTATTTGGGTTTCACGGTGGACTCTATTCAAATGAGGGCCACCATTCCATTTCACAAGGTGGAGGATGTCTCCCTTGCATGTCAGGATCTCGCATCCGCCAGTATACCATCTATTCGGCATACAGCTAAGATAATTGGGAAAATCATAGCTTTATTTCCGGCAGCCCGGTTTGGGCCTTTACATTATCAAAACCTGCAAAGGGCCAAAATTATTGCGTTAAAAAAGAACGCTGGTCATTTTGACAGACCTATGGAGCTGCCTTCTGATGCTAAGGTTGAGCTCCAATGGTGGGTGTCCAATATTGGCAGGGCATTCAAACCCATTGTTGTGCCCAATCCGGTGGTATATTTGCAAACTGACGCAAGCTCTCTAGGCTGGGGAGCTGCGGACAGCTCTTCTAGTTGTGGAGGCAGGTGGGATCCCCTTGAAGCTAGCATGTTGCTAGTACAAGGGATTAACTATTTGGAGCTGCTTGCCGCATTTCACGGACTGCGGGCATATTGTGCTCATCTTAGTGGCACTCATGTCCGTCTCCAAATAGACAACACCACAGCGGTGGCATATTTAAACCATATGGGCGGTACCAGGTCAGTCTCTTGTGACAAATTGGCTAATACTATTTGGTGCTGGTGTATTAATCGAGATATTTGGATTTCAGCCACCTATTTGCCAGGTAGGCTTAATACTGTGGCAGACGCCAGGTCACGCAAATTCAATGATAGTATTGAGTGGATGCTGCATCCTCAAATATTTGCCCAAATTACAGCCAAATTTGGCCAACCGGATATCGACCTTTTTGCGTCCCGGTTGAACCATCAGGTACCGACATATGTTTCATGGGAACCAGACCCTGGGGCATTAGCGATTGATGCATTCTCGCTAGACTGGGGGAAGTGGTTTTTCTATGCATTCCCCCCGTTTTGCCTCATCAGTCGGGTATTACAAAAAATCAGGATGGATTCTGCCAGAGGCATTCTTGTCATACCCGACTGGCCTACACAGCCTTGGTATCCGGTGGTCTCTGACATGATTAGTCAACCTTGGGTCCCTCTAGAGGGTTGCCCGCATGTGGTTTCTCACCCTGTCTCAGGGGAGTTACACCCCTGCCATGCCTATTTAAAATTACTGGCTTGCAGGTTCTGACCAGGCCATGGATGCAGTATGGCCTTACCACCCGGACCATGAACACCATTGGAGCATCCTGTCGAGAGTCAACCAGGCGGAGATATCTCTCCCACATCACCAAGTGGGAAGCCTACTGCAGTCGCTCTCACATCACCTATGACGATGTCTCCATAGCCGACGTCCTGGAATTCCTCGCGGGGTTGCACCATGATGAGCACTTGAGTTATAGTGCCATCAACAGCGCCAGGAGTGCGCTATCATTCTACCTCAACATCGAGGTTGGATCAAACAGGCTAGTGTCCAGGCTTATGCGGGGAATATTTAATCTCAATCCGCCTACACCACGCTACAACATCACCTGGGATGTCAGGGATGTGCTTACCCTGCTCAGGTCGTGGTCACCCATGGAAGGGTTACAGCTGGACCAACTCACTATGAAATTGGTGATGTTACTAGCGCTGACTTCAGCACAGCGGGTTCAGACGCTCCACAAACTACGTATTGACAGGATGACGTCGACCCCTGGAGAAGTAGTCTTTTTCATCGATGAGCTACTTAAGCAGCATAGACCTGGGTGCACAGGGCTGCAGCTGAAGTTCCCGGCATACCCTGCAGATGCTCGGCTATGTTTAGCCACTCACATCCGTTACTACATCAAGGTGACGAGGAGCATCAGAGGAATGGAGTTGTACCTGCTTGTCACTCACAAACGACCTCACCATCGAGTGACAGTCCAGACGATCTCCAGGTGGCTCCGGATCGTCCTGGCTAAGGCAGGTATTGACACTAATGTGTTTAAATCCCACTCCACCAGGGCTGCATCTACGTCGGCGGCGAGGGTCATGGAGGTACCCATGGACCATATCCTCGCCACAGCAGGATGGGCGAATGAAGCTGTGTTCCAGCGTTTCTATAATAAGCCTGTTGCTGCTCCCCTTCAGTTTGCAGAGGCCGTGCTGAACGCCGGGTGTGAACGTGGGGATGTCCCTGATTAAAAGGGCGTTATTTGTTGTATTATTAATAAATCTTCTTTGTGTTTCAGTATAACCTCGTTTCATCAACTTGTTTACTCCAATCCATCCTTGCTAGTGGTGTGTCCGCATGGACGTTGTCCAGGGCGTGTAATCACAGAAGCTTTGAAGTCTTCACGAAGTCACTCACGTGACTCCGAAATGAAATAGTAAGATTGAACGAGAACTTACCAAGTTTGAAGGTTGATCTTTATTTCATGAGGAGTTGCGGTGAGGGATTTCGTGCCCTCCGCTCCCAACCCTCGATCATCTTCAGCTGGTAATCAGAGTCTCTTTAAATCTTACTATGCCAAGTCATTTCTGTTGTTGTTTCTGTGATTCCACACCGCTGCTTTGAAGAATGTCGCGCATGCGTGCCGGCGGGCTCTTCACGAAATCCCTCACCGCAACTCCTCATGAAATAAAGATCAACCTTCAAACTTGGTAAGTTCTCGTTCAATCTTACTATTCTCTGCCACAGAAAGTAGTTAAGGCCAGTTCATTGGCTATATTTAAGAGGGAGTTAGATGTGGCCCTTGTGGCTAAAGGGATCAGGGGGTATGGAGAGAAGGCAGGTACAGGATCCTGAGTTGGATGATCAACCATGATCATATTGAATGGCGGTGCAGGCTCGAAGGGCCGAATGGCCTACTCCTGCACCTATTTTCTATGTTTCTATGATTCTATGAATGAGCTATCACTTTGTGGTGGGGTTTGATACAAATTGATTACTCCATGGGTCTGTAATTTCACACTGATCTTTATGATTACAAGCATATTTCAGGGCAGATTGAAATTACCCGTGGATGGAATGAAGAGTCCGTAGTCTGCCTTGTTTTCCTGAAACCATTGTTCTAAAGGTCAGTGACAGTTTGAGCGCACGGTGGCGCAGTGGTAGAGTTGCTGCCTTACAGTGCCAGAGACCCGGTTTGATCCTGACTAATAGGTTAATGTTAGTGTATGAGGTGATCGCTGGTCTGCGCAGACACAGTGGGCCGACGGGTCTGGTTCCACACTGTATCTCTAAACTCTAAACTAAACTCAAAGCTACGATAAAGCTGGGAATAGCAGGAAGTGTTTCTTGGTATTCTGTGTGATGGAGAGTACATGTTGTGAAGGGGTGATGATGAAAGGTTTATATCAGAGAGAGCGTTTTATGTAAAGACAAATTTTTCCGTTTTGGAACAAGGCAAGGAGAAAGGAAACTGAGAGATCTTGCCATAATTTGTTTTACAGGAATGGAGACCATTTGTCCCATCACACTGGCACTGGCTCTTTGAGAGGCCTGTCCAAGTTACTGTCTCAAAGAGCCAGCACCAGTGCAATGGGACAAATGGTCTCTATTCCTGTAAAAAAAATGATGGTAAGGTCAATATGCCATCAGTCTGAACACGGGTCCCAACCTGTTCACTGTCCTGAATGGTCCTGACCTACTATTGTACTATCTTTGATCAGACTTTACTGGCTTTACCTTGCACTAAACATTATTCCCTTATCATGTACAGTGGCTTGCAAAAGTATTCATACCCCTTGAACTTTTCCACATTTTGTCATGTTACAACCACAAACGTAAATGTATTTTATTGGGATTTTATGTGATAGACCAACACAAAGTGGTGCATAATTGTGAAGTGGAAGGAAAATTATACATGGTTCTCAAATATTTTTACAAATAAAAAACTGAAAAGTGTGGCGTGCAAAAGTATTCAGCCCCCTTTACTCTGATACCCCTAAATAAAATCCAGTGCAACCAATTGCCTTCAGAAGTCACCTAATTAGTAAATAGAGTCCACTTGTGTGTAATCTAATCTCAGTATTAATACAGCTGTTCTGTGAAGGCCTCAGAGGTTTGTTACAGAACATTAGTGAACAAACAGCATCATGAAGACCAAGGAACACACCAGACAGGTCAGGGATAAAGTTGTGGAGTGGTTTAAAGCAGGGTTAGGTTATAAAAAAAATATCCCAAGCTTTGAACTTCACACGGAGCACTGTTCAATCCATCATCCGAAAATGGAAAGAGTATGGCACAACTGCAAACCTACCAAGACATGGCCGTCCACCTAAACTGACAGTCCGGGCAAGGAGAGCATTGATCAGAGAAGCAGCCAAGAGGCCCATGGTAACTCTGGAGGAGCTGCAAAGATCCACAGCTCAGGTGGAATAATCTGTCCACAGGACAACTATTAGTTGTGCACTCCACAAATCGGGCCTTAATGGAAGAGTGGCAAGAAGAAAGCCATTGTTGAAACAAAGCCATAAGAAGTCCCATTTGCAGTTTGCCACAAGCCATGTGGGGAACACAGCAAACATGTGGAGGAAGGTGCTCTGGTCTGATGAGACCAAAATTGAAGTTTTTGGCCTAAATGCAAAACGCTATGTGTGGCGGAAAACTAACACTGCACATCACCCTGAACACACCATCCCCACTGTGAAACATGGTGGTGGCAGCATCATGCTGTGGGGATGCTTTTCTTCAGCAGGGACAGGGAAGCTGGTCAGAGTTGATGGGAAGATTGATGGAGCCAAATACAGGGCAATCTTGGAAGAAAACCTGTTAGAGTCTGCAAAAGACTTGAGACTGGGGCGGAGGTTCACCTTCCAGCAGGACAACGACCCTAAACATACAGCCAGCGCTACAATGGAATGGTTTAGATCAAAGCATAGTCATGTGTTAGAATGGCCCAGTCAAAGTCCAGACCTAAATCCAATTGAGAATCTCTGGCAAGACTTGAAAATTGCTTTTCACAGACGCTCCCCATCCAATCTGACTGACCTTGAGCTATTTTGCAAAGAAGAAATTGCAAAAATGTCAGTCTCTAGATGTACAAAGCTGGTAGAGACATACCCCAAAAGACTTGTAGCTGTAATTGCAGCGAAAGGTGGTTCTACAAAGTATTGACTCAGGGGGGCTGAATATTTTTGCACGCCACACTTTTCAGTTTTTTATTTGTAATAAAATTTGGAAACCATGTATCATTTTCCTTCCACTTCACAATTATGCACCACTTTGTGTTGGTCTATCACATAAAATCCCAATAAAATGCATTTGCGTTTGTGGTTGTAACATGACAATATGTGGAAAAGTTCAAGGGGTATGAATACTTTTGCAAGCCACTGTGTCTGTGCACTGAGAATGGCTCAATTGTAATCGTGAATTGTCTTTCCATTGGCTGGTTAGCACGCAACAAAAGCTTTTCACTGTACCTCGGCACACGTGACAATAAACTAAACTAAACTAAACTGAACTGAACTGTTCATTAAGAATACAAGAATGCTGGTCTGAAGTGGTAGAAGGCTGTTGAAGAGTGTCCAGCCTCTGACGTGGTGTTGAGGGCAGTTTGGTAGCGAAGGGAGAAAGATTGAACTGTCTGCTAATTATGCCTATCAAAATCATATCCATTTTGCAGTATTTGGTGGCAAAAGAATTATATTTCTATTGCAAAACACAAATTGCAGCAGTAACTCAGTGTGTCAGTCAACCTCTGAGCGGCACGGTGGCGCAGCGGCAGATTTGCTGCCTTACAGCATAAGAGACCCAGGTTCGATCCTAACTACAGGTGCTGTCTGTACAGAGTTTGCACTAAGACCTTCTCCGGGTGCTCTGGTGTCCTCCCATACTCCAAAGACCTACAGTTTTGTAGGTTAATTGACTTTTTTAAACTGTCCATGGTGTGTGGGATAGAACTAGCGTATGGGAGATTGTTGGGCGACAGATTTGATGGGCCAAAGGGCCTGTTTCCACGCAGTATCTCCAAACTAAACTAAACATCTGTTGAAAGAATGGATAGACAACATTTCAGGTCGGCACCATTCTTCAGATCCAATCTGACCCAAAATGTGTCTATCCATTCTCTCCACCAGACGTTGCCTACTACCCACTGAGTTACTTCAGCACTTTGTGTTTTACTCAAAATTCCAGCATCTGCCTTTCCTTGTATCACCATTATATTTCTATTATCAAAACCTTAAGACTGAACCTTGAGTGTACAAATCTCCCAGAGGAGGTTAGAAAGGTATGGTGTTGATCTGATAATGGGAGCCTGTGGCACTGTTTCTGATGATTAGATTTGTACTACTGTTGATTCCAGGGGATTCAGGAGGATCGTGCTAATGGTGCTAAACATTTAACAAGACTCAGGGGAATGAAACATTTTTTGACTGAGAGATTTTGGGAGCAGTTGGACAAGGATGCTTTCTGCATAATTTTTGGAAATATCAGAATAAAATGAAGAATTTATTCAATATCCATGTACAGTGAAGAGGTGATTATTTATTTCTTCCACTCCCCTGTCAAAACAATACTATAAAACATTTGGGTGGTATGGCGGTGCGAAGGGTAGAGTTGCTGCCTTACAGCGCCAGAAACCTGGGTTTGATCCCGACTACAGGTGCAGTAAGTACTGGCTCAGGTTTCCTCCCACACTCTAAGGACGTACAAGTTTGTAGACTAATTGGCTTCAGTAAAAGTTATAAATTGTCCCTAGTGTGAGTGTTTACTAGTGTAATTGAGATTGATGGGCAGCGTAGACTCGGTGGGCCAAAGGGCTTGTTTTCGCGCTGTATCTCTAAACTAAATTAAACTGAAAAATCTTTGTGATTTCCATCGGGACAGAGGTACCAAGTTTCCAAATGTTTTTTAAAATGTAAGTGGGGGAATGGTAACTTCCCTCTAAACTGCTGCTTCCACCAACATCCCGAGTGGCCATGTTGAAAATCCAATTCCTTTTTATTGCACTCATTGTTTGGATATCTGAATGTTGCTCACTGCACAGTACTGCTCTTAATGTAATTCGGGTTAGTTTAGTTTTAGCTTTGAGACAGAACATGGAAATAGGCCCTTCGGCCCACCGAGCCCATGTCGATCAGCGATCCCCGTATACTAACAATATCCTACACACACTCGGGACAAATTACAATTTTCCCGAAGTCAATTAATCTACAAACCTGTACGTCTTTGGAGTGTGGGAGGAAACCGGAGCACCCAGAGAAAACACATGCAAGTCATGGTGAGAATGTACAAACTCTCCACGGACAGCACCCATAGTCAGGATTGAACCTGGGTCACTGGTGCTGTAAGGCAACAACTGCTGCACCACTGTACCACTCCTTGTGACAATGTCATTCAGGTAGACCACATTTAAGTAAAGTACAGTACATTCAACTCAGTTGAAACACCTGTGTGAAAAACTTCAGAGGATTCTGAAAAAGGGTCTCTACCCACAACATTACCTATCCATATTCTCCACAGTTGCTGCCTGCCTGGCTGGTTACGCCAACACTTTGTGTTTCATTCAAAAACGCACATTGAATTTGAGTGGTGTAATATATTCATAGAGTGATACAGCGTGGAAACAGGCCCATTGGACCAACTTGCCCACACTGGCCAACATGTCCCATGTACTCTAATCCCACGTGCCTCTAAATCTGTCCTATCCATGTACCTGTCTAAATGTTTCTTGAACGATGCGATCGTGTATCTGCCTCAACTACCACCTCCGGCATCTCGTTGCATTCACTCACCACCTTTTGCATGAAAAAGTTACCCCTTAGATTCCTATTAAATCTTTCCCCCCTCACCGTAAACCTTTGTCCTTCGGTTCTCAATTGTCCTACTCTGGATAAGGGACTCTATGCGTCTACCCGATCTGCTCCTCTCATGATTCAGTAGACCTCTATAAGATCACTCCTAACACGATGAAGCAAAAATAGAATGCTTGATATAACAGCCCATTCTCATTATGAGAACCCAGGGGCATTGGCTGTGGAGTCCTCATGTTCAGTTTTAAAGTCCTGTCGTGTTCATAATAGAGCTTCCTGTGGGGATTAAAGGATAAGTGTGTCTAACAGGAGGTTTGTCGGAACTGAAAATGCAGCAATGAGGTTTCAGAGTAAAAGCTGTGTTTTTTTAATTTTCCCCGTATGGTAAATTGGGACGAGCAGACACTTCATGCACAGCATGTTACAGCAAGGTGGAACAGCTGCTACCTGCCACTCACACAAATATACCTGTCTTACTTTGCTACCATCTCAAATACTCTCGATATACTTAACACTGTGGTAAAGGAGTTGGGGTCAAATTTGGAAATTAAAGTTTTGGGAAACTGAGACTCATAGACTCCATGAGTTCAAAAAGACATTGGAACAGAATTCACCCATTCGGCCCTTCGGCCCATCGAGTCTGCTCCAGCATTCAATCACAGCTGACATATTTTTCCCTCTGAACCCCATTCTCCTGCCTTCACAAGTCATGTGACAGCAGCAGAATTAGGCTATGCGGCTCATCACACTGATGTGCCTTCTCGAGCTGTGATGGTATTTCAGTCACAGTCACAGAGACCAACGTCAGAAAATCCTTCAGAGGGGTGAACCCTCGAAAAGCGCTTGGACCTGATGGTATACCTGGACATATTCTAAAAACCTGTACGGATCAACTGGCTGGAGTTTTTACGGACATTTTCAAAGTCTCACTTCTGAGGTCTGAGGTTCCCACCTGCTTTAAAAGGGCATCAAATATACCAGTGCCCAAGAAGAGCAAGGAGACGTGCCTCAATGACTATCGACCAGTGGCACTAACGTCGATGGTGATGAAGTGCTTTGAGAGGGTGATCCTGGCGCAAATCAACTTCTACCTCAACAAAAACCTGGACCCACTGCAGTTCGCTTACCGCCACAACAGATCAACGGTGGCTGCGATCTTGCTGGACCTCCACTCCGCTCAGGACCATTTGGACAACAAACACTCATATGTCAGGCTGTTATTAATTGATTACAGCTCGGCATTTAACACAATCATCCCCTCCAAGCTGGTTACCAAACTCGCAGAACTGGGTCTCTGCGCATCCCTCTGCAATTGGATCCTCGACTTCCTATTCACAGACCACAGACTGTTTGTATTGGTGGAAATGTGTCAGCCTCGATAACAATCAGCACGGGAACACCTCAAGGCTGCGTGCTCAGCCCCCTGCTGCGCCCATAGTCAGTATCGAACCCACGTCTCTGGCACTGTAAGGTTTATGAATAAATTCCCAGCATCATACTGAAAGCTAGCGGAATGCACCACAACACCTTTATTACTGACACAGTCACACAAAACTGCCACTGAGCCTGCTCCTGTTCAGCACATCTTCCCAAATCGTAGTTGCAGCCAGAAGCCCTTGGAAACAGGTAAAGCTGCTATATTCTAAGTTAAAGTGGTATCAGTATGAGAGCATTTAAAACACACACACTTGAACTATTTCACTTCTCTCCAGGTGCAAAGTGGAAAATCAATAGCCACTGATGGAAATCAACATGCACCTGATGCTGGCTATCTAATCCTCAAAGCCATCCACTTCCGATGAATTACAGTATGAATGCAGGAAGTCTGCATTCGGGAACAACAGGGGAATATAAATGACGGCATATTCAGGAGGTGGCCACTCGCTGCTATCTTGGAAGTAAAACACTACTTTCAGTTAATACATGGGCTGCCAATTTGTTGTGCCATGAACCTATATCAAGGGTAAATCCCATTCACATCCCTATGTTCAATTATAGAACATTGGGTGGTGCAGCGGTAGAGTTGCTGCCTTACTGCGCCAGAGATCCCGGATCGATCCTGACTACAGGTACTGTCTGTATGGAGTTTGTACGTTCTCCCCGTGATCTGCATGGGTTTTCTCCGAGATTTTCGGTTTCCTCCCACACTCCAAAGACGTACAGGTTTGTAGGCTAATTGGTTTGGTGTAAATTTAAAATTGTCTTTAGAGTGTGTAGGATAGTGTTAATGTGGAGGGATCATTTGTCGGTGCAGATGAGGTTTACCAGAAAGGTGCCTGAAAGAAAAGGGTGGTAACTATTAGGATATCTTGGACAACCCTGCATTGTTTGCCTTGGAGCGTCATAGGCTGAAGGGAGACCTGCTAGACGTATAGAAAGTTTTCTGAGGCACAAATAGGGTAGACAGTCAGAACCTTTTCCCAGGGTGGAAATAACAAAGACTGGAGCGCACAGCTATAAGGTGAGAGAGGCAACGTTTAAAGGAGATGTGTGGGGCAAGTTTTTTACACATGGTGGTGGTTGTCTGGAATACGCTGCCAGGGTTGATGGTGGAAGCAGATGCAATGGTGGTGTTTAAAGTAGACAAAAAATGCTGGAGAAACTCAGCGGGTAAGGCAGCATCTATGGAGAAAAGGAGTAGGTGACGCTCGACCCGGAACGTCACCTATTCCTTTTCTCCATAGATGCTGCCTCACCCGTTGAGTTTCTCCAGCATTTTGTGTCTACTTTTGATTTTTCCAGCCTCTGCAGTTCCTTCTTCAGATTCAGATTCAGATTCAGATTACCTTTATTGTCATTCAGACCTTTCGGTCTGAACAAAATTTTGTGCCTGCAGTCATACATATATTAAAAGTAACAAAACCACACAATAAACACAAATTTAACATCCACCACAGTGAGTTCACCAAACACCTCCTCACTGTGGTGGAAGGCAAAAGTCTTAGAGTCTCTGACTTCTTCCCTCCTTGTTCTCCCTCTGCGCTGAGGAGATCCAGGCCTCCGATGTTGCCGTCCACCAGGCCCCGTGGCTGAGCCTCCGAAACCGGGCTGCCGCCACCGCCATCGCCGGAACGCTGGAGCACCGCAGCTCCAAAGCCAGGTCGCCGCTGGAACATCGCTGGAGCACCGCAGCCCCGAAAGCCTGTTGGTGTTTAAAATGCTTTTAGATAAGTGTTGGAGGCTAACCAATAGTGAGGACTAGAATTGTGGATATGGATTGTGCGAATGTGGTAGCAGAAGTTGACAGCAATATCATTGAATATGCTTGTTCCTAGCTTTGTAACAACAAATTGGATCTACTGTTAATGAATTTAGACTTGTGGATAGTCATTTAATCTTGTCTACGACCTAATTAAGTTTTTCTGAAGTTCCCTTCTGTAATTAAGCCTAAGTTGCATTGTTAATCAAGTTTTCTGAGTAATCTTGTCATCCGAGAGTATAAACATGTACCAGAGTCACACTTGGGATGTCAGCTTTGGCTGGCCTCCTGGTCTACAACAGTTTTATCTTATTGGCCGTTTCCATTTTTGCTCCTACAAAAAGCACATGAATATGTAGGGGCTGGAGGGATATGGATCGCGTGTGGACAGATGAGATTACTATATTTTGCCATCATGTTGGGCGCGGACATTTTGTGGCAGCAGACCTGTCCCTGTCAGCGTACTGATCTGTATTCCATGTTCGACGGATGTTGGGGAATTTCCCACATTCATTCTTGGCCCAGGAATGACTACTACAACAATTATTCTTACAGAGAAGGAAACACAGCAATTAATGTTAGTGTATAAAATAGGTGGCATCGTGGGGCGAAGTGTAGTATTGCAAGAATGGGCTTACATTTGCTATTCATGAAATAAATATGTATGTAATACAATAAAAAAGCAATAATTCTTATTTTGGGCATAATTAGGATTACAGTGTTCTCCAAATTAACATAAATGAAAATGTACACCTTTTATTACTTCATTGGTTCCTAATGAGCTGTGGCACGGGAAGCCTTTCATATAATAGTGTATGTCAGTGTGTGATGTACTAGACAGCTTGAAATGTCATCTCCACAGTGTAGTGGAGTATCATCAGCATTGAGCTGTGAGACTATTGAAACGTTCTTGGATATTGATTTAGTCAGCTGATTAATTGTGAGACCATGAATTGTCCCCCTACTTTCCCACCGTCTACTTTCAGTCTGAAGAAGGGTCCTGGCCCGAAGCATCAACCCATCCTTGTCCTCCAGAGATGCTGCCTGGCTTGCTGAGTTGCTCCAGCATTTTGTGTCTGACTGACCTCTTCCCATTCTCTCCCATTCTCTCCAAATTGGCACTCCCATAATATGACAAAATATGTGTTTGTGCAATATATATTACATCTTATATATTCTGTGTACAATTGAATGCTTGGAAAAGGCTGGGGTGTTTAAAGGACATTTCTTGTCAGTTACATGCAAGGGATTTGGATGTGTTGGGTAGTGTAGAGAAAGCAGAGACTCTGCTGAAGGACTTGGACAGGTTGGGAGAGTAGACAGAGAAATGGCAGATGGAATACAGTGTAGCAAAGTGTGGATTCATGCTTTTTGGTAGTAGGAATAAAGGCGTAGAATATTTTCAAAATGTGGAGAAAATTCAAAAATCAGAGGTGCGTAGGGACAATGGAGTGCTGGTGCAGGATTCCACAAAAGTTCATGTGCAAGTTGTATCGGTAGTAAGGATGCCAATGCAATGCTACATTTATTTCAAGAGGGCTTGTATACAGAAACAGGAATGTTACGCTGAGGCTTTATAAGGCGCTCGTCCGACTGCATTTGGAATATTATGGGCAGTTTGGGGCCCTATATCTGAGGAAAGATGTGCTGGCACTGGAGGGTCCAGAGGGAGTTTACGAGAATGATCCCAGGAATGATTGGGTTAACATGTGATGAGCGTTTGACAGCACTGGGCCTGTACTCACTGGAGTTTGGAAGGACGAGGGGACCATCATTGAAACTTAATGAAGAGTGAAAGGCTTAGATGGAGTGGATGTGGAGAAGGTGCTTCCACCAGTGGGAAAGTCCAGGACCAGAGGCCATAATATCAAAATAACTTTAGAAAGAAGATGAGGAGAAATGTATTTCATCAGAGGGAGGTGGAACTGTGGAATTCATTGCCAAAGACGTCTGTGGAAATTACACAAGTTCACCGAACAGTGAGTGGCAGTACTGCCTGCCACCCACATGACAAAAAGAGAAAACACATTTTATCTTGTCAGTCAGAATAGATTGGTTGTGAGTTTCAGGTATGAAAGAATTCTTTGCCACAGAGGGCTGTGGAGGCCATCAGTTGGTATTTTTAAAGCAGATTTAAACCCCTGACCCACGGTACGAGTTCATTCCAAGAGCACTCCCGAGTTTGCCCTGATTCGAACTCGGAGATTTACGGTAATGGCCACTCGTCGGAACCTGGGGCTCTCGTGGACATTTTTCATCATGTTGAAAAATCTTCACGAGTCTTCCCGTGCTTACCTGCCGTTAGTGAGTCTTCCCGAGAACCTGCCCTTAGCGCTAAGACACGTCCCCGAGCTCCGACGTACCAGCTACGTTCATTCTCCGTGCTTACCACGAGTTTGATTTTTTTTTAACTCGAGAGAGCTCTTGGAATGAACTCGTACCGTGGGATAGGGCTATTAGAAAAAAATCCTGATTAGAACGGGTGTCAAGGGTTATGGGGAGAAGGCAGGAAAATAGGATTAGGAGGCAGAGATCAGCCACGATTGAATGGCGGAGTGACTCGATGGGCTGAATGGCCTAATTCTACCCCTATAACTTGTGACAATGATCAAGCCTCTATAAATCCAAGACATAATAACTGATATCAACTATATTTTTAAGCTGCATGGTGATGAATGATTGAATGCAAAGATCCGTTCATGTGTATCATGCTTTGTTTGATGAAAATCGCGGCACAGCGGTAGAGCTACTGCCCTACAGTGCCAGAGACCCCGGGTTCGATCCTGACTATCAGCGCTGTCTGAACGGAGTTTATACTTTCTCCCCGTGACCTGCGTGGGTTTACTCCGAGAACTTGTATTTTCTCCCACACTCCAAAGATGTAGATGGTTGTAGGTTAATTTGGCTTCTGCAAATTGTAAATTGGCCATCGTGTGCACGATAGTGCTCGCGTTTGTAGGTTAATTGGCTTGGTACTAATGTAATATTGTCCCTGTGTGTGTAGGATAGTGCTAATGTGCGGGGATTGCTGGGCAGTGTGGACACGGTGGGCCAAGGGGCCTGTTTCCTCGCTGTATCTCTAAACTAAACAAAACTAACCTTTTTTTAATTCATATTGGTCGGAGAAGGTCCTTGACTGGGAGTAGCATGAAAGGAAAGTGTGTAGCAGATCTGATCTCATTCCATCGGGCAGGTTTTGCCTAAATCAGAGTCTTTGCACTCAATGTTGGCAACACTGATGAGAATGACCCAGAGTAAGTCCTTTATAGAAAGAGAATCCTTGAGCCTGTAAAGTAGAAGATTACAAGAAAGCCTCGAGCAGCAATGCAGTAGCTGCCTCACAACCTCGGTTCGATCCTGACTACAGGCGCTGTCTGTGCGGAGTTTGCACGTTCTACCTGTGACCGAGTGGGTTTCCACACAGTGCTCCGGTTTCCTCCCACATTGCAAAGACGTGCAGGTTTGTAGGTTAATTGGCTTCTGTAAATTGTCCCTAGTGTGTAGCATAAAACTAGTGTTCTGTTTGTTGCTGGTCGGCAAGGACCCAGTGGGCCGAAGAGCCTGTTTCCCTGCTGTATCACTAAACCAAACTAAGAAGCAGGTACAAGCCATTCAGTCTTTCAAGTTAGACGATGGGTGAAACGTCATCCTGTGCCACTTTCTGTTTTGGAACATAGAACGTAGAACAGCTTGGCACAGTAACAGGCCCTTCGGCCCACAATGTCTGTGCTGAACATTATACTGGTGCCGCAGCGCCCTCCCAAAGGCTCACCGCATGGCGTAACTGGGAGGGCGCTGGAGACGTTGGGCGTTAGGAGTGGTCTGGTAGAACGGTGAACTGAGGTAATGCCTCCAGCGCCTTCAAGGTCAGCTGCAGGAGGCACCCCCAGGGCACAGAGATGGCCGGGTAAAGAGAGGAGAGTGACGTCGGTTCACGGGAACTGCCCTATTACATCCAGCACGCGGGCTGACCGGATTTTGGACTTTGAATATCGATGCTGAAACATGATGGCGCTCGCATGTGGGGAAGGCAGTGGAGGCCAACTCTCTGGATGCCTTCAAGAGTGAGTTAGATAGGGCTCTTAAAGATCTATGAGTCAGGTTATATGGGGAGAAGGTAGGAACGGGATGCTGAATGTGGATGATCAGCAATGATCACAGTGAATGGTGGTGCTGGCTCGAAGGGCTGAATGGCCTCCTCCTGCACCTATTGCCTATTGTCTATTGTCAATCATGGTGGCGCAGCAGTAGAGTTCCTGGTTTACAGAGCCTTAAAAATATCCATTGACTAGGCCTCCACAGGGTGAGTTAAGTAATTATAACTGCTGACAAAGTTCCATATTTTGTGCATTAATTGTTATTTAAAAGTTAGGTAATTAAAGCAGAATTTTGCCTTATCTGCACTTTGTACAATTTTATGTTGACCACAAATATCTTCTGCCTGAATGAGTGATGTTGCACTTTGAATCCTGGCAGATATCTTTCTTCATTGGTACATGATAGACGAAGCACTGTGCAGTGTTTCTGTACAAGCAGAGGCAGTCACCACGTTGCCAATTGCATGGACCTCACTACTGGCTTGAAGTCAAACTTGCAGCACTCATTTCACATTCCTTCCCTTGGAGATAGACACAAAAAGCTGGAGTAATTCAACGGGTCAGGCAGAATATCTGGACAAAAGGAGTAGGTGATGTTTTGGGTCGAGACCCTTCTTCAGATGGAGAGTCAGGGGAGAGGGAAACGAGAGATATAGTAGCACTGTTACAAAATGTTGAGATTTAAAAAATCAAGTCTGCAATTTATCCCATCAGATAAAGCATAAAAAGAAGTTTAATTTGGCACCTAATTCAGTTTCATATCTTCAGTATTAAAAATGTTATGGTCATTTTCATACTCAGAAATTAGCATCTTGTTCCCTATTACTTTTCCATTGACTTCACACAAAAGCTGTGATCAAGGACAGTCAAAAGCCCATAACTTTCTAAAAAATTAAGAGAACTGAATAACATGTTCAGTTATTATAGATTGAAGAATTCTGAAACAAATATGAAACAATCTTACTTGGATGACCTGAAATTAAAGCATATAATTAGTTAGTAACCTAATTGCAGCTAATTACAAAATTCAATTACTAAATCTAAACATCTGTCCATTTCTTAAGAAAAGGTTAACTTTTTAAAAAGCCTAAGTGTCCAAATAACATTCACACAAAAATTCACAATAAAGGACTGTGTTAGGAACCTGGAGCAGCAGCTCGAGGACCTCCGTCTGGTCAGGGAGAATGAGGAGGTCATAGACAGGAGTTACAGGGAGGTGGTCACTCCCAGACCATGGGAGGCAGACAAGTGGGTCACTGTTAGGAAGGGCAAGGGGCAGAGGCAGGGACTAGAGAGTACCCCGGTGGCTGTACACCTGGAAAATAGGTACTCATGTTTGAGTACGATTGGAGCGGACAGCCTACCTGGGGGCAGCAACAGCGGCCGGGCCTCCGGCACAGAGAACGGCCCTAATCCTCAGAAGGGTAGCAAAAAGAGGAGGGCAATTGTAATAGGGGACTCCATAGTTAGGGGGTCAGATTGGCGATTCTGTGGACGCAGTCGGGAGACCCGGATGGTAGCTTGCCTCCCTGGTGCCAGGGTCTCGGATGTGTCGGAACGTGTCGAAAAGATTCTGAAAAGGGAGGGAGAGGAGCCTATTGTTGTGGTACACATAGGTACTAATGACATAGGCAAAAAAAGAGAAGAGGTCCTGAAAGGAGAATTTAGGGAGTTGGGGGGAAAGTTAAGGAGAAGGACCAAAAGAGTAACAATTTCAGGATTACTGCCTGTGCCACGTGACAGCGAGAGTAGAAATGAAATGAGGTGGAGGATAAATGCGTGGCTGAGGGACTGGTGCAGTGGGCAAGGATTCAAGTTTCTTGATCACTGGGACCTCTTTTGGGGAAGGCATGATCTGTATAAAAAGGACGGGTTGCACTTGAACCCGAGGGGAACCAATATCCTGGTGGGGAGATTTGCAAAGAAGACTTTAAACTAGAAAGGCTGGGGGGAGGGACTCGGGTAGAGGGGGCTAGGGGACAGGGTGAGGGGCAAGAGGCAGAGAAGGGAAGCACTCGGACCCAGAATGTAGGCGAGAAAGAGGAAAAAGATAATAAACAGAGAATAAGAGATGGTGGGTTTCTAAAATGTGTATAGTTTATTGCTAGTAACATTGTAAGAAAGGTGGATGAGCCTGGATTGACACCTGGAAATATGATGTTGTGGCAATCAGTGAAACATGGTTGCGAGGGGGTTATGATTGGAAACTAAATATTCCAGGATTTCGTTGCTTCAGATGAATAGATAGAATTGGAGGGACCAGAGGTGGAGGTGTTGCATTGCTTGTCAGAGAAGATGTTACAGCAGTGCTTTGGCAGGATAGATTAGAGGGCTCGTCTAGGGAGGCTATTTGGGTGGAACTGAGAAGTGGGAACGGTGTAGCAACACTTTTAGGGGTGCATTATAGACCGCCAAATGGGGAGTGAGAACTGGAAGAGCTAATATGTAAGGAGATAGCAGATATTAGTAGTAAGCATAAGGCAGTGATTGTGGGAGATTTCAATTTTCCAAAAATAGACTGGGAAACACATTCTGTAAATGGGCTGGATGGTTTGGAGTTTGTTAAATGTGTGCAGGATAGTTTTTTGCAGCAATACATAGAGGTTTCGACCAGAGAAGGGGCAGTGCTGGACCTCCTGTTAGGAAATGAGGCAGGTCAGGTGACGGAGGTATGCGTTGGTGAGCACTTCGGGACCAGTGATCACAATACCATTAGTTTCAATATAGTTATGGAGAGAGTCAGAACTGAACCCAGGGTTGATATGTTTGATTGGAGAAAGGCTAACTTTGAAGGAATGCGTAATGATTTAAAAGGAGTGAATTGGGACATTTTGTTTTGGGACATTGGGAATTGGGACAATTGGAAGGATGTAGAAGAGAAATGGAGGACATTTAAAGGGGAAATTGTAAGAGTACAGAATCTTTTTGTCCCTGTTCAGTTGAAAGGAAATAGTAAAAATCGGAAAGAGCCATGGTTTTCAAGGGAAATTGGACACGGTTCGAAAAAAGAGAGATATCTACAATAATTATAGGAGACATGGAGTAAATGAGGTGCTAGATGAGTATAAAGAATGTAAAAAGAATCTTATGAAATAAGTAAATAAGAAAAGCTAAAATAAGATATGAGGTTGCTTTGGCAAGAAAGGTGAAAGTAAATCCAAAGGGTTTCTACAGCTATATTAATAGCAAAAGGATAACGAGGGACAAAATTGGACAATTAGAGAGCCAGAATGGACAGCTATCTGCAGAGCCAAAAGAGATGGAGGAGATATTGAACAATTTATTTTCTTCGGTATTCACCAAGGAGAAGGATATTGAACTCTCTGAGGTAAGGGAAAAAAGTAGAGTAGCTATGCAAACTATGAGATTCAAAGAGGAGGAAGTACTGACACTTTTGAAAAATACAAAAGTGGATAAGTCTCCAGGTCCTGACAGGATGTTCCCTAGGACATTGAGGGAAGTTAGTGTAGAAATAGCAGGGGCTATGACAGAAATATTTCAAATGTGATTAGAAACGGGAATAGTGCCGGAGGATTGGCGTACTGCGCATGTTGTTCCATTGTTTAAAAAGGGTCCAAAGAATAAACCTAGCAATCATAGACCTGTTAGTTTGATGTCAGTGGTGGGAAAATTAATGGAAAGGATACTTAGAGATAATATATATAAGCATCTGGATAAACAGGGTCTGATCAAGAACAGTCAACATGGATTTGTGCCTGGAAAGTCATGTTTGACAAACCTTCTTGAATTTTTTGAAGAGGTTACTAGGGAAATTGATGAGGGTAAAGCAGAGGATGTTGTCTATATGGATTTCAGTAAGGTCTTTGACAAGGTTCCCCATGGAAGGTTGGTTAAGAAGGTTCAATCTTTGGGTGTTAATGGCGGAGTAGCAAGACGGATTCAACAGTGGCTGAATGGGAGATGCCAGAGAGTAATGGTGGATGGCTGTTTGTCAGATTGGAAGTCAGTGACCAGTGGGGTGCCTCAGGGATCTGTGTTGGGTCCACTGTTGTTTGTCATGTACATCAATGATCTAGATGATGGGGTGGAAAATTGGATAAGTAAGTATGCAGATGATACTAAGATAGGTGGTGCTGTGGATAATGAAGTAGATTTCAATGTCTACAGAGAGATTTGGGCCATTTGGAAGAGTGGGCTGAAAGATGGCAGATGGAGTTTAATGCTGATAAGTGCGAGGTGCTACATCTTGGCAGGACAAATAAAAATAGGACGTACATTGTAAATGGTAGGGAACTGTGGAACAGAGGGATCTAGGAATAACTGTGCATAGTCCCCTGAAGGTGGAATCGCATGTAGATAGGGTGGTAAAGAAAGCTTTTGGTGTGCTGGCCTTTATAAATCAGAGCATTGAATATAGGAGTAGGGAAGTAATGTTAAAATTGTACAAGGCATTGGTGAGACCAATTCTGGAGTGTGGTGTACAATTTTGGTTGCCTAATTATAGGAAGGATGTCAACAAAATAGAGAGAGTACAGAGGAGATTTACTAAAATGTTGCCTGGGTTCCAGCCACTAAGTTACAGAGAAAGGTTGAACAAGTTAGGTCTTTATTCTTTGGAGCGCAGAAGGTTAAGGGGGGACTTGATTGAGGTCTTTAAAATGATGAAAGGGATAGACAGAGTTGACGTGGATAAGCTTTTCCCATTGAGGGTAGGGAAGATACAAACAAGAGGGCATGACATGAGAATTAAGGGACAGAAGTTTAGGGGTAACATGAGGGGGAACTTCTTTACTCAGAGAGTGGTGGCTGTGTGGAATGATCTTCCAGCAGA
The DNA here is from genome assembly GCA_963514005.1 of Raja brachyura. Next base: position 4,439,767 of record OY740809.1, on the reverse strand, counting down.
AGTTGTGGAGGCAGGATTGATTTTAACATTTAAAATTAAAGTGGATAGGTATATGGACGGGAAGGGAATGGAGGGGTATGTTCTGAGTGCAGGTAGATGGGACTAGGGTAAAATAAATAGTCGGCACGGACTGGAAGGGCCGAGAAGGCCTGTTCCATGCTGTAATTGTTATATGGTTATATGGTTATAACATGATTTTAAAATCTCATTGTCATGAATTTATGGGCCAAATTGAAGGAATTTAGTTTTTAATTCCCATAAATTAATGGCCATTTAAATCATCTTGCGAGTGGGTTTTTGTGGAACGCAATCGTTTGGAACGTTGCGGTTTGCGGTGAATTTAACCCCCAGTCAGCAGGAAAAATACAGCCGGTTCGTATATTTTCTACGTCACCTTATCGCAACATGAAATTTTGATTAGAGGCATCCTAAGAAGCACATTTTTATGTAAAAATAAATTGTTTACCTTGTTTTCTCCCCTACGTGAGATCCGTCCCGTTGTCGGCGTTCACGGCTTTAGAAGATGATTTTTAATTCACCCATGCTGATAAATGATCCAGCATAGTTTAAATATAACTCCATAAAACAAATGTCGGAGAGATTTCTCTTCAGCAACTAAACCCCCTGAGATTAATCGATTTGAATAGTCTGGAATAAATGGCATTTTAAACCCGCCCCCCTCTCAAATGCGCCAAAGTCGCGCACACGGGCAGTGACAGAACTGCAGCGCCGGTAAAGGTAAGTTTTGTAACATACCTAGATATAGACGGTGATATAGAACAAATGAATGAAAGATATGCAAAATAAGTATCAATGATAAAGGAAACAGGACATTGATTGCTGTGGGCTAGGTGAAAATCTGTTGCAGACAATGAGACTCAACAAGACGACTTTGAAGCTAGTTTGGGTGGGAAGGGGGGATGGATGGAGAGAGAGGGGTTGCAAGGGTTACTTGAATTTAGAGAAATCTAATTTTACTTCGGAGTCACGTGAGTGACTACATGAAAAGCCCACCAGCCCGCATGCGCGTCATTATCGTCTAATACATGGCGCACGACTGACTTGCAGGTGCACTGCTCCTCCAGCGGTAAGTTAAAAAGGTCCTACAGGTAAGTTTGCACTTATTCTGAGGTCGTTTTTTGTTCTGAAAATTTGATTACAGAACGGCGAATTTCCAATCTTGATAGAAAAGTCCAGGGTGAAGTCTAAACGGGCCACGGGGAAACCAGCTACGGAGGACCGCAGGAGTGCTGGTAGCCGGCGGCCGTCGATTTCGCCACCCAAGTCGCTGACGGTGCGAACAGCGGCTTCAGACTTAGTGCCTGTTGTGAGCACTTTGGTTCCATAGAAAGGGGGTGAAGCCAAGAGTAAGTCAGATAGGCCTGTGGACTTGGACAAGTCAGGCCAGGTGGGTTCCCCCTCTACAATGGATAGCGACCTTGGACATTTATCCCAGATGGAGCCCCTGATGGAAAGGATGCTCCATCACAATATGCTCCAATGAACGGGGTTATATCAGCGCAGGTCTCCTCGGGGGCCCACGGCGGCACCTGGTTCAGGGCTGCACAATGTCTCCCTCTCTGAGGAGGGGAGCATACGGAGTCAGTACTGGGCTGACTCTGAATTCGGTGGTATGGCTGAGGAGCATACCAGTATGCATGGGGAGCACGAAGCACAGGATTTGCCTGCCATAGCTTCCAAATTTGCGATACCCTTGCAAACAGGGGAGCCACTGCAGGAGGAACTTGCTGCAAGCATCAACTATCTCACCTCCCACCAGCGGCAGGAGCAGGTAATGATAGATACGTCTGCCAAATACAATGCACCTGGGAACTGTGCTTCGCTAAGTGTACCGGCCATGAACAACTCGATTTGGGGATATATTGGAGGGGGCATCAAGGCCCAAGAAATAAAGCTCCAGAGAACCCTCAAATTGCTGGCCTCGGGCATAACGGCGTTTGCCAGGTCCGTGGATGGGGGTCCATTGTCGGATGTATAACAGGATGACCTGGCACTAATGTGCAATGCACATTTTGAAATCAATTGCTTTCACAAAAGTGCCATCCGACCTGCCCTGAACCCCAAATTTGCAGGGTGGTGCAGAGCCAGCAACGTTCAGCCACCAAATCTCCTCTTCAGAGAAAACCCGCCAAAACAGGTCAAGGACCTCGATGAAGAAGTGAAAGCTGTCGGGCTGATGAAGGCACCGTTGACCAGCAAAGCTTTTCAATTCCGGCAGCAGCACCCATACGCATCCACCAGCAGAAAGCGGTTTGCTAACCCTAACCCTAACCCTAACCCTAACCCTAACCCTAACCCTAACCCTAACCCTAACCCTAACCCTAAAGCTGGTGAAAGCTCGAAGGCCATATATTCTGGGCAGGTCTTTTTTAGGCCAAGGCCCAGGACGGCCTTCTTGTAATATGCGTCATTTGCACACTCCAGCACCCCTACCCCCCAAACCTCAGGGGTGGAAATAAAAACCACAACACCACAGTAACCATGGAGGTAGGTGAGTCTGGTTCCTTCCGGAATATGGGGTGTGTGGACCGTTTACAAGTTGATGGGAGATTACACTTGTTTTTGAATTAATGGAGTTGGATAAGGTCAGGTCCGTTTATACTGCACAGTATACAGGGTTTCAAAATTGAGTTCCTTCCCAATTCATTGCCACCCACACAGCATGCACCAAACCAGATGTTTTTTTACATTCACAGCAGGAAGGTTTGGATGTGCAGGCAGAAATTCAAAAATTACATTCAAAAGGGGTAATTGAGAGGTTGAGTCATGAACATCATGAATTTGTCTCTAATATATTTTTACAAGACAAAAGAAAGATGGAGGATGCCGTATCATCCTTGATTCGATTCAGCTTAAAGCTTTTGTGCAGTATAGACATTTTAAAATGGAAACCTTCGTTACTGCCAAACAACTGATTTCCAAAGAATGCTTTATGGCATGCATCGATCTCAAAGATGCATGCTATTTGGTACCCATTCACAGGGATCACCAGAGGTATTTGAAGTTTAACTGGATGGGGCAACTGTGGCAGTTTAGAATGTTGCCTAATGGGTTAACACCATCCCCCAGATTATTTACCAAATTATTCAAACCGCCACTTGCGCTTCTCAGAGCTCAAAAATATATTGTCATGGCATACTTGGATGATATCCTAATTATAGGAACAACTGAAATTAGCTAAATTAGCTGTTTCAGCCACTAAACTCTTGTTTTAGAGATTGGGGTTTCTCATCCATCCAGATAAATCTAAGTTGATACCATCCAGTTATTGACATCCTGCAGCAAGAGATTAGAATTAATAGAAGCCTGTAACAACCTTGTTGTTGTTGAGCAACCATCTATTCGACAGGGTAAATGGCAAATTAGTGGCTGCATTTCCAGACACACAGTTTGGGCCTTTGCATTATCAGAATTGACAACATGCAAAGGAGCAAGCACCCAAAAATCATGCAGGTCATTTTAACAGACATATGCGTCTACCAGCCGGTGCTATTTCTGAATTACAATGGTAGACGACCAATATTCAGCATTGCTCCAATACCATTTTAGTCAGCAAGCCTTCAGTTATATGTTTCAGAGATGTTTGGTGCATTCTATGGGCTGAAGGCTTATTGTGCGAATATGCATCATCTGCATGTTCAACTTCAGATTGACAACATCACAGCGGTGGCATATATTAACCACATGGGTGGAATCAAGTCAGTATTCTGTGATAATTTGGCTAAACTTATTTGGCACTGGTGTATTGTGAGAAACATTTGGATTTCAGCTACCTACCTGCGAGGTAAGCTCAATATAGTGGTGGACACCAGGTCACGGAAATTTAATGACAACACCGAATGGATGTTGGACCATAAAGTGTTCACCGACATTGTTGCTCGGTATGGAACGCCGGATATTGATTTATTCGCATCCAGGCTTAATCACCAATTGCCAAAGTATGTTACATGGGAGTCAGACCCAGGGGCAGTGGTGATGAATGCATTCTCGCTACACTGGGGAGGAATGGTCTTCTATGCATTTCCTCCCTTTTGCCTCATCAGTCGGGTCTTGCAAAAGATCCAACAAGACTCCGCGTCAGGCATTTTGGTAATGCCTGGCTGGCCTACACAGCCATGGTTCCCATTGATTCTGGGAATGATATCAGAGCCTTTTATGGCCATTCCCAAACACAGTAATCTGCTGGTTCATCCCGTAACTGAGGAAGCCACCCATCACATGATCGAATAAATTTGTTGATTTGGAGACTCTGAGGAGAACTTTCCTGGGGCTCGGACTGTCGGATCGAACTGTAGACGTGATCACTGCAGCTTGGAGATATAACACCAAAAAGCAGTACATCTCCTATATTAAGAGATGGGAAACGTTCTGTTCACAGTCCAACATCACGTATGACTCGGCACGTGTGACGGATGTCTTGGAATTTCTGTCCAGTCTATTTTTTGATGAAAGATTGAGTTACAGTGCCATTAATTGTGCCAGGAGTGCATTGTCATCACACTTGTTGCTGGGATCGGGACGCCACGCTGTTGGGTCTCACTCGCTGATATCCAGGTTCATGACGGGCATCTTCAACACCAATCCCCCCAGATATGGGATGTCAACATTGTACTGGCGCTGCTTTGGGGGTGGGCTCCAGCTACATCCCTGTCACTAATCAAACTCATTTTTAAAGTGGTTATGCTCATGGCGCTGGTTTCGGCACAACGGGTCCAGTCATTGCATAAACAGCGACTGGACACAATGGTGACATCTGCCAATAAAATAACTTTTTATGTTCATGTCTTAGTCAAGCAGAGCAGACCAGGAGCGTCAGGTCTCAAATTGGAGTTTATGGCACACCCCGTGGACCTTCGGTTGTGTGTGGTCACACATTTACAACAATACATTAAGGTCACAAAAAGCCTCAGAGGCACTGAACTAGCAGTGTTTGTTTGTTACACAAAATGTTACAATAGGGTGTCAGTGCAGACCATCTCGAGGTGGTTAAGACAGGTTTTGGCTTGTGCAGGTGTGGACACTGATATTTTAAAATCTCACTCCACCAGGGCTGCACCAACATCGGCAGTGAGGGTTTTGGAGGGTCTACTGGACCACATCCTCACAGTGGCAGGTTGGTGAAATGAAAGAACTTTCCAAACTTTTTATAACAAGCCCATTGCCAGGCCGGAGGTGTTTGCTAAATCAATTTGTTTTATTTTATTTTTTTTAAAACTTTTTTTATTAGAAGTAAGTACATAATAAAAACTTTTTTAATTAGAAGTAAGTACATAATAAAAAAATGTTATATGGAAAGAATCAGAGTTGTCTTAATATTAACGAGCATTGATGTATGTGTTGAAAGCTTTCGTCCCAAATATCTTTCATTATTGGGTGGCCTAGTTCATTTTCCTATGTTTGCCTATATATTTCCGTCGTTGGTGCCTCACTGTCTAATAGGATCTTTTAGATATAAGATATTAATTTTTCTGTCATACATTATTAATATTGTCAATATTATCAATTATTTAATAGCTCTACTTCTATATATATTTTTTATATCGATAGAAAATAATAGAGAGAGAGAGAAAAAAAAACCCAAAAAAAACAAGAAGTTTCGAAGTTGGTGAGCAAATAGTTTTTGTGGTTTGTCACCGAATTCAAAATGTAATTGTTTAGTCTATATTACTAAAAGTCTGATCTTGACCGCTTTTGGCTCGCTGTGCTGTAATTTCCGAGAGAACGCCGCCACAACGTACAGAACTATTAACCTCTTCAGCCCTTAATTTGGTTGGAAAGTCGATAATGGAATGAAGTGCACTTTTGAAAGAAATCAAAGAAAAATCTTTATTTTGTGTTGAATTCTAAGATAAACTATGAAGCTGTTGATGACAATTAAAAAAAACAATTGCTAATGCTGGGAATCCCAAATAAAAATAGAAAATTTAGGAGCGGCACAGTGGCGCAGCAGTAGAGTTGCTGCTTTACAACGCCAGAGGCCCACGTTTGATCCTGACTACGAGTGCTGTCTGTACGGAGTTTGTGTATTCTCCTGGTGACCATGTAGGCATTCCCCGGGACCTTCGGCTTTCTCCCACGCTCCAAGTACGTACTTTTGTAGATTAATTGGCTTTATATAAGTGTAAATTGTTCTTAGTGTGTGTAAGGGTGTGGGGATCGCTGATCGGCTTAGACTCAGTGGGCCGTACATGTTTGTTTCCCTTAAAGTTTAGATCCTTTAATGGAATAAATGTAAATTATTCCTTGTGAGTTTCGGATCGTCTTAATGTGCGGGGGTCGCTGGTCGCAGTGACCCGTTAGGCCGAAGGGCCTGTTTCCATGCTGTATCTCTGAACTAAACATGTTGGAAACATTCAGTAAGTTAGTCGCCTTCTAGGAAAAGAGAACAGAGTTAATGTTTTGGGTCACAGAGGCTTGATGAGAACTGGGAAAGAGAAAGATTTCCTGCCTGGTATTTGTGTAAGGTGGTCACAAAGCATAATTCTGAATTACATTCAATGTAATTTCAAGAATTGAAATGAGGTATACTTTACTTCATTAAAAGATCTAAACTTTAACGGAAATAAAGATTTACAGTTTAGATGGGGAAATATCTTCTCTATATTACTAAACGTCTGATCTTGACCGCTATTGGCTCACTGTGCTGTGATTTCCACCTATGGCCGTCATGTTTGGCCAGCTCACTCAGAGCCCCCCTCCGCCTTCCTGGACCAGAGGATTTTTCCCATTGATAAAAAATCAGAGAGATATTAATGGGTTTTTTAAAATCCCCATTCTCTCTGCTGCCCCTGCTGGAGGGAGGGGGAGGGACTATAAAACCAGGAAGTGGTGTGCCTCACTCAGTCTCTGCAAGATGGAGCAAGCCAGAGGGTCATGTCTCACTAAGCTCTGAATAGCACTGAACACATGTCTGTGAGTGCCCTTAATGTGGTTTGAAAATGAAAATATGGTTGGTTTGAAGTAAAAAGGCACTGCCTGCAAATGTTTGTTTGGGGGCTTTGGGTTGAAGTTAAAAGGCACTATTGCAAATGGTGGCTTGGGTGCTTTGGCTTGAAGTTAAAAGACACTACTGCAAATGGTGGCTTGGGTGCTTTGGGCTGAAGTTAAAAGGCACTACTGCAAATGGTGGCTTGGGTGCTTTGGGCTGCAGTTCTGTTTTATAATTTACCCCGGATGTGAGGGCTCATTATTATTTAATATATACTATTTTGTTTAATAAAAGCATCAGCATGCTTTAAATCTATGTCATGTCTGAATGCATTATGTTTTTTGCTCCTCCTTGGTCAACTGATGCAGTGTGTGATGCATGGACTCGTGTTCACGGCATGAAATCATAGAGCTTTGAAATCTTCACGTAGTCACTCATGTGACTCCGAAGTAAAATAGTAAGATTAAATGAGAACTTACCAGTTTGAAGCTTGATCTTTATTTTATGAGGAGTTACGATGAGGGATTACGTGCCCTCCGCTCCCAACCCTCTCTCATAAAGGTCAGTTGGTAGTTCTAGTTTCTCAAATCTTCCTATATTCAGTTCAACAACTGTTATCTGTGATTTCACACCACTGCTTTGAAGATTGACGCGCATGCGGGCTGGCGAGCTCTTCACGTAATCCCTCATCATAACTCCTCATTAAATAAAGATCAAACTTCAAACTGGTAAATTCTCATTTAATCTTACTATTATGGGTGGCACGGTGTCTCAGCGGGAGAGTTGCCTTGCAGCGCTTGCAGCACTGGAGATCCGGGTTTCATCCCAACTATGGGTGTTGTCTGTATGGAGTTTGTATGCTTTACCTATGACCAGGGTGGGTTTTCTCTGAGATCTTCGGTTTCCTCCCACAATCCCAAGATGTACAGGTATGTAGGATAATTGACTTGGTGTATGTGTAAATTGTCCTTAGTGGGTGTAGGATAGTGTTAATGTGCGGGGATCGCTGGTCGGCGCGGACTCGATGGGCCGACGGGCCTGTTTCCGCGCTGTATCTCCAAGCTAAACTAAACTACACTAAACTCAATATTCATACCACTGGGTTTTAAGCTGCTCAAGCAGCTTGTGATTCCTCTATTCTCTTCTGCGCATTCATTGAACAGATTCATTCTTATATTCCTGAATATGTTTTCCATTATAACTAGCAAATCTGAACTGCAGAATTGGCGGCAGTCCATTTAGATTTAGTGCACCACTTATAGATTTGATTCACAAGCTTGATGGGCTGGTAAGGTTGTATCTTCTATGGTCTGGCTTGGAATTTCATTTGTGTTGAGTCCTTTTATTGTTGTTTTTAATTTGTTCCATGAATCCAAGTTGTCTACTCTGCCCAGCTTGATGGAACTTGGCTCACATCCACTTTTGTGGAGTTGTGTACACAATACGCTCAAATATAATTGCTCCAGCAGGATATAATGAATAGCTATTGAAAGAATGCTAAATCTGACAGTGTGCCGTCAGCTTTACACATAAAGCATTGAGATAGATTTACTTGTAAACGCAAATCCAAACGTTTGAAGGAATCAAGTTCCAATGTTTGCTATGAAGATTGATAAAAAAAATGCTGGAGTAACACAGCGGGTCAGGCAGCATCTCTGGAGAGAAGGAATGTGTGACGTTTAGGGCCGTGACCCTTCTTCAGACTGAGAGTCAGGGGAGAGGGAAACTGGGGACATGAAAGGGTACAAAGAGCATGTACTGTAAGGTGTGAAAACAACGGATCAAAGCAGACACTGACCAAGGATGGTTCGTTGTTGGCTGAGGGGAAGGTGACAACAAGGCATTCAATAAGTAAAATTAATCAGGAGGACAGTGAAACTAGGGTGGGGGAGGGATGAAGAGAGAGGGAAAGCAAGGGTTAGTTGAAGTTAGAGTTAGTTATTCAAGCCGCTGGGCTGTAAGTGGCCCAAACTTGTAGATCTGTGACCAGCAACTAAACACAAGTGTGTGTGCTGCCCTCTAAGTCAGGGGCATCTCCCAGATAACTTGCCCTTGGAATCTTGTCTGAAGTGGTCTGTTGTTGTCCATTCCCTCCCCAGATGCTATCTGGCCCACTAATTTCCACCAGCACATTGTGTTCTGCCTTGAATGTTTGTGTATGTGTATGTGTAAATTGTTCCCATTGTAAATCTATCCCATTGTTCACTGGTGCTTTGCAGAAATCAAGAATAGTTCATGTATGGATGGCACGATGGAGCAGCGATAGAGTTGCTGCCCTACATCACCTGAGACCCAGGTTCAATCCTGACTATGGGTGCTTTCTGTACAGAGTTTGTATATTCTCCCTGTGACCGCGTGGGTTTTCTCCGGGTGCTCCGGTTTCCTCCCACACTCCAAAAGGTGCAGGTTTATAGGTTAATTGGCTTCTGTAAATTGTACCTGGTGTGTAGGATGGTACTAGTGTACGGGACGATCGCTGGTGGGCATGGACTCAGTGGCGCTGTCTACACGCTGTATCTCTAAACTCTAAACTAAAACTAAATCTCTCGGAGGTAAAACTGCGAACCTTGATAAACGTGACTTTTGCATTCACTGTTGGAAGTGGTATTTGTCTGGCATGTGGGACAGAGAGGGAGCTTGTAGCCTGCTGATATGTGCCTTACCTATTTTACTTCGGAGTCACGTGAGTGACTACGTGAAGAAGCCCCGCCAGGCGCATGCTCGGCATTATGTCGATGCATGTCGGTAGGAACGGGCTGCAGACCGCAGCTCCACCAGTGGTGAGTAACAAGCCCGCAGGGCGTGGGGAAAGCGTGCGTCCCGGGTGGAAACACAGTTAAGATCAGGACCACAGATTAGTACGGAGTCGGTTCCGATACCGGTAGCCGTTGACCCTGCTGTAGTTCAGCCTTTAGACGCTCCACAGCCACAGGCCACGGAGGGTACTCCAGTGGAGAGGAAAAATAAAAGGAAGTCTGCTAGGCCTGTAATATCAGATGAATCTGATGAAGAAGAGGCAGGGCCAGGCAGACAAGCCATGTGGCTCAGGATGGAGCAAATGGAGAAAATGCTTCAAACAATTATTAACCAAGGGTCAAAAGACCCGGAGTATTCCCAGGCAGCCCCTGAGGGGGTTCCATATCATGAATATGGTGCCTTTACAACATGGGAATGTGAACCTCCAGAGCCTTGTTTAGGTCTGGAAGAAGTCTCCTTTGAGCAAGTCTCAGGAGTACCAGGGCGGCAGGAGACTGACCCTGAAGGTGGTGTTTCTGGTCTTGAATACCCACCACAGCACAAAAGTCAAACTACAGGTGTACCAGATGTAGCACAATCCTTTGCTATACCAGAGGGAAGCGGTGAGGTCAAAGAAGAAAACCTGGCAGCCAACATTAATTATTTTGTTTCTCACCAGCTTCAGGAGACTGTCATGATTGAGACAGCAGACCTCTATAAAACACCTGTTAATTGTGCATCACTGAGGGTGCCGACGGTGAATCGAGCTATTTGGACACCGATGACTTCAACAATGCGAGGACAGGAGGGTCCTCAAGCTCATTGTAGCTGGCATTACTGCTTTTGGGAGGCAGTTGGAAGGGCATGCTATGTCCAAAATCCAAAAAGACATGTTGGCATTGTTTTATAACTCTTAATTTGAGATTAATTGTATGAGAAAAATCGCCATTTGGCCCATCCTGCACCCAAGATTTTGGTGGTTTGTGTAAATCAAGCAATATTCAAGCTCCAGATTATTTATTCGGAGAAAAAAAAAACAACCTGCCTAAACAAATTAAGATATCGATGAGGAGGCAAAGACTATCATTGCATTATTCAAGCAATGTTCAATAATATTATTTACTCACTACTGTGTCAACTGAAGCAGTGTGTCATATGGAATGAATCTATGGCATGAAAATCACAGAGCTTCAAAATCTTCACGTAGTCACTCACGTGACTCCGAAGTAAAATAGTAAGATTAAACAAGAACAATAGCTGATCCTTCTGTGGGTAGACACACAGTAGTCATTATACAGACCAATGTGGTTGAGAATCTCACCGGCAATTTTTGTGTTTGCCATTGAGCCACTGCTGACCGCACTTGGGTTCATTATTAACAAGGTAAACTGAGCGAGGTTACTAACAATTAGCACAGCACAAAGTTTATACCTCATTACCATCTGTTAATTATCCTCATTGTAAATGGCCAGGTATTGGGTCCTAGTTTAGTTTGGAGACACATCTGTGAATATATTGTGAGATTTTGCTGCTATTATGGTAATGGATCTGGAGACGACCGTGATGTCACAAGGACCTATTGCCTAAGAAATATATACATGCAATGCTCAATAACCTTTGTTGCACAAATTAAAATTGCACTAACGTGGTGATTAAAAGGGTGTCAGAGGTTAGGAAAGTGTGTAAAATGAATTAAGTTCATAAATTCATAAATTATAGGTGCGGAATTAGGCCACTCGGCCCATTAGGTCTACTCCGCATTCAGTCACGGTTGATCTATCTTTCCCTCTTAACCCCATTCACCTGCTTTCTTCCCATAACCCCTGACTCACTTGGTAATCACCATATTAATGCAATTTTTATTTGTGCAACAAAGATTATTGAAGATTGCATGCACATAATTCCTGGGCAACAGGTCCTTATGACATCTTAGTTGGCCTAGGTCCAATACCAAATTAGTAGCAAATTCACACAATATAATCACAGATACTATAAAAAAAAAGAACCAGGCTTATTAGATGAGCTGTTTAATTTACATCCAAATACGGATAAGCTTATAGCTTATATATACAATACTATTTTAGATAAAGAGAACCCAACAACTGAAACATATCGTCAAGCATGGGAAAATGAAATCGGATTACCTATAACAAAAGAAACTTGGGAAGAATGCTTACAAAGAATACATTGGTGTTCTTTGAATGCCAGACATACACTGATACAATTTAAAGTTATATATAGATTACACTACTCGAAAACCAAATTAAAAAGTATTTTTCCTAATCTCTCCTCTATTTGTGATAAATGTAAGAATCTTGAAGCAAATTTAATGCATAGTTTGGTAACGTGTCCACGGTTGAATTATTATTGGATTGAAATTTTTAAAGTTATTTCGGAAGTTCTTAAGGTTGAACTCGACCCAGACCCAAAATTAATAATATTCGGAATCCCGGAGCCAAATTTGGTACTCACGGTTAATCAAAGAAATTTTTTTGATTACTGTTTAATAATAGGAAAAAAAATGATACTTAAATTTTGGAAGGGAACATTATCTCCAACAATTAAAATGTGGAAAGCAGAGATGTTGGAGACGTTGAATTTGGAAAGAATTAGATTTGTCCTTTTGGACAGGTATAATTCTTTTGAATCGATATGGTCTCCATATATACAGTATTTAGAAAAGTAGCTATTCTTGGGATCACGGCTCGACGGACACCCTATGGATCCGATGCGAATAACTTACTTATAATTGATATTATTGTGCATTTATTAGAGATATTTCTGAATGAAATAGTATTTCGTATAATGACTTTAGTTTTTGTTTATATATATGTAATATTTTTGTTTTTCAAATTTTCCCTTTTTATTTTCTTTTTATTTACGATTGAAGTATGTGGGAAGAATAATTTTTATTTTTTTTATTTTTTTTATTTTATTTTATTTTTTTTTTATTTACTCTTTTTTCTTTACTCTTTTATAAAAAAAAAAAAAAAAAAATATAATCACAGATTATGACCCATTATCCAGCCATTTACAAAAGAGTATAATATAGATATCTAGTTAAAGGACATTTCCCCATTACAACACTGATTGTCACCACATGACAATCAACAGATTCATCTCAAGTAGATCCTTGAACATCCATAGTTACATTTCAAATAAGAATTGAACACAAAATATGATATTTCTGATATATTGTTTATTATACTTTTTTCAGAATTAAACAAGTTGTGTCTTGTACTAGAGAAAACATGCAATATGAAGTGAATTTCTACTGGACAGCATTGATAGTTCGATTGAATGATTGATAGAGTGATTCATCATGGAAGCAGGCCTTTTGATCCACTTTCATCTCTATTCCCTGCACACAATTAATTTACAAACCCGCACATCTTTTATACGTGGGAGGAAATCGGAGCAATGGGAGGTAATCCACGTGGTCACAGGGGTAGAACGTGTAAACCCAGCACACACAGACAGGTCAACATCTACAGGTCTACTGTGCTAAAGTCACCTCTGAATGATCTGGAATCAAGATCCCAGGGTGGCACAGCGGTAGAGCTGCTGCCTCACAGCACCAGAGACCCGTGTTCGATCCTGACTACGGGTGCAGTCTGTACAGAGTTTGTACGTTTTTCCTGTGACAGCGTGGGTTTTCTCCGGGTGCTCCAGTTTCCTCCCACACTCCAAAGACGTACAGGTTTGTAGGTTAATTGGCTTTGGTAAAATATGTAAATTATCCCAAGTGTGTGTGGGACAGTGCTAGTGTGTACAGTCCAGGGTGGGAGATTGCAACCCTCACGAGGTCCACCCTGTTTTGACTAATGCAATCAACCCGACGTGCACAAACAAGATCAAATAGAACAAGTGTTAAAGAAGGAACTGCAGATGCTGGAGAATCGAGGGTTACACAAAAAGCTGGAGAAACTCAGCGGGTGCAGCAGCATCTAAGGAGTGAAGGAGATAGGCGACGTTTCGTGTCGAGACCCTTCTTCAGACTGGTCAGGGATCAGGGAAACGAGAGATATAAACAGTGATATGGAGAGATAAAGCAAGAACAATGAGTGAAAGATATGCAAAAAAGTATTGGTGATAAGGAAAGCAGGCCATTGTAAGCTGTTTCTGGTGTGAAAATGAGAAGCTAGTGCGACTTGGGGGGGGGGAGATGGAGAAGGAATGTCAGGGCCCGAGGGCTGAGGGAGAGGTGGGGGGGGGGGGAAAGGAGCAGTCTGGGTTAACAGAATTGAGAAAATTCAATGTTTAAGCCCAGAGGATGCAGACTCCCCAAGCGGAATATGAGATGTTGTTCCTCAAACTTGCGGTGTTGTTCACTCTGGCCATGGAGGAGGCCCAGGACCGAGAGGTCGGATACGGAGTGGGAGGGGGAGTTAAAGTGCTGAGCCACCGGGAGGTCGGGTTGGTTATTGCGGACCGAGCGGAGGTGTTCGGCGAAACGATCGCCTAGCCTCCGCTTGGTCTCACCGATGTAGATTAGCTGGCATCTGGAGCAACGGATGCAGTAGACGAGGTTGGAGGAGGTGCAGGTGAACCTCTGTCGGACTTGGAATGACTGCTTGGGTCCCTGAAAGGAGTGGATGGGGGAGGTGAAGGAACAAGTGTAGCATCTCTTGCGGTTGCAAGGGAAAGTGCCCGGGGAAGGAGTGGAGCAGGAGGGAAGGGAAGAATTGACGAGGGAGTTGCGGAGGGAGCGGTCTTTGCGGAAGGCAGATAGGGGGGGAGATGGGAAGATGTGGCGAGTGGAGGGGTCACGTTGGAGGTGGCGAAACTGGCGGAGGACTATCTGTTGTACGTTGCTCACTCCTCCCACCTCTCTGTTGCTAACGGCACTGGGTCCTAGTGCCCGTCTCCCCAGCCCCGGTGACTTCAGTGGCTATTCCACTGGGTCTTCCCCATCCCCCTCCTACCATGTAACCCCCGCTCTTTCACACCCACATCACAGCCCCCATATCCCCCCACCCCCTGACCACCCTCCACCCCCCCACCACACTACACCCCGTCCTCAGTCCACTCACCTGCCTTCCTCCATCCACAACCCCCATCCCTGCCGTGTGTTCACCATCCCCCCGGACCTCCCCCTCTCGGACACCGAAAGGTCGGTCCTCAGCAGAGGTCTTACCTTTGTCCCCCTCCGTCCCCACCTCAATGAGTTCCGTGCCCACCACCACTTGGAGCTTTTCTACCGTCGCCTCCGCCTCACAGCGTTTTTCCACGGGAACAAGTCCTCGCCCCCCACTGATGATCTCTTTTCCTGTCTCCCACGTACCCCCTCCTCGTGGACCCCCCCTCATGGCCCTCCAGCTTTAGAACTATTTATACAAAACTGCCGTCGGGACATCAACCGCCTCGACTTCTCCACTCCCCTGTCTCACTCCAATCTCTCCCCCTCCGAACGTACTGCCATCGACTCACTCCGCAACAACCCAGACTGGGTTATCAAACCCGCCGACAAGGGAGGTGCCGTGGTAGTCTGGCGCGTCGATCTCTACAAAGCAGAGGCCACGCGCCAACTCTCGGACACCTCCTCCTACTTACCCCTGGACCATGACCCCACTGACGAGCACCAGGCCACCATCTCGAGCACCATAACCGGCTTCATCAACTCCGGCTCCCTACCCCCCTGAGCCTCCAACCTCATCGTTTCCCAGCCCCGCACAGCCCGATTTTACCTTCTCCCAAAATCCACAAACCCGACTGCCCCGGCAGACCCATTGTCTCTGCCTGTTCGTGCCCCACCGAACACATTTCCACATACCTTGACTCCATCCTATCCCCCTTTGTTAAATCCCTCCCCACCTATGTTCAAGACACCTCAGACACTCTCCGTCGGCTCCGCACATTCCGTTGAACAGGCCCCCATCCTCTCATCTTCACCATGGACGTCCAGTCACTATACACCTGCATCCCCCACCAGGATGGTCTCAAAGCCCTCCGGTACTTCCTCGACCAGAGGAGCAACCCATACCCATCCACTGACACCCTCCTCCGCCTAGCGGAGTTGGTCCTTACCCTAAACAACTTCTCTTTTGACTCCTCCCATTTCCTCCAAACACAAGGCGTAGCTATGGGCACACGCATGGGCCCTAGCTACGCCTGCCTCTTTGTCGGGTACGTCGAACAATCTTTGTTCTCGACGTACCAGGGCCCCACCCCCGACCTTTACCTCCGTTACATTGACGACTGCTTTGGTGTCACCTCCTGCACCCACGCAGAACTGACTGACTTTATCCATTTCACCACCAACTTCCATCCGGCACTCAAATATACTTGGACCATTTCCGACATTTCCCTACCATTCCTTGACCTCACCATCTCTATTGCAGGTGACACACTCCTGACTGACATCCACTACAAACCAACTGACTCCCACAGCTACCTGGACTACTCTTCCTCCCACCCTGCTTCCTGTAAGGACTCCATCCCCTATTCCCAATTCCTCCGACTACGCCGCATCTGCTCCCAGGATGACGTGTTCCACACCAGGTCATCGCAAATGTCCTCGTTCTTCAGAGAACGGGGTTTCCCCTCCCCCACTATCGATGAGGCTCGCACCAGGGTCTCCTCCATACCCCGCAACACTGCCCTCTCTCCCCATTCCCCCACTCACAACAAGGGCCGAGTCCCCCTGGTCCTCACCTATCACCCCACCAGCCAGCGCATACAACAGATAGTCCTCCGCCAGTTTCGCCACCTCCAACGTGACCCCTCCACTCGCCACATCTTCCCACCTCCCCCCCTATCTGCCTTCCGCAAAGACCGCTCCCTCCGCAACTCCCTCGTCAATTCTTCCCTTCCCTCCTGCTCCACTCCTTCCCCGGGCACTTTCCGTTGCAACCGCAAGAGATGCTACACTTGTTCCTTCACCTCCCCCATCCACTCCTTTCAGGGACCCAAGCAGTCATTCCAAGTCCGACAGAGGTTCACCTGCACCTCCTCCAACCTCGTCTACTGCATCCGTTGCTCCAGATGCCAGCTAATCTACATCGGTGAGACCAAGCGGAGGCTAGGCGATCGTTTCGCCGAACACCTCCGCTCGGTCCGCAATAACCAACCCGACCTCCCGGTGGCTCAGCACTTCAACTCCCCCTCCCACTCCGTATCCGACCTCTCGGTCCTGGGCCTCCTCCATGGCCAGAGTGAACAACACCGCAAGTTTGAGGAACAACATCTCATATTCCGCTTGGGGAGTCTGCATCCTCTGGGCTTAAACATTGAATTTTCTCAATTCTGTTAACCCAGACTGCTCCTTTCCCCCCCCCCCCCCCACCTCTCCCTCAGCCCTCGGGCCCTGACATTCCTTCTCCATCTCCCCCCCCAAGTCGCACTAGCTTCTCATTTTCACACCAGAAACAGCTTACAATGGCCTGCTTTCCTTCTCACCAATACTTTTTTGCATATCTTTCACTCATTGTTCTTGCTTTATCTCTCCATATCACTGTTTATATCTCTCGTTTCCCTGATCCCTGACCAGTCTGAAGAAGGGTCTCGACCCGAAACGTCGCCTATCTCCTTCACTTTTTAGATGCTGCTGCACCCGCTGAGTTTCTCCAGCTTTTTGTGTAACCCTCAAATAGAACAAGTTGTCCTTCAACTTTAGGTTGTGAATGCCATACACAAGAAGAAGAACTGGACAGACCAATTTCCCTCCGGGGCTGAATAAAGTTTTATCATATATGAGATGATCACTGGTTGGCCCGGACTCGGTGGATGAGGGCCCTGCTTCCGCACTGTATCTCTAAAGTCTAAAGTCTAAAGTGCATGTGTGGAACTTTATTTGTTATATCACATGTCAGATTCAATTTGTGGGGGATCCCAACAATGAACATGCACCAGTGAATCTTGTTTTTATCATTTCTTGCAATGGCATATCAGTAACTGGCAATAAAATAAAAACCAAGTAAAGTTACAGTTATAGCGAGCAAGTAAACAGATATAATCTCCGTAAAACAACAGGGATGCAACAGATGCTCAGGTGAAACGTATTCGCCATGGAATACTATAATTGCATCTCCCTGGCTCAAGCTGTCTGCGTGTTTTCTGCCTTTGTTCTTCTGTGTCTTTTCTCTTCCTCTTTGTTGGAGTTGCTGGCTCAAGTGGGACTGCTGCACTATAAGTACCAGCTGGAAGAAGATGCTCCATAATGAGGTCTCCAAGGGCCACTCTCTACACCTCAATGCAGGCTTTCACTTATTCATAATTCCACAGCACGCTTTCACTTCCATACCCTTCATCCCCACGGTATGAAGCAAGGTACAGCATTTACAGTCGGATTTAGAAGTCATCTCCCACTGAGAACGAAGAGCAAGATGCTGGTGCACAGAATAGATGAAAGACCAACGCTATTGTGAGTGCAGACAGGCTAATGTAAATGATGGCCATCAAATGACCCAAACATTTTGGATAGACTTCAACTAAAGATCCTGGTGAGAGGTAAAAAGTTGATAGATACGACCAGTTAACAAGGGGTAGGTTTGGCAAATCCACCAATTTGTCATTGTAGTTTTTGTCTCTTCTTAAAACCCATTGTGTTTGCATTAAATCCCAGCTCCTCTCCATTGGTTTTGAGACTAATTCAGAAATGAATCTGTTTTTTTTTGTTTTTTGGTGGGTAAACTGGCAAAAGGAGCTGACAGTTGAATCATGCCTTCAGCGTTGTTGCCAAATAAGTGTCCCCCTGACTTATTCTCCACTTAAAGCAAAGTTCATTCACTAGTATTTTGTACTAGATAGTTTGCATTGCAATAGGCTTTCACTTAATTTCATTTGGAGATACAGCATGGAAACTAGTCCTTCGGTCCACCGAATCTGTGCCAACCAGCGATCCCTATACACTAGCACTGTGCTACACACTAGGGACAATTTTTATAATTTTACCAAAGCCAATTAATCTACAAAGGTATACGTCTTTGGAGTGTGGGAGGAAACCGGAGCACTCGTAGGAAACCGTTGCAGGTCACTGGGAGAAAGTACGAACTCCGTACTGACAGCACCTGTAGTCAGGATCGAACCTGGGTCTCTGGCGCTGCAAGGCAGCAACTCTACCGCTGCACCACCGTGCCGCCCTAACTTGTGCAATGTCTGGAGGGAGTATCAAAATGTAAGTACAGTATTTGTTTTCAAGGTGATATAATGTGTGAATTCATCAACATCGGGAAATGTTTTCGTGAGACACAGGTCGTGGCTGTATTCGATTCGGTGAAACAGGAAACCTATAGGATTACACTGGGCACTAGTGCTGCATCTAATCTAACTCCCGAGTGAGTTAGTCAAAGAATAATTGATCAGCATTGGGTCCGATCCTGTAAGTTCCCTGACAGGTGGACTTAGCTGAATTGATTCAGTTTAGTTTGTTCAATTTAGTTTATTGTCACATGTACCAAGTGACAGTGAAAAGCTTTAGTTGCGTGCTAACCAGTCAGCAGAAAGACAATACATGATTACAATCGAGCCATTCACAGTGTATAGATACATGATAAGGGAATACAATTTTGTACAAGGTAAAGCCAGCAAAGTCTGATCAAAGATAGTCTGAGATTCACCAATGAGGTAGAGTCGATAGTAGTCCAGCGTTGCTCTCTAGTTGTGGTAGGATGTTTCAGTGGCCTGATAACAGTTGGGAAGAAACTGTCCCTGAATCTGGAGGTGAGCGGTTTCACACTTCTATACATTTTGCCCGATGGGAGAGGGGAGAAGAAGGAGTGATTGGGGTGAGACTTGCTGAGGCAGTGTGAGGTGTAAATGGAGTCAATGGGAGGGAGGTTGGTCTGTGATAGTCTGGGCTGCCTCCACAAATCGCTGCAAGTTTTACAATTTTGGATTACGATTTTTACAATTACATGGAGGCGGGGGGGAGGGTGCGGAGGAAGAGCTTGGAGAAAAGATGGGGGTTGTGGGGGGGATTATCACGGGGGAGGAGGGCAGGATCCAGCGAGGGGGACCAGAGGGGATGGGCTGGAGGACTCACAGCGGGTGATGTGGACTCCCATGGAGAAACAGGAGAAAAGACCAATCCACGCAGTGCTGACTGGCAGGAGAATAGATCGATCTGCGCACGCGCGATTTTTAAACCTCGTTATCTATTACATTAGACCGGAATGAAACTTGGTGCAATTGCAGCAAATGAGAATGGTCAGAAAGCTGGTGAAAATCATAGCGCTACCGCGTACCGTTTTTGCCAAATAGAATGATCGCGCAAACCGGAAGATAACAAGATCAGAGTTGTAGTTATGTATAGATCAAAGATAGATACAGATACGCTCATTTTTATTCTCTCAAAGAGCTGCTAAAGCAGTGCCTTGAGATATTTTTAAGGCAGAAGATAGATTTTGTTAGTTTAGTTTAGAGGTACAGTGCACAAACAGGTTATTCGGCCTTCTGAGTTCATGTCAACCAGTGATCCCGCACACTACCACTATCCTACACACACTAGGGACAATTTATAATTCTCCCGAGCCAATTATCCTAAAAAACAGCACGTCTTTGGAGTGTGGGAGGAAACTGGAGCACCCGGAGAAAACCCATACAGGTCATGAGGACAATGTGCAAACCCAATTCAGACAGCACCCGTAGTCGGGATCGAACCCATGTCTCTGGGGCAGTAAGGCAGCGACTCTGCCGCTACACAGCAGTGCTGGAGTATCCCAGTTTCCCTGGAGAATATGGATTGGCAAAGTTTTGGGTCGGAACCCTTCTTCAGACTATCGTGATATGTAGTCGGAAATCTAACGTGCACCCAGTGTGTACAAAACTACATTTAACTCTGTACTTAAGAGGCACAATTTAAGTTTTACAAAAGACTCTGAATGTATGTTATAGAAGTTACAATGCACACTGTAAATTTATTTTTGAGTCAGCACAATAAAAATTAATAGTGGCTTTACGATCAAACAAATATGTAAATCATGCAGTAAATCAGTGGAAAACAAACATTATCTGCCTACCTAAACAATAAAAGAAAAATGCCTAAATATGTTAACATTGCTGATTTATTGACAAGATAAAAATGACACCAAAAATAATTGATGTTTAAGGAACTGCAATTTGCAGAGATGGTTTCATCAGCAAATAGGTTTTGGGGACACTAATCATAAAGTATTCTTAAAGTGAGCACAGACTTCAAACATTATAGATATTGGAACTCTGAAATAGAAACAGAAAGAAAGCTGATATTTCAGGTCGAAGACATTTTGATAGGTCATGGTTACAAAGACTCATTATTTCAGATGGGGTCAAGGAGAGAGCGTTCACGTCGCAGCCCCGGTTTCACCAATCTTTCCACCACCTCGCACAAGAAGCACAAGACAGACGCCATTGTATGCAGATGCCGAGAAGTGCGTCCAGCTCTGGCTGAACAACTTCTAATCTTGTGTGTGGACTCGATAAGAAGAAGATGAGGCAAGTTGCTGCAATCACAAGCAAAGCCCATCAGCCTTTAATACCTTTACTGCCTCTACTACCTTTGAAAATTCAATATATTGATCAATACTCTCTTGAACTTCAACCGGTGTACGGACGAGAGCATATTAGCCGGTTGCATCACAGCCTGGTTCAGCAACTCGAACACTTAGGAACAGAGATTACAAAGAATAGTAGACACTACCCAGTCCATCACGGGTGCTGACCTTCACCATCGAAGAGATCTATAGGAGGCTCTGCCTCATAAAGAGAGCCAGCAGCATCAGAGATCCACACCACCCTGGCCACACACTCATTGCACTCTTCCCACCAGGAAGAAGGTTCAAGAGTTTGAAAACTGTGATTACGAGTTCAAGAAGAGTTTCTTCCCAATCACCGTCAGGCTCTTAACTACCCGCAGTAACTGTACACTTCTATGGTTTCTCAATGGTTACACTAAGGCCAAAGGGGTTTTTTGGTTAGTATTGTTATTAATTCATTGATATATATGTTTTATTTCTTATATGTTTTCTGTGTGAATCATGTTTAGAAATCTGTTATGCTGTGGCAAGTAAAAATGTCATTGTTTGCATGTAAAACTGAAACATTCCTGACACTTGACTCGCATGAACCAGCCCATTGTGCAAAGCATTAACTCGAGGTAACCACAGTGGTGCAGCGGTAGAGTTGCTGCCTTACAGCGCTTGCAGCATCGGAGGACCGGGTTCGATCCTGACTACAGGTGCTGTCTGTACAGAGGTTGTACGTTCTCCCCATCACCACATGGGATTTCTCCGAGATCGCCGGTTTCCTCCCACACGCCAAAGACGTACAGGTATGTATGTAAGTTGGCTTGGTTAATGTAAACATTGTGTGTAGGATAGTGTTAATATGCAGGGATCGCTGGTCGGTGCGGGCTCGGTGGGCTGAACAGCCTGTTTCCACACTGTACCTCTAAACTAAACTAAACTCAGCTTCCTCTGCATGTATGGTACGTACAGTACACATTCCCAGCATTTTCTATTCCAGCTTTGAACAGCTGTTAATATTAGGATCTTTTCTACCATTCATTTGAAATCTGACTTATTTTCGGTAGGAATAAGTTAGATATATTATTAAATATTAAAAAAGAATAGTTTGACTTCCTCATGGTGCCTCCCACCATATCATGCTAGAACAAGTTCAGGAATCGTTTGCAATCTATGGTGTGGCTGGTCATTTTATTTTAGTTGCAGACTCAAGTGTAAAATAATCTTTCTTATGATCACAGATAAAAGCAACTGCTTCGTTTCCTTTACGATGGACTTAGAAATGGCCATCATCAGTTCACCTCTGACTTCTATTCAACACAGTGTACACAACAAGTGTATATATTCCCAGAATGGCACACTGCACAACATCACGTCCCCAATCTGGAATCTGATCATAGTTAACAAAGGATGCCCTCTCTCTCCGTCTCTCCCCCACCCTAGTCGTTGTACAAGTTTCATTGTCATCCTGGTGAGTTTCATTGGCTGTAACTCGTTTTCACCTAGCCCACAGCTAACATTGGACTGCTTCCTTTATCATCGTTACTTTCTTGTATATCTTTCATTCATTTGTTTTACTGAGCGATATTGTCACCGACAATATCTCTCATTTCCCTTTCCACTGTCTCTCAGTCTGAAGAAGGGCCTTGACATGAATCGTCACCTATTCCTTTTCTCCGGAGATGGCACCTCTCCACCATTTCCAATATTTCTGGAGAGCTAGTATGGGTGTTGTGGGCTGAAGGAACTGGTTTCCAGAGGGCTAGAATGGACATTGTGGGCCAAATGGATTATTGGGCTGACAGCTCAGATAGTCAGGCCTGGCAGCTCAGTCACTAAGGTCTGGCAGGCTGGCAGCTCAGTCACTCAGGGCTGATGGGCTGGCAACTCAGAAACTGCCAGAAATTCTGCCCAAAACAGGTGGGAGACTCTGTGTGAGAGAGAAGGGGGAGATGGTGGAGAATCCATTTTAGACATTTTTCATCTTTTTCTACAGGTCACAGCAATGAAAGAGGAAAGTCTAACCTGGCCTGGATCTCACAGGGAGCCAATGAAGGGAGTGAGATACTGGGGTGAGGTTTAATACTTACAGGGGGGGATACTGATGGGCTGAAGGGACTCCTCCTGGGCTAGTACAGGGCTGATTGCCAAAGGGACTTTAAAACAAAAACTTGAGTGAAATCTCAGTGAAAGGCACTTTTTCTGGACTTTTCCTGGCCTAGCATGGGACATTTGGGCCAAAATGCTCCTCCTGGGCTAATACGGGACTGGTTTCTGGGCTAATTGGGGCCTCAATGACCAAAAAGAGTGGTTTCAGGTAGGCCAAAGGTGGGCTGGGAGTTGATTCATTCACTCACTGCTGGTGGGCTGGCAGTTCACTCGCGGCTGGTGGGCACACACACACACACACAGCCCCTCCATCACACACATAGCCTCCATCTCACACACACAATCCATCACACACAGAAAGCCACACACAGACACCCTCCATCTCACACATACTGACTCACACACACTCACTCACACAACATATATACGATAGTAAAACTCTCTTGAATCTACTCGCATGGCTGAGCGTGGCCTCTCCACTGAACGGGACTTCGGAGTGAGCGGGACTTCGGAGTGAGCGGGACTTCGGAGTGAGCGGGACGTCCGTAGTGAGCGGGACGTCCGTAGTGAGCGGGACTTCCGGAGTGAGCGGGACGTCCAGAGTGAGCGGGACTTCAGGAGTGAGCTGGACCTTTGGATCAAGCAGAGTGCAGGGCCAACGATTGAATCCATTGCATTTCAAGTCAAGCACAGTGAGGGCAGGGCCAACCACACACACTCACACTCACATACACACTCACACCCTCCACCTCACATACACCCTCCATTTCACACAAACACACATACACACACTCTCTTTCTTCCACATTCACACACACTCTTTCTCACACACACTCTCTCTCTTTCGCACACACACTTTCTTTCACGCACACACACACTCACTTTCACACACACACACGCTCTCTCTCTCTCTCTCTCTCACACACACACACACACACACACACACACATACACACACACACACACACACACACACACACACACACACACACACACACACACACACACACAGACTCACACTGACTCATGACAGTGAAACTTTCTTGAATCTAATCACACGGCTGAGTGCAGCCTCTCCACAGTGGGACTTCTGCAGTCAGCGTGACCTCTGCACTCAGCGAACCTTATGCAATCAGCGTGACCTTTCCACTCAGCGGAACTTATGGAATAAGCGGGACATTGGACTAAACACAGTGGGGGCTAACAAATCATTTATTCCTTCATAGAAACATAGAAACATAGAAAATAGGTGCAGGAGGAGGGCATTCGGCCCTTCGAGCCAGCACTGACATTCATTGTGATCATGGCTGATCGTCCCCACTCGATAACTCGTGCCTGCCTTCGCCCCATATCCGTTGATTTCACTTGCCCCTAGAGCTCTATCTAACTCTCTCTTAAATCCGTCCAGTGATTTGGCCTCCACTGCCCTCTGTGGCAGGCAATTCCACCAATTCACAACTCTCTGGGTGAAAACGTTTTTTTCTCGCCTCAGTCTTAAATGGCTCCCCTTTATTCTAAGACTGTGGCCTCTGGTTCTGGACTCGCCCTACATTGGGAACATTTTTCCTGCATCTAGCTTGTCCAGTCCTTTTATATTTGTATATGTTTCTTTAAGATCCCCCCTCATTCTTCTAAACTCCAGTGAATACAAGCGTAGTCTAGTCTTTTACAAAGCATTTCTTCCTTGCAATCGCAGTGGGTGCTAACAAAGCATTTATTGCAAGCACATTAAGGGTTAACCAATCATCATTCATTGCAAGCACAGTGCGGGCTAACAAAGCATTTATTGCAAGCACATTAAGGATTAACGAATCATCATTTATCGCAACCACATTCCAGGGTAACAAAGCATTTATTGCAAGCACATTAAGGGTCAACCAATCATCATTCAATGCAAGCACAGTGGGGGCTAACAAAGCATTTATTGCAAGCACATTACTGACTAACCAATCATCATTCATTGCAACCACAATGCGGGGTAACAAATAATGTATTAGAAGCACATTGTAGACTTACAGTTCAGTTGACTCACAGTTCAGTAGACTCACAGTTCAGTAGACTCACAGCTTAGAATCACAGTTGTGGACTCTCCCTCATGATCTTCCAGAGTGACTGACTCACGTCCGGCATCCAGGGCTTTATACCCCTGCACCCCCCCCCCCCCCCCTCCACAGAAGTGGCGTTACCTTCATCATTATGATTGACAGGCGAGAGATTTTTTAAACATTCAAAACGTTTTCATTTTTCAGCGATCGGAAAAATCCTTGGGCTGCTGCAGCAGAGGAGGACTGTGACTAAGATGGCGAAAAATCATAGCGATATAGGGTAACATTTTTACTAAAATCAATTAAAAACGTAGACAGGAAGTAGTCAAGATGAGACTTTTAGTATAATAATAGATGTGAAGCCAGTGACAAATTGCAAGCTGCAGTCACCAAGTACAGAACTCTCAGAACTTTGTATACATTCAATGGAAAGTGCGCATAAATTACATGCGCAAATAATGAGAGAAAATGTATCCCTGTTCTGTTACAATTTGATTAATGAAATTGATTGAAAGATGTGGCATGAAAATTGGCCCTTCGGCCCACTGAGTCCCCACTGACCATTTCCCCCTCCCCGGTCATATTGGTTCTATGTCATCCCACTTTCTCATCCACTCCCTGTACAATAAGTGATATTTTACAGAGGCGAGATAAAAAACCCGCATGTCTTTGGGATGTGGGAGGGAGAACGAGCACCCGTGGGAAACCCACGAGGTTACAGGGAGAACGAGCAAACTCCAAACAAAGAGAAGTTTAGAGGTTAGAGATAGAGCGTGGAAACAGGCCATTTGGCCCATCGAGTGTGTGTGACCTGCCATCACCTGTACACTGGTTCTATCCTACACACTCTGGACAATTCACAGAAGCTAATTATCCTGCAAACCCGCATGTCTTTGGGATGTGGGAGGAAGCAGGAGCTTCCCACAAGGTCACAGGGAGAACGTGCAAACACCACACAGAGCGCATCCATGGTCAGGATCAAACTTGAATCTCTAGTGTTGTGGGGCAGCAGCTCTATTGTACCGTCCCCTGTGTGTCTGACCAGGCAGAGGTTATGTGGAGCTTTTAAACAACATTAAACAGAGCATGATGATAAACATATCAACAGGAATATTAACATGATTCTGATAATTTATGACATTCCTCTTTGGCACTTTGACCGGATGCCCTGGGACATTGTAAACGTTTTGGAATGTAACAAATGACTCCAATTTGTAATGCTTCGTAGAATGATATGACATTTTTATTGTTTACCACATGTTGGTATTGTGCTGGTGTACAGGGACCAAGAATCCAGAGGATACCATGTCCTGGCCATTAGATATATCAGTGCGTGCCATGTTTATATGACAGTTATGGGTTAGTTCTGCTCGCCATTTAGAATTGTTATTGGCACGATAGTTTACTGCTTGGCCGACTGAATAACAGTGAATAAAGCTGGAGTACTTTACATCAGAAAGGCAGATTCATAATGGCAGTTGTTGGATTATTGATAAATAAATGGAGTGAATAATAGCCCTTCACTGTGTTGGATGGTGACAGTGGGAAAGCCCATGATCATTTTATTTAGTACAGCGTACAATGTCTGTGCCAAACCTGATGCCAAGTTAATATCCTCTTTCATAAATGATAGGAGCAGAATTAGGCCATTTGTCTCATCAAGTCTACTCCGCCATTCAATCATGGCTGATCTATCTCTCCCTCCAAAGCCCATTCTCCTGCCTTCTCCTGCCTTCTCCCCATAACCCCTGCCACCTGTACTAATCAAGAATGTATCTATCCCTGTATTAAAGCATCAGTTAACATGGCACTATGATCGGCATGGACTCGGTGGGCCGAAGGGCCTGTTGCTGCGCTATATCTCTAAACTAAACTAAGCTCCCCGGCACCTGTACTATTCAAGAAACTGTCTGCTCTGTCTTAGTGATACCCACTGACATGACCTCCACAGCCTTTAGTGGCAAAGAATTCCACAGATTCACCACCCTCTGACTAAAGAAATTCCTCATCTACTTCCTGAAGGTACGTCCTTTTATTCTGAGGCCCTTTGGTCCTAGACGCTCCTAATGGTGTAAAACCTCTGCACGTCCACTATCAGGGCAAGAGGGGCAGGGGGAGTGGGGGCGGGTGAACCTGTTCCTGTACTCTTCCTGTACTTAAATGATATCCCTCCATTCCCAACACACGCTCATCAGTCATAGGAGCAGAAGTAGGCCATTTGGCCCATCCAGTCTATTCAATCATGGCTGACTGATTCTTTCCTCTCAACCCCATTCTCCTACCTTCTCCCCAATAACCCCTGACACCAGTACTAATCAAGAATTTGTCAATCTCTGCTTTTGAAATACTCATTGAGATCTCCACAGCCACCAGTGACAAATAATTCTACACATTTACCACCTGCTGACTAAACACATTTCTCCTCATCGCCTTTCTAAAGGTACGTCAATTTATTCTGATTCTGTGCTTGACTCTCCCACTAGTGGAAACATCCTCTCCACATCCACTCTATCCAGGCCTTTCACTATTCGTTACGTACCACCTCTTCTTTCTAAACTCCAGCGAGTACAGGCCCAGTGCCATCAAATGCTCATCAACCCACTCATTCCTGGGATCATTCTTCTAAACCTCCTGTGGTCCCTCACCAAATCCAGCACATCCTTCCTCAGATATGGTGCCCAAATCTGCTCTCTCTGTCTTTCTTCCTCTCTCCCCTTTCTCCGGAAGTTAAAACCTGCTCTATTTCTAATATTTTCCACCTCTGATCAAAGTTCATAAATCCTGAAATGTTGACTGAATTTCTTTCACCAGAGACCAGAATAGTTTTTCAGCAACATCCTTTTTATTTCTGAAACCAATAATTGCAGCAATTTATTTTGACTTAAAAAAAGCAAATTGAGTTTACTCAAAAGCTGAATATACATCTTGATAAAAAAAAATCCTGGAGAGTCGAAGCATTTGCAGAGACTTATCTCAGTTGGGTTCTGCATTTATTCATATCTGCTTTTAATTTTGTGTGTATTATATACTTTGCAGACTTCCAATGAGTGTTATCTATTTGGATTCACTTATCTTAAATAGTGGCACAGTGGCGCAGTGGGTAGAGTTGCTGCCTCGCAGCACCAAGGACCCAGGTTCAATCCTGACCATGGGTGCTGTCAGTGTGGCGTTTGCAAGTTCTTCCCGTGATCGCGTGGGTGTTCTCCTGGTGCTCCCGTTTCCTCCCGCATTCCAAAGATGTGCAGGTTGGTAGTTTAATGGGAACCTGTAAATTTCCCCCAGTCTGTAGGGAGTGGATGGAAAAATGGGATAAAATAGAATAAGTTTTAAAGGGGTCATTGAGGGTCAGCGAGGACTCAGTTGGCCAAAGGGTTATATGTATATATCATACTGATTGTGGTCTGTTGATGACAAAGTTGAGGATCCAGTTGCTGAGGGATGTGCAGTTCCGTGAGCTTGGTAACCAGCTTTTTTTTAAATCAAAAATATTTATTCAAATATTAAAATAATATGTACAGTACAGTAAAAAACAAAACTGAACCCGCCACCATTATAATACACGACAAAAGATAAACTATTATACAAGTATCTTATACTCCTTGTCCAGGATGCATTCAACCCCCCGCGGTCCCGGAAATCCCCCAGGGTGCCCGTGGACAGCGTGTAGTCCCTCTCTAACACCACTCAGGCACGGACGTAACCCCGGAAAAGGAGCAGGCAGCCGGCTCGGGCAGAGCCCTCTTCCGCCTGGCCCCTGTGCGTGCGGATGGCCAGCTTGGCCAGGCCCAGGAGCAAGACAACCAGGACATCCTCGGCCCTACCCTCTCCCCTACACACAGGGTGTGCGAAGATGAGGATAGTGGGTGAGAAAAGGAACCCCTTTAGGTATTGGAACAGGGGCTGCAGCCTCACACACTCCATGTACACGTGGTACACACATTCCAGCCCGCAAACGTGACAGGTGGCTGATGAGTCTGTGAACCGCGAGTGAAACAGCTTGCAGGGACTCCTCAGTGCAATACCCTCCACCCCAGGTCGCCGATATAGAGGGGGAGAATCCCTGTGTAGATTCCTATGAACTTATGAACATGCCCTCTAATCCAGGCGTCATCCTGGTAAAGCAGAAATGTGTTCTATATGACCCCAAAGTGGTATAGCGAGTGCTATAATTCTTGATTTTACACCTCATCTGTATCAATTCCATGAGGGTAATGCAATGTAAATATAATGCCGTGCCGTTCAGGACAACAAGGAGGTTTTCCGAAAAATCCAGGGAGTCTAATTTGAAATTGCTGCCAGCTGCACAAAGAAGCACAAACCTAACAAGCACAAATACAGCTTGGCCCAAGTGGCTTCAAGACTGTCAGCAACTTGCAGCACCTGGCAATGTTTCTGTCTCGATACTCGCCACCTCAAACTGAATTGATAACTGAGTAAATAAATCCCCTTGAGCTGCCTCACAGGGTCATTCCCCTCTCAGAGCAGAATTAGTTCCCTCATCTGCCCATGATCCATAACCTTGCTCCACCAATAATTTATTGCCATCATCTTTAATCCAACAATCATTCCAACGTTGCTTTCACGATGATTCCTTGTTCGTTCAACTCACTGCCAGTGAAAGATAAATCATTGTCTTTTCCTCCTGTCAGCACAAGTGTCACTTTGCCATTTTCATAAGTTCATAAGTTGCAGGAGCAGAATAAGGCCATTCGCCCCATCAAGTCTACTCTGCCATTCAATGATGGCTGATTTCCCTCTCAATCCCATTCACCTACCACCGCCCCATAACTCCTGACACCCGTACTAATCAAGAATCTATCAAACTCCACCATAACAATATCCACAGCCGTCTGTGGCCATGAATTCCACAGATCCACTCTGACCAACGAAATTCCTCCTCATCCCCTTCCTAAAAGAACGTTCTTTTATTCTGAGGCTGTGGCTTCTAGTCCTAGACTAATGGAAACATCATCTCCACATTCACTCTATCTAGGTCTTTCTCTATTCAGTAATTGTCAATAAGATCCCACCTCATTATTCTAAACTCCAGCGAATACAGGCCCAGTGTCGTCAAACACTCATCATATGTTAACCTTTTCATTCCTGGGATCATTCCCGCAAACCTTCCCTGCTCCCTCTCCATACATCAGGAATGGGGCCCAAAACTGTTCATGGTTCTCCCAATGCGGCCCGACCAATGCCTGATGGAGCCTCAGCATTACGTCCCAGTTTTTATATTTTAGCTCTCTCAAAATAAATGTTATCATTGCATTCATCTCCTTACTACCAATTTCTCTCCATCAAACTCTCAGATTGCTCTTTGGTTAAATGCAGAGGTTTCAGATCCAGGTTTTGGCAGCATAGTCAACTTCCTTCCCGCAACTGTTTCCAACTTCAGTCGCGTCCATTATTGCCTGCATCTGTCCCTGCCTCCCAAACCATGTTGCCAACTTCATGTAAACACTCAGCCATGACTAACACTGATACAGGAACTTTGCCATGGCTCGTGGGAACAAATTTTGTTTAGTTTAGAGATACAGTGTGGAAACAGGCCCTTCAGCCCAGCGAGTCACGTCGACCAGTAATCCCAGTACACTAAAGGGCCTGTCCCACTTAGGCAATTTTTTCAGCGACTGTTACAGTCATAGTAGGTCGGCGAAAAAGCAGGGACTGGACCACCCCCCTATGACCATGTCTACAACAAGCTACGCCAACGTACCACCTAGTCGACGTCAAGCCACGGCAAGCTACCGACAACCGGCACCCCATTAGGACGTCCACCTACAACCACACCTACGGCCATACAGGCGACAACCTGCGATAATCAAAGTCAACCTGTGTCCACCCGCGACAAGCTATGACAAGCAACGACCCTGTCGGCGACAGCTGAAGACAATTCAGTCGCCGGTACCTGTCACCGGCTGATGTAGGTAGACGCCAATGGAATTCACCAAAGTCAGCACCCAGTGACAACCAACGTCACCTGGCGACAACCTGCATCGTCCTTGGACAGGAGAAGACAAGCTACGTCAAGCCCACAGTCGCCGAAACATTTTGAACATTTCAAAAGCTAGCAGCGACCATAAAACGTTACGACAAATTAGGCGACTTGAGGGGACTACTCACAACCATACAGGCGTCACCCCGCGGCCATGTGGTGAAAGCCCAGTAGCCTGTAGTCGCCGAAAAAATCGCCTAAGTGGGACAGAGGCTTAACACTATTCTACCCATGCTGGGGACAATTAAACATTTTTGCCAAAGCCAATTAACATACAAACCCGTACGTCTTTGGAGTGTGGGAGGAAACCGGAGCACCCGGAGAAAACCCATGCAGGGCACAGGGAGAACGTACAAACTCCGTACAGACTGCACCCGTAGTCATGAACGAACCCGGGTCTCTGGCGCTGTGAGGCAGCAACTCTACCGCAGTGCCACCGTGCCACCCTATGTAGCTGCAATGATCCAACGTAGCTGACACTGCCTCACACATCAGTTATACACTGCAGCACGTCGCCCAAAACCTCTGCATAAATTACTCTATAATTTACTATATAACTCTATAATTATATTAAATACTCCCCTTTCAATGTGAGAAAGTCAAAATATTTGCTATGTGTGCAGAAAGATAGGCACGGTGGCGGAGCGATATAGTTGCTGCCTCACAGGACCAGAAAACCAGGTTCGATCCTAACAACGGGTGCTCTCTTTGCAGAGTTTGTACGCTCTCCCCGGGACCTGTGTGGGTTTTTATCTGAGATCTTCTGTTCCCAACAACACTCCAAAAACGTACAGGTTTGTATGTTAATTGTCTCCAGTGTGTGTGTGTGATAGTGTTAGTGATCGCTGGTCGGCACGGACTCAGAGGGCCGAAGGGCCTGTTTCCACGCTGTATCTCTAGTCTAAATTAAACTAAACTAAATGTTTAGTTAAAGATGTAGCAGCCATTGCAATTGATATTATAGAATAACATTTAATATGCCTCAGTTTAAGCGTAATATTAAACGTTCATGTAACAGTAATAAGTTGAATGATAGTCCTTAAAACCAAAATGGATCATCTGTTAATCATTTACCTATGCAATATATATCTGTAATATTCCAGGGTTAATTACAGGAGATAGACACAAAAAAGTAACACAGCATCCATAGGTGCTGCCTCACCCGCTGAGTTTCTCCAGCATTTTTGCCTACCTTCATTTTTTCCAGCATCTGCAGTTCTTTCTTGGACACAAAATGCTGGAGTAACTCATGGGACAAACAGCAACTCTGGAGAGAAGGAATGGGTGATGTTTTGGATTAAGACCCTTCTTCAGACTGGTCAGTGATAAGGGAAATGAGGGATATAGACGGTGATGTGCAGAGATAAAGAACAATGAATGAAAGATATGCAAAAAGGTAACAATGATAAAGGAAACAGGCCATTGTTAGCTGTTTGTCGGGTAAAAACGAGAAGCTAGTGTGACTTGGGTGGGGGAGGAATAGAGAGAGAGGGAATGCTAGGGCTACCTGCAGTGAGAGAAATCAATATTCATTACAGGAGTGGTCTAATCCTCAAATAAATTCACCATTTTATCTTTCTTTCTGACAGTGGATGTTCACAGGCATCTTACATTTAAATACATTAATGCAGCCCCCATTCCTAGGTCTGATCGTCTACACAGAAGGTAATATAACGCTGCTATACCTAGGACTGTGACTGATCATGAGCAAGATTTCCCACTGACATGGGCTGTAATTAAGTGAATGCTGGACATTTCAAAGCCCTATGAAATGTCACACATTTCAATTCCACCTCTTTTCCCAGATGAACCATATTGTGTCCCTTTTCTTTCCCAATTTAGCACAGCCCATTAATATATATTCAGGAGATCATTGTGTACATTGTGTACATGGTGTCATCGATTCAGTACTCCACCCCTCTCCCCCTCCCCACCCTATTCCCCCTCCCCAACCCATCCCTCACCCCATGCCCTCTCCCCAACCCATTCCCAACCCTATCCCCCAACCCACCCCCCACCCCATCCCCCAACCCATCCACCCACCCCCCTCTTCCCCACCTCACCCCACCCCACCCTATTCCCCCCCTTACACTGAAGATTGACTCCATTTACACCTCACGCTGCTTCGGCAAGGCCAGCAGCATCATCAAGGATCAGTCTCATCCTGGTGATTCCCTCTTTCCAACTGAGGCCAATTCACTGGATGTTTTCAAGAGAGAGTTAAATTTAGCTCTTAGGGCTAAAGGAATCAAGGGATATGGGGAGAAAGCAGGAACGGGGTACTGATTTTAGATGATCAGCCATGATCATATTGAATGGCAGTGCTGGCTCGAAGGGCCGAATGGCCTACTCCTGCACCTATTTTTCTTTGTTTTATGTTTCTATCCCACAGATGTGCCGGTTTTGTTGGTTAATTGCCCCTGGTGTGTCGGGAGTGGATGCAAAAGTGGGATAACATGGAACTAGTGAACGGGTGATCAATGGTAAGGATTCAGTGGGTCAAAGGGCCTGGTTCCAAGCAGCATCTTTCAATGAATTCAATTGTTTAAGAAAAATAATAGTCATCTGATCATGTGTTGTCACTGAATTTATTTATGGTTTCTCCTTAATGAGAATTATCAGTTGTAAAATTTGGACTCCATTTATTAAATTCTTTATTGTGCTGGAACAGAATCTGAATTAAATCAAGGAGAAATATGCCAGAAAACATTCTCACGTTATGCTACAAAGAGTTCATGTGGAAAAGGCAAGATAATTCTAGTGTAAGGCATTTTAGTGTTTGCATAGAATCATAAAATATTGTGCTTGAGAACTTAAAACATGAACAACTTAAAAAAAAAACGATTTTACCAAAGCGGCTCGGTGGTGCAGCGGTAGAGTTGCTACCTTACAGCACCAGACACCCGGGCTCGATCCTGACTACGGGTGCTGTCTGTACGGAGTTTGTACATTCTCCGAGTTCTTCGGTTTCCTCCCACACTCCAAAGACGTACAGGTTTGTAGGTTAATTGGCTTGGTATAAATATAAATTGTCCCTAGTGTGAATAGGATAGTGTTAATGTGCGGGGATTGCTGATCGGCACAGACTCGGTGGGCCGAAGGGCCTGTTTCTGCGTAGCATCTCTAAACTAAACTAAACAAAAACTACATATGAATATAAATCCTTAATCAAACAAACGATGAAAAGTTGCAACTTTCTTTTAATTGACGTCTTATATGGGAGGTGAGGAGGGAGGGGGGAAGGGGGAAACCATTTTTCAGTCACTTACCTGGACAGAGATGCATCTTTTCTCTGTGTCACATCTTCGCCCCCCAACCCCCTCCCCCCCCCTACGGCCCACCAACTGGACTGGCGCGGCCTTTCCTACCGGAGACCGGCCAGAGCTTCAGCAGCAGCGGCGCAGTGCTGAATTACCATCGTTGTGTTGGAGCTCCAGAGCGTTGTGCCTGCTAACTTTAACACCGTGGAGCTGTAGTCTGCGGAGCTTCTAATCGCGGGCACCGCTGACTTTAACATTGCGGAGCAAGAGGATCCCTTGCCGGAGATCGCCAGTCTTGGAGCTCTGGCCAGCTCAGCCTGTGGACTTCTGAAGACATGGTCTCCAGTAAGTAGCGGCTGATTCGGAAACTCCAAGCCGCAGAGTGTGTTCCGATCCATTCCGATGCTAGAGCTCCGATCATCCCGACGAGAGGGCCTGTAAATCTGGCCGTCTGTAGCGGTGACTGCGGAGGGTTCAAAGGCCCCGAGCATGAGTGAACAAAGAGGTAGATGACTGAACTTTAGTGCCTTCCATCACGGTGGGAAACGTTGATTCCACTGTGAGGGATGTTCATGTTAAATTCTGTCGTGTATTGTGTTCTTTTTATAACCATATAACCATATAACAATTACAGCACGGAAACAGGCCTTCTCGTTCCTTCCAGTCCGTGCCGACCATTACTTTCCCCTAGTCCCATCTACCTGCACTCAGACCATACCCCTCCATTCCCTTCTCGTCCATATACCTATCTTATCATATACCTTTATTTGTATGGCTGTGTGGTAACTCAAATTTCATTGTACCAATTGGTGCATGTGACAATAAATGTAAACTGGAATTCAAACTATATTTGAATATTTAAGGCAGAGGCAGTAGTGCACTTCTGCATATTAATGTCAGCCTTTGTTCAGAGGTTGCTCCCACAGTATATGCTCAACCACTTGAAGCATTGACACTGAGAATATTTCAAACCAAGTGCTAGTCAAAGGGATTGTCAAAGATGGAGATTGTTAGTCAGTATGGGCATGGTGGCCCTGGAGACCTGTCTCTGTGGTATGTGATTCAGTGGCTATGCACTGTATATATATATATATATATATATATATATATATATATATATATATATATATATATATATATATATATATATATATATATATATATATATATGAGCTTGTCTGTAACTGAATCTGTTATTTTTGCCTCTGATGATTTAGGTTGTTTTAGGACTTTCCGTTTGCCTCCCAAACTCCAAAGATGTGATCGCTGGTTGGTGCGGATTCGGCGGGCCAGTTTCCATGCTGTACCTCTAAACTAAAAGCCTGTACAAGTTGGACTTAAGGGCCTGGTTCGGGGCTAAATGACTGTTGGATGAGTCCATGGGTCTGTCTCTGTGGATTCAATCCCATTCCAGAAAGGATTATGTAGATGGATTACATAGTCCACAGCACATCAGTGCAGCCAGTATTGCTACTAGCTCTCAGCTCCGTGATGCAGGTTCAATCCTGTGACTGTGTGGGTCTTCCCCTGAGCTCCGGTTTCCTACCACACCCCACAGAAGTGCTCGTTGATAGGTTAATTAGTTGCTGCAAAGCCCCATTGTGTGGGTGAGTGGTGTTAATAGACATGAGAGAAATAGTAGGTGACAGATGAATAAGTGGGAGAATTGAAATAATGGGATAGCTCTGATAATTAGGTGGGTTCAATGGGCCAAATGGCCAAGAGATGGATTTCCACCATGAGTTGTCCCAACACAACCGAACCACATGGAGCCCAGCGGTGAAGCCAAACGATGGATGCAATGATGTCTGAAGAAGGGTCTCGACCCAATACGTCACCCATTCCTTCTCTCCAGAGTCAACGGCTTTGTTGGGTGGTGTGGCCTGAATCACCTGTAGTTCAACATCGACAAGACTAAGGAGTTGGTGCTGGACATTAGGAGGAGAGGAACACCCATGTCCTCTGTCTCCATTAATGATGTTGATAAGCAGTTTATCAGGAAGTACAAATGCCTTGGAGTTTACATGGACAGGAAACTGGACTGGTCCAGGAATGCTGAGGCCCTGTACATGAAGGGGCAGAGCCTGCTGTACTATTTGAGAAGGCTCCGTTCTTTCAACGTCTGCAGTAAGATGCTGCAGATGTCCTACCAATAGGTTGTAGCCAGTGCCATCTTCTTCGCTGCAGTGTGCAGGGGCAGCAGGGCGAAGGCCACGGACGACAACGGAATCAAGTTCAAGTTCAAGTTTGCATTTATTGTCACTTAACCGATTAAGGTACAGGGAAATTTGAATTACCATACAGCCATACTAAGTGAAAAAAAACACAACACACACATAAAATAAAATTTAACACAAACATCCACCACAGTGGAATCCACATTCCTCACAGTGATGGAAGGCAATAAAGTTCAGTCATCTTTCTCCTTTGTCCACCCGTGGTCGGGGCCTTTGAACCATCCGCTGTTCGCCGCTACAGATGGTCCGATGTCCAAGCCCTTGCATCGGGAGGATCGAAGCTCCGACGTCGGGATGGATCAGAACACTCCAAGGCAAGGAGTTCCCAAGTCGGCCGCTCCTCACCGGACACCATGGCTTCACGATGTTGAAAGCCCTCAGGCCCCGTGGTCAGAGCACTTCATCTGGCGGCCCTCGGCAAAGGATCGTAGCTCCACGATGTTAAAGTCTACGCCACGCCTGCGGCTTGAAGCTCCAGGCAAGGTCTCCAGGAAAGACCGCACCACTCCAGTTGTTAGGCCCCGGGATTGTTGTGGGGGGGGGAGGGGAGTGCCATAGATGAGACACTGAAAAGCCGCATCTTCGTCGAGGTAAGTGACTGAAAAAAAAGATTCCCCCTACTCCCCCCCCCCCCCTCCCCCACATAAACTAACCTAGTAAAAATTGAAATACACATTTAAAACAAACATAATATTTTAAAAAACAGAGAAATAGGCGTGACAGACTGCTGGCGAGACAAGCTCATCAGGAAGGCTGCATCCTGGGGGAGGAGTTGGATTCATGGGAGGAGGCCTTGGAGGGGAGGATGCTCCTCAAACTGCGGAGCATCTTGGACAATACAGCTCACCCCATCCATGACACACTGGTCAACCTGAGGAGCACCTTCAGCAACAGACTGGTTCCACCAAGATGCAGCACAGAACGGCACAGGAGATCCTTCTTCCCTGTGGCTATCAAACTGTACAACTCCTCCCCCTTCTGTCATGGGGTAGACTGACTCCCCTCCCAACACCCACCCACCCCCCCCCCCCCCCCAATCATTGCGCATCCCCAAAACTTTCCATTCATCAGTTTAATTTCATGTTTCATGTATCGTGAAACAGTAAGTTCCATGCTGTATCTCTAAACTAAACTACAAGAGATCTCGTCTCATGGAAGCCAAATACAATATTGAGCTGCGTGCTTCGATTTTAATCATGATTCATTCTGCAAGCACTTGGTGATACTAGTCACACTGACAATGGGTCGGAGTCTGTGACCGTTCGTGCAGATGATCATGCTTTTCAAACTGAGCATTGGTCTGTGAATCTGCAAAAGTCAATCACAGAATTCAGAGAATTACAGCAAAACACAAAGGCTTGCTGTTGTTCAAAGCCGTCCATGTGCATGGCTTTTCAAATTGTCTGCATCTTCCATCTAATGTTGATCATCAGCTCGTTAACATTTCACGGTCCGATCAGGTCTGTGGGGAGTGCGTGGCTGAGAGTGCTGGAAAGGAGCGGCACGGTGGCGCAGCGGTAGAGTTGCTGCCTCACAGCGCCAGAGACCTGGGTTCGATCCTGACGATGGGTGCTGTCTATACGGAGCTTGTACGTTCTCCCTGTGACCACGTGGGTTTTCTCCGGGTGCTAAGATTTCATCCCACACTCCAAAAACGTACAGGTTTGTAGATTTATTGGCTTCGGTAAAATTGTAAACAGTCCCCAGTGTGCGCGCGGAGTCGGTGGACCGAAGGGCCTCTTTCCGTGCTGTATCTCTAAAGTCTAAAGTAAAGTAAAGATTGCAGATGCTTCAGAATGAGAAGTGGAGGAAGGAACTGCAGATGCTGGTTTAAACCAAAGATAGACACAAAATGCTGAAGTATTGAGAGATTAGTTCAATCAAAGTTTGCTTTCTATACAATAATACAAATGGATTTTTAGCCCTGAAAGTATGCACAACTACCTTGTTCACAAAGCTTGTCATTATTTAGCTCTGAGCCGGTCAGTCTGCAGCGTTCCTTATACTAAATCATTCATATGTTGCTAGCAGTTAAAGACACACAAACCACCTGTTTACCTGCCCACTGCCCTGCAATGCAGATTTTCCATTCAAATGCAAACTCAATGGGCGGGAAATCCTACAGAGGTGTACAAAATCATGAGAGGAATAGATGGGGAAGAGTCTTTTGCCCAGAGTGGGGGAATCGAGAACCTGAGATCAGAGGTTTAAGGTGAAAGGGGAAATATTTAATAGGAACCTGAGGGGTATATTTTTCACACAAAGGGTGGGGGGTGTATGGAATGCGTTGCCGGAGGTGGTAGTTGAGGCAGGGCATATTGCAACATTTAAGAAACAATTAGGTACATGGATGGGACAGGGTTAGAGGGATATTGGCCAAACGCGGGCATGTGGGACTAGTGTAGATGGGGCATGTTGGCAGGTTGGGCTGAAGGGCCTGTTTCCATGCTGTATCACTTTATGAAATGTTCCCTTACAGGAACATACAGTGTTATCCAGGACAATTGAATCTGATGCCGCTGGGGAATAATTTCCGTCGAGCTTTAGTTCAGTGTAGTTCAGCTTAGTTTAGTTTAGTTGAGAGACACAGTGTGGAAACATGCTCATCGGCCCCACGAGTCCGCACTGACCATCGATCATAGTTTAGTTTAGAGATACAGCACGGAAGCAGGCCCTTCGGCCCACCAGGTCTGCGCCGACCAGCGATCCCCGTACATTAACACTATCTTACACCTGCTCGGGACAATTTTACATTTACCAAGCTAATTAACCGACAAACCTGTACGTCTTTGGAATGTGGGAGGAAACTGAAGATCTCGGAGAAAACCTATGGGGAGAACGTACAAACTCCGTATAGACAGCACCCGTAATCGGGATCGAACCCGGGTTTCCGGCGCTGCATTCGCTGTGAGGCAGCAACTCTACCGCTGCGCCACCGTGACTGCCCACATGAACCCTCATCTGCCTTGCTGATTAAGCATCAATCTACCATAACATAAGCATCAAACAATTGTTGCCTTAAAAGTAGTCAATGACTATTTAACTGTCCTAGGAGGCAAACAGTTCCAAAGATTTGAAACTGTCTAAAGAAAAAACTACCAACGCATTGCTGCCTCACATGTTCTATGCCTTACTTTTAAGCGGTGACCCCTTGTTTTCTGTGTCCCAACTAGAGGAAACCTACTCTCTACATCCACCCTGTCAAGACCTGACAGAGTCCAACTGTGTTCAAAGGAAAGTAATTAGAGTTCTCTTCTGTAATTTACCTGCTTATTCCTGGAATCGTTCCATGAAAACCCTTCTACAAACATGTCAAACACTTGATTCTGTTCTATGGTGCATTCGCAACATCTAGATGCAGAAAGCTATCAAGTGTTTCATGTCATTGGAGACACTTTCTTGACTCCTGATCTGGTTATTCAGCTCGTTGGGATATGTGAGCGAACGAGAGCAATGGGACCATGACAGAGAGAATGGGCAAACTCCGCAGAGACAGCTCCTGAGGTCAGGATCCAACCTGTGTCATTGGAGCTGTGAGACTGCAGTTCTTCTGAACTTGTTGTGTAATGGATGAATTTGATCAGAGTTTTGAGAGACAGACAATAGACAATAGGTGCAGGAGTAGGCCATTCGGCCCTTCGAGCCAGCACCATGGCAATGACCTACAAGGTGGCATGGTGGCGCAGTGTTAGAGTTGCTGCCTTACAGCACCAGGGACCCGGGATCGATCCTGACGACGGGTGTTGTCTGTACGGAGTTTGGACATTCTCTCCATGACCTGCGTGGGTTTTCTCCGGGTGCTCTGGTCTCCTCCCATGCTCCAAAGATGTACAGGTTTGGAGGCTGATTGGCTAGTGTGTAGGAAATTATCCCTAGTGTGTGTAGGGTAGTGTTAGTGTGTGGAGATCGTTGGTCGGCGTGGACTCGGTCGGCTGAAGGGCCTGTTACCATGCTGTATTTATAAACTAACCCAAATTAAAAGACTAGTCACTTCCCACATCCCTTGATAGAAATTCATACAACTTAGATGGGATCCTCCATGGTAATTCCCAATGACTGGAGACCCATTTCTATGGCTGTCTAAAAATTAAATCAAACTGCAGATTCAGGCAAATTCAAACAAAAAGCAAAAGTGCTGAAAGATGCATCAAGTTAGGCATCGTCGAAGCAACAGTCAATGATTAGAACACAGTGTATGAGGAACTGCAGACACTGGTTGAAACCAAAGAAAGACACACATTTCTGGAGTAACTCAGCGGGGCAGTAGATCATAGGCCAAGGGATGAATATCCCTTCCGGTTTTTGATTCACTGACCAGGTACCACCAACAACATACGATTATTCACAAGCGTAAATATTGCGCATGAGCAAGAACCACTGGCTCAAATTATCCCTACAGGTATACGTGTATATAATGCATGTACACATCTATAAAATACATGTATACATATATACAATACTTGTATACAAGTATACATTATTTTAAAAACATTAAGAACACACTTAGGATAAAAATAACAGCATAGAAATTATGCAGCAGACTAGTTTACTAACACATTCAATTTCATGCCAATGATGATCCCACAGCTTGCCTGGGGCTTGCCCGTCATGGCAACAACTACTGTCTGCAAACTGTGCACTGCATTCTTGATCAAAGAAAACAGATTCCTACACCCCAGCTGAAGAAATGCATTGTTACTTGGCTAGCAATGAGGCATGTGCATTAAATTTGAATGATTCTTTTAAGCTCCATTGGCGTCATGCAAGTGTGTCGCAGTTGAATTGAGTCTGCATGCGTAGGGCCTGTTGCGCCTGCTTGTGATGGTGCATCTGTGTCATTCTCAGTTGTTGAATCTGTTTCAGTTGGATTTGTGGTCTGTGTTGCCTCTTCAAGGACTTTCTGATCCTCCGCAAGGGCAGCTGTGGCAAAGTTGTTTGCATATACTATGTCTCCTTGTGATCTCATTTGTGGTGCAATGAAACACAGTTGCGGGAACTTCTTTACCAACCTCTGCCTCAGATATCCTGTCTTGTACGACTTTGCATCAACTCCGTGCATTTCTTTGGTCTGCTTGATGAATAATTCACTCCGTTTTTTAAGTCTCATGATCTCCTTGTTCTCGATGATTCAAGTTTGCACTGCCTTGGAAAAAACCTCAAAAGTTTGCAAATATGAAGTTTCACTCGTTTTTCCTGCTTTAGCTGGTTTGGTCAAGCAGCGGCTGAAGTTGCGGTAGCATGAGTTGTGATACTTTACTTCAATTGCCACATAATCCTGATTTTTATTGCGTGAGCAGTGATTCATTTCCACTGCCTACTGCAGCTTGTTTCAGATTTACAGCGTCTATGGTTGAGCATTTAACGAGGTTTTCTCTTTTCCTCTTGCCAGTGACTCTGCACACCATAGTTTTTTCCTTTTGACACAGGATGCAAATGTTTGGTAAAACATGCTTTGATCTGGCTGGCACTGAAAGTCGATCAAAACCGGAGCAAAGCGCCCACCTTGTTTTCACTAGATCTGCATTTTCTTCAACAATTGCTCCTCCATTAGCACCTTGGGATGTTGACGCTGTAAAACAAACAAACAAACGAACAAACAAACAAATAAAAACACACACATACACACAAAGAAAAACTAATTGGAATGGAAACCCCTAAAACCAATAACATAAGAACAGAAAAGAATGATTTTCAAAACTGAGTATTAATTCAATGCACCTTATCTATTTCAAATTTTAGGTACCAAACCAATAAACACGATAACAATAATTACGCAATATCAATAAATGGGCAGGTGTATCCCTTGCAATGAGGTATCTAAATTGATAATTACCATGAATTAGAATAGCCATGTGAGAGGAGGCATTCCCATCATGCAATTGCGGAGAAACAACATTAAAAAATTGTAACAAAAAAATGGCCAGAGGGACCCATAACACCAAAGCATCTTTAATTACAATTTCCGTCAATCAAGCCACTGTAGAAAATTGTATTTTTAAAATTTTAGACAAAGTATACATAACAATATGGGGAAAATAACAACCATTATGACCTAGACGCTACTATAGTTCAGCCATATAAATGGTATACCATGCCAGTCAAGTAATTGAGACGCATGATTTTAATCAATTAAAAATGGGCCCAATTTAAAAAAATAAATATTTTATTTCATAGACATATCAGCATTGATCTAATAATCATCTCAGTAGTGTTCTAAATCACCATATCCACGATCACCACATATTTTTATTATCTTCAGAGAACAGTCATAATTATCAGATATTATTGGCAATCACCACTCTGACCCATCCCCGACGTTACGTGGGGTGGTTCTTGCTCTGACCACAGTTGTAAACTTTAGAAAGATTGTGCCGCCAAAGTCAATTTGATCATGTTTACCATATGTTTACAGTTTAATTAGACCCCCTAGAGTTCTAGACTAAGTCCCAACTAGAACCCTAGACCTGATCCTAAATTCCTAAACCATAACCTAAACCCTAACCCTTATCCTTACATCAGAAAATGCACAATGGCCAAGACAAACTTACCTGTGGAAGCTGCTGCCTCGGTTTTCCTTTTCATGCCCTTCATTGTTAGTTCAATGCGTTGAGAATCCGTAAAGCGTGCGTAGCAAGTCTGGTGAAATCCGCCGTGATCTGGAATCGGGGCTCCACTGTAATCTGCACTATTGCTGGAGGCAGCATCTCCAGCAATGTAATCTTTCGCAATTACTGCTTGCAGACCATGAGAAGTGTTCCATTTTGTAACATATTGTAAAAACCGTGCTCATGTCTTATCTGAGAATGGTAAAACTTTGCACTTTTTGGATGAAATGAGCACGTAAAACACTCGAGTTTTTCACGAGTATTTATGTCGCTTGAAGACTTCACGTCTTCTTCACTGGAGGCGGCCATAATCATTCATGCTATTACCGAACCACCTGTGTTACGGCGATTGTCATTAGCCAATAACCAATGATCGATCAAACACATCTTCCGATTGGCTATTTTTGCATTTGAGGCTCAGAGCATATTTCAACGATGTAAATAACAAATTAAAACCTACATTTCTAATTAACGTACCAAAATCTTGCATGTGAAAAGTAAATATACGTTTTGTGTAATTTTATCTATATTATCTTGCCAAAACCATGCCCATTTGTAGGTTATGCAAGTAAGCGTTATATCGCTACGGCTGGGAGTCTACAGGCAGCACCTCTGGAGAGAAGGAATAGGTGACATTTCGGGTTGAGACACTTCTTCAAGAACAGGTCCTTCAGAGCACAATGTCTCTGCTGCCCAGAGTGACAATTTAAACTGATACATTGCTATCCCTGCATCATGCTTGATACATTACTCCTTCCACCATCTCCCTTGCCAGCACATTCCAGGCACCAACCACTCTCTGAGTAAACAAAAACATAAATCAACGTTAATCTTCCGCCCTCCCTTTGGACTGAATAATGGCGCCAACAATGGCAGTGCCCACATGC
Organism: Raja brachyura; assembly: GCA_963514005.1. The sequence continues at coordinate 4,395,500 of OY740809.1, read as the reverse complement.
CCAAAATGAACTTCATTGTGCAGTTGCATATGTGACATGTAAAGCACAATTGACTATTATCTCAGCTTAAACCTAGAGCCTCTAGTATTTGACATTTCCACTAGGGAAAAATACTCTGTTATTCTACCCAGAATATTCTGATGAAAGGCAACTAATCTTTTAACTGATTTATTAAGAAAGTTCACCACCTTGTGCTCTCGCAACCCCTTTAAAATTGTATCATTTAGTTTGCATTTGTTTCATTTTCCCTACCAAACTTATCATCCATGTTTCTTGAATTTGACCGCCAGTGTCAACTATCTTTATGTTTAATGTAGTTTAACTTAGAGAAACAGCGCGGAAACAGGCCCTTCAGCCCACCAAGTTCGCACCGACCTGTGATCCCTGCACACGAACACACACTAGGGACAATTTACATTTATACCAAGCCAATTAACCTTTAAACCTGTATGTCTTTGGAGGAAACCGAAAATCTCATTGACCAACGGGGAGAACGCACAAACTCCGTACAGATAAGCACACATAGTCAGGATTGAACCGCCTTTAAGTACATTAAGATATTCTAAGTTGTCTTCAAATTTCAAAATAATTTCTTGTTCTCCAATAACAGTCACAAAGTCCAGTGATCCTAGCACAGGACCCTGGGGAGTCTACAGTATATCCCTCCAGCACAAATATCAACCTTTTGGAATTTATATCTAACCAATGGTAAATGTTACATCTTGTGTTGCCTGCACTGCATTTGTTAAGTTGTAGAATATTTTCATCAGCTGAAGGGGGTGAACAAAGACAACATCAGGATATCTTCCTCTGATTGGTCCAAAGTTTAGAAATACAATGCAGAAACCAGCCCTTCGGCCCACCGAGTCCACGCCGACCAACGATCCTACACACACTAATACTATCCTACACACATAGCAAAATATAAGGTGCTGCTCCTCCACATTGCACTGGGTCTCACTCTGACAATGGAAGAGGCACAGGACAGGAAGGTGAGTGTGGGAATGGGATGGGGAGTTCAAGTGTTTAGCAACCGGGAGATCAGGTAGGTTTAGGCAGACTGGGCGGAGGAGTTCAGCGAAACGATCACCGAGCCTGCGCTTGGTCTCGCCGATATACAGGAGTCCAGATCTGGAACAGCGGATACAGTAGATGAGGTTGGAAGAGGTGCAAGTGAACCTCTGCCTCACCTGAAAAGACTGTCAGGGTCCTTGGACGGATCCAACGGGAGAGGTAAAGGACCAGGTGTTGCCTCTCCTGCAGTTGCAGGGAAAGTACCTGGGGTTTGGGTGGGAAGGGAACAGCACCTCATATTTCGCTTGGGCAGCTTACACCCCAGTGGTATGAACATTGACTTCCCTAACTTGAAGTGACTCTTGCTTTCCCTCTCGCTCCATCTCTCCCCCTTCCCTGTTTTCTGACCAGTCCGACTGTCTCTGGTCACATTGCATCGCTGTATGTTTTGTTGTCACCGTCTCCTAGCTGACAATGATCTATACTACGTGTTCCTTGATCTGCATCTCTTTTGATCTCTTACACTTCCTTATCTCTTTAACTCCCTCTCCCCTAACACTCAGTCTGAAGAAGGGTATCGACCCGAAACGTCACCCATTCCTTCTATCCAGAGCTGCTGCCTGTCCCGCTGAGTTACCCCGGCATCTTTCGTATAAACCAGCATCTACATGCTTCATTATATGTCATTTTCAAATAAACTTCAAGGCATCTTTTGACAATTTACAATTCATAGTTTCCACAATATTGCAACCAATAACTACAGATTAAAATATCAGGTTATTAATTGATCAAAGTTGAAAATTAAAGTTTTAATAATGATTAAATATGTTTAACTGTTCTTTTATGCATAAACAGTACAATCAATAACCTTAAAATATCCAGTTTACGACCAATGAAAAACACAATGTAAGTGTTATTTTATTCTATGAAATGCAGCAGCCAATTTGCACATCCCAAGCGATGTTGTGATGTGGTGAGCAAGAATTATTTCTCAACTTAATGCATAATATATAACATAAGAGATTATATGTAATATGGCGTGGGCGACACGGTGGCCGATCGGTAGAGTTGCTGCTCTACAGCGCCAGAGACCCGGGTTAAATCTTGACTACGGGTGCTGTCTGTACGGAGTTTGTACGTTTTCCCCTAGACCGCATGGGTTTTCCTAGAGATTTTCAGTTTCCTCCCACACTCCAAAAGACATATAAGTTAAAATCGTAAATTGTCCCTAGTGTGTGTAGGATAGTGTTAGTGTGCCGAGATCGTTGGTTGGTGGGCTGAAAGGCCTGTTTCCGCACTGTATCTCTAAACTAAACACATGTCTGCCTCCATTTAGTATCAAAGTGTTTTTACATCAAATTGACACAATGGATGGTGAGCCCTGGTTTATTATCTCATTGGAAAGACAGCACCTCTGACAGTTCAGCACTTCTACAGTAGTTACCACCATTGAAGGGGTCCACAGGAGATGCTGCATTAAAAATGGCAGCCAGCGTCATCAAAGACTCATACCACCCTGGCCATGTCTCATTTAACTCCTACCATGAAGAAAAAAAGTGTATCAAACGATGACCTGCAGTTTCAAGAAAAGCTTCTTCTCAACAACCATCAGGTTTTTGAGCACCACAAAACACTAGCTAAACTACAAACTGTGGATTGTCTTGGTTACACCAGGGACTTTTGGCTTTTTTAAACTAGTACTTTTGTAATGAATTTATTGATTTATTTGTTTGTAGAATGAGAAAGTGGAATAACATAGAACTGGTGTATGGGTGATCGATGGTCAGTGTGGAGCCGGTGAATGGATGGGCCTGTTTCCACATTGTAGCACCAAACTAAGCCATACTAAGCCAAAGCAAACCAAACCAAACCAAATCAAACTATTGCCAGCTCACCACCATAATGTAATAAAAAATGAGAAGCCGAGGCTCACATCCATGTTTAGTTTTAGTTTAGTTTAGAGATATAATGTGGAAACAGGCCCCTTGACCCACGGAGTTTGCACCTGATAATTCTGGTATTTGACCCCTTAGTCCGTTCATTGAAAACACTGACTTGTAATCCTTTAAATCTCCTTTATTTCACCTAGGTGACCTTGCTTCTCTGTCCTGCTCTGGGAAGTCCTCTCGCTCCAGCACAGTCACGGAGCGAAAACATGTGCTTAAACAAAGGGATTAGCATATATATATGGTTAATACCGTGGGAGGTAACCTACAAAGGGCAGTAATTCTAGACCAATTACTATAGTAATACGGGTTACACAAAAAGCTGGAGAAACTCAGCGGGTGCAGCAGCATCTAAGGAGCGAAGGAGATAGGTGACGTTTCGGGTCGAGATCCTTCTTCAGACTGGTTAGGGATCAGGAAAACGAGAGATATAGACAGTGATGTGGAGAGATAAAAACAATGAATGAAAGATATGCAAAAAAGTATTGATGATAAAGGAAACATGCCATTGTAAGCTGTTTGTAGTGTGAAAATGAGAAGCTAGTGCGACTTGGGTGGGGGAGAGATAGAGAGAGAGGGAATGCCAGGGCCCGAGGGCTGAGGGAGAGGTGGGGAGGGGGAGGAGGCAGTCTGGGTTAACAGAATTTAGAAAATTCAATGTTTAAGCCCAGAGGATGCAGACTCCCCAAGCGGAATATGAGGTGCTGTTCCTCCAACTTGCGGTGTTGCTCACTCTGGCTGTGGAGGAGGCCCAGGATTGAGAGGTCGGATATGGAATGGGAGGGGGAGTTAAAGGGCTAAGCCAACGGGAGGTCGGGTTGGTTATTGCGGACCGAGCGGAGGTGTTCGGCGAAACGATCGCCCAGCCTCCGCTTGGTCTCACCGATGTAGATCAGCTGGCATCTGGAGCAACGGATGCAGTAGATGAGGTTGGAGGAGGTGCAGGTGAACCTCTGTCAGCTTGGGTCCCTGAAAGGAGTGGATGGGGGAGGTGAACGGACAAGTGTAGTATCTCTTGCGGTTGCAAGGGAAAGTGCCCGGGGAAGGGGTGGAGCGGGAGGGAAGGGAAGAATTGACAAGTGAGTTGCGGAGGGAGCGGTCTTTGCGGAAGGCAGACAGGGGGGGAGATGGGAAGATGTGGCGAGTGGAGGGGTCACGTTGGAGGTGGCAAAACTGGCGGAGGACTATCTGTTGTATGCGCCGGCTGTTGGGGTGAAAGGTGAGGACCAGGGGGACTCTGCCCTTGTTGTGAGTGGGGGAATGGGGAGAGAGGGCAGTGTTGCGGGGTATGGAGGAGACCCTGGTGCGAGCCTCATCTATAGTGGGGGAGGGGAAACACCGTTCTCTGAAGAACTAGGACATTTGTGATGACCTGGTGTGGAACACCTCATCCTGGGAGCAGATGTGGCGTAGACGGACGAATTGGGAATAGGGGATGGAGTCCTTACAGGAAGCAGGGTGGGAGGAAGAGTAGTCCAGGTAGCTGTGGGAGTCAGTTGGTTTGTAGTGGATGTCGGTCAGGAGTGTATCACCTGCAATAGAGATGGTGAGGTCAAGGAATGGTAGGGAAGTGTCGGAAATGGTCCAAGTGTATTTGAGTGCCGGATGGAAGTTGATGGTGAAATGGATGAAGTCAGTCAGTTGTGTGTGGGTGCAGGAGGTGACACCAAAGCAGTCGTCAATGTAACGGAGGTAAAGGTCTGGGGTGGGGCCCTGGTACGCCGAGGTACTACAGTATCACGGTTATATAGGTGGGGACAATCTATCCACCCAATTACAATCATACACAGTATAATACATCTTAGCCAATCACAATAGCATCGAACATCACATGTTCCTCAAGAATGATGATGTCACAGCAAGAAAAGTGAAACCTAACTTCAATCAGTCACGAGGTATCTCCCGATCTCCAAGAGACAGAATACTTAACCCTTTAATCCTAGTGTATCCCCAGTTCTGCATATTCTCATTCCACCCTTTCATCATTCCATGATAACTCCCCATGTTCCTACTTATTTCTATGCTTCCCAGTCGTTCAAACTCTTCCTGCACCCTATCAACATACTCAGTCTTTCTTCATCACATACTTCATCCTGTCTTACCAATAACATTCTCGGAGCACCTATGCCTTCCTCTGCAGTCTGCATTCTCCCCAGTACACATTTCAGTATTGGCAAAATTACAAATTTTGTCTCCCTAGGGCCCCGCACAACTGCAGAATGACCTCTTTGCTCCTAAACTCAATTCCTCTTGCAATGAAGGCGAACATGCCATCAGCTTTCTTTACTGTCTGCTGTGCCTGCATGCTTACTCTCAGTGACTGATGCACAAGCACACCCTGGTTTTGTTGCACCTCCCCTTTTCCTAATCTGACACCATTCAGATAATAATCTGCCTTTCTGTTCTTGTTACCAGTGTGAATAACCTCACATGTATCTACATTATACACTATTTGCTATGCATCTGCCCATTCACCGACCTATCCAAGTCACCCTGCATTGTCATAGCATCTTCCTCACAGTTCACACTGCCACCTAGTTTTGTGCCATCTGCATATTTGCTAATGTTATTTGTAATCCCATCGTCTAAATAGGCACAGGGACTTTTAATCCCTCCTTTTGAAATGCATAATCAAATTTACAAGGAGCATGGTAACATGCCCATACCATCACATTAGATTGCATCTCCTTCACATAGGTGATAGATTACATTGACATACTCTGTTTTTCGCAGACCCAGTGGCCCAAGATAGGCGAACAACTTATGTCCATTGTGATTTATCCTGGGAAGAGATTTCTTAAAAGAAAGAAGAAGTTAGTGTGTTAGGGTCGCAGGCACCATACTGACAATATTACAGAGGCAAAAGTGAACCCACATGTCCCTTCCCTCCACCTTAGCTGCGGTAGGGGTTGTTAGAAGGTCCTGGTAAGGTCCTTCCCACCGAATGTCCAGTCTTCCTCATCCAATTCTTGATCACTACATAAACACCAGGTTCAATTTTAGACTGAATAACCATATAACAATTACAGCACAGAAACAGGCCTTCTCGGCCCTTCCAGTCCGTGCCGAAGGGTTTCAGGATACGTCTGAAGAAGGGTTTCGGCCCGAAACATTGCCTATTTCCTTCGCTCCATAGATGTTGCCGTGCCCCGAGTTTCTCCAGCACTTTTGTCTACTTTCGATTTTCCAGCATCTGCAGTTCCTTCTTAAACACTATACACTGTTGTGTCTTGTTGTAGAGTCAAATTGGCAGCTGACTGTAAACTGCTGTAAATCGCAGTCAAAATCTGTGTGCATGTGGGATGTCTGTGCTACCCGATCAAGTTTTGTTGAGTAATAGGCCACTGGTCGATGTTTATCACCATGTTACTGAGTAAGGACCACGGTGGAGCAATCAGCGAGGATTGTACAGTACATCTGGAACGGTCGGTGGTAGAGTGGCCTTCCTAATGCTGGTGCCTGTATCAGAGACCTTTTCAAATTCTCAAAGGATTCTTGAGCTTCCTCAGACAATTGGAAGTCACCCTCCATACTAGTGTATGGCGTCAGTGTTTTCGTGTCCAGAGCAATGTTGGGTATGCACTGTCGGCAATTGTTTACCATGCCGAGCCACTGTCTGATTTGCGTTGCTTCTTGTGGTACAGGGAATTCCCAGATCAATTTGATTCAGCGGTTCTCCAGACCCTGCTCTGTTGCTGATAATATCACGCCAAGAAACTTCACCTTCTGCTGAGTCATTAACACTTTTGATCGGTAAACCACATATCCCAATGATGATAGATGATTCAATAACCGAGTGGTATCCGCAGTGGCTTTGTTCATCCTGGTTGGTCACAAGCAAATTGTCCACATATTGGACGAGGGTGGAGCCACGCCGAAGGCTTAGGGTCTGCAACTGTTCGTGGAGACACCTGGAAAATAATGTTGGGGAATTCATAAACCCCTGGGGAAACCGAGTCCATGTATACTGTTGTCCGTTGTAGATGAAGGCGAAGAGGTGCTGACTGTTCTGGTGCAAAGGTAGTGAGAAGCTGGCTTGCTTTAAGTCCACTATTGAAAAGATCAGTGCCTGTGCTGGGATTTGGGCTAAAATGTGAGCTGGATTAGGCACCACTGCATGGAGTGGTTCCACTATGGCTCGTGTTTGGATCCGCCAGGCAGACTGCTTGATAAAAATCCTTTGCATGAGATGGGAAGTTCATTTTCTTTGTTATATGCGGGGCAACTTCAGAGTCCTGCTTCCACAATTCTAAAGGCACCTCAGTATACTTTGGTGTTCCCTGTGGTCCGGTTACTAATGCCAAAAGGTTTACATCCCATCAAGTTCTTTCACGGGATTTGAAAAATATTTCTAGCTCTTTATACCCACCACTCCGGTCATATGCTAAGGTGATGTGGAGCGTGGGCTCATCTTACCAGTATTAAGATTGATTATTTTCTATGTCTATGTCTATGTAACTGTCTCTTTATTGTCCATGGGATCACAGTTATTCCAGTACCTCCACATACGATCTTTAACTGAAATATATACATAGCAAATCTCGGCCCAGCAGGTTACAGTCTAGGCCTGGGGTGATCACGAACTGATGCTGCGCTGTCTCGTTCTGGTATGTTACTTCGACTGGCAGGGAGATAGGGTATTGACATGTGAAGCCGATACTTGCCAATCACTACATTACTGATCACTGTGCCCTCAAGTTGTATGTAGTCAGTTAAGCAACTTGCTGTTTTCTCTACTTCATGCAGTGGGGGTTGGAGGAATATATGGATACTGGTACTGGTTCTACTCCCCCACTCATCCAAATCAATCATCATCTCTCTCTATCAAACCAAAGCCAACCATTAGATCACGCAATCTTTGGTCACTCCTCCCTCTGTAATCAGCCTGCAGCTGATTCAGAACGCTGCTGCTCGAGTCCTCTCTAAGACGATGAAAGTGGACCGCGTCACTCTAGTTTTGAGGTCTTTACACTGGCTTTCAGTCTGTCAAATAATAGATTTCAAAATATTACTGTTGGTTTATAAAGCACTGAATGGTCTCGGGCCAAAATACATTTGTGATCTTCTGCCACATTATGATCCATCCTGAACTTGGAGGTGGTCTGGGACAGGTCTGCTTTCTGTCACCAGACTCGGAACAAAACATGGAGAAGCAGAGTTTATTTTTTATCACCACATATATGAAACAAACTTCCAGAAAAATGCAGGTCCACTCCAACTTTCAGTTCTTTTAAATCGAGGCTGAAGACTTTTCTGTTTGACGCTGCCTTTAATTAAATTAAATAATAATTCATTTCTTAAATTGCACTGTAACTTTTAGTCTTGTATTTTATACTTGTCCTATTCTATTTAGCTTGTTTTTATATTCTATTCTTTTTAATGACCACTTTTAATCATTTTTGATTACTCGTTAATGCTTTGTGAATCATTTCGGTCAATAATTTCACACAGTACAATTAGATTCCCACAATACAAAATGTACACAGTAACATTTACACAGAAGATAAATTCCACAATGCAAGATTACCAAACAACAAAATAAATTCCACAATGCCCCCCCCACACAAACTCACAGAATTTCTTAAAACAACAAAAGTTAACAATGCAAGAACAAAATCATACAAACTCTAATAAAAGTATTTGATTTTAATACTTTAAATCTGGAATATCTGAAGGGCCTGTCCAACTTTGCCATCGTTTACGTGACAGGCCGGTAGTGACTGACGTGCGATGGTCACGTGCGTCATCATGCGTCCGCACAGCCGTCTGGAGCACATGACTCTTCTTCAGTCTGAAGAAGGGTCCCGACCCAAAACATCACCAATTGCTTCTTTCCAGAGATGCTGCCTGTCCCGCTGAGTTACTCCAGCATTTTGTGTCTATCTCCAATCGTCATGGCACTGCTCTGGGAGTAGGAGTGGGGGCAGATCCGGATCCGCAACCGCCATGAGCCGCAGGCTGCGCTCGGCGATTGTTTGCCTGCTTCTGCTGCTGCTGGAGGTGAGACGTTGCGCCGCGCCAGGGTCTTGGGCCTGTCCCACTTTGGCCGTCAGTTACACGACAGGCCGGTGGCGTGCGAAGATTTTGTTGAAGACAAAGTCTACACTCCTCCACACCACTCCACACTCCTCCACACTACTCCATGCGCCCGTCCCGCGCTACCCACACGCTAGCAGGTCGTGTAAATGGCACACGAATGACGGCCAAGTGGGACAGGCCCTTTAGTCTACTGCTTTAAGTGAAAGCCCTCGACCGTAGAGGAATGCTAGATTCTTATCAGCAGGGAATGTTACGGACCGTTATCAGAAAAATGCTGTATACTCCTCCCTACTTCAAATTTAAAGCAAAATCACACAAACTTAAGGAAAAACATAAGCCAATATATACAAAATTAAACCACACAAACTTAAACAAAAACATTCAATAAAACACTTTGACTTAACGGAATTTGGAGCAGAAAAATTTGGATCGCACAGTCCTGAAATATCACAGACACCCCTTCCCAACCTTATTACACAGTACAGGCTCTCAAAATAATTTATCAATCTTACTTTAGTCCCGACTTTCTACCTCGGCGCCGATTTTGAAGTAATTTGTCAACTTTTTACTTCAGCCCGAAACTCTTATTTCCAATTACACCTCAATACTGAAATGCTCCCTCAGCTGAACCCCTTTATCAATATAACTGACCCAATATCAATATTCTTCGGACTACTAACCTCAATCTCTTCGGGAAGCCTCTCGAATGCCAGCGAATTGCCGAGCAGCTGACCAGCGAATCGGAGGAAAACCAATGGCGTAAAATCACTTTCATCGGGGGCCCAATTCCTCCCTTCCCTTACCCGACAACTCAACTCTTCTACAGCAAAACTGCGCGGGCCTCCTCTGAGATCCTGGACGAGCCCCCAAATGATAATTCCGGTACTTGTACCCCTTAGTCCGGTCAGTGAAACACCGACTAGAATGCACCGATCAGCACATTTACACAATCCTACAGACTATGGAAAATTTATCACATTTAGTGAAACCAGTTAACCTACAAACCGGTATTTCTTTATAGTGTGGAAGGAAATGGAGCACCCGGAGAAAACCCATGAGGTCACAGGAAGATCTTCATACAGACAGCATCCGTGGTCAGGATTGAACCCGGACTCTGGATCTTGTAGAACAAATAAATCAAGCAGAGACACAATGAGCTTTAATGTACCTTAACTGCAATTTTCCATTTACAATTCACAATTCAAATACTTAAATTCATGTGCATTAAATATCATGTACATGAATCATAAATGCTTATCAGGATTAACTATCTACCGATCAGCCAGAGCGATCAATACTCTGGCTGATCAAATAACTCCGCCATTAATTACACTGCAATATCTCTGTGTAGCATGGCCACTGGGTATAATCCCGGATCTTATCTTTGGCCAAATAAAAATGTTATTATTGGATATGTATCTGCTGATGGTTTATGTGAATTGTATCAGGCCATTTCAGGACTTATCGATAGCAATGCAATACAGTCTTTGTGCAAAATCACATTGTTTTATTTCTTTCCTTCAACATTTATGACAAGAAAGTGCCCTTCTTATCTAAACTGTGACAGTCAAAGCTGAAAATGAACAGCACATTGGTTTAGTGTAGTGTTGTCTAGTGGAGTGGAGTGGAGTGGAGTTTAGTTTAGTATAATTTAGCTTAGTGTGGTGTAGTGTAGTGTAACGTAGTTTGGAGATCCAGTGCGGAAACAGGCATTTTGGTCCACTGAGTCGACACTGACCAGCGATCACTCGTTCACACTAGTTCTATGTTATCCCACTTTCACATTCACTCCCTACACAATAGGGACAATTGACAGAGGGCCAATTAACCTACAAACATGCATGTGTTTGGGATGTTTGAAGAAACCAGACCACACACATGGTCACAGGGTCAACGTACACATTTCACAGACAGGTCAGGTTGGTAGGACATCAGAGGTTATGGGAAGAAGACAGTAGAATGGGGTTAGGGGGGAAAGATAGACCAGCCGTGATTGAATGGCAGAGTAGACTCGATGAGCCGAATGACCTAATTCTGCTCCTATCATTTATGAGCTTATGAAACAGTGTCCCTGGCGCTGTGAGGCAGCAGATCTCCGAGCTGCCTCACTGTGCTGCCCCACACTGCCTCAGTGCTGCAGTAATTGCAAACTCTGTTTTGCCACATTTGTTTTACGATCATGACACTCAACGCACGATGGTTCATTTGGCCAAACCTCCTGCAATATCAGAACCAGCAACCTAACAACTTCACTGCCTTCAGCTATGTCAAATTAGACAAAGAATGGAGAGGTCAAACTGAATGATAACATTATAACTGATGAGATTCCATTTACAATTAAAAAAATGAGAGGGTTTTCCGAGTACTGAGTAGATATATCACCTGCTGTGTTGCTACTCCTTTGGGGTGTAAATTCATGCTGGCTATGAACGTATAATGTGCACACATTTCATGCTAAAATGGTGTGCATTTCGATCCCTCGATTCTGCAGAGTTAATTAATCTCAAAGGTCCGTTACTGCCTTCGATGTCCGTGAGTATGATAGTAGAATGTAATTCCTGTTCTTGCTCTTGGAAATTAACCAGCAATGCTTCTGCACCGCCATTCAATATGATCATGGCTGATCATCCAACTCAGTATCCCGTACCTGCCTTCTCTCCATACCCTCTGATCCCCTTAGCCACAAGGACCACATCTAACTCCCTCTTAAATATAGCCAATGAACTGGCCTCAACTACCCTCTGTGGCAGAGAGTTCCAGAGACCCACCACTCTCTGTGTGAAAAAATTCCTTCTCATCTCGGTCCTAAAGGATTTCCCCCTTATCCTTAAGCTGTGACCCCTTGTCCTGGACCTCCCCAACATCGGGAACAATCTTCCTGCATCTAGCCTGTCCAACCCCTTAAGAACTTTGTAAGTTTCTATAAGATCCCCTCTCAATCTCCTAAATTCCAGAGAGTCATCATGGTGGCGCAGCGGTAGAGTTGCTGCCTTGCAGCGGCAGAGACCCGGGTTCGATTCTGACTATGGGTGATGTCTCCGTAACCTTCATGGGTTTTTCCTGAGATCTCTGGTTTCCTCCCACACTCCAAAGAGGTAAAGATTTTGTAGGTTAATTGGCTTTGTATAAATAAAATGTAAATTGGCCCTAGTGTGTGTAGGATAGTGTTCGTGTGTGGAGATCGCTGGTCGGCACTGACCCAGTTGGGCCTCAGGGTCTCTTTCCGCTCTGTATCTCCAAACTAAACTAAACTAAACTAATCTAAAAAAGACTAAATCTATAATTGTGATTCATGCAAATTTACTGGAATTTCATTCATATGTGACTGGGAAATTTTCCATTTGTTTAATGATGTTTTCTTCTTTGAGCAAAAATTAGTGATGAGTTTGACCCCAGAGAATATGTTGTTGAAGTATTCATGGTTGTTTTGATTCATGCAAGTTAATCAAAGCTGGAATTATTTCCATCAAATGTAACCACTCCACCAGAACCCTTATGTATTGATCATAGTTGTGTGAATCTGCAAAGGCAGAGTCTGCACAGACATAAAGCATGTATTTTGGTCACATTTTCTGCACACTGACTCACATGCAATTATCTCAAAACCGTGTTTGAGGTGTTATTGAAATCTGTCACAAACGCACAGAACTATTAACCTCTTCAGCCCTTTGTTTGGTTGGAAAGTCGATAATGGAATGAAGAGCACTTTTGAAAGAAATCAAAGAAAAACCTTTATTTTGTGTAGAATTCTAAGATAAACTATGAAGCTGTTGATGACAATAAAAAAACAACTGCTAATGCTGGAAATCCAAACTAAAAACAGAAAGGTTAGGGGCGGCACGGTGGCAATGCAGCAGTAGAGTTGCTGCCTTAGAACGGCAGAGGCCCCGGTTTGATCCTGACTACAGGTGCTGTCTGTACGGAGTTTGTGCGTTCTCCTAGTGACCACGTAGGTTTTCCCCGAGACCTTCGGCTTTCTCCCACACTCCAAGGACGTGAAGTTGTGATTATCGTTCGTCCAAGGGTCTCCAGTGAGGTAGCTAGCAGCTCAGGACTGCTCTCTAGTTTAGTCTAATTTAATTTAGTTTAGTTTAGAGATACAGCGCGGAAACAGGCCCTTCGCCCCTCTGAGTCCGCACCGGCCAGCGATTCCCACACATTAACACTATCCTACACCCATTAGGGAGAAGTTAGAATTATACCAAGCCAATTACTCTACAAACCTGTAAGTTTTGGGAGTGGGAGAGGAAACCGGAACACCCAGAGAAAACGCAGGCAGGTCACGGGGAGAATGGACAAACTCCGTACAGACAGCACCGTAGTCAGGATCGAACCCTGGTATCCGGCACAACATTGCTGCAAGGCAGCAACTCTACCGTTGCGCCACCGTGACTGTCCTAATTATCAGTTGTCGATGATTCTAGGAGACCCAGAGATATTTTTAAATTCACGAGTTATAAAATACACTTAAATTCTACACAGAACTTTGAATGGAAAATAATTATTACCGCACTAGCAGAGTGAAGGACGTGTTTGAGTTTAGCCAGGCTACAGTTCAGTTTTTGTTTAGAGATACAGCGCCGAAACAGGCCGTTCAGTCCACCGTGTCCGCGCCGACCGGCAATCCCCGCACACTGTCACTATCCTGCACATACTAGGGACAATTTACAATTTTACCAAAGCCAATTAACCTAAAAACCTGTATGTCTTTGGAGTGTGGGAGGAAACCGGAGCACCCGGAGAAAATCCACACAGGTCACGGGGAGAATGGACAAACTCTGTACAGACAGCACCCGGTGTCAGTATCAAACCTGGGTCTCTGGCACTGTAAGGCAGCAAATCTACCGCTACACCACCGTACTACTCGTAGTTATAGGATTTGTTCTGCATCTAACCAGTCCACGCCTGGCCATAATTGTTTGATTGTGTCAGTGGTGTTTGTTTACCAGCATGGTTTTATTTTTACATTGGGCAATAATATACTTACAAAATAAATAAAAATATGAATGGATTGTTCTTCTGTTCAGATAAAGAACTAACCAACAGCAGCAAATGAGGCTGTCAGGACTATTCTTCACACCATTCTGTGTGCACATAATTTGACAGCTTGATTTCATGGTACATTGAAGCTGTTACGGTGTTGTTAACATAAAGATGCTTGTCCACACTAAATATACAGCGGAGAATGGTGAATGCAGGCTTTTGTTTAATTGTAAGTATATTAAAATAGTCACATTGTAATGACTATGATTTGCCCAAAAATTGTTTTGTGTTAGGCTGCTTAAGTCTGTCTATCTTGCCATTTACATGATCATAACATATCTCTAAATATTGAACAGCAGTGCATAATTACAGCTAAAATTGCATTACCATTGTCACAGATAACCTTGTTACTGGCTTCTTACTCGAAGCTGGAAGCACAGTTATAATTGACAGCAGGGAAACAAAGGTGTTACAAATCGGGAAAAGCTGAGTATAATGGAGGAACAGCTACAGGCAATTTGTTTTAAAATGAAACTGACAGGAAGCATTCACAGGGGGAAGATTGAGGAGGCAGACTCTGGCCCTTCACCCTACTCAAAAGAAGTCCCCTCTGCCCCATGAAACTAATTGCAGCATTTCAATTGGACTCCCAAGATGGAGGGGCGGAGCCCTGGGATATGGTGGGTGAGAAACATGTTCACTGTCTTAATGAATGGACAACTGGCCCACAGCTAAAGTAAGTTAACTGTGCTAGACTACAATCTCATTGTCTCTACCTCAGACTCCAGCAAGAAATGTTGACTCTTGTGATGTTTTACTGTGTAATACAGGTGAGAAAGAAACGTACTAAAAACTGTTTTATACAGGTAGATTTGAAAACTAAAGCAAAATGCTTTTAAAAAATAATTGACTCTATTGTCACTAACTATATTTGGGACCACAAAACCCACCGAATACATGAAAGACATCTGTGCAAATCCAAAGAAAATGGATAGGATTAGCTCTACCTAACTTTCTTTTTTACTACTGGGCAACTAATATTAAAAATACAACTTTCTGGTTGGACGATACATGTCAACATGTAAATTGGTTAAAAATGGAGAGGGAAGATTGTTTGCCTTTTTGTATAGGCTCGATCCTCCTATCTCCATACATCTGAATAAGTTAACGTATGAGCAACATCCGATAATATATAGTACTCTCCGTATCTGGAAACAGCTGAAACTCAGTCTTAAATTGAGAAACATATTTCTCCTTCCTACTGCAAATAATCCCTTGTTTAAACTGTCTATTTTAGATGCGGTGTTTGTTCAAATCTGGGAATCAATACTATGGTGACCTCTATCAGAAGGGGACTCTCTCCCCTTTTCAAGAACTGCAGGAGAAATACGACTTGAATGGCAATAATTTTTTTAGATATCTCCAACTCCGAGATTATTTGAAAACATACACACAAGACTTGTAGCGGCACCACACGTGGTGAATAAAGGTGAGGCGTCAGGCCGGTTCAAAGTGTTGTTTATTCAGTGGTGACACGTTAAGTTGGTGCGCTAACCATATTACAATGTTGCTGTAGCTGAGCGAGGTTGTACTCTCGGGCTCAGCTACCTGTTCACTCCTCTAAGGTCTCGAGGTGAGAGACCTTAAGTACCAGGACACTCCTTCTAGCCCATGACGTCACGTGCCCGCCTTCGTATCTCCTGACGAGGGTTTGAGCATTAGTGGCCCATGTTTAGGCTGACGCCACAGGACCCCCCCCAGAACCGGAGGAAGGAATAGCATGGTCGAGGGCGGCTCCTGCATGTGGGTCTGCTGCCGTCTCTCTCCCACTCCCGGCTATGGGGCAGGCCCCGCTTCCAAACCCCACACCGTATCAGGCCTTGTGTGACGGCCGCCATGCTCCCCTGCATGGCCTGCCAAAAATCAGTGTCCCCCCAGAACAGGAGGAAGGAGAGAGAAAAAAGTGCTGATGTTTCAGAACTGAAATGTGGGCATCGTAAAATGATTTCTCTCTCCTTCGATTCTGCCTCGCGTGCTATTTCCATGATGTTTGGTGTTTATTTGAGATTGCCTGAACCAGGAATTTCTTATCTTTTGAATGACAGTACAAAGGTTCTGGATAATAGAGGATAGAACATGGCACGGTACAGCACAGGATGGGCCCTTGGGCCCACAATGTTTGTGCTGAAACACGATGCCAGGTTCAACTGATCTCAGCTGCTTGCTGTTAAACCCAGTGTATCTCGAAGAATTCTCTCCGATAGTTTTCCATACCAATGACATGAGCCTGTAGTTCCCTAGCTGTTTCCACTTCCTTTCTTAAACACAGGAACGGCATTGGCTACTCTCCAGTCCTCCGGGACCTCTCCTGTGGCTGGAGAAGGAACAAAGATCCTTGTCAAGTCCCCCCCAATCTCCTCTCTTGCCTCCCTCAATAAGGTGGCATAAATCTCATCAGACCCTGGGGACTTATGCACCGTAATGCTCTTCAAGAGCCTCACCACCACCTCCTTCTCAATTTCGAACTGCTCCAGCATTGTTGTGTAGGAAGGAACTGCAGATGCTGGTTTAAACCAACGATAGGCACAAAATGCTGGAGTAACTCAGTGGGACTGGCAGCATCTCTGGAGAGAAGGAATGGGTGACGTTTCGGGTCGAGACCCTTCTTCAGACTGGTTAGGGATAAGGGAAGCGAGAGATATAGACGGTGATGTGGAGAGATGAACAATGAATGAAAGATGTGAAAAAAACTAAACAAAAACAAACTAAATAAATAAAGGAAACAAGCCACTGTTAGCTGTTTGTAGGATGAAAATGAGAAGCTGGTGCGACTTGGGTTGGGGAGGGATAGAAAGAGAGGGAATGCCGGGGCTACCTAAAGTGAGAGAAATCAATACTCATCCCACTGGGCTGTAAGCTGCCCAAGCGAAATATGAGATGATGTTCCTCCAATTTGCATTTAGCCTCACTCTGACAATGGAGGAGACCGAGGACAGAAAGGTCTGTGTGGGAATGGGAAGGGGAATTAAAGTGTCCGGCAACCGGGAGATCAGGTTGGTTCACGCGAGCTGAGCGAAAGTGTTCCGCGAAACGATCGGCCAGTCTGCGTTGGCCACTTTGCCGAGCATTGTTGTATTCTCCAAACTGATCACACTGTCCTCCAACTCCTATTAAATGAATACAGACGCAAAGTACTCGTTTAGTGCCTCACCAACATTCTCCAACTCCACGCTTAGATTTCCTCAATTCAGAAACCTGATTTTGAAGGAGTATAAAATCTGGATGAACAACAAACAATTTAGTATTTGTTAAATTTAAGGCATCACAATTAAAGATGAGAGAATTAAAGTGCAGAATGACAAAAGAGGTTTGGAGATAATGGGAGAAACGGGGGGGGGAATAATTTAAAGGATGCAATTGGTACAGCAATGCTTTCAGTGACAAACTCCATAAATTGCATTGAGAATAGTAAGATTGAACGAGAACTTACCAGTTCGAAGGTTGATCTTTATTTTATGAGGAGTCGAAGTGAGGGATTTCGTGAAGAGCCCGCCGGCGCGCATGCTCGACATACTTCAAAGTAGCGGCGTGGAATCACAGAACCAACAATAGAAATGACTTCGCATAGTAAGATTGAAGTGACTAAGATTACCAGATGAAGGTGATTGAGGGTTGGGCGAGGAGGGCACGAAATCCCTCACTTCGACTCCTCATAAAATAAAGATCAACCTTCGAACTGGTAAGTTCTCGTTCAATCTTACTATTTCATTTCGGAGTCACGTGAGTGACTTCGTGAAGACTTCAAAGCTTCTGTGATTACACGCCCTGGACCACGTCCATGCTGACACACCACTACCAGGGATGGATGGGAGGAACAAACTTGCTCAATAGTTCATACTGCAAAACAAGAGCATATTTATTAATAACAAATCAAAACCCCTCATGCGGGGACATCTCCACGTTCTTGACCTGCATTCAGCACGGCTTCTGCGAACTGTAGAGGAGCAGCAACAGGCTTGTTATAAAAACGCTGGAACACAGCTTCATTCGCCCATCCTGCTGTGGCGAGAATTTGGTCCATGGGCACCTCCATGACCCTCGCCGCTGACGTCGATGCAGCCCTGGTGGAATGAGACTTGAACACATTAATGTCGATACCTGACTTACCCAAGACGACTCAAAGCCACCTGGATATCGTCTGGACTGTCACTCGATGATGAGGTCTCTTATGAGTGACAAGCAGGTATCTCTCCATTCCTCTGATGCGTGCCGTCACTTTGACATAGTGGCGGATATGTGAGACTAAACATAGCCTAGTATCTGCGGGGTATGCCGGGAACTTCAGCTGCAGCCCTGTGCACCCAGGTCTATGCTGCTTTAGTAGCTCGTCAACGAAAAAGACTACTTCTGTAGGGGTAGCTGTCATTCTGTCGACACGCAGTTTGTGTAGTGTCTGTACCCTCTGAGCTGAAGTCAGCGCTAGTAACATCACCAGCTTCATGGTGAGTTGGTCCAGTTGGAGCCCTTCCATGGGAGACCACGTCCTGAGCAGGGTTAATACGTCCCTGACATCCCAGGTGATATTATAGCGTGGTGTAGGCGGATTCATATTGAATATACCCCGCATGAGTCTGGACACTAGCCTGTTGGATCCTACCCCAATCTTGAGGTAGAATGATAGCGCACTTCTGGCGCTGTTGATGGCACTGTAACTTAAGTGTTCATCATGGTGCAACCCCGCGAGGAATTCCAGGACGTCGGTTATTGTCACGTCATCGTACGTGATGCGAGAGCGGCTGCAGTAGGCTTCCCACTTCTTAATATGCGAGCGGTATCTTTGCCTTGTGGACTCTCGACACGACGCCCCGATGGTATCCATGGTCCGAGCCGAGAGGCCGTATTGGACTAACGGCCTGTTCAGAACCTGCAAGCCAACAAATTTAAATAGCCATGGCAGGGATGTGGCTCCCCTGAGACAGGGTGAGTAACCAATTGTGGGCAACCCTTCAAAAGGACCCAAGGTTCGTTGAGCATGTCAAAGACCACCGGATACCAAGGCTGTGTGGGCCAGTCGGGTATAATAAGGATGCCCTTGGCAGCATCTGCCTGAATCTTTCGCAATACCCGACTGATGAGGCAAAACAGAGGGAAGGCATAGAAAAACCAATTCCCCCAGTCCAGCGAGAATGCATCTAGCGCTATTGCCCCAGGATCTGGTTCCCATGAAACGTAGGCTGGTACCTGATGGTTCAACCGTGACGCAAAAAGGTCAATGTCCGGTTTACCAAATTTGGCTGTGACTTTAGAAAAAATCTCAGGATGCAACATCCATTCAATGTTGTCATTAAATTTGCGTGACCTGGTGTCCGCCACAGTATTAAGCTCACCTGGCAAATAGGTAGCTGAAATCCAAATGTCTCTTTGAATACACCAGAGCCAAATTGAGTTAGCCAATTTGTCACACGAAACTGACCTGGTACCACCCATATGGTTTAAATATGCCACAGCTGTGGTGTTGTCTATTTGGAGACGGACGTGTGCTCCAACAAGCTTGGAACAATATGCACGAAGTCCGTGGAATGCTGCCAGCAACTCCAAATAGTTAATCCCTTGAGTCAACAACATCGATGCCTCAAGGGTGTCCCATCTACCCCCACAACTAGAGCAATTATCAGTAGCTCCCCAGCCATTGGAGCTTGCATCAGTCTGTAAATATACCACCGGATTAGCCTCCCTTACAGGCTTAAATGAGTTGCTAATGTGACACACCCACCATTGCAAGTCAGTTATCGCTTCGGACGGCAGCTGCATAGATCGATCGTAATGACCAGCGTTCCGTTTTAACGCAGTAATTCTAGCTCTTTGCAAGTTCTGATAATGCAAAGGTCCATATCGTGCTGCCGGAAACAAAGCCACTAACTTGCCAATTACTGTGGCTGTATGCCGAATCGATGGTATATTGGTGCCAATTAAATCTCTGCACACCTTAGTGACTTCCTCAATTTTGTTAATTGGTATAGTTATCCTCATGCTCATTGAGTTCACCGTGAACCCTAGGTAATTAATTACCTGGGCAGGGCAGAACTTCGATTTCTCTGGATGGACAATGAATCCTAATTGTTGAAATATATTGACAGCAGCTGCAACACCCTGTTCAGCCAATTGCAGGGTGTGGCCCACAATAAAGACATCATCTAAATAGGCCATAACTATATGATGTCGTTGTCTCAAATAAGCCATGATTGGCTTCACCAATTTAGTGAACAATCTAGGGGCTGTAGTAAGCCCATTAGGCAAAGCCTTATACTGCCAAAGTTGCCCCATCCAGATAAATTTCAAAAACCTTCTATCATCTTTCTGGATGGATACTGAA
Organism: Raja brachyura; assembly: GCA_963514005.1. The sequence goes on along the minus strand of OY740809.1, from coordinate 4,375,145 downwards.
TAATATGCATCCCTCAAATCAATGCATGCCATAAAGCAGCCATGAGAAATCAATGATTTGGCTGTTTCAAACGTATCCATTTTAAAATGAGTATATGTTACAAACGTATTCAAACGGGTTAGATCAATAATGACACGACAGCCTCCATCCTTCTTAGGTCTAGTAAATATGTTCGAAACAAATTCAATTGGCTCATGCACTGTTTTCTCAATCACACCCTTCTGTTCCAAACTTAAAATTTCCTTGTACCCTGCTGCCTGTTCTGCAGCAGACAATTTGAACGTACGACCAGGCATGTGCTGGGATGGAGGAATGTCGCCATTAATAAACTCAATTTTATGCCCCCGAATATTCCGCAACACATACTCATCACCAGTAAAATTACCCCATGCATCCAAAAACAACCGTAAACGACCACCAACATGGGAAGTTAAACAGAGAGAAAAAAGAGAACCAGACCCCCTCACCTCCGTGGTTACCGGCGGTCCTTGACACGTGTGGGTGGCCGTGGAGGTGCTGGGTTAGCTTGAGGGCGCGGCGTCTTCGATTTCCACAAAGGTCTCTGCCGACCCTGTCCTAAAAAAGACCCTTGGTGCTGGTTCTGGTGCTGTTGTCGTTGTGGAGCTAGAGGGCGAGTCCTCGTCGAGGCACCAGCCGACCCTCGTGAGCGAATGTATGGAGCTTTTGAGCCTGACGGTGTGGGGGCACTCTGAGAGCGCATGATCCCCACCGTTTTGGCTTGTTCGTCAAGCTCTTTGACTCTCTTCGAGAGGTCCTCACCAAAGAGCTGACGGGGCGGCGGCGGTGGTTTGCACAATCCTGCAAACTTCGGGTTGAGTGCTGGGCGGATGCTGTTTTTGCAAAACCCGTTGATTTCGTGCTGGGTCGCGCACAATAAGGCCAGAGCATCTTCCTGGTCCAAATTCAGTTCGTCCCCGTCCACCGACCGCGCAAAGGCGGTAATACCGGCCGTGAGGAGTTTCAGGATCCGCTGCAATTTTAGCTCCTGTTGACGGATAGCCGCACTGATGTTGCCCCATATTGGCGTATTGACCACAGGCACGTTGAGGGAGTTGCAGTTTGATGGAGCCTTGTGCCGGCTCATAGCCTGGATGAAGACTTCTTCCTGCAGCACCTGATTATTAAGAAAGTCCACTGTGGCTGCCAGCTTTGTATTTAGAGGAAGACCAGCCGTATGTGGGGCCGCGAATTTGGTCGCCACATCCAAGAGTTCTTCCGCTGGCACCTCCAACGGAGTTGGTACGGGATCCACCAGACCTTCTCCTCCTGCTGCTCCAGGCTGATAGTAGATGTTGGTGAAGACGCCCTGTGCCTGTTGCTGCCCTGCTGTTGTTGACGTTGCAGCAGGAGCTCCAGCAGCCGCTCCATACGGTCAATACGCCCTTCACCCTGAACACTCAGGTGGTCGGAGTCCTCCGGCTCTGAAAAGAAAACCGGGCTCCTGTCATCGGCCCGCACCTCGTCGAGGCCCTGCCGGTGCCGGTAGTTGTCGCTAACAGCCGCCGAGGCGAAACTGCGCGATTCCTGCGCGGGCGTGTTCAATCGCCTCCGTTTAGCGAGAGCTGAAGCCGCTGCCACTAAGGGCACTTGCGGCGAGGTGTCGGCACCAGCCGAAGCATGGCTGCCTGGGGCCCGCGCAGTCTTGCCGGCTGCCCACATCGTGGACGTTGCCGACGCATGGTCTCGCCCACCCATCCATGGGGGGCTCGGCGACCGTGATGAGACCCGACTCGACCGACCCGTCCCGGCGTCGAGAGTCGGGGTGTGCCGGCTGGACCTCACAGCCGCCGGGTCTCGCCCTGGAACCTGACCGCTCCTCCGCGATAGGCAATGCCTTAGCCCTAACAGGGTTAGGCTTCTGGGCTCCTGCCCTCCCCCTTCTCGGAGGGCTGAGTGGAACAGACCGTGCAACGGCACGTGCCCTGCTCGAGGTCGCCAGCGAGCCCGCTGACGTCCTGACTGCCATGGCAGGGTCCCCCTGCTCTGGCGGCACACCACACTCCTCCTCGTCGAACTCCTCCGAGCTGTGGTGTGCTGGCGGACCTGGACCTGTAATCACAGGGCTTACCCACATCTCCGCCTGAGTCCCGGCCTGCGCTGCAGGTATTGCCGATGGTAAAGGCCCCGGAACTGTTGACCGGCGAACTCGTCCTGACGTCCTCCGGCCCTTCGAACTCCCATCCATGTCCTTGCTGCAAGACATAATCAGACAACAAGGACCACCAACTAAAGGTAGAATACTCACCTCCGTGGCCCCTTATGAAGGGCTGGCGAGGAGCGCGCTCCACTGCCAGCCGTCGCAGCAACGCGTTACGACGATATGTCGAGCATGCGCGCCGGCGGGCTCTTCACGAAGTCACTCACGTGACTCCGAAATGAAATCATCATTCCTCAACTGTGCAACCAAATTTGTCCAAAAAAAGGCAATTTTAAATTATTGATACAAAAGTTACCGTAATAATAAAACACCTGTAATCTATTAACACGGGTGGCACAATGGTGCAGCGGTAGAGTTGCTGCCTTACAGCACCAGGCTTGATCCTGACTTCGGATGCTGTCTATATGGAGTTTGTACGTTCTCCCCGTGACCTGCATGGGTTTTCTCCGAGATCTTCAGTTTCCTCCCACACTCCAAAGATGTACAGGTTTGTAGGTTAATATTCTTGGTATAATTGTAAATTGTGCCTAATGTGTGTAGGATAGTGTTGGTGTGCGGGGATCGCTGGTCGGCGCGGACACGGTGGGCTGAGTGGCCTGTTTCCGTGCTGTATCTCTAAACTAAACTAAACTGAAAATAATACACACTTCACACTCTAATCTATACATCACGCTGCCTCTGGAGGACAGCCAACCTTGCCAAGGACCTTTATCACCCCGGCCATTTGCTCCTCTACCCACTCCCATCAGGCAGAATCAAAATGCTGGAGTAACTCAGTGGGTGAGGCAGCATCTCTGGAGGGATAGAATGGGCAACGTTTCGGGTCAATACCCTTCTTCAGACTTCAGACCCATCAGGCAGAAGATACAAAAGGTTGAAAGTGCTTTAACCCGATTCAGAAATGTCTACTTCCCCTCTGTTATCAAACTTCTGAAAGGTTGTCCAATAAGCTCATGTGTTGTCATGGAATCCTCCAACCTGCCTCATTGTGGACGCTGCACCTTTTCTCTGGAACTGTTATGCTATGATGCTGAAATGTGTATTCTGAACTCTGGTATTCATCCCGTTACTCTCTCTGTTGATCGTATTCATGGATCGCAATGTCTAATTTAATGGGATAACATGCAAACAATAGCTTTTCACTGTATCTCTGTGCATGGGACAATGATAAACCAATGGAAAGATGAGGAAATAGAAAATTATTATGAGGTTTGGGCTACTCAAGAGTAGTTTTAAAAAGATTATCGGAAAAGTTTTTTTTAAAGAACTGTCACTATTAAAAGAAGTTGAAAATTGCATGTTTATTAGAATATCTATATAGGTGTCACAGGTAGAAAATGAGGTCAAAAATTGGCCTTCATCAGTCAGAGTATTAACTATAGATGTTGGGAAGTCGTGATCCAGTTATATAGGATGTTGGAGAGGCCACGCTAACAGTATTGTGTTCACTTTTGGTTGTCATGTTATATTCAAGATGTTGTCAAGCTGGAGATGATGCAGGATGATTTCCGAGGATGTTGCCAGGACTTGAGGACCTGAGCAATAGGGAGAGGTTGAGCAGGCTAGGACTTTATTCCATAAAGCGCAGGAGGATGAGCGGTGATCTTGTAGAGGTGTAAAACATCATGAGGGGAATAGATCAGGTAGATGCACAGTCTTTTGCCCAGTGGAGGGGAATTGAGAACCAGAGAATGTAGGTTTATGGTGAGGAGGTCATGAATTAATAGGAACCTGTGGGGTAACTTTTTTACACATCGGATGGTGGGTGTAAGGAACAAATTGCCGGAGGAGGTAGTAGTGGCAGGTACCATCACAACGTTTAAGAAACACTAGACTAAGTGTTCCCCCAATGTAACCCATTCCCCAATGCAATATTCCACCATGGTGTGGGGGAGGGGGTTGGTGTGGAGGAGGGGGGTTGGTGTGGGCGAGGGCGGGGTGGTGTGCAGTGGTGGGGGGTGTGGGGGAGGAGGGTGTGGGGGAGGAGGGTGTGGAGGAGGGGTGTGTGGCGGTGTGTGGGAGTGGGGGTGTGGGGGAGGGAGGGTGTGTGGGGGAGCGAGGGGGGATGGTGTGGTGTGAGGGGCAGGGGTGGTGTGGGGGGCAGGGGTGGTGTGGGGGTGTGGGGAAAGGGGGAGAGTAAAGGGGGGTGTGGGTATGTGGGGGATGGGAGGATGGAGGGAGGGGAGGGGGAAGGGGTGAGGGGGAAGGGGGAGGAGGGAAGGGGAAGCGGGAGGAGGGAAGGGGAGGGGGGAAGGGGGGCTGTGGGATGTAGGGGAGGGGGAAGGGGGGGAAGTGGGGTGTGGGGGGGTTGTGTGGGTGGAGGTTGTGTGGGGGGGGTGGGACTCCACTCAGTGGCCACCGGCACCACATGGCACCTCCCGACTTCACACAGCGGCTTTCCTGACTCCACACAGCGGCTTTCCCGACTCCACACAGTGGCTTTCCCGACTACACTTTTGCGGACTCAATTAGCACGGCTTGTTTACTCAGCCCTGCCTCCGGGGTTTTATTCTCCAGCCGGTGCCGGAAGGGGCATTACCTTCATGGTGACTGACAGGCGAGAAGACCAATCAGCTGATCTCACGATTTTTTAAACCTTCATAACTTTTCTCATATCTCACCAACCGGAACAAAACTTGGTGTCTTGGAGTAGAGGAGAACAGTGAGTAAGGTGGCGAAAAAAATCCTAGTGATATAAGGTAGCGTTGAGATGAGAGTGGTCAAGATGAGAGTTTTAGTAATAGTATAGATTTAGACAAGTACATGGTTAGGACATGTGTAGAGAGACATTGGCCAAATGCAGGCAGGTGTCACTACTGCAGATGGGGCAGGTTGGTTGGCCTGGGTAAGTTGGGCCGAAAGGCCTGTTTTCACTCTATAGGACTATGACTCTATAAATATCTAACCAATGTACATGCATACTTGATGATGATGTGTACATGCACACTACTGATGATGTGTCCTGTGCCCAACTGTCCTGAAGGTTACCCAGGCCAAGATATACGTATACGTATCCCCCCCCCCCCCCTTCCCCCCCGATGTTGAGCGTCTACCACTCTCAACAATCAACGAATGTCGTGAAATGCTCCCCACCTACTGGCACAAGGGACTTCTTAACACCTTGTCCTGTGTATTTGATTCTGATAATCTGGACTCGTCCAGTGACTGCTGTGAAAGGACAGCTGACAACATGGGAAAGTCCATGTGACAGCTTGGAGAGACAGCTGACAGGAGGGAACAGACCCCGCTGGGGCCGTCATGGGCTAGCTACCCATGATAGCAGTCCTCAACGCTGTTTCAGCTAGTTGGAGACACCCGCTAAATGCTACAAAAAGTAAAATAAAGGAAATACCCCTAGAGCCTGCGAGAGCGGGGGCGCAAGATGGCTCACCGACTGATAACACGGTTACAGACCCAGGAACGGAAACGACCACTGACAAGGAGAGCATGGCACATGAGACATCCACAACAGCTGCGGGACACAAACTTCAGGTGTGCATCTGTGGTTGGGAGGAAAGAACATCAGTGAAGGGCTTGAAGATCCACCAAGGGAGGAAAAAGTGCTTGAGAGAGCAGAGACAAGGGCCTCGCATTGACCAGTACTTCTTACGAAGCAACCAGTCAAATCAGTCGAGTGAAGCACAGCGACGGGACACAAACCAAAGTTCGCAGAGCATCAACACCCATGTCACTGAAGAGGGTGATACAAGCACAGAAGTGGCGGTGGAGGAGCCCACGCAACAACTGCAAAGACCTCCATTGGAGGGAAAGATCAAAGGGCACAAACCTGGAGTGAAATGGCCCAAAGCTGTTGAAAAGAATGGAAGACAAGTGGGCACAGCAGTGCAAAAGCTTGAAAGGATGGGCAACATAATCTACAGCTGTGGAGAAGAACGGTTTGGAGTGAGTAAAGGGAGAGGTGGAAAGAAATTACCAACACCAATCAAGTCCAGGAGGCAGCAGGAGATCGAGAGGCTAATCAGAGAGAGGAGACAGTTGAAAAAGCAATGGAAAAAAGCAACTGACGCAGAGAGAGAAGGTCTCATGCTTCTCCAAGAGGACATCAAGAGCCGATTGACAACCTTTGTAATATTTTTTTTTATTTGAAGTAAATAGTTTACAATATATAGCTTACTTTATAAACTAACACCTTAATTCAGTATTACTACAAATAGCATATCAATACATAATATCTTCTATTTTTATGGAAATAAAGAAAAAGATATATAAAAGAATAAAGAAAAAAAGGAAAAATAAAAGGGAATAAAAAATTTTTTTTTCGCACATATATCAATTAAAAATTAAAAAGATAATTTGAAAAACAATAATATTACATATATATATATATATATATAAACAAAAACTAAAGACATTGTACGAGATACTATTTCATTCAGAAATATCTCTAATAAATACACAATATTATCAATTATAGGTAAGTTATTCGCATCGGATCCATAGGGTGCCCGTCGAAGCCGTGATTCCAAGAATAGCTACTTCTCTAAATACTGTATATATGGAGACCATATCAATTCAAAAGAATTATACTTGTCCAAAAGGACAAATCTAATTCTTTCCAAATTCAACGTCTCCAACATCTCTGCTTTCCACATTTTAATTGTTGGGGATAATGTTCCCTTCCAAAATTTAAGTATCATTTTTTTCCCAATTATTAAACAATAATCAAAAAAATTTCTTTGATTAATTGTGAGTACCAAATTTGGCTCCGGGATTCCAAATATTATTAATTTTGGGTCTGGGTCAAGTTTAACCTTAAGGACTTCCGAAATAACTTTAAAAATTTCAATCCAATAAAAATTCAACCGTGGACATGTTACAAAACTATGTATTAAATTTGCTTCAAAATTCTTACATTTATCACAAATAGAGGAAAGGTTAGGAAAAATACTTTTTAATTTGGTTTTCGAGTAGTGTAATCTATATATAACTTTAAATTGTATCAATGTATGTCTGGCATTCAAAGAACACCAATGTATTCTTTGTAAGCTTTCTTCCCAAGTTTCTTTCGTTATAGGTAATCCAATTTCATTTTCCCATGCTTGACGATATGTTTCAGTTGTTGGGTTCTCTTTATCTAAAATAATATTGTAGATATAAGCTATAAGCTTATCCGTATTTGGATGTAAATTAAACACTTCATCTAATAAGCCTGGTCCTTTATTTTTATAGTCGTATGTGTTACATTTAATAAAATCTCTAATTTGTAAATACCTAAAATGATGTTGTGAAGGTAATCCAAAAATATCTTGTAACTCTTCAAATAATAATAATTTTCCATTTCTATAAAGGTGTTCTATTCTTTTAATTCCTAAATCCTCCCACAGTCTAAACCCCGCATCTAAGATTGAGGGTTTAAACAGTGGATTATTCCTAATTGATAACCTAAAAGAAAGATTATCCAGATGTAGGGTCTTAACTATCTGTTTCCAAATACGCCTAGTATTATGAATGATAATGTTGTCCCTATAAGTCTTTTTTTGTACTTCCTTTGGTGCGAAAATAATCGACTCTATAGTGAAGGGTAAACAGTCTTCCTTTTCCATTTTTAGCCACATTGGTTCAACATCCATATTTACCCACCAAAAATTCATATTCTTAATCTGGACTGCCCAATAGTAATATAAAAAATTTGGAAGTGCCAGCCCTCCATTTATCTTCGACTTACATAAGTGTTTTTTACCTATTCTATGGCTTTTGTAATCCCAGACAAAATTATTAACTATGGTATCAATTTTTTTTAGAAAACTTTTTGGAAGAAAAAAAGGAATTGCCTGAAATAAATATAACAATTGTGGTAAAAAAATCATCTTTATAGCATTAATTCTACCGATCATAGATATAGGAAGTGTTTTCCAATATAAAATGTTTTTTTTAAGTTTCTCTAATAATTGATAATAATTAGCTTTAATTAATAATTTATAGGATTTAGACACATTAATTCCTAAATATTTAAATTTATCTGTAACTATTTTTAATGGGTATTTTTGTAATATATTTACATTTATACCAGTTATAGGCATTATGTCACTTTTACTCCAATTAATCCTATATCCTGAAAATACACTAAATTCATTTATAACATTGAATAGCTTTGGAATACTACGTTCCGGCTTAGTAATATAAATCAGAATATCATCTGCATATAAAGATATCTTATTATTTGTTATGTCAGTGTTGTACCCATATATTTCGGGTTCTGATCTGATTCTTTCAGCCAGAGGTTCTATCACCAAGGCAAATAATAAAGGGGATAACGGACATCCCTGTCTGCATCCCCTAAAGAGATTAAATTTAGGTGATAATATTTGATTGGTTAAAATTCTTGCAGTAGGGTTAGAATATAATATTCTTACCCATTTACAAAATCCGTCCCCCAGTTGATATTTTTCCATTATATTAAATAAATATGACCATTCCACCTGGTCGAATGCTTTTTCAGCATCCAACGATATAACTGCTAATTCTATATCTCTCCTTCTTCTCGAGTAAATAATGTTAAACAAGCGTCTAAGATTATGTGATGAGTAACGTTTTGGAATAAAACCTGTTTGATCATAATGTATTATTTTGGAAATCACTAAACTTAGCCTCCGAGAGAGTACTTTAGTCAGTATTTTTTGATCAGTATTTAAAAGGGCAATCGCTCGATATGATCCAGGGTCTTCCAGGTCCTTATCTAATTTAGGAATTAATGTAATTGTAGATTCATTTAAAGAGTCTGGTAATTTTCCTAACTCATAGGTGTGTCTGTACACTGTTTGTAATCTAGGTGAAAGTAGATCGTGAAATTTTTTATAAAATTCTGCACTCAGGCCATCGGGGCCCGCTGTTTTTACCATTTTTTAACGATCCAATTGATTCTTCGATATCTATTACAGATATTTCAGCATTTAATAATTGCCTACTCTCAAAATTTAACTTATTAAAATGACATTTTTCTAGAAATGTTTCCATTTCATCTGTTTGCCCTGTTAATTTAGATGAATAAAGATTTTGATAATATTGTAAAAATGTATCATTAATGTCTTTTGGTATAGTCAACGTATTTCCCTGCGCCGATCTAATACTATGTATAGTTTTTTCATCGTCTAATCTTCTGAGTTGTCGTGCTAATAATTTTTGAGGTTTATCACCGAATTCAAAATGAACTTGTTTAGTTTGTTGGTATAATTTTATCACTTGGTCAGCATAAATTTTATTTAATCTATATTTTAATATTGCAATTTTATTACTCAACTCTTTTGAAGGGTGTATTATATTTTCACTATCTAATTGGTTTATCTCTTTTTCTAACTTTTGCTCCATCTTTCGATTTTCTTTATTAAAATGAGCTTGTGCTGATATTATTGCACCACGCATAAATGCTTTAAATGTGTCCCATAATAGTAATGAGGAAGTCTCAGGTTTATCGTTAGTTTCAAAAAATAATTTAATCTGTTTCTCCACATAGTTACAGCAGTCTTTATCCTTTAATATCTGTGTATTGAATCTCCAAATATTAGTTTTATTAACCATATCTTTTAATTTTATCTTAAATGTTAAAGGGGCATGATCTGAGATAATAATATTATGATACTTTGCATCATATGTAAAGGGGAGTAGTTTTGAGTCTACTAAGAAATAATCAATCCTCGAATATGTTCCAAATACCGGCGAGAAAAATGAATATTCCCGTCCGGTAGGATTATCCAATCTCCAAATATCTTTAACATTCAATGTCTTACTAAAGGAGTTTATAAGCTTGCTTGATTTAGAGAGAGCCTTAATTTTTGTAGAAGATCTATCCAGATAATTATCTAAAGTACAATTAAAATCACCTCCAATTATTAAATTATATTGGGTGGATATAGGAATACTATTAAATATTTTCTTAAAAAATAGTGGATTATCAAAATTAGGTGCATATATATTCATAAGAATTACTTTTTTTGAATGTAGTTCCCCTGTAATTATTAAATATCTACCCTCCTTATCCTCTATTAATGAATTAAGTTTAAAAGGTATACCTTTACGAATAATTATTGCAACTCCTCTAGATTTGTGTATAAACGAAGAGTGATATACTTTTGAAATCCATTTCGCGGTTAATCTATATTGAGCATCTTTTTTAAGATGTGTCTCTTGAAGAAACATAACTCCAGATTTCAATCTATTCAACTGAGCTAGTACCTTTCCCCTTTTAATTGGTTCATTGATTCCTTTAACATTCCAGCTACAGAAGGTGATTCCATCATCTCCATTCCTTACATTCATATCCTGCATTTTATTGTTAGGGTGGCTTTTTTTGGAGTAGCCTTCTTGGCCCCTCCAGCCCGACACTACACCCCAACTTCAGTCCGATGCGAATTTCCAATTCCGTTAAACCATATTCATTTAATCTGATTATATAAAATAGATAAAAGTCATAATTATATAATATATAATATAATATCAAGTATGTGTTATGCAAAAAATAACAAAAATAATAACAAATGTGAATATAAAAAAAGTAAAGGGTGAAAAAAAGGTGATCAGAAAAAAAAGAAACTACACTTGTATAATGTGTAGTGAGTGCAAGTGAAAGCCACACTAACATGGCTACTAATCTAACGACTTCCGTATTAAAAAAAAAGATGTTAAATATTCCAGCTCTTATTTGAAATACTGTGTATATTGGGGTGGGGGTGCTAACTTTATTTTCTTAATAAATTTTTCTATTATTCATATTACTAATTTTTAGTTGTTAATCTCAGCTATAATTATTATCATAATTAGTAATACTATATAAGGGGAGTAAGGGAAATCAAACTAATTAGTAATTAATAATTAATAATTAAAAATTACAAATTAGTATTTATTAATTAATTAGTAAACATTATAAAACTACAAATCGATGTCCATTATTCCGCCTTTTTCTCAGTAAATGATTCACAGCCACAGGTCCATAAAGTTCATTCATCCACTACCCAGTTGGATCTACTCCTTCTTCCACAGCGTCTCCTTCTTCTCCTTCTTCTCTTTCTTCTGCCTCCTTCAGTATTTTCCGAGCAAATTCCAGTGCCGCTGTATGTTTGGTGAAACGAAGATCCTTATTCTCGTAGGTAACTCTAAGTATTGCCGGGTACACCAGACCATATCTGATCTCCTTTATTCCTTTTATGTCTCTCAAGATGCGTCTTGTTTCTGTAAATAGAGCTCTTCTTTTAGCCACTTCGGCCGGGTAGTCTCTGAAGATACTGATGTTATCTCCTTCGTATTTCAGATTTCTTTTTCTTATGATTATCTTCATCATATCCTCAAAGACACTGTCATAAACCACCTTTACAATTACTTGTCTTGGTGGCGCACCCCTCCTAGGGACCGGTCTTAAAGCCCTGTGGGCACGGCCCAACAGGGGTTCTTCATCCAAATCCAAAATGTCCTTTAGGAGTTTTGCAAAGAATTTACGTGGTTCATAGTTTCCTTCGCGTCCCTCAGACAGACCTACTATGCGCAAATTCTTACGTCTTTGGCGCCCCTCCAAATCAATACATTTCTCATTAATTTTACGTAACAATTCAGAGAGGCGTTTGTTCTCTTCGTTTATCTTCTCATTCTCTCTCGCAGTTGTTAGAGCAGCATCAGTTAATTCTTTAATCGTATCATTTTGTTGATCCAGTACAGTTGACATAGGGCTTAACCTCGCCTCTATTTTCGCATCCATCATCTCTTCCATCAATCGCTCCATCCCAGCAATCTTATCAGTTGCCTCGATCAGTTGATTGTGTATGTCCTCCTCAATTTCTGTTTTCCAATCCGACATCATGGTTTTTACCATTTCTTTAACTTCTCTTGTTAATTCATCTTTGATATTTCGAATATCCATTTTTAAGGCCTTCATTTCATCCTTAGTTTCTTTATAATCTTTCTTCATTTCTGTTTGTGTTTCCTTCAGCATTTTCTTCATATCTGCCAGTAAAGACTTTTTAAAATCTTCCATTTCAGCTTTTCTTTGTGAAATCTCTTCTTGGGAGGCAGCCTGTCCCGAGCCTGAAGCTTTGGTGGGGCCTGCCTCCCTTCTGGAACTTTTCTTCGGCTGTGTGGGGGAGGAGGGATTCATTTTAAATTTCTTACCGGAGTCGCTAAAGTCGCGCGCCTGATGACGTCACGCAGCTTACAATCGCACCCGGAGCCGTTTAAAATCGATCTCCTGCGGTAAGTAGTGTTAGCAACCTCCTCTAACCCCGTTTTTTTTCCAGATTTTTTAAGAGCTGATCTGACGCTGTTCTCTCCTAGAACATGGCGCCACCGGAAGTCCCCGATTGACAACCTTGCGAAAAGCAGAGAACATGAGGAAACTTCGCAAGAAGAAAGAACATACAAGAACACGGTTCTACAAAGACCCTTTCAAGTTCATCAAAGACCTCTTCGCAAAGGAAAAAAGTGGAACTTTGAAAACATCAAAACAAGAATTGGAGGAACACCTGGAAAAGGCCGACCAAGACACGAAAAGGCATGAGCAGTTAGTCATCCCACACGACATCCCGCCTATTCAACCACCTGAATTCAACCTGGACACCAGCCCTCCGAAATGGAAAGAGGTAGAGAACACTGTCCGGAGAGCAAGAGCAGCATCAGCTCCGGGGCCAAACGGAGTACCATACAAGCTCTACAAGAACGCACCGGATGTGTTACGCTTTCTATGGAAGCTCATGAGGGTGGTGTGGATGAAGCAAACAATACCTAAGGCGTGGTGAAGGGCCGGCGGCGTACTAATACCTAAAGAAAAGGATGCATCAGACATCAGCCAATTCCGGCCAATAAGTCTCCTCAACGTCGAGGGCAAAATCTTTTTCAGCATTGTATCACAAAGGCTATCCACCTATCTGGTAACAAACAAGTACATTGATACATCTGTACAGAAAGCAGGAATACCAGGATTTTCGGGCTGCTTGGAGCATACAAGCATGATCTGGCACCAGATCCAAGCAGCTAAGAAGGACAAGAGAGACCTACATGTGATCTTCCTCGATCTGGCCAATGCATTTGGTTCAGTTCCCCATGAATTCCTTTGGGATTCTTTTGCCTTTTTCCATGTACCAGAGCTCATCACCACACTGGTCAAGAACTATTTCCAAGACCTGCAGCTGTGCTTCACAACAGCGGAATTCAGTACAACATGGCAGCGCTTGGAAGTAGGCATCATGGCAGGTTGCACAGTCTCACCCTTGGCCTTTACAATGGCCATGGAAGTCATCATCAGGGCCTCAAAATGGGTGGTAGGAGGTGAACGAACCAGGGTTGGGCTCCGTCTGCCACCCATCAGGGCATACATGGACGACATGACAACACTAACCACTACTGCAGCATGCACCAAGCGGCTACTTGGAAAGCTGCAGGAGAACGTCAAGTGGGCCCGAATGAAAATCAAACCAAGTAAATCTCGTAGCATCTCCATAGTTAAGGGGGTGCTTAGAGACACAAGGTTCTGCATCGGTGACGACCCAATATCAACAGTGTCTGAGCAGCCAGTAAAAAGCCTGGGCAGATGGTACAACGCAAGTCTCAAGGACAAAGAACAGGTGCAACAACTAAGGCAAGAAATTGTCAACGGCCTGGAGAACATCAATCAGACCTACTGCCTGGGAAACTGAAGCTCTGGTGCCTACAGTTTGGACTCCTGCCTCGGACAATGTGGCCACTGACCGTTTATGAAGCCCCAATAACAACTGTGGAGAAGATGGAGCGAACCATAACTTCATACGCGAAGAAATGGCTCGGTGTCCCACGATGTCTAACTAACATCGGCCTCTATGGCAAAGGGGTCCTGGAACTACCACTCACTAGTCTAACAGAGGAATACAAGTGTTCTAAAGTAAGACTCCAGATGACACTGAGGGACTCTAGAGACAAGACCATCAGTGCTGTTGCGCCGCCCCTAGTAACTGGCCGGAAGTGGACACCATCTGATGCCGTACAGCAAGCTTCATCAGCCCTGAGGCACAAAGACATCGTGGGGCAAGTGCAGCAGGGAAGAGGAGGCTTTGGCCTTACGACAAGTAAACCAACTTGGCGAAAGGCCACAACATCAGAACGGAGGACATTGGTGGTTGAGGAGGTGCGGCGACAGGAGGAGGCCGCAAGAAGTGCAAAGGCAGTCTCTCTTGCCAAACAGGGGCAATGGATGCAGTGGGAAGGTGTGGAGCGGAGAAAGATCAGCTGGAAAGAACTATGGGAAATGGAATCAAGCACGATCAGCTTCATCATCAGAGCGACATATGACTTGCTTCCATCACCAAAGAACCTCCATCAGTGGTACGGCGAGGATCCAACCTGTGCCCTCTGCCCAACTCCAGCGACCCTCAAACACATCATGATAGGCTGCAAGACCAGCCTCACGCAACGAAGATACACGTGGCGGCATAATCAGGTACTAAAAAGCCTGGCATCAGCCCTTGAGAACAGGCGGTGTGCGTCCAACTCCTTGCCTCCGAGAGCAAGCAACCACCCTTTAAGGGCAACAACCTTTGTCCGAGAAGGACAGAAAATGCCTAAACATCCTTCCACCAGATCAGAAGAAGGAAACCTATGCAGGGCCCGTGACTGGAGGATGTTGGCAGACATCGGCCAACAACGAATCTTTCCACCTGAAATTGCCTTAACCAACATCAGGCCAGACTTGGTGTTCTGGTCCCCTTCACAGAAGACTGCTTACATCATAGAGCTCACAGTTCCATGGGAGAACTCTGTTGAGGAGGCCTATGAGCGTAAGAAGTTGCGCTACGCAGAGCTTGCAGCAGAGGCAACGCAGCGTGGCTGGAACATCAAAGTCTATCCAGTTGAAGTGGGATGCAGAGGATTTGTTGCGTCATCTACCATCAGACTGCTGAAGGAGCTTGGAATCCACGGTCAGGCTCTGCAGAAGACCATAAGATCACTCTCAGACGCGGCTGAAAGAAGCAGCCGTTGGATTTGGCTCAAGCGGAAAGACCCATGCTGGGCCCCAAGTACATCATGGTGAATCTTTGGGACAGTTTGACACGGGACACGCGCTGAGGGCTGATCATCCTGCAGCGGGCCGCCCTTGTGGAGGATGTATAGTGTTAAAAGGCCGAAACACCCAGTGATGCAAGGGTACACTACTGATGATGTATCCTGTGCCCAACTGTCCTGAAGGTTACCCAGGCCAAGATATACGTATACGTATCCCCCCCCCCCCTTCCCCCCCGATGTTGAGCGTCTACCACTCTCAACAATCAACGAATGTCGTGAAATGCTCCCCACCTACTGGCACAAGGGACTTCTTAACACCTTGTCCTGTGTATTTGATTCTCAGCGGAATTATCCTGAACTACTGAGAGTCTTATGATTGTTAGATATCCAGGAATGCTGGAGATGGCGAGACAGGAAGCAACAGTGGGAGTGTGTATGACTTTTCAAAATAACTCAGTGGGGGACTTATGCCGAAGGACACTCCCAATGGAAGGTAGAAAGTGCTACACAACTGTTCAGAGGGGGAGAAAATGAAAAAAAAAAACCAGTTCCTCCTGTGTGTAGGATCGTGTTAGTGTGCAGGGATCGCTGGTCGGTGCAGACTCAGTAGGTCCAAGGTCCTGTTTCCATACTGTATCTCTAAACTAAACTAAACTGAACTGAACTAACACTAACACTATCCTACACACACTAGGGACAATTTACAAATTTACCGAAGCCAATTAACCTACAAACCCATACGTCTTTGACGTGTGGGAGGAAACTGGAGCGCCTGGAGAAAACCCATGCGGTCACGGGGAGAACGAACAAACTCCATGCAGACAAGCACCCGTAGTCAAGATCAAACTCAGGACTCTGGCACTAAGGCAGCAACTCTACCGCTGCGCCACTGTGCCACCCTGTGCATCAATTAACAATAAACCTTGAATAACAATGACAAATGTTGGCGACATTCAGAAAGTCAGGCAACATCTGCAGAAGGAGAAACTGAATGTTTCAGGTAAATAAATTGTTTCTCTATCGACAGATTCTACATGACCTGCTGAATGTTTCCAACATTTTGCGTTTGTATTTATGGTTCAAACCACAGGACCTGAATTTGTTTTTTCTAAATTGAATGACTTGGAAATGAACATGGAAATTTCACCCGATCACCTCTCCAATCGGAGGGAGAACAAAGTGCTTTACAGGAAACATGGGGGATATTAAAAAGTAAAATAATGTACTTGCTGGGTTTGGTAATAAGACAAAAGGTGCTGGAAAGGTTCCGGGGAACCAATGGCAACCATGGAGAGAGAGAGACACCAGGTTCATTATGCAGCCCGTTGAGGTGTCAGCAGCTCTGATGTAACGTCATCAGCATGAAGGGCCTGTCCCACTTGGGCAACATTTTCGGCGATAGCCTGCAAAGAGGTTGCCGCATTTTGGTAGGGTCGTGACGCAGCGTGACGCCATGCATTGAATGAAGAATATTGTGGTCCGTAACCCTAACCCTAACCCTAGAGGAAGTGAGGAGGAGAAACTGTAAACGGCTTGATTGTAATCATGTATTATCTTTCTGCTGGCTGGTTAGTTGCACCTCTGTACCTCTGTACACGTGACAATAAACTAAACTAATACTGTAGGGAGCGGTGATGGGGAAGTGAGGGGGGAAAGTGGGGGGGGGGAAAGTGGGGGGGGGGAAAGTGGGGGGGGGGGGGAAGTTGGGGGGGGGGAAGTGGGGGGGGGGGAAAGTGGGGGGGGGAAAGTGGGGGGGGGGAGTGGGGGGGGGGGGGGAGTGGGGATGTGAGGGAGAAGTGGGGGGGGGAAATGATGGGGAAGTGAGGGAGCAGCATCTGAGCTGCAGGGGGAAGTGAAGGACTCACAAGGGAGCAGCATGATTGATACAATTTATACCTTTGAACATAATCAAAAAAACATCTGATTATGTAAGGTTAAAGTAAAATGTGTTTCTCACGTCTAGTCACAGCAGTGTTTGGATTGTAAACATGTCAGTGTTCATTTCTCGGCTATTAGTAATGGAGCTCCTGCACCTTGTTCAGCAGTGAACACTTTGTCCTGTCAGCCAATTTATCAGCTTGTTGTGATGTGGAGCCACAGAGGCAAACCTTGACATGTTCATCTGCCATCTCAGAGCACATGCTGTCCAGCAACTGTCTTGACAGAGGCTTCTTCGCAAGAAAAATGATGATCGTTCTTGTTGTAGCAACACATCACCGCTGTGAGTTTGTCTTGATGGTGCATTCGTGGGATGTCTGAACTGTTCATATTGAATTGAATTGAATTGAATTGAATTCCTTTATTGTCATTCAGACCTTTCGGTCTGAACGAAATTACGTGCCTGCAGTCATACATATATAAAAATAACAATACCGTACAATAAAACACAAAATTAACATCCACCACAGTGAGTTCACCAAACCTCCTCACTGTGGTGGAAGGCAAAAGTCTTAGGGTCACTGTCTTTCTCCCCTCCTTATTCTCCCTCTGCGCTGAGGAGATCCAGGCCTCCGCCACCGGCTGACGCCCGGAACACCGCCACAGGGCCCGCCGCCGGAACACCGCCACAGGCCCGCCGCTGGAACACCGCCACAGGCCCGCCGCTGGAACACCGCCCCAGGGCCCGCCGCTGGAACACCGCCACAGGGCCCGCCGCCGGAACGTCGCTGGAGCACCGCAGCTCCCGAGACCCAGGTCGCCGCTGGAGCACCACAGCTCCCGAATCCCAGGCAGCCGCTGGAGCACCGCAGCTCAGAGGGAACCAGGCCGCCGCTGGAGCACCGCAGCTCTCGAATCCCAGGCTTCCGCTGGAGCACCGCAGCTCTCGAATCCCAGGCCGCCGCTGGAGCACCGCAGCTCAGAGGGAACCAGGCCGCCGCTGGAGCACCACAAGCTGCCGAATCCCAGGCCGCCGCTGGAGCACCGCAACTCAGAGGGAACCAGGCCGCCGCTGGAGCACCGCAGCTCAGAGGGAACCAGGCCGCCGCTGGAGCACCGCAGCTCAGAGGGAACCAGGCCGCCGCTGGCGCACCGCAGCTCAGAGGGAACCAGGCCGCCGCCGGAGCACCGCAGCTCCCGAATCCCATGTCGCCGCTGGAGCACCGCAGCTCAGAGGGGAACCAGGCCGCCGCTGGAGCACCGCAGCTCCAGAAGCCCAGGTCGCCGCCGGAAGCAGGGTCGCCGCTGAAGCTCTGAAGGCCGCGCCCGCCGCCGCTGGAAGCTGGAAGGCCGTCACCAGGGCCTCACACAGACGGAGACGGTGTCGGGGGGACACGACAGGAAAAGTCGCATCCCCCCGAAGGGAGAGACTAAAACCCCGTTTCTCCCACCCTCCCCCCCCCCCCCCACACACACACATACTCATATTCTTCAGCTTGGAAGAAACCACAGGAGATTATTCTTCCCTGTGGCTACCGGACTGTACAGTCTACCCCCTTCCATCGTGGGGTAACCTGGGGCTGAGACTGACCCCCCCCCCCCCCTCAATCTTTGCACATCCCCAATCCTTTCCACTCGTCATTTTAATTTCATGTTTCATGGATTTTGTGTTTTATGACTGTTGGCAGATCAATTTCCCTCCTGGGATAAACAAAGTTCTATGGTATGGTATTGTGTTGTATCGTATAAATCCATCTCCATGCTCTCAGCAAACACCATGCTCCGCGGGTCAGAGCCAGAGTCAGTACCTTCCGGGACGGTGGAGCCCCCACTGACGGAGCCCCCACTGACGGAGCCCCCCCACTGACGGAGCCCCCCCCACTGACGGAGCCCCCCCTCTTACGGAGCCCCCGCACTGACGGAGCCCCCCCACTGACGGAGCCCCCCCCCACTGACGGAGCCCCCCCCACTGACGGAGCCCCCCCACTGACGGAGCCCCCCCACTGACGGAGCCCCCCCCCACTGACGGAGCCCCCCCCACTGACGGAGCCCCCCCCCCACTGACGGAGCCCCCCCCACTGACGGAGCCCCCCCCACTGACGGAGCCCCCCCCCCGACGGAGCCCCCCCCCCTGATGGAGCCCCCCCCCTGACGGAGCCCCCACTGACGGAGCCCCCCCACTGACGGAGCCCCCCCCACTGACGGAGCCCCCCCCACTGACGGAGCCCCCCCACTGACGGACGCCCCCCCACTGACGGAGCCCCCCCACTGACGGAGCCCCCCCCACTGACGGAGCCCCCCCCCACTGACGGAGCCCCCCCCACTGACGGAGCCCCCCCCCACTGACGGAGCCCCCCCCACTGACGGAGCCCCCCACCCACTGACGGAGCCCACCACCCACTGACGGAGCCCCCCCCACTGACGGAGCCCCCACTGACGGAGCCCACAGCTGGGGCCTGGGTCGGCGCCTCGGAGGTCAGGAGGCCGAACCCTGCGGCAATTCGTGGAGTTGATCGATGCGGCATTCGATGAGCTTGCCGGTCAGGGTCAGCGGTGGAGGACAAGCCACCAGGAACAATGAAGGACCCAGCGTGGGGGGACCACTGTGAGGGGGGGTTGGGGGGGGGGGGGGATGGTGGTGAGAACAAGAGAGGACCTAACGCAGGGGTACTTTGTAAGCGCACATTTATGTGGTGACTATTTACATATCTTGGGTAGACAAGCAAAGAATTTCACGGTGCCTTGTCACATGTGACAATAAAATATTCAACTCAATTCAATAGTTTTCTCTATAGAACCATCTACAAGGTGGGAGAGGGTGAATGTGTGAGTACACTTGACTACTCAAAATTCCTTATATTCTGGAGTAGTTCGTGAGGATTGGAGGATAGCTAATGTAACCCCACTTTTTAAAAAAGGAGGGAGAGAGAAAGCGGGGAATTACAGACCAGTTAGACTAACATCGGTAGTGGGGAAAATGCTAGAGTCAGTTATTAAAGATGGGATAGCAGCGCATTTGGAAAGTGGTGAAATCATTGGACAAAGTCAGCATGGATTTACGAAAGGTAAATCATGTCAGACAAATCTGATAGAATTTTTTGAGGATGTAACTAGTAGAGTGGATAAGGGAGAACCAGTGGATGTGTTATATCTAGACTTTCAGAAGGCTTTCGACAAGGTCCCGCATAAGAGATTAGCATACAAACTTAAAGCACACGGTATTGGGGGTTCAGTATTGATGTGGATAGAGAACTGCCTAGCAGGCAGGAGGCAAAGGGTAGGAGTAAACGGGTCCTTTTCAGAATGGCAGGCAGTGACTAGTGGGGTACCGCAAGGCTCAGTGCTGGGACCCCAGCTATTTACAATATATATTAATGATTTGGACGAGGGAATTCAATGCAACATCTCCAAGTTTGCAGATGACACCAAGCTGGGGGGTATAGTTAGGTGTGAGGAGGATGCTTGGAGGCTGCAGGGTGATTTGGATAGGCTGAGTGAATGGGCAGATGCATGGCAGATGCAGTATAATGTGGATAAATGTGAGGTTATCCACTTTGGTGGCAAAAACATGAGGGTAGACTATTATCTGAATGGTGGCAGATTAGGAAAAGGGGAGATGCAACGAGACCTGGGTGTCATGGTTCACCAGTCATTGAAAGTAGGCATGCGGGTGCAGCAGGCAGTGAAGAAAGCAAATGGTATGTTAGCATTCATAGCGAAAGGATTTGAGTATAGGAGCAGGGAGGTTCTACTGCAGTTGTACAGAGTTTTGGTGAGGCCACACCTGGAGTATTGTGTACAGTTTTGGTCTCCAAATCTGAGGAAAGACATCCTTGCCATAGAGGGGGTACAGAGAAGATTCACCAGACTGATTCCTGGGATGTCAGGACTTTCATATGAGGAAAGATTGGATAGACTCGGCTTGTACTCGCTGGAATTTAGAAGATTGAGGGGGGATCTTATAGAAACTTACAAAATTCTTAAGGGGTTGGACAAGCTAGGTGCTGGAAGATTGTTCCCGATGTTGGGGGAGTCCAGAACAAGGGGTCACAGTCTAAGGATAAGGGGGAATTCCTTTAGGACCGAGATGAGGAAAACATTCTTTACACAAAGAGTGGTGAGTCTCTGGAATTCTCTGCCACAGAAGGTAGTTGAGGCCAGTTCATTGGCTATATTTAAGAGGGCGTTAGATGTGGCACTTGTGGCTAAAGGGATCAGGGGGTATGGAGAGAAGGCAGGTACGGGATACTGAGTTGGATGATCAGCCATGATCATATTGAATGGCGGTGCAGGCTCGAAGGGCCAAATGGCCTACTCCTGCACCTATTTTTCTATGTTTCTATGTTTCTACTCATCATAGACCAGTCGCACCCTGACCACTCCCTCTTATCCCCTCTACCATCAGGCAAAAGATACAGAAGTGTGAAAACACACACCTCCAGATTCAGGGACAGTTTCTTCCCGGCTGTTATCAGGCAACTGAACCATCCCACCACAACCAGAGGACAGTCCTGATCTTATATCTACCTCATTGGTGACCCTTGGACTATCCTTGATCAGACTTTACCTTGCACCAAACAATATCCCCTTATCATGTATCTATACACTGTAAATGGCTCGATTGTAATCATGTATTGACTTTCCGCTGACTGGTTAGCATGCAACAAAAGCTTTTCACTGTACCTCAGTACACGTGATAATAAACTAATCTGCACTATCATAATCAAGTTCAATTTTTAAAGCAGACACAAAACAGGTTGAAATCATAATCAAAAAACAGGTGTGAAGAAGGATCTAACCTGAAGCATCATCTGTCCATTTCCGTCCACAGATGATGTCTGGCCCACTGCATATCCTCAGCATTTTGTTTTTCCCTCATTTCTTTAAGCACATCAATGAGAATTTCTCTTCATTATAGTCTATAAATTGCATAAATCACGAGAGGAATAGATCGGGTAGACACAAGGAGTCACTTGCCCCGAGAACAGGAATTGAGAAGCAGTGGACATAGGTTCAAGGTGAAGGGGAAAAGATTTAATAGAAATCTGAGGGGTAACGTTTTCACACAAAGGGTGGTGGGTGTATGGAATGAGCTGCTGAAGGAGGTCGCCGAGGCAGGGACTATCGCAACATTTAAGACACAAGCATACAGGTGCATGGATAGGACAGGTTTAGAGGGATATGGGCAAAACGCAGGCAGATGGGACTAGTGTAGATAGGACATGTATGGACAAGTTGAGCCGAAGGGACTGTTGCCATGCTGTACGACTATGACTCCTGATTCTTGCCACGCAAGTCAAAAATCTAACATAAGGATAGTCCCTTGAATATACAACTGCTTTTAATATTCCTTCCTAAAGGCAAGCTGACTCACATATGTTAGATGCTTTGGAAAGAACATTGGATGAGTTGCCTAAACATGTTTCCAAAGAGGCTATTCATTACTTGGATTATTTGACACCAGGGGAATGATGGTGGCAAAGGAAATACAAGAATGTATAACAGAGGATACAATAAGGTAATGTTCATAAGTGATAGGACTAGAATCAGGCCATTCGGCCCATTAAGTCTACTCCGCCATTAAATCATGGCTGATCTATCTCTCCCTCCTAACCCCATTCCTACCATTCCTATTCACCACCCTCTGACTAAAGGTATTCTTCCTCATGTCCTTCCTAAAGGATTGTCATTTTATTCTGAGGCCTCTGGTCCTAGACTCTCTCACGTGGAAACATCATCTCCATATCCACTCTATCCAGGCCTTGCACTATAATAAAACAAATCCTTCTGATTTAACGGAAGGATTTAACGTGCCCTATGTCTTCAAAAAGCCTATTTGGTAGTTATAATCCAATTAGAAAGGGCCGATAGTTATGAAAGAAGACTGCTTGCTGTATTTCAGGAGTTTGAAAGTAAACAATAAATCTGCTCAAAAACAAACTTATCTGCTTCCAACTAACAGGCTGCTAAAAAAGGATTATCAGCAGTTTGCATGACTTAAACAGTTTTCCTTAAAGCCCATCTGGCATGTACCATGGATATTACAAGACGTCAAAAAATTGTTTCTCAAGTTGCAAATTGAATTTAGGATAAAGAGCAGTCTTTACTTACATTTCTGAGCACAATAATTTTGTTTTTCACTGCCCTCTTCCACAGCATGAGGAGATGACTATTCAGCTATTTTAATTAGTGATCGCTGGGTTGTATCATAGCTCTGTTAGCTCACCTTTTCACACAAATCTGTGGGGGAGTAGCAGGAATCCAATGCTTCAGTGTTGGACTCTGTGGAGGCCAGTATTCGAGCAGAGCCGAGATCCTGATGTCAGAAAGGGAAGCTGGATTATTAAATGCAAACATTGTATCGATTTTTACTAAGGGCAGCATTGTGGCACAGCGGTAGAGTTGCTGCCTTACAGCGCCAGAGACCCGAGTTCGATCCTGACAATGGGTGCTGTCTGTCCGGAGTTTGTACGTTCTTCCCCGTGACTGCGTGGGTTTCCTCTGGGTGCTCTGGTTTCCTCCCCACTCCAAAGGCATACAGGTTTGTAGGTGAAATGGCTTGGCATAATTGTAAATTGTCCCTAGTGTGTGTAGAATAATGTTGATGTGCGGGGATCGCTGGTTGATGCGGACCCGGTGGGCTGAAGGGCCTGTTTCGGTGCTCTATCACTAAACTAAAGTAAAAAGATGGTTCCAAAATCTCAAAGTGGAAATAAGTTAAGTCAAGTCGAGTTTATTGGCCAAATGCACAAATACAATGAGGTTCAGGTACAATGACAATCCTCAGACACAAGGTACTGTAGGTGCTGGAATCTTGAGCAAGACGCAAAATGCTGGAGAAACTCACCGGATCTGGCAGCATCTGTGGAGGGAATGGATTGGTAATGTTTCAGGTTCATACCCTTCTTGAGAACAATTGAAAGTCTACAGCAGCCCATAGACTCATCTACAACTCATCAAGACGGCTGGCTCTGTCCTGGGAGTGGAGTTGGATTCATGGCAGGTGGTCTTGGAGGGGAGGATGCTCCTCAAACTGTGGGTCATCTTGGACAATACAGTTCACCCCCTCCATGACACACTGGTCAACCTGAGGAGACAGACTGGTTCCACCAAGATGCAGGACAGAACGCCACAGGAGACCCTTCTCCATGTGGCTATCAAACTGTACAACTCCTCATCCTTCTGTCGTGGGGTAGACTGACTCCCCTTTTCCCGCTTCCACAATCTTTGTACATCCCCAATCCTTTCCGCTCGTCATTTTAATTTCATGTTTCATGTATTTTGTATTTTTATAAATGTTTGCAGATCAATTTCCCTGCTGGGATAAATAAAGTTCTATTGTATCATATCACATAGTATAACATAGAAGAACGAGTCCAAAATCAAGAGTGTTTCCTTGTCATATCTCCTGAAAGGGAACAATGAAATTCATACTTGCAGCAATACAACAGATACATAAAATGCTGTAAAAACCATAATAAACAACAAAAATAGCTCAACATATACAAAAAAATAACAGTGCAAAGTTAACATAATAAATAAATATGATAAATTATATATGATTTATACATAAATTTTCCAAGAGTTTAAAGAACAACACTACAAGTATGGAGTTTGTAAGTTCTCCATATGACTGCGTGGGTTTTCTCCAGGTATTCTGGTTTCCTCCCACACGCCAAAGAAGTGCAGGTTTCTTGGTTAATAGGCTTCTATAAATTGTCCCTGTTGTGTTGCATAGTACGGTGTGTGGCTGATTGTTGGTTGGAGGGTCAGTGGGCTGAAGGGCCAGTTTCCACGCTGTATCTCCAAACACATACCTAAACATAAGCCCATGGTGGTCCCATAGCAGAAGTGTATGTCGGGGGGCTGGAAACTGGAAGTATCCTGAACTAATTCTGCCACCACCATCATCTATTGCAACAAGTGATGGCTCCCACTGATTGTCGCCGGAACCTTGTGTCCTTTTCAGGACGGATGATGGCAGCGATGTCAATATTTGAAACATGGAAGATGGACACGAAAGAAGAAGTTCATGGTAATGCATGAATGGATCTACCATAAGCTGGGGACCTTAGTGATTAACCTCTACGCTATTATGGACTTTGGACTTTGTCTATGGAACTGGTGCAAATACTGTAAGATATGCCTGTTCAAAAAGGCAAATGAACAACTATCGGCCAGTGCATTTAATCTTATTTGTAGCTATTAGAAACCATGTCAGGGAACACATTAACAGACATTTGGGGACGTTTGTGTTGATAAGAACCAACATGGATCTGTACAATACAAGTCACTTTTGACCCAACATACTGAGGTAACGTAAAATGAAAATCAGAAAACTGCAGCTGCTGGAACTGATAAAAACAGAAAATGCTGGACGTACTTGGTAGGTCAGGCAGCATCTGTGGAGAGGGAAACTAAGTCAACACTTAGGGGTTGAAGACTCTTCATTGGAACTGGCAAAGTTCAGTTTGCTTCTTGTGCCCTGTGCAAAAGGGACTAGTTTATTTGAGTCGATCTCTGGTAGTTTGCAAGAGTGTGAGATTCAAGCTGGTTACAAACTTGAGACCCATGACATTAATAGTTGACATTAGCAACTTAGATATAAAATTTGCATGGAGACAGAAAGCAGTCACAATAAATGTTAATCGATGGAAAGTAATGTTCCAAGGGATGAGCAATAATATCACTGATTAGAAGTATATAAAAAACATAGAAACATTTAACATTTTGACGTACATAAAATTATGAGAGAATCGTTCTCCCAGAGTGGAAATGCCAAGGACTAGAGGGCACAGATTTAAATTGAGAGGGGCAGAGTTTAAAGGAGGTGTGTGAGGCATGTTTTTTTACAGAGAGTGGGGATGCCTGAAACAGCTGTTGATTATGGAATTAAAGAGGTTTTTAGATAGGCACATGGTTATGCAGAGAATGGAGGGATATGGATCACATGTACACTGTGGCCAATGGGGCTCTTCTTGTGCTGCACTGTTTCATGTCCTGCCACATGACTTGGGCAATGTCATAAAGGGTAATGGATGGCACAAAGATCAGAGGAGTGTTAAACAGTGTGGACTGCTGGGCTTATATTCACTGGAATTTACAAGTATGAGAGGGGATTGCAGTGTACCTAATGTTGCTGGCGCCGACGATGGCTGCCACCGTGTACTGCTTTAATCGATAATGTTTTATTTTTAATGTTTAATGTTTTATGTGTCATTCCTAACTGTCACTGTATGTCATGTTGTCACTTATGGGCAGAGCACCAAAGCAAATTTCTTGTATGTGAATACTTGGCCAATAAACTTATTCATGTCTTGACCCGAAACGTCGCCTTGAGTCTGAAGAAGGGTCTCGACCCGAAACGTCGCCTATCTCCTTCGCTCCTTAGATGCTGCTGCACCCGCTGAGTTTCTCCAGCTTTTTGTGTAACCCCCAACTTATTCATGCATTCATTCATATAGATTTCATTTCGGAGTCACGTGAGTGACTTCGTGAAGAACCGGCCAGCACGCATGCGCGACATATCGTCGCAACGCGTTGCTGCCGACGGCTGGCGGTGGGGTGCGCTCCCCGCCAGTCCTTCATAAGGGACCGCTAAGGTAAGTTATACTAACCTTAGGGTTACACAAAAAGCTGGAGAAACTCAGCGGGTGCAGCAGCATCTAAAGAGTGAAGGAGATAGGCGACGTTTCGGGTCGAGACCCTTCTTCAGACTGGTCAGGGATCAGGGAAACGAGAGATATAAACAGTGATGTGGAGAGATAAGGAACAATGAGTGAAAGATATGCAAAAAAGTATTGGTGACAAAGGAAGCAGGCCATTGTAAGCTGTTTGTGGTGTGAAAATGAGAAGCTAGTGCGACTGGGGAGGGGGGGGGGGGAGATGGAGAAGGAATGTCAGGGCCAGAGGGCTGAGGGAGAGGTGGGGGGGGAGGGGGCAGTCTGGGTTAACAGAATTGAGAAAATTCAATGTTTAAGCCCAGAGGATGCAG
Source organism: Raja brachyura (assembly GCA_963514005.1). The sequence continues at coordinate 4,348,122 of OY740809.1, read as the reverse complement.
ACTCCCCAAGCGGAATATGAGGTGCTGTTCCTCCAACTTGCGGTGTTGATCACTCTGGCCGTGGAGGAAGCCCAGGACCGAGAGGTCGGATACGCAGTGGGAGGGGGAGTTGAAGTGCTGAGCCACCGGGAGGTCGGGTTGGTTATTGCGGACCGAGCGGAGGTGTTCGGCGAAACGATCACCCAGCCTCCGCTTGGTCTCACCGATGTAGATCAGCTGGCATCTGGAGCAACGGATGCAGTAGATGAGGTTGGAGGAGGTGCAGGTGAACCTCTGCAACGTTATACTAACCTTAAGGTTATACTAACCTTAAGTTGGTTGGTCCTTGCTGCGAGTGCTTTTTGTCTTTCAGCAAGCACATGGACAGGAGTTCGAGAGGCCGAAAGACGTCCATCCGGAGTCACCGGCCACCTGTCCTGGAGCCCTCATCATCGGCTGCACCTGCGAGACAGGCCGGGAAGAAGGCAGGGAAACCGAGGAGCCCTGTTGTTGCAGGACCCGAACCGCTGATACACTGCAGCTCCGGGGAGGAGTTCGAGGAGCAGGACTGCGGTGTGCCGCCGGAGCAGGCAGACCTCGGGTCACCAACGGGCCCGTTGGTGGCCCCGGGCAAGGGCTCGCGTGCGGCTGCACGGCCCTTCTCCCTCAGCCCTCAGAGAAGGGGGAGGGATGGTGCCCGGAAGCCTAACCCCTCAGGGGCAAAGGCATCACCTGCCGCCAAACAGCGGACTGGTGAAAAGGCGGGACTCAAGTCCACTGCGAGGTCCAGTGTTGACTCCCCAACCACCGAGTCCGGGACGGGGCATTTGGGAGGAGTCCCGCCACGGTCGCCAAGTCCCCCATGGATGGGAGGACGAGACCATGCGTCGGCAAGGTCCACGATGTGGGCAGCCGGCAAGCCCGCGCAGGCGTCAGGTCACCGTGCTGAGGCATTGGGTGCCGACTCCCCGCCGCGTTTGCCCTCCGTGGCAGCGGCATTAGACTCCGCCAAACGGAGGCGTTCGAACACACCTCCCGCACGGGAATCGCTCAGCTTTGCTGCGGCGGCTAGCAGCGACAACTTCCGGCACCAGGTTCACCTCGACGAGGTGCGGGCCGATGAAAGGAGCCTCAGCAGTATATCAGAGCTTGAGGACTCCGACCGCCCGAGTGTTCAGGGCGAAGGGCGTATTGACCGCATGGAGCGGCTATTGGAGCTCCTTTTACACAACCAACGACAGGAGGCATCCATCATCAAGAGGCACAGAGAGGTTTCACCAGTCTCAACAGCCAGCCTGCGGCAGCCAGAGGAGGAGGAATTTGCAGACCTTACACCGGTTCCATCGGAGGTGCCGCCGGAAGAACTCCTTGATGTGGCGGCGAAATTTGCTTCCCCGGAGACAATGGGACTTCCCCTCAACCCCAAACTGGCTGCCACCGTGGACTTCCTCACTAACCGCCAGCTCCAGGAGGAAGTTCTCTCACAGGCCGTTAACCGGCATAAAGCCCCCTCTAAGTGCAACTCCCTCAACGTGCCCGTGGTCAATACGCCGATCTGGGGCAACATAGGCACCGCCATCCGCACTCAGGAGATTAAGCTCCAACGAATCCTGAGGCTGCTCACGGCTGGAATCACCGCGTTTGCGCGGTCGGTGGATGGCGAAGACCTCAACCTCGAGCAGGAGGATGCTCTTGCGCTGCTATGTGCCACACAGCACAAAATCAATGCCTTTAGGAAGAGCAGCATCTGCCCCACGCTCAACCCAAAATTTGCTGGGTTGTGCAAGGCGCCTCCTCCACCACTGCCCAGACAGCTGTTCGGGGAAGACCTCCCGAAGAGGGTTAAGGAGCTGGATGATCATGCCAAAACGGTGGGACTCATGCGGTCTCAGATCGCCCCTAGGCCGCCGGCCATAAAAGCGCCTTTTATTCGGCCACGAGGCCCTGTCTCCAGACCAACACGGACCTACGCTCCAGCTCCACCTCGCTACCAGCAGCCCCAGCAGCCGCGGCCTTTTTTAGGGCAAGGCCCGCAGCGGCCTCCGTGGAAGATGCGGACGCCGCAGCACCAGCCCAACCCAGCACCTCCACGACCCGCCAAACATGTCAGGGACCACCGGTAACCAGGGAGGTAAGGCGGTCTGGTTTTCATGTACCTGTGTGTTTAACTTCACATGTTGGTGGGCGCCTTCGGTTTTTCTTGGAGGCGTGGGAGGCTATCACTTCTGATAATTTTATTTTACAAAGTATTCAAGGTCATGAGATTGAATTTATTAACGGCGACATTCCTCCATCCCAGCATATGCCCAATCGGACATTTACGCTGTCTGCCATTGACCAGGCAGCAGGCTATGCTGAGATCTTAAGGTTGGAACAAAAAGGCGTGATAGAAAAAAACTATACACGAACCAATTGAATTTGTATCAAATATATTTACCAGGCCCAAGAAGGATGGAGGATGTCGGGTTATTATTGATCTGACCCATTTGAATACTTTTGTAACATACACCCATTTCAAAATGGACACTTTTGAAACAGCCAAGTCATTGATTTCTCATGGCTGCTTTATGGCATGCATTGATTTAAAAGATGCATACTATTCTGTATCCATTCGGAAACACCATAGGAAGTTCTTAAAATTTGTCTGGATGGATCAACTCTGGCAATACAGGGCTTTGCCAAATGGGCTTACTACAGCCCCTAGATTGTTTACTAAATTACTGAAACCCATTATGGCCAGGCTACGGAAGCAACATCATGTAGTGATGGCCTATTTGGATGATATCTTGATTGTTGGCAACACCCTGGAGTCGGCTGAACAGGCAGTCTCAGCCACTGTGGCAATTTTTCAGCAAATGGGGTTTATTGTCCATCCAGATAAGTCGAAGTTCTGTCCTTCACAGGTTATGGATTATCTGGGGTTCACGGTGGATTCCAATCGCATGAGGGCCACCATACCGGCTAACAAGGTTGGGGATGTCACCCAAGTATGTCAGGATTTAGCCTGCGCCAGTATACCATCAATTAGGCAAACTGCTAAGGTAATTGGCAAGATCGTAGCATTGTTTCCAGCAGCTCAATACGGGCCTTTGCATTATCAAAATTTGCAAAGAGCCAAGATCTCTGCGTTAAAACAGAACGCCGGTCATTTCGACAGATCAATGCAGCTGCCTCTTAAAGCTAAGATTGAGTTACAATGGTGGGTGGACCATATTAGTGACTCATTTAAACCCATTATTGTGCCCAATCCGATGGTATACTTGCAAACCGATGCAAGTTCCTGTGGCTGGGGAGCTACAGACAACTGCTCTAGTTGCGGGGGCAGATGGGACACCCTTGAATCTACTATGTTGTTGTCACAAGGGATAAACTATTTGGAGATGCTTGCAGCATTTCACGGACTTCGAGCTTATTGTTCCAATCTTTCTGACGCTCATGTCCGTCTCCAAATAGACAATACCACTGCAGTGGCATATTTAAACCATATGGGCGGTACCAGGTCAATTTCGTGTGATGAATTGGCTAATACAATTTGGCTCTGGTGTATTCAATGGAATATTTGGATTTCAGCTACCTATTTACCATGTGAGCTCAATACTGTGGCGGACACCAGGTCACGCAGGTTTAATGACAACATCAAGTGGATGTTGCATCCTCAAATCTTCGCTAAAATTACAGCCAAATTTGGTAAACCGGATATCAACCTCTTTGCGTCACGGTTGAACCATCAGGTACCAACATACATTTCGTGGGAACCAGATCCTGGGGCAATGGCGATGGATGCATTCTCGCTGGACTGGGGGAAATGTTTTTTCTATGCATTCCCCCCATTTTGCCTCATCAGTCGGGTATTGCGGAAAATCCAGATGGATGCTGCTAAGGGCATTCTTATTATACCCGACTGGCCTACGCAGCCATGGTATCCGGTGGTCTTTGACATGATCAGTCAGCCTTGGGTCCTCTTAGAGGGTTGCCCACAATTGGTCACCAACCCCGTATCGGGGGAGCCACATCCCTGCCATAGCTATCTGAATTTGTTGGCTTGCAGATTCTAAACCGGCCATTACTGCAGTATGGCCTATCTCCCAGAACTGTGGATACCATTGGAGCGTCGTGCCGAGAGTCCACCAGGCGGCGATACCTCTCCCACATCCGAAAATGGGAAGCCGCTCTCAAATCACATATGACGATGCCTCCATAGCCGACGTATTGGAATTCCTCGCGGGGTTGCACCATGATGAACACTTGAGCTACAGTGCCATCAACAGCGCCAGAAGCGCCAGAAGTCAATATTGAGGTAGGATCCAACAGGCTAGTGTCCAGACTAATGCGGGGTATATTCAATATGAATCCGCCTAGACCATGCTATAATATCACCTGGGATGTCAGGAACATACTTACCCTGCTCAGGACGTGGTCGCCCATGGAGGGGCTAGAGCTGGACAAACTCACCATGAAGCTGGTGATGTTACTAGCACTGACTTCAGCGCAGAGGGTACAGACACTGCATAAAATCCGCATCGACAGGATGATCTCTACCCCTGCAGAAGTAGTTTTCTTTATCGATGAGCTACTAAAGCAGCATAGACCTGGGTGCACAGGGCTGCAGCTGAAGTTCCCGGCATACCCCGCAGATGCAAGGCTATGTTTAGCCACCCATATCCGTCACTATATCAAGGTGACGAGACACATAAGGGGAATGGAGAGATACGTGCTTGTCACTCACAGGAAACCTCACCATCGAGTGACAGTCCAGACGATATCCAGGTGGCTCAGGATCGTCTTGGTTAAGTCAGGTATCGACACTAATGTGTTCAAATCCCTTTCCACCAGGGCTGCATCAACGTCGGCGGCGAGGGTCATGGAGGTGCCCATGGACCATATCCTCGCTACAGCAGGATGGGCGAATGAAGCTGTATTTCAGCGATTTTACAACAAGCCTGTTGCTGCTCTACAGTTCGCGGAGGCCGTGCTGAATGCAGGTCAAGAACGTGGAAGTGTCCCCGAATTAGGGGTTTTTTGCTTTGTTTATTAATAAATATTCTTCTTGTTTTTCAGTATAACCAGTTTGACAGAATTGTTTACTACCATCCATCCTTGCTAGTGGTGTGTCAGCATGGACGTGGTCCAGGGCGTGCAATCACAGAAGCTTTGAAGTCTTCACGAAGTCACTCACGTGACTCCGAAATGAAATAGTAAGATTGAACGAGAACTTACCAGTTCGAAGGTTGATCTTTATTTCATGAGGAGTTGCGGTGAGGGATTTCGTGCCCTCCGCTCCCAACCCTCGATCATACTCAACTGGTAATTAGAGTCTCTTCAATCTTCCTATGCCAAGTCATTTCTGTTGTTGGTTTCTGTGATTCCACACCGCTACTTTGAAGAATGTCGAGCATGCGTGCTGGCGGGTTCGTCACAAAATCCCTCACCGCAACTCCTCATGAAATAAAGATCAACCTTCGAACTGGTAAGTTCTCGTTCAATCTTACTATTCTTAAGGAATAGGACAGGCTAGATGCAGGGAAATTGTTCCTCGTGTTGGTAGAACCAGCGGTCACTGTTGAGGAATAAGGGTTAGGCCATTTTGGACTGAGATGAGGAAAAACGTTTTTCAGCCAGAGAGTTGTGAATCTGTGGAATTCTCTGCAGTGGCAGTGGAGGCCAATTCACTGCATGTTTTCAAGAGAGAGTTAGATAGAGCTCTTAAAGCTAATGGAATCAAGGGATATAGGGAGAAAGCAGGAATGGGGTACTGATTTTGGTTGATCAGCCATGATCATACTGAATGGCGGTGCTGGCTCGGTGCTGAATGACCGACTCCTGCAACTATTTTCTACGTTTCTATGACTACAAGAAGACAAATTTTATTCAGCATCTCGCATTTTTAGGTGGTGATTTGTGAATTTCATAAGAATGAATTTCTGTTAACTAAGGCGTTAACGTGGCCTTGCATGAAGGCTGATAAGCTCCCAGTGTGCCTTTACAATATGGGGGGAAATCGGAGCACCAGGGTGCAATCAGGGAAGATTGCACAAACTCAGCAGCATCTGTGGTCTGGATGAAACCTGGATCCCTGGACCTGCTGCATCTCTCTGCCTCCCACTGGGGAAACGCTGTGCAATGGGGTAAAGACCGTTGTCCCATTAGAAGCGGGCATTGTCCCATTAGAAGCGGGCATACATTTGATGAGCAGAACATTGTGTAGGATGGAACTGCGCAGATGTTGGTTTAAATCAAAGATAGACACAAAAAGCTGGTCTTGACGTGAAACGTTACCCGTTCCTTCTCTCCAGAGATGCTGCCTGTCCCGCTGAGTTACTCCAACTTTTTGTGACTGGCTTTGGTCTAAAACCTTGTGTTGTAAGCAATGATGAATAAGTCAGCTGATGAACAGTTCCTTGACAACAAGACCGCCACAAAGTTGCCTCTGTTGAGCATTCTTGATAGAGTTCCCATCAATATTGCCCAGAAGGCAATGAGAGGGAGCTACATCAGTACCTTGGGCTGGTCAAGTTGTTTGTACCAGTCTGCTTATTCTCGAAGGAACTGCAGATGCTGGTTTAAACCGAAAATATTCACAAAAAGCTGGAGTATCTCAGCGAGAGAGGCAGCATCTCTGGAAAGAAGGAATCGAGACCCTTCTTCAGACCCCTGTTTATTCTTCTCTCTGACTTGAGGTCAGCTCATATCACTCCAGTCCAATCACCACCAGTGACCACCAGGAGGCATTTTCATCTTCAGAACTGAAAGCCCCTGTCCCGCTTGGGCGACCTCCACCGCGACCTCCAGCAAATTTGCCCGCGACCCATAGTCGCAGGAAGGTCGCCACAAGGTCGTAGGAGGTCTTTGTCACTCACCTTCATGGTCGAAAGTGGTCTCCTCGTAGTTGAGGCTTCAGCTAGATCGTGGAGTATATTTCAAGATGTAAAAAATTGACTTCGACTAAAAATAGGTCGCCTTGGAAAAATCAATATTTTTTTAGTTGTAGGTCTAGTTGAAGCCGGTTACGTAGGTCGGGATGCTAGTCATAGGTAGTCGAAGGTGGTCGAAGGTAGACGAAAGTTATAGCTCCGGGGTGAAAAAAAGGTCAGTAGAAAAAAAAGGTGATTTAAACAGCAAAACATCACCTCTTTCAGTCCAAGGCATGTTCATTCATAGCTGGAGAGTTTTTCGGAGAGGAGACTTGTGTTTTAGGGATGGCACCAAAAAGGCAGCAGAGCAGGGCGAGGGCAGAACCCTAAAAAATACCTGTCATGCAGGTGTTGCCCACCCAAGAGGAGGAGTGGCAGGAGGTGATAGTGCAGGAGGAGGTAGCCCTGCATGAGAGACCCCTGGAGGAGGAGACCAGGGTGATAGTATATGTTCCCACCACCACCCCCTTTCACTGCCTCATTTGAAGGCACCAAATCAGCCCTTTCTCCTGTATCTGACACAGCATCAGAGGCAGATGCCCCATTGGTGGTGAGGGAGGGCTGGAGGAAGGTTATGCCCTACACCTTCACCAGGCAGCAGGAGGGGGACCTTGAGGAATGGTTCCAGCAGAATGGCAACCTGTACGAAAAGGAAATTGAGGGGTACAGGGAGAGGGACAAGAATGGCATGCTTGTCATCCACTGCCCCACATGTGTGCTTAAAGATCCATCCTTTGTCAAAGCCCAGCGCCACTCTCTCCCAGTCATCTGGTGTACTGGGACAGTCCATCACATCATCTCCATTCACCCATTGAGACCTCTTCTTGTGCCTCTCCACTCTTGCTCTTCCCCTTCTGCCTTTCTTAAAAGGCTGCTGAAGCAAAAGGGCTACTGCAAACAGCAGCAGTTGTATTTTTACTAATATCCTCAAAACTAGTTGCTTCCTTGCTTGCATGGTTCTGAATGATTTTTTAAAAAACCTGGGAGACATTTTTTTGTGAGAAAAAAATGCAGACCAAAAGACCATCATTTTATCAGGTGATCATTTGAACTGTAGACACTCGTCACTGGTCGTTGTTGGTTTTCGGTGCAGGCCTCTGAGGTGGAAGGGGGTCATGCTCATTCACGGACCAATTTGCCAGAGACCATCCTCGAGTAAAACGTACATAGTCGAAGCCAGTCTTCAACATAGTCGAAGAATGTTGAAGGAGGTCTTCTGCATAGTCGAGGGAGGTCTCCAACATAGTCGTAGGAGTTCTTCAACAAAGTCGAGGAAGGTCTTAGGAGGCCGTCGGTCACCTCAGAGCTACTAACTTCCAGCGCCAGAGGCCTGGGGGTAATCCTGACTACGGGTGCTGTCTGTACGGAGTTTGTACATTCTCCCCGTGACCTGCGTGGGTTTTCTCCGAGATCTTCGGTTCCATCCCACACTCCAGACATACAGGTTTGCAGGTTAATTGGCTTGGTAAATGTAAATTGTTCCTAGTGTGTGAAGGATAGTGTTAATGTGTGGGGATTGTTGGTCGGTGTGGACTCGGTGGGCTGAAGGACCCGTTTCCACGCTGTATCTCTAAAATAAACTATATTCCTCTGCTTGAAATATGTTACTATTACTATCATTCACTGCCTCTGAATGCTGTGCTTCAGGTAAAGGAGTAAAACAGATGCATCCTAAAGTATTTGAGCCAGTGAAATGCTGTTTGTAATGTTGTCCTGTCATGTTTTGAGATCCACTGTTCCCATAAATAGCAATATCATAATAACCAGATAATCCAGTTTGGTTGAAAATATTATGTGGGAAGGAACTGCCGATACTGGTTTACACCAAAGATAGACACAAAAAGCTGGAGTAAATCAGTGGGTCAGGCAGTATCTCTGGAGAGAATTTTGGGTCGGGACACTTCTTCAGACTGGGGCCACCTATTCAGTATCAGCATCACCTATTCCTTCTCTCCAGGGATGCTGCCAGACCCGCTGAGTTACTCCAGCATTTTTTGTCTGTCTTTGGCTACAAATATTACCTAGTTGTTCTTGCCTGTCACAGGATGATGCTTCTTTAGTTTTCAGGTTTGCCGTCTCTTTACAAGTTGGATCAAATGCCTCTTTGTTTCCTCAGTTCCACTGAGAGCTCTCTTTCAAGCAGCTTGGTTTATTTGCAGGTAAAGCAGCCCACCTGAAAAATAAAATCAACTCGGCTTTTCTCCTGCCCTGTGAATATGAAAATGAGATCTAGCGTAGCATCAGGTCTGAACGATGATGTAGAGCAACCTTCTCACAAAGCTTTGAGATGAGACCTGAACCGATAACTCTGACTGAAGCATAATGGTAAGATTAAACGAGAACTTACCAGTTTGAAGTTTGATCTTTATTTTATGAGGAGACGATTTGAGGGACTACGTGAAGAACCCCATACAGCCATTGGTGCGTCAATCTTCAAAGCAGCGGAGTGAACTCACAGATAACAATGACTGAAGTATAATGGTAAGATAACAAAGACTAGAACTACCAGATGAAATCTATGAGGGCTGGGAGCGGAGGCCACGTAGTCCCTCAACTCGACTCCTCATGAAATAAAGATCAAACTTCAAACTGGTAAGTTCTCGTTAAATCTTACTATTTTACTTCAGAGTCACATGAGTGACTACGTGAAGACTTCAAAGCACTGTAATTTCATGCTGCAGACCCAAATCCGGTGTTCACACTGCATCGATTGACTTAAAAGTCGTTAACAATCAATAATGCATCAAAAATAACATTTGTTAAATGAATAACAGTTTATTTACAAAAACTATAACAGAACTCAAAACAGAATCAGCAAACACCCCCAGCCTTGTAATCGGCTTATGGTAAAACTTTTGGAAGGTCAGCTCACTGGACCATCCTGCGGCCGCGAGGATATGGTCTATAACCATATAACCATATAACAATTACAGCACGGAAACAGGCCTTCTCGGCCCTTCCAGTCCGTGCCGACCACGTATTTTCCCCTAGTCCCATCTACCTGCACTCAGACCATACCCCTCCATTCCCTTCCCGTCCATATATCTATCCATTTTACTTTTAAATGTTAAAATTGATCCTGCCTCCACTACTTCTGCTGGAAGATCATTCCACACAGCCACCACTCTCTGAGTAAAGAAGTTCCCCCTCATGTTACCCCTAAACTTCTGTCCCTTAATTCTCATGTCATGCCCTCTTGTTTGAATCTTCCCTACCCTCAATGGGAAAAGCTTATCCAGTGGACAGTGGACCCAACACAGATCCCTGAGGCACCCCACTGGTCACCGGCTTACAACCTGACAAACAGCCATCCACCATTACTCTCTGGCATTTCCCATTCAGCCACTGTTGAATCCATCTTGCTACTCCGCCATTAACACCCAAAGATTGAACCTTCTTAACCAACCTTCCATGGGGAACCTTGTCAAAGGCCTTACTGAAATCCATATAGACAACATCCACTGCTTTACCCTCATCAATTTCCCTAGTAACCTCTTCAAAAAGTTCAAGAAGGTTTGTCAAACATGACCTCCCAGGCACAAATCCATGTTGACTGTTCTTGATTAGACCCTGTTTATCCAGATGCTTATATATATTATCTCTAAGTATCCTTTCCATTAATTTGCCCACCACTGACGTCAAACTAACAGGTATATAATTGCTAGGTTTGTTCTTTGAACCCTTTTTAAAAAATGGAACAACATGCGCAGTACGTCAATCCTCCGGCATTATTCCCGTTTCTAATGACATTTGAAATATTTCTGTCATAGCCCCTGCTATTTCTACACTAACTTCCCTCAATGTCCTAGGGAATATCCTGTCAGGACCTGGAGACTTATCCACTTTTATATTTTTCAAAAGTGTCAGTACTTCCTCCTCTTTCAATCTCATAGTTTCCGTATCTACTCTACATTTTTCCCTTACCTCACAGAGTTCAATATCCTTCTCCTTGGTGAATACCGAAGAAAAGAAATTGTTCAATATCTCCCCCATCTTTTTTGGCTCTGCAGATAGCTGTCCATTCTGGCTCTCTAATGGTCCAATTTTATAGGCACATCCATCGCCCTTGCCGCGGACGTTGATGCCGCCCTGGTGGAATGAGATTTGAATTTCTCACTATCAATTCCAGCACTTCCCAGAACCTGCTTTAGCCACCTTGAAATTGTTTGCACCAACACCTTACTGGGTGTTTATTTGTGGCTAATAAATAATGCAGACTCTGTTCCTCGTAGGGCTCTAGTGACCTCAATGTAACAAGATAAATGTGGGACTACACACAAGCGATCATCTGTGGGGTATGCTGAAAACATAACCTTACATCCTGTCATGCCTATTCTACTATGTTTAAGCAAATCATAGACATAAAATATAATGGCATCTGCCGACACATGCATTCTGTCTAGCCGAAGCTTTTGCAATGTTTGTACACGTTGGACTGAAACCAACGCCATAAGCATGACCACCTTCATAGTTAATTTGGCTAGAGATAGGCTTGCAACAGGAGCCCACTGGCAAAGAAGCATAAGAACTTCACTCACATTCCAAATACCGGCATTCCTGGGTTTAGGAGGATTAGAATTGAAAACTCCCTTCGTAAATCGTGAAACTAACGGATGTGTCCCTACTGAATGCAATTCTGAATTCATGGGTAAATAAGAAGACAGAGCACTCCTGGCTGTATTGATCGCACTGTAACTTAATTTTTGATCAAAATAAAGAGTGGACAAAAACTCCAATACGTCTGAGATCCCTGCAGTCTGATATGAAATATTCTGGTGTAGACAGAATTGCTCCCTTCGTTATCAAGGTGATATACTGCTTCTGTGTACTATCCCTGCAGGCCGATGTGAGAACATCCACAGTACGATCAGACAGTCCTCTCCCCAGGTATGGCTTCATTAAAATCTGCAAATTAACAGATAAATACGATCAAAAGGATGCTGATCCCTAAATACTGGATTTACCAGTAGATTTTTATTCTTGGGAATAATCATGTGAGGCTGCCTAGCCATTAGCCATCAGGCATTACCAATACTCCTGAAGCGGAGTCCTGCTTGATCTTTTGCAAGCATCTGCTGATGAGACAGAATGGAGGAAATGCATACACAAACATTCCACCCCAATGCAGCGAGAAAGCATCCACCACTGCTGCACCAGGATCTGGTTCCCATGAAACATATATGGGCAACTGATGATTTAATCTAGATGCAAACAAGTCAACACCTGGCATTCCATTCTTTTTTTTTTGTTGTTTTTGTTTATTTTTGTTATAAGTAAATACAATAGTGTGGTACTTGAGTACCTAATACATACATACATACATATTTCCATTCTTGTACAACTTCGTTTTTTTAATTTAATAATAAAAGAACAGTGAGAGAAAAAAGAAATAAAGAGTATCGGAATAGATAGACAAGGGAGTAGAAACAGATAGCAAAAGAAATAAAGGACATAGAAGAGAAGCTAAAAAGATTGAAATAGAAGGAGAAAGTAAAGAAAAGAGAGATTAGGAGAGATCTACCCATTTCATATTTTTGCCCATCCGTCACCCAGTTCTAAACCATTTAATTTCTAAGGTTATGTTATGTTGCACCATATGCTTGTAAAAAGTTGATAAAAGGAGACCAAGTCTTTAAGAATTGGTCTACTTTGCCTAGTAGGAGGAATCTCATTTCTTCAAGATGTAGCGTTTCAGACATGTTTGAAATCCACATTTTGAATGTTGGCGTGGTTGCGTTTTCCCAAAATTTGAGTATACGTTTTTTTGCTGTTATTAGACCGTAATTAAGAAAAGCTTCTTGGAATATAGTTAGTTTACTTCCCCCTTCCATTGATCCAAAGATAATCAGTTCTGTATTGGGGTTCAATTTTACGTTGAATAGTTTTGTAAAAATTCAAAAAATTTCATTCCAAAATTTATACACTTTTATACAAGAGACAAAGGAGTGTGCTATAGTGGCATTTTGAGTTAGACATTTGTCACAAATGGGAGAAACACTTGAGAATATTTTATTCAGTCTAGTTTTCGAATAATATAATCTATGTAAAATTTTAAATTGAATTAGGTTATGTCTTACATTAATTGAACATTTATTTACATATAATACATTTTTTTCCCCATCTGTCATTAGGAATTTTTATCAATAAATCTTGTTCCCAGTCCCTTCTAATTGCCTCTGTCATTGGTGTTTCTATATTTAAAATTATATTATATAAGTAAGATATTAAATTGCTTGATTCTGCCTTTCTATTCATTGCTTCCTCCAATAAATCTGGGGTTAGAGTTTGATATCCTTGTATATATTTCTTCAAATAATCTTAAATTTGAAGATATTTCAAATATTGATTACGTTTCAAATTATATTTTAGTTGTAATTGTTGGAATGATAAAAGTTTTCCCATTTCATACATATCTCCCATTGTTTTAATTTCTAATAACCATATCATATAACAATTACAGCACGGAAACAGGCCTTCTCGGCCCTTTCAGCCCGTGCCGACCATTTATTTTCCCCTAGTCCAATCTACCTGCACTCAGACCATACCCCTGCATTCCCTTCCCGTCCATATACCTATCCACTTTACTTTTAAATGTTAAAATCAATCCTGCCTCCACCACTTCTGATGGAAGATCATTCCACACAGCCACCACTCTCTGAGTAAAGAAGTTCCCCCTCATGTTACCCCTAAACTTCTGTCGCTTAATTCTCAAGTCATGCCCTCTTGTTTGAATCTTCCCTACCCTCAATGGGAAAAGCTTAATCTTTCCCAATGGATAAACGTTTTATCAATAATGGATGGTTTTAATGAGGGATTATTAGTTACTGGAGAAAGAAGCGATAGTTTTCTTAATTTTAAAGTTAATGTTATTTGATTCCAAATTCATATTATACTGTGAATAATTGGATTCTTCTTATATATTATATTGTTCAGTTTCATCGGGGAAAGAAGGATCGCTCCTATATGATAAGGGGAACAATCCTCTTTCTCCATTCTTATCCAATCTACCTGTTGGGCAGAACTGTCCAACCAATAGATTATATTTTTAATATTCACTGCCCGATAGTAATACAACAAGTTAGGGAGTGTCTGTCCCCCTGATCCTTTAGATTTACACAAGTGTTTTTTCTTAATTTTATGTGATTTATAATCCCATATGAAGTTTATAATATCAGAATCTAATTTTTTAAAGAATTTTTTAGGTATGTATATTGGTATTGATTGAAATAGGTACAATATTTGTGGTAAGATCATTCTTATCGCGTTTATTCTGCCTATTAAGGACATCAGCAGTGTTTTCCAAAATGTAATCAACCCATTTAATTTAGTTATTAAAGGAATATAGTTTGCGTTGAGTAATGATTTATATTTCCTAGTAATTTGGATGCCCAAATACTTACATTTTTCTGTTGCAATTCTAAAGGGAAATTTCAACAGATGTGTCGGCTCTTGAGGTTTTATCGTCATAATTTTGCTTTTGTTCCAGTTTATTCTATATCCTGAAAAAGAACCAAATTCCTCTATTAAATTTAGTATATTTGGTATGCTAATTTGCGAATTAGATATATATAGTAATATATCATCTGCATATAATGAAATTTTATTATTTGAGTGTTTGGTATTACATCCGTGAATATTCGGATGACTTCTTATACTTTCTGCTAAAGGCTCTATCACTAGTGCAAATAGCAGAGGCGATAGTGCGTACTCCTGCCTATTGCCCCTTGCCAATTGGAATTTCGGGGATAATAGATTATTAGTCAGTATTCTAGCCGTTGGCTTATCATATAATAATTTTACCCATGAGATAAAGTTATCTCCCATGTTAAATTTTTGCAATACTTTGAATAAATATTGCCATTCTACTTGATCAAAAGCTTTTTCTGCATCCAATGAAATAATTGCTAGGTCTTCTTCAGTATTATGTGAGTACATTATATTAGATAGCCGTCTCAAATTGTTAAATGAGTATCTCTTTGGTATAAACCCAGTTTGGTCCGGGTTTATTAATTTGCTAACATATTTATTCAATCTTCTCGCTAGTGTCTTTGCTAATATTTTTTTATCTGTATTTAGGAGTGCAATAGCTCTATATGAGCCTGGGTCTTCTAGATCTTTATCCTTTTTTGGTATAAGTATAATAGTAGACTCCGTTAGTGTTTCTGGTAGTTTATTTTCTTTAAAAGCGTATATATATTCTGAGCAATCACTTGATTAAATACATCCTGATTTAACATCCATTCTATGTTATCATTGAACTGACGTGACCTACTGTCAGCTAGAGTGTTGAATCTACCTGGCAAATAAATTGCTGAAAGCCAGATATTTTTGTCAATGCACCAGCTCCAAATCTGGTTAGCCAGTCTATCACAAGACTGTGACTTGACTCCACCCATGTGGTTTACATATGCCACTACTGTGGTGTTGTCAATCTGAACCTACACATGCAAGTCCCTCCTGGTAGAACAATAAGCTTTAAGCCCATACTAGGTTCCCAACAACTCTAAATAATTGATCCCTCTTAATTGAAGAAGGGATGTCTCATCAGCATTCCATCTGCCTATATAGCTGGAAGACATATCTGTTGCACCCCAACCTAGTGCACTACATCAGTCTGTAATATAATTGAAGGTGGTTCCACCAAAACCATCCTAAAACATTTTGAAGCATTTAATATCCACCATTGTATGTCAGAAATTGCCCCAACTGACAACTGCATAGGCCTGTCAAACTGGCCCACTTGTATTCTCAGTGCCTGTACCTTTGATCATTGTAATTTTTTGATAATGCAGAGGACCATACTGCACAGCTGGAAAAGCAGCCACCAATCAACCTGGCTACTTGTCTACTTGAAGGCCGTTGTTCTCCAAGGAGATTAACACAGTCCTCAATTAACTGTTGCAATTTATCCCTAGGCAAAGTTACCAACATGTGATTTGAATTAATGGTAAATCCCAAATAATCAATCATTTGAACTGGTGATAATTTGGATTTATCTGGATGAATGACGAACCCTAATTGTTCAAAAGTGAATTTAACAACTGAAACTGATGACTGAGCTTCAGCATGAGTCTTTCCAACAATCAGAATATCATCTAAATAGGCCATTACCACATGCCCCCGAGCTCTGAGTAATGCTAACTCAGGTTTTACCAATTTAGTAAATAGTCTAGGAGCTGAAGTTAATCCATTAGGCAGTGCCTTAAATTGCCACAACTGAGTTATCCAAATAAATTTCAAATATCTTCTATCATCACCATGAATAGACACTGAGTAATATGCATCCTTTAAATCAATGCTTGTCATTTAACACCGTTTGGAAACTAGATGTTTGGCCATGGAAAAAATCTCCATTTTGACATGCCTATAACAATCAAATTTGTTCAAACTCGTTAAATCCAGGATAATTCTACATCCCCCAGTCTTTTTAGACCTTGAAAAAATACTTGACACAAATTGACAACTTTGATAGGCCGAAGTCTCGATTACCCCTTTCTTGTGTAATGAATTAATTTCTGCTTGTATGAGCACATTTTCTTCATCTGAAAATATAAGTTTCTGACTTGGAACATGTTGATTGGGTGGACTCTCATTAGAGAAAAATAGTAAGATTAAACAAGAACATACCAGTTCGAAGTTTGATCCTTATTTTATGAGGAGTTACGTTGAGGGATTACGTGAAGAAGCCCCGCCAGGGGCATGCGCGTCATACTTCAAAGCAGCGGCGTGAAAACACAGAAAACAAATAGCCGAAGTAACATAGTAAGGCTTTAAAAAGACTAGAACTACCAGATGATCTCTTAGATTATGAGGGTGGGAGCGGAGGGCACGTAATCCCTCAACGTAACACCTCATAAAATAAGGATCAAACTTCAAACTGGTAAGTTCTCGTTTAATCTTACTATTTTACTTCGGAGTCATGTGAGTGACTACGTGAAGATTTAAAAGCTCTGTGTTTACATGCCGTAGATGCACTCCATACGACAAACTGCTTCGGTTGACACAGTAGTGAATAAATATATTGAACATTACTTCAAATATTCAATGACTATTTTAAATAATAATAACAAAAATCAGTAATGACCCCTCTATCCCATGGGGAAATTACAAGCAATGATATAAAACAAAGCAAATGAAATAAATGGAACCCAAAAACAGCATGCCCAAACCGTGGCACTGTCTGTACAGGTTTGTCATAACATTATGAGAATGTGGACTCTCTAGACCATCCTGCGGCCGCAAGGATTTGGTCTAGCGGCATGTCCTGAGCCTTCACCACGGATGTTGAAGCTGCCCTGGTGGAGTGAGATTCAAATACATGAGTGTTGACTCCATCATAATTGAGAACCTGTTCCAACCATCTAGAAATAGTTTGTACTGACCCTCTTTATATGGCTTTTTGTGACTAATGAGCAGTGTTGTCTCAGAACCTCTGAGACTCCTTGTTAACTCAAGATATTGGCTTAAGTGTTTAACTACACATAACATTTGGTCAACAGGATATGCTTTAAACGTCACCTTGGTTCCTGCCATACCTGGCCTGCTTTGTTTGATTAAATCATAACATTAAAATGTATTGTCATCTACAGGCAAATGCATACAATCTATTCGTAACAATTGTAAATTGGGATACTAACGGATGAGCCCCGATAGGTTGTTGTCCTGAGGACTGCCCTAAATAGGAGGACAAAGCACTCCGAGCACTGTTAAAAGCACTATAACTCAAGTGCTCATCAAAATGCAATTTAGCAAGGAACTCCAACACATCACTTATGCTTGCAGTATGGTAAGATATATTTGATTGTACACAGAACATCTCCCATTTCATTATGTGAACCACATATTGTTTTTAGTACTATTCCTCCAGGCTGCAGTGATAACCTCCATGGTCCTGTTCGACAATCCAAAGCCTGGGAATGGTCTGTTTAGAATCTGCAGACCAACAAATTGATACGGTCATGTAATGGGTGACTTTCTCCTGTAACCGGATGCACCAACAATTACTGCAGCTGGGAATCATCATAAATGGCTGAACCATCATTCTGAGTAACAATGGGAACCATGGTTGTGTTGGCCAATCTAGGACCACCAAAACGCCTGTGGCGGAGTCACGCTCTATTTTGGTTAGACATTTCATAATCAGACAAAATGGAGGAAAAGCAGAAAAGCATGAGTGCCCCCTAATGTAACAAAAATGCATCCACAGCTACTGCTGCTGGATCTGTCTCCCATGAAAATATATTTAGGCAACTGGTGATTCAGTCTGGATGCAAACAGATCAAAATCTGGCAACCCAAATCGAGTGACAATTGTTTGAAAAACTTTAGAATTCAACATCTATTCTAAATTGTCATTAAATTTTCGTGATCTATGGTCTGCCACCACATAGTCTACCCCTGGTAGATAGATGGCTGAAACCCAGATGTTTCTCGAAATACACCAATGCCATATAAGATTAGCCATGCTATCACATGGAACTGATCTTGCTCCTCCCATATGATTAATAAATGCCACTCCAGTGGTGTTATCAATCTGGAGTTGAACGTGTAATTTATTAATTGTGGAGCAATATGCCTTTAACCCATAAAATGCCCCCAAGAATTCCTTGTGTGTGTAGAATCAAACCTTCTTTTTCATTCCATCTACCCCCACAGCTAGACTCAATGTCCAAAGCCCCCCCCCCATCCGAGAGCGCTTACATCAGTCTGTAAAATCATTGAAGGTTCCTGCACCAAAATGTTATTGGTAGCTTGACTAACATTAACAATCCACCACTGCAATTCTGCTAGAGCTGTGGTTGGTAACTGCATAACCCGATCAAAATGGCTTGCATGCTCTTTTAGTGCTTGTTGTCTTGCTCTTTGCAAATGTTGATAATGCAAAGGATTGAACTGTGCTGCAGGGAAAGCTGCTACCAATTTCCCAATGACCTTAGCGACTTCTCGGATGGAGGGATAAAGTTTTTTGTGTGAGGCAAATACAGACATCAGCAATATCCACAACCTTGGCTGTTGGTAATGTTACTGTCATATCAACTGAATCAATAAGAAATCCCAAATACTCAATATTTTGGGTTGGCTGTAATTTAGACTTAGTTGGATGGAACAAAAATCCTAATGTTTCAAACACATTTTTGGTTACTGCAACCGACTCCTCAGCTGACTCTTTAGTGTTGCTGATAATTAAGATATCATCTAATTAAGCCATGACAATGTGATGATGGGCCCTCAATAGCTCCAGCACAGGTTTTAACAATTTAGTAAATAGCCTAGGTGCTGAACACAATCCATTAGGCAATGCTTTATATTGCCACAGCTGTCCCATCCAATTAAATTTCAAGTACTTGCAATAATGAACATGAATTGGCACTGAATAATATGCATCTTGCAAATCAATAGTTGCCATATAACAACCTTGTGATACCAGCTGTTTTACAGTAACGAAGGTGTCCATTTAAAATGTCTATAGAGAACTGAAGAAACTAAGTGAGTGAGGTCCAGTACAACTCTACAACCCCCATCTTTCTTAGGTCTGGGGAATATATTGGACACAAATTGTTGAGGATGAGTAATGGCTTTCTCAATCACTCCTTTTTGGCATAAATTCTTAATTGCATCGTTAACCTGTTCACTCACTGGAGCAGAAAACACCAACATTTTATTTGGCTTGTGCTGCTGAGGTGGATCTATCCCTGAGATAAACTAAATGGTAGAACCTGACACAGTATTTAGTATAAACATATCACATGTAATACAGCACCATTCATTGTAAAAACAATTGTAATCTACCTCGAGGAGGTTGTGCATCAGAACATTTAACAAAAGTTCCCTGTACCTCTGCAGTTGGCCTGTAAGCCTGCTGCCTGCTCATATTGGGGTTGAAGCCGCTCTGTCTTAGTGGGTAACCTCGTTGCTCCACTGGCCTCCCCCTGCTCAGTCCAGCACCTGGATCCGACCTTCAGTACACAAACCCTGGTTTGCGAATAGGTGGCCGTGATATGCTTGGCTTCATCAAACCAATTGTTTTTGCCTCATCATCAATATCACATTTTTGTTTGACAAGGTCCGTTCCAAACAGGAACTCAGGCGTTTGTATATTTGTCGCCTTACATAGTGCAGCAAAACTTTTGATTGAGAGTTGGCCTGATGGCGATTTTCTAATGCAATTTACTTCAAAGAATCCATTGCATAATAGAGCCAACATATCTTTTTAAGTTTGAGTAATCATGGCCCCTTTGACCCTAGTGCCAAATGCAGTAATTGCTGCAGCCACCAGTTGGAGCACGCATCAATGCCAAACTTCCTGTCCTCTCATAGAAGGACACATGGGTGCCCAGATTTCTGGGTTCACCATGGGCACTTTCAGTGAGGCACAGTAAACAGGTGTCTTATATTTATAGGTAGTCTCTTGCATCATAAATTGCTGGAGCTGGTGAGACACTAAATAATTGATATTGTTGGCAAGGTTGCCTCACCAGTCCCCTCCGGAATAGCAAACTCATTGCAATATCCGGGACACCCGCAGCGTGGCTCTTGTGCTCTGGTGTTTGCACATAAGCAGGGACACCAGACATGGGATCAGCTGCATCCTGCCCCGCTTCTCCCAAGTCATATATTAGGGAGGCATCCTCCAGTCCTAAACAAGGCGCTGGAAGGAAATCCCCTTGTTGATAGTCCACATATTCCTATTGATATGGGCCTTGTTGAACAGCTGCCTGGGGAATCACTGGGCCCTTAGACCCTTGTTTTATCATAGTTTGGAGCATCTTCTCCATATTCTGCATCCTCCCCCACATTCTTTTATTAACTGGAAGGGGGTCACATTCTTCTTCAGACTCGTCTAACAACACGGTCTAATAGATTTTCTTTTTGACTTTCTATGGCTGTCGGTGGCCTCAGCCTCCTGAGTAACTGGAACTAGTGTGGAAAGTTCACTTTCTAATGAAACTGCTGTCGGTAAAACGGCACCCGGTATCAGAATCGGCGTTGCCGCGATAATCTCATGACCCGATCGATTTAGTGAATCCGTGGACCCACGCTTAGAGCGAACTTTCCTACCTGACCATGCCACCAACTCCTACTGACTTCTCGAGCCAGCTTTATGGAGTTAAATACTCTCAGGCAACGTTTTTAAAACCACTTACCTGCGAGTTTCTACTTACCGCTGGTGGAGCTGTGCCCTCCAGCCCGTTCAGTGCGACATGAGCGGACGTAATGACGCGCATGCGCCTGGCGGGGCTTCTTCACATAGTCACTCACGTGACTCCAAAGTAAAATTCAATTTTCACCCCTTCAATACTGTTAAGTATAAACAAATCTGATGTTAACTCCTGCCATTGTTTGAGAAACAATTTTAACCTCCCCCAATTTCAACAGCAACATTACTTAATTCATTCTTTCTCAAAGGCATATTCCTTACCTGTATATGTCCTTGCAGACCTTGTTGTCCGCGGCCCCTTGTAGAGAAAGGCACCTTGCCCTTCACACCGGTGGCAGCCTGCGAATTCCGGTATTGTAGACCTGTATGGCTGGTTCCTTCCCCTGCAACCGAACTGGTGCCTCTACGTTAAGGATAAAACCTTTTCCCTTGTTTGCCAGCTGGCTTAATGAGGCCCATAGTTTTTACATCCTCATGACTTTCTTTAACTCTTTTAACAAGGTCACCTCCAAACAACAGATTTCGTGGCGGTACACTGGGCGGTTTGCACAAAACCGGCAGATTAGGATTAATCACGGGCTTTATAGCGGTTCTTCTGATGTTATTGATTTCAAAGAGTGCACTACAAAACAGTCCCAGTGCATCCTGATGGGGTAAAGGCATATTCCCTGTATCAATTATTTTTACCGTAATCCCTGCCGAGAACAACCTGAGCACTTTTTGAAATTTCATTTCTTGAGCCCTAGCTGACACCCCCAACTGTGTCCAAATCTGATGATTAACCACAGGTACTTTCAGAAGATCACAATTAATAGGAGCTTCATACTTCTTTGCGGCCTCATCCATGGCCAACTCCTGTAACTGGTGGGAGAGCATATACTGAATTGCTGTAGCCAATTCTTCACCAATCTGCTCTCCTGCCTCTCTAGGCATAGCAAAATTTTCTGCAATATTAGGAATGACCTCCAACTGAACTCCCTTACTGCTCTCCCCCACCATAGATTCGGTGTCAGCAAATTGCACCGTTGGAACATCCTCCTCACAGGCAGGATATTCCTGCAGCCCTGTAAAAGGTGTTGCTGGCTCAGGATCTCCAACAGCCTGGCTTGGGCACCACTCCTCCTCCCAGAGCTGGTCCTTGTCGAGCATTCTTTGTAATAGAATCTCGACCTGGGAGAGCCGTGAGCAAATGGACTCTCCTGTAGAGGGTACAACCTCCAGGCCCGACTCTGGGTCAACGGGCCTATCTGACTTGCCAGTGGCCTTCCGCCCTACTGGCAAGCCTACACTGCTCACAGGCAGTGGGTCCGCAATCGCTGGCTGTAGAGCCGGCATCGGACCAGGTGCACAAGACGGGCCTCCACCAACAACACTCTCCTGGTCGTCAACCTTCCTCCCTCTGGACCGCCTCGCCGCCACCTTTTTCACTTTCTGCAACATTTCCAAAAGGACCTCTCCAACCGTCACAGAAAACGAACTCTGAAAAAAGTTTAAAACTTACCTTGAGTTTTTAAACTTACCGCTTGGAGGAGCGCTGCTGCTCCAATTGGCCGTCTGCACCAATGCGTCTGACATCATGACGCACCAACGGCTGTACGGGGTTCTTCACGTACTCACGTGACTCCGAAGTAAAATACACATACACACACACACACTCATACACCCACACTCACACTCATGTACACACACACTCACACTCATACACACACACACACAAACACACACATACGCACACACAGACATAAATACACACATATACACACACACGCACACTCATACGCGCGCACACACAAACACACATACTCCCATCCACACACACATGAATACACACACACACTCACACATGCACACACACACACAAATACACACACGCAAATACATACCCACACACACACACACACGCTAACACACACACACACATACACATACACACTCACACTTTCACATACACACACTCACAAACCCGTATGCCTTTGGGATCTGGGATGAAGCCAGAGCACTGAGAGAAGACCCATGCGGTCGCAGGGAGAACGTGCAAACTCCATACAGACAGCATCTAAGGTGTGGATTGAACCAGAGTTTCTGGCGCTGTGAGGCAGAACATTGCACAGCTACAGATTTGTTCTGCTAGACATACGGTGCCAGTCAGCTGCCACAGCTAATTCTGGCTGCTCTATTGACAGTGAAGTTACTGCTTGAATTGTGGAGGCATGAACTGCAATCTGAGAGTAACCAGATAGTTATGTTTTGTGATATTCTTTTTTACACTAACACGATCCTGTACAGACTCGGGACGATTTACACTTATACCAAGCCGACTAACCTATAAACCTGTGTGTCTGGAATGTGGAAGAAAACCGAAGATCTTGGAGAAAACCCAAGCAGGTTACGGGGAGAAAGCACTAACTCCGTAAAGACAGCATCCGTAGTCGGTGCTGAAAGTGCTGCAAGGCAGCAACTCTGTGCCAACCCAGTGATTACTCATTCATTAAGGAATAAATATCGGCTGCAACACTACTGTAATTTGCTGGAGATGTTAACTCATTGTGAGAGTGAATATGTCCTTCTCTTCCTCAGTGAAGAGAAAAAAAAATGTGTAAGAGAGAAAAAATAATTACTCGAGGGTACAGATTATGGTGAGAGGGCAAAATGGAAAGGATGTGTGCAGGGCAAGTGTTTTATATTTAGCCTGGAACACTGCCAATGGTGGTGGTGGTTAGGCAGATACAATGGTTGTGTTAAAGAGACTATTGGATAGGCATCTGGACATGCGGGGAATGAAGAAAAGTGGATTATGTACAGGCTGACAAGAGTTGGTCTTGCCATTATGTGTAAGAAGGAACTGCAGATGCTGGTTTAAACTGAAGATAGACACAAACAACTTGAGTAACTCAGTGAGACAGGCAGACGGGCATGACATGAGAAATAAAGGACAGAAGTTTAGGGGTAACATGAGGGGGAACTTCTTTACTCAGAGAGTGGTGGCTGTGTGGAATGATCTTCCAGCAGAAGTGGTGGAGGCAGGATCGATTTTAACATTTAAAAGTAAAGTGGATAGGTATACGGACGGGAAGGGAATGGAGGGGTATGGTCTGAGTGCAGGTAGATGGGACTTGGGGAAAATAAATGGTCGGCACGGACTGGAAGGGCCGAGAAGGCCTGTTTCCGTGCTGTAATTGTTATATGGTTATATGGTATCTCTGGGTCGAGATTATAAACTTTACCTATTCCTTCTGTCCAAAGATGCTGTCTGAGCCGTTAAGTTCCTCCAGCATTTCTGTGTTTATCTTCGAAAAGTAAAACTTGTCAACAAGCAAGTGCAGAGTTCTCAAGTTTAGAGAGGATTAGACAGGGTCTAGAAAGCACTGGAGAATGTGCCCAGACCTATTGGCAACATTGTGCTAAAATAATCCAATCTGCTTTGAAAGAGAGCTCTCCATAGCACTGAGGAATGAAGCAAGGAGGCATTTGATCCAACTTGTATCAAGACTGTATACCCAAGAGTAAAAGTCACTTCATCCTGATTGATTGAAGAAGAACTTGACAAGTGGACCAAGCATTGCAAAGGCCTCATTAGCTGTGATGCATCATTGCTGCTGCTCCTGGCTTCCTGCGATGCAGGAACTGAACCATGCAACTCGCAAAGATTTGGTACAAAGAGCTGTCAAAGAAACTGTGGCTTGGAAATTAGCCAAAGATGACGGGACACGTCCGGAGCTACTGTGAGTGACTACCATGCATTCCCCTGTGCCTGCTGAGAGGAAAGTCAAATGCCCAGGAGCTGAAGAATTCAACGGTAATTACAGTACACTAACATGGGGCAGAGGCGACACAGGCAACCACTCAGGAATGTTTCTGCAAGTGGCTCGGTAAGGGTCTTGCAATGAGAACAAGCGGCAGAGACTGAATTCCACACTCCATGGCCCCATGCTGTGGATCTAGCACGAAAAACGTCCTGAACATCACACGTTTTTCTTTGTTATATTTACTGACCTACAAAATGCCTTTGGCACATGGGGCAGCACAGTGATACAGCGGTAGAGTTGCTGCCTTACAGCACCAGAGGCCCCGGTTCGATCCTGACTACGGGTGCTGTCTGCACCAGAGTTTGTACGTTCTCCCCATGACCCGCGTATCCAGGCGCTCCGGTTTCCTCCCACACTCCAAAGATGTACAGATTTGTAGGTTAATTGGCTTTGCTAAAATTGTAAATTGTCCCTAGGACAGTGTGTGTCGGATAGTGTTAGTGTACGGGGATCGCTGGTCGGCCTGAATTATGTGGACCGAAGGGCCTGTTTCCGTATTGTATCGCTAAACTAAATGTAGTATAAATGCCATACATACATGTAGTACATGTAAGTATCGTAGGTGGACGCAAAAAGCTGGATTAACTCAGCAGGGCAGACAGAATCTCTGGAGAAAAGGAATAGGTGACGTTACTGAAGAAGGATCTCGACCCGAAACATCACCTGTTCTTTTTCTCCAGAGAAGCTGTCTAACCCGTTGAGTTACTCCAGCTTTTTTTGTCTATCTTCAGTCTTGGCATTATGTTCCGCAAAGACTTTGTGGGCCAAAGGGCCTATTCCTCTTATGTACTGTTCGATGTTCTCTTTCTATGTATCCAACTACACCCTGTAACTCAAGCCTGCAAATCCCAGTGACATCCAAGTGAATCTCTTCAAAGGTTTCAAAGGTCCTTTATTGTCACATGTACCAATTAAGGTGCAGTGATATGTGAATCACCATACAGCCATACCAAAATAAAGCAACAAGACACACAACTATATAAAAGTTAACATAAACATCCACCACAGCGGTTCCCCACATTCCTCACTGTGATGGAAGGCAAAAAAGTCCAATCTTCTTCCTCTTTATTTTCCCGCTGTTGGGGCAGTTGAACCATCCGTTGGGGCGATCGAAGCTCCCACAGCCGGCAGTCGATGCCCCCGCATCGGGGCGATCAAAACTCCCACACCGGGGCAGTCGAAACTCCTGCAGCTTGGAGTTCCCGATGTCGGTTTCTGACCAGAGGTCGCGGGCTCCGTGATGTAGAGTCCACAGATACCCACGATTGGAGTTCCAAGATTGATTCCTGGCAAAGGGATTGCGGGCTCCATGATATTAAAGTCCCGTAGGCTCCCCGTGGTAGAGCTCTCAATAGTCGGTCTCCAGCAAAGGCTGCCAACTCCTCGATGTTAGGCAGCAGTGCAGACAGCGATACGATACAGAAAAAAAAAAAAATCACATCTCCATTGAGGTAAGAGATTAGAAAAAGTTTTCCCCAACTTCCCCCAGCTGGTCGGTGCGGACTCGGTGGGCCGACGGGCCTGTTTCTGTATCTCTGAACTAAATATTTGACCAGCCACTTTCTCCTAAAGATACCATTAAATGCAATGTTAAATAAAGCCGGTACTGTTACAGAATGCATGTCAGTAGATCACTGATGTTATCTCAACACACTTAGCCTCGATGGGAAAATGAGCAAGTGACATTTGTAAAACTTACCTTAAACATCTGGAACAACCTGAACAATCTCAGCACGATAATGTCTGTACATTTGTGTGTATCCCCTGTGTGTGTTCTTCACTGTTGTGGAAATTGGGTCAGATATTCCAAGCAGGAGTAAGGATGGAAAAGCCTTCGCGTCTGGGACCACATGATCAGCTGCTTGGGAGAACATACCTGCTACCTACGGAGATTGGCTGCAAAAGTGGCATCAAGGTACATTTCAGCTACTTGTAGATTAAAGGATAAAACAGGTTTCAGAGGACAAATGAAATACTGTGACTGAGTATATTATACTATGGAACGTGCCTGGAACTGAGCATTTTCATTTGTGAATGGTGGTTATAGTTAAGTGCATTACCAAAACCAGGTTAACTGCGAATGAATATATTCTATGTAGGTTAGTCGCTGAGTATATTGCTCTGCACAGATTAACGTAATGGAGCCATGGTTATGTACAGGGTGAAAAGACCAGGTATTTAATTCTTTAAGAAGGAACTGCATATGCTGGAAAAATCGAAGGTAGACACAAATGCCGGAGAAACTCAACGGGTGAGGCAGCATCTATGGAGCGAAGGAATAGGTGACGTTTCGGGTCCATTCGCTCCATAGATGCTGCCTCACCCGCTGAGTTTCTCCGGCATTTTTGTCTACCTTAGGTATTTAATCCTGTGCAGTTTAGGTGGGGAGTGAGTGTATTAATCTAAGCACCAGGCGGTACGGTGAAGCAAAGGTAGAGTTGTTGCCCTGTAGCATCAGAGACAGGGGTTCGATCCTGACTACGGTTGCTGTCTGCACAGAGTCTGTACATTCTTCCCGTGACTGGCTTGGGTGTTCTTCGAGATCTTCGATTTTCTCCCACATTCCAAAGACATCCAGGTTTGTAGGGTAATTGGCTTGGTGTCAATGTTTTAAATAATTCCCTAGTTTGGGATAGTGTTTTCTAATTTAAATTAATATTTTTATTAGAAGCAGTGTACAGTAGTATAAACCGCGGCATATGACAAAAAACATTTATTGTACGTCGTCCATTTTAATTTTGACAAAAAATAAATAGAAAGAGAAAGAGCAAGAAAGAGAGAAAGTGAAAGAGATAGTGAATGTGTAAAAATAGAACCCCTAACCTACCAAAGAGTGTAGTCGCAAAGTGAGTAAGTAAAAACTTAAAAATAAAAAAAATAAAAAATTAAAACATTTTAAAAAAAGGACTAAAACGTGTTGATATACCCGCTTAATTTCTCACCACACCCATCACCCTGTCCGTAAATCGGTTTAGGGATAGTGTTAATGTGCGGGGTTCGCTGGTCAGTCGGCAAGAGGGCCCGTTTCCGCGCTGGATCTCTGAACAAAACTAAACTAAGTTCATGGTGAATCGGTGCATTATTCTGTGAAGATTGGGTTCTGAATGAATCTGCTTCTTTTTGGACTCATGTTATGCCAGTTGTTTTGACCTCTTAATTCTTCAACCAGAATACATCCAGCAGATGCATATGTATATAGTGGTAAACATTACATTTATCTGATAGCATTTTTCATATTTATTGGGATCAGTGGAATGTGCTTTCTGAATTGACTGTGCTCCCCTTTCATCTAAACCAGCAGCACAGGAAAAACATAGGTTTACATTTTCCAACTGAAATATGTATACCTTCACAATCAGAAATTTGAAGTGCTGGCTCAGTTAGTAAATGATTACTTAAGAGGATAACTAAATACTAGACCTACTTTCCAAATAAACCGATGAAAATGTATCTCCTGTTGACCAGCTTGGTCAAAGTACAGACTAGATTCATTTAGTTCAGAGATATAATGTGGAAACAGGCCCTGTGGGTCTGTTTCAGAAACAGAGAGTGGTGAGTCTGTGGAATTCTCTGCCTCGGAGGGCGGTGGAGGCAGGTTCTCTGTATGCTTTCAAGAGAGAGCTAGATAGAGCTCTTAAAAATAGCAGAGTCAGGGGATATGGTGAGAAGGCAGGAATGGGGCACTGATTGGGGATGATCAGCCATGATCACATTGAATGGCGGTGCTGGCTCCAAGGGCCAGATGGCTTACTCCTGCATCTATTGTCTATTGTCTATGGGCAATTTGAGGGTGCCGCAAGGCTCAGTGCTGGGACCCCAGTTATTTACAATATATATTAATGATTTGGACGAGGGAATTGAATGCAACATCTCCAAGTTTGCCGATGGCACAAAGCTGGGGGACAGTGTTAGCTGTGAGGAGGATGCTAGGAGGCTGCAAGGTGACTTGGATAGGCTGGGTGAGTGCGCAAATGCATGGCAGATGCAGTATATTGTGGATAAATGTGAGGTTATCCACTTTGGTGGCAAAAACGGGAAAGTAGGCTATTTGAATGGTAGCCCATTAGGAAAAGGGGAGATGCAACGCGACCTGGGTGTCATGGTACACCAGTCATTGAAAGTAGGCATGCAGGTGCAGCAGGCAGTGAAGAAAGAGAATGGTATGTTAGCATTCATAATGAAAGGAATTGAGAATAGGAGCAGGGAGGTTCTACTGCAGTTGTACAGGGTTTTGGTGAGACCACACCTGGAATATTGTGTACAGTTTTGGTCTCCTAATCTGAGGAAATACATTCTTGTCATAGAGGGAGTACAGAGAAGGTTCACCAGACTGATTCCTGGGATGTCAAGACTTTCATATGAAGAAAGAATGGATAGACTCGGCTTGTACTCGTTAGAATTTAGAAGATTGAGGGGGGATCTTATAGAAAAGTACAAAATTCTTAAGATGTTGGACAGGCTAGATGCAGGAAGATCGTTCCCGGTGTTGGGGAAGTCCAGGACAAGGGGTCACAGTTTAAGGATAAGGGGGAAATCTTTTAGGACGAAGATGAGAAAAACATTTTTCACACAGAGAGTGGTGAATCTCTGGAATTCTCTGCCACAGAAGGTAGTTGAGGCCAGTTCATTGGTTATATTTAAGAGGGAGTGAGATGTGGCCCTTGTGGCTAAAGGGTTCAGGGGGTATGGAGAGAAGGCAGGTACGGGATACTGAGTTGGATGATCAGCCATGATCATATTGAATGACGGTGCAGGCTCGGATGGCCGAATAGCCTACTCCTGCACCTTGTTTCGATGTTTCTATTGTCTATTGGCCCTCTGAGTCTGTGCCGACCATCTAGTTCTATGTTATCTCAGTTTTGTTTCCTACATGATATGGGCAATTTACAGAAGCCAATTAACCTACAAAGCCGTCTGTGTTTGGAGCATCGGTGGAAACCGGAACACACAGAGAAAACCCAGAAGGTCACAGGGAGAACGTACAAACTCCATACAGGCAACATGCGTAGTCAGGATCAATCCCAGGCCTCTGGTGCTGTAGGGCAGCAACTCTACCGCTGCACCATCGTGCCGCTGCTATATAGCCTTTTAGTGACTGTGAAAGTCAGTCAGTGATTGTACATGCGTAGCTGATTCCTCAACCATGAATGGTAATTATAACAACCCACTGTATATAGACAATTCATTCATATAGAAACATTGGGATAACCATATAACCATATAACAATTACAGCACGGAAACAGGCCTACTCGGCCCTTCCAGTCCGTGCCGACCATTTATTTTCCCCTAGTCCCATCTACCTGCACTAAGACCATACCCCTCCATTCCCTTCCCGTCCATATACCTATCCACTTTACTTTTAAATGTTAAAATCGATCCTGCCTCCACCACTTCTGCTGGAAGATCATTCCACACAGCCACCACTCTCTGAGTAAAGAAGTTCCCCTTCATGTCACCCCTAAACTTCTGTCCCTTAATTCTCATGTCATGCCCTCTTGTTTGAATCTTCCCTACCCTCAATGGGAACAGCTTATCCACGTCAACTCTGTCTATCCCTTTCATCATTTTAAAGGCCTCAATCAAGTCCCCCCTTAACCTTCTGCGCTCCAAAGAATAAAGACCTAATTTGTTCAACCTTTCTCTGTAACTTAGTTGCTGGAACCCAGGCAACATTCTAGTAAATCTCCTCTGTACTCTCTCTATTTTGTTGACATCCTTCCTATAATTAGGCGACCAAAATTGTACATACTCCAGAATTGGTCTTACCAATGCCTTGTACAATTTTAACATTACTTCCCTACTCCTACATTCAATGCTCTGATTTATAAAGGCCAGCACACCAAAAGGTTTCTTTACCACCCTATCTACATGCGATTCCACCTTCAGGGAACTATGCACAGTTATTCCTAGATCCCTCTGTTCCACAGCATTCCTCAATTCCCTACCATTTACCATGTACGTCCTATTTTGATTTGTCCTGCCAAGATGTAGCACCTCACACTTATCAGCATTAAACTCCATCTGCCATCTTTCAGCCCACTCTTCCAAATGGCACAAATCTCTCTGTAGACTTTGAAATCTACTTCATTATCCACAGCACCACCTATCTTAGTATCGTCTGCATACTTACTTATCCAATTTTCCACCCCATCATCTAGATCATTGATGTACATGACAAACAACAGTGGACCCAACACAGATCCCTGAGGCACCCCACTGGTCACTAACATTCTGCCCCACAATCACATTACAGTAAAGATAGACACAAAATGCTGGTAACTCAGTGGGTCAGATGGCATCTCTGGAGAAAATAATAGGTTATGTTTTGGATCAAGACCCTTCATATTCAAATTCAAGTGAGTTTATTGTCATGTGTCCCTGATAGGAGTGAAATTCTTGCTTTGCTTAGGCACACAGAACATAGAAGGCATTTACTACAAAACAGATCAGTGTGTCCATATATAATTATATAAATACATACACACATGAATACATAAACTGATTAAGTGCAAATAACAGATAACAGATAATGGGTTATTAATGATCATGGTTTTGTCCAAGCCAGGTTTAATAGCCTGATGGCTGTGGGGAAGTAGCTATTCCTGAACCTGGTTGTTGCAGTCTTCAGGTTCCTGTACCTTCTACCTGAAGGTAGCAGAGAGATGAGTGTGTGGCCAGTATGGTGTGGGCCCTTGATAATGCTGCCAGCCTTTTTGAGGCAGCAACTGTGATAAATCCCCTCGATGGAAGGAAGGCCAGAGATGCATTAGTGTTCTCGCACCAGGAAAGATCTTCAGAGATGTGCACTCCCAGGAATTTGAAGCTCTTGACCCTTTCAAACATCGACCCGTTGATATCAACGGGACTGTGGATCCCCACCCTACTCATTCCAAAGTCCACAATCAGTTCCTTGGTTTTGCTGGTGTTGAGGGCCAGGTTATTGTGCTGGCACCATATGGACAGTTGCTCGATCTCTCTTCTATACTCTGACTCATCCCCATCAGGGATACGTCCCACAACAGTGGTGTCGTCAGCGAACTTGATGATGGAGTTCGCACTGTGACCGGCTACGACCATTTATTTAGTCGCATCTACCTGCACTCAGACCATACCCCTCCATTCCCTTCCCGTCCATATACCTATCCACTTTACCCTTAAATGTTAAAATCGATCCTGCCTCCACGACTTCTGCAGGAAGATCATTCCACACAGCCACCACTCTGAGTAAAGAGGTTCCCCTCATGTTACCCCTAAACTTCTGTCCCTTAATTCACAAGTCATGCCCTCTTGTTTGAATCTTCCCCACCCTCAATGGGAAAAGCTTAATCTTTCCCAATGGATAAAAGTTTTATCAATAATGGTTTGAATGAGGGATTATTAGTTATTGGAGAAAGAAGCGATAGTTTTCTAAATCTTAAAGTTAAGTTTATTTGATTCCAAATTCGTATTATACTGTGAATAATTGGATTCTTCTTATATATGAGGTGGATGAGTTGAAGGTGCAGATAGCGATTAATGACTATGCTATAGTTGGGATCACGGAGACATGGCTCCAGGGTGACCAAGGCTGGGAGCTGAACATCCAAGGATATTCACTATTCAGGAGGGATAGACGAAAAGGAAAAGGAGGTGGGGTAGCATTGCTGGTGAGAGAGGAGATTAATGCAATAGAAAGGAAGGACATTAGCGTGGAGGATGTGGAATCGATATGGATAGAGCTGCGAAACTCTAAGGGGCAGAAAACGCTAGTGGGAGCTGTGTACAGGC
Source organism: Raja brachyura (assembly GCA_963514005.1). Next base: position 4,315,501 of record OY740809.1, on the reverse strand, counting down.
CACCTAACAGTAGTATTGGAGTTGGGGATGGCATCAAACAGGAAATTAGAAATGCGTGCAACAAGGGTAACACGGTTATAATGGGTGACTGGAATTTGAAGCTTTTGATCCTTTCAACCATCGACCCGTTGATATAAACAGGACTGCTGGTCCCCATCCTACTCCTTCCAAAGTCTACAATCAGTTCCTTGGTTTTGCTGGTGTTGAGGGCCAGGTTATTGTGCTGGCAGCATATGGACAGTTGCTCGATCTCTCTTCCATACTCTGACTCATCCCCATCAGTGATACGTCCCACAACAGTGGTGTAGTCAGCGAACTTGATGATGGAGTTCGCACTGTGACCGGCTACGCAGTCATGAGTATAGAGTGAGTACAGCAGGGGGCTGAGCACGCAGCCTCCCGTGCTGATTGTTATCGAGTCTGACACATTTCCACCAATACGAATGGACTGTGGACTGTGAATGAGGAGGTTAATGATGCAATTGCAGAGGGATGCGCAGAGACCCAGTTCTGCGAGTTTGGTAACCAGCTTGGAGGGGATGATAGTATTAAATGGCGAGCTGTAATCGATGAATAACGGCCTGACATGTGAGTTTTTGTTGTCCAAGTGGTCCAGAGCGGAATGGCATCCACCGTTGATCTGTTGTGACGGTAAGCGAACTTCAGTGGGTCCAGGTTTTTGTCGAGGTAGGAGTTGATTTGCTCCATGATCAACCTCTCAAAGCACTTCATCACCACAGGCGTTAGTGCCACAGGTTGATAGTCATTGAGGCACATCACCTTACTCTTCTTGGGCACTGGTATAATTGATGCCCTTTTGAAACAGGTGGGGTCCTCAGACCTCAGAAGTGCGAGGTTGTAAATGGGGACCCACAGTCCCGTTTATATCAACGGATCGATGGTAGAGGGGGTCAAGGCCGTCAACTTCCTGGGCGTGCATATTTCTGAAGATCTCTCCTGGTCCAAGAACACTGATGCAATTATAAAGAAAGCACATCAGCACCTCTACTTCCTGAGAAAATTACGGAGAGTCGGTCTGTCGAGGAGGACTCTCTCTAACTTCTACAGGTGCACAGTAGAGAGCTTGCTGACCGGTTGCATCGTGGCTTGGTTCGGCAACGTGAGTGCCCAGAGCGGATACAATAAGTAGTAAACACTGCCCAGTCCATCATCGGCTCTAACCTCCCTACCATCGAGGAGTTCTATTGCAGTCGCTGCCTCAAAAAGGCTGGCAGCATCATCAAGGATCCACACCATCCTGGCCACACACTCCTCTCCCCGCTACCTTCAGGTAGAAGTTACATGAGCCTGAAGACTGCAACGTCCAGGTTCAGGAACAGCTGCTTCGCCACAGCCATCAGGCTATTAAACTCAAATGAAACATAACTCTGAACATTAATAGTAAGATTAAACGAGAACTTACCAGTTTGAAGTTTGATCTTTATTTTATGAGGAGTTACAATGAGGGATTACGTGAAGACCCCGCCAGCACGCATGCGCGACATTCTTCAAAGCAGTGGTGTGAAATCACAGACAGTCACAATGACTAATATAGTAAGATAAGAGAGAACTTTCATACCAGGTGATCTTTATAGTAGAGGGTTGGGAGCGGAGGGCACGTAATCCCTCATCGTAACTCCTCATAAAATAAAGATCAAACTTCTGGTGGCAGATTAGGTAAGGGGGAGATGCAACGAGACCTGGGTGTCATGGTACACCAGTCATTGAAAGTAGGCATGCAGGTGCAGCAGGCAGTGAAGAAAGCAAATGGTATGTTAGCATTCATAGCGAAAGGATTTGAGTATAGGAGCAGGGAGGTTCTACTGCAGTTGTACAGGGTTTTGGTGAGGCCACACCTGGAGTACTGTGTACAGTTTTGGTCTCCAAATCTGAGGAAAGACATCCTTGCCATAGAGGGGGTACAGAGAAGATTCACCAGACTGATTCCTGGGATGTCAGGACTTTCATATGAGGAAAGATTGGATAGACTCGGTTTGTACTCGATGGAATTTAGAAGATTGAGGGGGGATCTTATAGAAACCTACAAAATTCTTAAGGGGTTGGACAAGCTAGATGCTGGAAGATTGTTCCCGATGTTGGGGGAGTCCAGAACAAGGGGTCACAGTCTAAGGATAAGGGGGAATTCCTTTAGGACCGAAATGAGGAAAACATTCTTTACACAGAGAGTGGTGAGTCTCTGGAATTCTCTGCCACAGAAGGTAGTTGAGGCCAGTTCATTGGCTATATTTAAGAGGGCGTTAGATGTGGCACTTGTGGCTAAAGGGATCAGGGGGTATGGAGAGAAGGCAGGTACGGGATACTGAGTTGGATGATCAGCCATGATCACATTGAATGGCGGTGCAGGCTCGAAGGGCCGAATGGCCTACTCCTGCACCTATTTTCTATGTTTCTATGTTTCAAACTGGTAAGTTCTCGTTTAATCTTACTATTTTACTTCGGAGTCACGTGAGTGACTACATGAAGATTTCAAAGCTCTGTGATTTCATGCCCTGGAAGCTCCATGCTCACACACCGCTATGCTGGGATAAGAGGATGAACGTAATTCAGACATAACACTGGCTGAAAAACAAAGAAGGTATTTAATCATACCTAAAATGATATGCCCCACATTGGGTAAATCATGTAACAGAAACTTAACATATTCCCCTGCAAACGTCTCAGGAGCGGCCACGGGTTTATAAAAGAAGTGCTGAAAAGTCCGTTCACTGCTCCAACCCGCTGTAGCAAGGATGTGGTCCATAGGAACTCCCATCATCCTAGCCGCTGACGTGGATGCAGCCTTAGCTTTATAAGACTGGACCCGTTGTGCTGTTACAAGTGCCATAAACATAACCATATTATATGTAGTTATCCAGAGAGAGCCCCGATATTGGTGTCCATCCTCGAAGCATAGTAAATTCTATGCCTAAGTCCCATGTATGGGTGTATCTGGCCTAGGGGAAAAAGAATTAATACCCCTCATCAGATTGATACCAGAGGGTGTGATCCTATACGCTGGTGATCACCCCCTCGGTCCAGGTTGGTAGGTAGGGCACTCCTGCAAATTTAATGGCACTGTAGCTCAAACCTTCATGGAATGAAGGGTGGCCAGAACTCCTGCAATCCAGTGATGGTGGCCGAGTCATATGAAGTGTTTGTTCTGAAGAAGAAAACACTCCCATCTGCTGACATATGTCAGTGCTGTCCCTGGTGGATTCCCTGCACGACGAAGTGATGACATTGATCGTCCTGTCGGAGTATCCGAAGTCCAGAAATGGCCTGTTCAGAAACAGCATCAATAGGTTAATGCGATCATGGCACGCATTACCCGTCACAGGGTGTGCCAACAGGCCCGGCCGTTTGAGGATCCGAAAGCAGTGTTCTGCGGCCATCTTTGTACTGCTGGGGACCATGGTTGGGTAGGCCAGATCGGGAAACCCGAAATACCCGTTGCGGAGTCTATTAAATTTTTGTAAGACCCGACTGATGAGGCAGAAGGGGGGAAATGCATAGCAAACAATCCCCCCCAATGCAGCGAGAAACATCCATCGCTGCTGGCCCCGGTCCCGATCCAACATCCATTCAATGTTGTCGTTGAATTGCGTGACCTGGTGTTCGCCACCGTATTTAGTTTACCTGAAAGGTAAGTGGCTGAGATCCAAATCTCTCTATCCAGACACCAGTGCCAGTTGTAAAAAGGCAATTCATCACATGATATCGATTTTATTCCACACAAAAGATTAATATAGGCCACCACTGTGGTATTATAATTTGTAACCATACATGCAACTGGTGCATATCTAAGCAGTAGGCCCCGGGGTCCATGAATGCTTCCAGTATTTCTAGATAATTAACCCAGGGTTAAATCTTGTGCATTCCATCTGCCACCACAAACAGTGGTGGTATTAGCTGCTCCCCACCTTTAACACTGGCATCAGTCTGTAATGTAACCGAGGAATTTATGATAGTGATGGATTTGGAACAGAATTGAGCATTTCCCATCCACCAATTTAATTCAACTCTTGCCTTTTCTAATAACTTCATAGGCCTGTCGAAATGGTATGATTTTTGAGAGCTATAATTTTAGCTCTTTGTAGGTTTTGATAATGTAGTGGTCCGAATTGCGCTGCGGGAAAAGCAGCCACTATCTTCCCAATTACCATGGCCACCTACCGTATGGATGGATCCCTGATGCCAGTAAGGCTTCTGCAAGCTTCTATCAAGTCCTCCACCTTGTTCGGTGGTAAGGTGGTAGACATTTGCACCGAGTCAATGGTGAACCCCAAGTAATCCATGGTAGTAGAGGGTTCCAACTTTGATTTATCTGGATGTATGATGAACCCCAGCTTTTGAAAGAGATGTTTTTTGGCTAGAACTGCCAATGTAGCCGTTTCCAAATTCTCCCCGACAATGAGGATATCATCAAGATAGGCCATAACAGTATGATTTTGTTTCCTTAAATAGGCCAAAGCTGGTTCCAATAATTTGGTGAACAGCCTGGATGCTGATGATAACCCATTGGGTAAGGCTATATATTGCCATAATTGTCCCATACAGATAAATTTAAGGTATTTCCTATGATCCTTGTGTATTGGTACTGAATAGTATGCATCTTTGAGGTCAATGCATGCCATGTAGTACCCATAGCTATTAGCTATTTGCTGTGTCGAAAGTGTCCATTTTGAAATGAACATACTGAACAGAAGTATTCAGTTCGGTCAGGTCTATGATTATGCGGCATCCGCCATCTTTTTTATTTTTGGTAAATATATTAGATACGAACTCCTGTGATTCTCTCAATTACCCCTTTGCTAATTAGTCTTAATAGTTCAGCATGGCCCGCCGTTCTTTCTTTGTGAAAGTATAAACTTTCGGCTAGGCGTATGCTGGACCGGGGTAGGGAGTTCGTAAATGAATTCAATTTTATAGCCCTGAATACTTCCGAGTATGTAAGGATCAGAGGTAAAAGTGCGCCATACTTTATAAAACAAGTGCAACCGGCCTCCCCCACAAGATGAATTTTAGACATATGATGTTCCTGGGGGAGGCAGACCCACCTACCTCCAAGGTATTGCCGGTGTTGCGGTCCAATACCACCGTTATTTCTTCTGTTGAGTTGCTGCGTTGTAGGGGTGGCGCATTTTCCAAGAAAGCCGGGCTGGGTCATGGCCTAAAAAAGGCTGTTGTGCAGGTGGGCCGGCCTTCGAGCTTTCACCACCGGATGATCTGTAGTGATATCTCTGTCCGGTGGGTGTGTAGGGGTGCTGTTGCTGTTGGTAGCTCTTTGTCCAGGTCTTTCCCCTATTTGGGGAGCTCCGCACAGCAGATTTGGTGGTTGAGCGTACCTGGTTTGCATAACCCCGCAATTTGGGGTTGAGTTGCTCTTCCTGTAGTTATTATCTCAAACTGTGTTACACAGTAAGGCTCACCGCGGGAACAATCAGCGAGTTACAATTATCAGGAGCAAGATACTTATCAGCTGTAGCATTGATGGCTTGCTCCTGAAGCTGGTTTGTAGTCATATAATTGAACTAGCTGCCAGCTTAGGGTGGATAGGTAACCTTTTTTAGAAGGAACTGCATGTTACTTACCATATCCAGTAACTCTTCTTGCACCCCTGACACTGTTGGTTTGTTCAGCCAACTCCCCCTCTTCAGGGTCAGCCCAGTTCTGACCCCCAATGCTCCCCTGCGAAGAGGGTGAGACATTTAGGCAGTCCATAATAGGATCCTGCCGTGGGCCTGCGAAGAGGCCCACCGTGACCCTGCCCCTGCAAAAGCAGGTCACGCTGGAGCAATTGCTCCACCATCCGCTCCATGCGGGTAAGACGACCTCCGTCGCTAACAGCGAACGGGGTGTCCTCGGGACTGGACCCAGCTGAGTCGGCAGTCCCGATCGGCTTCCGGGTGGATTTACCGCCTGTCCGTGGCGAACCAGCAGCCCTCCCGGGCGGAAGTCGGGAGCTGCAGGTAGCACCTGCAGCTCGGCGAAAAAACGGGTGGATTTACCGCCTGTCCGTGGCGAACCAGCAGCCCTCCCGGGCGGAATTCGGGAGCTGCAGGTAGCACCTGCAGCTCGGAGAAAAAACGGCACGCTGCTGGCTGCTCTCTATAGGAGCAGCTCTTGCCGCTACTCTCGCCACGCTCACCACTCCGGTGAGTCTTACCGTTCGTAAGTTACGCTGGAGGAGCCGCGCTCCTCCCGACTGTCGCTTCCGCATGTGAACGACGATATGTCACGTATGCATGCTGGCGGGGTCTTCACGTGGTCACTCACGTGACTCCGAAGTAAAATAGACCATTATCTGTTTATTTGCACCATATCTGTTTATTTAATAATGTGTGTATATATTTATATAAGTAGGCTAAGTGTGACCCATTGGGAGGACTGGTCCCCCAATGCAATATTTCACCTCTCCACCAATTCCAATATTTCTGGCCGGGAGGGTGGGCTTTCTGGAACGCTAGTATGGGTATTATGGGCTGAAGGGACTGGTTTCCAGAGGGCTAGTATGGACATTATGGGCCAAATTGATTCTTGGAGTGACAGCTCAGTCACACAAGCCTGATGTGCTGGCAGCTCACTCACGGCTGGTGGGCTGGCAGTTGACTCACGGCTATTCCTTGAAATTCAATTTCAAGCAGGGTGCAAGGCCACCAAATTCAAGTGCAGTTTCTTACCACTTCTAGCAGAGTGCAAGGCCACCAAATTCAATTGTAGTTTCATGCCGCTTCAAGCAGGGTGCAAGGCCACCAAATGCTAGTGCTGTTTCATGCTATTTCAAGCAGGGTGCAAGGCCACCAAATTCAAATGCAGTTTCATTGCATTTTAAGCAAGGTGAAACCACCAAAAAAACACCATAAAACCACACAAAACACCACAGTTCAGTAGACATTCAGTGTGTTCAGTTGATTCACAGCTCAGAGAGTCGTGACCCGTTCTTCCCCCATCTTGCAGAGACTGGGTCACACCCACACTTCCGGGCTTTATAATCCCTCCCCTTCCCACTGGAAGGGGCGTGGACTTCATGCAGTGATTGACAGGAGAGAGATTCTCAACATTTTTTAACACTAATAACACTTTTATGTTTCATTGATGGGAAGAGTCCTCTGCATTTGATGAGCGGAGGGGGACTGAGTAAGATGGCCAAATATCACAATCGTAAGTGGTAGCGTTTTATCTAAAATCAATATACAGTGCAAACAGGAAGTTGTCAAGTTTAGGCTTACAACCATTTGCAGTGCAGCATTTCAAAGCGACCTCCACCAACAACCATGTGCTGCAGCATTTCAAAGCGACCACAATAGACAATAGACAATAAGTGCAGGAGTAGGCCATTCTGCCCATCGAGCCAGCACCGCCATTCAATGTGATGCTGGCTGATCATCCCCAATCACTACCCCGTTCCTGCCTTCTCCCCATATCCCCGGACTCCTCTATTTTTAAGAGCCCTATCTAGCTCTCTCTTGAAAGCATCCAGATAATCTGCCTCCACCACTCTCTGAGGCAGAGAGTTCCACAGACTCACCACACTGTGAGAAAAAGTGTTTCCTCGTCTCATTTCTAATTGGCTTACTCCTTTTTCTTAAACTGTGGCCCCTGGTTCTGGACTCCCCCAACATCGGGAACATGTTTCCTGCCTCTAGCGTGTCCAAACACTTAACAAACTTATATGTTTCAATGAGATCCCCTCTCATCCTTCTAATCTCCAGAGTGTACAAGCCCAGCTGCTCCATTCTCTCAGCATATCTCGCCATCCTGAGAATTAACCTTGTAAACCTACGCTGCACTCCCTCAATAGCAAGAATGTCCTTCCTCAAATTAGGGAACCAAAACTGCACACAATACTCCAGGTGTGGTCTCACTAGGGCTCTGCACAACTGCAGAACGATCTCTTTGCTCCCATATTCGATTCCTCTTGTTATAAAGGCCAACATGCCATTCGCTCTCTTCACTGCCTGCTGTACCTGCATGCTTACTTTCATAGATTGATGTACAAGGACCTCCAGATCCTGTTGTACTTCCCCTTTTCTCAACTTGACGCCATTTAGATAGTAATCTGCCTTCCTGTTTTTGTTACCAAAGTGGATAAGCTCACATTTATTTGCATGAAACTTCATCTGCCATGCATCTGCCCACTCCCCCAACCTGTCCAAGTCCGCCTTTCTTAAAAAGTGGGATAACATTAGCTACCCTCCAATCCACAGGAACTAATCCTGAGCCTACAGAACATTGGAAAATTATCACCAATGCATCCACGATTTCTTAGCTACTTCCTAAGTACCCTGGGATGCAGACCATAAGGGCCTGGGGATTTATCAGCCTTAGACTCCCATCAGTCTATCCAACACCATTTCATAGAAACATAGAAACATAGAAAGTAGGTGCAGGAGTAGGCCATTCAGCCCTTCGAGCTTGCACCGCCATTGAATATGATCATGGCTGATCATCCAACTCAGTATTCCGTACCTGCCTTCTCTCCATACCCCCTGATCCCTTTAGCCACAAGGGCCACATCTAACTCCCTCTTAAATATAATCAATGAATTGGCCTCAACTACCTTCCGTGGCAGAGAGTTCCAGAGATTCATCACTCTCTGTGTGAAAAATGTTTTTCTCATCTCGGTCCTAAAAGATTTCCCCCTTATCCTTAAACTGTGACCCGTTGTCCTCGACTTCTCCAACATCGGGAACCATCTTCCTGCATTGAGCCTGTCCAACCCCTTAAGAATTGTGTAAGTTTCTATAAGATTCCCCCTCAATCTTCTAAATTCTAGCGAGTACAAGCCGAGTCTATCCAGTCTTTCTTCATATGAAATCCTGACATCCCAGGAATCAGTCTGGTGAACCTTCTCTGTACTCCCTCTATGGCAAGAATGTCTTTCCTCAGATTTGGAGACCAAAACTGTACGCAATACTCCAGGTGTGGTCTCACCAAGACCCTTTACAACTGCAGTAGAACCTCCCTGCTCCTATACTCAAATCCTTTTCCTATGAATGCTAATATACTATTCGCTTTCTTCATTGCCTGCTGCACCTGCATGCCTACTTTCAATGACTGGTGTACCGTGACACCCAGGTCTCATTGCATCTCCCCTTTTCCTAATCAGCCATCATTCAAATAATAGTCTACTTTCCTGTTTGTGCCACCAAAGTGGATAACCTCACATTTATCCACATTATACTGCATCTGCCATGCATTTGCCCACTCACCCAGCCTATACAAGTCACCTTGTAGCCTCCTGGCATCCTCCTCACAGCTACCACTGCCCCCCAGCTTCGTGTCATCCGCAAACCTGGAGATGTTGCATTCTATTCCCTCGTCCAAATCATTATTATATATTGTAAATAGCTGAGATCCCAGCACTGAGCCTTGTGGTACCCCACTAGTCACTGCCTGCCATCCTGAAAAGGACCCGTTCACTCCTACTCTTTGCTTCCTGTCTGCCAGCCAGTTCTCTATCCACATCAATACTGAACCGCCAATAACGTGTGCTATAAGTTTGTATACTAATCTCTTGTGTGGGACCTTGTAGAAAGCCTTATGAAAGTCCAGATATAACACATCCACTGGTTCTCCCTTATCCACTCTACTAGTTACATCGTCAATAAATTCTATCAGATTTGTCAGACATGATTTACCTTTCGTAAATCCATGCTGACTTTGTTCAATGATTTCACCGCTTTCCAAATGTGCTGCTATCCCATCTTTAATAACTGACTCTAGCAGTTTCCCCACTACCGATGTTAGACTAACTGGTCTGTAATTCATCGTTTTCTCTCTCCCTCCCTTTTTAAAAAGTGGGGTTACATTAGCTACCCTCCAATCCTCAGGAACTACTCCAGAATCTAAAGATTTTTGAAAAATTATCACTACAGCATCCATTATTTCTGGGGCTACTTCCTTAAGCACTCTGGGATGCAGCCTATCTGGCCCTGGGGATTTATCGGCCTTTAATCTATTCAATTTACCTAACACCACTTCCCGGCTAACCTGGATTTCACTCAGTTCCTCCATCTCATTTGACCCGCGATCCCCTGCTATTTCCGGCAGATTCTTTATGTCTTCCTTAGTGAAGACATTTCCTGCCTAATGTGGATTTCCTTCAGTTCTTCCGTCACCGCAGATCCTCTGGCCACTACTATATCTGGAAGATTGTTTGTGTCCTCCTTAGTGAAGACAGATCCAAAGTACCTGTTGAACTCATCTGCCATTTCCTTGTTCCTCATAATAAATTCACCTTTGTCCATCTTCAAGTGTCCAACTTTGGTCTTAACTAATTTTTTCCTCTTCACATACCTACACGCTTTTACTATCCTGCTTTATATACAATACAATACAATACCGTTTATTGTCATTTGAACCTCATTGAGGTCCAAACGAAATTTAGTTTCTGCAGTCATACAAACAAGAAAAGAACCAAGACACAACACAATTGACACAAACATCCATCACAGTGAATCTCCTCCTCACTGTGATGGAAGGCAAAGTCTTATCTCTCCCCTGCACTCCCCATTCTCCTCCCGATGTCAGAGTCAATGTCCCCGGCGGGCGATGGTAAATAAGTTCCGTGGCCATTCAGGCCGTGTCGGGCGATGCAAGGCCGCGCTCCAGGTCTTGATGTCAGAGCCCCTGGCAGGCGCTAGCAAGTCCCGCGGCCAATGAAGCCGCGCGGGGCGATGCAAGGCCCCGCTCCAGGTCATTTTCAACCCCGCATCTCAGGCGGGAGAAGTTGCCGCCACGGGAGCTCCGAAAAACGGTCTCAAACCAGGGACCCGTGAGCTCCCGATGTTACTGTCCACCGGCCTGCAGCTGGAGCCTCCGAATCTCCGGGGTCTGGCAGCAGCAGCGCGCCACCACAGCTCCTCCCGTTCCGAACTCGGCCAGCTCCACGACGGTGAGTAGTCCGCAGGCTCCGCGACTGGAGCCCCAGGTCCGGTTGGAGGCCGCTTCACGGTGCTAGGCCCCAACGGCAACGGAGACTCGACAGAGAAAAGGTCGGGTCCTCCATACAGGGAAAAGATTTTAAAAGTTTCCCCCACATATATACAGCTGAAAAAAAACACTAACTACACTCAAACGAGACAAAAAATAAAAAAAGACAGACGGACTGCAGAGGCCGCTACGGCGAGAGTCGTGCCGCCCACCGGAAACATTCTTGGCTAGCTTACCTTCGTACCTCATCTTTTCTGCCCGTAATGTTGTTTTGGTTATCTTCTGTTGTTCTTTAAACATTACCCAATCCTCTTGCTTCCCGCTCATCTTTGCTACGTTGTACTTCTTCGCTTTTATTTTTATACTGTCCCTGATGTCCCTGTCAGCCATGGTCTTCCCTTTCTTCCCTTGGAATCTTTCTTCCTCCTTGGAATGAACTGATCCTGCACCTTCTGTATTATTCCTAGAAAGAACTGCTATTGTTGTTTCAGTCATCCCTGCTAGTGTATCTTTCCAGTCAACTTTGGCCATCTCCTCCCTCATGGCCCCATAGTCCCCTTTATTCAACTGCAACACTGACACCTCCGATCTACCCTTCTCCCTCTCCAATTGTAGATTAAACCTGACCATGTTATGGTCACTGCCTCCTAATGGCTCATTAACCTCGAGGTCCTTTATCAAATCCGGTTCATTACATAACACTAAATCCAGAATTGCCTTCTCCCTGGTAGGGTCCAACACAAGCTGTTCTAGGAATCCATCACAAAGGCACTCTATAAAGTCCCTTTCTTGGGGTCCAGTACCAACCTGATTTTCCCAGTCTACCTGCATGTTGAAATCTCCCATACCAACCACGGCATTACTTCTGCTACATGCCAATTTTAACTCCTGATTCAACTTGCACCCTATGTCCAGGCTACTGTTTGGGGGCCTGTAGATTAGTCCCATTAGGGACTTTTACCCTTACAATTCCTTAGTTCTATCCATACTGACTCCACATCTTCTGTTTCAATGTCACCCCTTGCAAGGGACACCCCCTCTGCCCACCTGACTATTTTTTCGATATGAGGTATACCCTTGAATATTCGGTTTCCAGCCCTGTCTCAGTAATTCCCACAACATACTTGCCAGTTTCTAACTGAGCCTCAAGCTCGTCCACTTTATTCCTTATACTTCCTTACCATCACCAACAACCATGTGCAGTGCAGCATTTCAAAGCTCAGGGGGAGAACGTACAAACTCCGTACAGACAGTACGGTGGCTGGATGTTACTCGGCTTACACAGGGCAGCGAACCTCGGGTTAATGGTAGGGTAGATGCCGCTCTTCTAAGGCAGTTTATTTCAAAGTGCACATTGCACATGAATGCCAGGGCATCCTGCTGAACTTCAGGCAGTGTCCCACATCCACCGACCTCCCGAAAGCCTTAATGCCGGATGTGAGCAGCTTCAGCACCCTTTGCAGCTTGATCTCCTGCGCCCTGATGCCTACTCCCATATGGCCCCAGATGGCAGGGTTTACGGCCGGCACTTTAAGCAGGATACAATTCGCTGGGATGTCATATTTTTTGACTGTTGAATCCATGGCCAGCTCCTGAAGCTGGTGCGAGGCCAAGTAATTTATACTGGCAGCCAGCTCTTCCCCCAGCGGCTCTCCAGAGTCTATTGGGACAGAATACCTAGCCCTATGTCCTGTGGGGCTGCCTCCACTGCTAAGCCCACAGATTCGGCGTCAGAAGCATACTGACCCGTTATGCTCTCCTCCTCCAAGAGGGAGACACTAGGCAGCCCTGTAGGTGCTGCTGGCGCGGGCTCTTGGAGATGCCGGCGCTCTTGGTGAAGCGTCCTCTCCAATAGGAGTTCCAATCCTGGATATCCGTTCTATGGTAGCCGTTCTCGAGGGAGAACCCTCCCGACCGGAAAATCGGCCGGACAGACTTTCGGGTGGCCTTACGCCCCTCCGGCGTAGCCACGGTGCCCTCAGACACCAAGTCTGTAGTCACTGGTCTCATTACTAGCGATTCAGTAGATGAGCTGGGCGGCCGCCCGCTACCCACACTTCCGTGGTCTTTAGATACTTTTGCTACGTCTCGCCTTGCTGTTAACGATTTCTCCATGCTTGGACTTGCCCTCCTGTAACAATATTTAACAAGCGCAGAAACGACCTCCAACACGTTTGACGCTTACCTGAGGCTTTTTAAACTTACCACTGGAGAAGCGCTGCTCCTCCCAGCCGGTCGCTGTGCCATGTGTCAGACTTAATGACGCGCATGCCGACTGGAGGGGTTCTTTACGGAATCACTCACGTGACTCCAAAGTAAAATCAATGACAGACACTAAAAGCCACGGTAAGTCAACGGGTCAGAGAGTATCTCTGGAGAAAAGGAATAGATGATGTTTTGGGTCAAGGTCCTTGATCAGACTGAGAGCCAGGGGAAAAGGAAACAAGAGATATAGACTGTGATGTACAGTGATAGAGACCAAATGAATGAAAGATATGCAAAAATGTAACAATGACAAAGGAAACTGGCCATTGTTAGCTGTGAGCTAGATGAAAACGAGTTACAGACAATGAGACTCAACAAGACGACTTTGAAGCTGGTGTGACTTGGGTAGGGGAGGGATGGAGAGAGAGGGAATGCAAGGGTTACTTGAAGCTAGAGAAATGGTAAAATTAAATGAGAACTTACCAGTTTGAAGTTTGATCTTTATTTTATGAGGAGTGATGATAAACGATTACGTGAAGAACCCCACCAGTCGGCGTGCGCGTCAATCTTCAAAGCAGCGGTGTGAAATCACAGAAGAACAATAATTTAAGTATTATAGTAAGATTATAAACCTAGAACTACCAGATGTTACCAGATAACACGACGACTTCTTCATGCTTGAACTTGCCCTCCTGTAACAAGATTTAGCAAGCGCAGAAATTTAGCAAGTTTGACACTTACCTGAGACTTTTTAAACTTACCGCTGGAGAAGCGCTGCTCCTCCCAGCCGGTCGCTGCGCCATGCGTCAGACTAATGACGCACGTGCCGACTGGCGGGGTTCTTCACGGATCAGGGAATGACTTGCGCGACTCCAAAGTAAAATCAAGATTCACGCTGCTAGGTTTTAAACTCCTCAAGTGAAATTTGAGGTGCTGTTCCACCAATTTGCATTTGGCCTCACTCTGACAATGGAGGAAACCTAGGGCAGAAAGGGAAGGGGAATTAAAGTGTTTGGCAACCGGGAGATCAGGTAGGTCCTGGCGTTGTGAGTGAAGGTGTTCAGCGAAACAATCGCCCAGTCTACGTTTGGTCTCGGCGATGTATGAATAGCAGTTACCGCCTTGAATAGCAGTTACTTTGAATCAATTGTAAAATACAACATGGAAACAATCCTTCAGCCCATCGGTTCCATGCCGACCATCATTCACCCCTTTGCACCAGTTCACCTATTTTCTCCTCCACTCCCTACACAACTGGGGGAATTTATAGAGGCTGTTTAACCTACAAATCTGCACTTCTTTGGAACATGGGAGGAAACCAGAGCGGTCATATGGAGAACGTGCAAACTCCACACAGACAGTACCCGAGGTCGGGATCGAACGTGGGTTTTTGGTGCTGTGAGGCAGAGGCTCTACCAGATGCACCACTGTGCCACCCTAGTTGATTGTCGTCCTGGCCTGGCTGTATTGAATTGAACGCGAGCACCATCATTGCACTCCCCTGTCTTGCTAACTCCACTCTAAGAGTGTGCAAAGCAGAATAACCTACACGTAACATTCCTGTTGGGCACTGACCGCATTTCACATTTCATCCCCACGTGTGTGACTACGTGAAGAAGTCCCGCCAGGCGCATGGGCGTCATTACGTCTGCACATGTCGCAATGAACGGGCTGGAGGCCCGTTACAGCTCCACCAGCGGTAAGTAGAAACTCTCAGGTAAGTGGTTTTAAAAACTTTGCCTGAGAGTATTTAACTCCGTAAAGCTGGCTTGAGAAGTCAGTAGGAGTTGGTGGTATGGAGCGGTCAGGTAGGAAAGTTTGCTCTAAGCGTGGGTCCACGCCTTCACTAAATTGATTGGGTCGGGAGATTAGCGCAGCAACGCTGGTTCCGATACCGGGTGCCGTTTTGCCGACAGCAGTTTCATTAGAAAGTGAACTTTCCACACCAGTTCCAGTTACTCAGGAGGCTGAGGCCACCGACAGCCTTAGAAAAGCAAAAAGAAAATCTATTAGACCCAGGTTGTTAGACGAGTCTGAAGAAGAATGTGACTCCCCTCCAGATAATAAAAAATGTGGGGAAGGATGCAGAATATGGAGAAGATGCTCCAAACTCTGATAAAACAATGGTCTAAGGGCCCAGTGATTCCCCAGGCAGCTGTTCAACAAGGCCCATATCAAGAGGACTATGTGGACTATCAGCAAGGGGATTTCCTTCCAGCGTTAAAGAAGGAACTGCAGATGCTGGAGAATCGAGGGTTACACAAAAAGCTGGAGAAATTCAGCGGGTGCAGCAGCATCTAAGGAGCGAAGGAGATAGGCGACATTTCGGGTCGAGACCCTTCTTCAGACCCCGAAACGTCGCCTATCTCCTTCGCTCCTTAGATGCTGCTGCACCCGCTGAGTTTCTCCAGCTTTTTGTGTAACCCTCAATTTCCTTCCAGCGCCTTGTTTAGGATTGGAGAATGCCTCCCTAATATATGACTTGGGAGAAGCGGGGCAGGATGCAGCTGACCCCATGTCTGGTGTCCCTGCTTATGTGCAAACACCAGAGCACAAGAGCCACGCTCCGGGTGTCCCGGATATTGCAATGAGTTTGCTTTTCCGGAGGGGACTGGTGAGGGAATGGAGGTGTACCTTGCCAACAATATCAATTATTTAGTGTCTCACCAGCTCCAGCAATTTATGATGCAAGAGACTACCTATAAATATAAGATACCTGTTTACTGTGCATCACTGAAAGTGCCCACGGTGAACCCAGTAATCTGGGCACCCATGAGTCCTTCTATGAGAGGACAGGAGGTTCGGCATCAATGCGTCCTCCAACTGGTGGCTGCAGCAATTACTGCATTTGGCACTAGGGTCAAAGGGACCATGATTACTCAAACTCAAAAAGATATGTTGGCTCTATTATGCAATGCATTCTTTGAGGTAAATTGCATTGGAAAAATCGCCATCAGGCCAATTCTCAATCAAAAGCTTTGCTGCACTATGCAAGGCGACAAATATACAAACGCCTGAGTTCCTGTTTGGAACAGACCTTGTCAAACAAATACGTGATATTGATGATGAGGCAAAAACAATTGGTTTGATGAAGCCAAGCATATCACGGCCACCTATTCGTAAACCAGGGTTTGTGTACTGAAGGTCGGATCCAGGTGCTGGACCGAGCAGGGGGAGGCCAGTGGGGCAACGAGGTTACCCACCAAGACAAAGCGGCTTCAACCCCAATATGAGCAGACAGCAGGCTTACAGGCCAACTGCAGAGGTACAGGGAACTTTTGTTTAAGGTTCTGATGCACAACCTCCTATTGGAGGTAGATTACAATTGTTTTGCAATGAATGGTGCTGTATTACATGTGATATGTTTATACTAAATACTGTGTCAGGTTCTACCATTGAGTTTATCTCAAGAATAGATCCACCTCAGCAGCACAAGCCAAATAAAATGTTGGTGTTTTTCTGCTCCAGAGACTGAACAGGTTAACGATGAGATTAAGATTTTATGCCAAAAATGAGTGATTGAGAAAGCCATTATTCATCCTCAACAATTTGTGTCGTAAGAAAGATGGGGGTTATTCTCGACCTCACTCACTTAGATTCTTCAGTTCTCTATAGACATTTTAAATGGACACTTTGTTACTGCAAAACAGCTGGTCTCACAAGGTTGTTATATGGCAACTATTGATTTGCAAGATGCGTATTATTCAGTACCAATTCATGCTCATTATCGCAGGTACTTGAAATTTAATTGGATGGGACAGCTGTGGCAATACAAAGCATTGCCTAATGGATTAAGTTCAGCACATAGGCTATTTACTAATTGTCAAAACCTGTGCTGGGGCTATTGAGGGCCCATAATCACATTGTCATGGTTTACTTACACTAAAGAGTCAGCTGAGGAGTCGGTTGCAGTAACCAATAATGTGTTTGAAACATTAGGATTTTTGGTCCATCCAACTAAGTCTAAATTACAGCCAACCCAAAATATTGAGTATTTTGGTTTTCTTATTGATTCAGTTGATATGACAGTAACATTACCAACAGCCAAGTTTGTGGATATTGCTGATGTCTGTACTTGCCTCACACAAAAACTTTATATCTGCATCTGAGAAGTTGCTAAGGTCATTGGGAAATTGGTAGCAGTTTTCCCTGCAGTATAGTTCGATCCTTTGCATTATCAACATTTGCAAAGAGCAAGATAACAAGCACTAAAAGAGCATGCAGGCCATTTTGATCGGGTTATGCAGTTACCAACCACAGCTCTAGCAGAATTGCAGTGGTGGATTGCTTATGTTAGTCAAGCTACCAATAACATTTTGGTGCAGGAACCTTCAATGATTTTACAGACTGATGTAAGCGCTCTTGGATGGGGGGGCTATGCACATTGAGTCTAGCTGTGGGGGTAGATGGAATGAACAAGAAGGTTTGATTCTACACACACAAGGAATTATTGGGGGGCATATTATGGGTTAAAGGCATATTGCTCCACAATGAATAATTTACACGTTCAACTCCAGATTGATAACACCAAGGGAGAGGCATATACTAATCATATGGGAGGAGCAAGATCAGTTTCATGTGATAGCATGGCTAATCTTATACGGCATTGGTGTATTTCGAGAAACATCTGTCTTTCAGCCATCTATCTACCAGGGGTAGACTATGTGGTGACGGACCATAGGTCTCGAAAATTTAATGACAATTTCGAATGGATGGTGAATTCTAAAGTTTTCAAACAATTTTCACTCAACTTGGGTTGCCAGATTTTGATCTGTTTGCATCCAGACTGAATCACCAGTTGCCTAAATATGTTTCATGGGAGCCAGATCCAGGAGCAGTAGCTGTGGATGCATTTTTGTTACATTGGGGGTACACATGCTTTTATGCTTTTCCTCCATTTTGTCTGATTACGAAATGTCTAACCAAAATAGAGCGTGACTCCGCCACAGGCGTTTTGGTGGTCCTAGATTGGCCAACACAACCATGGTTCCCATTGGTACTTAGAATGATGGTTCAGCCATTCATGAGATTCCCAGCTGCAGTAATTTGTTGGTGCATCCGGTTACAGGAAAAAGTCACCCATTACATGACCGTATCAATTGTTGGTCTGCAGGTTCTGAGCAGACCATTCCAAGGCTTTGGATTGTCAAACAGGACCATGGAGGTTATCACTGCAGCCTGGAGAAATAGTACTAAAAACAATATGTGGTTCACATAAAAAATGGGAGATGTTCTGTGTACAATCAAATATATCTTACTATACTGCAAGCATAAGTGATGTGTTGGAGTTCCTTGCTAAATTGCATTTTGATGAGCACTTGAGTTATAGTGCTATTAACAGTACTCGGAGTGCTTTTTCCTCCTATTTAGGGCATTCCTCAGGACAACAACCTATCGGGGCTCATCCGTTAGTATCCCGATTTATGAGAGGATCAAAATCCCTCCTAAACCTAGATATACAGAAACCTGGGGTATCAGTATAGTTCTCACACGGCTTCGGCAATGGGCTCCAATTACGTAATTGTCTATGCAGAGATTCACTCTGAAAGTGGTTATGCTAATGGCGCTGGTTTCAGCACAATGTGTACAAACATTACAATTGTTACGAATAGATTGTATGCATTTGTCTGTAGATGACATTACATTTTATGTCTATGATTTAATCAAACAAAGCAGGCCAGGTATGGCAGGAACCAAGGTGATGTTTAAAGCATATCCTGTTGACCAAATGTTATGTGTGGTTAGACACTTAAGCCAATAACTTGAGTTAACAAGGAGTCTCAGAGGTTCTGAGACAACACAAAAAGCCATATAAAGAGGGTCAGTACAAACTATTTCTAGATGGTTGAAACAGGTTCTCAATTATGATGGAGTCAACACTCATGTATTTGAATCTCACTCCACCAGGGTGGCTTCAACATCCGTGGTGAAGGCTCAGGATGTGCCGCTAGACCAAATCCTCGTGGCCGCAGGATGGTCTAGAGAGTCCACATTCTCATAATTTATGACAAACCTATACAGACAGTGCCACGGTTTGGGCATGCTGTTTTGGGTTCCATTTACTTCATTTGTCTGTAATTTCCCCATGGGATAGAGGGGTTATTACTGATTTTTGTTATTATTTTTATTTAAAAAAAATAGTTATTGAATAATTTGAGGCAATGTTCAATATATTATTTATTCACTACTGTGTCAACCGAAGCAGTTTGTCGTATGGAGTGCATCTATGGCATGTAAACACAGAGCTTTGAAATCTTCACATAGTCACTCACGTGACTTCGAAGTAAAATAGTAAGATTAAACGAGAACTTACCAGTTCGAAGTTTGATCCTTATTTTATGAGGAGTTACGTTGAGGGATTACGTGCCCTCCGCTCCCACCCTCATAATCTAAGAGATCATCTGGTAGTTCTAGTCTTTTTAAAGCCTTACTATGTTACTTCGGCTATATGTTTTCTGTGTTTTCACGCCGCTGCTTTGAAGTATGACGTGCATGCGCCTGGCGGGGCTTCTTCATGTAATCCCTCAACGTAACTCCTCATAAAATAATGATCAAACTTCGAACTGGTAAATTCTCGTTTAATCTTACTATTCTCACTCGCACTTCCTGCCCTCCAAGCTACGCATTTCTTTCTGACCCGCTCCTCGCTGCTCCAGTTAACGCATGACACATTTTTATCTTTGTCACAACCTTCAGTTAATTTTAGTCTCTCCGTAGACTCTAAACTGCAGTGTGCTGATTCCTCAGCCGACCTGCTGCATTCATAGACAGGACTAAAGATGGAAAATTAAATTAATGACATAAATCATTTGATAATCTCCCAACTCCATCTTAAATTGGCACTTTTTGTTTCCATTCCAAGGACTTTATTCAACAATTGCATATTACAGTGTGCCAAAAGTACATAAACGTTCCATGGTCACGTTACATCAAACAGTCATTATAGTACAATGGTGCAATCTTAATCTACAATGCCCTCGACCCCCAGTGGTGACCAGTGTCCACGGAAGGCCTCCAGAGTTCCCGTGGACACCGCGTGTTCTCTCTCCAAGGACACGTGAGCATGGACATCGGCCCGGAAGAGGGGCAGGCAGCCGACTCTGGTGTGACCATCGACCGCCCGCTGCTTGGACCCGCGAATGGCCATCTTGGCCAAGCACAGGAGCAAACCGGCAGGGAGATCCCACTTTCCCCATCGGCTCTCCCCACTCCCTGCCTTATGTCCAAACACCAGAATCATGGGATTAAAATGCAGACAAAACTTGAGGAACAACCCCTTCAGATATTGGTACAGGGGCAACGACCTCACACACTCCATATACACGTGGAACACGGTCACTTCCTCGCCGCAGAAGTTACAGGCGGCTGGCGAGTTTGTGAACCGACTCAAAGGTTTATTACACGCCACCGCTCTGCGCAGCTCTCTCCAACCCAGGTCCCCAATGTAAAGGGGGAAAACACCCTTGTAGAGCGACCTCCTCTGGGGACCGCCCCTGCCTTCAGGTGCTAACACGGACAGCCAAGGTGTGTTGGGACGGAAGATGAAGGCAAGGAGGTGTAGAATGTGCAGGAGCATCCTGTACAGTGTGCGTCGCTTCGCATCACGAAACGGCACGCTGGGCATCTCAGAAAGGCGACTCAGATTGTCTGGATCCGGTGCCCGAGAAATATCCCGGAGCCTGGGCCCGATGAGCGAATCCTACAGAGCGGTGGTAAGCTCAGTCAGAACCACTATAGGCACACGCCTCTCCTCGACACCTGCCATGACAGGGTGAGGACCGGCCACTCCCGCAGCCACGACATCCCCCTCCCCTCGTGGAGCAACACGCTGGCTGAAAACAGCCAAATTCCGCACGGAAAAAAAACGTGGCCAGAGCGTGCCATCTGGGGGGGGGGGGGGGGGGGTTCTCTACATACATGTACCTCCGCAGAGTCCTGAGATGGAGAGCCGCCACCTGGGTATGCAAGCACTGGACTGGCCGCCCTCCTCTAATGGGAGACTCAGAACCGCTGCGGAAACCCAGTGCTTCCTATTTTCGCTAAAAAAATCAACCAGCTTCTTCTGTATTGCAGTTGCAAAGATAGAGGGCGGGACAAGAGTAGCCATTCGGTACCATAACATGGAAGCCACCAGCTGGTTTATGACCAGCAGCCTACCCTGGAAAGAAAGAACTCTAAGCAGGCTTGACCAGCGCCGCAGGCGGGCGATGACTTCATCTCCAACTCCTGCCAGTTTGCCGGCTAAGCATCCCCAGTGGGACCCAGGTACACCACCAGACAGAGGAGGTGCGTAGTGCTCCACGCATACAATGTCATCTCCTCCGGCAGGGAGTCTACCTGCCACTGACCCACTAAAAGTCCAGAACACTTACTCCAGTTAATCCTTGCAGAAGATGCAGCCGAGAAAATCTTCTGGCAGTCACGCATCCTCCGCAGGTCACCAGGATCAGTGAACGCAAGGAGCACGTCATCGGCATACGCCGAAAGAACCACCTCAATCCCCGGGCCGGGTAGGGCCAGGCCTGTCAACCACCTCTGAAGAAGATGCAGGAACGGCTCCACACAGACCAAGTTCAACTGACCAGACATGGGGCACCCCTGGAGTACCCACCTCCCCAAATGAATGGGAGCCAACAACGCGCCATTAACCTTCACAAGGCACTCCACTGCAGTGTACAAAAGCCAGACCCAGGCTACAAAATAGGGTCCAAATCCGAACGCTTGCAACGTCCCGAAGAGGTATTCATGCTCTACCCTATCAAAAGCCTCCTGATCAAGGGACAGAAAAGCAGCTGGCTGACCCGTACCCTGGGCTAGATGAATCAGGACCCTAACCTGGGGATGTTATCCTGAATGGACCGGCCAGGGATTGTATAGGATTGTATAGGATTATTTTGGACATCACGGAGCCCAGGTGATTTGCCATTACCCATGCAAAATCGTTGTACTCTGTACAGAGGAGAGAGACCGGGCACCAGTTCATCAACAGGCAGCAGGACAACGACTGCCCTATGCTGAGAGAGAGGCATCTTCCCGGTCGCCAGGCTCTCCCCCAGAACCAACATGTAGTCATCACCCAGGACATCCCAGAAGGCTCTAATAAATTCTACCGTCAGCCCATCCAGCCCAGGGGACTTGTTCCTCCTGCGCTGGTGCAGGGCACGAGTCAACTCCTCCAAAGATAAGGGGCCATCAAGAAGATCGGCCACCTCCCTATCTACAGTCGGTACACCCTCCCACAGGGCCTGCTGAGCCTCCCCGCTGAATCCATCTGCAGAGAACAGAGATCCATAAAAGGACCATAGCAAAACACTGACCCTCTCAGGATCTGTGACATCATCCGCGAGCAGCTTTACAAGCTGTTTGCTGGTTCCCCGTCCTTTCTCCAGAGAGACAAAGAAAGGTGAAGCTCGGTCCAGATCATGCAGCATCTGGACCAGCAACCTCACGTAAGCGCCTTGGGACCGCTCAAGCAGCAGGTTCCTCAAGGCTTCCTTCTTCACCAAGTCTTCACCAATCCGACCCTGGCGAGACTCGGCGTTGTTCGACTCTCGAGTTGTTCGACTGCCTTCTAGTTGACCTCCACAGATATTCCTGACAAAAGAGACGGATGTAAGGCTTACTCACATCCCACCACTGCCTAAGGGAAGAGAAACCTCTCTGCCTCTCTCTCCACTTCACCTAAAACTGACTAAAAGACTCCCGGAAACACCGATCCTCCAGCAGCCAGTTATTAAAGTGCCAGACCCTGCCCGTGTGCGCGCTGGATTAAAGTCCACAACGACACCAAGATCTCGTTGCTCCTCCCCTTTTCCTAAACTGACACCATTTAGATAATAATCAGTCTTCTTGTCCTTGCCACCAAAGTGGATAACCTCACATGTATCCACCTCATACTGCATCTGCCATGTACATGCCCGCTAACCCAACCTATCTAAGTCACCCTGCAACCTCATAGCATCCTCCTCACAGCTCACGCTGCCACCCAGATTTGTGTCATCTGCACCTTTGGAGATTTTTTTTGTCATCCATGGACAATGGAACTTTCTGATCCCAAATATCATCACAAATGTTTCCTGTTTTCTTTATGCTGAGATCCTCTTGCAGTTTGTTCCAAAGGGCTTTAGGCTTTTCACGTCTACAGACTGTAATGCAGCTTACAACTGCTCACTAACGTGGCCCAGTTACAACTGCAAACTAGCAGTAAATACACGAGTTATGCGGCAATCCACTCGGAGAGAATCACTCAGCAATTTCTTCTCCCATCACTATGGTCCATCCATCTTCACCAGTTCAGTTTAGAGATACAGCACAGAAAGAAGCCCTTCAGCCTACCAGGTTCACACCGACCAGCGGTCCCCACACATTAACACACTCCTACACACACTAGGGACAATTTTTACATTTACACCAAGCCAATTAACCTACATACCTATACATTTATGGAGTGTTGGAGGAAACCGAAGATCTCAGCTAAAACCCACGCAGGTCACGCAGAGAATGTACAAACTCCGGGCAGACAGCACTGGTAGTCCGAATCAAACCCGGATCTCTGGTGCTGCATTCGCTGTAAGGCAGCAACTCTACCGCTGCACCACCGTGCCATCCTCGATGCACCAATATTGCTAATATTTCAAATCTGTCAGAAACATCTGATAATATTGGACCATGCCGAAGGAAGAGTGAGGGACAACAGCATCCTTGTGTTTTCTAGCTTTGACAACGGCCTCAGCAATTGTAGACCATCTACAACCACTCACAAACAAAACTTTTATTTTTCATAGCTCCATTAACTCCAATGAAGGGTCTCGATCCTTGTCCTGTTGATTTACTCCAGCATATTGTGTCTGTCTTCGGTGTAAACTAGCATCTGCTGTTCCTTCTTACACATACTTCATTAACTGTTCTGGTATGTTAAGTTTATGAAGTCTCATGGAAGCTCTTCAGATGTACAGGCATTTTTCTCCTCTGTAGCAATTGTGATTAACCTTTGTCCTGGTTACATAGACAATGTTGAACATCCTTTAACATCTTGTCATCAAAGAAATCAAAGAAATGTAATTTTTTTCACTGCTGAATTTCTATTATCATTGGTTCATGGAGCTGGAATATGATAGAGTGATGGAGCATGGACTCAACCTCTATGAGCAACCTTGTCTATTTTGTCCAATTTTGCATTCTTGACTTGTTCCACATGCCTGCATTTGGCCCAGAGCCCTCCGAACACCTTCCTAGCCATGCATCTGTCCAATGTCTTTCAAATCTAGTGATAGTATCCGCATCTATAGTTTCCTCTGGCAGCTCATTCCAGAGAATCATATTCCAAGCATTAATTATCAAGACAATCAACAAATGGAATTTTATTGCGAAGTCACTTGAGTGACTACGTGAAGAAGCCCGCATGCACGTCAATACGTCTAACACATGGCGCACAACTGGACTGCACAGTGTAAAGGCATTAAAAATTGAATTTTTACCTAACTCATTGCCACCCACATGACATATGTCAAGTCAGTCATATATTCATTCCAAACAAGAGGGTTTGGATATACAAGCAGAAATTCATACATTACACAAAAAAGGGGTAATTGAGAGATCAAATCATGAAAGTCATCAATTTGTTTCCAATATATTCTCTAGGAAAAAGAAAGATGGGAGATGTCGGATCATCCTTGATTTAACACAACTTAAGTCATACGTGCAGTATAGACATTTTAAAATGGAGAACTTCTTTACTGCTAATCAACTAATTCCTAAAGGGTGCTTTATGGCATGCATCCAGCTGTCCAATTTGGGCCCTTGCATTATCAAAATTTGCAGCGTGCAAAGGAGAAGCACTTAAGTTCCATTTAGGTCATTTTAATAGGCCTATGCTATTATCGGCTGAGGCCATATTAGAGTTACAATGGTGATGACAAATATTCAGCATTGCTCCAGTGACATTTTGATCAGTAAACCTTCTGTTATACTACAAACTGGTGCAAGTGCACAAGGATAGGGAGATACTAATACCATCTCTAGTTGCGGTGGCAGATGGGATATGCACGAGTTACCATTTATCCATCTGTATGGGATCTGCTATCTGGAGATGCTGGGGGCATTCTATGGGTTGAAGGCTTACTGTGTGAATATGCATAATCTGCATGTTTGACTGCAAATTGATAACACTAGAGCAGTGGCATATATCAATCACATGGGTGGAATCAAGTCAGTATCCTGTGATGGTTTAGCTAACCTCATTTGGAGCTGGTGTATTGAAAGAAGCATTTGGATCTCAGCTACCTACTTGGCAGGTAGGTTTAACATGGTGGTGGACACTAGGACACATTTAATGATAACACAGAATGGATGTAAGATCACAAAGTGTTTAACGACGTTATTGCTCAATATGGAATGGCGGATATTGATTTGTTTGCACCTAGGCTTAATCACCAGTTGCCAAAATATGTTGCATGGGAGCCAGACCCAGGGGCAGTAGCAATAGATGCATTCTCCTTACATTGGGGAGGAATGTTCTTTTATGCCTTTCCTCCATTTTGCCTCATCAACCGGTGCTTGCGAAAAATCAAGCAAGATTCCGCTTCAGGCATTTTAGTAGTGCCTGACTGGCCTACTTAGCCATGGTTCCCGTTGATGTTGGGAATGTTAACGGAACCATGTATGGTCATTAGTAAGCATAGCAAGACTGCAAGGTGACTTGGATAGGCTGGGTGAGTGGGCAAATGTTTGGCAGATGCAGTATAATGTGGATAATTGTGAGGTTATCCACTTTGGTGGCAAAAATAGGAAAACAGACTATTATCTAAATGGAGGCCGATTAGGAAAAGGGGAGATGCAGCGCGACCTGGGTGTCATGGTACACCAGTCATTGAAAGTAGGCATGCATGTGCAGCAGGCAGTGAAGAAAGCGAATGGTATGTTAGCTTTCATAGCAAAAGGATTTGAGTATAGGAGCAGGGAGGTTCTACTTCAGTTGGATAGGGTCTTGGTGAGACCACACCTGGAGTATTGCGTACAGTTCTGGTCTCCAAATCTGAGGAAGGACATTATTGCCATAGAGGGAGTGCAGAGAAGGTTCACCAGACTGATTCCTGGGATGTCAGGACTGTCTTATGAACAAAGACTGCATAGACTCGATTTATACTCTCTAGAATTTAGGAGATTGAGAGGGGATCTTATAGAAACTTACAAAATTCTTAAGGGGTTGGACAGGCTAGATGCAGGAAGATTGTTCCCGACGTTGGGGAGGTCCAGGACAAGGGGTCACAGCTTAAGGATAAGGGGGAATTGGTCATTGGCTATATTTAAGAGGGAGTTAGATGTGGCCCTTGTGGCTAAAGGGATCAGAGGGTATGGAGAGAAGGCAGGTACGGGATACTGAGTTGGATGATCAGCCATGATCATAATGAATGGCGGTGCCGGCTCGAAGGGCAGAATGGCCTACTCCTGCACCTAATTTCTATGTTTCTATAGGAATGTGCTTGTTCATCCCGTGACTCGGGAATCTCACCCTCTGCATGATAAAATCAACATTGATTTGCAGAGTTTAAGAAGACCTTTTCTGGGGCTCAGGTTTTCCGACCGAACGGTGGACGTGATCACTGCAGCTTGGTGGGACAGTACCAAGAAGCAGTACATTTCCTACATCAAGAGTGTTTTGTGTAAATTCAAATATAACATAATACGGCACGTATAGCTGATGTCTTAGAGTTTCTTTCAATGTTATTTTTTGATAAAAGATTAAGTTATAGTGCAATCAACACTGCCAAAAGTGCCTCATCATCTACTTGCTGCTGGAATCGGGACACCATTCTGTTGGGTCTCACCCTTTGATATTCAAATTCATGAGGGGTATATTTAACATAAATCCTCCCAGGCCCAGGTACACGGATGTATGGGATGTTAACTTTGTGTTAACACTGCTTAGCGGTTGGGCTCCAGCTGCATCCTTATCTTTGGTCTGGCTCACCGAAAAGGTAATAATGCTCATGGCGCTAGTTTCAGCGCAACGTGTTCAGTCGTTGCATAAACTAAGGCTGGACAGGATGGTCATGTCTACAAATAAGATAACTTTCTATATTAATGAGTTAATCAAGCAAAGTAGACTGGGTGTGTTAGGTCTAAAGCTGGAGTTTTTTGGCACATCCAAGGGATCGTAGATTATGTGTTGTCACATATATTCAACAATATATAAAGACCACGAAGAACCTTCGAGGCACTGAACTGGCTATGTTCATCAGTCATAGGAAACCGCACAAGATTACAAGCCGAGTCCAGTCTTTCTTCATACTGAAGTCCTGCCATCCCAGTAATCAGTCTGGTGAACCTTCTTTGTACTCCCTCTATGGCAAGAATGTCTTTCCTCAGATTAGGAGACCAAAACTGTACGCAATACTCCAGGTGTGGCCTCACCAAGACCCTGTACAACTGCAGTAGAACCTCCCTGCTCCTGTACTCAAATCCTTTTGCGATGAATGCCAACATACCATTCGCTTTCTTCACTGTCTGCTTCACCTGCATGCCTACTTTCAATGACTGGTGTACCATGACACCCAGGACTCGTTGCATCTCCCCTTTTCCTAATCGGCCACCATTCAGATAATACTTTCCTGTTTTTGACACCAAAGTGGATAACCTCACATTTATCCACATTATACTGCATCAACCATGCATTTGCCCACTCACCCAGCCTATCCAAGTCACCTTGCAGCCTCCTAGCATCCTCCTCACAGCTAACACTGCCCCCCCAGCTTCGTGTCATCCGAAAACTTGGAGGTGTTGCATTCAATTCCCTCATCCGGATCATTAATATATATTGTAAATAGCTGGGGTCCCCGCACTGAGCCTTCCGGTACCCCACTAGTCACTGCCTGCCATTCTGAAAAGGACCCGTTTACTCCTACTCTTTGCTTCCTGTCTGCCAGCCAGTTCTCTATCCACAACAATACTGAACCCCCAATACCGTGTGCTTTAAGTTTGTATACTAATCTATTGTGTGGGACCTTGTCAAAAGCCTTCTGAAATTCCAGATATAGCACATCCACTGGTTCTCCCTTATCCACTCTACTAGTTACATCCTCGAAAAATTCTATAAGATTCGTCAGACATGATTTACCTTTCATAAATCCATGCTGACTTTGTCCAATGATTTCACCATTTTCCAAATGTGCTGCTATCCCATCTTTAATAACTGACTGTAGCATTTTCCCCACTACCGACGTTAGACTAACTGGTCTGTAATTCCCTGTTTTCTCTCTCCATCCCTTTTTAAAAAGTTGCGTATACATTGGCTACCCTCCAATCCTCAGGAACTATTCCAGAATATAAAGAGTTTTGAACAATTATCACTAATGCATCCACTATTTCTGGGGCCACTTCCTTAAGTACTCTGGGATGCAGCCTTTCTGGCTCTGGGGATTTATCGGCCTTTAATTCATTCAATTTACCTAACACCACTTCCCGGCTAATCTAGATTTCACTAAATTCCTCCATGTCATTTGACCCCTGGTTCCCTGCTATTTCCGGCATATTACTTATGTCTTCCTTAGTGAAGACAGAACTAAAGTAGTTATTCAATTGGTGTGCCATGTCCTTGTTCCCCATGATTAATTCACCAGTTTCTGACTGCAAGGGACCTGCATTTGTTTTAACTAATCTTTTTCTCTTCACATATCTATTAAAACCTTTGCAATCAGCAGCGAGGTTCATGGAGGTTCCGCTGGACCGCATCCTAACAACAGCAGGATGGTCGAATGAGTGGACTTTCCAAGCCTTTTACAATAAACCTATTGCCAGGCCTGGTTCGTTTTCCACCACAATTGTGAGTCTGTTAAATAAATATTTGTTTTCCTGGATGTAAGGGGCCACTATTATTATTACTTTCATTAAAAGCATCAGCATGCTTTTAATTCTATATCATGTCTGAATGCACTATTCTTTCAATCATATCTGGTCAACTGATGCAGTGTGTTCATGGCATGAAATCACAAAGCTTTGAAATCTTCATGTAGTCACTCACGTGGCTTCAAATTAAAATAGAAAGATTAAACGAGAACTTACCGTTTGAAGTTTGATCTTTATTTTATGAGAAGTTGCGATGAGGGATTACGTACCCTCCAAACCCTATTTTCATAAAGATCATTTGGTAATTCTAGTTTCTTATCTTCCTATAGTTAGTTCAGCGATTGTTCTGTGATTTCATATGGCTGATTTAAAGGTTGGCGTGCATGCGGGCTGGCGGGCTTCTTCACGTAATCCCTCATTGCAACTCATTGCAATCCCTCATTGCAACTCATTGCAATCTCATTGCAACTTCTCATAAATAAAGATCAAACTTCAAACGGTAAGTTCTCGTTTCATTTTTCTATTAAAAAAGATTTTGTGATTGAACATACAACATTGAAATGCCTGAAATAGATGTAAAGTGTAATTTCTCATCAAAGGCAAAAAAGTAAATCAATCGGAGGAGCAGAGGAGCAGACCAAAATTGTGAGGGTCAGCACAATAGCACAGCAGTCAATCTGCTGCCTTGCAGTGCCAGAGAGCCAGTTTTGATCCTGACTACGGGTTCCGCTTGCAAGGAGTGTGTACGTTCTCCCCGTGAACGCATGTGTTTTCTTCAGGTGCTCCAGTTTCCCCCCACACTCCAAAGACGTGCAGGTTTGTAGGTTAATTGGCTTTGATAAATTGTACATAGTGTGTAGGATAGTGCTAATGTACGGGGATCTCTGGTCGGCATGGACCCGTTGGGCCGAAGGGCATGTTTCTGCCTGTTTATGAACCCTAGTCATGAGCTCTATCATCACAAGTTATTCCTTCTTACTCATTAGATATCCTTTAGCTTTCAATGCCTTTGCGTATTAGACCAGCAATGATGAGCTGGTTGATGCACAGATGTGCACAGATGCACTTTGAGAGAAGGAAATATTTTTAACACGAGTCATCGACTAGCATTGTCTGAGCAGTCCGTTGCAGCTTGAGCCATGGGGAGCTATGCAATATTTGCATACGTTGTATTAAATCCAATTACTTCATTCCGGCAAGAATAAATGAAATGGTTATCTCTCTTTTAGCAGGCAGCCTGGGCGATCTTATTTATGCCACAGCATATCAGAAATTGCAAGATGTTGCCTATGTGTCACCATAGGTCTCGACGGAACCAGGCAAATTAAATATAATGTGTAGGGAGGAACTGCAAATGCTAGTTTGCACCAAAGATAGACACAAAATGCTGGAGTAACTCAGCCGGACAGGAGCATCTCTGGAGAGGAATGGGTGATGTTTCGGGTCAAGACCCTTCTTCAGACATGAAACATCAACCATTCGTTCTCTCCAGAGATGCTGCCTGTTCCGCTGAGTTACTCCAGCGTTCTGTGTCTATCTTCAAATAGAATACAATGGTCACAATCACCTTCACAGTCCCTGGCAATGATGTCTCTGCTTAGCTACGAACCTGTTGGTTCTGGATACAGTACTTGGCAGATTTCCTTGATGAAGACATCTTTACTTTAGTTTAGTTTAGTTTAGAGGTACAGCACAAAAGCAGGCTCATCAGCCCACCGAGTCCATGCTGACCAGCGATCCTTGGACACTAGGACATTCATACACACCAGGGACAATTTACAATTCTTACTGAAGCCAATTTACCTACAAACCTGCATGTGCTTTGGAGTGTGTGAGGAAACCGGAGCTTCTGGTGAAAGCCCATGCAGGTCACGGGGAGAACGTTCAAACTGCATAAAGACAGCACCCGTAGTCAGGATTGAACCCGGGTCTCTGGCTCTGTGAGGCTGTGCCACCGTGATGCCGCATATATTATACTTGTCACAGTGAAATTCTTTGTTTTGCAT
Organism: Raja brachyura; assembly: GCA_963514005.1. The sequence goes on along the minus strand of OY740809.1, from coordinate 4,284,512 downwards.
ACTACACACAAGATATGCAAAGAGTCACCACCAATAGGGCGCGGACTAAGTTTCAAAGTGACCAATGTGGTCCCGATGGTCCCTTTTTATTCTCGACAGTCCCTCAATGCTGGGTCCCTCTTTGCTCTCTCAGCGACACGTCCTTGACCGATCTCTGGCATCCATCGCAGGCTCATCTAATATTTCAAGTAGGGATCCTTCGGATTTCATAAGGACTTCTCCTGGTCCCTTCTCTGTCCCCCCCCCCCCCCCCCCCCCCCCCCCCCGTCTAATCACAAGGGCAAAGCAAAATAAACTGCACATGTTGAAAGAATGAAACAGAACCCGAACAACTGACCAGGTAGTATTGTGGAGACAGAGAGAGAGTTACTATTTCAGACTAATCACCTTTCATTGAGCTTTCACCACCCTGAAGGTCAATGGCCTTTATTTTGCTGTCATCTTGTTCATCTTGAGACTGTAACACAAATTGCAGTGCTGATTAACACAGGTCCCCAAAATACTCTAAGCTGATTTATGATCATTAACAATTCAACAATTAGCTCCTGATCCCTTGAGCTGGAGACATGCAACAGTCCAGGCAGGGTCCCGGAATTAATCCTTTAACTTCCTAGTGAGGATCTCCAACATATTCAGATTTTATATCAAAAAGGTGAATTGCACTTAAGACTAATATTTTTTTCTCGAGAAACAGCATGGAAACCGGTTTTTCAGCCCAGCGAGTCCAGGCCGACCAGCGACTGCTGTACACTAGTTCTATCCTACACACTAGGGACAATTTACAGAAACCTATTAACCTACAGACCTGGAAATTGGAGCACCGGACAAAACCCCATGCGGTCACAGGGAACATACAGAGGAGATTTACTAGAATGTTGCCTGGGTTTCAACAGCTAAGTTACAGAGATAGGTTGAATAAGTTAGGTCTTTATTCTCTGGAGCGCAGAAAGTTAAGGGGGGACTTGATAGAGGTCTTTAAAATGATGAGAGGGATAGACAGAGTTGATGTGGACAAGCTTTTTCCTTTGAGAATAGGGAAGATTCAAACAAGAGGACATGACTTTAGAATTAAGGGACAGAGGTTTAGGGATAACATGAGGGGGAACTTCTTTACTCAGAGAGTGGTAGCGGTGTGGAATGAGCTTCCAGTGGAAGTGGTGGCGGCAGGTTCGTTGGTATCATTTAAAAATAAATTGGATAGGCATATGGATGAGAAGGGTATGGAGGGTTATGGTATGAGTGTAGGCAGGTGGGAGTAAGGGAAAAAAGTTGTTCGGCACGGATTTGAAGGGCCGAGATGGCCTGCTTCCGTGCTGTAATTGTTATATGGTTATACAGATGGCACCCGTAGTCAGGATCTCCGGCACTGTAAGACAACAACACTACCGCTACACCACTGTGCCTCTATTCTAGCTAGGATGTTATGCCAGTTAGAGCTGCTGCACAGTGCCAGAAATTCAATCCTGACCTTGGGTGTTGCCTGTGTGGAGTTTGCATGCTCTGCCTGTGACTGCATATTTTCTTCCAGGTGTTGCAGGGGACTGGTGTTGCATCTCCTGTGGCTGCAGGGGAAGGTATGTGGGGAAGGGGTGGATTGAGTGAGGCCCAATGCAAATTGGAGGAACAGCACCATGTAGTTTGTTTGGGCAGTTTACACCTCAGTGGTATAAACATTGACTTTTATATATTTTAGTAACCCTTCCTTTCCCTCTCTCTCCATCCCTCACTGTTCACAGTTCTCCAACCAGACTGACTGTCACCCTGATTATATTGTATCTCTGTTTTCTTTGTTGTCACCTTCCTCCAGCTAATAATGGTCTATTCTACAGTTTCCATGAACTTCATCTCTTTTGATGTCATACTTCCTTATCTCTGTAACTCCATCTCCCCTGACGCTCAGTCTGAAGAAGAGTCTCAACCCAAAACATAGCCCATTCCTTCTCCCCAGAGATGCTGCCTGTCCCGCTGAGTTACTCCAGCATTTTGTGTCTACTGTCAGTGTTAGCCAGCATTTGCTGTTTTTTCCTACTCGTTACTCTCTACGCCTTCGTTTGGTCTTTACTGGCTTTACCTTACATGACCACGGAATGTTATTCCATGATCATGTATCTATACACTGTGGATGGCTCAATTGTAATCATGTATTGTCTTTCTACTGACTGGTTAGCACGCAACAAAAGCTTTTCACTGAACCTCGGCACATGTAACAATAAACTAAACTAAACTAAACTTGACCCCAATTATATTTCAGTCAGATATGATCACATCACTGAGTCTGCAGAATCAATTGAAAACTCCTCTCTAAATCCTTGCAATTAGGATGTACAACCCATGAGCAAATCAATGATGTCTTCTTGTGGTCAATAATATTGCTGCCCCTATGGACAGGTGAGATGATTTTCTCCCACTCTCTCTCTCTTTGACGATAACAACAGTGACCAGGATAAAGTGCATCCAGCCCTGGGATTGTCTGCAGAGTCAAATACTGCAGAAGAATTACACTCTAAGAACATGCCATGGGCGGCATGGTGGTGCAGCGGTAGCATTGCTGCCTCACAGCGAGAGTGACCCAGGTTCCATCGTGACTGCAGGTGCTGTCTGTATGTAATTTGTGCGTTCTCCCCGTGACCTGCGTGGGTTTTCTCCGAGATCTTCGGTTTCCTCCCACACGCCAAAGATGTATAGGTTTGTAGGTTAATTGGCTTGATATGAATGTAAATTGTCCCTGGTGTGTGTCGAATGGTTTAGTTTAATTTAGTTTAGAGATACAGCGTGGAAACAGGCCCTTCGGCCCACCGAGTCCATGCCAACCAGTGATCCCCGCATACTGCACTATCTGCCACACTCTAGGGACATTTGGTTTACTTACCAAGCTCTTTTACCTACATACCAGTACGTCTTTGGAGTGTGGGAGGAAACCGAAGATCTCGGAGAAAACCCATGTGGTCACGGGGAGAACGTACAAACTCCGTACAGACAGCATCTGTGGTGTTAGTGTATGGGACTCATTGGTTGGTGCGGACTTGGTGGGCCTGTTTTCATGCTGTATATCAAATCTAAACTAAACTAAACACGAGGTTTTATGAGGAAGAGCAACCATGCATGGCAGCATAGTGGATGAATGAAAATGTAGTTTGACCCACTTTAGATTGGTAGTCAATTTAATGTCTCCTCTGAGACTTAGAGGATCAAATGGATTCAACAAATGTTTGAATAGAAGTGAATAATACTGCGCAGCAACTCTTGATGACTGATATACTTGAAGACACCAAGAGGAATGAAATGTTAAGGAGTCACTCAAAGTGACAGGCAGTCATCAGTCTGCAGGTGTATAGGTCACAATGCTGGTTATGGATTAGATTTGTTCTTCTTCCAGTACGTGTGTGCAATATCAACTGCTGCAGCAATTATTTATAGCTTTGACACTACTCGCACTTGAATACAACTATCAGAAATGCACGGATACACAAGGAAGGAAGGGGAGGATTGGTCCAAGCTAACTAGGAGTACTGGGATCGTGATCATGAATGGCGGTCACGGTGGTGCAGCGGTAGAGTTGCTGCTTCACAGCGCCAGAGACCAGGGTTTCATCCCGACTACGGGTGCTGTCCGTATGGAGGTTGTACATTCTCTCCATGACCGTGTGGATTTTCTCCGAGATCTTTCAGGTTTGCAGGTTAATTTTCTGCAAAGACATACAGGTTTGGAGGTTAATTGGCTTGATGCAAGGGTAAAACTGTCCCTCATGTGCGTAGGATAGTGTTAGCGGACTCAGTTTCCACGCTGTATCTCTAAGCTAAACAAAAAAATTAACCTGTGTCCATTTGCCCTGCTGCAGGATGCACGGAAACTTCATGCATCAACCGCACTCCCGCAGTTCCCTGAGCTGAGCCCTTGCTTCAAGTTGCTGCTCCAGGTACGTGAGCAATGACCTGTAAAGGGGAGACTTGCTCGTTCCACAGCAGGGGACAAGCACTCTTGCAGGCAGCGGGTTAAACAGCAGGGGGAAAGTGGTTACAAATGTGGAGCAGAGTACAGACTGGAAAAGGTGAATGTACTTCTTCTCAACTCCCAGTTCTCAACAAATGCACCACCATAGAATATATAAAATTGTGAAAGACATTGATTATGCTAGACAGTCAGAACCTTTTTCCCTGGGTGGAAATGTCCAAGACTTGAGGGCATAGAGTTCTCGAGTCATACAGAGTAAAACATGGACATATTAGGGTAGCTCAATAAAAGCTGGTGAAGGTGCTGGGATTTAAAAACATTCTAAAAGAGCAGCAAGATTGGAAATATTTAAGGGGTATTCCCTGGACATGAATGGAAGCATCTGAAAATATCGGTCATATTTGGAGAATGCATGTGCCAAGGCAATGGCAACATCTGTGTGAAATGTAACTAGGATGCATTAGTTTTAGTTTCAGTTTAGTTTATTGTCACATGCAGTGAAAAGCCTTTGTTGCGTGCTAACCAGCCACCGGAAAGACAATACATAATTACAATCCAGCCATTTGTAATGTACAGATACATGATAAAGGAAAAACATTTAGTGCAAGGTAAAGCCTGTACTGTCCAATCAAAAATAGTTTGAGGGTTCCGGTGAGGTATTTAAGTAGCTTTGGACTGCTCTCTGGTTGCAGTAGGATGCTTCACTTGCCTGTTAACAGTATGGGCCATAGTATTTTATCAAAGCATCGTTATGGGTATTTATGCAGCACCCAAACTGAGCTGAGAATCACTGATTCTGGCACTGAAGTGAAATAAAGTGGAGAAAATAATATCAGCCTCACCTGCACTATTATTGTGACTGGGTTAGAGTTCTGTAAATGTCCTGATATAAGCATGTCTTTAAGAGCTATTCACAAAGTGCTGAAGTAAACCAATTGTTTGAGCAGCATCTGGAGGAAATTTTCTTCGGAAGAAGAGTCCCGAACTGAAATGGAACATCGCCTATGCCTTTGTTCGACTTGGACTATCTGATCTACTGGGTTTATTTTCATTTAGTTTAGAGCTACCACATGGGAACAGGCCCTTCCACCCACTGAGTCCATGCCGACCATCAATAAACCGTACACTAGCACTATCCTACACACTCGGGGCAATTTACAGAAGCCAATTAACCTATAAACCCTTGTGTCTTTCTAATGTGGGATGCAACCGGAGCACCTGGTGAAAACCCACCTGGTCACAGGGAGAACGTGCAAACTCTGTACAGACAGCCCTCGTACTCATACTCGGATATCTGGGGCTGTGAGGCAGCAACTTCACCGCTGCGCCACCCATTTAGTTTGTTATTTCATTTTGAGTTATTTTGTGTTTTGCTAAAGATTCTAGCGTCTGCAGTTCTTTAAGTCTTCAAGAGCTATTTATTTGTTTACATCAAAGCAAGGATCCTAAAGAAATGTGGAAACCTCTGAAGAGATGTATTGGTGCGGGCTTTCTGATCAACTTCAGTGCAAAGTCAGTGAGAGGTGAAGCAGTAAAACAACTTCAGTGGTTCTTCATGATCAATGGAATTGTGTTTAATTGGCTTAGATCCAAAATACCACCTCTGAATTTATAACTTCAGGCACTGTATCGAGTAGTGATGTCCACTGAATGGATATGCCATGCATGTGTGACCTCTGATGTTCACATTGAAGCAAGTGTAGGATCACTGAATCCTCAATGATTTGCCAAGTCCAGTAGTAGCATTAAAAACATTTATTCAAGCACAGCGGCCACATGGCACCAGAGCAGAAGATTAAAATATCTGCAGATCTTAACTAAAAACTGAACATATCATAACTAACAAAACAAATAAACTATGGAACAGTAACTAAAAGACTAGTATAGAAGTTGGGAGGTTGTGATGCAGTTATAAAGACGTTGGTGAGGCCACATTTAGAGTGTGGTTTTCAGTTCCGGGTACCATGTTATGGGAAAGAAATTGTCAAGCTGGCGAGGGTATTGAGAAGATTTATGAGGATGTTGCCAGGACTATTGGGTTTGCGCTATGGGAAGAGGTTGAGCAGGTGGGGACTGTATTCCTTGGAACGCAGGAGGAGAAGTGCATCCAGGTACAGCTCCTGAAGGACCGTGTTGGGGAACTGGAGAAGCTTGGAGAACTGGAAGTGGATGACCTCAGGTTCGTCCGAGAAACTGAGTCGTTCCTCGACAAGTCCTACAGTGAGATTGTTACACCTAAGGTGCTGGAAGAGAGAAAGTGGGTGACGGTGAGAAAGGGAGGGAAACTTGGAATGCAAAGGTCCCCGGGTGTTGTATCTCTTGTGAACAGGTTCACCCACTTAGAAGCTGTCGGGACAGAAGACGTTATCACACTAAGCTTGCGAAGCAAAAAGGGCTGTTGAGCCAAAACCAAAGAGGCCAACGTCAGGCAACGCCATTGTAGTTGGAGACTCCATTGTGAGAGGTACGGACAGGGGTTTCTGCGGCAACAGACGGGATTCGAGGATGGTGAGCTGCCTTCCTGGTGCCAGGATCCAGGATGTCACGGACAGAGTGCAGAAAATCCTCAAGGGCGAAGGTGAACAGCCGGAAGTGGTAGTGCATGTCGGCACAAACGATGTCGGAAAGAAGAGGATGAATATTCTGCAGCGTGACTTTAGAGAGCTCGGAAAAATGCTGAAAAGCAGGAACTCCAGGGTTGTTATCTCCAGTTTGCTTCCAGTTCCTTGTGCTAGCGAGAGCAGGAACAGGGAGATACGGGACCTGAATATCTGGCTGAGGAACTGGTGCAGGGGGCAGGGATTTAGATTCTTAGATCACTGGGATCTGTTTTGGAATAAGGGGGAACTGTACAAAAGGGACAGATTGTATCTTAACAGGTGGGGGACCTGCATTCTGGCAGGCAAGTTTGTCACTGCTACACGGGTGGTTGTAAACTGAATAAGGGGGGTGGGTGTCAAATGGGATAGTCGAGGATGTAGTTAAAGGGAAAGAGTGTAAAGGGATAGTTAATGACCCGAGAATTAATGGGAAAGGAAGCTCACAAAAGGAATAGGAGAGTATGGCCAAGTGTAATAGGGATCGATGTGAAAGGTGAGGTGCGTAAGGAATTAAAAGTATTGTATATGAATGCGCAAAGTATAAGAAGTAAAGTAGATGAGCTTGAGGCTCAGTTAGAGGTTGGTAGATATGACATTGTGGGGATTACTGAGATGTGGCTGCAGGAGGATCGGGCCTGGGAACTTAATATTCAGGGTTATACATCCTATAGAAAGGACAGGCAGGTGGGCAGAGGAGGGGGGGGTAGCTCTGCTGGTGAGGAATGGAATTCAGTCCCTTGCGAGGGAAGACATACGGACTGACGAGGTAGAGTCACTGTGGATTGAGTTGAGGAATAGTAAAGGCAAGAAGACACTAATTGGTGTTATTTACAGGCCCCCAAATAGTAGCCCGGATGTAGGGTGTAAGTTGCAGCAGGAGTTAAAACTGGCATGTAACAAAGGTAATGCCACTGTGGTGATGGGGGATTTCAATATGCAGGTACACTGCAAAATCAGGTTGGTTCAGGACCCCAAGAAAAAGAGTTTGTAGAATGCCTCCGAGATGGATTCTTAGAGCAGCTTGCAATGGAGCCGACCAGAGAAAAATGAATTCTGGATTTAGTGTTGTCCAATGAACCAGATATGATAAGAGAACTCGAGCTAAAGGAACGGCTTGGAGGTAGTGATCATAATATGATTAGTTTTAATCTGCAATTTGAGAAGGAGAACTTTAAATCGGAAGTGGCAGTGATGCAGTTGAACAAAGGGGACTATGAAGGCATGAGAGGGGAGCTGGCCAAAGTAGACTGGAAAGGGATCCTAGCAGGAATGACGGTGGAACAACAATGGCAGGAATTTCTGGGCATAATCTGGAAGACGCAGGATAATTTCATTCCAAAAAGGAAGAAAGATTTTAAGGGAGGTAGGAGGCAACTGTGGCTGACAAGAGAAGTTAGGGATAGAATAAAGCTAAAAGAAAAGATGTATAACACAGCAAAGAGTAGCCGGAAGCCAGAGGATTGGGAAACTTTCATAGGACAACAGAAGGAAACAAAACGGGCGATACAGGCTGAAAAGATGAAGTACGAGGGGAAGCTGGCCAGGAATATAAAGAAGGACAGTAAAAGCTTATTTAGATATGTTAAGGGAAAAAGAGTAGCAAAGTCAAATGTGGGTCCCTTGAAGGCAGACACGGGTGAAATTATTATGGGCAACAAGGAAATGGCAGAAGTTGAATAGGTACTTCAGATCTGTCTTCACTAAGGAGGACACAGATGTACTGGAGGACAGAGGATCTAAGGGGGTAGAGGAACTGAAAGAAATTTTCATTCGGCGAGAAATAGTATTGGGTAGGCTAATGGGACTGAACGATGATAAATCCCCTGGGCCTGAGGGTCTGCATCCAAGGGTCCTCAGGGAGGTGGCTCTTGAAATAGCGGACGCATTGGTGATCATTTTCCGATGTTCAATAGATTCAGGATCAGTTCCTGTGGATTGGAGGATAGCTAATGTTATCCCACTTTTCAAGAAAGGAGCGAGAGAGAAAACAGGGAATTACAGACCAGTTAGCCTGACTTCAGTGGTGGGAAAGATGCTGGAGTCAATTATGAAAGAGGTAATAATGGGGCATTTGGATAGCAGTAAAAGGATTAGTCCAAGTCAACAGATTTATGAAAGGGAAATAATGCTTGACTAATCTTCTGGATTTTTTTGAGGATGTGACAAGTATAATGGATGAAGGGGAGCCAGTGGATGTAGTGTATCTAGACTTTCAGAAAGCCTTTGATAAGGTCTCGCATGGAAGACTGGTGACTAAAATTAGAGCACAAGGTATTGGGGGTAGGGTGTTGACATGGATAGAAAATTGGTTGGCAGACCGGAAGCAAAGGGTAGGAGTGAACGGGTCCTTTTCAGAATGGCAGGCATTGGCGAGTGGAGTGCCGCAAGGCTCGGTGTTGGGGCCGCAACTGTTTACCATATATATTAATGATTTGGAAGAGGGAATTAGGAGCAACACTAGCAAGTTTGCGGTGTGAACTGTGAAGAGGATGTTAGGAGGTTGCAGGATGACCTGGACAGGTTGCTTGAGTGGGCAGATGCGTGGCAGATGCAATATAATGTAAATAAATGTGAGGTTATCCACTTTGGCAGCAAAAAAAAGGGGGCAGATTATTATCTCAATGGGGTTAGGTTAGGTAAGGGGGAGGTACAGCGAGACCTGGGTGCTCCTTGCACACCGATCACTATAATTGAGGCAGAGGTTGCAGATTGAGGCAGTGCAGCGTAGGTTCACGAGATTGATCCCTAGGATTGCGGGACAGTCATATGAGGAAAGATTGAAAAGACTAGGCTTGTATTCACTGGAATTTAGAAGGATGAGGGGGATCTTATGGAAACATATAAAACTATAAAAGGACTGGGCAAGCTAGATGCAGGAAAAATGTTCCCAATGTTGGGCGAGTCCAGAACCAGGGGCCACAGTCTTAGAATAAAGGGGAGGTCATTTCACCCAGAGAGTTGTGAATTCATGGAATTCCCTGCCACAGAGGGCAGTGGAGGCCAAATCACTGGATGGATTTAAGAGAGAGTTAGATAGAGCCCTAGGGGCTAGTGGTGTCAAGGGATAAGGGGAGAAGGCAGGCACGGGTTATTGATAGCGGACGATCAGCCATGATCACAATTAACGGCGGTACTGGCTCGAAAGGACGAATGGCCTCCTCCTGCACCTATTTTCTATGTTTCTAGGATGAGGGGAAATATTAGAGAGGACATAGGTTTAAGTCAAAGTTAATTTTATTCATCACATGCACCCGAAGGTGCAGTGAAATGAATTTGCCAGCAGCGATATACTTAAAAGGAACACACAATACACAATAGAATTTAACACAAACATCCACCACAGCATTCTTCACTGTGGTGGAAGACAACAAAGTACAGTCAGTCCTGCTCCTGAAGGGGGAAATATTTAATAGGAGTCCGAGGGGTCACTTTTTCGCACAAAGGGTGGTCTTCCTCGTCTTCTTCCTCTTGCGTATGGCGTGCACAGCCTAAAATTGTAGGACAACTTAACAAAGGGTGGTGGGTGTATAACCATATAACAATTACAGCACGGAAACAGGCCGTCTCGGCCCTTCCAGTCCGTGCCGACCATTTATTTTCCCCTAGTCCCATCTACCTGCACTCAGACCATACCCCTCCATTCCCTTCCCGTCCATATACCTATCCACCTTACTTTTAAATGTTACAATCGATCCTGACTCCACCACTTCTGCTGGAAGATCATTCCACACAGCCACCACTCTCTGAGTAAAGAAGTTCCCCCTCATGTTACCCCTAAACTTCTGTCGCTTAATTCTCATGTCATGCCCTCTTGTTTGAATCTTCCCTACCCTCAATGGGAAAAGCTTATCCACGTCAACTCTGTCCATCCCTTTCATCATTTTAAAGACCTCAACCAAGTCCCCCCCTTAACCTTCTGCGCTCCAAAGAATAAAGACCCAACTTGTTCAACATTTCTCTGTAACTTAGTTGTTGGAACCCAGGCAACATTCTAGTAAATCTCCTCTGTACTCTCTCTATTTTGTTGACATCCTTCCTATAATTAGGCGACCAAAATTGTACACCATACTCCAGAATTGGTCTCACCAATGCCTTGTACAATTTTAACATTACTTCCCTACTCCTATATTCAATGCTCTGATTTATAAAGGCCAGCACACCAAAAGCTTTCTTTACCACCCTATCTACATGCGATTCCACCTTCAGGGAACTATGCACAGTTATTCCTAGATCCCTCCTAGATTCCACAGCATTCCTCAATTCCCTACCATTTACCATGTACATCCTATTTTGATTTGTCCTGCCAAGATGTAGCACCTCACACTTATCAGCATTAAACTCCATCTGCCATCTTTCAGCCCACTCTTCCAAATGACCCAAATCTCTCTGTACACTTTGAAAATCGACCTAATTATCCACAGCACCACCTATCTTAGTTATATCTGCATACTTACTTATCCAATTTTCCACTCCATCATCTAGATCATTGATGTACATGACAAACAACAATGGACCCAACACAGATCCCTGAGGCACCCCACTGGTCACCGGCTTCCAACCTGACGAACAGCCATCCACCATTACTCTCTGGCATCTCCCATTCAGCCACTGTTGAATCCATCTTGCTACTCCGCCATTAACACCCAAAGATTGAACCTTCTTAACCAACCTTCCATGAGGAACCTTGTCAAAGGCCTTACTGAAATCCATATAGACAACATCCACTGCTTTACCCTCATCAATTTCCCTAGTAACCTCTTCAAAAAATTCAAGAAATTTTGTCAAACAGGAACTTCCAGGCACAAATCCATGTTGACTGTTCTTGATCAGACCCTGTTTATCCAGATGCTTATATATATATTATCTCTATGTATCCTTTCCATTAATTTGCCCACCACTGACGTCAAACTAACAGGTCCATAATTGCTAGGTTTATTCTTTGAACCCTTTTTAAACAATGGAACAACATGCGCAGTACGCCAATCCGCCGGCACTATTCCCGTTTTTAATGAAATTTGAACAACCTGCCAGGCATCCCACCATTTATGGAACAAGCTGCCAGGCATCCCACCATTTATGGAACAGTTAGACAGGTACATGGATGGGACAGGTTTGGAGGGAAATGGACCAAACGTAGGTGGGACTAGTGTAGCTGGGACATGTTGGCCAGTGTGGGCAAGTTGGGCCGAAAGGCCTGTTTCCATGGTGTATTACACAATGACTCTCTGACTGAAGACTGAATATGACAAGAGACAAAAGACACTCAACTAACACTGCTACAGAACGGACTACAGAACGCACTGCCAAAAAACGTGATTGATTTCCTTTGAATACACAGGATGAAAGCTGCAGGGGATAAATGGCTGTGCAGCTGACACATCTCCGAGCTTCACAGAGACGCAGCTTTTGCAGCCCCCTGTCTTCTCAGAAACAACAATTCCAGGAGTCCCACACCCAGTAATGTGTAAGGTCCCACACGAGAGTACATTTTGTTAATAAACAGTGATGTGCATTTTAAATAATGAGCCATTCTTTGGTGCAGGTGTCAATGTACCCATTCAACATAAACCATCACGTTCCCTTCAAATCCTGACTCCTGTGTAGGTGAGGCTGAACACTAGTTGGTCGTGATGCAGAAAGCATCGTCTAAATTACTTATAATGGGGAAGAATATGCCACTCAGTGTTAAACATGTCATGTTCCTACATCTGTCCTGCCCTGCTCTATGACATGTTATAGTGGAGTTAGATTTAGCTCTTCGGGCTAACGGAATCAAGGGATATAGGGAGAAAGCAGGAATGGGGTACTGATTCTGGATGATCAGCTATGATCATGCTGGCTCGAAGGGCCAAATGGCCTTCTCCTGCACCAATTTACTATGTTGCTAATCAAAACCATCCAAGCCCGATGTTTTCATTGGAAGAACACTTCTCAGCTTTCAGCCTACAGCCAGCATTTACAATTGCACTTGGGAGTCTTTGATTGCATGAACGCTGGGCTGAGAAGATAAGTAATCTCAATTAATCTCCCCCTTTGAAATAAAATACCTGGCTTCCACGAGGTGACTCTATGGACAGATTAGAATCTTCGCATCAAGTGGGCCATGCGGCCGGACGCATAAGACCCAGTGGGCCTGAAGAGGGAGCCACCGGCAGCTCCTGCTCGACTCCCAAAGACCAGAGACCGGAGAGAAGGGAGCTGGCGACAACAGACACGAGGATCGAGGCTGGTAGCAAAGTGAACTGGGATCTGGCCTTCCGCACCATCTTGGGCAGCTGCGGGAGGCATCCACACACCCACCCTCCACTCACTCATAGCCCCCAACTGCGCAGGCGCGGCTGACGGGTTCCCGTTGTGACGCCCCTGATCCCCCCTCTTCCCCTTACCCCCCCCACTCCCACTCCGACCCTTGTCCTTCCCCCCCCCGAAGCACTCACTCCATCCCTCCCTCAATGCCCCCCCTCCCCCCCCCCCACCCCCCCATCCACTCTTAGCGGCTCTCCGGCGGCGCAGCCATTCCCTCCCATTGGGTTCTCATTGTGACGTAGAACACAGGTATTGGCTGACGGGCACGGCAAGTGGGAAAGGGATTTATTAAAGCTTAAAATGTGAATATCTTAAAATATAACAACAATTTAAACGTTAAAGATGAGATTTATTCAGTCCATTCTTTCTTGTTGCGACTCTTGTTGCGTTCTGCAGCCGGGGGAGGGGATCGGATTCAGGTGGTGGCCAGTGGGGGGGGGGGGATTTTTGGAAGGCTAGTATGGGTGTTGTGGGCCAAAGGGACTGGTTTCCAGAGGGCTAGTATGGACATTCTGGGCCAAATGGATTCTTGGACTCACAGTTCACTCACTCACAGCTTCTGGACCCGACTCTCATGCACGGCTTCCGGCCTTGCTGACTCACGCCTGACTTCTGAACTGGCGCCCGGCCTCCAGGGCTTTATTCTCCTCACCCCTGGAAAGGTTGTTACCTACATGCTGACTGACAGGCGCGAAGACCTAACTGCTCACCTCACAATTGTTTGAACCTTTATAGCTTCTATAATCTTCGACCGATCAGAACAAAACTTGGTGGCTTGCAGCAGAGGAGAACAGTGAGTACAGAGGCGATACCTAGTGATATAGGGTATCGTTATATAGTGGTCAATATGAGAGTTTTAGTAAAAGGATAGATAGGTTGATAGACAGACGGACGGACAGTCAGACAGACAGTGTTCTATATTCTAAAATGTTGCAATGTGTATGGAGATACCCAACTCGACTAAACTGGGCTCAGATTTTCTTCCACACAGGGAACAGAGATGTGCGGAACCTGTACCAACACTATTCTCGATTACTGGGATGTTACACTATTAAGATCACAGCTGAACTGTGGCCATCTACAACAATGGAGGTAAAGTCCTGCTCTTCTAGATCCATGAAGGTGATACAATATGACAGATAACCTCTTCCCATAATCAGTAAGAAATTGAGTGAAGATAACACACAAAGTGCTGGAGTAACTCAGTGGGTCATGTAGCATCTCTGGAGGGAAGTATTTTGTTTCACCAATCGTCCAGATTAGGTTTTTGTCACTGCCCCTAGGTCTGTTACACTTGCCGATCTATTTGTTGGAGACTGTGAATTATATTCAGACATAAGTTCAAGGAAGCTGTTGAAAATCTGCTATTCACCAACCTCCCCCAACCCCCCCTCTAACCTCAAATACTTTAGAAGGCAATGAAAAAGGGAGCAGGGATCCATCTGCAATATTGTTATCAACAGCTTGAGCAATGGGACAGGACCTTGGTGCATTAGTGGACGTGCTGCCTTCCAGTGCCAGTGGCCCGGGTTTGATCCTGATTACGGATCCTGACTACAGGTGCTGCCTGCCTGCCTGCACGTTTTCCCTGTGACTGCGTGAGTTTTCTCCGGGTGCTCCGGTTTCCTCCCACACTCCAAAGACATACAGGTTTGTTGGCTGATTGGCTTCGATAAAATGCTAAATTGCCCCTCATGTGTAGGGAATCGATGAGAAAATGGGATAACATAGAACAAATTGGCATGGACCCCGTTGGCCGAAGGGGTTTTTTACATGCTATAGCTCTAAACCAACAAATAAATGATCCCCATATCTGCCATGCAAAAACATTTGTTCAAAATCTATCCAATCTAAGGAAAGCATTTACATCAATGATTTGGATGAGTTGCTCAGCTGCCAGCCTACCCAGCCTGAGTGACTGAGCTGCCAGCCCAAGAATCCATTCAGGCCACAATGTCCATACTAGCCCTCCAGAAAGCCCCCCCCCCCCCCGCCCCCCACTGGTCAGCAATATTGGAATTGGTGGAGTGGTGGAATATTGAATTGGGGAGCACCCCCCCACCACCCCCGCCCCCCCCCCCCCCCCCCCCCCCGGTGTGAAGCTGGGACCCAATGGGTCCCACTTAGTCTAGCACTTTTTAAACTCTGGATGTTTGGTTGTTTGTCCCTCTTGCTTTTTAAACTTGAACGTTTCTGTGATTCACATCTCCTCGAAAACTCGACATGGTAAAGGTGACATTTTTACATATTCCGGTAGAGATTCACCTCATGATTTCAATATCCCCTCATCTGTAAATTTGATTCATTATTTCCCGAGATTTTACTAGAATTGTTCACCAATCTCACATCTTTTTCAAATCTAACTGCTGTCAGCTGATGACGTCACAATGCCTTTGCTCGTGACCCACCCGGCTTGTGGCCCAGTCTCCCCACCCCGCTCTGGATTAAAGCAGCTGGCAAGTTATGTTAACCCCCACCCGACTTTACAATCTGACATCTTTCTTAAATCCAACGAGCAGCATGACATTACAATGGCTCACCCCCCCCCGGCCCTGGCGGCCATTATCGCAGGGTCATGGGGAATCGTGACGACATTTTCTCGCTGGTGATCCCGATCCCATTCTACGACTTGGGTAGGTCCCGCCTCTACCACCTCCCCCTCCCTCTCTACCTCCTCCCAGTGGCAGAGAAAGAGAGAGAGAGGGGGTGGGGGAGGGGGGGGTGGAGAAGGAAGGGTGGAGTGGCGGGTGTAGAGGGGAGGAGAAGAGGGGGGGATGGAGAGGGAGGAGAGGGGGAGGAGAGGGCTCTTTCTCTCTGCCCCCCTTCCTCTCTACCCTCCCTTCCTCTCTGCCCCCTCCTTCTCTATGAAATCCCCCACTCCCCCTTCTTCCCTCTTCCTCTCACCCCCCCATCCCCCACCTCTCCTCCTCTTCCCATCTGCCTTCCCTCCAACTCACCCCTCTCCCCTCCCTCACTCCCCCCCACATCCACCTCCTTCCCCCCTCCCTCGCTCCCTACTCCCCCCCACTCTGCTCCACTCCCCCTTCTCTCCCCGTCCTCTCTCTCTCCCCTCCTACCCATGCCCCCCTCCACCCCTCTCCCCCCTCTCTCCCCCTCCTCTCTCACCCCCCTCCTCTCTCTCTCCCCTCCCCACCCTCTGCCCCCTTCCACTCCCCCTCCACCCCTCTCCAGTCTCCCCTCTCCTCTCCACCTCCCCCACACCCCTCCCCCTCTCCTCTCCCCCTCCTCCAACCCCCACCCCTTCCCCCCCTCCCTCCGTGTGTGTGGGGATAGGTTAGTGTGTGCGTGATGATGAAGGACCCCCCCCCCCGCAATTGCGCGTTGCCACAACGGTCCCCCTTGGTCTAGTTCCCTCTAAACCTGTCTTCTCTGTGTTCAAAATGGGCATCTTTGTAGCAGTAATATATAAGACTCGGTAGATCAGCAAAGTGACTCATTCATTATTTCATAGTAAGTGGTCAGCTCTTTATAAACTGTGCCTCTTACAACTTTAAGCTTTCACCATCTCAATCTCTTTGGCACGATTGGGGTACATTATTTTACATGAGATAAGTATTTTCAGTCAGAATTAACCATCATTTGCAAGGGGAGAGAACTGTGAATGTATTGTGGGAAGCACTGCCAGAAAAACCGGAGCAGTGTAATCCTCAATACACGAGAAAATCCCTCGCAGGAAGAGCAGTGAAAATACTCTCATTATACTTTTAAAGCAGCTCTGTGGAGGAATTGATTATTCAAGATTCTAATTACATTTGGTTTTAAAATGTCTTGTTTTTCTGCAGCAGAATTATTGTGTTTAATTGAGTTCAGCGATTCAACACGGAATCAGACCGAGACCGCACCCACAAGCGGTCCCCGCACATTAAAGTCATAAGGTCATAAGTAATAGGCAATAGACAATAGGTGCAGGAGTAGGCCATTTGGCCCTTCAAGCCAGCACCACCATTCAATGTGATCATGACTGATCATCCCCAATCAGTACCCCGTTCCTGCCTTCTCCTCATATCCCCTGGCTTTAAAAGCCCTATCTAGCTCTCTCTTGAAAGTATCCAGAGAACCGGACTGCACCGCCCTCTGAGTCAGAGAATTCCACAGACTCACAACTCTCTGTGAGGAAAAAGTGTTCCCTCATCTCTGTTCTAAATGGCTTACCCCTTATTCTTAAACTGTGGCCCCTGGTTCTGGACTCCCCCAACATCGGGAACATGTTTTCTACCTCTAGCGTGTCCAAACCCTTAATAATCGTATATGTTTCAATGAGATTCCCTCTCATCCTTCTAAACTCCAGAGTATACAAGCCCAGCCAGTCCATTCTCTCAGCATATGACAGTCCCGCCACCCCTGGAATTAACCTTGTAAATCTACGCTGCACTTCCTCAGTAGCAAGAATGTCCTTCCTCAAATTAGGGGACTAAAACTGAATACAATACTCCAGGTGTGGTCTCACTAGGGCCTTATAAAACTGCAGAAGGACCTCTTTGCTCCTATACTCAACTCCTCGTGTTATAAACGCCAACATGCCATTCGCACTCTTCACTGCCTGCTGTACCTGCATGCTTACTTTCATAGACTGATTAACAAGTCCCGTTGTCCCCCAAATCCCGTTGTACTTCCCCTTTTCCCAACTTGACACCATTTAGATCGTAATCTGCCTTCCTGTTTTTGCTGCCAAGGTGGATAGCCTCACATTTATCCACATTAAACTGCATCTGCCATGCATCTGCCCACTCACCCAACCTGTCCAGGTCACCCTGCATTCTCATAGCATCCTCCACACAGTCTACAACGTCACCCAGCTTTGTGTCATCTGCAAATTTTACTTTGAATCCCTTCATCTAAATCATTGATGTATATTGTAAATAGCTGCGGTCCCAGCACCGAGCCTTGCGGTTCCCCACTAGTCACTGTCTTCCATTCTGAAAGGGACCCGTTAATCCCTACTTTTTGTTGCCTGTCTGCCAACCAATTTTCTATCCATGTCAGCACTCTACCCCCAATACCATGTGCCCTAATTTTGCCCACTAATCTCCTATGTGGGACCTTATCAAATATTTTCTGAAAGTCCAGGTACACTACATCCACTGGCTCTCCCTTATCCATTTTCCTAATTACATAATAAAAAAATTCCAGAAGATTAGTCAAGCATGATTTCCCTTTCGTAAATCCATTCTGACTCTGACCGATCCTGTTACTGCTATCCAAATGTGCCGCTATATCATCTTTTATAATTGACGCCAGCATTTTCCCCACCACTGATGTCAGGCTAATTGGTCTATAATTCCCTATTTTCTCTCTCCCGCCTTTCTTGAAAAGTGGGATAACATCAGCTACCCTAATAGGAGCAGAATTAGGCCATTTGGCCCATCAAACCTGTGCCGCTATTCAATCATGGCTGATCTGTCTCTCCTAACCCAATTCTTCTGCCTTCTGCCCATAACTCCTGACACCTGTAACACTCCTACGCACATTAAGGACAATTTAAATTTATACCAAGCCAACTAACCTACAAACCTGTACATCTTTGGAGTGTGGGAGGAAACCGAAGATCTCGGAGTAAACCCATGGAACCATGGGGAGAACGTACAAACTCCAAACAGACAGCACCCATAGTCGGGATCGAAACTGGGTCTCCGGCGCTGCGAGTGCTGTAAAGCAGCAACGCTACCGCTGCGCCACCGTGCCGCCGTGCACATTCATTCATACTGTAGAATTCCAATTCTCTCCAAACAAGAGTTAAGTTGTGAACTGGTTAAACAAGCCGACTGCAAACTATCATTTCATTCCCGAAAGGAATGTCCAGAAATGTCAACATAGAAGTTGAAAGCTAACAATGTGCTCCTCTAAAATTAAAGCCAATTGTTTCTCAATCTTGTTACTCATGGAAATTGTAATTTTAATTGAAAGAGATGCAAACTTGTGGGTTTAAACTTATTATTCTGTCCAAGGGTCTCAAACCAAAATGTCACCTATTCCATTTCTTCAGAGATGCTGCCTGACCTGCTGATTTATTCCAGCTGTTTGTGCCTATCTTTGGTTTAAACCAACATCTGCGGTTCCTTCCTACACATGTTTGTCCATATCCTGTTCTACATGGACATCCAAGAAGTTCAGTGCTCTGGTTAGTTAAGTTTAGAGATACAGTATGGAACCATGCCCTTCGGCCCACCGAGTGCACCAGTAACCAGTGATCCCCGTTACACTACCCCACACGACACATGAGGACCAATTCACAATTTGTATCAAAGCCAATTCACCTACAAACCTGTAGGTCTTTAGAGTGTGGGAGGAACCCGAAGCACCCGGAGAAAACCCACGCAGGCCACAGGACTTATACGTATGTCCTGACAGCCCTTGAGGTTGAGCACAATATCTCCACAATAAATCTTCAATAAGACAATTAAAGTTCCTTTGGTGCCGGTCAAACACGAACTCTGTACAGACAGCACCCATAGTCAGGATCGTACCCGGGTCTCTGGCGCTGTGAGGCAGCTACTCTACCGCGACGCCGCTGTGTTGCCCAGGGTTCATGGTGGCCAGTGCTCTGTTCTCCTGGAAACAGTGGAAAACACCATCCAGCAACTGTTAGAAGCTTTTTAATCTCTTCCCTGTACGGGGACCCGACTTCGACTTTTCCTTGTCGTGTCTCCGTTGCCATTGTCGTTGGGGCCTAACATCGTGGAGCCAGCGGCCTCCAACCGGAATCGACCTGGGGCTCCAGTCGCGGAGCCTACGGACTCACCATCGCGGAGATGGCCGACTTCGGAGTACGGAGCGCTGTGTTGGCGCGCGGCTTTGACCCGACTTCAGAGCTCAGAGGCTTCGGCTTCAGGCCCTGTGAATGGTAACATCGGGAGCTCGTGGGCCCCTGGTGGGAGCTCCCGCATCGACAAACTTCGCCCGCCCGAATCGAGGGGTCTAAATCGACCTGGAGCGGGGCCTTACATCGCCCGGTGCGGCTTAAAAGGAGGCGGGACTTACCATCGCCCGCCGGTGGGGCTCTAACATCCAACATCAGGAGCCTCAATCGGCTCGATACAGCAGTTTGGCTGCTTGACTGCGGGAGAGGAATGGGCACAGAGAACAGGGAAGCGATAAGACTTTGCCTTCCATCACGGTGAGGGCGTATTGGGAATTCTCACTGATGGATGTTTTGTGTGGAATTGTGTTTTTTGTGTAATTTGTTTTTTTTTGTTTGATGATGACTGCAGAAACGCAAATGCGTTTGAACTGATTCTGATTCTGATGCTGTTGTGTGAAAATGATTGGAAGATTAGCTCTTTGCCCTTTAGAGGTAATGCTGGGATATACTTGATAAGGAGGGGAAAAAAGAAGGCTAATGATAATTAATTTGATTGCAATGCAAGTGATTGCCACAGAGCAATTTCATCAAGAATGTGAGATAAAGATCAAAATTTGGTCTAATAAAGTGCTGGAGAAACTCAATAGAATGGAACTAGAATGGTTGGGGCGAGGGATGCAAATAGCAAATGCTAGTGGACAGAATGGGAGGCAGGAAGCAGAAAAGGGAAGCACTCGGACACAAGAGGAGAAAGAAAAAAAAGGAAATAAACAGAGAATAAGAGATGGGGGGTTTCTTAAATGTGCATATTTTAATGCTAGGAGCATTGTAAGAAAGGTGGATGAGCTTAGAGTCTGGATAGACACCCGGAAGTATGATGTTGTGGCGATCAGTGAAACATGGTTGCAGGAGGGCTGTGATTGGAAACTAAATATTCCAGGATTTCATTGCTTCAGGTGTGATAGAATTGGAGGGGCAAGAGGTGGAGGTGTTGCATTGCTAGTCAGGGAAGATATTACAGCAGTGCTTTGGCAGGATAGATTGGAGGGCTCATCTAGGGAGGCTATTTGGGTGGAACTTAGAAGTGGGAAAGGTGTAACAACACTTATAGGGGTATATTATAGACCACCAAATGGGGAACGAGAATTGGAAGAGCAAATATGTAAAGAGATAGCAGATATTAGTAGTAAGCACAAGGTAGTGATTGTGGGAGATTTCAACTTTCCACACATAGACTGGGAAACACATTCTGTAAATGGGCGGGATGGTTTGGAGTTTGTAAAATGTGTGCAGGATAGTTTTTTGCAGCAATACATAGAGGTGCCTACTAGAGGAGGGGCAGTGCTGGACCTCGTATTAGGAAATGAGACGGGACAGGTGGCGGAGGTATGCGTTGGGGAGCACTTCGGTTCCAGTGATCACAATACCATTAGTTTCAATATAATTATGGAGAAGGACAGAACTGGGCCTAGGGTTGAGATTTTTGATTGGAGAAAGGCTAACTTTAACGAGATGCAAGATGATTTAAAAGGAGTGAACTGGGACATTTTGTTTTATGGGAAAGATGTAGAGGAGAAATGGATGACATTTAAAGGGGAAATTTTAAGAGTACAGAATCTTTATGTTCCTGTTCGGTTGAAAGGAACCAGTAAAAATTGGAAAGAGCCCTGGTTTTCAAAGAAAATTGGACGTCTTGTTCGAAAAAAGAGGGAGATCTACAATAATTATAGGCAGCATGAAGTAAATGAGGTGCTTGAGGAGTATAAGGAATGTAGAAAGAATCTTAAGAAAGACATTAGAAAAGCTAAAAGATATGAGGCAAGTAAGGTGAAAGTAAATCCAAAGGGTTTCTACAGCTATATTAATAGCAAAAGGATAACAAGGGATAAAATTGGTCCATTGGAGAGACCGAGTGGACAGCTATCTGCAGAGCCAAAAGAGATGGGGGAGATATTGAACAATTTATTTTCTTCGGTATTCACTAAGGAGAAGGATATTGAATTATGTGAGGTAAGGGAAACTAGTAGAGTAGCTATGGATACTATGAGTTTCAAAGTAAAAGAAGTACTGACACTTTTGAAAAATATAAAAGTGGATAAGTCTCCAGGTCCTGACAGGATATTCCCTAGGACATTGAGGGAAGTTAGTGCAGAAATAGCCGGGGCTATGAGAGAAATATTTCAAATGTCATTAGAAACGGGAATAGTCCCCGAGGATTGGCGTACTGCGCATGTTGTTCCATTGTTTAAAAAGGGTTCTAAAAGTAAACCTAGCAATTATAGACCGGTTAGTTTGACTTCAGTGGTGGGCAAATTAATGGAAAAGATACTTAGAGATAATATATATAAGTATCTGGATAAACAGGGTCTAATTAGGAACAGTCAACATGGATTTATGCCTGGAAGGTCATGTTTGAGTAATATTCTTGAATTTTTTGAAGAGGTTACTAGGGAAATTGACGAGGGTAAAGCAGTGGATGTTGTCTATATGGACTTCAGTAAGGCCTTTGACAAGGTTCCTCATGGAAGGTTGGTTAAGAAGGTTAAACTGTTGGGTATAAATGCAGGAATAGCAAGATGGATTCAACAGTGGCTGAATGGGAGAAGCCAGAGGGTAATGGTGGATGGCTGTTTGTCGGGTTGGAGGCAGGTGACTAGTGGGGTGCCTCAGGGATCTGTGTTGGGTCCTTTGTTGTTTGTCATGTACATCAATGATCTGGATGGAGGGGCGGTAAATTGGATTAGTAAGTATGCAGATGATACCAAGATAGGGGGTGTTGTGGATAATGAAGAGGATTTCCAAAGTCTACAGAGTGATTTAGGCCAGTTGGAAATATGGGCTGAAAGATGGCAGTTGGAGTTTAATGCTGATAAATGTGAGGTGCTACACCTTGGCAGGACAAATCAAAATAGGACGTACATGGTAAACAGTAGGGAATTGAAGAATACAGTTGAACAGAGGGATCTGGGAATAACCATGCATAGTTCCTTGAAGGCAGAATCTCATATAGATAGGGTGGTAAAGAAAGCTTTTGGTATGCTAGCCTTTATAAATCAGAGCATTGAGTATAGTAGCTGGGATGTAATGTTAAAATTGTACAAGGCATTGGTGAGACCAAATCTGGAGTATGGTGTACAATTTTGGTCGCCCAATTATAGGAAGGATGTCAACAAAATAGAAAGGGTACAGAGGAGATTTACTAGAATGTTGCCTGGGTTTCAACAGCTAAGTTACAAAGATAGGTTGAATAAGTTAGGTCTTTATTCTCTGGAGCGCAGAAGGTTAAGGGGGGACTTGATAGAGGTCTTTAAAATGATGAGAGGGATAGACAGAGTTGATGTGGACAAGCTTTTCCCTTTGAGAATAGGGAAGATTCAAACAAGAGGACATGACTTTAGAATTAAGGGACAGAGGTTTAGGGGTAACATGAGGGGCAACTTCTTTACTCAGAGAGTGGTAGCTGTGTGGAATGAGCTTCCGGTGGAAGTGGTGGCGGCAGGTTCGTTGGTATCATTTAAAAATAAATTGGATAGGCATATGGATGAGAAGGGTATGGAGGGTTATGGTATGAGTGCAGGCAGGTGGGACTAAGGGAAAAAAGTTGTTCGGCACGGACCTGAAGGGCCGAGATGGCCTGTTTCCGTGCTGTAATTGTTATATGGTTATATGGTTGTATGGTTAATAGGTCAGAGGGCATCTACCCAGAATGATGCCTGGATTTGAGGGTGTTAGTTGCAAGGTAACGTTGGACATACTTCTTTTCTGGAAGACTGGAGGTTGAGGAGGGACTTGGTAGAAGTAGGTACAATTATGGGAGGCAAAGATGAGGTAGACAGCCAAAGCCTTTTTTTTCAGGGTGGAACTACAGGGCTTGTTTCCGCACTGTATGACTCAATGTCTCAATAATAATGTTTGCTGATACGATACGACACAATACAATAGAAGTTTATTTATCCCAATTCTTGGACAATTCCCATTATTTGGAATTCTTCTTAAAATCCTGCATGTTGTTGAAGTGCTTTCAATTGGTTTGGAAATGTGTGGGGGCTGTGAATCCCTCATTACACTTTCATACTTTGTACGGCTTTTGTCTTTTGTCACTAATACAAGGCACCTGTCATCAACAAGGATATGTACAGCTTACTCCTGTTTCTTTATGCTTCATGTTCTGAATCTGTCAGCCCTTCAGGTTCAGCAAAACATCTCCACAACAAATATTGAACAAGACGAGTGAAGTTCCTTTCGTGCCCTTCAACTAATATCAAAGAAACTTTATGTGATTAATTAAAAACATCTGATTAATGATTTCAATCTTATTCGTTGGACCTTGCTGAGTGTCATATATTGTAAAATGCACATAGATTTAATTGATTGTGCAATACGTCAAAACAAGGCAGCACAGTGGCGCAGTGGTAGAGCTGCTGCTTTAGCGCGCCCGGGACCCGCGTTCGATCCTGGATACGGGCGCTGTCTGTGCAGAGTTTATACATTCTCCCCGTGACCTGCGTGGGTTTTCTCCGGGAGCCTTCGGTTTCCCCCCACACTCCAAATACGTGCAGGTTTGTAGGCTAATAGTATAAATGTAAATTGTCTGTAGTGTGTGTAGGATAGTGTTAGTGTCGCTGGTTGGCACGGACTCGGTGGGCTGAAGGGCCTGTTTCCATGCTGTATCACCAAACTAAGCTAAACTAATTAAGGTTCAAATAAAGTTTTATAATCAGCTCGTTATATCTTTATTACAAAAAGCATTATTTCGAGGACAACTTAAACAGTGTGACATCTGTGGGTTTACGGAGCTAATTGGTTCTATCCAGTACAGAAGAGAACGTCTTTACAGTAAAGCAGTGAATCTGGGAGCAGTGCTGTTGCTGGCTGGTGCTCATTAATTCCTATTATTTTTAATCAGAATAAATTACCCTAGCTTTGCAGCTTGAGAAATACGACTATTAGTCTTTTGAAGTTGCCCACGAAGAATGGCTGGCCTTTGGAAACCTGGTTTCCAATCGGAATGTGCGATTATGTTTGTTTTATGTTTCCTTTTATTTTAACTGTATTTGAAGTTCAAACAAATATACAGGTTCTACTAAAGCGCTTTGTAAAATGAGAACCAGCACACGGAGCATAGAAGTAGCGTGACAAAGTGGTTAAAGGGAATAGAACTCCTGCAGTTGTCTGCAACTTGACAATGGACAGTGCGGACTTGTAGAGTCAAGAGTCAAGAGTGTTTTATCGTCATCTGTCCCAGAGAGAACAATGACATTCTTATTATAGCAGCACAACAGGATATGTAAACATAGTACACAGTAAACACCATAACAAATGCGAGAGAAAAAAAGTTCAGTGTATACATATGCACACGCTCACAAGGATACACCTATAGATCGATCGATCTGTCTGTCTGTCTGTCTGTCTGTCTGTCTGTCTGTCTGTCTGTCTGTCGTCACATTTCATTTTTTTTTTCAGATAAGATTTTTGGCCTTTAATTCCATGGTCCGCCAAAACCAGAAGCTCAAATGTCGTGATGTTTTCCATTTTGCTAGACATTATGCTTTTATATTCACAAATGCACTCCCCATTACATTTCAACATTTTTATGTACACAATTTTTAATTAAAATCCTCCCCCCCCCCCCCATTATTTTAAAATCAAACTGCTCTCACCCATAGTATGTTGGTGAACGTTCCATCATGTGATGTCACAATGCCCAATGCTCACAGATGTCCAATTGGAATGGATCTAATTTACATCTACCTTGCTCCAGCTCCTGCACACCCTCCCCCGCCTGATGTTCCAACACCTTCCATTGTGTGATGTCACAATGCCATCCCTCACAGATGTCCAATCGGAATGGATCTCATTTACATCTGCCTTTGCCCCAGCCCCATCCCCAGCCCCACCCCCCACCCCCCACAGCCTGTGTCAAAGCGCGTGGTCACGTGTGTGGGAATAGAGAACGAGGATTGGGGGTGATAAGGAGTGGGGAATAGATGGACTGCCCCTACCCCTCCCCCTCCCACTCTATCTCCCCACTCTTTCCCCTCTTTCCCCCCCACCCCTCTCCCCCTCCCTCCACGATTTCCCTCCTCCCCTCCCTCCCCATCCCTCCACCCTCCCCAACACCTCTCTCCCCTTCCCCATCCTTCTCTCCCCACCCCCATCCCTCTCTCCGCCACCACCCTTCCCTCTCCCCATCCCCTTCCCTCTCTTCCCCTCCCTCCACACTCTTCCCCCTCTCTCCCCTACCCCATCTCCCTCCTCTCCTCCCCCATGTCTCTCTCATCCCCTCTCCCTCTCCTCACCCTTCTCCCTCTCCCTCCCCCCCCTCCTCCTCCCGGCCCCATCCCTCTCCCCCCCACCCCCTTCCCTCTCTCCCCCACCCCTTTTTCCCTACCCCTCTCTCCCACTTCCACCACTCCCCCTACCCCTCTCCCCCTCCCTCTCCACTCTTCCACATCTCTCCCCCCTTCCCCACCACAGTCCCTCCCCACCTCTCTCCCTCCCTACATCCCCCCACCCTTTCTCCCTCTTCCACCACTCCGCCCTCCCCCATCCCCTCCTCTCTCTCCAACTTCCTCCACTCTCCCCTACACCTCTCCCCCTCCCTCCCCACTCTTCCACTTCTATCTTCCCCATCTGCCACCCCTCCCCATCTCCCTCCCCCACCCCTCTCTCTCCCCCTCCCTTCCCTCTCCCTCCCCACTCTTCCCCCTCTGTCGGCTCTCCCCCTCGCTCCCCACTCTTCCCCCCCCACCCCTCTCCCCCCTCCCCCCCCCCCGGCAACCGCACCTTAGGGGAACAGACCAAATGGGTCTACACTTGGTCTAGTATACTTGTACAGCTCTGTGTATGTGTGTCTGCCGGTCGGCCGTGTGTGTGTATTGTGGGTGTATGTCACGTTCCATTTTTTTTTTCAGATTTTTTTCTTTAGCCCTTGACTCCATGGTCCGCCAAAACCAGACCCTCAAACCCCGCCATTTTTCCATTTTGATAGACATTACACTTTTACATTCACAAATGCACTCCTCTCAAATACCTCATCTCCCTCCTCCCCTCCCTACCCCATCTCGCTCCTCCCTGCCCCACATCTCTCTCCCCCTTCCCCATCCCTCTCTCCTCCCCACCCCTTTCTCCTCCCCTCTCCATCTCCCTCTCCCCACCCCTCTCCCTCTCCTCCCACCCCATTCCTTTCTCCCCCACCCCTCTTCCCTCTTCCCTCCCCCACCCCCCTTCCCTCTCTCCCCCCACCCGCTTCCCCCTCCCCTCCCCACTCTTCCCCCTCCCTCCCCACTCTTCCCCCTCTCTCTGCTACCCCATCTCCCTCCTCTCCTCCCTCCCCTCCCCCACACCTCTCTCCTCCCCCTCTCCATCTCCCTCTCATCCCCCCTCTCCCTCTCCCCCCTCCCTTCCCTCCCCACTCTTACCCCTCTCTCCACTCTTCCCCTCCCTCTCCACTCTTCCCCCTCCCCTACCACCCACCTCCCTCCACACACTTCCCTCTTTCTCCCCTTCCCCCTCTCCCTCCTCCCTCCTCTCCTCCCCCTCCTCCCTCTCTCCCCTTCCCCCACCCCTCACTCTCCCTCCCCCAACCCTCTCTCACCCTCCCCCTGAACCCTCTCACTCCCTCCCTCACACCCCTCTCCTCTTCCCCTTCCCCCTCTCTGCCCTTCATCTCCCTCTCTCCTCATCCCTCTCTCTCCTCCCCTCCCACCCCCTCTCTCCCCCCTCCCCAGCCCTCTTCACCCCCATCTCCCCACCACCCCGTTCTCCTCTCTCTTGCACCACTCCCTCTACCACTCTCCCCCTCACTCCCCACTCTTCCCCTCTCCCTCCCCCTCCCCACCTCTCTCCCTCCCCCTCCACTCTCTCTCCACCTCTCCCCTACCCCTCTTGCTCCCCCTGTCCTCTCTCCTCCCCTCCCTTTCCTCCCCTCTTTTCCCCCACCCCTCTCCTCTCACTTCCCCCTCTTCCCCTCTCCTCATCCCCCGCATTCCCCCACCCCTCTCTACCCCCTCACCCACCCTCCCCCCATCCCCCCTCTACCATGCCCTTTCCCTACCCCTGTCTCCTCCTTTTCCCTCCCAGCTCTCCTCCCCTCCCCATCCTGATCCCCCTCCCTCTCCCTACCCCCTCCCCTCTCCTCCCCACCACACTCTCTCCCCATCTCCCCTTCCCCTCCCCACTCTCTCCCCATCCCCATCTCCCTTCCTCCCCCCCCCCCTCACCCACCAATCCTCTCCTCCTCCCCTCCACTCCCTCCCTCTGTCTCTTGACCTGTCTCTGCCCCTACCTCTCTGTCTCTCCCCACTCTCTCTCTAACCCCCCCCCCCCCCTTCTAGGTGCACCTGTGAGTTGGTGTTACGCGTCAGTGAATAGTGCGATTATAGGGTAAAAGGAGCAAATTAATATAATATCAAGGGGGATAGTAAGCATGTGTGAGCGGTGGTAGTTAGTGTGTGTGATGCCACATGTTGCCCCCCCCCCATCCCGCAACCGCATGTTAGGGGAACAGACCCAACGGGTCTGCACTTGGTCTAGTATACCATTAAAGGTGTGTGTGTGTGTGTGTGTGTGTGTGGTTGGGTGTGTGTGTGTGTGTGGTTGGGTGTGTGTGTGTGTGTGTGTGGTTGGTTGTGTGTGTGTGTGTGTGTGGTTGGTTTGTGTGTGTGTGTGTGTGGTTGGTTGTGTGGTTGGTTGTGTGGGTGTTGTGGGTGTATGTCTTATTCCATTTTCTTTCAGATAAGATCTTTGGCCTTTGATTCCATGGCCAACCAAAACCATAAGCGAAAACACTGCCATTTTTTCCATTTCGCTAGCGATTTTGCTTTTACATTCAGTGATTCACTCATTTAGACATTTTTACATACACATTTTAAAATAAAATCCTCCTCCCCCCACTCACTCATTTTTAAATCGAAACGGCACCTCACGAGCTGCTTAGGTCCCTCTTTCCCCTACCCCTTTCTCCCCTACCCCCATCTCCTCACCACCCTCCCTTCACCCCACCTCCCCCTCCCTTCCCCCCCTCCCCTTCCATTCCCCCCCCTCCCCTGCGAGAGGGTCACATCTCTCAGTCTGAGCTGTGAATAACACTGAACATATGTCTACTAAACTGTGAGTGCCCTTAATGTGGTTTGCAAATGTAGTTTGAAAATGCAAAAATGTTGATTGCTTTGAAAATGCTCGGTTGCTTTGAAAATGCTAAAGTGTCGGTTGCTTTGAAAATGCCAAAGTGTCGGTTGCTTTGAAAATGCTAAAGTGTTGGTTGCATTGAAAATGTTAAAGCATTGCTTGCTTCGAACATACTAAAGAGTTGCTTGCTTGCTTTGAAAATGCTAAAGTGTTGCTTACTTGCTTTGAATTTGCTAAAGTGCTGCTTGCTTGCTTGCTTTGAAAATGCTAAAGTGTTGTTTGCTTTGAAAATGCTAAAGTGTTACTTGCTTTGAAAATGCTAAACTGCACTTGAGTTTGGTGGCCTTGCACCCTGCTTGAAATGGTATGACACTTCATTTGAGTTTCGTGGCCTTGCACCCTGCTTGAGATCGCTCACGGGGTAGACACAGTTCAATTCACTCATAGGGCAGGCACTGTTCAGCTCAATCTGCATGGGGCAGGCACAGTTCAATTCTCTCACGGGACAGTTCTGGATGCAACTCACACTTGCGGTCTTCCAGAGTGATTGACTCGCATCTGGCATCCGGGGCTTTATACGCCTGGCCCCGCCCGGAAGGGGCGTTACCTTCATCAAGGTGAGTGACAGGCGAGAAGACCAATCAGCTGATCTCATGATTTTTTAAGCATTTGTAACTTTTTATTATTTCACCGATCAGAAAAAACCTTGGGTTGGTTGGAGGGGAGGAGGACGGTGAGTAAAATCATCGAAAATCATATGGCAAAAAAATCATAGTGATATAGGGTTGTGTTTTTTCTAAAATTTATTTTCAACGTAAACAATAGCAGTGCAATAATAATAATAATAATAATAATAATAGTCTAATGAAGTTCAGAGATTATTTGAGGTTGTTGGGTTTAATAGCCTGATGGCTGTAGGGAAGTAGCTGTTCCTGAACCTGGATATTACAGTTTTCAGGCTCTAGGAAGGAACTGCAGATGCTGGTTTACACCAAAGATAGACACAAAATGCTGGAGTACTTCAGCGGGTCAGACTGCGTGTCTGGAGAGAAGTAATGGGTGACATTTCAGGTCGAGTTCTCCAGACTCTTGGTAGAGGCTTTTACAAGAGGAGAGGCCAGATCACGGACTGCCGATTACATATGACATGCTCACATATTTTCAGTGGAAACTGAGACATCATGTGAAACTAAGTGCCAGATGTCACACCTGAATTTAATTCAGGGCAATATTATTCTTCTGCAATATCAGACTAATTAAGCACTCGGTGGCAAATAGGGCCAGTAGAGCCACTGCCTTACAGCGCCAGAGACCCGGGTTCGATCCTGACTACAGGTACTGTCTGTACATAGTTTATATGTTCTCCCTGTGACCGTGTGGGTTTTCTCCATGGCTCCAGTTTCCTCCCACACTCCAAAGATGTACAGGTCTGTAGGTTCATTTGCGTCGGTAAAATTATAAATTGTCCCTAGTGTGTGTAGCAGAGTGTTAATGTGCGGGGAGTGCGGATCAGTATGGACTCGGTGACCGAAGGGCCTGTTTCTACGCGGTACATCTAAACTAAACTTAACTAAACAATGCAAAGATTATCTCTACCCCTCTAGCTGGTGGCTTGAGCTGGCATAGTCAGCTAAGTCTTATCTTCAGTAAAGTGCTGGAGTAACTAAAGGAAGTCAGGCAGCATCAGTGGAGGGAATGGACAGGAGATGTTTTGGGCCTTCTTCAGATTCTTGAACCTTCTTCAGATTCTGACGAGCGTTCTGTGGTACTCTCTCTCACTGCTTCCCATCTGTATTAGTTGTATCTCCATTTTTCTGCTCCGTGTGGAATCTCTTCAAATTCAGCTTACTTTGAAACCCTCTCTCCAACGGGGGTTCTGTGAGACCCTCTCTCACTGCTCGTCCTCTGGGGAATCCGAAGAAAGGTCTCAACCAAAAGCATCGCAGAGCCATTCCCTCCACAGATACTGCCTGCCCCACTGAGTTACTCCAGCACTTGTGATTTACTGAAGATTCCAGTAACTGCATTCCTTCTGTTTCTGAATCTTCACTTCCTTGTCATGGAGAGTGTTGTTTTTTGAAGTGGATCGCTGGAATTTAGAAGATTGAGGGGAGATCTTATAGAAACTTACAAAATTCTTAAGGGGTTGGACAAGCTAGATGCTGGAAGATTGTTCCTGATGTTGGGGGAGTCCAGAACAAGGGGTCACAGTCTAAGGATAAGGGGGAATTCCTTTAGGACCGAGATGAGGAAAATATTCTTTACACAGAGAGTGGTGAGTCTCTGGAATTCTCTGCCACAGAAGGTAGTTGAGGCCAGTTCATTGGCTATATTTAAGAGGGCGTTAGATGTGGCACTTGTGGCTAAAGGGATCAGGGGGTATGGAGAAAAGGCAGGTACAGGATACTGAGTTGGATGATCAGCCATGATCCTATTGAATGGCGATGCAGGCTCGAAGGGCCGAATGGCCTACTCCTGCACCTATTTTTCTATGTTTCTAAGTGACACACACTATGTCTGTGTGCCCAGTTACTACCATAACCTCTGTAACATTTCTCTTTCAATCTTTTCAATATTGTAGAGACTTCCAACAGAAGCCAAACAAGACTTCCTCGCCTTCTGTTTAGAAGATCCGAACGAGCTGTGCTTGAGTGCTGAACTAAAGTACTAATGGCATGACCCTTAATTTAAAAACACCATAATACAGCACATAATTCCCAAAGGTAGCTCCTGGATTCTCGTGAGTGTGGTGGGAGAGTACACCACTTCATTATTGAGGATTATCTCAAAACCCTGTCAGTAAATCTGATGACTCCAAGTTAATCCAAGTTTTAGTTGGCACTATTCATACATTTACTCTTTCACCGTGTAGGTCTTTGCAGAGGAAAAGACAGCAGACACATCAAAAGTGTTTCATTGTACAAGTATTTGGCGGTCCGCTGGTGCCTGTGTTACACTGAAATATAACATTCATTATCTCCGGCTTGTCGACATTTACTTGAATGCAAAGTGCTCGACGGACTCAATGGGTCAGGCAACATCTGAGAAGGAAATGGAATATGGTTTGGGTCTGAAGCCTTCTCCTCTCCTCTCCCACCTATATCCCACTGTCTGGTTGCACCTTTCAGTCCTCTTCTCTCCTTTGTTTCCTTTCACCTCGAACAGTTGTCACGTCCTCCACTGATTTGCCAATTAAAACCTATATCTACCTATCCCTTCCCCAATTTTGTCCAGCCCGGACCTCTCTTTTCCAGCTTTCTCCCCGCCTACTGCAAACAGTGTGAAGAAGGGTCCGGACCCGAAACACCACCTGTTTATTTTCTCTGCAGATGTTGCCCGAATTCCTCCAGCACTTTGTATTTTTCTCAAGATTCCAACAACTGTAATTCCTCCTGTTGACATTTTCTAGATGCCTCTTACCAGCCTCCTCTTGTCTAGTTTTTAGTTTAGAAATACAGCGCAGAAACAGGCCCTTCACCCCACCGAGTCAGCACTGACCAACGATCAGTTAACATACACGACACACATCTTCATCTTCTTGCGTATGGTGTGCACAGTCTAAAGTTGTAGGACAACTTGTTCTATTTGATCTTATTTGATTATGCACGCTGGGTTGATTGCATTCGTCGAAACAGGGCGGACCACGTGAACGTTGCAATCTTCCACCCCACACTACACACTAGGGCCACTTTATAATTTTTTACAAAAGCCAAGTAAACTACAAACCTGCATGCATTTGGAGTATAAGAAAACCCGCACAGTCACAGGGAGAACGTACAAACTCCATACAGACAGCACCCATAGTCAGGATCGAACCCGGGTCTCTAGCACTGTGAGGCAGCAACTCGACCGCTGCACCACCGTGCTGCCCCAGATCTTGGTTTATTATGGTTCTGAATGTTGCATTACTTGGAAATTGTGCATGATATTTTCCAGGGCAATTCATGAGTAAAACCAGCAGTTCAAGTATCAGCAACGGGGAAATTCCCCTCTGCCTTTCCCACCAGCATGCAGATTCATTAATACAACTCTTCTAACGACCACAGCCAATATTCTATCTATGTGGCCACATTCCCTTTCATTCCATGGGTTATAATCCTCTTGACAAGACTATCGGAAGATAGATATGAAATGCTGGAGTAACTCAGCGGGTCAGGCAGCATCTCTTGGGAAAAGGAATAAGTGTTGTTTCGGGTCGGAACCCTTCTTCAGAAAAGACTAGTCAAGCCAAGACTTTCGTGTGGCGGACAAAATGTGTGGGAAGGAGCTGCAGATGCTGGTTTAATGTGGCATCTTGTCATATGCCTCTTTGAGCCCACACGTACAATATCAGTAGCATTCCCCTCCTCAACCCTCACTGCTCCCCGTTACATTATCAAAAGATAGGTATTGAAGAGAATGCAAATCTTAGAATTACAGGAGGTTATTTTAGGAAGGAGTTGAGGAGAAGTTTATTTAGTCAGAGGGAGGTGAATCTGTGGAATTTCTTGCAACAGATGGCTGTAGAGGTTGAAGGTGGATATATTGAAGGCAGGGATAGATAGATTCTTGATTAGTACGGGTACCAGGCATTATGGGGAGAAGACAGGAGAATGGGGTCGACAGGGAGATATAGATCAGCCATGATTGAATGGCAGAGTAGACTTGATGGACCAAATGACATAATTCTAATATCACAAGACGTTATGACTTATGACCTTAAGAAATCTGTGCTAGTTTTCCCTAATTAATTGACACTTAATAATGGCTTTAAATTATGTATCCCTCATTTAGTTTAACTGCAGCATAAATATCTCCCTCTACAATGTTCAGTTGTAGTTGTGCCTAGCGAGCTATGATATCAATTCGCCTACATCATGCTCAGAATGAGACCGTCCCAGAAAGAAGTTTCAATCAGAAATTCCAGAAATCTGTCATTGTTGTGGTATAATACGTCGCAAATTGTTGCAAATCGTCATGTTGCAGTTATATAACATATTAGTGAGGCCGCAAATTATAGTATTGTGTTCAGATCTGGGCACCATGTTATAGGAAAGTTGGAAAGATTTAACAAGGATGTTGCCAGGACTCCAGGGCCTGAGCTATAGGGAGAGCTTGAGCAGGCTGGGACTCTAGTCCCTGCAGTGCAGAAGGATGAAGGGTGATCTTTTAGAGGTGTAAAAAAATCATGAGAGGAATATATCGGGTAGACGCACAGAGTCTCTTGCCAAGAGTGGGGGATCGAGAACCAGAGGGCATGGGTTTAAAGTGAAGGGGGAAAGATTTTATAGAAATCTGCGTAACTTTTTCATGCAGAGGGTGGTGGGTGTATGGAACAAACTGCCGGAGGTGGCAGTTGACAATCGCAATGTTTAAGAAGCAGTTAGGAAGGTACATGGATAGGACAGATTTAGAGGGCCATGGGTCAAATGCAGGCAGGTGGGACTAGTGTAGATGGGACATGTTGGTCAGCGTGGGCAAGTTGGGTTGAAGATCCTGTTTCTAAGCTATGACTCTAAACTGGATGAATAAGACTTTGCAGTTCAACCAGCCTGAATATTCACATCTTCTTGCTGATACAGAGTTAGAACTGGAGTGGAACCAGTGCTCTGTAAGTTTTGCATTATATAAGCAACAACAAATGACAATGGTAAAATAATTCCAGCAATGCCAAGGAAATTATCATGTATATTGTCGTTAATTATGTGTTCTGCAGTGGTGCTCTGGG
Source organism: Raja brachyura (assembly GCA_963514005.1). The sequence continues at coordinate 4,249,999 of OY740809.1, read as the reverse complement.
ATTTCTCACATTGTTAAAATCTTAATAGATTTATTTAAAAAATGAATTTATAATGACACCGTGAATACTGTATGACAGGAGTAATTTATCATGGGCAGCAGCGAAACAAAGACTCATTGGCCATTATACACATACTTTGCAACTATGGACCAGCTATCCATGGATCTTATTGTCTTCTGTAATTTTAATCACAACTGCTGAAGCACTTGTTTTGTAAAATATCATGCATTCATGTTGGTTCTCCTTTCAGCCTTTAATATCAAAACAGAGAACAGGAACATAATCTGTTTATTTGCTGAGATATTTCATAACTAATGTATCTTGGAATGCGTGGTCACAGATTGAGCATTTGACCTTCGATCCTCTATGATGAATAACTTTCATTTTGAAGGAAGGCTTTGTGGGCTGAATTTACTATTTGTGTGAATAAAGAGACAGAGCCAGAGAGTTTGATCCCGACTGCGGGTGCAGTCTGAACGGAGTTTGTACATTCTCCCCGTGACCCCGTGGGTTTTCTCCGAGATCTTCGGTTTCCTCCCACACTCCAAAGACGTATAGGTTTGTAGGTTAATTGGCTTGGTATAAGTGTAAATTTTTCCTTGTGTGTGTGGGATAGTGTGCGGGGATCACTGTTCGCTGCAGACTCGGTGGGCCAAAGGGGCTGTATCTTTTAAAAAAAATGTTTTAATAAAAATATGGCAATTTCATTATGGTGCTGCCTTCAACAGTGCCCAGGAACTGTACCACCTATTCTTGGGTCTTGTCTTCTTTGGTGCTAATGCCAAGAAACATGTATTAAAACATTGGTAGCGGAGTCCCTGGAATCCTGGATATTTAATATGTAACCATTTAACAAAGTTTGTAGTGGTTCGGACTATGATATGTACATGCCTCTAATAAAATTTAACTTTAAAAAAAAAAAAAAAAAAACATGACCTGGGTGTTTGCCGATGCAACACTCATTTGAACATAACTTCTGATACCTCGAGCAGACTTTAGAGATACAGCATGGAAACAGGCCCTTTGGTCCACTGAGTCCATGCTGACCACCGATCACCCCATACTCTAACACTATCTTACATACTAGAGACAATTTTACAATTTTACTGAAGCCAATTAACCTACAAACCTGTACATCTTTGGAGTGTGGGAGGAAACTGGAGCGCCTGGAGAAAACCCACGCAGGTGACGGGGTGAACATACAAACTCTGTTCAGGCAGCACCCGTAGTCAGGATCGAACCCCGGTCTCTGGCGCTGTGAGGTAGCAATTCTACAGCTGCGCCACCGTGCCACTTGTGAAATGAGTTTGAATATTGGAATGGTAATTGTAATTAATTTATTAGCCAAGTATGTAAAAACAGACAAGGAATTTGATTTGCCATACCGTCATACAATATTCAGCAATTATGTCTATAAAACTGATAAGTACAAATGCACTGTGCTTAGATTCACCTTGTATGTCATGATCTAATATGCCGTATTGGAACACAGAATGTAGGTATGTTACAAAACTTACCTTTAGCGGTGCTGGAGTTCTGCCGCTGGCCGTGTGCGCGACTTTGGCACCTTTAAGGGGGGGGGCGGGGTTGAAATGTGGTTTTCACCTTGCAATCTGGAGCTTTATTTTCTCGGAGTATGATCTATTTTTGGAGATTCGTTCCGACTGCCGGTAAGTCCGTTTTTTTAAATAAACCGTCCGACTATTTAATTGCTGCAGTAAAATAAAAATGAGCTCCCAATGCCGTGAACGCCGACAACGGGGAGCGATTTTACGTAGGGGACAGGTAAGTGAAAGCTGTTTATTTTTTCATATAAACTTGTCTTTTTAGGGGACTTTAATCAATATTTCATGTTGTGAAACGGTGATCTAGTCCCCATATGAACTGGCAGAAAATTTCCTGCCGATATGGGGTTTAAATTCACCGCTACCGCAACGTTCCAATGCAGCGCGTTCCATAAAATCCCACTAGCAAGCTGTTTAAAATGCTCATTAATTTACAGGCATTAAACACGGAATTCCTTCAATTTGGCCTATAAATTAATGACAATTAGATTTTAAAATCATATTTTATTGTGAATTATTGTGTGACTGTTAATTGGACACAGGCGTTAAATTAAAAAAAAAAATTTTCTTAAGAAATTGATAAATGTTTAGATCTAGTAATTGAATTTTGTAATTGGCTGTAATTGGGTAACTAACTAATTATATGCTTTCATTTCAGGTCATCCAAGTAAGATTGTTTCATGATTGTTTCAGAATACTTCAATCTATAATAACTGAAAATTTCTTTCAGTTCTCTTAAATTTTAAGGAAGTTATGGGCTTTTGACTGTCCTCGATCACAACTTTTGTGACAAGTCAATAGAAAAGCAATAGGAAGCAAGTTGCTAATTTCCGAGTATGAAAATGGCCCTAACTTTTTTAATACTGAAGATATGAAAGTGAACTAGGTGTCAAATTAAACTTATTTTTATGCTTTATCTGATGGGATAAATTGCAGACTTGATTTTTTAAATCTCAAAATTGTGTAACATTGCTACAGAACGTGATTGGATAAATTGTAGTTTAGTGGTGGTTTTGTAAGCCTAATGCTTGGACTAAAGAAACAAATAGTCTGATCAATAATGCCAGGAGGCAGCTTCAGTACAAGAGCATCAAGTGAAGGCTGAATCATGCAGAGCTGGAAGCTGGCTTTTTTGATCCCAGAATTAACTGATTTCTTGGCATAGAGGAGGTAAAGCTGGCCTCAAGTCTCCCGTGGTGTGGATGGAAGAATCAAACAGGATTACCAAAGATAGCAACGGGAAAATTCATGCATTGATTTCAGGGAAAAGAGGATTAGCTCAAGCTTTTACTTACCAATACAATTCCTCCTTCTCTGGATGGCTGTCAATTTGTGTCTGATTACACCTTAGTGAAGTGCTGCAGGAAGATTTTCTCTATTAAGTCCCCAGAGCCGAAATAATGGATTGGTTCGTGCTAAAATCAATTTAATCCAAATAGATCAGTTTAGTAATTATTTTTGTGCATGAAATGCCACCCATTGGGAAATTAGACTGGGCACTATTGATGTTGTATGCTATTGGGCGTGCACTGAGAAACATAACCATTAGCTCATCTTTCATTACTCATCTCAAAGACACAAATTGGTACACCTCACAATGGTCAGTATAACGAGTAGCATCCTTCACCAACTGATTGTTTGTATCACTCTTTAATGGCTAACCTGCTCAGTGGATGGGTAATTCACTACTGACACCACTCCAGTTTTGCATTCGTAGCCTTTGCAGGTGAGGCAAAGCAGGGTCGGGAGTTATACCAACCTCGGGTACATCAACAGCACTTACCTCTGCGCAATGTGGAACGTGATCTAGCCTGGAAAGCGAAGCACTTGCTTGCAATGTCTGTGTGGCGGTACAGTGGTGCAGCGGTAGAGCTACTGCCTTACAGCGACAGAGACCCGGATTCAATCCTGACTGCAGGTGCTGTCAATACGGAGTTTGTACGTTTTCCATGTGACCTGCATGGGTTTTCTCTGAGAACTTTGGTTTCCTCCCACATTCCAAAGACGTACAGGTTTGTAGGTTCATTGGCTTGGTATAAATGTAAATTGTCCCTAGTGTGTGTAGGATAGTGTTAGTGTGAGGGGGTTGCTGGTCGGTGCGGACTCGGTGGGCCAAAGGGCCTGTTTCTGTGATGTATCGCTAAACTATACTTAACTGAAAACAAAATTGGACACCTGGATCACAAACTAGTTTATTGAAGCCATATTCTACCTGGTTAGGCAACCTAGCCTCTGATATTAATTGTCCACTAAATATTATCATTAGATGTCTACCATGCATTACTGTTTTGATAAAAAGCAAAATAGAAAATTAAATATTACCCTGTTAATAGTTTCCACTGAATATTGTATATAATCTTTGCCCATTGAATTTGATCAAGTGCGAGCATTTTTAGTCTTATTAGATACAAATTTGCTCTTGTAAAAGGCTTGAATATTGTCTACTATCTGCAATAACTAATATATTTTCATGGCAGTCTCATGGAGTATTGTCTGGTTAATTGCTTCAATCTACTAATGTATTCAAAAGGGAGTTAGATATAACTTGGATGATCAGCCATGATCATATTTTACTTCGGAGTCACGTGAGTGACCACGTGAAGAACCCGCCGGTCCACATGCGCGTCATTACGTCAATCGCATTGCGCTGCGACTGACTGGGAGACATACTGCTCCTTCCAGCGGTAAGTTTCAAAAAACCTGAAGGTAAGTTTTGAATTTATTTTTCAGGTTGTGCTTTTTTGCAGGAAGCTTTTTTACAGAGTTCCTGCTGGATGTCGGTCCAACAGGAACTCGGGGAGCCCCGGTTATGGAGACCGTGGGGAATCCCGGCTCCAGAAAGGGAAATGAGGCTCTGGGAAACCCAGCCGTGGAGACCAAGACCATGGGAATCCCAGCTCCGCGTGGGGAATCCCGGCTCCGTGGGGAGACCCAGCACAGCAGGCCGGTGGATTTCGGACAAGCACGACCAGGAGGGTTCACCTCCTGCAGTGGGGAGCGTCTGCGGACGTTCTTTCCTGGATAGAGCATCTCATGGAGAAGATGCTCCACTATGATATCCTCCAAGGAGGGGAGCCATATCAGCGCTGCGGCAGCGCCTGGTGCAGGGCTGCATTATATCTCCCTCTCTGAGTAGCAATGTTACAAAATTTTGAGATTTAAAAAATTAAGTCTGCAATTTATCCCATCAGATAAAGCATAAAAATAAGTTTAATTTGACACCTAATTTACTTTCATATCTTCAGTATTAAGAAAGTTATGGCCATTTTCACACTCGGAAATTAGCATCTTGCTCCCCATTGCCTTTCAATTGACTTAACTCAAAAGCTGTGATCTGGAAAAGTTAAAAGCCCATAACTTTCTTAAAAATTAAGAGAACTCAATGAAATTTTCAGTTATTATAGATTGAAGCATTCTGAAACAAATATTAAACAATCTTACTTGGATTACCTGAAATTAAAGCATATAATTAGTTAGTTGTCTAATTGTAGCTAATTACAAAATTCAATGAGTAGATCTAAACATCTATCCATTTCTTAAGAAAAGATAAACTTTTTTAAAATTGCCTAAGTGTCCAAATAACATTCACACAATAATCCACACTATAACATAATTTTTAAATCTCATTTTCATGAATTTCTGGGCCAAATGGAAGGAATTTAGTGTTTGATTCCTGTAAATTAATGGCCATTTAAATCAACTAGCGAGTGGGTTTTACTGGAATGCGGTGGATTAGAACGTTGCGGTTAGCGGTGAAGTCGGGGGGAAAAATACTTTTTGTTCATACATTTTTTGGGACCCCATTTCGCAACATAAAAATATAATTAAAGCCTCCCGAAAAACCAACTTTTAATATAAAAATAAACTATTTACCTTTTTTTCTCCCCTACGGAAAATCCTTCCGGTTGGCGGTGCTCACGGCTTTTGAAGGTGAATTTTAAATTACTCTAGTTAACAAAGAATTTAGAGTAATTTAAAAATACCTTCATTGATGAAATGTCGGAGCGATTTTTCTTCCGCAACAAAATCGCCCGACATTCATCGATTATCCCAGTCTGTCGAAAAACGGCACTTGAAGCCTGCCCCCCTCTGAAAGGCGCCAAAGTCGCGCACACGGGGAGTGGCAGAACTGCAGCGCCGCTAAAGGTAAGTTTTGCAACATACCTACTCTGAGGAGGGGAGCGTAGGCAGTCAGTTTTGGGCTGAGTCGCAGTTCGGTGGTATGTCGGGGGAACATTCCATGACACACCAGCTGCGTGAAGAAAATAGGAGGGTTCCCCTCCATGGGTACATCCTCGGACGTTTACCCAGGTGGAGCATGTATGTGGCCGCAGGGCGTTCATCTCACTGAGGAGATGCTCCATCCTGGTATCGTCTGTGCACGGGACCATATCAGCGCAGGTCTTGTCGGGGACCTGCAGCAGCGCCTGTTACAGGGCTGCTTACAAATCTCCCTCTCTGTGGAGGGGAGTGCGAGGGGTCAGTATGTGACCGACTCCAAACTCGGAAGTATGTCCGTGAAACATACGGGAGTGCATTACAGGAACAAAGTGCCGGCAGTGAACAGCGCTATCTGGGGAGACTATGGATCGCGAGGCCAGCAAAGTCCAGCCGCGGAATCTTCTCCTTGGAGAAGACCTAGCCAAACAGGCAAAAAACCTGGATGAGGAAGTAAGGCTGTCGGACTATTCAAGGTATCTACGATGAGCAAAAGCCTCACCGTTGTGGCGACTACACCCCTACGACTCCATCGACAGTAAGTGGTTCACTGAAGCTGGTGGCAGCTTGAAAGCCGATTCTCTGGGCAGAGGAATTCAGGCCAATACTCAAGCCGACCCTGAGGGAAAATGTAATCCACGCACCCCAGCAGTCCTAACCTCCAAATTCAAGGATGGAATCAGCTGAGGACGGAAACAAAACCCGCATCAGGGGCCTTTGGGCGCACCATAAGGCCACCAATAACCATAGAGGTGGGTGGGTCTGGTTCTTTCCGAAACACGGGGTGTGTGGACTAGTTACGTGCGGTAGTAGATTACACTGTTGTTGCACAAATATCGACTAATAACATCAGATCAGTTTATGCTGCACAGTATACAAGGATTTCGAATTGAATTTCCTTTAACTCATTGCCACCCATACAACATAAACCAAATTGGACATTTATTCATTCCAGACAAAAAGGTTTGAGTGTACAAGCAGATATCCAAACAAGCAAAAGATGGATGCTGTCGGATCACCCTTGATTAACTCACATTCACATGTGCAGTTGGACTATTTAATGGGAAACTTCCTTACTGTCTAACAATGGATTTCCATAGGATACTTTGTGGCATGCTTCAACCTCAAAGATGCATAATCTTCAGTTCCCATTCACAGGGTTCACTTGAGATATTTGAAATTTAGCTGGATGGGCAACGATAGCAGTTAAAGTGTTGTGAAATAGGCTAACTTCAGCTCCCAGGTTGTTTACCAAATTACCAAGCCAGTGCTTGGGCTGCTCAAAGCTCAAAAATACATATTTATGGCCTATCTGGGTGATATTCTAAACGCTGAATCTTGCTAAATTAGCTGTTTCAGCCGCAAAACTAATATTTGAGAAATTGGGTTTTCTCATCCATCCAGTTGGGTTGATACCAACTAAAGTTATAGATTGCGATTTACCTTTAACACTATTAATTGTCTGTGACTCCGCCCTGGGGCAAGAGATTAGAATTAATGGAAACTTGTAACTATCTTGTTGTTCATTCATCGTGGACAGTGTAATTGGCAATTTAGTGGCTTTTTTTTAGCTGTGTAATTGGTGCCTTTGCATCATCAGAACTTACATCGTGCAAAGGAGCAAGCTCTCAAGTACCATGTACGTCATTGTTATGGATCTATGCTATTAACAGCTAAAGCTATAAGTCAAATGATGGACAAACAGTATTCAGCATTGCTCTAGTACTTTGGTCATTTAACCTTCAGTTATGTTACAAACTGATGTTAGTGCTCAAAGATGGGAAATTACTATCCCATCTCTAGTCACATAGGCGGATGAGATGTGCATGAGTGACCAATCCCTCAGTTATGTGGTATCAACTACCTAAAATCACTAGGTGCATTCTATGGGTAAAGGTTTGTTGTGCGAATATGCATATCTGCATGCTCACCTACAGGTTGACACACTGTGGTGGTGGCATATATTAATCACATGGGTTTAATCAAGTTAATAACCTGTGATAGTTTTCCTAACCTAATTTGGCACTGGTGTATCATCACCTAAATCAATGACAACACAGGATGGATGTTGGATCACAAAGTATTTAATGACATTATGGATTGATGGAACACCATCTAATCACCAGTTGCAAAAATATCTGGCATGGTGGCCATTCTCAGGAGCAGTGGCGATGGATGCATTCTCGCTACACTGGGGAGGAATGTTCGTTAAGTCTTTCCTCCCTTTTGCCTCATCAGTTGGTGCTTGCTTAAAAACCAGCAAGATTCCGTCTCAGGCTTTGATAGTGCCTGACTGGCCTACAGAGCAATTGGGTCCGCTCATGCTGCAAATGATAACAGAGCCTTTTATGGCTGTTCCCAAATGCAGAAATCTGTTGGTTGACCCATGCTGGGGAGAACCATCCTCTGCATGAGCGAATATTATTGTTGGGTTGCAGACTATGAGAAGACCTTTCCTGGGGTACGGACTGTCAGGTTGTACGGTGGATGTAATCACTGCAGCCTGAAGAGATAGTACCAAGAAACAGTACATCTCCTATATCAAGGAATGTAAGTGTCCTGTTTACAATCCATTATATCATATGACACGGTACGTATAACCGATGTCTTGGTATTCTCAAAGCTATATTTCACGAGAGATGGAGTTATAGTGCTGTAAATTGTGCCAGAAGTGCTTCGTCGTCATACTTCCTGCTGGAGTCGGGACACCACGTTGTCGGGTCCCGACCTCTGATCTCCAGGTTTAAAAAGGGTATCTTCAACTCAAATTCCCCCAGGCCCAGGTACTCGGAGATATGGGATGTTATGTCCTGCTGACGCTGCGTCGCCGGTGGGCTCCAGCTACATCCCTGTCCTCGGTTTAAATCACTTACAAGTGGTTATCCTCATGGCGCTGGGTTCAGCGCAACGGGTCCAGTCATTGCATAAGTTATGACTGGACTGGATGGTTACAGCTGCAAATAATATGATACTAATGTTCATGACTTGCAGAGTAGACCGGGGGCGTCAGGTCTCAAACTAGTTTCATGGCATACCCCATGGACCTTTGGTTGTGTGTGTGGTCACACATCTATACAGTCTTTATGTCACCTAAAGCCTTAAAGGCTCTGAACTAGCAATGTTTGTTAATTACGAAAACCTTACGCAGGTATCAGTATAGACCACCCCCAGGTGATTAAATGGGTTTTGGCTTGTGCAGGACTGAACTGATGTTTTCAAGTCTCACTCCACCAGGGCTGCAACAACATCAGCAGCGAGGGTTATGGATTTTCCGCTGGACCTCATCCGAGCGGCAGGACGGTCGAACAAGAAAATTTCCAATTGTGTTATAACAGCCCATTGCCAGACCAGGGGTAATTTGCCAACCCTATTTTTAGGCTCTATTTTTTAAATCCTCACGTGACTCCGAAGTAAAATAGTAAGATTAAACGAGAACTTGACAATTTGAAGTTTGATCTTTATTTGATGAGGAGTTACGATGAGAGATTACGTGCCCTCCACTTCCAACCCTCATGAAGGTCAACTGGTAGTTCTACTTTCTCAAATCTTACTATCTTCAGTTCAACAACTGTTATCTGTGATTTCACACCGCTGCTTTGAAGATTGACGCGCATGCGGGCTGGCAGGTTCTTCACGTAATCCCTCATCGTAACTCCTCATAAAATATAAATCAAACTTCAAACTGGTAAGTTCTCGTTTAATCTTACTATTAAATTGCGGTGCTTGCTCGAAGGGCCGAATGGCCAATTTTCTATGTTTCTAATCAAAACCATGCAAACCTCATGTTTACATTGGAAGAACACTCCTAAGCTTTCAGCTTACAGCTGGCATTAACAATTGCATTTTGGCATCGCATGAACGTTAGGCTCAGAAGATAATCTCCCCCTTAAAATCTTATTGAAACATATAAGATTATTAAGGGATTGGACTCGCTAGAGGCAGGTAACATTTTTCCGATGTTGGGGGAGTCCAGAACCAGGGGCCACAGTTTAAGAATGGAGATGAGAAAAAAGTCGTTTAGAATGGAGATGAGCAAAAACTTTTTCACAGAGAGATATGAATCTGTGGAATTCTCTGCCTCAGAAGGCCGTGGAGGCCTATTCTCTGCAAGCTTTCAAGAGAGAGTTAGATCCAAATTTGAGGAAGGACATTATTGCCATAGAGGGAGTGCAGAGAAGGTTCACCAGATTGATTCCTGGGATGTCAGGACTGTCTTATGAAGAAAGACTGGATAGACTCTGTTTATACTCTCTAGAATTTAGGAGATTGTGAGGGGATCTTATAGAAACTTACAAAATTCTTAAGGGGTTGGACAGGCTAGATGCAGGAAGATTGTTCCCGATGTTGGGGAGGTCCAGGACAAGGGGTCACAGCTTAAGGATAAGGGGGAAATCCTTTAGGACCGAGATGAGAAGGACTTTTTTCACACAGAGAGTGGTGGGTCTCTGGAACTCTCTGCCACACAGGGTAGTTGAGGCCAGTTCATTGGCTATAATTAAGAGGGAGTTAGATGTGGCCCTTGTGGCTAAGGGGATCAGGGTATGGAGAGAAGGTAGGTACGGGATACTGTGTTGGATGATCAGCCATGATCATATTGAATGGTGGTGCAGGCTCGAAGGGCCGAATGGCCTACTCCTGCACCTAATTTCTATGTTTCTATAGAGCTCTTTAAAGATAGCGGAGTCAGGGGATATGGGGAGAAGGCTGGAATGGAATCCTGATTGTGGATGATCATTCATGATCACAATGTAGACACAAATGCTGGAGAAACTCAGCGGGTGAGGCAGCATCTATGGAGCGAAGGAATAGGTGACGTTTCGGGTCAAGACCCTTTGTTCAGTCTCTCCCTAGTCATGATCACAATGAATGGTGGTGCTGGCTCGAAGGGCCAAAAGGCCTACTCCTGCACCTATTGCCTATTGTCTAAAATAAAATGCCTGCCTTCCACAGTGGTGGCGTCACAGTAGAGCTACTGCCTTACAACTCCAAATACCCGGGTACGATCCTGACCACGGGCGCTGTCTGTACAGAGTTTGTACGTTCTCCCCGTGAGCTGCATGGATTTTCTCTGAGATCTTTCAGGTATGTAAGTTAATTTTCTCCAAAGACATACAGGTTTGTAGGTTAATTGGCGGTGCAAATGTAACATTTTTCCTAGTGTGTGTAGGACAGTGGTAATGTATGGGGATCACTGGTCAGTGTGGACTCGGTGGGCCAAAGGGCCTCTATCTGCGCTGTATCTCCAAACTAAACTAAATATTTAACCTATAATAAACAGCTAATATGTTTTAGATGTTCTCCTTCTGATTCTCTGAGGTTTATCTGACTATGATAACAAGAATGAATAAAATTGATGCTTCATTCATTTCACCTCAAGGTTAATGATCTCGTTTAGAGCTCTCAAAATGTCCCTGCCCTTTAAAAAGCAAAATACTGGAAGATGCTGGAAATCTGAGATAAAATGTGACGGTACTGGAAATAGTCAGCAAGACAGATGTGAAGGGGGAAATCAATGTAATATTTTAAGTTAATGACATTTACTTCTCTGAAAGTATTAATCTATTAAACCGCAGCATTCATGTTGTTACTCCACAGAAATTGCCTGGCCTGCTGAGTATTTTATACTTCTGCTTTGTTAATCTCGATGAGTAAATGTACCACAAACTGTAGTGCAGATTACTGTAAACCCTGGATTTAATCTCTAGTCTATGTTGATTATTTGGTATTGGCATTGGTTTATTATTGTCACTTGATAAAGATAAAAACTTTGTCTTGCATGCTTAACAGGTAATTCATATCAGACACGAGGACATCGGGTAGTTACAAAGAAGATGCAGATTAAAAAAAGTTAAAGTGTTGCATTAATTTAGATTAGAAGATTGGGAGTTTATCCTTGGCAGAGGAGAGGTCTGTTCAAGAATCTGATCGAAGCAGAGAAGAAGCTGTTCTTGAATCTGGTGGTCTATGCTTTCAAACTTCTGTATCTTTTGCCTGATTCCTTCCACATTTCAAAGATATACAGGTTTCTAGGTTAATTGGCTTCAGTAAAATTGTAAATTGACCCTAATGTGTGGAAGACAGTGTTAATGTGTGTAGATCGCTGGTCGGTGGGGACTCGATGGGCTGAAAGGCCTGTTTCCGTGCTGTATCCCTGGAACAAAAAAAATCCTATAAACTAAATAAATCTAATTCTGGTGCGTCACAATGTTCTGGAGGAACTCAATGGGTCAGACAATGTCTGTGGAGGAAATGGACATGTATGTTTTGGGGCAGGACCCTTCTTCACACTGAAGAGAGTCTGTGGAAGGGTCTAAATCTGAAACGTCACCTGTCCATTTCCTCCAGAATGTTTGCCTGACTTGTTGTTGCTCCAGCACCTTGTATAATAGTTGAAGTTTAGTTTAAAGATACAACATGGAACCAGCCCACTGAAGCTATGTCAACCATTTTGGTCATCACAAATGTCCTCGTTCTTCAGAAAACGGGGATTCCCCTCCCTCACTATAGATGACGCTCACACCAGGGTCTCCTCCATACCCCACAACACTGCCCTCTCACCCCATTCCCCCACTCACAACAAGGGCAGAGTCCCCCTGCTCCTCACCTTTCACCCCACCAGCCAGCGCATACAACACATAGTCCTCCGCCAATTTCGCCACCTCCAACGTGACCCCTCCACTCGCCACATCTTCCCATCTCTCCCCCTGTCTGCCTTCCGCAAAGACCGCTCCCTCCGCAACTCCCTTGTCAATTCTTCCCTTCCCTCCCGCTCCACCCCTTCCCCGGGCACTTTCCCTTGCAACCGCAAGAGATGCTACACTTGTCCCTTCACCTCCCCCATCCACTCCTTTCAGGGACCCAAGCAGTCCTTCCAAGTCCAACAGAGGTTCACCTGCACCTCCTCCAACCTCATCTACTGCATCTTTTGCTCCAGATGCCAGCTGATCTACATCGGTGAGACCAAGAGGAGGCTGGGCGATCGTTTCGCCGAACACCTCCGCTCGGTCCGCAATAACCAACCCGACCTCCCAGTGGCTCAGCACTTCAACTCCCCCTCCCATTCCGTATCCGACCTCTCGGTCCTGGGCCTCCTCCACGGCAAGAGTGAGCAACACCGCAAGTTGGAGGAACAGCACCTCATATTCCGCTTGGGGAGTCTGCATCCTCTTGGCTTAAACATTGAATTTTCTCAATTCTGTTAACCCAGGCTGCCTCCTCCCCCTCCCACCTCTCCCTCAGCCCTCGGGCCCTGGCATTCCTTCTCTCTCTATCTCCCCCCCCCCCACCCAAGTCACACTAGCTTCTCATTTTCACACTACAAACAGCTTACAATGGCCTGTTTCCTTTATCATCAATACTTTTTTGCATATCTTTCATTCATTGTTCTTTATCTCTCCAAATCACTGTCTATATTTCTCGTTTCCCTGATCCCTGACCAGTCTGAAGAAGGGTCTCAACCCGAAATGTTGCCTATCTCCTTCGCTCCTTAGATGCTGCTGCACCCGCTGAGTTTCTCCAGCTCTTTGTGTACCAACCATTTTGAATCTTGGAACTTTGCTCAAGATTCCAACATCTGCGGTTCCTTGTGTCTCTAGTTTTGCAGAATATTGGAAGTTATTCCTAGTAATTCATGGATGCAGTCAGTATCTCTGGACTTAATTTAGTTTACAGATAACCATATAACCATATAACAATTACAGCACGGAAACAGGCCTTCTCAGCCCTTCCAGTCCGTGCCGACCATTTATTTTCCCCTAGTCCCATCTACCTGCACTCAGACCATACCCCTCCATTCCCTTCCCGTGGGCAGATTCAACGCAAACAAAGGCCATTCAGCCCACCAAGTCTGTGCCATCCAAGTCTGTGCCATCCAAGTCTGTGCCATCCCACACACTAGTACTATCCTACTCATTAGGGACAATTTACAATTATACCAAACCAATTAACCTACAAACCTGTGTGCATTTGGAGTGTGGGCGAAAAAACATGAGGGAGAACACACAAAGTCCGTACGGACTGCGCTTGTGGTCAGGATCAAACCCAGGTGTTTAACGTTGTAAGGTAGCAACTGTATTACTGAGCCATCGTGCTACCCAACGGGGGCCGTTGAGGATGTTTTCACTTTGATGTCATGTGCTGTGGGTATTGGTACTGCATCTTATATCACAAACTGTTTAGGTTTACAATGCACCAGGTCTTGCATTTTTGGAAGATCGACCTTCCTGAGGGTGAACCCATGGAAAGCTCCTGGCCCAGACAGCGTCCCTGACCACGTCCTTCATAGCCGCGTGGACCATCTAGCGGGAATGTTCACTACATCTTGATGGACACCTGTAACCTCTCCCTACTCCGCTCATATGTCAGCAGGGCAGCTTAGCACCCAGCATCTTTGCTGGGAATAGACATAAGGCTGTTCAAGAACAGTGCTTGTCAGTCAGTAATTGTAATTGTCAGTCCGAGCCAATGGCAGGAATCTGAGTGCAGACTTTATGTGTGAGAGTGATAATGATGAGACCTGCTACTGTGTAATTTAAAGGGGTCTTCACTGAGCAAGTGGCAGATGGTGGCATGGAATCCAACTTAGTTACATCCCCTTTATCATCCCAGTCTTACAGCGCCAGGGACCCGGGTTCGATCCTGACTACAGGTGCTGTCTGTACAGAGATTGTACGTTCTCCCCGTGACCATAGGTTTTCTCTGAGATCTTCAATTTCCTCACACTCCAAAGACAGGTTTTTAGGTTAATTGGCTTGGTATAAATGTAAATTGTCCAAAGTTGTGTAGAATAGTCAATGTGAGGTGATTGCTGGTCAGCGCAAGGACCTGTTTCCCCACTGTTTCTCTACACTAGAATTACATTTAGAGCTGGCTAACCCTTGTGCCTGATAACTGAGAGTGATTCCTCTTCTACACAATATTCCAGCCTCATCCCCTCTCCTGACTGATGCAATCCCCCCAGCCCCATCGCACTAGGCACCCTCCCCAATCCTTCTCTCAACCAGTGGCCCAGAAGCTCAACAATGCATCTACCATCTTATGAATTGAAGTGAATACTTCATTGTCACATGTGACAAGTCACAATGAAATTCTTTGCTTGCATACCTTGGTTCTTCCCCACCTTCACGGTGGTCCCCCCACGCCGGGTCTTCCTTTGTTCATTGTTCCTCCCCCATCTGCCTCACAGAGGCCCCCCTATGTCGGGTCCTCCTTTGATCCTTCCCCTCGGCAGCAACGTCCTCCCTTCCACATGTGTCCCTCCTCGTCTGTCAGTCAGGCGCCATCATTGACCGCCACTCCGACCTCTCCACTATTACCGCCGGGTCCTCTCCTGACGCCTCTGTGGTGCCGATCCAAGCCCAGCCGCGGGATCAGTCGACCCAGGCGCTGTTGGCCGAAGGCTCCGCGATTTAATTATTTAATTCAGCTTGCATCTCGGCCCAGTTTGGAGGCAATAAGGGGGAGATTATGAATTGAGAACATGGAATTCTGAAGCAAAGAAACTGAAACAAGGAGCTTCATGCAGCCAGGTCTAGTCACGTCACTGTAATTGGAACTAATTGTATAATATAGCAATGTTGCAACATTTTGAGATTTAAAAAATCAAGTCTGCAATTTATCCCATCAGATAAAGCATACAAAGAAATTTAATTTGACACCTAATTCACTTTCATATCTTCAGTATTAAAAAGGTTATGGCCATTTACATACTCGGAAATTAGCATCTTGTTCCCTGGGTACACAAAAGGCTGGAGAAACTCAGCAGGTGCAGCAGCATCTAAGGAGTGAAGGAGATAGGCGACATTTCGGGTCTTACTTTTCTATTGATTTAACACAAAAACTGTGATCGAGGACAGTCAAAAGCCCATAACGTTCTTGAAAATTAAGACAACTGAATGAAATTTTCATTTATTGTAGATTGAATCATTCTGAAACAAATATAAAACATCTTACTTGGATTATCTGAAATTAAAGCATATAATTAGTTAATTACCGAATTGTAGCTAACTACAAAATTGACCGTTGTCAAGGAAATAGTTATAAACACCCAGACTGCCTTGTAAATTCAAAAATGTGATATTCTCAAGATCAGAACTTTAATATTATTGTATTATATGCTGTAAGTCCATAACATATAGGTAAATAAATTACAATTTCTAGCAATAGACCAAGTCTTTATGGAGAAGATCAGTTGCTAGCTGGTACATTGGCATATCATAATCAGTACCATCATCATACTCTTCAGATTGTAACCAATAAGCAACTCTGTACACCTTGTTTTTTCTCAACTTTTCAATGTTGGCATTGTAAACTACAGGTTTTTGCTCTTCAAACCACGCATGACATGCCTTTCTGCCACTACTTTCCCATTAACAATGTCCTGTAGATTCCATTTCTTAAGAAAGGGATTTTTTTTTTAAATAGCCTAACTATCCAAATAACAAACTAATCCCATTCACACAGGAATTCACAATATAACATGATTTTTAAATTCATTTAATTTATCATTAATTTATATGCCAGATGGAAGGAATTTAATGTTTAATTCCCATAAATTAATCCAGAAACATCCTCTCAAAATATAATCAAAATTATTGTTTTTTGCACAATACATGTGACTCAAACTGTTGTAAATATTTAGTATAAAAATAATGATCATGGAGAGAGAATAACTACAAATATAGACAATTTGGACGGCTTATGACATGATTCTCCAAAACAAAATGGGCGTTTTAATCATCTTGCTTCTGGAACGCGATCGATTGGAACGTTGCATTTGTGGTGAATTTGAACCCCATATCGGCAGGAAAAACACTGCTGGTTCGTATGGGGCCCAAATTACATTTTCACAACGTAAAATTAGATTAAAGCCATTCCAAGAAGCAAGATTATATGTAAAATACACGACTTACCCTTTGTTTTATCCCGTTCTTGCGATCCGTCACGTTGTAGGCGTTAAGGGCGTTAGAAGTCACTTTTAATTTTAATCCAAATACTAAATTGTCCAGCGGATTTTAAAAAATATATAGCACGACGAAAGTCCGATCGATTTTTCATCAGCAACTAGCAGCCCGAGGAAGTCCACCTCAGACAGGCAGTACAAAACGACATTTTAATCCTGCCTCCCCCCCTCAAAGGCGCCTAAGTCGCGCACACGGCCAGTCGCAGAACGGCAGCGTTGCTAAAGGTAAGTTTTGTAACATCGTTCTACAATAGAAAAACCAAAAATGCCAAAAATGTGAGAAGCATGAAATAAAAATAGAAATTGCTGGGATGACTCCGCAGGTCAGGTAGCATCTGTGGATGTAGAAACGGAGATAATTTTTCAGGTTTATGTTTAAGAAAGAACTGCAGATGCTGGAAAAATCGAAGGTAGACAAAAATGCTGAGAGACTGAGTGCGTGAGGCAGCATCTATGGAGCAAAGGAATAGGTGACGTTTCAAGTCGAGACCCTTCTTCAGACTGATGTGGAGGTGGGGCGGCGGGAAGAAGAAAGGATTTTTTAGGCGACTGCTGGCTACTGTCATAGCGGTAGCAGGTTGCTGAAAAAGCGGCGACTGGACCCCACCCCCTACAACAATGTCTACGACAAGCTATGACAATCTACCACCTAGTCGACTTCAAGCTACTTAAGCTGCCGACAACCGGCGACCCATTAGAACGTCCACCTACGACCACACCTACGACAACCTAGGACCACACAGGCGATAATCTACGACAACCAAAGTCAACCTACGTCCACCCGCGACAAGCTACGACAAGCAACGACCCTGTCGGCGACAACTGAAGACAATTCAGTTGCTGGTACCTGTAGCCGGTTGACGTAGGTAGTCACCAATGGAATTCACCATAAAGATTTGAACATTTCAAACTCCAGCGGCGACCAGAAAAACGTTACAACTCTTTAGGCGACTCGAGGAGACTACTCACGACCATACAGGCATCACTCTGCGACCATGTGAAAACAGCCTAGTAGTCACCGAAAAAATCAGGGGCTTTAGAGTGTAGGTACATAGTTCCATGAAAGTGACGTCACAGGTTGATAAGGTGATCAAGAAGGCTTTCGGTATATTGGTGTTCATCAGTCTAGATACAGAAGTTAGGATGTTATATTACAGATGTACAATACACTGGTGAGGCCACAATTGGAGTGTTGTGGTCAGTTTTGACCACCATCTATTGGAATGATATTGTTATACTGGAAATAGTGCAGTGGATGTTTTAAAGGATGTTGCCTGGACTTGAGGGCCAGGGCTATTGGGAAGGGTGGGGCAAGCTGGGACTGTATTCCTTGGAGCATAGGAGGATGAGAGATGATCTTATGGAGATTTATAAGATAATGAGGGGAATAGATAAGGTAGATGCACAGAGTCCTTTACTCGGAGAAAGGTACTCAAGAGCCAGGGGTCATAGGTTTAAGATGAGAGGGGAAAAAAATGAATGTGGATCTGAGAGTTACTGTTTTTACAGAAAGGGTGGTGGGTATGTGGGATGAGCGGCCAAAGGAGGGAGTTAAAGCAGAAACTATAACAATATTTAAAATACATTTGGACAGAGTCATGGATAGAAAAGGTTCAGATATGGGCCAAATACAGGAAGGTGGGACTAACATCGATGGGCATCTTTGTTGGGGTGACAAATTGTTTCCAAGGGCCTGTTTCCATGCTGCATAGCTCTGTCACTCCGTCACTCTATGACACTCTTGCTGATCGCAATCTAATTTAAAACATTGCTCAATTGTTCAATGCTTTGGTGTGTTACATTTTTAACTCTAACCTTTTTGATCTTAGTATACATTTTCAGACATTGGGGCAAAGATGGCTAAGTGAGGTTGATGTACAAATCAGTCTAGGTTTCATAGTTAGCTTGAGGAGTATGTTTTCACCACTTCTTTTTATCTTGCTAGGATCTTATTTCATCGTAGTTATTACATTTGGCTCTAAAATTACCTTTTGCCATAACTTCCTCGCTAAACTAATATTATTGGAGACCAACTTAAAACATAGAACATAGAGCAGTACACAGGAACACGCGCTTCAGCCCACAATGTCTACGCTGAATGTGATGCCAAGTTAAACTAATCCTCTGCTTGCACATAGAAACATAGAAACATAGAAAATAGGTGCAGGAGGAGGTCATTCAGCCCTTCGAGCCACCACCGCCATTTATTGCGATCATGGCTAATCGTCCCCTATCAATAACCCGTGCCTGCCTTCTCCCTATATCCCTTGATTCCACTAGCCCCTAGAGCTCTATCTAACTCAACATCAACATCTATATCATCATAGAGTCATGGAATGATACAGTGTGGAAGCAGGCCCTTCGGCCCAACTTGCCCACACCGGCCAACATGTCACAGCTACTCTAGTCCCACCTGCCCGCATTTGGGCCAGAGCCTTCCAACATCCTATCCATGTACCTGTCTAACTGTTGCTTAAATGTTAGGATAGTCCCTGCTTCAACTACCTCCACTGGCAGTTTGTTCCATAAACACACCACCCTTCGTGTGAAAAAGTTACCCCTCAGATTCCTATTAAATCTTTTTCCCTTCACCTTGAACCTATGTCCTCTGGTCCTCGATTCCCCTACTCTGGGCAAGGGACTCTGTGCATCCACCTGATCCATTCCTCTCATGATTTTATACACCTCAATAAGATCACCCCTCATCCTCCTGTGCTCTAAAGAATAGAGTCCCAGCCTACTCAACTTCTCCCTATAACTCTGACCCTCGAGCCCTGGCAACATCCTTGTAAATCCTCCCTGCACTCTTTCCAACTAGACAAAATCTTTCCTATAACATGATGCCCAGAACTGAACACAATAGTCTAAATGCGGGGGTACACAAAAGGCTGGAGAACCTCAGCGGGTGCAGCAGCATCTAAGGAGCGAAGGAGATAGGCGACGTTTCGGGTCAAGACCCTTCTTCAGACTAAATGCGGCCTTGCCAACATCTTATACGACTGCACATGACCTCCCAAATTCTATACTCAATACACTGACAGATGAAGGCCAATGTCAAAAAAGCATTTGATACAAGGCACCCACCGCTCTATGTGTGTAAAACACATGCCCCGCACATCTCTTTAGACTTTGCCTCCCTCACCTTAAAGCTATACCCTCTAGTATTTGAAACTTGCATCCTGGAACAACGGTTCTGACTGTCTACCCTATCTGTGCCTTCCACCGTTAGACCTGTACCCAGATTTTTTGCATAAAGAACATCTTTCCTTACAGCTGGGTGGTCCTAGTCTGACTTAACCTATTTCAGTTTTTTCATGGATTCAGTTTAATTAAGTATGTGTCCACAACTAAGCAATTTGGAGGCCATGCTCAGGACTTTGAGCCCCACCTTGGGGATGTGGACTAACCATCGAAGCCTGCGATCCCTTGCCTGGGATCGACACTCCAACAACAGGCCTACGATTTCCCCATTGAGGAGCTCGCAGTCTCTGGTAGATACCGATGTCGGGAAGCTCCAAACGATGCAGAAGGTTGGACCAGTCCCGACCCAGGGTAGATCGCCCGGAGCGGGGGAGCTGAGATTCCCCCCTGATGCAGGAGCTTGATTGACCCGATGCAGAGGGCTCGAACGCCACCTACTGGAGCCAAGATCGTCCCATCAACGGAAGGCTCAAGGTCCCCGATCACGGGAGAACAAAGAAGGGAAGAGAATGAACGTTTTTTCGCCTTCCATAGCAGTGAGGAATGTGGAGGAATGTGGTGGATGTTTATGTTAAAATTAATTTTGTGTGTTTTGTTGCTTTTTAATGGTATGACTGTATGGCAAATCAAATTCCTTGTATGTTGCAGAACATAATTGGCTAATAAAGTATGATTATGATTATTATTATGATAGAAAATAGAAACATAGAAGATCGGTGCGGGAGGAGGCCATTTGGCCCTTCAAGCCACCACCCTCGAGTAGGCTGGGACTCTATTCTTTATGATTATGATATGAATGTCACTCTGCCACAGGCAAGCTGTATTTCCTTGCATTTGCTTTTGTTCATCAAAGGATGTGCGTGGGGTTACATGTCAAAACTTATCAATTTTCCCACGTCTCCTGTTGACTGAATTAAGAGAGAATAATTGCAACTTACTTGGTTGCCATTGTAGTTTCAAGGGCCGCTGGATCTGTTTGCTCATTTATCACACCCAACTGACCGGAACTGCACACAATACACCAAGTGTGGCCGAACCAAAGTCCTAACATGATTCCTTACACTCAATGCCCTGACCAATGATGACAAACATACCGTACACCAGAGAGCAGTGCTGAATTACTATCTATCTCATTGGCGACAATCAGACTATCCTTGATTGGACTTTACTGGTTTAACCTTGCATTAAATGTCATTCCATTATCATGTATCTATACACTGTTATGGCTCGATTGTAACCACATATTGTCTTTCCACTGACTGGATAACATGCAGCAAAAGCTTCTCACGGTACCTCGGTACACGTGACAATAAATTAAAATGAACTGAACCCTCTTTTCAAATATCTATATAATTAAAAGTCTAAACTTGACCACTTCCTGTTTGCACAGTATATTGATTTTAGCAAAAATGCTACCGCACCAGTGGGAAGGGGGAGGGACTATAAAACCCGGAACTGTGGACGTGGCTCAGTCGCTGCAAGATGAGGGAGGGAGAGGCCACGACTCTCAGTCTGAGCTGTGAATCAACTGAACACTGAACACATGTCTACTAAACTGTGTGTGTGGTTTTATGTGGTTTATATGGAACTGTGTTTGGAAGGAACAAATGTTTTTATGTGCCTTTTAACTGTGCCGTTAAACTGTGCCGTTAAACTGTGCCGTTAAACTGTGCCTTTAAACTGTGCGGCCTGTTGAAAATTTGTGGCTGTTGAAAAGTGTGACGGTTAAAAAGTGTGGCGGTTGAAAAGTGTGGCTATTGAATTGTGTGGCTATTGCAACTGTGTGCCTTTTGCAAGAATCAACACTTTTATTCGACTGTTTACTGCAAAAGGCCCGCTCATTTCATGATTTCCGCATAGTGGACAGGTCACGCTGATTGCGCCATTTCCGGTGAGTGCAGAGGTCATGCTGAATGCGGAAGGCCAAAAGTGGAGACGCGGTTTGAGTATTCAAAAAAGTTTACTGCCATATGTATTGTGTGTGTGTGTCTTTGTGATTGTGTGAGTGTGTATCAGTGAGTGTTTCTTTGTGTGTGTGTGTGTATGTGTGTGTGTGTGTATGTGTGTGTGTGTGTCTGTCTGTCTGTGTGCCTGTCTGTGTGTCTGTCTGTGTGAGTGGCTGTGTATGAGTATGTGAGTGTCTGTGTGAGTGAGTGTGTGTGTGTGTGTCTGTCTGTCTGTGTGTCTCTGTGCGTGAGTGTCTTTGTGTGTGTGTGTGTGTGTCTGTCTGTTGGAGTGCTGTGAGGTTGGATGTTCTGCCTGCTCTCTGCTTCGAGTGCTGTGAGGTTGGACTTGCTGCCTGCTCTCTGCTTGGAGTTATGTGAGGTTGGATTTGCCAGCCTGCACTGAATGATGACTTTTGTGGTAAATTCTCAGATTTTCTTTGTTAAAAATTGACCGCTCAATAGCTCTATATTAAAATTGTATTTTTTTTTAATCAACAGCAAAGAGTCATCAAGAGGCAGTGAGCAGTAGAACACAACAACAGACACAACAATAAATAACTTAATACATCTCATCTTTAACATTTAAATTGCTGTTATATTTTAAGAGTCATTCACATTTTAAACTTTAATAAATCCTTTTTCCACTTGCAATGCCTGCTTGTTCTTCATAACAATGGGAACCTAATAGGCAGGAATGGCTGCGCTGTCGGAGAGTCACTAAGTGTGCATGGGGGTGAGGTTGAGGGGAGATGGACTGAATACGTGGTGGGAGGGGAATGACAAGAATCAGAGTGTGGGGTGAAGGGAGGAGGGGTGACTGAGTGAACTGCCACCATATCAGCCATGAGTGACTGCACTGCCAGTCCACCAGCCATGACTTAGTGAACTGCCAGCCCACCAGCCATGACTCACTGAACTGCATGTCCAAGAATCCATTCAGTCCACATTATCCATACTAGCCCTCTGGAAACCAGACCCTTCAGCGCACAACACCCATACTAGCGCTCCAGAGATCCACACAAGGATAGACTTTCCTCCTTCATTGCTGTGATCTGTGAAAAAAGATGAAAAGTATTGTCCACGCTCTCCCCCTCACTCACAGAATCTGTCGCCTGTTTTTGGCAGAATTTCTGGCAGTTTCTCAGCTGCCAGCCCGCCAGGCCTGAGTTACTGTGCTGCCAGGCCTGAGTGACTGAGCTACCAAGCCTGAGTGACTGAGCTGCCAGCCCAAGAATCCATTTGGCCCACAATGTCCATACCAGCCCTCTTGAAACCAGTCCCCTCAGCCCACAACACCCATGCAAGCGCTACAGAAAGCCCCCCACCCCCTCAATAGCGAGCAATATTAGAATTGGTGGAGAGGGGGAATATTGTGTTGGGGGACCAGCCCTCCCGTGTGATGTTGGGACCCAAAGGGTCCCACTTAGTCTAGTACTTACTGGAATTACAACAAGTGGAGAGAAAATGTTATACATTCCTTCTGCTCTTTGTAATCTGCCTTTATCTTTCAATGGTAGTGTCTTTCATTCTGCAGACAGTTTAATAACACTAATATGGTTAGAATGTAATGGGCCTGCAGATGACATGAAATCATTTAGAAGCAGAGAATTAAATGCTATGTGAAAGAGGAATTGTTTCAGGCCTGTTAATAACAGTGAATTACATTAGAAAATGATATTGCAGATTACTCCAGGTATCATTCTGACCTTCAAATATGTTAACAGATGTGTACCACAATTTGTTTCACTGAATCCCAATGGGGTATCAAATGCAAATAAGACATCTGCATATTGTTTCACAAAAATATGAATACGCAGTACTTAAATCTGTTATTTTATTTAATTTGCCTGCACTCGAAAAAAAACCCATGGAGCTGTGTGTTAACTGTGAATCCACAGCCTAATGACAAATGAAAGTGATAATATCTGCATTTGGTGCATTATTGAACTCAACCAGAAACAAGCAAAATAATGGCTTTGAAGAAACATTGAATCATTTTCAATGTGGCGCTGACATTGTGTTGAATAATCAGTTGTCAGTTTTCAATAAAATACAGTCTTTAGTTTAGTTTCATTTAGAGATAAAGCACGGAAACAGGTCATTCGGCCCACCGAGTCTACGCCGACCAACTTACGCTGATCCCCGCACAACAACACTATCTTACACACAGTAGGGACAATTTACAATTACACCAAGCCAATTAGTCTATGCACCCGTACGTCTTTCGAGTGTGGAGGAAACCAGAGCACCCAGAGAAAGCCCACGCAGGTCACACGGAAACGTACAAACTCCGTACAGCCAGCACCCGTAGTCAGGATTGAACCCAGGTCTCCGGCGCTGTAAGGCAGCCATGCCGCCCTGATTCCTTTAACTGTATCTGAAACAGTCACATGGAAAAAAAATGGGGGTTGTTTAGTTTAGTTTAGGTTAGTGCGGAAACAGGCCCTTCGGCCCACATAGTCCGCACCGACCAGCGTTCCCCGCACAGTAACACTATCCTACACACACTAGGGACAATTCACATTTATACCAAGCCAATTAACCTGTAAACCTGTACATCTTTGGAGTGTGGGTAAATTACTAAACCAAAGTAACATTGGTTCCATCAGCAACCTCTGAATCTACAAGACTAGAGTGGAAGAAGTCATTCTTGATCCCAAAATAGAATAAATGACTTGTGATCCTCCAGAACAGTAAAGAGTGAATGAGATAGATGGAAAATGGCAGGGTCAATGTTGGAGGCTGATGCAGGCCGATGCTTCCCAATGTGGGCTTCCTTTACATCGGCGGGACCGAGCGTAGACTAGGAAACCAATGTGCCAGACATTTGTGCTCGGTACACCAAGGCCTGCTGGATCCTTTGGGTGCTAACCATTTTAACTTCCCTTCCCCAAACTGAAATTTCTGTCCTTTGGCCCCCTCCATTGCTAGAGAGAGGCCACACACAAACTCAACAACTAGCACCGCATATTCCAGTGAGCTACAGTAACTTAAAAGCTTTTCACTGTACCTCGGTACACGTGACAATAAACGACCGTAAATGTAACCTAAAGGCATGAACTTTTTCTAAAACTGAAAGGGTTCTTGAACCAACCAACACAACCCTAATCCCACCTCAGCAAGGGAACACTATGAACTACCATGAAATTACTTGCACTACCATAGGCTTGTATTTTTAATATTGTGTTTTACCACTAATGTCTTACTTTCTGCACAAACATTTTTCTTTTTTGCAGAATATTACGTGTAATTTGTGCATAATATATGTTTTAGTGTTGTTTGTGAGACATGCCTGCGATGCTGCTGTAAGCAATATTTTCATTGAACCTGTACCTCACCATAATGAACCATTGACGGTCGACTTGTGCAGATGACAATAACTTCTCCTGTAGCAGAGAAATAGAGGGAGCAGTTTAGCGGGACAGGCAACACCTCTGGAGAGATGAATGGGTGATGTTTTGGGTCAAGACCCTTCTTCGGACTGAGTGAAGTCTGTCAGTCAGTCTGAAGAAGGGTCTCGACCAGAAACGTCACCCATTCCTTCTCTCCAGAGATGCTGCCTGTCCCGCTGTTACTCCAGCATTTTGTGTCTATCTTTGGTGTAAACCAGCATCTGCAGTTCCTTCCTACACAGAGAGTAGTTTACATAGTATGTTGAACTGCTGTATGGTGAACCCACAGTATGGTGGCAGCTGCTTTCTTAATGCAGCTACTATTGATAGTAAATAGTTATAGTTTTGCATGTTTGTAGAACTTTCCAGGATAGTTGCTGAAACACATGAGCATTAGACCATCTCTTGCCAGAAACTTGAGAATCTGAGCCAGTGTAGTGTTTGGGAGCAACACTGACTGAGGACAGTGGTGTGCAAGGAGCGACCTGATGCGTGAATGCCATAGAGTTATTGAATCTAACAGTGTGGCTACAGGCCATTCAGCCCACCACATCCAGAACATGCAGCAGGCACCCAAACATATTAATGCCATCTCCCAGCACTTGGCTGCTCGCCTTCTCTGCTTAGACAATTCAAGGGGTCATCAAGAGACGTGTCAGAATTCCACCGCTCTCTCATGCAATGTAGTCCAGGTACTCACCAATCTCTTGGCAATAAAAGGCCTCCTCTGATCCCCTCTAAATCTCTTCTGATCACGAGTTTATCTATCTCTTATATGGGGACATTGTTCCTGCAACACAGCATGTCCATACCCTGGTCATGTTATCTACCGCCATCATGTCACCTCTTAATATCCTCAGAATGAACTGAAACACTCCCTCCCACGTTAAACCAAGCCTCCTAAATATGGAAAGATCACTTACTGTTGTATCAGGGAGATAGAACCTAAGAAGGTTCCTCCAGTTTGATGACCTCAATAAGATCATCCACACATTTATCTCCTCCTGCCTCGATTACTGCAACTCCCTTTACACTGGCATCAGCCAATCTTCCCTGTCCCGCCTGCAACTGGTCCAAAACGCCACAGGGAGACTTCGGATGGGCACCTGAAAAAGGGACCACATCGCCCCGATCCTGGCCTCTCTCCACTGGCTCCCTGTGCGGTTCCAAATAAATTTCAAGATCCTTCTTTATGGCTACAAATTGCCCCCACCTACATCAAAGGTCTGCTCACCCACTTCACCACCTCCAGGTCTCTCAGATCGGCCAACCTGGACTGAACATCCCACGGTCTAGGCATAAGCTCAGGGGTGAACGTGCGGTTGCAGCTCCTAGACTGTGGAACAGCGTCCCTCTTCCCATCAGAACTGCCCCCTCCATCAACTCCTTTATGTTGAGACTTAAAACTCATCTTTCAAGCCTTCCTTGATGTCCTCTGAGGGAGGGCTATATGTATGTATTTATGTATGTACTTAATCTATGAACCACTGTTGTATAACGTTAGCACCTCCACCAATGTAAAGCACTTTGGCCAACGAGAGTTGTTTTTTAAATGTGCTATAGAAATAAAAGTGACTTGACTTGATCGAACCATACAGAGGATAGACACAAAGTGCTGGAGTAACTCAGCGGGTCAGGCAGCATCTCTGGAAAAAAGGAATAGGTGACATTTCAGCTGGCGACCCTTCTTAGTGAGCACTCCCTGTTCTGTTCAAGTTGACTCAACCTCAAGTTGACTCAGTCTGAAGAAGAGTCTCAACCCAAAACCCATTGAGTTCCTCCAGCTTTTTGTGTCTGTCTTCAGTTTAAACCAACACCTGCAGTTCCACCCTACACATAGAACAGAACAGCACAGGAACAGACCCTTCTGCGCACAATATCTGTAGCGAACATAGTGGCAAGTTGAACTAATCTCCTCTGCCTGCAATTGATCCATATCCTACCGTCACCTGCAGATCCATGTGCCTTTCTGAAAGCCTCTTCAATGCCAACAGAACTTTCTGTGACCAATTTTATCCCTCACTTAACATTGGAAAAACAATAGTTATTCTGGTAATTTCTCTCGTGTGACTGTTGTGTACAAGTTATTTGTCAGCTTTCCGTCACAGCTGTACAAGTGGCCACACGTTAAGTATCACTTTGTTGATGACCTGAGGTTGTAAAACATCATTCAATATGTTGTGGTGATACAAGAGACTGCACATGCAGGAATCCTGAGCAAAACAAACAGTGCTGCAGGAGCACTGGGTCAGGCAGCATCTATGAAGGGAATGATGATGCCTTGGCTTAGCACAAAGTGCAGGAGGAACTCAGCAGTTCAGGCAGCATCTGTGGAAGGAATGCGCAGGTGATGTTTTGGCTCCAGATCCTTCATCAGACTGATTGGAATAGGAGGGAAAAGGCTGAAACAGCACTGGTGGTGGGACAAGCCTGGCGAGTGATAGGTGGATACAGATGAAGGGGATTGAGCAAAATATTGTGGACCGTTTGTTTCCTGCCCACCCAATTAGATATTTAATCAAAGATAGAGACAGAATGCTGGAATAACTTAGCAGGTCAGGAAGCATATCTGAAGATAAAAGATAGGTAGCATTTTGGGTCAGGACTCTTCTTCAGACTCATAGTCAAACATTGTATCTGCACCTGACAAAGAATATGAGGCGACTGTGTTTTAAACGTAAGATTTGTTTAGTTTCAAGATTCAGCATGGAAATAGGCTCTTTGGCCCACCGAGTCCGCACTGACTAGAGAGCCCCATATACCACCATTATCCTACACACGCTAGGGAAAATTTACTATTTTACCGAAGCCAATTAACCTACAAACCTGTATGTCTTTGGTTTGAGGGAAGAACACTAAGTCTGAGGAGCTCCTGGAGAAAACCCAAGTGGTCACGGGGAGAAGGTACAGACTGTGGTTGGATGAATCACAGATGGGGACAAGTCAGAGTATAGAAGTGAGATCGTCCGCCTGATCATATGGTGCCAGCACAACAACCTGGCTCTCAACATCAGAAAGTCCAAGGAACTGATTGTGGACTTTGGTAGGGGAAGGATGAGGACCCACAATCCTGTTCATATCAATGGGACGATGGTGGAAAAGGTCGATAACTTCAAATTCCTGGGCGTGCATATTTCCGAAGATCTTTCCTGGACCCAGCACACTGATGCATTTATAAAGAATGCACATCAGCGACTCTACTTCCTGAGAAGATTACGGAGATTCAGCATGTTGAAGAGGATTCTCCTAAACTTCTACAGGTGCACAGTAGAGAGCATTCTGACTGGTTGCATCGTGGCCTGGTTCGGCAACTTGAACGTCCAGGAGTGACAAAAACTACAAAAAGTTGAGACCACTGCCCAGTCCATCACCGGCTTTGACCTCCCCACCGTTGAAGGGATCTATCGTAGTCGCTGCCTCGAAAAGGCAGCCAAAATCATCAAGGACCCACACCATCCTGGCCACACACTTATCTCATCATTGCCATCAGGAAGAAGGTACAGGAGCCTGAAAACTGTAACGTCCAGGTTCAGGAACAGCTACTTCCCCACAGCCATCAGGCTATTAAACACAATAACAAATAAGCTCTGAGCTCTGAACTGCAAAAGACAAGGGTTCAAAGGTTCTTTATTTGTCACATATACCTTTTTGGTGCAGTGAAATGCAGATTGCCATTGCAGCACATTAAAAAGGATACAACATAACAATAATAAAGAAATGTAAACATAAAAACATCCCCCCACAATGGTTCCCACTGTGAGGGAAGGCACAAAGTTCAGACCCCATCCCTATGTCCACTCATAGTTGGGCCAATTGAGGCCTCCGTAGTCGCCTTAACGGAGGCCCGATGTTCCAGGCCCTTCCAGGCCGGTTGATGGTGCTCTGGTGTCGGGAGAATCTGCTCGGCGGCTTGGTACACCTGGAACGGCCGCTTCCTTACTCGAGACCGTGGCTTCCGAAGTCGACAGGTCGTGCTGGATAGAGCTCCACCAGTGGTGATTTCGGTGAGAGATCCCAGGCTCCCGATGTACAGTTCAGCACCGCTGGCCGCTCCACAGTCCTGCAACTCAGTGATGTTTTTAATTGGCGCCCTTTACACGATAGCGCTCAGCTATCCAGGGACACAGAAAAGAAGTTGCCCCCTCTCCCCCCCCCCCCCCCCCCCCCTCCACCCCCTGCATAAAAAAGACTAAACCTCCAAAAACAAACACTTTAACTCACTAAAAATTAAAAAAAGAGATGAAAAAACGGCCAGCTGCAGGCTGGGCAGCCATACCTGCGTATGTTACAAAACCTACCTTCAGCGGCGCTGCAGTTCTGCCACTGGCCGTGTGCGCGACTTTGGTGCCTTTGCGGGGGAGGAGGCGGGACTAAAATGCCCTTTTCTCCCGCCTGTCCGTTGCTGAAGATTTGTTCCGACTGCCGTTCTGTGAATTTTTTTTTAAACGCGGGACAATTTAATGGCTGGAGTAAAATAAAAATCGACTTCTAGTGCCATCAATGCTGACAACGGGACGGATGTCCCATACGGGACAAATAAAGGTAAGCAGTTTATTTCATTTCGGAGTCACGTGAGTGACTTCGTGAAGAACCCGCCAGCACGCATGCGCGACATATCGTCGCTCGCATTTGCAGTCGACGGCTGGAGGAGGAGCGCGGCTCACCACCAGCCCTTCATAAGGACCACCTCAGGTAAGTATAATCAACCTTGAGCTGGTTGGTTTTCTGTTTGTGTATTTTTTCTTCCCTACAGAGACCATGGACAAAAGGAGTAAGGGCCGCAGGACATCCGGAAGGACCTGCCGGCCACCCATCCCGGAGCTCCCTTCTACAGCACCCGCTGGAAGGGCCGGGAAAAAGGCGCACAAATCGGGGAGCCCTGTAGTCACAGGACCCGAATCACCGACACAGCTGAGCTCTAGCGGGGTTCCCGCAGAGCAAGAAGTCGGCATAGCGCCGGAGCAGGTGGATCCTGACTCCATTTCATTATCGCCAACAGGATCGTTGGCAGAGGCGAGCAAAGAGGGTTTACGTGCTGCTGCACGGCCCTTCTCCCTGAGCCCTCATAGCGGAGCCAGGGATAGAGCTCGACAACCTAGCCCTTTTCGGGCAGAGGTTTCACCAGGAGCTGCAAGATTGCGGCCTGGTGTACCAGCGAGACCTGAGTCCACTGGCAGACCAAGAAGGGCCAGTAGAGACTCACCACCTAGTTGGGCCAGGAGGAGTCACACAGGTGGAGTCTCGCCACGGTCACCGCTTCCCCCGCTGGGGGCTGGACGGGACCGTACGCCGTCTGGGTCCAGGAAAAGGACAGTCGGCAAGCCCGCGCGGATGTCGGGTCACCACGCCGAGGTGTTAGGTGCCGACTCCTCACCGCATATGCCCTCAGAGGCAGCCGGATGCAGCTCAGCCAAAAGAAGGCATATGAGCAGATCCGCGCGGGAGTCGTTCAGTTTCGCTGAGGCGGCTGGTAGCGACTTATCGTCACGGCACCGATATTACCTCGACGAGGTATGGGCTGATGATAGGAGCCTCAGAAGTTCCTTCGGGCATGAGGACTCTAACCGCCCATTCACGCACGATGAAGGGCGCATAGATCGGATGGAGAGGATCATGGAACAAATCCTGCTCAATCAAAGACAGGAAACTCACAGTCCCAGGGGACTTATGAACATATCCCCATCATCTATGGGTAGCATGAGGCCAGAAGAGGAGGAAATCTTGGTACATGCCCCAGTTGCACCTGAGGTTCCACAGGAAGAGCTCCTGGACGTGGCAGCCAAGTTTGGATTACCCATATCATCGGGACAACCCCTCAATACCAAGCTGGCTGCTACCATAGATTTCCTCACAAACCATCAGCTACAGGAGGAGGTCCTTGCAAAGGCCATGGATAGACACAAGGCGCTGGGCAATTGCAATTCGCTCAATGTGCCTATTGTCAACATGCCAATTTGGGGCAATATGAGCCCGGGCATTCGAACTCAGGAAGTAAAATTACAGAGAATCCTGAAATTACTTACATCTGGGATTACCGCGTTTGCAAGGTCGGTGAATGGAGTGGATTTGAACACCGAACAGGAGGATGCCCTGGCGCTACTTTGCAACACGCAATATGAAATCAATGCTTTTAGGAAAAGCATCATTAAGCCTACATTAAACCCCAAATTTGCGGGGTTATGTAGAGCACCTCCAACACCACCACCCAGACAACTATTCGGAGAAGACCTCCCGAAGCAGGTCAAAGATTTAGATGACCATGCCAAAACAGTGGGTCTGATGAGGTCACACACCGTGACCAGAAAGACGGCCAAGAAAACACCTTTTTTCAGGCCACAAGGTCAAACCGAAAGGCCAGCAAGGACCTACGTTCCGGCGCCTCCTATGTACCAACAGCCTCAACAGCCCAGGTCTTTTTAGGGCTAGGCCCTCAACGGCCAGCATGGAAAATGCGGTTTCCATATCACCAGCGCAACCCAGCACCTCCACGTCCCACCAAACATGTCAGGGACCACCGATAACCATGAGGGTAAGGCGGTCTGGTTTTCATGCACTGGCATGTCTAACCTCACATGTTGGGGGTAGACTACGGGGGTTTAAGGAGGCATGGGAAACCCTCACCTCAGATGAGTTTATTTTACAAAGTATTCAGGGATATGAGATTGAATTCATAAATGGCCAAATTCCTCCACCTCAGCATATGCCAAATCGCAGATTTGCACTTTCCAGGAAGGAAACAGCAGTAGGCTATGCTGAAATATTGAGACTACAAGAGAAAGGTGTGATAGAAAGAACTACACATGAACCGATTGAATTTGTATCCAATATATTTACTAAAACCAAAAAAGATGGTGGATGTCGGGTCATTATAGACCTAACCCATTTGAATACCTTTGTAAAATATACCCATTTCAAAATGGACACGTTTGAAACAGCCAAATCTTTGATTTCTGAGGGCTGCTTCATGGCATGCATTGATCTGAAAGATGCATACTATTCAGTATCCGTTCAGAAACATCACAGGAAGTTCTTGAAATTCATCTGGATGGATCAACTTTGGCAATATAAGGCTTTGCCCAATGGGCTTACCACAGCCCCTAGACTGTTTACCAAATTACTCAAGCCAGTGTTAGCTACACTGAGGAGGGCAAATCACACGGTCATGGCTTATCTAGATGATATCCTAATTATTGGGCATACATTGGAATCAGCAAAATTGGCAGTTTCAGCCACTGTGGAAATATTCCAAAAAATGGGATTTATTATCCATCCAGATAAATCAAAGTTCTGTCCTTCACAGACCATGGACTATCTGGGGTTCACGATAGATTCCAATCACATGATTGCCACCATACCAACTAACAAAGTTGGGGATGTCATTCAAACATGCAAGAACCTGGTCTGCGCCAGTATACCATCAATCAGACAAACTGCTAAGGTAATTGGGAAAATCTTAGCAGTTTTTCCAGCTGCTCAATTCGGACCTTTACATTATCAAAATTTACAAAGATCCAAGATTTCAGCGTTAAAATTGAATGCTGGACATTTTGATAGACCTATGCAGCTGCCACTCAAGGCAAAAATTGAGTTACAATGGTGGATTGACAATATCCATAACTCATTTAAACCCATCATTGTGCCTCGTCCGGTGGTATACTTACAAACAGACGCAAGCTCCCATGGCTGGGGAGCTACGGACAACAACACCAGTTGTGGGGGCAGATGGGACTCACTAGAATCTACCCTTTTGTTAGCACAAGGGATAAATTATTTGGAGATGCTTGGGGCATTCCACGGACTCAGAGCTTATTGTTCAAACTTTACTGACACTCATGTCCGTCTCCAAATAGACAACACCACTGCGGTGGCATATCTAAATCATATGGGCGGTACCAGGTCAATTTCATGTGATGAATTGGCTAATACAATTTGGCTCTGGCGTATACAAAGGAATATTTGGATTTCAGCTACCTATTTACCAGGTAAGCTCAACACAGTGGCGGACACCAGGTCACGGAAATTTAATGACAACATCGAGTGGATGTTGAATTCCCAAATATTCGAACAAATTACAGCCAAATTTGGTAAGCCGGATATTGACCTTTTTGCGTCACGGTTAAACCATCAGGTACCAACATATGTATCATGGGAGCCAGATCCTGGGGCAATGGCGATGGACGCTTTCTCGCTAGACTGGGGGAAATGGTTTTTCTATGCATTTCCTCCATTTTGCCTCATCAGTCGGGTATTGCGGAAAATCCAGCTAGATGCTGCCAAT
Organism: Raja brachyura; assembly: GCA_963514005.1. The sequence goes on along the minus strand of OY740809.1, from coordinate 4,216,439 downwards.
GGCATTCTTATTATACCCGACTGGCCTACTCAGTCATGGTATCCGGTGGTCCTTGGTATGATCAGTCAACCATGGGTCCTCTTAGAGGGTTGCCCACAATTGGTGATGAACCCTGTTACAGGGGAACCACATCCCTGCCATAGTCATTTGAATTTATTGGCTTGCAGGATTTGAACAGGCCATTACTGCAGTATGGTCTCTCATCAAGGACCATGGATACCATGGGAGCATCATGCAGGGAGTCCACAAGACGGCAATATTTATCGCACATCAGAAAATGGGAAACCTACTGCGGCCGCTTGGACATTGCATATGACTCCGTTTCAATCACAGATGTGCTGGAGTTCCTTGCGGGGTTACATCATGACGAACACCTCAGCTACAGTGCCATCAACAGCGCCAGGAGCGCACTTTCATTCTACCTCAATATGGAGGTAGGATCCAATAAACTGGTGTCCAAACTCATGCGGGGAATATTTAATTCCAATCCGCCTAGACCTCGTTACAACGTCACCTGGGATATTGGGAAAGTACTGACCCTGCTCAGGACGTGGTCGCCCATGATGGGGCTTGAATTGGACAAACTCACCCTGAAGTTGGTGATGTTATTGGCACTTACTTCGGCACAAAGGGTACAGACTATTCACAAGATCAAGATTGATAGAATGATCTCTACCCCAGAAAAAGTCATTTTCTTTATTGATGAATTGCTTAAACAGCACAGGCCTGGATTCACAGGGCTGCAGCTGGTGTTTCCAGCATACCCCGCTGATGCCAGGCTATGTTTAGCCACCCATATCCGCCACTATATTAAAGTGACGCGGAAATTAAGGGGAATGGAGCAATACTTGCTAATCAGCCACAAGAGACCTCACCATAGAGTGACGGTACAGACAATCTCCAGATGGCTCAAGATCGTTTTGAACGAAGCAGGTATAGATACTAATGTATTTAAATCCCATTCCACCAGGGCTGCATCAACGTCGGCGGCAAAGGTCATGGAGGTGTCCATGGACCATATTCTAGCCACAGCAGGATGGGCCAGTGAAGCCACTTTTCAGCGGTTTTATAATAAACCCATTACCACTCCTGGAATGTTCGCAGAAGCTGTACTGAATGCAGGCCGAGAACATTCAACTACTCCCCAGTGAGGGGGTTTTTCTTTTGTTATTATTAATAAATATTATTATTTTTCAGAACAAGCAGTCTGAAAATTTTGATTACTCCTGTCCATCCTTATCGTGGCGTGTGTGATAGCATGGACGTTGTCCAGGGCGTGTAATCACAGAGCTTTGAAGTCTTCACGAAGTCACTCACGTGACTCCGAAATGAAATAGTAAGATTAAACGAGAACTTACCAGTTTGAGGTTTGATGTTTATTTTATGAGGAGTTGCGATGAGGGATTTCGTGCCCTCCGCTCCCAACCCTCGATCATAAAGTCAACTGGTAACTAGAGTCTCTTCAATCTTACTATACCAAGTCATTTCTTTGGTTTGTTGGTTCTGTGATTCCACACCGCTGCTTTGAAGAGATGTCGCGCTTGCGTGCTGGCGGGTTCTTCACGAAATCCCTCATCGCAACTCCTCATAAAATAAAGATCAAACCTCAAACTGGTAAGTTCTCGTTTAATCTTACTATTTTACATATAAACTAGCTTCTTAGGATTACTTTAATCCAAATTTTACATTGCGAAAAGGTGATTTAGGCCCCATACGAACCAGCAGTGTTTTTCCTGCCGATATGGGCTTTAAATTCACCCCAAACCACAACGTTCCAAACGATCGCGTTCCACAAAATCCCACTCGCAAGATGATTTAAATGGCCATTAATTTACGGGAATTAAACACTAAATTCCTTCCATTTGGCCTATCAATTCAATGAGATTTAAAAATCATGTTGAATTGTGAATTCTTGTGTGAATGTTATTTGGACACTTAGGCTATTTAAAAATGTTAACCTTTTCTTAAGAAATGGATAGATGTTTAGATCTAGTAATTGAAACATAGAAACATAGAAACATAGAAATTAGGTGCAGGAATAGGCCATTCGGCCCTTCGAGCCTGCACCGCCATTCAATATGATCATGGCTGATCATCCAACTCAGTATCCCGTACCTGCCTTCTCTCCATACCCTCTAATCCCCTTAGCCACAAGGGCCACATCTAACTCCCTCTTAAATATATCCAATGAACTGGCCTCAACTACCCTCTGTGGCAGAGAGTTCCAGAGACCCACCACTCTCTGTGTGAAACAATTCATTCTCATCTCGGTCCTAAAGGATTTCCCCCTTATCCTTAAGCTGTGACCCCTTGTCCTGGACCTCCCCAACATCGGGAACAATCTTCCTGCATCTAGCGTGTCCAACCCCTTAAGAATCTTGTAAGTTTCTATAAGATCCCCTCTCAATCTCCTAAATTCTAGAGAGTATAAACCGAGTCTATGCAGTCTTTGTTCATAAGACAGTCCTGACATCCCAGGAATCAGTCTGGTGAACCTTCGCTACACTCCCTCTATGGCAATAATGTCCTTCCTCAGATTTGGAGACCAGAACTGTACGCAATACTCCAGGTGTTGCCTCACCAAGACCCTATACAACTGAAGTAGAACCTCCCTGCTCCTATACTCAAATCCTTTTGCTATGAAAGCTAACATACCATTGGCTTTCTTCACTGCCTGCTGTACCTGCATGCCTACTTTCAATGACTGGTGTACCATGACACCCAGGTCGCGCTGCATCTCCCCTTTTCCTAATCGGCCACCATTTAGATAGTAGTCGGTTTTCCTATTTTTGCCACCAAAGTGGATAACCTCACATTTATCCACATTATACTGCATCAGCCAAACATTTGCCAACTCACCCAGCCTATCCAAGTCACCTTGCATTCTCCTAGCATCCTCCTCACAGCTAACACTGCCACCCAGCTTAGTGTCATCCGCAAACTTTGAGATATTGCCTTCAATTCCCTCATCCAGATCATTTATGTATATTGTAAATAGCTGGGGTCCCAGCACTGAGCCTTGCGGTACCCCACTAGTCACTGCCTGCCATTGTGAAAACGACCCGTTAACTCCTACTCTTTGCTTCCTGTTTGCCAGCCAGTTCTCTATCCACATCAATACTGAACCCCCAATGCCATATGCTTTAAGTTTATATACTAATCGCTTATGTGGGACCTTGTCGAAAGCCTTCTGGAAGTCCAGATACAGCACATCCACTGGTTCTCCCCCATCCACGCTACTAGTTACATCCTCGAAAAATTCCACAAGATTCGTCAGACATGATTTACCTTTCGTAAATCCATGCTGACTTTGTCCAATGATTTCACCACTTTCCAAATGTGCTGCTATCCCATCTTTAATAACTGACTCTAGCAGTTTCCCCACTACCGATGTTAGACTAACTGGTCTGTAATTCCCCGTTTTCTCTCTCCCCCTCTTCTTAAAAAGAGTGGTTTACGTTTGCTACCCACCAATCCTCAGGAACTACTCCAGAATCTAAAGAGTTTTGAAAGATTATCACTAATGCATCCACTATTTCCGGAGCTACTTCCTTAAGTACTCTGGGATGCAGCCTATCTGGCCCTGGGGCTTTATCGGCCTTTAATCCATTCAGTTTACCCAACACCACTTCCCGACTGACCTGGATTTCACTCAAGTACTCCTTTGACCTGCGGTCCCCTGCTATTTCCGGCAGATTATTTATGTCTTCCTTAGTGAAGACGGAACCAAAGTAGTTATTCAATTGGTCCGCCATATCCTTGTTCCCCATGATCAACTCACCTGTTTCTGACTGCAAGGGACCTACATTTGTTTTAACTAATCTCTTTCTCTTCACATATCTATAAAAACTTTTGCAGTCAGTTTTGATGTTCTCTGCCAGTTTTCTTTCATAATCTATTTTTCCTTTCCTAATCAAGCCCTTTGTCCTTCTCTGCTGGTCTCTGAATTTCTCCCAGTCCTCTGGTATGCTGCTTTTTCTGGTTACTTTGTACGCATCATCCTTTGATTTGATACTATCCCTGATTTCCCTTGTTATCCACGGATGCACTACCTTCCCTGATCTATTCTTTTGCCAAATTGGGATGAACAATTTTTGTAGTTCATCCATGCAGTTTTTAAATGTCTTCCATTGCGTATCCACCGTCAACCCTTTTAGAATTGATTGCCAGTCAATCTTGGCCAATTCACGTCTCATACCCTCAAAGTTACCTTTCCTTAAGTTCAGAACCATTGTTTCTGAATTAACAATGTCACTCTCCATCCTAATGAAGAACTCAACCATATTATGGTCACTCTTGCCCAAGGGGGCACGCACAATAAGACTGCTAACTAACCCTTCCTCATTACTCAATACCCAGTCTAAAATCGCCTGCTCTCTCGTTGGTTCCTCTACATGTTGATTTAGATAACTATCCCTCATACTTTCCAAAAAATCCTCTTCCTCAGCGCCCCTGCCAATTTGATTCACCCAATCTATATGTAGATTGAAGTCACCCATTATAACTGTTTTGCCTTTGTCGCACGCATTTCTAATTTCCTGTTTTATACCATTCCCAACTTCACTACTACTGTTAGGTGGCCTGTACACAACTCCCACTAGCGTTTTCTGCCCCTTAGTGTTTCGCAGCTCTACCGATTGAATTTTGATTCCACCGATTGAATTTTGTAATTAGCTACAATTAGGTAACTAACTAATTTCATTTCGGAGTCACATGAGTGACTTCGTGAAGAACCCGCCAGCACGCATGCGCGACATATCGTCGACGCGCGTGTGACCGACGGGCAGGGAGGAGCGTTGCTCCTCCACTGCTGGGACCTGCAGGTAAGTGGAAAACTAACCCGCCGTCCGTTTTTTCTTACAGGGACTCTGTTTTCAGAGTACTCCAGGCCGCTTCAACACTGACTGCGGACCGCAGAATGCGGGCAGTCAGCGGTGGCTCTAATACATGGAGTCGGGAGAGCCCGTTGACCCAGGTAGGTCCGGGTTCACACTCGCCGGCGGAGGACGGCAGAGGCAGCCGACTCTACGCCGCAGCCCGCAAGTCGCGGGCTGGCGGCATTTATAAGTAAGTATAAGCCCGATTTTACACCACAGCCCGCAAGGATTCTGCGGGCTGTCGGCATTTTTAAAGAAGTATGGGCTTGCAGACTCGCCGTGTGCAGCAGCAACGGCAGAGCATAAGACCGATCCGCAGCCCGCAAGGATACTGCGGGCTGTCGAGGATACTGCGGGCTGTCGGCAGTTATTTTTAACTAGGGGCTTGCAGGCTCGCCATTTGCAGTTAGCAATGGCAGAGCAGCAGCCCGACTTACACCGCAGCCCACACGATTCTGCGGGCTGTCGGCATTTACTAAGAGTAAGGGGTTAGCCCCAACTCAACTCTACACAGCCTGCATTATCCCAGTGCTGTAATTTAGAGGGTATGGAGTTGCAGCCATTATCATGTTGTTCTAAGCCCAACTTATTTTTACAATGGGGCAGCTCGTTGACCCTGTGGGGTCCGGGCTCAACGCTCACCATTGCTCAACAATGGCAGAACGACAGCTCACCACCAGCCTTTCATAAGGGCCACTCAGGTAAGTACAGGCAACCTTGAGCTGGTTGTCCCTGCTGTTTTGAATGTGTTTTCTCCAACAGGGACATGGATAATGAGGAGTACAGGCCGCAGGACTTCCGAAAGGAATCGCCGGCCATTATTCCCGGAGCTCTCTACAACGACAGCACCCGCTAGACGAGCCGGGAAAAAGGCGCAAAAGTCGGGGAGCCCTGTGATTACAGGACCCGACCCACCGACACAGCTGTGTACAAGCGGGGTACCCGCAGAGCAGGAAGTCGGTATGGCGCCGGAGCAGGTAGACCCTGACTCCATTTTTTCACTATCTCCAACAGGGAGAGAATCATTGGCTGATATGAGCAAACGGGTGTCACGTGCTGCAGCACGGCCCTTCTCCCCGAGCCCTCGTGAAGAGCCAGGGATAGAGCTCAATAACAAAGCCCTTTTAGGGCAGGAATTTCACCAGAGACCGCTAGATTGCGGACTGGTGGTTTACCGAGACCCGAGTCCACTGGCAGACCAGGGAGGGCCAGTGTTGACTCACCACCTAATTGGACCAGGGGATTAATACAGGTGGAGTCTCGCCACGGTCACTGCATCCCCCTATAGGTGCAGGACGGGACTGTACGCCGCCTGAGTCCAGGAGTAGGACAGGTGGCAAGCCCGCGCGGATGTCGGGTCGCCACGCCGCAGGCGTCAGGTGCCGACTTCACACCGCATATGCCCTTGAGGCAGTCGGGCCTAGCTCATCCAAGGAGGCGTATGAGCAGATCCGCGCGGGAGTCGTACAGCTTCGCTGAGGCGGCTGGCAGCGACTTTTGTCACGGCACCGAGATTACCTCGATGAGGTACGGGCCGATGATAGGAGCCTCAGGAGTTCCTTCGGGCATGAGGGCTCTGACCTCCCATTTACGCACCATGAAGGGCGCATTGAACGGATGGAGAGGGTGATGGAACGGATCCTGCAGCAAAATCAACTGCAGGAAATGTCCAGTTCCAGTGACTTTTGGATATATCCCCACCGTCAATTGGTAGCATGAGGCAGCCAGGAGAAGAGGATATCTTGGCACACGAACCAGTGGCAACTGAGGTTCCTCAGGTAAGTACTTTTGGACGTGGCAGCCAAGTTTGCATTGCCCGAATCATCGGGACAACCTCTCAAAACTAAACTGGCCGCTACCAACCACCAGCTACAGGATCAGGTCCTTGCGGAGGCCATGAATGGGTGCAAGGCACCGAGTAATTGTAACTCACTCAATGTACCTATTGTAAACATGCCTATTTGGAGCAATATAAGCCCGGGCATAAGAGCACAGGAAGTAAGAATTACAGATAATCCTAAAACTGCTCACATCTGGGATTACCGCTTTTGCGACGTCGGTGGACGGGATGGACTTGAACACCGAACAGGAAGATGCTCTTGAATTATTATGTAACACGCAATACGAAATAAATGCGTTTCGAAAAAGTGCCATCAAGCTCACGCTAAATCCCAAATTTGCGGGGCTATGCAGAGCATCTCCAACACCACCACCCAGACAACTATTCGGGGAAGACCTTCTGAAGCAGGTCAAGGATTTAGACGACCATGCCAAGACAGTGGGTCTTATGAGGTCGCACACCTTGACCAGACAAACGGCCAGGAAAACTCCATATTCCAGGCCACGGGGTCAAACCGGAAGGCCAGCAAGGACCTACATACCGGCGCCTCCAGATGTGAGTCAACGCCCACCATGCCTGGAGCTGCCCGCAACGTCGGCAGCACCCGCTCTGCGGGTCGGGATAAAAACGCGGAAATCAGGGGAGCCCTGCGCAGTCAGGACCTGATTCTCCACCACGACTGAACATGGTGCCATAAGTGGTAACCGCACAGGAGCAGGGTAGGTAAGACCCTGACTCCCTACCTCTGTCACTTAACCATAGCGACAGTGGAGCAAAGGTGCGTAACGTGTTATTCTTGGCACGTTCTCTCTCCCCAAATATGCAGGTCACCAGAGAGAGGACCAGGGGAAGTATCGCACAGCAGTCGGTAAACCCGCCATAGAGCCGGGGTCGACTTCCACTGGAGCAGGCCACCAGATCGTGGACCAGGGAAGGATTGAGGCCTGGGTCTGGAGGACCACATGTGCGGCCGGGCCAGACTCAGCACCGAGGGAGCCTGCCTGGTTGCAGGTCGGAGGAGTCTCATCTCGGTCACCGCACCCCCTTTAGCGGCAGGACGTGACCGAACGACGCATTGTCCCAAGGAGGACATCGACTCAGCACCGAGGGAGCCTGCCTGGTTGCAGGTCGGTGTAGTCTCATCTCGGTCACCGCACCCCCTTTAGTGGCAGGACGTGACCGAACGACGGTTTGTCCCATAGGAGGACACAGACTCAGCACCGAGGGAGCCTGCCTGGTTGCAGGTCGGTGTAGTCTCATCTCGGTCATCGCACTCCCTTGTAGTGGAGGACGTGACCGAACGTCGCCTTTGGAGGACAGGCGGCAAGCCCGCGCGGACGTCGGGGTACCACGCTTCGGCGGCCGGGACCGACTCACCACCGCTATCATGTCTTATCAGACCAGCGGGCCGCCTCCGTCCGGTAGACGGCGGAGCAGCGGCAGGTCCGCGCGGGAGTCGCTTAGCCACGCAGGAGCGGCAGGCAGCGACATCCTGTCTTGCACCCTTGTAATCACCTCGACGAGGTGTGGGGCAATGACAGAAGCCTCAGAGATTCTCCAGAACCTGAGGAAGTCGACTTATTGTCCGCAGATGCGGCAGTGGTCGCATGGCTCGGATAGAGCGAATGATGGAGCGTATACTAGAGCACAGTCTCTACAGCTGGACCAGATGTCCGCCAGTTCTGGAGGAACCTGTAGTACCTGAGGAAACCCAGGAGAAACTGCAGAATGTGGTCTCCAAGTGTGGCGATGGACGAGTTCTCGCTACATTGGGGGGAAATGGATTTCTATGCTTTCCCCATCCTGCCTCATCAGACAGGTGTTGCAGAAAATGTTTCCAGGTCTGGAACATACAGGACCATGGACGTCATATAGATCGTGCAGAGAAAGTCCACTGGGAAGCACTACCTCACCTACACAGGATATGAGAGGATTTTGGAGTCGGACCAAGACGACCTACATATCTGCTACGATCTCCAAATGTGCTCATTATGATGAGCCCTCAGTTACAGTGCTGCATACAGTGCCAGTAGTGCACTGTCATCCTAGCTCAACATTGGAGTGGGATCTCACCAGCTGGTATCCAAACTACGAGGGATATGTTCTATCCATCCCTTCCCGACCACGATATAATATCTGAGAGATTAGGGTGGTGTTGACCTTACTCAGAAGGTGGTCGCTGATCACGGAGGTACCACTGGACTTACTCACCTTCAAAAGTGGTGATGGCAATAGCACTGAATACAGCACAACGGGTCCAGACTCTACAGGAATTAAACCTGGATAGAATGATCGACCCATAATAATGTAACTTCTTTATGAAAGAGTTACTTAAACTATACAGACCTGCGACTACAGGTGTGGAAATGGGATCTGTTGTCACCCATGGAAACCCACGTCACAGAATGACGGTGCAGACTATCTCCAGATGGCTTAAGGTGGTATTCGATGCAGCAGGTAAGACACTAAACATTTGAAATGTCATTCTACCAAGGCTGCATCCACATCAGGAACGAGGACCATGGAGGTGTTCATGGAGCATGTCCTCACGATAGCGGGCTGGGCCAATGAAACTACTTTTCAGTGGTTTCATAACTAACCTGTGGCCTTTTCCCGCAACGTTACGCACGTTAAGTGCTGTCCCTAAACGTTTGTCCCCGAGTTCAGGGGTTTATTGTTGTACTAACAATAATGTTATTATTTTTCAGCTTGTTCAAGTCTGAAATACGTTAACATACTTCCTCCATCAGTATTACGGCAGTGTGTGAGCATGGACGTGGTCCAGGGCGTGTAATCACAGAGCTTTGAAGTCTTCACGAAGTCACTCACGTGACTCCGAAATGAAATAGTAAGATTAAACGAGAACTTACCAGTTTGAAGTTTGATCTTTATTTTATGAGGAGTTGCGATGAGGGATTTCGTGCCCTCCGCTCCCAACCCTCGATCATAAAGTCAACTGGTAACTAGAGTCTCTTCAATCTTACTATAACAAGTCATTTCTTTGGTTTGTTGGTTCTGTGATTCCACACCGCTGCTTTGAAGAGATGTCGCGCATGCGTGCTGGCGGGTTCTTCACGAAATCCCTCATCGCAACTCCTCATAAAATAAAGATCAAACTTCAAACTGGTAAGTTCTCGTTTAATCTTACTATTATATGCTTTAATTTCAGGTCATCCAAGTAAGATTGTTTCATATTTGTTTCAGAATGCTTCAATCTATAATAACTGAAAATGTGATTCAGTTCTCTTAATCTTTAAGAAAGTTATGGGCTTTTGACTGTCCTTGATCACAGCTTTTCAGTTAAGTCAATGGAAAGGCAATGGGGAACAAGATGCTAATTTCCGAGTATGAAAATGGCCATAATATTTTTAATACTGAAGATATGAAAGTGAATTAGGTGTCAAATTAAATTTATTTTTATGCTTTATCTGATGGGATAAATTGCAGACTTGATTTTTTTAATCTAAAAAATTTGTAACATTGCTACCATACCCATACAGGACGGCGCCCCCTTCTATATTATTATTGCGCTATATTTGTTATTTATTGAACTTTTTTTTCTCTTCCCCCGTTATGTACTATATTTACATATTCACATATTCTGTTGTGCTGCAGCAAGTAAGAATTTCATTGTCCCATCCGGGACATATGACAATAAAACACTCTGGACTCTTGACTTAACTCCATGCAGACAGCATCCGTAGTCAGGATCGAACGTGGGTCCCTGGTTCAGTGAGGCAGCAACTCTACTACTGCACCACCAGGCCAAGGTGAGTCTAACTCCCCAGAGGTCAATAACGGGCACAACAAAACCAAAGCACTCGAACCACAAACACAGTGCCAGGTGACAATGGTTAATAAAAGGTCAAACAGTGGTCGAACATCAGGAAGGTTTTAACATAATTGGGGACTTAGGAATGTGGGCAAGAGTTAAAACTAAATGTAGAGAAATGCAAGGATGTAGAAGGAGACCATCAACTGACTGGGGAAATAATAATGATGGGCCATGAAGATGAAAGCAGTCTGGAAGCTTGACTGAGAATAAATTGAGGCAATTGCAAGCATGTTCTGTGGCAGTCAGCGCACCAAACGAGATGCTGGAGTTTAGTGTAAAGTCAACACCAAGGTGAAACGGGAAGGTTATTCTGTCACGTTATCAATCATTAGTGCATCCATACTTAGAATAAACTCTCGTCACCACAGTACTAAAATAGCATTGCAGCCATTGAAGAGGTGCAGAGGAGGATGGCTCTGATGATTGAAGGAGCCGGGGGACTGGGTTATGGAGCACGTTCACGTTGATGAGGAGAAGTTGAATATTGATATCATTTTGTTTTAATGGGAACACAAAATGGCGAGCAAGATAACATATTTCACCTTGAGGAGTTCAGTGGTTCTAAAGGACAAAATGTACTGATGGAAGATTAATTCAACGTTGATGAGAGGAAACATTACTTCAGTGACTGGGCTCACAGGGAAGCAGGTCACATTGATCTATCCGCAAAGTAGATTTTCTTCAGAAAATGGTATTCTGAGATAGTGTTGGCATTACTGAAGATGTAGCAAATAAATTCAGACACGGGATCCTCAAAGTTGTACACATTTGACTAGCTGCAGTAAAATAATTGATATAGATTGAAGACAGACACAAAACGCTGGAGTAAACTCATTGGGGCAAACAGCGTCTCTGGAGAGAAGGAATGGGTGACGTTTCGGGTCGAGACTCTTCTTCAGACTGGTTAGGGATAACGGAAATGAGAGATATAGATGATGATGAAGCGAGATAAAGAACAATGAATGAAAGATATGCAAAAAAATTACAATGATAAAGGAAACGGGCCATTGCAAACTGTTTGTGCGGTGAAAGTGAGAAGCTGGTGCGACATGGGTGTTGGGGGGGTGGGTTGGGGAGATGGAGAGAGAAAGAATGCCGGGACTACCTGAAGTTAGTCATACCATATATTCACATGTCCAGACATACATTTATAAATGCCCTCACCCCTGGCCCACAACATAGGCATAATTAATCCACATCGGAAGTTAGGCTGACCAACCTGCAATTATTGGCCAACAATGCCATGTTATGGTGCCAAAATGGTGCCACAGTAGAGCGATAAGGATTATGTGCAGGTGGGTAAGAGAAGGTCTTGGCATTGTGTCCAGAACAGACATTGTGGGTCGAATGGCCGGTTCTGGTGCAGTGTTTTATGTTCACAAGTTCACAAGTTGTTGGAGTAGAATTAGGCCATTTGGCCCATCGAGTCTACTCTGCCACTCAATCAGGGCTGATCTCTGCCTCCTAATCCCATTTTCCTGCCGCGGTGTACTGCTCCTTGCTGTTTTGTCTGTGCTTGTTCATTTGTGTCGTCTGTGAAAACCCCACAAAGATCACTTTCATGAGGGAGGTACTCATTAACATCAGACATTCAGTACTTCCAAACATTGTTGGATTATTTGGATAATCCTCGTCGGCGGGGCTGTGTCTGTGTTCAAGACCTTGAGATGGAGGAGGACCCGTGGGAAGCATTCTGGAGCACTCATCGACTCCGCGACGAGGATCACGCACACCACTCCCAAGTATATTCCTGGCAAACGTACGTTCTCTCAACAACAAACTGCAACTCCTGCGCCGGACAAACAAGGACTTCTCTCGAGCCGCTGCCCTGTGCTTCACCGAGAACCTGGCTTTGTGAGTCGACCCCGGACAGCGCGCTGCTACTGGCTGGCCTCCAACTTCACAGAGCGGACCGCGAAGTGGAGCAGCGGGGAAATCAAGAGGCGGTGGAATATGCTTCTAAACCAACCGGGACTGGTGCAGCGACATCACAGTACTGTCAAATATCTGCTCTCCCAACCTAGAATCCTCCTTTATCAACTGAAAACCCTTCTATCCTCCGAGGGAATTTAACTCCTTTATTCTCACTAGAGTTTACATTCCCCCCCAAGCCTGCGTACGTAAGGCACAAACGCAACTCGCTGACCAGGTAATGGGGGTAGAGAGTGACTTCCCGGACTCCATGCTCATTGTTTTGGGGGACTTTAACAAAGCTAATCTCAGCCGTGACCTTCTAAAATACAGACATCACGTCACCTGCCCCATCAGAGGGGAGAGAACACTCGATCACTGTTATACGGCAATCAAGAACGCATATCGCTCTGTTCGCCGGGTGGGTCTGGATCTCGCTGATCATTGTCTAGTTCACCTTATTCTGACCTACAGGCAGAAACTAAAAGCTGCTAAGCCTGTGGTCAGAACAATGAAAAAGTGGACAAGCGAGTGCATTGAAAACATACAGTCCTGCTTCACTGCGCTGATGTGTTCAGGGAAGCAACCACAAGCCTCAATGAGTATACAGACACCGGGACATCATACGTCAGCTTTTGTGGGGACAGTTGCATTCCCACTAAGACCCGGACATGGTTCAACAACAACAACAAGCCCTGGTTTACAGCAGCTCAGACAGCTCCGCCGGTCTAAAGAGGAGGCCTACAGGAGCGGGGATGCAGACCTCTACAGGCAGGACAAGAACAAGTTGAGAAAAGGGATCAGAGCTGCCAAGGACAGGTGCTCTGAGAAGTTGAGGAGCAAATTATCATCTAATGACTCTTCTTCAGTGTGGAAGGGCTTGCACAAAATCACCAGCTACAAGAGGAAAATCCCCTGCCTCTTGGACAACCGTCAGCTGACCAACAACCTGAACGAGTTATACTGCAGGTTCGAGAGACAGAAACATGACCCCGGTAACCCCTCCCTCCCTCCCCCACCCACTCCTCCACAATTACCACTTCACACCTACTTACAGCCTGACTCCAGTCTGCAAAGACTGGACCCTTCCCCTCCTACCCCTCTCCAATCACCACTTAACACCCACTTACAACCTGATTCCAGTCTGCAGATGCCCAGTCCCTTGCTGCCCAACATCAGTCTGGCCACTTCTCCATCACTAACAATAGCAATTGAGGAGGTGGGGAAGCTATTCAGGAGACAGAAAAGCCGGAAATCACCAGGACCGGACAATGTTTCCCCCTCCACCCTCAAGCTCTGTGTCGAACAACTGGCACCAGTCTACACAGACTTTTTCAATCGATCCCTGACAGACAGGAAGCAGCATGCGAGGCTGGGAAAGCACATCTCGGACCGCTGACCCTTACCCTAGGAGCACCGCAAGGCTGCGTACTCGCCCCTCACCTCTACTCTCTCTACACCAATGACTGTACCTCCACTGACTCCTCTGCCAAGCTTCTCAAGTTTGCGGACGACACAACCTGATTGGACTGATCCAGGATGGGGAGGAATCTGCCTACAGACAGGAAGTGATACAGCTGGCGTCCTGGTGCCATAGCAACAGCTAGGAGCTCAATGTTCTTAAGACAGTGGAATTGATTGTAGACTTTAGGAGAGCTCCCCCTCCCCTGACCCCACTCACCATCAACAACACCACTGTTAATCTGTGGAGTAATTTAAGTTCCTTGGAACCATCATCTCCAGGGACCTTAAATGGGGGGCTACCATCAACTCCACAGTCAAAAAGGCCCAACAGAGGATGTACTTCCTGCAGCAGCTGAGGAAACACAATCTGCCACAGGCATTGATGGTCCAATTCTATACGGCCATCGTAGAGTCTGTCCTCACCTTATGCATCATGGTCTGGTTTGGCTCAGCCACCAAGCACGACATCCGGAGGCTACAGTGCATCGTTCGATCAGCCGAGCAGGTTATTGGCTGCAACCTTCCCCCATTGATGAACTGTACACTGCAAGGGCCAGGAAGCGAGTGGGTAAGATTATCTCTGACCCCTCTCCCCCTGGCCACAAACTCTTTGAAGCACTTCCCTCTGGAAGGCGACTCCGGACTGTCAAAGCTGCCACAGCCAGACATAAAAACAGTCGTAGCTCTACTCAAAAGCCAAAAGTCTGTAGCCTCCTTGTGCTCTGGTATTTTATTTCATTCTTCACATGTTTAAATTATAAACGTTTAATTTTAACTGTCTACTGTATATTGTGTTGTTGCTTGCGAGCAAAGCACCAAGGCAAATTCCTTGTATGTATACATACGTCGCTAATAAAATGTATTCAATTCAATTCAACTCAGTTGTCCCCATAATCCTTGACACCCGTTCTAATCAATATTTTGTCTATCTCAGCCTTAAAAATATCCACTGTCGGCCACCATAGCCATCTGTGGCAATGAGTTCCAAAGATTAACTACCCTCTGGCTAAAGAATTTCCTCCTCACTTTCTTTCTAAAAGAGCGCTTTCATTCTGAAGCCGTGACCTCTGGTCCTCGACTCTCCCACTAGTGGAAACACCCACTCTATCTATGCCTTTCATTAAGTAAGTAAATAAGTATTTTTTTATTTATCTAGCACTTTTAAATCAAATCATGTTGAAGCCAAAGTGCTTTATAGAGAGAGAAAAAAGATTACCATACATCCATATAAAATATTTAAATTTTTTTAAATAAAAAAAAAATTAAAAAATTCTGTAAGTTTCAATGAAGTC
Organism: Raja brachyura; assembly: GCA_963514005.1. The sequence continues at coordinate 4,201,220 of OY740809.1, read as the reverse complement.
CCCCCTCAACCTTCGAAACTCTAGCGAGTAGAGACCCAGTGCTGTCAAACGCTCATCATATGCCAACCCACTCATTCCTGGGATCATTCTTCTAAACCTCCCCTGGACCCTCTTAAGAGCCAGCACATCCTTCCTCAAATATGAGAGCCAAATTTGTTCACAGTACTCCAGTTGCGGCCTGTCCAGCATCTTATAGAGCCTCAGCATTACATCTCTGTTTTTGTATTCCAGTCCTCTTGCCTTTGCCTTCCTCACTAATAATTCGACTTGCAGATTAACTTTTTCAGAATCCTGCACCAGCACTCCCAAGTGCCTTTACACCTCTGATTTCTGGATTCTCTCTCGTTTTAGAAAATAATCTACGCCTTTAAGGGCCTGTCCCACCAGCATGCGGCTCCATGCGGTGAGCGCGACCTAACGTGGTCGCTTGAGCCGTCCAGCCTCGCAGGGCTGATCCCACTTCGATCGCCGGAGCAGTATGGAGTTGTGAGGAGCGGGGCTCCGAAAAACTGACTGTTCAAAAATTCCGCACGGCAACGGCCTGTCGGCCCACAGCCGCCTCGACACCTACTCTCCTAACCTGTCCAAGTCCTTCTGCAGACTCCTTGTTTCCTCTACACTGCCTGCCCCCCCTCCTATCTTAGCATAATCCGCAAACTTGGCCACAAAGCCTTCAATCCCCTCATCCAGATCATTAATATGTAACGTGAAGAGAAGCAGCCCCAGCACTGAGCCTTGCGGAACTCCACTAGTCACTGGATGTTCTATTGTATGCAATGTCCTATTAGCATTCCTCGGTGTTTGGCAGTAAGCCTCCAGGGAAGACGAAAAAGTGACAATTTAGCCTGTGTTACTTCCCCTTCTGAACATTTCATCTGGGTTGAGTGATTCAACCACTGTTAAGGGGCTTAAATCTCTTGACGTTTCCTTTCTCAGTGCTTTTGATTCCTATATAATTGCGAGGTATGGATCTTAGCCCCACACCCCCCATTCCTTTGTGAAGAATGTTACATGACACATTTAATGACACATTAAAAGTACCCTCGTGCAGAGCATTTATTTTGTAGACATTTACGTGTCAGCCAGAATCTTTAATAAACATATGTGTCTCGTGGAAAACAAAACTCTGCCGTTTAATGTTTGAGAAGTGTCGGTGTGTCATACTGGCAGGGACCGCTACAAAACGTTACTGCCCTCAACTACCATCACTTCCGGCACATTTCCTCTTTGCTCTCCAACAGACCCTACTAATTCTTCAATTATCCTTTTGGTCATTACGTATTTAGTTTAGTTTAGTTTAGAGGTACAGAGCGGAACCTGGCCCTTCGGCCCACCAAGTCCATGCTGACCAGCGATCCCCGCACATTAACACTACGCTACACACTAGGGACAATTTACAATATTACCCAGGCAATTAGCCTACAAACCTGCACGTCTTTGGATTGTGGGAGGAAATCGGAGCACCCGGCGAAAACCCAGGCAGGTCACGGGGAGAACGTACAAACTCTGTACAGACAGCTCCCATGGTCAGGATCAAACCCAGGTCTCTGGCACTGTAAGGCAGCAACTCTACTGCTGCACCACTGTGCTGCCCAGAACATTTTATTATTGAACATTTTTTGTTTCCTCTTTGGTTTTCTTTGCTTATCTGTTTTCATTTCCCTGCTCCATATGCCCAATTTCCATTTAATGATTTTACTGCACTGCCAATGCTGCTCTTCACTTTTTTACATTGAGCTTTTAATGTCAGCTATAATCTTCCCATGGTTGCTTAAATCTACTACTCCATACAATACAATATAACACAATAGAACTTTATGTATCCCAGGAGGGAAATCCCTCCTGTTGGAGATCTGCCAACAGTCATAAAAACACCAAATATTTCAAGAATGAAATTATAGTGACGAGCGGAAAGACATGGGGGATGTGCAAAGATTGGGGGAGTCAGTCTCAGTCTATCCCACAACAGAATGGGGAGGAGTTGTACAGTTCGATAGCCACAGGGAAGAAGGATCTCCTGTGGCGTTCTGTGCTGCATCTTGGTGGGACCAGTCTGTTGCTGAAGGTGCTCCTCAGGTTGACCAGTGTGTCATGGACGGGGTGAGATGTATTGTCCAGGATACTCTGCAATTTGTGGAGCATCCTCCACTCCAAGACCACCTCCCATAAATCCAACTCCACCCCTAGGATGGAGCCAGCCTTCCTGATGATTTTATTGATCACAATCACAATCACAATAATACTTTATTAGCTAAGTATGTTTTGCAACATACGAGGAATTTCATTTGCCAAGTCAGTCATACAAATAAAAAGCAACGGAACACACAAAATACATTTTAACATAAACATCCACCACAGCGACTCCTCCACATTCCTCACTGTGATGGAAGGCGAAAAAATGTACAAATCTCTTCCCTTCTGTGCTCTTCCGTGGTAGGGCGCCTCGAGCTCTCCGTTGACGGGACGATCTTGACTCCCGTACCCGGCGGCATTTGTGTCCTCCGCATTGGGGTGATGGACTCGTGCATCGGGGGATGTCAGCTCCCCAATGCCGGCGATCGGACCCCGGGTCGGGACTGGTTGAGCCTCTGCATCGTTGGAGGTCCCGAATCATTCTCTTCCGAGACTGAGAGCTCTTGATGGTAAGTCCACAGGCTGCAGTTTGAGTGATCCCAGGCAAGGGATCAGCTCCGATGTTGAGTTCACACCCCGCGGTGGGGCTCAAGTCAGTCCGAGGAGGCATCCAGCTCCATCGATGGTAGGTCGCAGAGCGACCGGAGATGCTACCCGGAAAACAATCGCAACTCCGGCAAGGTAAGAAACTGAGAAAAAGTTCTCCCACCCCCCTCTCCCTCCCCCCCTCTCCCTCCTCCCCTCTCCCTCCCCCCACATAAAACAAACTGGAGAACATTTACACAAACTTTTAACACACACTAAAAATGTTAAAAAGACGAGAAAACAGACAGGCTGTTGGCGGGACTGCCAATCGTGCGGCGCCCCTGGTGTTCTTATTGGCGTCCGTGACATTCCCCCTCTGCCCCTGCACACGGCAGCGAGGAAGATGGCATTGGCTACCACCGATTGGTAGAACATCTGCAGCATCTCACTGCAGACATTGATTCTCCATGATATCAAACTTGCTGAGATTCTGGAATATCCCATTCGGTAATATATTAGCTCTGTAGACACAAGGAACTGCAGATTCTGGAATCTTGACTGAAGCACAAAGTGACATAGTGTTATCCAGTTATACAGCATCAAAACAGGCCCTTCGGCCCAACTTGCCCATGCCGACCGACATGCCCAATCTACAGTAGCCACACCTTCCTGTGTTTGGCCTTTACAAACACAGTCCACAGTCAAAACCTGTCCATCTATGTACCTGTTTAAATGTTTTTTAAATGTTGTGATAGTACCTGCCTCCTCCAGCAGCTCGTTGCATACACTCTCCACCCTTGAATGAAAGTTACACTTCGGGTTCCTATCAGAAATCTTTCCCCCCTCACCTTCAACAGGCAACATTTCAGGTCAGGTCATTTCTCCATTCCATCCACAATGCTGCCTGACCCGCTGAGGTCCTCCAGCACTTTGATTTTAGACCAGGTTATGATCTCATATCAAATTCTTGATGAATTTGCTCTGTGGCAATCATGTACCTTGTAATCAAATTAATTACCATTAACTTGTTATGGGAAAATATTTACATAAACAGCACCGAGGTCAGGATTGAGCACTGGGGTTGAGAGGCAGCAGCTCATCCAGCTGCTTCATGGCCCAGTCTTGTTGTCAAGCTCAACAAATACTGACAAACCTGATTTTTGAAAGGTGCAGAAACAAGGGGGTGGTGAAAGACTTCAACAACTATAAACTTACGTGGGACAAAATCAATGGAAAGGATATAAGAAAGAGTTTTCTGATACATTGCGGAGTATGCCTTAGGTCAATAATTATTGATCTTTGTCAGCATGTCAACCCTCCTTACTATTGTAATTGTTTTTATTTTAATCAATTAACTTACTAAGTTATTCCCCTCAGTCTTGTCTGCAGCCATTGACGTCAGGTACATTGAACTGGTATTACTCCTTTCCTGCAACCTAAGCTTCATTAAGGCTCTGCTATCATAATACCACATGCCCATAGCCCCTCCATCACAGTCATCAGTGGGCGGCACGGTGGCACAGCGGTAGAGTTGCTGCCTCACGGCGCCAGAGATCCGGGTTCGAACCTGACTGTGGGTGTTGTCTGTACGGTTTGTACATTCTCCCCGTGACTGTGTGGGTTTTCTCCGGGTGCTCCGGTTTCTTCCCACACTCCAAAGACGTAACGTTTTTCCACTTTGATTCACCCTCTGTAACAATAAACTAAACAGAACTAACGTTAGTGTACGGGTGATCACTGGTCGGCGAGGACTCGTGGGCCAAAGGGCTTGTTTCCACGCTGTAGCTCAAAAGGCGTTTAGTGTCACGTGACCAAATCAAGTACAGTGAAATTTGAGTTACTACACAGCCATAGTAAGTGAAATGCAACAATACACACACCCACATAAAATGTGGATAAATGTGAGGTTATCCATTTTGGTGGCAAGGACATGAAGGCAGATTATTATCTGAATGGTGTCAGATTAGGAGAAGGGGAGGTGCAACGAGACCTGGGTGTCCTTGTACATCAGTCACTGAAAGTAAGCATGCAGGTACAGCAGGCAGTGAAGAAAGCTAATGGTATGTTCGCCTTCATTGCGAGAGGATTTGAGTTTAGAAGCAAAGAGGTCCTACTGCAGTTGTAGAGGGCCCTGGTGAGACCGCACCTGGAGTATTGTGTGCAATTATGGTCTCCTAATTTGAGGAAGGACATTATTGCTATTGAGGGAGTGCAGCGTAGGTTCACCAGGTTAATTCCCAAGATGGCGGGACCGACATATGATGAAAGAATGTGTCGACTGGGCTTGTATTCTCTGGAATTTAGAAAGATGAGAGGCGATCATAGAAACATATAAAATTCTTAAAGGCTAGATGCAGGAAAACTGTTCCCAATGTTGGGGGAGTCCAGAACCAGGGGTTACAGTTTAAGAATAAGGGGTCGGCCATTTAAGACTGAGATGAGAAAAAACCTCTTCACCCAAAGAGTTGTGAATCTGTGGAATTCTCTGCCACAGAAGGCAGTGGAGGCCAATTCACTGGATGTTTTCAAGAGAGAATTAGATTTAGCTCTTAGGGTTAAAGGAATCAAGGGATGTGGGGAAAAAGCATGAACGGGGTACTGATTTTACTTGGGAGTCACGTGAGTGTCGCACCGACGGGCTGGAGAGCGCAGCTCCACCAGCGGTAAGTAGTAACCCACAGGTAAGTCAATGTTAAACCTTTCCTGCGAGTGATTTTTAAACTCTGTAAGTCTGGCTCGCAGAGCCAGCTAGAGTTGCTAATATATATAATTAATATAAACTGCGGTAATGGATTGGGACATGCGGTGACCGCGGTTGCCGCTTATAGATCAGGTTTGGAGATAACGGCTGCTCTAAAGCCGGCTCCAATACCCGCTACTGTTCTACTGGAGCTAAAATGAAATAAAATAAAATAAAATAAAATGAAATGAAATAAAATGAAATACTAACTTTATTTCCCAACTGCCTCCATCAATTTCCAGTGCTTCAAGGCACTCAGAAATACCATACTATCATACTCCGGTTGGGGGTAGGTTGCAATTGGTTATGATGAATGGTGCTGCATAACATCTCATCAGTTTATACTACACACTGTCTCAAGCTCGAATACAGTTTATGTCAGGAATTGATCCGCCTGTACAGAATATGCCTAATAGAGTATTGGGGGCTTCTGCACAAACTCAGCAGGTAAAAGAATAAATTACGATTTTGTCCCAAAAAAGGGGGAATTGAGAGGACGATAAACCATCCTCAACAATTTGTGTCCAATATATTCCCCAGACAGAGAAAATATGGGGGATGTAGAGGCATTCTGGACCTAAATCAGTTAAATTCCTATGTTCAGTATAGGCATTTTTAAAATAGACACCTTCAATACTGTCGAACGGCTGTTATCACAAGGCTGTTATATGGCAACTATAGATCTGAAAGATGCATATTATTCAGTACCAATTCATCATCAGTATCGGAGATACTTGAAATTTAGTTGGATGGGACAGCTGCGGCAATTTAAAGCATTACCCAATGAGTTAACCTCAGTTCTAGGCTATTCAAGAAATTGTGGAAACCAGTGCTGGCACTATTTCAGGCCCAGAATCACATGGTAATGGCTTATCTAGATGATATTTCAATCATAAGCAACACTCAAGAGACAGCGGAGGAATTGGTTTCATCAACCAAATGTTAGGCTTCCTGGTCCATCCAACCAAATCCAAGTTAGAGCCATGCTAAATAAATGTTCATTTGGGATTTGTCATTGATTCAGTTGACATGTCAGTGACTTTGCCCACAGCCAAGGCTGTGGAGATCAGAGAGGTCTGTACCAGTCTCGCTGAAAAACAATATCCCTCCATCCAGGAAGTAGCTACTGTTATTCGTAAATTGGTGCAGTTTTCCCTGTAGTGCAGTTGGAGTGGAAGCTAGTGGTTAAGGAAAGTGCTGGGAGAGAGTCTGCTCACAGGAAGCGTGGGGCGCGCAGCAATGCGGTTCCATCTCAGCAATCCAGTCGGGAGCTAAGTGTGGTAACACCGGCTCTGATACCAGAGCTCCAGTGTCACAGGGCACTGAGGCCACGGCAACAAGCAAAATAGCAAAACAAAAGTCTGTCAGACCCGTTTTATCTGACGGGTCTGAGGAAGAAGAGGACTCCCCTCCGGATCACAAGAAAATGTGGGGGAGACTCAAACAAATGTAGCAAATACTCCACATCCTAATCAGCCAGGGGTCCAAGGCCCCAGTGATTCCCCAGGCAACCTTTCAGTGAGTTCCATACGCAGAATATGGTGCCCATCCACAATGGGAATCTTTCTCTCCAGTACCTTATTTAGGTCTGGATGAGGTCTCCCTTGAGCAGGACTCTGGAGTGCCAGGGCAGGAGGAGTCTGAAGCTGGTGTCCCTGCGTATGTGCACACACCAGAGCACAAGAGCCACGCTCCAGGTGTCCCGGATGTAGTGCGAAACTTCGCTATCCCGGAAGGGACTGGTGAGGCCATCGATGACAATCTAGCCTGCCAATATGAACTCCTTGGCTTCTCACCAGTTCCAGGACCACAGCACGATATAAAACACCTGTCGATTGTGCTTCACTCAGGGTGCCCACCGTAACCTCGGCAATATGGGCACCCATGAGTGCAACGATGCGATGACAGGAAGTGCACTTTCAGCGTGTCCTCAAGTTGGTGGCAGCAGGCATAACGGCGTTCGGGAAGATGGTCAAGGGGTCACTGATGACAAAAACCCAACAAGATATGCTAGCACTATTTTGCAATGCCTACTTCAAGATCAACTGCATGAGGAAGATTGCCATTCGACCAACCTTAAACCCGAAGTTTGCAGGCCTGTTGTCAGAACTGAACGAGGAGGAGAACACAAATGCAGGCTCAGACACAGGGCAGATCCGTATTCAAAGTTTAATCGGTCCAAGTCGGTACACAGGTAAGCAAGCACAGAAGCAACAGTATAATCTAGGAGCAGGCAAAAACAGTGGTCCAAAAACAGGCAATGGTCAAGTTGACAAAGTCACAATATTTCTAGAGCTGGAATGAGGTGATACCAAGTAGCAGACACAACGAACTGGCAATGAGAACTAAAACACAAAGGGCTTAAATACAGACTTAACAGGGGATAACGAGACACATGTGAAACACATCAGGGTGGGGCCAACAATCACATGAGGGTAAACAACATGACAGGAAATGGGACCTGAAACAAGGGGAGATGTGAGACACCAAAATAAAACAAGAATGCAAACTCAAATACTAAAAACCAATAAGAAACAGAAACTAGATCAAACGCGAGACCTGACACCTGTGTAGGGCTAGCGACATTCAAGCACCAGATTTCTTGTTCGGCGACGACCCCATCAAGCAAATTAGGGACATTGATGATGAGGCAAAGACAAGTGGGCTTATGAAACCATTCATCCCTGCTCCCAGGACGTCATCTAAACAGTCAGGTTCGATGCACAGGGGGTCGGATCCTGTGGCGGGGCCCAGCAGAGGGACGTCGACAGGGCGAAGATATTACCCACCAGGGCAGCCCAACAACAACCCCAATATTGGGATGGGAGACCTTCCAGGCCGATTGTGGAGGGCGGCATCAACATCCGCAGCGAAGGCGCAGGACGTGCCGCTAGACCAAATCCTCGGGGCCACAGGATGGTCTAAGGAATCGACGTTTTCTAAGTTTTATGATAAACTTGTTCTTACAGTGCCAGGGTTTGGGCATGCTGTGTTGGGTTCCATACAGGGTTTAAAGCACACCCTGTTGACCAAAGGTTATGTGTAGTTAAGCACCCGAGTCAATATATCGAGGTAACTTAGAGTCACAAAAAACCTCATAAAAGGTGTCAGTATAAACTATTTCTAGATGGTAAAACAGGTTTTGGATTCTGCTGGAGTAGACACTCATGTGTTTAAATCTCACTCCACCAGGGCGGCATCAACATCCGCAGCAAGGCCGCAGGATGGTCTAAGGAATCAACTTTCTAAAATTATGATAAACCTGTCCTGACAGTGCCAGGGTTTGGGCATGCTGTGTTGAGTTCCGTTTGATTTGATTTGTTTTGTCTTTATAAGTTTCATTTGTAATTTCCCTGGGATAGAGGGGTTATTACTGCATTGTTATTTAAAAAATAATTATTGGATAATTCAAAGCAATGTTCAATACATTATTTATTCACCACTGTGTCAACTGAAGCAGTGTGTCGTATGGAGTGCATTAATGGCATGAAATCACAGAGCTTCGAAATCTTCACGTAGTCACTCATGTGACTCCGAAGTAAAATAGTAAGATTAAACGAGAACTTACCAGTTTGAAGTTTGATCCTTATTTTATGAGGCGTTACGATGAGGGTTTACGTGCCCTCCGCTCCATGCACTCATAATCGAAAGGATAATCTGGTAGTTCTAGTCTTCTAAAGCCTTACTATGTTACTTTGGCTATCGGTTTCTGTGTTTTCACGCCGCTGCTTAGAAGTATGACGCACATGCGCCTGGCGGGGCTTCTTCACGTAATCCCTCAACGTAACTCCTCATAAAATAAGGATCAAACTTTGAACTGGTAAGTTCTCATTTAATCTTACTATTTTAGATGATTGTAATGATCGTATTGATCATTCAAAAGGTCGAGTGGCCTACTCCTGCGCCTATTTTTTAATGTTTCAAAGTTTCTATCTATTTTAGGCCTTTATTTTATTTTGACTCGGAAACAAGCCTACTAGAGCTCAAACTTTGATTTCCTGCTTCAAATACTTCTTGCTGAACCCGTGACATCGACTTGCATGAAATGATTTGAATCCATTATTGAATGGCGGAGTAGACTTGATGGGCCGAATGGCCTAATTCTACTCCTATCACTTATGACCTTACAAACCACATCTTCCCTGCTTCAGCAATGGAACAATTTGAGTCGCAGTTAGAAGGAGGTTGAGATCTGGGGATACCTCATCACCATTCAAGTGTGAATGAACTGACTGACATCCAGCAGAGAAAACAAATGGTGTCAGGAAAGGACATTGGATTGTGTCAGGTCAACTTCAGCGAGCGCTAACTGCACACATAAATCATGAGGCCGCGCTGGAACAGGGCATGTCTCTCTCAATCACAGCACTAATTGACAGCGGCATGCTATCAGTGACACTGAGGAATAGGAAAGCTACCAAGTCACATCTGGCAGTAGCAGAGTGTTATTAGAACTATATATCTGCACCATCCAATTTGTTCAGCAACTCATACACCATATTTTGGTGGCATTGGATTCACGATCCACTTCACTTCCACCCAGTGCTGTCCTGAGACAATTGGGAAGAAATTCATTTTAGTGAAATTCTTCCCAACAAAATCCCTATATCTTTAAGCCTAGTGAATGGACTCTATACTCATGGAAACAGGGCCATCTGCCCAGATTGGCCACACTGGCCAACATGACCCATCTACACTAGTCCCACCTGCTTGCATTTTATCCATATGTCTCGAATCTTGTCCTATCCATGTACCTGCCTAAATGTTTCTTAAACTTTGCGATAGTACCTGCCTCAACTAACCTCCTCCAGCCCATACACCGACCACTCTTTGTGTGAAAAGGTTACCAGTTCGGGTCCTATTAAATTTTTCTCCCCTCACCTTAAACCTATGTCCTCTGGTTCTTGATTCCCCTACTCTGGCCAAGAGTCTGTCGTCCACCAGATCTATTCCTCTCATGACCTTATATACCTCTACAAGATCACTCCTCATCCTCCTGTGCTCCAAGTAATAGTCCCAGCCTGACCAACCTCTGCTTATAGCTTAAAAGTTATATTAATAATCTATCAGGTTCCTTCCCAAATTCACCCACTACCTAAGACTCCATGGACCTTTTACAAGAGAATTCGCCAGATTCAATGGAAGAAGAATATTTATCCTCATGATATCAAAAAAATAAAACAAAAAGGGTTCCAATTAATAGTAAGATTAAAGGAGAACTTACCAGTTTGAAGTTTGATCTTGATTTTATGAGGAGTACGATGATTACATGAAGAAGCCCAGCCAGGCTGCATGTGCGTCAATCTTCAAAACAGCGGTATGAAATCACAAATAACAATTACCGAAGTGACATAGTAAAATGTGTGACTCGAGAACTACCAGGTGACCTTTATGAGGGAGGGTTGGGCGTGGAGGGCACGTAATCACCAACATAACTCCTCATAAAATCAAGATCAAACTTCAAACTGGTAAGTTCTCGTTTAATCTTACTATTTTACTTCGGAGTCACGTGAGTGATTCCGTGAAGGGTTCGAAGCTTTGTGATTTCATGCCGCAGATCTCGGCGTCTCACTGCATTGATTGACTCAGGATGAGTGAATAATCAAAAAATGCATTAAGCATGACATTGATTCAAATGTATTAATGGTTTACATTAATAAATAAATCAATAGCAACCCCTGTATCTCAGGGGAGGCTAAAGTGGACGCAAAACAGAATGGGCAAAACCCAGGGTCAGTAACCGGCCTACGGCAAAACAATTTAAACCAATTCAGCTGACCATCCTGCGGTCACGAGGATAAGGTCAATGGGAATGTCCATTGCCCTGGCCGCTGGCGTTGATGCTGACCTGGTGGAATGAGATGTACAATCATCAGTGTTAATACCTGCATAACCTAGAACCTGCTGCAGCCACCTTGAGATAGTCTGAACCGACCCTTCCTTGTGTAGTTGTTTGTTGACTAATAAACAATGCTGATTCCACACTTCTTAGGATTCTGGTGGCTTTGATATAATATAGCAAGTCTACCCTCCCACATAGACATGAGACCATGGGGTACCTAAAAAATGATTTTAAATCCTGCCACTCCTGGTCTGCTCTGCTTGTGTAGATCAGAATGTAAAATGTAATGGCACCTACAGCCAATTCCATCCTATCTAGCCACAGCATTTGCAATGTTTGCCCTCGTTGTGCTGATATTAGTGTCATGACTATGGATGTAACTGGAACCCCCTGGTGAAGTAATGTTAACACATTTTCATTAACGAAACTGCATATTCTTGTAGTGGGAGAACTAGTGTCAAGATCTCTTTAACAATTCGATATCCGGGTTGAACCCGACAGAGTAGTTCCTGTTTGTTGCAGCTGTAGTGTCTCTTTAACTGAATTATTGTCAAATATCATTTAAGAATGAACTGGAAGATGTCAGTATTCTGGACCATATTAAATGTAACATTAACATTTAAACAAAACCACTTCCGATCCCGTCAATAGGAATGTACTGCTTTTTTGGGTGCTATCCCTGCCCTCGGCTAATGAGGCAAAAATGGAGGAAGACATAAAGAACATTCCTCCTTTTGCAGCGAGAATGTATTTCTCCGCACTGTTGTGCCACATATTTTTGCAATCAGTGAATAAACATGAACTAACATGTCGAAATTTGATGTAATATTGAATCATACTTTCATAATACTTTGAGATCCAATACCTATTCTGTGTTGTCATCTATCTGAACTGGATGATACTCCAGTGGCAAAGGAGATTAAGTAAATTATTACAGAATACTTTTACTTGATTGCCATGTGATTAACATATGTCACCACCATAGTGTAGCAACTTGTAGTTGAGCATGTAGAATATGTATAGTAACTCAATAGCCCCTTACCCATGGGGTGCATCTAGTGTATATATTTAGTTGATACCAACAACTGAAGAATTGGTAACTCATGCAAATCTCCACTACCTCCAATTAGAGATGGTATTCGGAACTTCTCACCTTAGAGTCCTTAGCATAAGTTTGTAATAACTGAATTTGACCGACCAAACTACTGTTGTTTCATAATTGTGACTGAGGTAGCTTCAGCTGATAATAGCATAAGGTTGTTAACAATGGTCTACATGTCCTTTGAGAGGTCGCTACTTTGCACGATATTAGTTCCTTGATTTGCTCAGCTAAAACACAGCTGCTATATTGCCAATTACTCTTGACGAAATAAAAGTCAGTTTTTTTAACAGGTTGCTATTAACTCCAATCTCTTGCCACAGGGCGGAGTCATAGGCTAATTAATAGTAACTCCCAATGACCAACAACAATTTATCCCATTCCACAATATTTTACTGTTATTAGTACAGTTATATTGTCTTTGATAACTTCTGTAATGGGAACTGCATAGAATGGATCTTTGAAACCCTTATGAATCTGTTGTTAGTCAGGAAAATAAGTTTTCATATTCGGAAAGTTCACATGCCCGACACTTTCCATTTTTCATAATAAACATGCCACTCCTGCCTTATTCCATGGGTGTCTTGCATGAGAACTTTGGCCCGATTTCTGAACCTTATCTTCAAAGACAACCCTGGCCATAATCCAAACTTGCTTGGAATGCTAACATTGTGCCTCAACCAGATGTTTTTATCCTTTGTGTGTTGTACAAACAAATGTAAGTATTACAACTTGTGAACGGTGCACTTACCCATGTTTCAGAAGGGCCAACCCACTTTGTTGAGTAGGTTTGGTAAGGTGCATGGGAGTTTTGAGCTATCATGCTGTCCACAGCTCCAGTGAACCACCTACTGCCGATGAACGCCTGAGGTGCGTTCTGAAACAATGAACCTTTGCCCGCCGTTGGCCTTAATTGATTCGTCTGCCAGGTTTTCCTCCCCTGTTGAATAGGCCTTACCTGAATAACAGATTCGGTGGCTGGCTCTCACATCCCCCTGTTGGTGCTGTTCACTGCCGGCACATATGTGCTCCAGTATGTTCTATTGACTTCTTTAGAGCCTGGAGTCATTTATATCTTGACCTTTTGCACTCCCCTCCTCAGAGAGGACGATTCGTAGGCAGCCCTAAACAGGCGCTGCCGCAGGCCACAGGATAGCTATACTGATATGAACCCATTGGACCCATACCTTAATGGAACATTCTGCTGGGATGGCAACTTTGTTGTCAGTAAAAGGTACCTCTGACACATGTCCTTCACCCCTTGGGGTATGCCCCACGGCCATATCCTGAGACTCAGCGTCAGCAGGATACTGACCTGTCTTGGTCTCTGCCTCCAAGAAGGAGACATGTTGCAGCTCTGTCAACTGGCTCTGCTGGTGCAGCCTGCAGAGGTGGAACATCTGGCTCAACCTTACCATCAGCGTTGGGGTCAGAACGAAAATAACCCATGGGTCGCGCCTCCTCATCCATGAAGGTGCAATCAAACAGTTCTCTACTAGATGGTGCTGGTGCCTTTTTGTTCAGGGTGGCGCTGACACTCCTCCTGTTGGCATGTGCCCTGCTGTAGCACTGCATGCAATAGTTGCTGCATTTGGGATAGTCGTTTCAAAGGCACTATCCAGCCCCGGTGAGGATTCATCCCCTGACTCCGAGGGCCTATTATTTTGCTGTCCAGCCCCGGCGGCAATGTCACAAATGAAACAGGCCTGTCAGGTGCTGCTGGTGCGGCCTGTCCCATAGGCCTGTGCTATTGCAGTGTAGGCTCACTAAATCAAATATTTAGTGTACAGTTTTATCTGTGAAGGGTTAAAGCAATTTTTAACCCTTCACAGCAATTTGTGCTAAACAAGGAAGAATTTAATTGTCAGGGACACATGACAATAACTTTTTTGACTTTTAACTTTGCCTTTAACTTTTAACTTTAAGAAATACACTATAACATACATGTAAACTTTATTATAAGAGAAAAAACCCTTGTAGCCCGACTCACCCGCGTCCAATAGGGCTGAACGAGTCCTTTCTCCACCAATTTAATTCCCTGCCTGGGGACCGACGTCTGTGAGCCACTGAACGCACTGTCAGAGACTCTGGCGTAATTTCCTTGCCATTCCACGGCATCCCCGCAGGCTGGAAGCCACTGACTGCCTTGTCAGTGGCTCCTTATCTCACAACCCGATCTTTTTCCGGTTATCCGCTTCCTCGATCGGACCGGGTTTTCCCCATAGTCCATAACCGGCACACTCGTTGGGCTGTGAAACTGGCAGGAAAACCTCTATGAAGAGAGGCTATTGCTTGAAAAACCCCTGGTTAGTAAAAACAAACTTACCTTCTAGGTTTAACTTACCGCTGGCAGGAGCTCTGCCCTGCCAGTCTGGTCCTTGCGCCAATGCGGCTGACGTACTGACATGCATGCGGCCTGGCTGGGCTTCTTCACTGAATCACTCACGTGACTCCGAAGTAAAATTGTCAAGTCAGGCAGCATCGGTAGCATGAGAAACAGTTAATATTTTAGTTATGATCATTCTTATTTTGACTCTGTGATTGCAGGCACCCAACTGCAGATCTTCCCTGCATCCAGCCTGTCAAGTCCCCTAGAACGTTGTGTGTTTCAATTAGATATTTTATTTCAAAGTCACATGAGTGACTACGTGAAGAGCCCGCCAGCCCGCATGCGCGTCAATACGCTGAACGCTTGGGGCGAGAAACGGAGCAGTTTGCTACTGCTGTGACATGTAATTAATTTTATTTTCAGCGGGCTACTGCGGCAGTGGGCCTCGAGTAGCTGATGGAGGTGGCTGGTCTTGGGCTGTCGTGGAGGCTCCGAATGGGAGCAGGCGGCCAAATTTGGAGGCCGCCGTAGAAGTTCCATAGAAACCTTTGGAGCATCTGCAGAAAGGAAACTTCAGTTGTGCAGGATTTTAGGTCGGTATAACTGAAGCAAGCAGTTTGACACTGTGATTCCTGTGACAAACAGTGTCCGAAATCCTGCAAATCTTTACACCTATCATAATTAACTCAAGCCTATCTGATGCTCTATTTATAGGGGCATTTCGATCTACTACAGATGCTTTAATTGAAGTCAAAAATCTGAAGAACTGATGAATGCAGATATAAATACTGGCAGTTTTTTAATAGCAGTTGCTGTTCGGTCACGTTTGTGACTATCGCAGCTGATGGGACATTTATTATCATACACCTTATGGTGTAGTAAAATTTGACTTGCCATTACGGCACAGTATGGGGCTGCATTTGAGCGGACGGCTGTTTGGAGGAACTCCATTGAGGGTCCAGAAAGGAGCTCCTGGCTTGGGAAGCCTTTTTTCAGCTGTGTCTATTAGACCTCTGTGGAGCAATACCTGGTGCAGGGTTGCATCGTGATAATTTCCGCTCAGTAGAGGGGACTGTTGGAGATCCTTCATAAGAGACCCCAACCATGTGGATATCGACAAAGCAGTTGAATCTTTGATCTAATGGGGCAATGCTTCTGTTTAATCATATCAACAAACTATGTACCGTATACCGGAGGCAGTTCAGACGGCTCCAGTAATTTGGCTGTGACAACACCTGGCTGGGTTGCAGTATTTCTCCCACGATGTCTAGCGGACTATCGGGAAGGTGACTCTGATTATAATGCCGGCTCATCCGAGTCATATTGGGCCAGAGGCCTGAGGAAACAACACCTGGTACAGGGTTGCGCTCTAATTCCTCCCTGAAATATTCTGTTGAGGCTCCAGAAGGGAGCAAGGACTGGGAGTCACTAGCAGATGCAACCTGTCTGGTAAGTATAATAAATAATGATGATTTATACCAACAGAGCACCGATCTGCACAGCTAGTCCCGATTCGGCTCCAAGAGGGAGCAGCTTGGCAACCCCGAGTCAGGGCAAAGTCAAAGCCAAGCCTGTGGAACAAGTCCTGTCGGACAATTTTGATCAAGGGGATTCTGTCTCCACATCTATGGCAGATGTGATTGGCCATTTGTCTCAATTGGAACATCTGACGAATCAGATGATGGCACAACAAATGCTCTGTGCTACGGAGGCATGTACAGGCAATTCGAGTCATACGCCTGAGGCAGCTCCTGTTTCAGGGTTGCAATATTCCTCCCACTCAGATGAAAGGAGTGTTGGAGATGGTGCCAAATCATATGTTCCGTGTTACAGAGGCATGCACAGGCAGTTCATGTCATATGCCTGTAGCAACTCCTGGTTCAGGGTTGCACTGTTCCTCCCACTCTAAGGGAATATTCAGAGTCCAGTATGGAGCTGACATCGAGCATGACTCGGAACATGGCTTATGCCTGAATCCCATGCTTTAATGCATGATGTACGAGTCACATGAGGAAGAGCTGCCTGCTCTTGCCTCTAAATTTGCTGTTCCCTCGGGGACGGGCAACCCACTACAAGAGGAGTTGGCCAGCTGCATGAGATACCTAACATCACACCAGCAGAAGAAATGGCAAGCTGAAGACGTGGTCAGACAAGGTCTGCATATGGAACTTCGTTGAAGCTCCTACAAGCAAATCGACCTGGGTTCAGAGACACTGGCAGGTAAGGTCTCTTTATTAACCTCCATAAAACTCCAAAATGGAGCAGTCTGTCGGCCCAGGTTTGGGTTTACTGGCAACATGGGCTGTCTAGTATCTTTTCACTGTCTCTGGGATAGATCAGGTTGATGCAGAGACATTGGCAGGGTGCCTTGCATAGTAACTTCTGTAAGAACAGCTTGGTTACTCTGGTTCAGGAACTGGCTGGCCATATGGGTCATATTGGCCAGGGAAGCACTGCCTCATCATCTGTGATTGAGGTTATCAGGCTGCTCAGTAGAATGAAGTAGTTGAAGTCTTCCTCAACAAATGGTTACATTTCTGCTCAGTTAGTAGAGTTGCCGATTCATTGGAATCATCATTGCCATCCTCTCTGGGGTAGGTAGCTACCAGCAGGAAGCTGGTCTGGCATATAATATTTTTATAGGACCTGCAGGTTCATGTTGTGAATCAACAATGTATTTACAATAATCCATAGTCTCTCAATACCAATATTCCTGATTGAGTGGCGGGTCGAAGAGATTGGGTTGTGCACTCTGGCGATTGAGACAAGTAGTTTCAGTCAGAGGACTGCGAAGCAATTCCTGATTCGGGTTTTCATTATGCTAAATTCCACTCTGAAGTAGAAGGCTGAGAATTCGTGGTGACTCTTATAGTCAAGAGTTGACAGGGTACTTGTATTGCCACATCAAGGGGAGACTGAGTTTCTGCTCTAGTCATAAGGTTCTGATTATATTTTATCAGCAAAATGTATCAATAACTAGGTAACGTGTCTTCTGCGGCAAGAGAATTCCGTCCGTATGGTCAATAGAGGAAAGTGGTCCGAGGACAATCAGTGACATCTCATCCGAGGATGAGTGGTCTGGCCAAGAACACGCGGGGTATATTTCTCATACTTCTCAAGATTACAGAAACATGGAGCATGCCAAATCAGGTTAGCAGTTGGCTAATCTGATCATGTGTTTAGTTACCCAGTTTAAATGGATGATTGGGTTTCTGCAATTTAACTGATTCAGAGAATCGATCTTGAAGATGCAGTTTGCCACATCTATACACACGAGGCGCAGATTATCTGGTGTTTGATAACAAAGGCAGTGGTGGAAGCCAATGCTGCTCTACTCAGACCTAAGGGCATTGTGGCATCAAGTTTTAGATAATATGCAACATTTTGCGGCTGATAAATCTTGAGCGTTATCAGTAGATACCTCTTGCGATATTAAGTATGAGGCAACATTAAATTTAATAGTGCAATTTTGCCTATTCATTCAGGCCATGATAAGGCGACTGAAGCATTTCCTATTTACTCGCTCACGAGTGATGGCTGGGGCAGCCTGTGTTCTCGGGCAGCTAGTCCCGCACGATTGTATGGGAAATTTGTGAACAAAATATGTGAGTTATTTTTTAAACAGAAGTAACAGAGGTTTTGTGTGGCTTTCAGTTTGAGCCTCGAGAGGTTTTTATGTGATAGCACAATTGACACTGCTTGTGCTGCTTTTTCTTTCTCTATAGTACCATAAGTGGGACAATAAATGATTGGTTATTCACCCGCTGTTTACTAACGTTATGCAGGGTGTCTTTTATATGACCACTCTAATAGCCTACACTCATTGTAGTGTGTGATGTATATCAGTAAATTATCATGCAAATATTCATCTGCTGCATTCCTAATGGGAGCAGTATTTTTAAGATGATTATGTTTTCAGTAACTGACCTCAGCACAAAGAACACAGTCTTTATCTCTGGCTCGGTCTCTGGGTCATAACTGACATTAGGGTAGTTTGAAATGGGCATGATTGCATACATTTGAAGTTGACAACATACACACCAGAGCAGAGATTGGGGGATGTCATTAGGTATACAAGTGTACTGATCTTGCTAGTACCTATGAGATGAAAGATAGTTTCTTTATTGTTATTCAATAGTCTCAAGATATTGCTGATGGCTCATTAGCAGCCAATAGAATGGATAGTTCCCTTTCATCATACAGCAAGAGGCTTACATAGTGCATGTTAATAAATAGTAAGATTAAACAAGAACTTACCAGTTTGAAGTTTGATCTTTATTTTATGAGGAGTTACGATGAGGGATTACGTGAAGACCCCGCCAGCACGCATGCGCGACATTCTTCAAAGCAGTGGTGTGAAATCACAGAACAAACAGTCACAATGACTAATATAGTAAGATAAAAAAGAGAACTTCCATACCAGGTGATCTTTATAATAGAGGGTTGGGAGCGGAGGGCACGTAATCCCTCATCGTAACTCCTCATAAAATAAAGATCAAACTTCAAACTGGTAAGTTCTTGTTTAATCTTACTATTTTACTTCGGAGTCACGTGAGTGACTACTTGAAGATTTCAAAGCTCTGTGATTTCATGCCCTGGAAGCTCCATGCTCACACACCGCTAAAGTTGGGATAAGAGGATGAATGTAATTCAGACAAGACACTGGCTGAAAAACAAAAACAGGTATTTATTCATACCAAACAATATAGTCCCAAAAGGGTACTATCTGGCAGTACTTAAAATCCTCCCTGCAAAAGTATCAGGGGAGGTCACGGGTTTAAAGTAAAAGCGGTGGAAGGTCTTTTCGTTCCTCCAACCCGCTGTGGCCAGGATGTGATCCAAAGGTACTTCCATCCTTCTAGCCGCCGAGGTGGATGCTGCCCTGGTGGAGTGAGATTTATAAATGTTAGAATCCACCCCCGCCGCATCCAATACCACCCTTAACCATCTGGAAATGGTTTGCACCGTGACTCTATGATGGGGTTTCTTGTGACTGATGAGCAATGCTGTCTCCGTGCCCCTTAGATTTTTAGTAACTGAGATGTATCGTGAGATTAATGTAACGATACAAAGGCGAGAATCTGTTGGGTAAGCCAGAAACTCTAATGTATGACCAGACACTCCGGGACGATCTTGTTTCAATAGTCCCTGCACATAAAAAGTGACTTTATCACTGGTGGAGGTCATTGCATCCAAATTGAGTTTGTGCAGGGACTGGACCCGTTGTGCGGTGATAAGTGCCATAATCATGACCATTTTGTACGTGAGTTTTGCCAAAGGGAGTCCCGTGATAGGCGTCCATCCTCGTAGCATAGTCAAGACTGTGCTGATATCCCAAGTATGGCTGTATCTAGGCCTGGGGGGATTGGAATTGAATATTCCCCTCATAAATTTGGACACTAGGGGATGTGATCCAATGCCCAATTGGTCACTTCCCTGGCCCAGGTAGGATGATAGGGCACTCCTGGCACAGTTGATGGCACTGTAACTCAAACCCTCATCGAAATGAAGGGTAGCCAAAAATTCCAGCACTTCCGTAATAGTGGCGGTTTCATAAGTGGTGTTGGCTGAGACGCAGAATCCTTCCCATTTTCTGATGTAGGTCAGATACTGCTTCCTTGTGGAATCTCTGCAGGCTGCTGTGATGGTGTCAATGGTCCTGTTGGAGAGTCCGTATCTGTGAAGTGGCCGTTTTAAAATCTGCAAATCAATAGATCCATGCGATCATGACATGGGTGATGTTCCCCTGTAACAGGGTGAATGAGCAGACTTGGTCTTTTGTTCACCCTGATGCAGGATTCTGTGGCCATCTTCCGTACCATAGGGAACCATGGTTGGGTAGGCCAGTCGGGCACCACCAAAATTCCCGATGCGGAGTCTTGCTTAATTTTCTGTAAGACCCGACTGATGAGGCAGAAAGGGGGAAATGCATAGCAAAATAGATCTCCCCAATGTAGCGAGAATGCATCCATCGCTACTGCCCCCGGGTCTGGTTCCCAAGCAACATATGTTGGTAGTTGGTGATTAAGCCTGGACGCGAAAAGGTCGATATCTGGTGTTCCATACCGTTCTACAATATCTGTAAACACACTCCGATCCAACATCCATTCTATGTTGTCGTTGAATTTACGTGATCTGGTGTCTGCCACTGTGTTTAGCTTCCCTGGAAGGTAAGTAGCTGATATCCAGATTTCTCTTTGCAGACACCAGTGCCAGATATTGTTTGCCAATTCATCACACGATATCGACTTAATACCGCCCATGTGGTTAATATAGGCTACCACCGTGGTGTTGTCAATTTGTATCCTTATATGGACTTTGTGCATATTAGTGCAGTATGCTTTAAGGCCGTGAAATGCTGCCAGCATTTCCGAATAGTTAATCCCCAAATTTTTGAAATGGGTTAACTCCTGTGCACTCCATCTACCTCCACAACTAGAGGTAGTGTTAGTAGCTCCCCACCCTTTGGCACTGGCATCTGTTTGTAAGGTGACCGAGGGATTGATGATAGTGATTGGTTTAGAGCAGTTTTGGGCATTGCCCATCCACCAATATAATTCGGCTTTTGCCTTCTCCGGTATTGTCATGGGCCTATCAAAATGGCCAGCATGATTTTTGAGCGCTGTAATTTTTGCTCTTTGTAAGTTTTGGTAATGTAAAGGCCCAAATTGTGCTCCAGGGAATGCAGCTACTATCTTTCCAATCACCCTGGCCACCTGTCGAATGGATGGATCCTTAGTGCCAAAGAGGCTCCTGCAAGCCTCTATCAGGTCCTCCACCTTGCTTGGTGGCAACGTGATAGACATTTGCCCAGAGTCAATGATGAACCCCAAGTACTTCATGGTAGTAGAGGGTTCCAATATAGATTTATCTGGATGTATAATGCAACCCAGCTTCTGAAAAAGCTGTTTAGTGGCTGTTACCGCCAAAGTGGCCGTTTCCAAATTTTCCCCCACAATGAGGATGTCGTCTAGATAAGCCATAACAGTATGGTTCTGTTTCCTTAAACAGGCCAAAGCTGGTTTCAATATCTTGGTAAACAATCTGGGTACTGATGATAACCCATTGGGCAAGGCTTTGTATTGCCATAATTGTCCCATCCAGATAAATTTTAAGTATTTCCTATGATCCTTGTGTATGGGTACTGAATAATATGCATCCTTGAGATCAATGCATGCCATGTAGTACCCATGACCTATTAACTGTATAGCAGTGTCGAAGGTGTCCATTTTGAAATGAATATACTGGACAGAAGTATTCAGTTCAGTTAAGTCAATAATGATGCGGCAACCGCCGTCTTTTTTCTTTTTGGTGAATATATTGGACACGAACTCCCGGGGTTCTTTGGTGGCTTTCTC
This sequence comes from Raja brachyura, assembly GCA_963514005.1. Next base: position 4,179,194 of record OY740809.1, on the reverse strand, counting down.
CACTACTCCTTTCTCTATTAACCTAAGAAGCTCAGCATGTCCTGCTGCCTTCTCTTGTTGAGAAAGGATAAATTTCCGGCTAGGGACATGCTGAACCGGAGTAGGGAGTTCGTGAATAAATTCAATTTCGTAGCCCTGAATACTCCTGAGTATATAAGGATCAGAGGTAACACTGAGCCAATTCTCGTAGAACAAGTGCAACCTGCCCCCCACATACAGTGAATTTAGACAAGATGTGTTTCTGGGGACTCCAGACCCACCTACCTCCATGGTTACTGCCGGTGTTGAGGTCTCTGCCCTTGCTTCCTTGGCTGGTTGGGGGTGTTCTGGGAGTGGAGCATCTTCCAAGAAGGCCGGCCTGGGCCATGGCCTAAAAAAGACCTTTGTGCAGGATTGCCGGCCTTCGAGCTTTCACCACCTGCAGACCTGGAATGGTAACTCTGCCTGGTGGATGTGTAGGGGTGCTGTCTTTGCGGGTAGTGGGGTTTAGGGAAGCCAGGTATCTTTATAAGGCCCAAAGCCTTTGCCTCCTCATCCAGGTCTTTAACCTGCTTAGGGAGATCTTCCCCGAACAGCAGGCTAGGAGGCTGAGTCTTCCCAGGCTTACACAACCCCGCAAACTTGGGGTTAAGCGCCGGCTTTATGATGCTTTTTCTAAAGTTGTTAATCTCGTACTGAGTGCTACACAGCAGAGCCAATGCATCTTGTAATTCCTCCGGCATATCCACACCCACTGCAGTTCTTGCCACTGCCGTAATTCCCGCGGTTAGGAGCTTCAGGATCCTCTGAAGTTTTATCTCCTGTCCTCTGCTCGATGGGCTCACATTCCCCCATATAGGGTTGTTTACTGCAGGGACATTCAATGAACTGCAGTTTGCTGGTGCCATGTATTTATCTGCCGTAGCATTGATGGCCTGTCCCTGCAGCTGGTTTGTTGCCATATAGTTAATACTGGCAGCCAGTTTGGGGTGGATGGGTAAGCCCTTCTGTTCGGGCATGGCATGCTTGTTCACCACATCCATGTAGCCTTCACACACCCCTGACACGGTCGGTGATTCAGCCAGCTCCCCTTCTTCTGGGTCAGCCCAGTTCTGACCCTCAATGCTCCCCTGTATAGAGGGGGAGACATTAGGCAGTCCCCGGTAGGAACCTGCCGTGGGCCTGCTAGTAGGCCTACTGTGATCCTGCCCCTGCATTAGCAGGTCACGTTGGAGCAGCTGCTCCATCATCCGCTCCATGCGGGCAAGACGACCTCCGTCGCTGTCCGCGAACGGGGTGTCCTCGGGACCGGACTCCGCTGAGTCGGCCCCGGCCGACTTCCGGGTGGTTTTCCCGCCCGACCGTGGCGTACCAACGGTCCCAAAGGGCGAAAAGTCGGGAGCTGCAGGCAGAACCTGTAGCTCTGGAGAGGCGGCTCTCTGCTGGCTGCTATCTTTTGCAGCTGTTTTTGCCGCGGCTCTTTTTGATTTTCTTGCTTCCATCGCTGTCGTCGACTCACTGCTCCGGTGAGACTTACCTGGCGCAAGCTATTTAACTTGCGCTGGAGGAGCCCCGCTCCTCCCGACCGTCGCTTCCGCATGCGTACGACGATATGGCGCGCATGCGTGCTGGCGGGGTCTTCACGTAGTCACTCACGTGACTCCGAAGTAAAATTATAAATTTGGTTGAATATGTCTGAATATTTGCAGATAGAACTCTGCACAAGTCAATTGGGACTATGGTCCGGTTAAAAACAATGGCCATGTATGCAAGTTAGCATCATGGTATTAATAACCCATGTTTTTTCTACCATTATTGGTTTATCTGTTTAAGTGTTTCACACACAGATTGGGTTACTCCATGAAACCACAGAGCTTTGAAGTCTTCACTTAGTCACTCACGCAACTTCAAAATCAAATAAAAGAAAACAAAAGAAGAACAGAGTAAGCAGAATGAATATACCTTCTCTAGAGTTTAGAAAAATAGAAAGATGAAACGAGAACTTACTGTTTTAAGTTTGATCTTTATTTTATGAGGAGTTATGATGCAGGACTACGTGAAGAACCCCGTCAATGAAGTTGAAGTGACGGAATACGTGCCCGCCACTCCCAACCCTACTTCTCATAAAGATCATTTGGTAGTTCTAAGGTCGTTAATCTTTCTATAGTTTAAGTTCAGCAAATAGTCTGTGGTTTCATACAGTTGCTCTGAAGATTGATGCGCATGCGGGCTGGCGGGTTCTTCACATATTCCCTCACTTCAACCTCATAAAATAAAGATCAAACGGTAAGTTCTCGTTTAATCTTTCTATTTTTCTAAACTCAAGAGAAGGTATATGCATTCTGCTTACTATGTTCTTGTGCAATAAAGCGCCATGCTAGGAATCAACCCAGTAAGTTCATAAAGGGCCTGTCCCACATGCATGCGACCTGCATACGACAAGCACGACCAAACCGGAAGCGTGGGCCGCACGGAGGTTGAGTGATCCCCGTACAGGGCAGGTCCCACCAGCAAGCGCCTGCATGCAGCGAGCATGACCAAACCGGAAGCGGAGGCCACGCGGAGGTCGGGTGAGTGACGTGAAGTTGGAGCGAGGTCCGCGGGAAGTTTGCAAGGACAGAGAGGGACACGGAGGCACATACAGAGAGGGACATGGAGGCACACACAGAGAAGGTCATGGAGGCACATAGAGAGGGACACACAAAGAGGGTCACGGAGGCACACACAGAGAGGGTCACAGAGGCACACACAGAGAGGGACATGGGGGCACTTAGAGAGGGACACACAGAGAGGGGCACAGAGCAACACACAGACAGGGGCACGGAGGCACACACAGAGAGGGTCACGGAGGCACATGGAGGCACGACGTCGAGGCGATGCGTATGGCGTCGAGGCAGCTGTGGGCTGAAACTCTGTTGCCACGCGGAATTTTGAACACGGTCAGTTTTTCGGAGCCCCACGCGATGTCGGGACCAGCTTCACACAACTCCATACGGCTCCGGCGATCGAAGTGGGACCAGCCCTGTGAGATCGGATGTCAACAAAATAGAGAGAGTACATACTAGAATGTTGCCTGGGTTACTAAGTTACAGAGAAAGGTTGAACAAGTTAGGTCTTTATTCTTTGGAGTACAGAAGGTTAAGGGGGGACTTGATTGAGGTCTTTAAAATGATGAAAGGGATAGATAGAGTTGACGTGGATAAGCTTTTCCCATTGAGGGTAGGGAAGATTCAAACAAGAGGGCATGACATGAGAATTAAGGGACAGAAGTTTAGGGGTAACAAGAGGGGGAACTTCTTTACTCAGAGAGTGGTGGCTGTGTGGAATGATCTTACAGCAGAAGTGGTGGAGACCGGATCGATTTTAACATTTAAAAGTAAAGTGGATAGGTATATGGACGGGAAGGGAATGGAGGGGTATGGTCTGAGTGCAGGTAAATGGTCGGCACGGACTGGAAGGGCCGAGAAGGCCTGTTACCGTGCTGTAATTGTTATATGGTTATATAGCTCAAGTGACCACGTTAGGTCGCGCTTACCGCATGGAGTCGCATGCTGGTGGGACTGGCCCTTAAGTTGCATGAACAGAATTAGGCCATTCAGCCCATTGAGTCTACTCCGCCATTCAATCATGGCTGGTGCTTTTTCTAGGAGCAGAATTGGGCCATTCGGCGCCTCAGGTCTACTCTGCCATTCAATCGTGGCTGATCTATCCTTCCCTCTCAACCCCATTCTCCTGCCTTCTCCTCTAACCTTTGGCACCCGTACGAACCAAGAACTTGTCAATCTCCGCTTTAAAAAAATCTAATATGTATGATATTGGTAAACCGCCATTGCATTCTCTGTATCGTTTGGCGTTGAGATTAGACCTGTTCAAAGTCACTCTACTCTTTGTGTGCAACCTGGGATGGATTGTAGCAAAAATGCTGGATTATATTATTGAGGAAGTGATGACAGACTTCTCAGATGATATTAATGGTACTGTGCAAAGTCAACATGGGTTATGACAAAGATATGGTGTGAGACAAATCTGTTGTGGTTTTTACAGTTTGTCGCTGACAGAATAGATAAGGACAAACTAGTTTCCTGATATTTATGTCAGTACTGAACAGGCAAAGCCTGCAACTACCATTAAAATTCTGGATGAGTTTCAGCTTCGCTGATCATTATCTATATCCTTGTTTTTATAATCTCTGGATAAACTGAGGTTATACTTTCTGATCCTTGAATGGAAGCAAATTCTGAAAATATTTGACAGGGCAAGAAAATCTGTAATGAGACAAATTTTTCAATTGTAAATAGAACAATGAGAAAAGTTAGAGATAAGATGAGTTTTATGATCCAGGGAAAGGGGAAAGGGAAGGAAAAAACAAAGTGCATGGCACATTGCATGGAGATTAAATAATAAAGGAGATAACAATAGGGGCAGCATGATGTCACGGCGGTGGAGTTGCTGACTTACAGCTCCAGGTACCCGGGTTTGATCCTGACTATGGGGGTTGTCTGTACGGAGTTTGTACCTTCTCCCCATGACTGTGTGGGTTTTCTCCGGGAACTCCGGTTTCTTCCCACACGTCAAAGGCGTGCAGATTTGTAGGATTATTGGTTTCAGTAAAATACTAAATTGTTCCTAGTGTGTAGGATAGTGTTAGTCTATGGAGATCACTGGTCGGCATGGACTCGGTGGACTGAAGGGACTGTTTCTGCGCTGTACCTCTTAACTAAACTAAACAGTGAAAGAAAATGATGATGTGATTAAAATAACTTAAGTCTTGAAGGGGGTAGATGGAAAAACCGAATATTTACCTGAAATCCCGAATGAAAATATTAAATCTGAATAAAAAATGGAAAAGAAAATTGTCTTTATTTGAAATGATAAATTATTATAGTTCCAGATTATACAAAGTTGACAGAGCATTTAGTCATCCCCCCTGCGGTACAACTAAGCACCGGACTCTAGTTTGTTCTTAGTCTTACATAGTTTAGGTACGATACATTATTTCAAATTTAAAACTGTAGAGATACAGTGTGGAAACGGGCACTCTGTCCCACCGAGTCTTCACCGACCAGCGATCACCCCGTACACGCACACTATCCTACACACTCGACACAGTTTATAATTTACAGAAGCCCACTAACCTACAAACCTGTACGTCTATGGAGTGTGGGAGGAATCCGGGGCACCTAGAAATATCCCACGCAGTCACAGCTAGAACATAGAAATGTCTGGCTTTTGAAGGTAGTTTTCCAATCTGCCTCCAAGATTAGTACTTGTACTTTGGTTTATAAATCACATTGACCCAGGTATAAGATTTATTAAACCATAACTTCAGATCGTTAAACGTTTGATCCAAAGTCATATTTCTTGCAATGAAACTTCCAGATCCTAGTCAAAGACAGAAATATCATTAATGGATTATTATTTCAATGAATACTGTGCCAATAAGGACATTTAGCTGATTTAATATAGCTCTTTCGAGGAGGTTAGATGGGAAGATTTAAATAAAAAGTTAATATCAGAACAAAGGGCCCTAGGTTATGTGTGTGTAACATATTTCACACACTCATGATGTCTGCCTGGAGATGTGGTCACTGTGGCCTGCATTTACCAAGCGAGCAGTTAGCATTCAGCCTGTCCCAGCTTACTATGGTCTACAATAGGTTCAGAATGTGTTGAATGATAACTGTCGATAGATCTTGGGCGGCATGATGGCGCAGCGGTAGAGTTGCAGCCTTAAAGCTCCAGAGACACATGTTTCATCCTGACGACAGGTGCTGTCTGTATGGAGGTTGTACATTCTCGCTGTGACCGCGTGAGTTTTCTACGAGTGCCCTGGTTTCCTCCCACACTCCTCCTCCCACACTCCAAAGACATACATGTTTATAGGTCAGACACACGAAATGCTGGAGTAACTCAGCGGATCAGGCAGCATCTCTGGAGAGAAGGAATGGGTGACGTTTCAGGTTTTTTTTAAAGGGAAGGAGAGGGAAAACGAGGAATTACAGACCAGTTAGTCTAACATCCTTAGCCGAGAAGTGGTGTTGGGTAAATTGAATAGATTAAAGGCCGATAAATCCCCAGGGCCAGAATGGCTGCATCCCAGAGTACTTGAGGAAGTAGCCACAGAAATAGTGGATGCCTTAGTGATAATTGTTCAAAACTCTTTAGATTCTGGAGTAGTTCCTGAGGGTGGGAGGGTAGCTAATGTAACCCCACTTTTTAAAAAGGGAGGGAGAGAGAAAACGGGGTATTACAGACCAGTTAGTCTAACATCGGTAGTGGAGAAACTGCTAGAGTCAGTTATTAAAGATGGGATAGCAGCACATTTGGAAAGTGGTGAAATCATTGGACAAAGTCAGCATGGACTTACGAAAGGTAAATCATGTCGAATTTTATAGAATTTTTCGAGCATGAGTGGATAAGGGAGAACCAGTAGATGTGTTATATCTGGACATTCAGAAGGCTTTCGACAAGGTCCCACATAAGAGATTAGTATACAAACTTAAAGCACACGGTATTGGCGGTTCAGTATTGATGTGGACAGAGAACTGGCTGGCAAACAGGAAGCAAAGAGTAGGAGTAAACGGGTCCTTTTCAGAATGGCAGGCAGTGACTAGTGGGGTACCGCAAGGCTCAGTGCTGGGACCCCAGCTATTTACAATATATATTAATGATTTGGACGAGGGAATTGAATGCAACATCTCCAGGTTTGCGGATGACATGAAGCTGGGGGGCACTGTTAGCTGTGAGGAGGATGCTAGGTGGCTGCAAGGTGACTTGGATAGGTTGGGTGAGTGGGCAAATGCATGGCAGATGCAGTATAATGTGGATAAATGTTAGGTTATCCACTTTGGTGGCTAAAACAGGAAAGTAGACTATTATCTGAATGGTGGCCGATTAGGAAAAGGGGAGATACAACGAGACCTGAGTGTCATGGTACACCAGTCATTGAAAGTAGGCATGCAGGTGCAGCAGGCTGTGAAGAAAGCGAATGGTATGTTAGCATTCATAGCAAAAGGATTTGAGTATACGAGCAGGGAGGTTTACTGCAGTTGTACAGGGTCTTGGTGAGACCACACCTGGGGTATTGCGTACAGTTTTGGCCTCCAAATCTGAGGAAATACATTCTTGCCATAGAGGAAGTACAGAGAAGGTTCACCAGACTGATTCCTGGGATGTCAGGACTTTCATATGAAGAAAGACTGGATAGACTCGGCTTGTACTCGCTAGAATTTAGAAGATTGAGGGGGGATCTTATAGAAACTTACAAAATTCTTACGGGGTTGGACAGGCTAGATGCAGGAAGATTGTTCCCGATGTTGGGGAAGTCCAGGACAAGGGGTCACAGTTTAAGGATAAGGGGGAAATCTTTTAGGACCGAGATGAGAACAACATTTTTCACACAGAGTGGTGACTCTCTGGAATTCTCTGGTACAGAAGGCAGTTGAGGCCACTTCATTGGCTATATTTAAGAGGGAGTTAGATGTGGCCCTTGTGGCTAAAGGGATCAGGGGGTATGGAGAGAAGGCAGGTACGGGATACCGAGTTGGATGATCAGCCATGATCATATTGAATGGCGGTGCAGGCTCGAAGGGCTGAATGGCCTACTCCTGCACCTATTTTCTATGTTTCTGTGAGACCCTTCTTCAGACTCGTCCCGAAATGTCACCTATTCCTTCTCTCCTCAGATGCTGCCCGTTCCGCTGAGTTACTCCAATATTTTGTGTCTATCTTCTGTTGTTTAATCCGCAGTATCCGCAGTTCCTTCCTACAAGTTCATAGGTTAATTGGCTTCTATACATTGTCCCTAGTGTGTAGGTTAGAAATAGTTTATGGGCGATTGCTGGTCGGTGCGGACTCAATGGGCCTGTTTGCACGCTGTAATTCTAAACTAAACTAAATTAAATTAAACTAAACTATTGCTCTGTGTAAGAAGGAACTGTAGATGCTGTTTTAAACCGAAGATAGAAACAAAAAGCTGGAGTGAAGGGCCTGTCCCACTTTCACAACCTAATTCACGACCTCTGATGAGTTTGCCCTTGACTCACACACACAGCATGGTCGTCACGTGGTCGTAGGTCATAGGAGGTCGTAGGTAGGTCGTAGATAGGTTGTGATGCTAGTCGTTGGTACTCGTGGCATCAAGTAGGTTGGGGTGTTTTTCTAGCCTGATTAAAAAAATATCCACGAATAAAATAGGTCGCTAATTAGGTCGTGAAAGTGGGACAGGCCCTTCACTCAGTGGGACAGGCAGCATCTCTGGAGAAACAGAAAGGGTGACACTTCGGGTCGAGACCCTTCTTCAGACATTTGCTCTTAGGGATTTCATCTCTGGACTGCCTTCCCGCCCAGCCCACTGGTGGAAGCTTTCCCAAACTGAAGAATCTTCCTCTGTCTGTGACACAGGGTCAGTCAAACCATATCTGGTTTAAAAACTTACCTCTTCTTGTGTATTATTCCTTAACGTTCTGGCAGCCAAGCCCATCATAGAGTTGTACAGCACAGAAACAAACGTTGTGGCCCAGTGTGCCCATGTTCAACACGGGGCCCCATCTACACTGGTACTACCTGCCTGTGCTTGCCTCATATCCCTCTCCGGTCTCAGAGGTTATGGGGAGAAGGCAGGAGAATGTGGTTGAGATTAGCCATGAGTTGACTAGATGGGCTGAATGGCCAAATTCTTCTCCTATCACTTATGAACATGAACTCTAAACCTTTCCTATTTGTGTATCTGTCCAAATCTCTTGTGTGCTGGTGGAGGCCTGGAATGCATTGCCAGGTGTGGTGGTGGAAGCAGATATGATAGTGGCATTTAAGAGGCTATTAGACAGGCACGTGGATATCCAGGGAATGGAAGGATCCTGATCACATGCAGGCAGATGAGATTATGACTGTTATCGTCTCTGCCCCAACTACCTCCTCTTGTAGCTCATTACTTATACCCACATAGAAACATAGAACACAGGTGCAGGAGTAGGCCATTCGGCCCTTCAAGCCAGCACTGCCATTCAATATGATCATGGCTGATGGTGCAAAACCAATTCCCCGTTCCTACTTTCTCCGCATATCCCTTGATTCTGTTAGCCCTAAGAGCTCTATCCAACTCTCTCTTAAAAACATCCAATGAATTGGCCCCCACTGCCTTCTGATGTAGAGAATTCCACAGATTCACAACTCTATGGGTGAAAAAAGTTTTTCCTCATCTCAGTCCTAAATGGCCAACCCCTTATTCTTAAACTGTAACCCCTGGTTCTGGACTCCTCCAACATCCGGGAACATTTTTCCTGCATCTAGCCTGTCTGATCCCTTAAGAATTGTATATGTTTCTATAACATCCCCTCTCATCCTTCTAAATTCCAGTGAATATATGCCCAGTCGATCTATTCCTTCATCATGTGTCAGTCCAGTCATCCCGGGAATTAACCTGGTGAACCTACGCTGCACTCCCTCAATAGCAATAATGGCCTTCCTCAAATTAGGAGACCAAAACTGCACACAATACTCCGGGTGTGGTTTCACCAGGGCCCTGTACAACTGCAGTAGGACCTCCTTGCTCCTGTACTCAAATCTTCTCACTATAATGGCCAACGTGCCATTAGCTTTCTTCACTGCCTGCTGCTCCTGCATGCCTATTTTCAATGGCTGATGTACAAGCACACGCAGGTCTTGTTGCACCTCCCCTTTTCCTAATCTTACACCATTCAGATAATAATCTGCATTCTTGTTATTGCTACTAAAGTGGATAATCTCACATTTATCCACATTATACTGCATCGGCCATGCATCTGCCCACTCACCCAACCTATCCAAGTATCCCTGCAGCCTCATAGCATCGTCCTCGCAGTTCACATTACCACCCAACTTTGTGTCATCTGCAAACTTGGAGATGTTACATTTAATTCCTTCATCTAAATCATTAATAGTCGAGACTCTTCAAAGACTGAGTCAGGGGAGAGGGAAACGAGAGATATGAGTGTCTCGAACCGAAACTTCACCTACTCCTTCTCTCCAGAGATGCTAATTGTCATGTTGAGCTACTCCAGTGCTCTGTGTCTATCTCCCTATCACTTGCCGAGCTTTATCCTGCTCTCACCTCATCTCCAGATTCCTCACCCCTCATCGCCCCACCACCCCGCCCCTCAATACAGTCAGCCTTAAAGTCTTGACCAAAAACATCACCTCTCTATGTCCGCCAGTGCTGACTGACCCATTGTGTTACTCCAGCACCTTGTGTTTTACTCTGGTTTATATTCCCTTTCTTTATAATTCTGCATTTAGAACCTTGGTAGCATTTTGGCGAAATTTCGTTACATTATTCCAAAAGCCACTTCCTCGACTTTAGTTTATTGTCACGTGTACGAGGTTCAGTGAAAAGCTTTTGTTGCGTGCTAACCAGTCAGCGTAGAGAATATACATGATTACAATCGAGCCATCCACAGTGTACAGACACGTGGTAAAGGAAATAACCTGAATAACGTCAGTGCAAAATAAAGCCAGTAAAGTCCAATCAATGATAATCTGAACCTTTCTAAATAGAAAATCCTGCTTTCCTATTTCCAGCCTTCTAGTTATAAGGATTAACATTCACTGAGTCTTTTTGATTACTATTTATGTACTTGACTATCCCATTTCAGGGAACCCTGCACAATGAGATTCTGCTGGGTGTGAACTTCAAAGTCTCATCCGTTGAACTTGTATTACATCATGAAAGGCAATTTCAAACTATAGATAGTGTTTGGTTTGATCAATACGACGTATTGCTTTATGGGCAGAGAGGGGCTGGTCTGAGCACTATCTTTCTCCCTCCTTATTTAATCCAACATCAAAGCCAATGTTAAACCATGTGGGGGGAAAAAAAAGAAAATAGTTCACGAGAAAAAAGAGAAACCATTAAACACAATAGATCTATCATAATGTAAGGCATTCACTATGTAAACTAGTTTATGTTTAACTGGAATTCATGAGCAGGGGAGAAAGTAGCATTAATAGTACAATCATGTATTAGCCAGAGGGTGCTGAATCTGTGGAATTCATTGCCACAGATGGCGGTGGAGGCCAAGTCATTGGGCATTTTGACAGGTTTGTGATTAGTAAGGGTATCAAAGGTTATGGGGGGGGAGGCAGGAAAACAGTGTTGAGAGTGAAAGATGGATCAGCTGTGATTAAATGGTGGAGTAGACTTGATGGGCCGAATGGTCTAATTCTGCTCCCATGACTTATGAACAAATAAACATTTAGCTGATACGTGGCAGCTATAAATCCCTCTATGAAACTAATAGCTAGCAAATTGTGTGCTAACCCAACTCAGAATTATACTGGTGTTAGAAAAGTTATTTTATAATTCAGATTCTGGTTATATTTATTTTCAATTATCAAATGCAAGAGTTCAATTCCATTTCAAAATAACTTTCCATGGAAAGGTTAATCCTTGCTGCATGTGAATGATAATAATGAAATTCATTTCACGTAGCTGACAATCACAGACAATAAATGTTTCAATCAGAGCCTGAGCCACCTCCTGTGAGTAAAATTATTTTAAATTACTGGCAGTGACATTTAAAAAATACACTTTTTTTTACAAAGTTGGGGCAAGGCAGTGACACCACAGGTCGCACTGCTGCTTCATATTGCCAGGCCTTCAGTGTTATTTAGTTTAGTTATGTTTAGAGATACAGCGCAGAAACAGGCCCTTCAGCCCACCAGGTCCGTGCTGACCAGTGATCCCATACACTATCCTACACACTGGGAACAATTTACAATCGTTACCAAACACAATTAACCTACAAACCCGCACGTCTTTGGAGTGTGGGAGGAAACTGGAGCACTCGGAGAAAACCCACGCAGGTCACGGGGAGAATGTGTAAACTCCGTACAGACAGCACCCGTAGTCAGGATTGAACCCGGCTCTCTGGCGCTGTGAGGCAGCAACTCTAACACTGCTCCACCATGCTGCCCCCATCTGTTATCTGTGTGGAGATGTCTCCATGTGTCCTCTCAGGATCACTGCAATTGATCCTTGGTGTAATTGGGTGATGCAAGAATCATAGAGGTGTAAATGGGCATCTGAGGCCAAATATTTTTCCCAGGCCAGAAATGTTAAAGACCAGAGGGCATAGCTTTAAGTTGAAAGGGGTGAAGTGTAAAGAAATTGTTTTTTACACAGTGAGTGTCATCGGTGATGGTGATGGCAGACACAATTGTGGTGCTTAAGAGGTTTTTAGACAGGCACATGGATTTGCAGGGACTGGAGGGATATGGATTATGTACAGGCAGATCAGATCAATTTATCTTGACATCATGTTTGGCACAGACATTGTGGGTCGACGAACTTGCACAGCTGAGTTTAGTTTAGTTATAAAGCATGTAAACTTGGCTCCAATGAGCCCACACTAACCAACGATCACCCGTTCACACTAGATCTATCCTACACACGAGGGACCATTTACAGAAATAGAAGGCAGCGGAGGTCAATTCACAAAATGTTTCCAAGAGAGAGTTAAGGGCCTGTCCCACTTACGTGTCCTTGGCACGCAGATTACAATCTTGTGGACATGTTGAGTTGCGATGGTCCCGCGAAGGCCGCACAGTCGTCTGGAGCACATGACATCATTTGAAGATGGACACAAAGCTGGAGGAACTCAGCGGGACCGGCGGGATCTCTGGAGAGCAGCAATGGGTGACGTTTCGTGTCGAGACTCTTCTTCAGTCTGAAAAGAAGGCTCTTGACCCTTTGGCCATCAGTTCCGCGACAGGCCATTGGCACACGAAGATTTAGTTCGTTGCAAAGTTTTTGGAGCCCCGCACGATGTCGCGCACAACTACATACCCCTCCATGACACATGATGCCGTGCGCCTCAACTCGACCACGAGGTCGTGTCATTTGCATGCCAGGCCATTTAGATTTAGTTCTTAGGGCAAACGGAATCAAGGGATATGGGGAGAAAGCAGGAACGGGGTACTGATTTAGGATGTTCAGCCGTGATCATATTGAATGGAGGTGCTGGCTCAAAGGACCGAATGGCCTACTCCTGCACCTATTTTCTATGTTTCTATGTTCTTTGTTCCAATACATATAACCATATAACAATTACAGTATGGAAACAGGCCTTCTCGGCCCTTCCAGTCCGTGCCGACCATTTATTTTCCCCTAGTCCCATCTACCTGCACTCAGAACATACCCCTCCATTCCCTTCCCATCCATATACATATCCACTTTACTTTTAAATGTTAAAATCGATCCTGTCTCCACCACTTCTGCTGGAAGATCATTCCACACAGCCACCTCTCTCTGAGTAAAGAAGTTCCTCCTCATGTTACCCCTAAACTTCTGTCCCTTAATTCTCTTGTCATGCCCTCTTGTTTGAATCTTCCCTCCCCTCAATGGGAAAAGCTTATCCACGTCAACTCTGTCTATCCCTTTCATCATTTAAAAGACCTCAATCAAGTCCCCCCTTAACCTTCTGCGCTCCAAAGAATAAAGACCTAACTTGTTCAACCGTTCTCTGTAACTTAGTTGCTGGAACCCAGGCAACATTCTCGTAAATCTCCTCTGTACTCTCTCTATTTTGTTGACATCCTTCCTATGATTTGGCGACCAAAATTGTACACCATACTCCAGAATTGGGCTCACCAATGCCTTGTACAATTTTAACATTACTTCCCTACTCCTATATTCAATGCTCTGATTTATAAAGGCCAGCACACCAAAAGCTTTCTTTACCACCCTATCTACATGCGATTCCACCTTCAGGGAACTATGCACAGTTATTCCTAGATCCCTCTGTTCCACAGCATTCCTCAATTCCCTACCATTTACCATGTACGTCCTATTTTGATTTGTCCTGCCAAGATGTAACACCTCACACTTATCAGCATTAAACTCCATCTGCCATCTTTCAGCCCACTTTTCCAAATGGCCCAAATCCCCCTGTGGACTTTGAAAATCTACTTCATTATCCACAGCACCACCTATCTTAGTATCATCTGCATACTTACTTATCCAATTTTCCACCCCATCATCTAGATCATTGATGTGCATGACAAACAACAGTGGACCCAACACAGATCCCTGAGGCACCCCACTGGTCACCGGCTTCCAATCTGACAAACAGCCATCCACCATTACTCTCTGGCATCTCCCATTCAGCCACTGTTGAATCCATCTTGCCACTCCGCCATTAACACCCAAAGATTGAACCTTCTTAACCAACCTTCCTTGTGGAACCTTGTCAAAGGCCTTACTGAAATCCATATAGACAACATTCACTGCTTTTCCCTCATCAATTTCCCTAGTAACCTCTTCCAAAAATTTAAGAAGGTTTGTCAAACATGACCTTCCAGGCACAAATCCATGTTGACTGTTCTTGATCAGACCCTGTTTATCCAGATGATTATATATATTATCTCTAAGTATCCTTCCCATTAATTTGCCCACCACTGACGTCAAACTAACAGGTCTATAATTACAGAAGCCAACTAACCTACAAACCTGCACGTCTTTGGGATGTGGAAGGAAAGGAGGACCAGGAGAAAACCAACATGGTCACAGAAAGAACATGCAAACTCCATACAGACAGCAGCCACAGTCAGGATCAAACCTGGGTGTCTGGTGCTGTAAGGCAGCAAATGTACCATTGTGCCACTGCCACCTCCTGTACTATGTACTATGATCGCCCTGTAGAAGGATAGGCTTAAAGAAATTGATATGAGAGCTGAAGATAGACACTAAATGCTGGAGTAACTCAACGGGACAGGCAGCATCTCTGGAGAGAAGGAATGGGTGACGTTTCAGGTCGAGACTATTCTTCAGCTGACAGACTCAAAGGGTGGAATGGACCTTTTCTATATCAAGCAAAGTACATGAGAAATGAATTTGCTAATCAGATTGGAAAAAAATAGAAAGATTAAACGAGAACTTACCATTCAAAGTTTGATCTTTAATTTGTGAGACGTTGGAGTGGACGCATGCCAGCCCACATGCACATCAATCTTCAAAGCAACTGTATGAAACCACAGACCACTTGCGCCAAATTAAACTATAGAAAGATTAATAACGCTTGACTTACCAAATGATCCTTATGTATTCAGGGTTGGGAGCGGAGGGCATGTAGTCTCTCACTCCAACTTCTCATTAAATAAAGATCAAACTTCAAACAGTAAGTTCTCATTTAATCTTTCTATTTTATATCGAAGTCTCATGATGTGACTGTGTGAAGCCTTCAAAGCTCTGTGGTTTCATGCAGTAAACCAATCTGTAAGTGAAAACACTCCACAGATAAACCATAAAAGGTAGAAAAGACATGGGCCATTAACAACATGATGCTAACTTTACATACATGTACATCGCCCTTAATTGGACCACAATCTGTTGTTAAACTATTATAGTTGTATTATAATGTATTATAAACTATTATAATGTGTGGAGGACTGCATCCCTACAAAAACCTTCCAAGTGTTTCTCAATCAGAAACCTTGGATAAACTTTGAGATCCGCACTCTTCTGAAGACCAGACACCGGGCATTCATCTCTGATGATACAGTGGTCTATAAAAGTCCAGATACGACCTTGATAAGGCCATCAAAAAGGCCAAAAGGGACTTTTGCTCCAAGCTGGAGGATGAGACAGCTGGGCAGTTGTGGCGGTGCCTGAATGCAATTACTTCCCACAAGGCAAAATCAGGAGGCTGGAATGTCGGTGAAACATCACTCCCTGATGAGCTCAATGCATTTTATGCACGCTTTGACAGGGAGAACCTGTCAAGTGCCTTCCCGAGTCCCCAGTCGCTGTGATGATATTTCTGTCTCAGTCACAGAGGCCGATGCCAGGAAATCTTTCAGAGGGGTGAACCCTCGAAAAGCGCCTGGACCTGGTCGTGTTCTAAAAACCTGTGTGGACCAACTGGCTGGAGTTTTTATGGACATTTTATACCTCTCACTTCTGAGGTCTGAGGTTCCCACCTGCTTCAAAAGGGCATCAATTATACCAAGAAGAGCAAGGTGATGTGCCTCAATGACTATCGACCTGTGGCACTAATGCCTGTAGTGATGAAGTGCTTCGAGAGGTTGATCATGGCACAAACCAACTCCTACCTCGACAAAATCCTGGACCCACTGCAGTTTGCTTACCGCCACAACAGATCAACAGTGGATGCGATCTCGCTGGCTCTCCACTCCACTCTGGACCACTTGGACAACAAAAGGTCATATGTCAGGCTGTTATTCATTGATTACAGCTTGGCATTTAATACTATCATCCCCTCCAAGCTGGTTACCAAACTCGCAGAACTGGGTCTCTGCGCATCCCTCTGCAATTGGATCCTCGACTTCCTCATTCACAGACCACAGTCTGTTCGTGTTGGTGGAAATGTGTCAGACTTGATAACACTCAGCACGGGAGCACCTCAAGGCTGCGTGCTCAGCCCCCTGCTGTACTCACTCTATACTCATGACTGCTTAGCCAGTCATAGCGCGAACTCCATCATCACGTTCGCTGACGACACCACTGTTGTGGGACGTATCACTGATCGGGATGAGTCAGAGTATAGAAGAGAGATCGAGCAACTGTCCATATGATGCCAGCACAATAACATGGCTGTCAACACCAGCAAACCCAAGGAACTGATTGTGGACTTTGGAAGGAGTAGGATGGGGACCCACAGCCCTGTTTATATCAACGGGTCGATGGTTGAAAGGGTCAAGGGCTTCAAATTCCTGGGCATGCACATCTGTGAAGATCTTTCCTGGTCCGAGAACACTGATGCAATTATCAAGAAAGCTCACCAGTGCCTCTACTTCCTGAGAAGATTACGGCGAGTTGGTCTGTCAAGGAGGACTCTCTCTAACTTCTACAGGTGCACAGTAGAGAGCATGCTGACCTGTTGCATCGTGGCTTGGTTCGGCAACTTAAGCGCCCTGGAGAGAAAAAGACTACAAAAAGTAGTAAGCACTGCCCAGTCCATCATCGGCTCTGACCTCCCTTCCATCAAGGGGATCTATCGCAGTCGCTGCCTCAAAAAGGCTGGAAGTATCATCAAAGACCCACACCATCCTGGCCACACACTCATCTCCCTGCTACCTTCAGGTAGAAGGTACAGGAGCCTGAAGACTGCAACGACCAGGTTCAGGAACAGCTACTTCCCCACAGCCATCAGGCTATTAAACCTGGCTCGGACAAAACTCTGAACATTAATAACCCATTATCTGTTATTTGCACTTTATCAGTTTATTTATTAATGTGCGTATATATTTATATAATGGTATATGAACACACTGATCTGTTTTTGTAGTCAATGCCTACTATGTTCTGTTGCGCTGAAGCAAAGCAAGAATTTCATTGACCTATCAGGAACACATGACAATAAACTCACTTGAACTTGAACTTAATATAACTATGAAGAAACTTTTCCTTCATCTCATAGGTTCTTCGTAACCTCAGTGTACCTTTTCACATAATAGACACCCCCAATCTCCGATCTGGTGGGTATGCCGTCTACTCCAACTTGTACCCATCCGTGCCTGTTCTGCTGTATGAGTTAATTTACATAAAATGCGACCCTCTTGTCAGATATGACCGAGATATCCAGATGGAGATTGTGTAAAGACTGGGTTCTTCATGCTGAAAAGAGTGTCATAAGCATGACTAACTTAAGAGTAACTGCTCCAACGTTAGGGATAATCTGCATAAGATTTTATACTGATCATACTTTGTATCTAGGCTTTAGAGTGTTCATATAAAAGAAACCTTCCATAACCTTAGTCACCAGTGGGTGAGAACCAATCATTTATTGTCCCACTTCTAGTACTAGATACGGTGACAAAGCACTACGAGCAGTGTTAATTGCGCGATAACATTGTCGCTTCTCTTAAACCCAAACTGAAAGAAAACCACAAACCTCTGCTACTTCTGTTTAAAAGTAGCTCACATGTGTCTCTTCACAAAACGTTCCATGCAACCATGCAGTGATAGGTGCACGAGAGATAGGTTGAACTATCCACCGCTCGTGTCTTCGAGCAAATATAGGAGCTTCTTTCAGCGGACTTATTTACAATGGAAGCCATGGTTGAGTAGGCCAATTTGGCACTACTATAATTCATGTTGCCTCGTCTTGAATTATCTTAGGAGGCATCTACTGATAAATACCCTTAGTCTTATCTGTGGGTAGGGTCCGAGACATATCTGCAGAGTTTATGACAAAACCTAAATATGTAATAGATAATGCCCAGTATGGACTTTCCTGGATGAATAACAAACCCTAGACATCCTAGGAGAGCCTTGGTTGCTGAAACAGCTAACTCTGTGACACCTGATCTCTTCCCTATAATAAGCATGTCCTCTATAAACATGACAAAATGCTCTTTAGATCTGAGTAGGGCAACATTGACTTTAGAAACTTCGTAAATAGCCTAAGGTTGAAGTCAACCCCTTAGGTAGAGCCTAAAATTTCCACAAATGGCCCTGCCAGATAAACCTCAGATATATCCTGTGACTCTCATGAATTGATATGGAAAAGTATGCATCTTTGAGATCGATTGAGGCCCTAAAAGCAATCCTCTGTAATCAGCTATTTTGCTGAATGAAAATTATCCATCTTAAAATGGTTATTCCAAGCACATGGACTAGCCATGTGACTAGCCAAATGATTTGGCATCAATGTTTTACCCTTCAGATAGCCCCAAATGATAGCATTAACCTACGGACCTACAGTGTCAGGCAGAAATCAGGACTAGCATACTATCCAGCAGTGTCGTGCATGATGTTCTCAATCAACTGCTGAGGTCAAGTAACCAATGCTACTTGCCAGTTCTTCCTCTAATGGTTCTCCTATCCCCGAAGGAATGGCAAATTTAGTCACAAATGCCAGCAGATCCTTATAAGACTTGAGTTGAAATATATCATCCACTTGATGTGGGAATTCAAGTTCACTGTCAACTACCCCACAGTCAGAGTCTCCACGAATAATCCTCAAAACACCCCTCCTCAGAGTGGGAGATATCATAATGCAACCCTGAACCAGGTATTGCTGCCGCAGACATCTGACTGGAACTACCCGTCTCGGTCGCCAGTGTGCGCAACACATTCTCTTCGACCAGCCTCTCAATCAGGATTTCCAGTATCGAGAGCCTACAGATATCCTCAATGTATGTTGAGGCAGTACCTTCCTGCCCAATATTGTCCTTTTGGACATTTTGCCATTTTGGCCTTAGCCCACCCTGAACTTGAGTCGCCAAACTGCTCCCTTACGCAGCTTTTGCTTTATTATTATTTATTTATTTACTTTTTACAACACAAACCTGCAAGTCAGGTAAAAATGCTACATGCCAGCTCGGCCGTTACTGGTTTACCTATCTCCGAGAGGATGGCAAATGATGTTCCAGCATGCTGGCAACTCTTTTTAGCCGAGCTGAAAGAATTTAGCATGTGTTGAGGGAATCCTCAAATTCCCTGCCTCCTCAAATATCTGAATTGAACTGCCGCTATCAATGAAATGCACCTTCCTCACTCTTGTGGGCAGCCTGATAACCTCAATCATAGATGTTGAGGCAGTGCTTCCCTGGCCAATATGATCCATTTGGACAGCCAGTTTGGAGTTGGTCTACCCTGCACTGTCAGGGATGGATAGATAGCGGAGCCACAGATGTCTGATGATCTATATTAGGTCTTTATTCTTTGGAGCGCAGAAGGTTAAGGGGGGACTTGATTGAGGTCTTTAAAATGATGAAAGGGATAGACAGAGTTGACGTGGATAAGCTTTTCCCATTGAGGGTAGGGAAGATTCAAACAAGAGGGCATGACATGAGAATTAAGGAACAGAAGTTTAGGGGTAACATGAGGGGGAACTTCTTTACTCAGAGAGTGGTGGCTGTGTGCCATGATCTTCCAGCAGAAGTGGTGGAGGCAGGATCGATTTTAACATTTAAAAGTAAAGTGGATGGGTATATGGACGGGAAGGGAATGGAGGGGTATGGTCTGAGTGCAGGTAGATGGGACTAGGGGAAAACAAATGGTCGGCACGGACTGGAAGGGCCGAGAAGGCCTGTTACCGTGCTGTAATTGTTATATGGTTATATGGTTATATATCTGAAAATTCTACAGTGTGTTTTCAAAGAAAATGATGGAAGCCTGTGTAAGGATTAATAAACAGCAGAACCTGGAGCTACAGTATTCCTGTTTGCAATATTTTGCAGCCTAGATAAGCACTAAAGATAGTGTTCTGAAAATCCAAGTCATTTAAATGGAAATTCGAATCCACGGAAACCTCTCTTAGTTTAGTTCAGTTTAGTTTGGAGATTGTGAATATTGTGTTCAGTTCTGGGCCCCATATTATAGGAAAGATATTGTCAAGCTTGAAAGGGTTGAGATAAGATTTACGAGAATGTTGCCAGGACTAGAGGGTGTGGGCTATAGGGAGTGGCTGAGTAGGCTGGGTCTCTATTCCATTGAGCGCAGGAGGATGAGGGGAGATCTTATAGAGATGTACAAAATCATGAGAGGAATAGATCAGGTAGATGCACAGAGTCTCTTGCCCAGAGTAGGGGAATTGAAGACATAGATTCAAGGTGAAGGGGAAAATATTTAAAAGGAATCTGAGGGGTAAGGTTTTCACACAAAGGGTGGTGGGTGTATGGAACAAGCAGCCAGAGGCAGTAGTTGAGGCTGGGACTATCCCATCGTTTAAGAAACAGTTAGACAGGTGAATGGATAAGACAGGTTTGGAAAGATGTGGACCAAGCACAGACAACTGGGACTAGTGTAGCTGGGACATTGTTCGCCGATGTGGGCAAGTTGAGCTGAAGGGCCTGTTTCCACACTGTATCACTCTAATGCTCTATGATTCTATTCAACGCAGCAACAGGCCTTTCAGCCCACTGAGTCTGTGCTAACAAGCGATCCCCGCATGCTAACACTATCATACACACACTAGGAACATTTATACATTTATGCCAAGCCAACTAGCCTACAAACCTGTACACCTTTGGAGTGTGGGATAAAACCAAAGCTTCCAGGACAAACCCCACACAGGTCACGGGGAGAACGTACAGACTCCATACAGACAGCACCCATAGTCAGGATCAAATCCGGGTCTCTGGCGCTGTAAGGCAGCGACTCTACGCTGCGCAACCACAACGCCTTGCGTACATCCGCCCCTCCTCAATCTCCTCCTGTCTCATAACTATTTGTCACACGATCTGTTCATTTTTGATTTAGATCAGCAGTTTAATGCACAGGAGAAGGCCCTGGAGATTTGTGGCTTAACTGCTTCAGTTTGAGTCGGGGATGGATAGATAGCGGAGCCACAGATGTCTGATGATCTATATCTGAAAATCCTACGGTGTGTTTTCAAAGAAAATATGATGGAAGTCAGTGTAAGGATTAATAAACAGCAGAACTTGGAGCTACTGTATTCCTGTTTGCAATATTTTGCAGTCTAGATAAGCACTAAAGATAGATTGAAATGACTTTAAACTTTGAAAGAACAGAAGTGAAAATGTCAACGCATTTAATGTAACTGGCAGAATCTCACAGCAAGACAGAGATCACAGTAGCAAGGGGAACCTGTGATTGATAGTTGGCACCTTTGCTCTCTTTGACATGACTGAAATAGCTCTTCAACACAATTAAGGTCATTGTCAGCATTGTGTTGTTCTTTCATGGAGTGCAAACATACGCGTACTCTGTATGTCAAGATGTCATATCTATTAAGTGATCTAAAGAAGTAAAGACACTAAATCAACTCCAGTGGACAGAGGATATTATTTTTCAACTCACAGAGATGATCTTCATTGCAGTCTAAGAACAACCTTACATTTTTAAAGGAATTTTATAATCTTATGGGCCTGTCCCACTTAGGCTATTTTTTAGGGTTACACAAAAATCTGGAGAAACTCAGCGGGTGCAGCAGCATCTAAGGAGCGAAGGAGATAGGCGACGTTTCGGGTCGAGACCCTTCTTCAGACTGGTCAGGGATCAGGGAAACGAGAGATATAAACAGTGATGTGGAGAGATAAAGAACAATGAATGAAAGATATGCAAAAAAGTATTGATGATAAAGGAAACAGGCCATTGTAAGCTGTTTGTGGTGTGAAAATGAGAAGCTAGTGCGACTGGGGTGGGGGGAGGGGGGGGGGAGATGGAGAAGAAATGTCAGGGCCCGAGGGCAGAGGGAGAGGTGGGGAGGGGAGGGGGCAGTCTGGGTTAACAGAATTGAGAAAATTCAATGTTTAAGCCCAGAGGATGCAGACTCCCCAAGCGGAATATGAGGTGTTGTTCCTCCAACTTGCGGTGTTGCTCACTCTGGCCATGGAGGAGGCCCAGGACCGGGAGGTCGGATACGGAATGGGAGGGGGAATTGAAGTGCTGAGCCACCGGGAGGTCGGGTTGGTTATTGCGGACCGAGCGGAGGTGTTCGGCGAAACGATCGCCCAGCCTCCGCTTGGTCTCACCGATGTAGATCAGCTGGCATCTGGAGCAACGGATGCAGTAGATGAGGTTGGAGGAGGTGCAGGTGAACCTCTGTCGGACTTGGAATGACTGCTTGGGTCCCTGAAAGGAGTGGATGGGGGAGGTGAAGGGACAAGTGTAGCATCTCTTGCGGTTGCAAGGGAAAGTGCCCGGGGAAGGAGTGGAGCGGGAGGGAAGGGAAGAATTGACAAGGGAGTTGCGGAGGGAGCGGTCTTTGCGGAAGGCAGACGGGGGGGAGATGGGAAGATGTGGCGAGTGGAGGGGTCACGTTGGAGGTGGCAAAACTGGCGGAGGACTATCTGTTGTATGCGCTGGCTGGTGGGGGAATGGGGAGAGAGGGCAGTGTTGCGGGGTATGGAGGAGACCCTGGTGCGGGGCTGGGAAACGATGAGGTTGGAGGCTCAGGGAGTTAGGGAGCCGGAGTTGATGAAGTAGGCTTCATCAGGCTATTTTTAGGTGACTGCAGGTGACTAGGCTGTCACCACATGGTCGCCGGGGTGTCGCCTGTATGGTCGTGAGTCGTCTCCTCGGTCGCCCAAAGAGTCGTAGCGTCTTTCTGGTCGCCGCTGGATTTTCAACATGTTCAAAGATTTTAGGCAACAGTTGGCGACAGTGGATTGAAGCCAATGAGCAAAGCTTGACTTCTCCTGACGTAGGTGCTGTCATAGGTTGTCGCCAGGTGACATAGGTTGTCGCCGGTGCTGACTTCGGTGAATTCCATTGTCGACTACCCACATCAACCTACGTCTTCCGGCGACAAGTACCGGCGACTGAATTGTCTTCAGTTGTCTTCAGTTGTCGCCGACAGGGTCCTAGCTTCTTGTGGATTGTCGTTTGATTGTCGTAGGTTGTCACCTGTGTGGTCGTTGGTTGTCGTAGGTGTGGTCATAGGTGGACGTCCTAATGGGTCGCCGGTTGTCGGTAGCTTGCCGTAGGTTGCCGTAGCTTGCCGTAGCTTGCCGTAGGTAGCCGTAGCTTGCCGTAGCTTGCCGTAGCTTGCCGTAGCTTGATGTCGACTGCTGTTGTAGCTTATCGTAGACATTGTCGTCAGGCCTGCTACAACTGTGACCATCGCCGGCAGTCGCCTACAAAATCACCAAAGTGGGACAGGCCCTTGAGGATTTGGATTCTACTTTAGAGATACAGTGCAGGAACAGGCCCTTTAGCCCACTGAAGTACGGGGTGATCACGATCACCCCATACACTAACACTATTAGGGACTATAGGGACAATTTACAATTTTACCGAAGCCAATTAACCTACAAATTTACACGTCTTTGGAATGTGGGAGGAAACCAGAGCATCTGGGAAAACCCACACGGTCACACGAAGAACGTACAAATTCCGTATAGACAACAGCCGTGGTCAGGATTGAACCCGGGTCTCTGGCGGTGAAAGGCAGCAAATCTAGAGATGCAGATTAGATTAGATTAGATTCTTTATTTGTCATTCAGACCTTTCGGTCTGAACGAAACTCTGTTCCCCTGCAGTCATACATATAATTAAAAAATAAATAAGCAAAAATGACAGAACACACAATAAACACAAATTTAACATCCACCACAGTGAGTTCACCAAAACACCTCCTCACTGTGGTGGAAGGCACAGTCTTAAAGTCTGTGTCTCTTCCCTCTTTGTTTCCCTCTGCGCCGAGGTGATCCAGGCCCCAGATGCCGTGACCGCACCGGGCGACGGCAACCAAGACAGTCCCGCGGTTCTAACAGTCCCGCGGTTCTAAGATGTGCTAACATGTCTTGCAGCCAATTAATTTGCAATGTTGTAATTGATATAACCTAGGGTAACTTGGTATTTGTCATCTCATTACTTGTGGGCCATCAGCCTTCTCATGTCAAGTCGTTTGGTTAACAGAAATACATTTGGCTTGAATCGAAGCCACATCGATGCGCAAATATCGTCTCCACAGCTTGAGAAGGGAGGCATTGGGCTTCTTTCTGTTTTGAATCATAATTTTCCTGACCAACTTAAATGGACAGGTAGAATGTGGATTTGCATATTTTTTCCAATCACTGAATCACAAATGGAAGAATTTTGACATTGATGAGCTATTATAGGGGAGTGGTATGAAAATGTGTTCTTTGTTCTCTTTAAAACATTCGATTTAAACTTGTTTTATTTCACATTAGTGTTCTTCTATGAAGAAACCTTGGACATGGCATGAATCATGCTTTTTGAGTTTCCTTTTCTAATTCTTTCATTTTTATCTATGTTTCCTAATTTCTTGTTTCTACCTGAACAATGGAGGTTTAGCTCTGCTCTCTGACCTGGGTCTTGTATTTGAAGGATGTGGAGTTTCAGCACATGCATCTTCATTTGACATTCCAAAGGTTCTATATAATCTGACCAGCATTTCCAAATTGGATGTTTATTATTCATAATGGCTTTAAAACACATTACTTTTCCAAAACACCTTTAACAGGATCTAACTCACCAACTCTGACATCCGCCATCAAGATTTATTTGCGAGGTGTCACAAGACCTACCTCCTGACAAACTTTATTCCAGTTTGGATTATTTTCAGGCCAGTTGCCTATAATCTGTTGATGTGCATAGTTAAACTCATCACAACATGGGATGAAAGTGCTGTGGTCCATCATCTATCAGCCATGATCATATTGAATGGTGGTGCAGGCTCGAAGGGCCGAATGGCCTACTCCTGCACCTAATTTCTATGTTTCCATGTTTCTATCATAAGGTCATAAGTGATCGGAGCAGAATTAGGCCATTTGGCCCATCAAGACTACTCCGCCATTCAATCATGGCTGATCTATCTCTCCCTCTCAAACCCCATTCCCCTACCTTCTCCCCATAATTCTTGACACCTCTACTAATCAATAATCTATTTATCTCTGCCTTAAAAATATCCATTAACTTCACAGCCTTCTATGGCAGAGAATTCCACAGATTCATCACCCTCTGGCTAAATAAATTCCTCCCCATCTCCTTCCTAAAAGAATGTCCTTGAATTGTGAGGTTATGGTCTCCCACCAGTACTTACATCCTCTCCACATCCACTCTATCGATGCCTTTCATTATTCTGTAAGTTTCAATGAGGTCCCCTCTCAACTGTCTAAACTCCAGTGCGTAGAGCCCCAGTTCTGTCAAGCGCTCACATAGAAACATAGAAACATAGAAAATAGGTGCAGGAGTAGGCCATTCGGCCCTTCGAGCCTGCACCGCCATTCAATGTGATCATGGCTGATCATCCAACTCAGTATCCCGTACCTGCCTTCTCTCCATACCCCCTGATCCCTTTAGCCACAAGTGCCACATCTAACGCCCTCTTAAATATAGCCAATGAACTGGCCTCAACTACCTTCTGTGGCAGAGAATTCCAGAGACTCACCACTCTCTGTGTAAAGAATGTTTTCCTCATTTCGGTCCTAAAGGAATTCCCCCTTATCCTTAGACTGTGACCCCTTGTTCTGGACTCCCCCAACATCGGGAACAATCTTCCAGCATCTAGCTTGTCCAACCCCTTAAGAATTTTGTAGGTTTCTATAAGATCCCCCCTCAATCTTCTAAATTCCATCGAGTACAAACCGAGTCTATCCAATCTTTCCTCATATGAAAGTCCTGACATCCCAGGAATCAGTCTGGTGAATCTTCTCTGTACCCCCTCTATGGCAAGGATGTCTTTCCTCAGATTTGGAGACCAAAACTGTACGCAGTACTCCAGGTGTGGCCTCACCAAAACCCTGTACAACTGCAGTAGAACCTCCCTGCTCCTATACTCAAATCCTTTCGCTATGAATGCTAACATACCATTTGCTTTCTTCACTGCCTTAATTTGCTTTTATCTCTGCCTTAAAAATATCCATTAACTTCACAGCCTTCTATGGCAGAGAATTCCACAGATTCATCACCCTCTGGCTAAATAAATTCCTCCCCATCTCCTTCCTAAAAGAATGTCCTTGAATTGTGAGGTTATGGTCTCCCACCAGTACTTACATCCTCTCCACATCCACTCTATCGATGCCTTTCATTATTCTGTAAGTTTCAATGAGGTCCCCTCTCAACTGTCTAAACTCCAGTGCGTAGAGCCCCAGTTCTGTCAAGCGCCATATGTTACCATATGTCACCATATGTTAACCCACTCATTCCTGGAATCATTCTCGTAAACCTCCTCAGGATCCTCTCTTTCCTCAGCCACATCTTTCCTCAGGCCAAAATTGCTTACAATACTCCAAATATGACCTGACCAGCGCCTTAATGTGCCTCAGCAATACAACCCTGTTTTTGCATTCTAGCCCTCTTGAAAAAAATGGTAGCATTGTGTTTGCCTTCTTTACTACCAATGAGAATGACAAAGTACCGAAATATGATTGTAGAAGCACCCTTGATTGGAAGTGTCGCAAGACCAGAGAGTTCATTGCACATCAATGTGTGTTGACTTCATTATTGAGCAGATCTTGTATTTCTCCAGCATCAACCTTTTTAACATTTTCCATTTAGTGCAAAATAAAGTCTACTAGAGTCCGATAAAAGATAGTCCAAGGGTCTCCAAAGAGGTAGATGGTAGATCAGGACTGCTCTTTAGCAGGTGAAAGGATGGTTCGGTTCAGTTGCCTGATAACAGCTGGGGTGAAACTGTCCCTGAATCCGGAGGAATGTGGTTTCAAAATTCTGTATCTCTTGCCTGATGGGAGAGGGGAGACAAGGGAGTGGCCAGGCTGAGACTGGTCCTTGATTATGCTGGTGGCCTTGCCGAGGCAACATGAAGTGTAGATGGAGTCAATGGACAAAATCTGTCCCTTAAAATCTCTTACGTGTAGGAAAGAACTGCAGATGCTCGTTTAAATTGAAGGTAGTCACAAAAATTTATTTTTAGATAAGGTTTAGGGTCATCCATTCTTATCCATCTTGGTTTGCTAAGCAGTGTTTAGTTTAGTTTTAAGATACAACACAGAAACAGGCCCTTCGGCTCACCGAGCTTGTGCTGATCAGTGATCCCTGCCCTGCACACCAGGGACAATTTACAATTATACCAAGCCAATTAGCCTCCACACCTGTACATCCTTGGAGTGTAGGAGGAAACTGGAGCACCAGGAGAAAACACACGCAGGTCATGGGGAGAACGTACAAATTCCATACAGACAGCAAAGCTAGGATCAAACCCGGGTCTCTGGCGCTGTAAGGCAGCAACTCAACCACTACACCACCGTGTCATGAGACGTTTTGTGAGCCAAAAAGTTTCTCATATTCTTTATATTTTCTGACAAATATTAAAAACGTACAGCCCTTGAAACCCTGTCAACTCTCAGCAGAGCAATCCCATCAGTCTCATCGTCCCCTCTTCCTTCCTTGTATCCCACTGTTACAGCTGCAGGTATTTTGATTGCTGCAGTTCTTGCCCTGATTAGCACACGACGGGATGAATACTGAAGCAAGAGCATACATCTTGCCAGCAAGATTATAGCATGCTAATGTTGCATGGGTTAACCAATGCACAATTTGTCCATGGGATGTTGGAACAGAATCATCCCGCCCAAAGTCAAAGAATGAACATTGCCAAGGTTTATAAATCTTCATGAGAAGTGCACATGTATTCCGTCTGAGATGCCAGATAGGGAGATGATCAATAGTTGAGTCGAAAGGAACTGCAGATGTTGGTTTATCCACTGCCCACACAGCGATGACCATCCTTGATCACCTTACTGTCAGGATCCACAGGCAGGTGTGAGATGTAGACTGCTCAGTCACCAGTCACCACACCATGCTGCTCACTACTGATTTTTTAAAAGCCTGCAATCAGTGAGGAAACGTCCAATGACTAACTTATACACCATTAAAGGCTGGGAGATGCTGTGCAAGACATCAACATTTAGTGTAGAGATACAGCACAGAAACAGGTCCTTCATCCACTGAGTCCACACTGACCAGTGATCCCTGCACACTAACACTATCCTACACGCACTAGGGACAATTTACGTTTTTTTAATGATGCCAATTAACTTACACCTATGGAATGTGGGAGGAAACCAGGGCACCTGGAGAAAACCCACGTAGTCGCGGGGAGAAAAGACAAATTCCGTATGGACAGATCCGGTAGTCAGGATCAAACTCAAGTGTCTGGCGCTGTAAGACAGCAACTCTAACGCTGTGCCAGCATGCCGCCATGAAACAATTAAAGAGTACAGTCTCTTTAACTGTATCATTTAATAGTGAGATCTTAGGTAAAAAATGTGTGCAGAAATCGGAGCAACGTCAGAACAGGTAAGTGTTAATGCAAATACAGTACAGGGATTGC
Source organism: Raja brachyura (assembly GCA_963514005.1). Next base: position 4,150,491 of record OY740809.1, on the reverse strand, counting down.
TTCTGCCCCAAAATAGATTGATTCAGTGGCGCAGCGGTAGAGTTGCTGCCTTACAGCACCATAGATTGACCCTGACTACGGGAGCTGCCTGAATGGAGTTTGTACGTTCTCCCGTGACTGGGTGTATTTTCTCCGGGTCCTCCAGTTTCCTCTCACTTTCCAAAGACGTGTAGGTGTGAAGGTTAACTGGCTTATGTAAATTGTCTCTAATGTGTAGGACAGAACTGGTGTACAGGTGATCGCTGGTCGGCATGGACTCGGTGAGCTGAAGGACCTATTTCTACGCTGTGTCTCCAAACTAAACTAAAATATTTTATCATATTCCACAAATAATAATTACTGCAAGGCATTTGTTAATAGATATTTTTTTTCATTTTTCTCTCCTTTCTTCCTATCCTAATTAATCCTATTTCTTTGTTTCATTTATTAAGCCTGCCTTGACACAAGTTAATTTGTTTAATTCATAAGCCCTCTCCTTCCTTCTCAATCCATATATCTCACATGCAACATGACACTCATTAATATATCATCATGTCGTAATCAGCGTGTTGCTCTGCTAGGTCATACTGGAAAACATACTGGAAACAGGTTAAAGAAGGGTCTTGCCCCAAAACGTCACCAATTCCTTCTCTCCAGAGATGCTGCGTGTCCCACTGGGTTATTCCAGCACTTTGTGTCTATCTTCGGGGAAGGGACATTACATCTTAGGCAATAAGGGGCCGAGGTGGAATTGGAAGCCACGTGTCTGCACCAGAATACAAGTGTGAATTGGTGTTAGCTTTGGGCAGGAGGCCAACTGGATATGCAATGAAGGCATTTAAAGACTGCATGGATGAACTACAACAATTGTCCACCCCAGTTTGGCAAAAGAATAAATCAGGGAAGGTGGTGCATCCATGGATAACAAGGGAAATCAGGGATAGTATCAAAGCAATAGATAAAGCATACAAATTATCCAGAAAAAGCAGCTTACCAGAGGACTGGGAAAAATTCAGAGTCCAGCAGAGGAGGACAAAGGGCTTAATTAGGAAAGGGAAAATAGATTATGAAAGAAAACTGGCAGGGAACATAAAAACTGACTGCAAAGGTTTTTATAGATATGTGAGGAGAAAACGATTAGTTAAAACAAATGTAGGTCCCTTGCAGTCAGAAACGGGTGAATTGATCATGGGGAACAAGAACATGGCAGACCAATTGAATAACTACTTTGGTTCTGTTTTCACTAAGGAAGACATAATCAGCTGGAAATAGCAGGGGACCGGGGGTCAAATGAGATGGAGGAACTGAGTGAAATCCAGGTTAGCTGGGAAGTGGTGTTAGGCAAATTGAATGAATTAAAGGCCGATAAATCCCCAGGGCCAGATAGGCTGCATCCCAGAGTACTTAAGGAAGTAGCCCCAGAAATAGTGGATGCATTAGTGATAATTTTTCAAAACTCTGGAGTAGTTCCTGAGGATTGGAGGGAAGTTAATGTAACCCCACTTTTTAAAAAGGGAGGGAGAGAGAAAGCGGGGAATTACAGACCAGTTAGTCTAACATCGGTAGTGGGGAAACTGCTAGTTATTAAAGATGGGATAGCAACACATTTGGAAAGTAGTGAAATCATTCGACAAAGTCAGCACGGATTTATGAAAGGTAAATCATGTCTGACGAAACTTATAGAATTATTCGAGGATGTAACTAGTAGAGTGGATAAGGGAGAACCAGTGGATGTGCTATATCTGGAATTTCAGAAGGCTTTCGACAAGGTCCCACATAAGAGATTAGTATACAAACTTAAAGCACACAGTATTGGCGGTTCAGTATTGATGTGGATAGAGAACTGGCTGGCAGACAGGAAGCAAAGAGTAGGAGTAAACGGGTCCTTTTCAGAATGGCAAGCAGTGACTAGGGGGTACCACAAGGCTCAGTGCTGGGACCCCAGCTATTTACAATATATATTAATGATTTGGACGAGGGAATTGAATGCAACATCTCCAAGTTTGCGGATGACACAAAGCTGGGGGGAAGTGTCAGTTGTGAGGAGGATGCTAGGAGGCTGCAAGGTGACTTGGATAGGCTGGGTGAGTGGGCAAATGCATGGCAGATGCAGTATAATGTGGATAAATGTGAAGTTATCCACTTTGGTGGCAAAAACAGGAAAGTAGACTATTATCTGAATGGTGGCCGATTAGGAAAAGGGGAGATGCAACGAGACCTGGGTGTCATGGTGCACCAGTCAATTAAAGTAGGCATGCAGGTGCAGCAGGCAGTGAAGAAAGCAAATGATATGTTAGCATTCATAGCAAAAGGATTTGAGTATAGGAGCAGGGAGGTTCTACTGCAGTTGTACAGGGTCGTGGTGAGACCACACCTGGAGTATTGCACACAGTTTTGCACCTAATTTCTATGTTTCTATGTATTTACCGTCTGAGTTGCCGGATAGGGAGATGATCATCAGTTGTGTAGGAATGAACTGCAGATGCTGGTTGATGCCTAAGATTGACACAAAATGCTGGAGTAACTCAGCATGGCAGGCAGTATCTATGGAGACCATGGAGAAATTACGTTTTAGGTCGAGACCTTCAGAATGAAAGTAGAGGAGGAGGGTGAAGGGAAAATAAACTGGTGGGAAAAGGCCAGAACATATCAGGGCCACACCCTCCCTCTCTGCCCGCATCTTAGTCGTCCTATCAGTTCCACTGTTCACTCTTCCCCAGCCAACAATGGACTATTATGGGCTTTACCCTTCCTAAGGTCATCTGTTGCCGACCCTGATTTGTTCTAGCCTGTTTCTTTCCTCCAGTTTACTCCCCCACCACCTCTACTTTCAGTCTGAAGAAGGGTTCCAACCTGAAACACCACCTATTCCTTTTCTCCAGAGATGCTGCCGTCCCGTTGAGTTACTCCAACGTTTTGTGTCTATGATCAAGATTTGTAGTTTATCCAAATTTGTAGCAGGCTTTAGGTTTGTTGAAGGTGTAGATTAGTGACACATTGTTCAGTTGAGGTACAACAATGATTTCACTTGGTCAGCTTATACTTGCAGACATGGTAAACTAGCTCTACCAAAGGCAAGAAAGAAGTGATGTGGAACGTGGAGGAGCAACAGACCACTGCTCTCTGTGTCTTCTGTTCCTACTCCCAAAATGCTCATACTTGCCACTCCCACCACCACTTAGAAACATAGAAAATAGGTGCAGGAGTAGGCCATTCGGCCCTTCGAGCCAGCACCGCCATTCAATATGATCATGGCTGATCATCCAACTCAGTATCCCATACCTGCCTTCTCTCCATATCCTCTGATCCCCTTAGCCACAAGGGCCACATCTAACTCCCTCTTAAATATAGCCAATGAACTGGCCTCAACTACCCTCTGTGGCAGAGAGTTCCAGAGACCCGCCACTCTCTGTGTGAAAAAAGTCCTGCTCATCTCGGTCCTAAAGGATTTCCCCCTTATCCTTAAGCTGTGACCCCTTGTCCTGGACCTCCCCAACATCGGGAACAATCTTCCTGCATCTAGCCTGTCCAACCCCTTAAGAATTTTGTAAGTTTCTGTAAAATCCCCTCTCAATCTCCTAAATTCTAGAGAGTATAAACCGAGTCTATGCAGTCTTTGTTCATAAGACAGTCCTGATATCCCAGGAATCAGTCTGGTGAACCTTCTGTGCACTCCCTCTATGGCAATAATATGGCAACATGAGCACTTCTCATGAACATTTGGAGGATTTATAAACCTTGGCAATGTTCATTCTTTGACTTTGTTTGGGATGATTAATTCCTCAACACACGGGCAGTGTGTTAATAGATAGCTTTTGTTTTTGCTCTCTCCCACTGGGCCTGACAGTCGTGTAAACCTTGCCTTCATTGATAATATGGAGTTGTCAGCCGATGGGTAATGTTAGTGATAGGCAGACAAACCTCCCTATATCAGTGTCAGAGACTTCACAGTTCAGAATGAAAAGCGACACTTTTGTTCTTCAAATATGACCTTTGATAAGAATAAGCCTTCATTTCCTGCTGTCATTTCTAAATATGCCTATTAATATACACAGACTTAAAACGTAAGCTAATGCATATCAGATCATGCAATAGGGTGTTGTTTGACCTATGCATGCAGAGACAAGATTGTGTCAACAAAATGGTTGATTATATTCTGATTCACAGCTACACATCATCTGTTGCGGGCGTGATTAATAGTTAGTGTGAATATGGAAGAAATAAATCTTTCAAATGGAGGCACGTTCAGTTTACCTTAGGTAAGTTAGAGTTGAATTGTGGATTTGTAAAGGATATGCTACATCTAAAAGATATCTATTCAAATATTATGAAGAATAACTAAAGTAGTTCAGATAGGTCAGCACAGTGGTGCAGGGATAGAGTTGCTGCCTTACACTGCCAGACATGCTGCCTGATCCGTTGAATTACTCCAGCATTTTGTGTCTATCTTGCATTGTTCACTTGCCAGGGTTTACCCCGTCATTACTCGTCTTTGCAAGCTTTCTCTCCCGTATGCCCCTGTCCCACTTAGGCGATTATTTAGGAGACCTCAGGCGACTAGGCTGTTGCCACATGGTCGCCGGGGTGTCACCTGTATGGTGGTGAGTCGTCTCCTCAAGTCTCCCAAAGAGTCGTAGCGTCTTTCTGGTCGCCGCTGGATTTTGAAATGTTTAAAACTTTTCGGTGACTGTCAGCGACAGTTGGCTTGACCCCAAACGAGCGTAGCTTGACTTCTCCTGACGTAGGTGCTGTCGTAGGTTGTCGCCAGGATGATGTAGGTTGTCGCCGGTGCTGACATCGGTGAATCCCATTGGCAACTACCTTCACCAACCTACGTCAACTGGCGACGGGTACCGGCGACTGAATTGTCTTGCCTTGTAGCTTGGTGCGGGTGGATGTAGGTTGTCATAGATCGTCGTAGGTGTGGTTGTAGGTGGACGTTCTCATGGGTCGCCGGTTGTCGGTAGTTTGCCGTAGCTGGTGGTAGGTTGTTGAAGAGATTGTCGTAGACATTGTTGTAGGGGGGTCCAGTCGCCTGTGTTTGGGCGAGCTGCTACGACTATGACAGTCTCTGGCAATTGCCGCAAAAATCGCCTAAGTGGGACAGGCCCATAACTCCTATCAGTCTGAAGAAGGGTCCCAACCTTGTAATATTTTCTTATTTGAAATAATCAGTTTACAATGTATAGCTTACTTTATAAACTAACACCTTAATTCAATATTACTACAAATAATATATCAATACTTAATATCTTCTATTTTTTGGAAATAAAGAAAAAGATATATAAAAGAGAAAAAAAAAGAGGAAAAAAAAAGAGAATTAAAAAAAAAAAAAATTTCCCACATACTTCAACCATAAAAAAAAAGAAAATTTAAAAAACAAAAATATTACATATATATAAACAAAACTAAATACATTATACGAAATACTATTTCATACAGTAATATCTATAATAAATGCGCAATAATATCAAATATAAGTAAGTTATTCGCATCGGATTCCGTAGGGTATCCGTCGAGCCGTGATTCCAAGAATAGCTACTTCTCTAAATACTGTATATATGGAGACCATATCGATTCAAAAGAATTATACCTGTCCAAAAGGACAAATCTAATTCTTTCCAAATTCAACGTCTCCAACATCTCTGCTTTCCACATTTTAATTGTTGGGGATAATGTTCCCTTCCAAAATTTAAGTATCATTTTTTTCCCTATTATTAAACAGTAATCAAAAAAATTTCTTTGATTTACTGTGAGTACCAAATTTGGCTCCGGAATTCCAAATATTATTAATTTTGGGTCTGGGTCGAGTTCAACCTTAAGGACTTCCGAAATAACTTTAAAAATTTCAATCCAATAATAATTCAACCGTGGGCACGTTACAAAACTATGTATTAAATTTGCTTCAAGATTCTTACATTTATCACAAATAGAGGAGAGACTAGGAAAGATACTTTTTAATTTGGTTTTCGAGTAGTGTAATCTATATATAACTTTAAATTGTATCAAATTGTCTGGCATTCAAAGAACACCAATGTATTCTTTGTAAGCTTTCTTCCCAAGTTTCTTTTATTATAGGTAATCCAATTTCATTTTCCCATGCTAGACGATGTTTCAGTTGTTGGGTTCTCTTTATCTAAAATAATATTGTATATATAAGCTATAAGCTTATCCGTATTTGGATGTAAATTAAACAGCTCATCTAATAAGCCTGATTCTTTATTTTTATAGTCTTGTGTGTTGCATTTAATAAAATCTCTAATTTGTAAATACCTAAAATGGTGTTGTGAAGGTAGTCCAAAAATATCTTGTAACTCTTCAAATAATAAAAAATTTCCATTTCTATAAAGGTGTCCTATCCTTTTAATTCCTGAATCCTTCCACAGTCTAAACTCCGCATCTAAGATTGAGGGTTTAAACAGTGGGTTATTCCTAATTGGTAACCTAAAAGAAAGATTATCCAGATATAAGGTCTTAACTATCTGTTTCCAAATACGCCTATTATTATGAATTATAGGGTTGTCCCTATAAGTCTTTTTTTGTACTTCCTTTGGTGCGAAAATAATCGACTCTATATTGAAAGGTAAACAGTCTTCCTTTTCCATTTTTAACCACATTGGTTCATCATCCATATTTACCCACCAAAAATTCATATTCTAAATCTGGACAGCCCAAAAGTAGTATAGAAAATTTGGAAGTGCTAGCCCTCCGTTTATCTTAGACTTACATAAATGTTTTTTACTTATTCTATGACTTTTGTAATCCCAAACAAAACTATTAACAATATTATCAATTTTTTTAAAAAAAATTTTTGGGAGAAAAAAAGGAATTGCCTGAAATAAATATAACAATTGTGGTAAAAAAATCATCTTTATAGCATTAATTCTACCGATCATAGATATAGGGAGTGTTTTCCAATATGAAATGTTTTTTTAAAGTTTCTCTAATAATTGATAATAATTAGCTTTAATTAATAATTTATAGGATTTAGACACATTAATTCCTAAATATTTAAATTTAGGAATTAATGTGTCTAAATCCTATAAATTTTTAATGGGTATTTTTGTAATATATTTACATTTATACCAGTTATAGGCATAATGTTGCTTTTATTCCAATTAATCCTATATCCTGAAAATACGCTAAATTCATTTTTAACATTGAATAACTTGGTAATACTACATTCCGGCTTAGTAATATAAATCAGAATATCGTCTGCATATAAAGATATCTTATTATTTGTTGTGTCAGTATTATACCCATATATTTCAGGTTCTGATCTAATTCTTTCAGCCAGAGGTTCTATCACCAAGGCAAATAATAAAGGGGATAACGGACATCCCTGTCTGCATCCCCTAAAAAGTCTAAATTTAGGTGATAGTATTTGATTGGTTAAAATTCTTGCAGTAGGGTTAGAATATAATATTCTTACCCATTTACAAAATCCATCCCCCAGTTGATACTTTTCCATTATATTAAATAAATATGACCATTCCACCTGGTCGAATGCTTTTTCAGCATCCAACGATATAACTGCTAATTCTATATCTCTTCTTCTTCTCGAGTAAATAATATTAAACAAGCGTCTAAGATTATGTGATGAGTAACGTTTTGAAACCTGTTTGATCATAATGTATTATTTTGGAAATCACTAAACTTAGTCTCCGAGAAAGTACTTTAGTTAATATTTTTTGATCAGTATTTAAAAGGGCAATCGCTCGATATGATCCAGGATCTTCCAGATCCTTATCTAATTTAGGAATTAATGTAATTGTAGATTCATTTAAAGACTCTGGTAATTTTCCTAACTCATAGGTGTGTCTGTACACTATTTGTAATCTTGGTGAAAGTAGATCATGAAATTTTTTATAAAATTCTGCACTCAGGCCATCGGGGCCCGCTGTTTTACCATTTTTTAACGATCCAATTGATTCTTCAATATCTATTACAGATATTTCAGCGTTTAACAATTGCCTACTCTCAGAATCTAGCTTATTAAAATGACATTTTTCTAGAAATGTTTCCATTTCATCTATTTGCCCTGTTAATTTAGATGAGTAAAGATTTTGATAATATTGTAAAAATGTGTCATTAATGTCTCTTGGTATAGTCAACATATTTCCCTGTACCAATCTAATACTATGTTTTTTCATCGTCTAATCTTCTGAGTTGTCGTGCTAATAATTTTTGAGGTTTATCACCAAATTCAAAATGAACTTGTTTAGTTTGTTGATAAAGTTTTATCACTTGATCAGAGTAAATTTTATTTAATCTATATTTTAATATTGCAATTTTATTACTCAACTCTTTAGAAGGAGGTATTATATTTTCACTATCTAATTGTTTTATCTCTTTTTCTAACTTTTGCTCCATCTTTCGATTTTCTTTATTAAAATGTGCTTGTGCTGATATTATTGCACCGCGCATAAATGCTTTAAATGTGTCCCATAATAATAATGGGGAGGTCTCAGGTTTATCGTTAGTTTCAAAAAATAATTTAATCTGTTTCTCCACATAATTACAGCAGTCTTTATCCTTTAATGTCTGTGTGTTGAATCTCCAAATATTAGTTTTATTAACTATATCTTTTAATTTTATCTTAAATGTTAACGGGGCATGATCTGAGATAATAATATTATGATACTTTGCATCATACGTAAAGGGGAGTAATTTTGAGTCAACTAAGAAATAATCTATCCTCGAATAAGTTCCAAATACCGGCGAGAAAAATGAATATTCCCGTCCGGTTGGATTATCCAATCTCCAAATATCTTTAACATTCGATGTATTAATAAAATAATTTATAAGCTTACTTGATTTAGAAAGAGCCTTACTTTTCGTAGAAGATCTATCCAAATAATTATCTAAAGTACAATTTAAATCACCTCCAATTATTAAATTATATTGGGTGGATATAGGAATACTATTAAATATTTTCTTAAAAAATAGTGGATTATCAAAATTAGGTGCATATATATTCATAAGAATTACTTTTTTTGAATGTAATTCCCCTGTAATTATTAAATATCTACCCTCCTTATCCTCTATTATCGAATTAAGTTTAAAAGGTATACCCTTGCGAATAATTATTGCAACTCCTCTAGATTTGTGTATAAACGAAGAATGATATACTTTTGAAATCCATTTAGCTGTTAATCTATATTGAGCATCTTTTTTAAGATGTGTCTCTTGAAGAAACGTAACTCCAGATTTCAATCTATTCAGCTGAGCTAATACCTTTCCCCTTTTAATTGGTTCATTGATTCCTTTAACATTCCAACTGCAGAAGGTGATTCCATCACCCCCACTCCTTACATTCATATCTTGCATTTTATTGTTAGGGTGGCTTTTTTTGGAGTAGCCTTCTTGACACCTCCAGCCCGACATTACACCCCAACTTCAATCCGATGCGAATTTCCAATTCCATTAAACCATATCCATTTAATCTGATTATATAATATAGATAGAAGTCATGATTATATAATATATAATATAAAATCAAGTATGTGTTATACAAAAAATAATAACAAATGTAAATATAAAAAAAGTAAAGGGTGAAAAAATGGTGATCAGAAAAAAAAGAGACTACACTTTTATAATGTGTAGTGTGCACAGGTGAAAGCCACACTAACATGGCTACTAATCTAGCGACTTCCGTTTTCTAAAAAAAAAGATGTTGAATATTCCAGCTCTTATTTGGAATACTGTATATATTGGGGTGGGGGTGCTAACTTTATGTTCTTAATAACTTTTTCTATTATTCATATTACTAATTTTTAGTTGTTAATTTCAACTATAATTAGTATCATAATTAGTAATACTATATAAGGGGAGAAAGGGAAATCAAACTAATTAGTAATTAGTGATTAGTAATTAATAATTACAAATTAGTATTTATTAATTAATTAGTAAACAATATAATACTACAATTCTATGTCCGTTATTTCGCCTTTTTCTCAGTGAGTGGTTCATAACCGCAGGTCCATAAAGTTCATTCATCAATTACTCCTGTCGGGTCTGCTCCTTCTTCCTCTGCTTCTCCTTCTTCTCCTTCTTCTGCCTTCTTCTGTATTTTCCGAGCGAATTCCAGTGCCGATGTATGCTTGGTGAAACGAAGATCCTTCTTCTCGTAGGTAACTCTAAGTATTGCCGGGTACACCAGACCATATCTGATCTCCTTTATTCCTTTTATATCTCTCAAGATGCGTCTTGTTTCTGTAAATAGAGCTCTTCTTTTAGCCACTTCGGCCGGGTAGTCTCTGAAGATACTGATGTTATCTCCTTCGTATTTCAGATTTCTTTTTCTTATTATTATCTTCATCATATCTTCAAAGATGCCGTCATAAACCATCTTTACAATTACTTGTCTTGGTGGTGCACCACTCCCAGGAACCGGTCTTAGAGCCCTGTGGGCTCGGCCCAACAGGGGCTCTTGATCCAGATCCAAAATGTCCTTTAGGAGTTTTGCAAAGAATTTACGTGGGTCATGATTTCCTTCGCGTCCCTCAGGCAGACCTACTATGCGCAAATTCTTACGTCTTTGCCGCCCCTCCAAATCAATACATTTCTCGTTTATTTTACGTACTAATTCAGAGAGGCGTTTGTTCTCTTCGTTTATCCTTTCATTCTCCCTCGCAGTTTTTAGAGCAACATCAGTTAGTTCTTTAATCGCATCATTTTGTTGGTCCAGTACAGTTGACATAGGGCTTAACCTCGCCTCTAATTTCTCATCCATCATCTCTTCCATCATTCGCTCCATCCCAGCAATCTTATCAGTTACCTCGATCAGTTGAGTATGTATCTCCTCCTCCAGTTCTGTTTTCCATTCATTCAGCATGCTTTTTACCATTTCTTTAACTTCTTTTGCTAATTCTTCTTTGATTTTTCGAATATCCGTTTTTAAGGCTTTCATTTCGTCCTTAATTTCTTTATAATCTTTCTTCACTTCTTTTTGTGTTTCTGTTTGTGTTTCCTTCAGCATTTTCCTCATATCAGCCAGCAGAGACTTTTTAAGTTCTTCCATTTCAGCTTTTCTTTGTGAAATCTCTTCTTGGGAGGCAGCCAGTCCCGAGCCTGAAGCTTTGGTGGGGCCTACCTCCCTTCTGGAGCTTTTCTTCGGCTGTGTGGGGGAGGAGGGATTCATTTTAAATTTCTTACCGGAGTCGCTAAAGTCGCGCGCCTGATGACGTCACGCAGCTTGCAATCGCACCCGGAGCCGTTTAAAATCGATCTCCTACGGTAAGTAGCGTTAGCAGCCTCCTCTAACCCCGTTTTTTTTTCAGATTTTTTAAGAGCTGGTCTGACGCTGTTCTCTCCTAGAACATGGCGCCACCGGAAGTCCCAACATGGCGCCACCGGAAGTCCCAGAAGGGTCCCAACCTGAAACATCACTTGCCCATCCTCTCCATAGATGCTGCAAACCTGCTGAGACACTCCAGCACTTTATGTTTTGCTGGTCAATAAGGTGAATGGGTGAAATTCTTACAAGTGGATCATTTGACGGTCATTCATTTTGAACCCAAAAAAGGATGAATCCAAGTATTATTTAAATTCCAGGAACAGCGAAGGTCCAAGGAAATGTAGTTGTCCACAATCACAGAAATGCAGCAGAGAGGAAAAGATGAATGCTGGCCATTATAACCAAGAAAGTTAGGAAGTAAGTAGGAAAATGCCTTGCTACAGCTTTGCAAAGTCCTGCTTACGATACGGCATGATATGATAGAACTTTATTTATCCCAGGAGGGAAATTGATCTGCCAACAGTTATAAAAACACAAAAACACAAAGTACATGGAACATGAAATTAAAGTGATGAGTGGAAATGATTGGGGATGTGCAAAGATTGAGGGGGGGGGGGGGGGGAATCAGTCTCAGTCTCATTCTACCCCACGACAGAAGGCGGAGGAGTTGTACAGTTTGACAGCAGAAGGATCTCCTGTGGCGTTCTGTCCGGCCTCGGGCTAGACTCCATTTGTGCACTTTAGAAACATTCCATTGGGCTTGGAAAGAGTAGTGAAGATTCCTTAGCGTTTACCCACGACTCCGGTGGTAAAATTAAATGAGATTACAACAAATAGGTTTGAATTCACTGAAATAAAAGAGATTAGGGGTTGGTTTGATTGGAGCATTTAAGGATTTAGAAATTGAAAGGGTGAAAAGAAAAAAGCACCTTCTGCAGTCAAAGGTGTCTCAGAAAGAGATTACATAACCTTAAAACCTGAACCTAACGACTGCAAAAATAACCTTAACAAATAGTTCTTTAGGAAAAGGATGGTAGAAGTGAACTGACCCCTTCTCAAAACATTAAATACTTTAAATTCAGATCAATAGCGTTTGGTTAGTGGATGGCACAGCATGTAGAGCTGCTGCCTCACAGTACCTGAAACTCAGGTTCGATCCTGACCCTGGGTGCTGACTGTGCGGAGTTTGCATGTTCTCCTTGAGACCGCATAGGGTTCCTCCTGTTGCTCTGGATTTCTCCCACATCCCAAAGACAGGCAAGCTTGTAGGTTAATAAGACTCTGTAAAATTGCCCCTAATGTACATGGAATGGATGCGAAATTGGGATAACATGGAACTAGTATGAACGATTAATCAATGGTCAGCGTGAACTCGTGGATCAAAGGCCCTGTTTTCATGCTGTGTCTAAACTAAATGAATAAAAGTGCATAACCCCCAAGAAAGATGAGTGTAGTTTGGTATAAATCCTCTATTGGCTCTCTGAGTGGGGGAACAGGTTCTTTGGTCGGAAGGAACTGCAGATGCTGGTTTAATCCAAAGACAGACACAAAAAGTAGGAGTAACCCCGAAACGTCACCCATTCTTTCTCTCCAGAGATGCTGTCTGACCCATTGAGTTACTCCAGCTTTTTGTGTCTAACTTAGGTTCTTTAAGTAAGTCTAAAAAAGGGTTCCGACCCAAAATAAGCGCACATAAGCGATTAGTATATAAACTTAAAGCATATGGCATTGGGGGTTCAGTATTGATGTGGATAGAGAACTGGCTGGCAAACAGGAAGCAAAGAGTAGGAGTAAACGGGTCATTTTCACAATGGCAGGCAGTGACTAGTGGGGTACCGCAAGGCTCAGTGCTGGGACCCCAGCTATTTACAATATACATAAATGATCTGAATGAGGGAATTGAAGGCAATATCTCCAAGTTTGCGGATGACACTAAGCTGGGGGGCAGTGTTAGCTGTGAGGAGGATGCTAGGAGAATGCAAGGTGACTTGGATAGGCTGGGTGAGTGGGCAAATGTTTGGCAGATGCAGTATAATGTGGATAAATGTGAGGTTATCCACTTTGGTGGCAAAAATAGGAAAACCGACTACTATCTAAATGGTGGCCGATTAGGAAAAGGGGAGATGCAGCGCGTGCTGGGTGTCATGGTACACCAGTCATTGAAAGTAGGCATGCAGGTACAGCAGGCAGTGAAGAAAGCGAATGGTATGTTAGCTTTCATAGCAAAAGGATTTGAGTATAGGAGCAGGGAGGTTCTACTTCAGTTGTATAGGGTCTTGGTGAGGCCACACCTGGAGTATTGCGTACAGTTCTGGTCTCCAAATCTGAGGAAGGACATTATTGCCATAGAGGGAGTGCAGCGAAGGTTCACCAGACTGATTCCTGGGATGTCAGGACTGTCTTATGAACAAAGACTGCATAGACTCGGTTTATACTCTCTAGAATTTAGGAGATTGAGGGGAGCTCTTATAGAAACTTACAAGATTCTTAAGGGGTTGGACAGGCTAGATGCAGGAAGATTGTTCCCGATGTTGGGGAGGTCCAGGACAAGGGGTCACAGCTTAAGGATAAGGGGGAAATCCTTTAGGACCGAGATGAGAAGAGGGCGTTATATTTAAGAGGGCGTTAGATGTGGCACTTGTGGCTAAAGGGATCAGGGGGTATGGAGAGAAGGCGGGTACGGGATACTGAGTTGGATGATCAGCCATGATCATATTGAATGGCGGTGCAGGCTCGAAGGGCCGAATGGCCTACTCCTGCACCTAATTTCTATGTTTCTATGTTTCTAAAATGTCACCTATACCTTTTCTCCAGAGATCCTGGCTGCCCTGCTGACTTATTCAAAGATAGACATAAAAAGCTGGAGTAACTCAGCAGCTCAGACAGCTACCCTCTGCAGAAAAGGGATAGATGACGTTTCGGGTCGAGACCCTTTTTCAGACAGCCTCGATGCGAACTTCACCTATTCCTTTTCTCCAGAGAAGCAGTCTGTCCCGCTGAGTTACTCCAGCTTTCAATGCTTATCTTTTGTGTAATCTAGCATCTGTAGTTTCTTCGTACAGGATCTTTAAGTATCGACTTTCAGCAAAGAAACGTCTTTAGACCAAAAAAGCTGGAGTAACTCAGCGGGGCAGGCAGCATCTCTGGAGAGAAGGAATGGGTGACGTTTCGGGTCGAGACCCTTCTTCAGCATCAGCAGTTCTTTCCTACACAACTTCTTTTTGACTTTGAAAAACATGTTAAAGAATGTACAATTTATTTAAAAACGCATATATTTCCATCACAAATCAGAATCAATATGCAAATCGATCCTGACTACGGGTGCTGCTGTTCGGAGTTTGTACGTTCTCCCCGTGACCTGCATGGGTTTTCTCCGAGATCTTCGGTTTCCTCCCACACTCCAACGATGTACAGGTTTGTAGGTTAATTGGCTTGGTATAAATGAATAAATGCAAAAATAATTGTCCCTAGTGTAGTGTTAATGTGCAGGGATCGCTTGTCGGTGCAGACTCGGTGAACTGAAGGGCACAATCATAGAGTCACAGAGTCATAATTCAGGGTGGTTACACATGTCGTGGACATTCCGTCCCTATCCACATCTGTTACCTGATCTGCTGAGTTGCAGAGTTCTTCGAGCGGTTTCATTTTATTGCCCCAGTGTCATTGTACTTGCAAAAGTATCTGACGCAGGAGCAAGGAATTGCTTGCATTTCACCTCTTTCTGGAGTCATAGAGTGATACAATGTGGAAACAGGCCCTTCGGCCCAACTTGCCTACACCCGCCAACATGTCCCAGCTACACTAGTCCCACCTGCCCACGTTTGGTCCATATCCCTCCAAACCTGTCCTATCCATGTAACTGTCTACCTTTTTCTTAAAGGTTGGGATAGTCCCTGCCTCAACTACATCCTCTGGTAGCTTGTTCCATACACCCACCACCCTTTGTGTGAAAAATATCAGGCATTTTCCAGGCCTGTATCTCTAAATTAAACTTAACAAAACTAAACTAAGTGCATTCAGTGTTGTCTGCGTTGTGAAAGATTTGTGAAAGATTGATGCAAGTGACTCAGTGTTCAGCGTCTGCGCCACTCAGCGCCCGCGCTGGATAATTAAACCATTTCTTTCCAGTTTCTTTATCGAGAGTGACATCACCATATTGATTTTTATGCTGTTAGTCAAAACACCGATAATTTGATCAGATGATGGAATAACAAGCTGGAAAATGAAATGGGTAGAAACTAATTTGGTACACACGACAAAATAAATGACATGATTGAAAGCAAATAAAGGGACAGTCTTCATAATCTGCCATGTGATTAATGTGATCTGTACCGCCCCTGCTGAAAATGCGACAGCAAAATGGCCCGCCGAGTCCGCACAGACCAGGGCTAACCACGTACTCTAACACTATCCTACACACACTAGGGACAGTTTACGATTAACAGAAGCCAATTAACCTACAAACTTGCACAACTTCGGAATTTGGGATGAAAACGGAGCTCCCAAGAAAACCCATGTGGTCACGGGGAGAACGTACAAACTCCATACAGACAGCACCCGTAGTCAGGATTGAACCCGGGTCTCTGGCGTTGTAAGGCAGCAACTCTACCGCTGCGCCACCGTGCCGTGCCAATTTCTATCTTGGTAATTTAGGGTCTCGGGTGGGTTTAGTTCTTGCAGGGGAGGAGGGGGAGGAGGGGGGGGAGGGGGAGGAGGGGGGGAGGGGGAGGAGGGGCGGGGGGGTTCTCCCGCTGGTTTGTCATTACAATGAAAGAATGAGAGCTGAAAATGTAAAGAATCGACACAAACAAGACCATTTGTTTCCACAGCACTTCTACAGAGACGGTGCAGCGGCCCCCTGTGGAAATTCATCCATCTCGGCCAAATGACCCTGTTAATCATGAATCGCAGTGACGTGGCGTCAAATAATGGGAAACAAATTGTCAGCTCATTTACAGACTTGTGATTTCATTATAGATAGTATGCAGAGGAAGTCTTACCTCCAAATTGTTACATTTTACACTTGGTTGGCACCAATTGCTATTTCTGAGTAATATTCTTGATTGCATTATTTTGTCTGTTGGACATGATTGTAGATTGCAGACACTGAGTTCAGGACTTGTTCTGGGTAAGTTAATGCATTGCATGTATTTTGAATGCGTGGGTTGTAACTATAGCCTTCTTCACTGTTACTCAACTGCATGGATCCTTCACCATACAGTTAAGAACTTATTCACACAAATTCAAATACATCTGTTGGCAGCCTTGAGGTAGTGGTTAGCGATGAGGAGGCAGGAGTGTTACATGTCCCAAACAGAACAACAACATTTGTACTTGTATACAGTGCTTTCAGAAAGTATTCAGACCCCTTCACTTTTTCCACATTTTGTTACGTTACAGCCTTATTCTAAAATGGATTAAATTCTTTTTTTTTCATCATCGATCTACACACAATACCCCAGAATGAAGAAGCAAAAACAGGTGTTTAGACATTTTTACAAAGTTATTAAAAATAAATAATTGAAATATCACATTTACATAAGTATTCAGGCCCTTTGCTATGACACTCAAAATAGTAAGATTAAATGAGAACTTACCAGTTTGAAGTTTGATCTTTATTTTATGAGGAGTTACGATGCGGGACTACGTGAAGAACCCCGTCAATCTTTGTCACGTGCGTCAATCTTCAAAGCAGCGGTGTAATATCACAGGTAATGGTGACTGAAGTATAATAGTAAGATAACAGAAGACTAGAACTACCAGATGACATTTATGAGGGTTGGGAGCGGAGGGCACGTAGTCCCTCATCGTAACTCCTCATAAAATAAAGATCAAACTTCAAATTAGTAAGTTTTCGTTTACTAATTTACTTCGGACTCACGTGAGTGACTACGTGAAGATTTCAAAGCTCTGTGATTTCACAACCACAACTGCTTCATTGACAAATGAGGGAAAAACATTCATAATGCATACAGTCATGACATAGATTTAAAACATGCTGATGCTGTAATAATGAAGTGATAATAATATTCACATCTCTCACCCGGATGGAAACTATGACTAGAATGTAAAATAGAGTTGTTAAATACCCCTGATCTAGCAATGGGTTATTATGAAATGTTTGGAGATCGTTCGTTGGACCATGCTGCAGCCGTAAGGATGTGGTCCAGCGGGACGTAAATACCCTTGCTGCTGATGTTGTAGCAGCCCTGGTGGAATGAGATCAGGAATCAGTATCTACTCCTGCATAAACCAACTCAGTTTTATCATCTGGAGTGGCCTGAACAGGTACGTTCTTCTTAGTTTTTGTGACTAACAAACATTGCTAGTTCATAGCCTCGAAGGCTCTTGGTGACCTTGACGTATTGTTGTATATGTGTGTGCTCACATACCAAAGGTCTCCTGGCATGCCTTTAACTATTTTGAGACGTGCTGCTTCTGCATCCCTTCTGCTCTGCTTAAGTAATTATAAACATAAAATATTATATATTATTATTTACAGATGTAATCATCCTGTACCATTGCAATTATGTAGTGACTGAACCTGCTGCGCTAAACCAGCGGCAGAAGGATAACTACCTTATGAGCTCCGGCCAAAGCTAAGGATGTAGCTGGAGCCCCCTGGTGAAATAGTGTTCACAAAACGTCAACATCCCATACGGCATTGTACTGGTCCTGGGAGACCTTGTGTTAAAGATATCCTTACAAACTTGATATCCGGGGAGGACCCGACTGAGCGGGTCTCTTTTGCTGCAGCCAATTCAATGAGAAGGCATGTTGGCACAGTTAATGGCCGTACAACTCAATTATTGACAAAAGAACATTTAACATGAACTCCAAATGTCAGTAATCTATACCGTTTTCAATGTAACATGAGCATTAAACAAACTCTTTTCATCTCCTGGAAAAGAAAAGTTCTGCTTTTTGGTGCTATCCAAGCACTCTGAACACATAGAAGGATAGATGTAACAACCCAAGCCGTAAGGCAGTCTATTGAATCTGCAGAACATAATTTGATTTTATCATGCAACGGCTGATTTCCCAAGCCTCAGGCTGAACCAGCAAAGTTACATATAAAATAACCATATAAGGTTGTATTATCATTCCTGACAAATCGGGAATCAAAGTTGCATAAGCCAATCACACAATAGGAACCTAAAGCGGACCCTTAATGACTTTATTTGAAGCATCGATTGATGAAGCAAAATGGAGGAAGACATAAAAGACCTTCCTTCTCCTTTGTAGCGAGAATGTATCTTTTGCCACTGTTATGCCACATATTTTGCAACCTGTGAATAAGCATGAAAACAAACATATCTATATTTGATGTTCCATTGAATCAGAGTTTCATAAATACGGTGTGATTCAACACCAATTCTGTGTTGTCATTGACCTATACTTGATGATTCTCCTGTGGCAAATGAGATTAATAAACCATTACAGTCTTTAATTGACTGCACCCACGGGACTAACATATGCCACCATCATAATGTATCAACATGAAGTTGAGCATGCAGATATGCATATTCGCTCAATCACTCTTTAACCCATACAATGCCCGTGGGGTCAATAGATAGTTGATTCCAATAAGTGGAGCAATACTGAATACTGTTTGTCCATCATTGTGACTTTGGTAGCTTCAGCCGGTAATAACAGAGGTGTGTTAACAATGACATACATGGCACTTTAGAGTTTACCATTTAGCAGGATGACAGTTCTCCCACTTGCAGAGCATAATCCCATCTATTATATTGCCAATTAGTCTTAATGAATAGAAGGCTGCTTTATAACAGCAAGGCTGTTACAGGAGTCTATTAACTGCAATCTGTTGCCCAGGCCAGTGTCAATGGCCAATTGAATAGCTAAAGGTAAATCCCAATGTCCAACAAGTATATTTGATAACAACTTAATTTTATCTGGATAGAGGAGCCCAATTTCTCAAATATAGTTTGAGATTTAAACAGTGGATTTCAGCAAAATACAGCATTAAAATATCATTGAGACAATACATAACCAGTATTTTTGAACTCTATCATAGTCCTCTTTGAACGCTTTCTTGTCATCATTCTGTTTTACTCCTTATCATAGCAATGCCTCCTCCAAATATCTCCCATGATCACTGTAAATGGGATACACTATAAAATCAGTTGTTAATCAGCCATCTTTCACAATGAATAGGCCACGCCTGCCATCATTTCGTGTCTGTCGTGAACGGCAACTCTGGCCCGATTTCCGAGCCAGTCTTGCAAGACAGTCCTGGCCATTATACTGAGCCTGCACAATTCCAACCTGCTTGGAATGCTAGTATTGTCCAGTTTTACATGGTTAGACCCCTCGAAGTAGATGATAACGTCTCATCATTTGTATTGTACAACCAAGTGTACATCTTACCAATTTGTAATTGGTCTCTTAGTTGTAGAGTAGCACAGGTAGAGTGCGTGGAACCTCTGGCCAGCTTTCATGCTGCCACCAGCTTCAGTGAACCGCTTCCTACCGAAGAAGATGTGAGGTGCATTGTTGCCAAAACTATGAAGCCTTACTCGTTGTGGCCTTACTTGGTCCAATAGTTTGTGCTTCGTCCTCCAGGTTTCGCCTATAAAATAGGTCTTACCTGAATAGAAGATTTGGCGGCCGGCTCTAATGTCCCCCTGATAGCGGTGTTCACTGCATATGTGCTGGAATGGCAACCTTGCTGCAGGCATGGTACCTCTGGTACGTGCCCTTCATCCCTTGGGCTCCTCGGCAATACCCTCAGACTCGGCATTAGATTACACTGACCTGGCATGCTCTCCTCTTACATGAGGGAGACATTAAGCAGCCCTGCTACAAGGCGCTGCTGGCGTGGCTTCAGCAATACGCCGACTTTGCCAAGGACTCGGTGTCAGACTAATCAGCCTGACAGGATATTCCCTAAGACGTTGAGGGAAGTTAGTGTAGAAATAGCAGGGGCTATGACAGAAATATTTCAAATGTCATTAGAAACGGGAATCGTGCCGGAGGATTGGCGTACTGCGCATGTTGTTCCATTGTTTAAAAAGGGTTCAAAGAATAAACCTAGCAATGATAGACCTGTTAGTTTGATGTCAGTGGTGGGCAAATTAATGTAAAGGATACTTAGAGATAATATATATAAGCATCTGGATAGACAGGGTCTGATCAAGAACAGTCAACATGGATTTGTGCCTGGAAGGTCATGTTTGACAAACCTTCTTGAATTTTTTGAAGAGGTTACTAGGGAAATTGATGAGGGTAAAGCAGTGGATGTTGTCTATATGGATTTCAGTAAGGCCTTTGACAAGGTTCCCCATTGAAGTTTGGTTAAGAAGGTTCAATCTTTGGGTGTTAATGGCGGAGTAGCAAGATGGATTCAACAGTGGCTGAATGGGAGATGCCAGAGAGTAATGGTGGATGGCTGTTTGTCAGGTTGGAAGCCGGTGACCAGTGGGGTGCCTCAGGGATCTGTGTTGGGTCCACTGTTGTTTGTCATGTACATCAATGATCTGGATGATGGGGTGGAAAATTGGATAAGTAAGTATGCAGATGATACTAAGATAGGTGGTGCTGTGGATAATGAAGTAGATTTTCAAAGTCTACAGAGAGATTTGGACCATTTGGAAGAGTGGGCTGAAAGATGGCAGATGGAGTTTAATGCTGATAAGTGGTGCTACATCTTGGCAGGACAAATCAAAATAGGACGTACATGGTAAATGGTAGGGAATTGAGGAATGCTGTGGAACAGAGAGATCTAGGAATAACTGTGCATAGTTCCCTGAAGGTGGAATCGCATGTAGATAGGGTGGTAAAGAAAGCTTTTGGTGTATTGGCCTTTATAAATCAGAGCATTGAACATAGGAGTAGGGAAGTAATGTTAAAATTGTACAAGGCATTGGTGAGACCAATTCTGGAGTATGGTGTACAATTTTGGTCGCCTAATTATAGGAAGGATGTCAACAAAATAGAGAGAGTACAGAGGAGATTTACTAGAATGTTGCCTGGGTTCCAGCAACTAAGCTACAGAGAAAGGTTGAACAAGTTAGGTCTTTATTCTTTGGAGCGCAGAAGGTTAAGGGGGGACTTGATTGAGGTCTTTAAAATGATGAAAGGGATAGACAGAGTTGATGTGGATAAGTTTTTCCCATTGAGGGTAGGGAAGATTCAAACAAGAGGGCATGACATGAGAATTAAGGGACAGAAGTTTAGGGGTAACATGAGGGGGAACTTCTTTACTCAGGGAGTGGTGGCTGTGTGGAATGAGCTTCCAGCAGAAGTGGTGGAGGCAGGATCGATTTTAACATGTAAGGTGGATAGGTATATGGACGGGAAGGGAATGGAGGGGTATGGTCTGAGTGCAGGTAGATGGGACTAGGGGAAAATAAATAGTCGGCACGGACTGGAAGGGCCGAGAAGGCCTGTTTCCGTGCTGTAATTGTAATATGGTTATATGGTTATATGGTTATTAATACTGACCTAGCGGCGTCCATGCCTTGAGGTATACTGCTCTGCAATACCTCCAACCTTAAGCAGCCCTGTTACAAGGCACTGCTGGTGCGGCCTTTCCCATACGCCGGTACTGCCATAGCCTTGGCATCCTCATGAAGCAGCCCTGTGCAAACGTGCTGCTGGCGCGGGCTCTCACATTGACCCGTGCTGCCACAACTCCTGCTGTAGGAGTGTATCTAGATGGAGCCTCCTCCCTATTAGGAGCTCCATCCTGGCCAACCTCCAAAATGTTTCACATTCCCGATGGGGAATCCTCCTGGCATCCGGGCTGATCATTTTTGTCGGCTGTCCCCATATCCTGGGGACCACTGCGGTTTGGGAACCGCATTGCTGCTGGATTTCCCCTCCCCGGGAACCCAACGTCTAGAGTCACTGGGTACACAAAAGGATGGAGAAACTCAGCGGGTGCAGCAGCATCTCAGGAGCGAAGGAGATAGGCGACGTTTCGTACGAGACCCTCAGACTGGTTAGGAATCAGGGAAACGAGAGATATAGACGGTGATGTGGAGAGATAAGGAACAATGAATGAAAGATATTCAAAAAAGTATCGATGATAAAGGAAACAGGCCATTGTAAGCTGTTTGTAGTGTGAAAATGAGAAGCTAGTGCGACTTGGGTGGGGGAGAGATAGACAGAGAAGGAATGTCAGGGCCCGAGGGCTGAGGGAGAGGTGGGAAGGGGAGGAGACAGCCTGGGTTAACAGAATTGAGAAAATTCAATGTTGAAACCCAGAGGATGCAGACTCCCCAAGCGGAATATGAGGTGCTGTTCCTCCAACTTGCGGTGTTGCTCACTCTGGCCGTGAAGGAGGCCCAGAACCGAGAGGTCGGATACGGAATGGGAGGGGGAGTTGAAGTGCTGAGCCACCGGGAGGTCGGGTTGGTTATTGCGGACTGAGCGGAGGTGTTCGGCGAAATGAACGCCAAGCCTCCGCTTGGTCTCACCGATGTAGATCAGCTGGCATCTGGAGCAACGGATGCAGTAGATGAGGTTGGAGGAGGTGCAGGTGAACCTCTGTCGGACCTGGAAGGACTGCTTGGGTCCCTGAAAGGAGTGGTGGGGGGAGGTGAAGGGACAAGTGTAGCATCTCTTGCGGTTGCAAGGGAAAGTGCCCGGGAAAGGGGTGGAGCGGGAGGGAAGGGAAGAATTGACAAGGGAGTTGCGGAGGGAGCGGTCTTTGCGGAAGGCAGACGGGGGGGCGATGGGAAGATGTGGCGAGTGGAGGGGTCACGTTAGAGGTGGCGAAACTGGTGGAGGACTATGTGTTGTATGTGCTGGCTGGTGGGGTGAAAGGTGAGGACCAGGGGGACTCTTCCCTTGTTGTGAGTGGGGGAATGGGGAGAGAGGGCAGTGTTGCGGGGTATGGAGGAGACCCTGGTGCGAGCCTCATCTATAGTGGGGAAGGGGAAACGCGGTTCTCTGAAGAATGAGGACGTTTGTGATGACCTGGTGTGGAACACCTCATCCTGGGAGCAGATGCGGCGTAGACGGAGGAATTGGGAATAGGGGATGGAGTCCTTACAGGAAGCAGGGTGGGAGGAAGAGTAGTCCAGGTAGTTGTGGGAGTCAGTTGGTTTGTAGTGGATGTCAGTCAGGAGTGTATCACCTGCAATAGAGATGGTGAGGTCAGGGAATGGTAGGGAAATGTCGGAAATGGTCCAAGTGTATTTGAGTGCCGGATGGAAGTTGGTGGTGAAATGGATGAAGTCAGTCAGTTGTGTGTGGATGCAGGAGGTGACACCAAAGCAGTCGTCGATGTAACAGAGGTAGAGGTCGGGGGTGGGGCCCTGGTACGCTGAGAACAAAGATTGTTCAACGTGCCCGACAAAGAGGCAAGCGTAGCTGGGGCCCAAGCGTGTGCCCATAGCTACGCCTTGTGTTGGGAGGAAATGGGAGGAGTCAAAAGATAAGTTATTGAGGGTAAGGGCCAACTCCGCTAGGCGGAGGAGGGTGTCGGTGGATGGGTATGGGTTGCCCCTCTGGTCGAGGAAGAACCGGAGGGCTTTGAGACCTGGTGGGGGATGGAGGTGTAGAGTGAGAGTCACTGACCATCTTATCAGTGACTCCGATCGCAAAACCCAACATTCGCCAGCTCCCCGCTTCCGCAGTCGGACCAGGGTTTCCCCACAGCCCTTAGCTGGTTCCCTCGTCAGCCGTCGCGAAGCATCCGGCAAAAGTCTCTGAAACCGAGGTTCCTGCAGGAGACCTAAAACAGGTAAGAAATATAACTTACTGAAGTTTAAACTTAGCGCTGGAGGAGCTCTGCTGCACAAACCGGTCGCCTGCACCAATGCGTCTGACGTAATGACGCACGTGCGGCTGGATGGGGTTCTTCACGTAGTCACTCACTTGTCTCCGAAGTAAAATTGAGCTTAGGTTCATCTTGTTTCCATCGATTATCCTTTAGATGTTTTTACAACTTGATTGTAGTTCACCATTTGCAGCACTCCACCAATCAGGCCTTTATGGTAGAGTGGCCAGACGGAAGCCACTCCTCAATAAAAGGCACATGGCAGCCTGCTTGGAGTTTGCATCTTAAATTAAGGCACCTGATCAAGATTCTCTGGTCCGATGAACCCAAGATTGAACTCTTTGGCCTGAATGCCAAGCATCATGTCTGGAGGAAACCAGGCATTTCTCATCACCTGGCCAATACCATACCAACTGTGAAGCATGGTGGTGGCAGCATCATGCTGTGAGGATGTTTTTCAGCGGCAGGAAATGGGAGACTAGTCAGGATCAAGGGGAAAATGAACGGAGCAAAGTACAGAGAGGTCCTAGATGAAAACCTGCTCCAGAGCGTTCAGGACCTCAGACTGCGGCGGAGGTTCATAGGACAACAACCCAGAGCACACAGCCAAGACAACGCAGGAGTGGCTTTGTGACAAGTCTGTGAATGTCCTTGAGTGACCCAGCCAGGGCCCAGGCCTGAACCCGATCTCTGGAGGGACCTGAACATCTCTGGAGGGACCTGAAAATAGCTGTGCATCAACATTCCCCCTTCCAACCTGACAGAGCTTGAGAGGACCTGCAGAGAAGAATGGGAGAAATTACCCAAATACAGGTGTGCCAAGCTTGTAGCGTCATACCCAAGAAGACTTGAGGCTGTAATTGCTGCCAAAGGTGCCTCAACAAAGTACTGAATAAAGGATCTGATTACTTATGTAAATGTGATATTTCAGTTATTTATTTTTAATTACTTTGCAAACATTTCTAAACACCTGTTTTCGCTTTATTATGGGGTATTGTGTATAGATTGATGATAAAAAAAAAATTAAAAATCCATTTTAGAATAAGGCTGTAACGTAACAAAATGTGGAAAAAGTGAAGGGGCCTGAATACTTTCTAAAAGCACTGTATGTATATGAATATGTAAACATAATATTCTGTAAACAATATGATATACAAAATGAAGTTATATATATATATATACACAGTATACGTATATGTGTGTGTGTGTGTGTGCATACATACATTTATACATACATTTATACATGCATACATGCATGCATACATACATACATACATCCATACATACATACATACATACATATAAAAGACAAATCCAATGCCCCCATGTCAATGTCGTTTGAAGCTTAGTTAGAGTTTGTAGTGTTTCATGCCCAGATGGCTATAGGGAAGAAGCTGTTTCTGAACCTGGACGTTACAGTTTTCAGGCTCCTTTACCTTCTTTCTGATGGCAGGTGAAATGAGTGTGTGGCCAGGGCGGTGTGGGTCTCTGATGATGCTGGCTGCCTTTTTGAGGCAGCAACTCCAGTACATCCCTTCGATGGTGGGGAGGTCAGTACCCGTGATGCACTGGGCAGTGTTCACAACTTTTTACAATCGTCTTCGCTCCTGGCCGTTCAAGTTGCTGAACCAGGTTGTGTTGCAACTAGTCAGTACCCAGACATTATTTCACCATCTAACATAGAGCATTGTTTTCCTTACTGACATGAGCTAACTCAGTACCAATAGCAAGTAACCACGAGCTTTCTAGTGCCATGGCTTAGTACATTTACCAGTTGAAACAATTGTCCAAAGTGCCAATAGATGTTTATGCAAAAATCAATTCTGCTTTTATCAAAAGTTCTTTGTGCAATGTTTATTCCCGAAGGTAAATCCTTCCTAATTTCATTGATAACACATTGATCAATTATTTTAATTTGGAAAGTGGCTACTTGATGTTTTATTTTACAACTGTAAATGCCTCACTATGCAGTGAAATTACTTGCTTTTCCTTAATATTACAGGTCTTTATGGTGCACGATAGACCACTGAATTTATCAAAACTTGTCCCTTGGGCTATTTTCCTGATTGTCTGTCTTATTCAGAACGGTAGAGTTTCTGCCTTACAACGCCAGTGACCCAGGTTCAATCCTGACTACGGTACTATCTGTACGGGGTTTGTACGTTCACCCCGTGACCTGTGTGGGTTTTCTCCAAGATCTTCGGTTTCCTCCAAAGACATATAGGTTTATAAGTTGATTGGCTTGGTATAAAATGTAAAAATTGCCCCTAGTGTGTGTAGGGTAGTGTTAATATGTGGGGGTCGCTGGTCAGTGCAGACCCGGTGGGCCAAAGGGCCTGTTTCTGCGCTGTATCTCTAAACAAAACGGAACTAAACCACATGCTCTAAATCGGTTCTGTTTTCCTCGCTGTTATTCAGAGGACTAGACCCATAAGGATCAAGGAATTAGAAATATATGTGTTCTCTCTTGTGTTCTCCCATTGTGTACATACATTATACGTGCATACTTCAGGTCAAGGAAGGGAGACCGTGGCACAGTGCACAAATGGGCGAAAAGAATGTAAATAAAGATACACTGGGATGTGGCATCACTGGGTGCCTTGTGAGTGCATAACTGTGCCACACCCCAAACTCAATACACCAATGCAGCCTAAACAAAGTCCTATTGAGCTTCATCAAGAATTCCCAATGTCGCAAGAAATGAAGGCAAGCACACCATATGCCTCTTTGTCCCCTTTGATCTCTCGTTTTCACACCTTATCTTCAATATCTCTTGTCTTATCTCTTGTCCCATTTTATCTCTCATTTTCACATCTCATCTCTCATCTTTCATTTTTCTCTCCTCTGACTCTCAGTCTGAAGAAGGGTCTCAATCCGAAACGTCCAGAGATGCCGCCTGTCCTTCTGGTTTACTCCAGCATTTTGTGTCTGCCTGCCTTCTCTACCACTCTATCATCTACTTGTGCTGCCATCTTCAGTGAGCTGTGATTTTGGACTCCAAGATCCCTCTGCACATCAATGCTGTTAAAGGTCTTGCCATTACTTGTATACTCTCCCCTCACATTCAACCTCCCAAAGTGCAACACCTCACACTTCCTTGGATTAAACTCCATCTGCCATTTTATCATCCACGTCTGCAGCTGACCTCTATCCTGCTGTATCTGCTAATAGCATTTTCACAGTCAGTAATTCCTCCAATTTTGATGTTGTCAGCAAATGTCCTCACCAACCCATCTCCATTCATGTCCAGGTCATTTATATAGATGTTCCAGCACAGATCCCTGCGGAACTCCACTGGTCACAGACCTCCAGCAAGAATACCTTCCTTCCACCACAACCCACTGTCTTCTATGAATAAGCCAGTTCTGAATCCATACAACAAAGTTATCATGAATCCCACACATTTCAATCTTCGGGATCAGCCTACCATTAGGAACTTTATCAAAAATATTATCTTCATCAATCTTCTTTGTTACCTCCTCAAAAAACTCAATCAAGTTAGTAAGGCACAGCCTGTCCATACACAGCCATGCCGGCCGTCCCTGATAAACCCATTCTCTTCCAAATGGGAGTAAATCCTATCTCAAAGAATTGACCACTGATGTGAGGTTCACTGGCATGGATTGTCTCTACTTCCCTTCTTAAACAAAGGACCAACATTGGCCACTCTTGTTCGCTGGGACCTCTCCTGCGGCTAGAGAAGAAACAAAGATCCTCGTCAATCTCCTCCCTTGCTTCCCTCAATAACCTGGGATAGATCCCATCAGGCACTGGGAACTTATCCACCTTAATGCTCTTCAAGAGCCTCATCACCACCTCCTTCTCGATCTCAAACTGCCCTAGCATAGTTGTATTCTCCACACTGATCTCATTGTCCTACACGTCCCACTCCGCCACAGTGGCGCAGTGGTCGAGTTGCTGCCTTACAGCGCTTGCAGCACCGAAGACCCGGGTTCAATCCCGACTACAGGTGCTGTCTATATGGAGTTTGTATGTTCTCCCCGTGACCGCGTGGGTTTTCTCTGAGACTTCGGTTTCCTCCCACACTCCAAAGACATACAGGTGTGTAGGTTAATTGGCTTGGTGTATGTGTAAATTGTCCCAAGTGTGTGTAGAATAGTGTTAATGTGCGGGGATCGCTGGTCAGCGTGGACTCGATGGGTTGAAGGGCCTGTTTCTGTGCTGTATCTCTAAACTAAACTGAACTAAACTAAAATAAAACCTTCTGCTCCGTAAATACAGATGTAAACTACTCATGTAGTACCTGATCTACATGCTCCAGGCATTGGATTCCCACTAGGGGAGTTCACAGTGGCCGGGTAACCAAATAACATATTTGAGATGTGGGAAGAAACTAGAGCATTTGGATGAAATCCATACGATCACAGGGAGAACACGTAAACTCCCAAGCAGAGTATAAAATGTACTGGAGGTCAGGATTGAACATTGTCATTGTAGGTTCATTGTCATTGTCAGGTGCAGTTCTATGACTCCATCAATCCGTCTCCAAAAATATACATCAACATATGGGTAGTCAGTCATCACTTCTTCCCAACCCCTTATTAGAAGGAAAAATATGATTCATTTTTGACATCACTTTTCTGCATGCTCATCATGTGCCCTGCAGATCCTCACTTTGATCATGAGCTGGTGGATGCATGTCCAAAACACTCCACAAATTGCTGGAGGAACTGAACTCTTTGGTTATTCTGAAGAAGGATCCCAACCTGATGCCTTACTGGTGCCTTACAGCACCAGAGACCCGGATTCAATCCTGACTATGGGTGCTTGTCTATATGGAGCTTGTACGTTCTCCCCATAACCTGCGTAAGTTTTCTCCGAGATCTCCGGTTTCCTCCCACACTCCAAAGACGTGCGGGTTTGTAGGTTCATTGGCTTGGTTATGAATGTACAAAAATATTTCTAGTATGTGTAGGGTAGCGTTAGTGTGCGGGGATCACTGGTCGGTGCGGACTCGGTGGGGGTGAAGGACCTGGTTCTGTGCTGTATCTCTAAAATAAAATAAACTAAACTCTCTATCCATTCCTACACAGATGCTGCCTGACATGCTGAATTCCTCCAGCAATTTGTTTCTCTCTCGAGATCGCAACATCTGCATCTCTTGTTTCTGCCTAATGCATTGCTTTGATAGACACAGAGTATAGAAGTAACTCAGTGGGACCGGCAACATCCTCAGAGATAATGGATGGTCAGGTCAGAACCCTTTTCCAGATTGATAGAGTTTCAACCCGAAACGTCACCCATCCTTTTTTCCCCAGAGATGTTGCTTGACCTGATGGATTACTCCAGCACTTTGTGTCCATCTTGGATATAAACCAGCGTCTGCATTCCTTCCTGCTTTGTTCTGCAGAAGCTTTGGATACCCTGGCGATGGTACTCAGACCATTATATTCAACTCTTCCACACACAGAGAAGATTTACGAGGAAGTTGCCAGGACTAGACGGGCTAAGCTATATGGAGAGGTTGAGCAGACTGGGACTATTCTTTGGAGCGCAGGAGGGGCGAACTTATAGAGGTGTAAAAAATCATGATTAGTACAGGTGCCAGAGGTTATGGGGAGAAGGCAGGAGAATGGGGTTAGGATGGAGAGATAGGTCAGCCATGATTGGTGGAGTAGACTTGATGGGCCGAATGGTCTAAATCTACGCCTATCATGTATGACCTTATGAACTTATGAGAGGAAAAGATCGGGTATACAGTGGGTAAGAAGGAACTGACAACGTTGGTTTGAACCGAAGATAGAAGCAGAAAGCTGGAGTAACTCTGCAGGTCAGGCAGCATCTTTGGGAGAAGGAATGTATGACATTTTGGGTTGAGACCCTCCTTCAGACTGGTTAGGGATAAGGGAAACGAGATATATAGATAGTGATGGGTAGAGATAAAGAACAATGAATGAAAGATATGCAAAAAAGTAATGATGATAAAGCAGTTTGTTGGGTGAAAACAAGAAGCTAGCGTGACTTGGGTGGGGGAGGGATGGAGAGAGAGGGAATGCCGGGCCTACCTGAAGTGAGAGAAATCAATATTCATACAGTTGGGCTGAAAGGTTCCCAAGTGAAATATGAGATGCTGTTCCTCCAATTTGCGTTTAACCTCGCTCTGACGATGGAGGAGACCGAGGACAGAAAGGTCTGTATAGGAATGGGAAGGAGAATTAAAGTGTCCGGCAACCGGGAGATCAGGTTGGTTCAGGCGGGCTGAGTGAAGGGATTTTGCGAAATGATCACCCAGTCTGCATTTGGGTTCAGTTCAGTTTTATTTGTCATATGTAGTTAACACAGGGTCAACGGAACAATGAAATGTGTTTGACAAGACAACGGGTCACCTCAGCAATGATATTACAAGGATAAAATGAAGATAAATAAAGATAAGATAAAAGTGACGTTGGTAGGTAAAACACAATAATAAATAAAATAATCAACATATATGATGTGTTTGAAGCCTGATGGCCTGATGGTAAAAACTTAAGTCTGGTGGTACGTGCAGCCATGCTCCTATATCGTCTGCCTGACGGTAACAAGGAGAACAGTCTGCGTGCTGGGTGGCTGTGGTCCTTGATGATGCTGTGTGCCTTCCGCAGGCACCGCCTGTGGAAAATGTCCTGAATGGCCGGTCTCGCCAATATTAAGAGGCCACATCTTGAACAATGGATACAGTAGATTAAGTTGGAGGAGGTGCATGTGAACCTCTGCCTAACCTGAAAGGATTGTCAGGGTCCCTGGACAGAGTTGACAGAAGAGGCACAGGGACAGGTGTTGCATCTTCTGCAGTTGCAGAGGGAGGTACCTGGTGGGGAGGGGGTAGTTTGGGTGGGAAGGGATGAGTTAACCAGGGAGTTGCGGAGGGAACGGTCTCTGCGGAAGGTGGAAAGGGGTGGAGATGGGAAAATGTGCCTAGTGGTGGGATCCCGTTGGAGGTGGCGTTTTTTTTTGCGGATTATGTGTTGTATGCGTTGGCTGATGGGATGGAAGGTAAGGACTAGGGGGACTCTGCATCTGTTGCGACTAGGGAGAGGGAGAGCAAGGGCGGAGCTGCGGGTTACTGAGGAGACATGAGTGAGGGCCTCATCTATGATGGGAAAGGGGAATCATATTTCCCTAAAGAATGAGAACATGTCGGATGTCCCGGTATGGAACATCGCATCTTGGGCGCAGATGCGGCGTTGACGGAGGAATTGGGAGTAGGGGATAGAGTCTTTGCAGGAAGCAGGGTGGGAAGATGTGTAGTCCAGATAGTTGTGGGTCAGTGAGTTTGTAATAGATGTCAGTCAATAGTCTATTTCCTGTGATGCAGACTGTGAGATCAAGAAAGGGGAGGGAGGTGATGAATTTGAATGCAGGATGGAAATTGGTGGTGAAGTTGATGAAGTCCCCAATCTAAAGCTAATAATATTAGGAGTTCCTGATTCAAGCTTAATATGAACAGTAAGTCAAAGAAATGTTCTTGATTACTGTTTGATAATTGGAAAAAAAATAATTTTAAAATTCAGGAAGGGAACATTATCCCCCACAATTAAAATGTGGACAGTGGAAATGTCAGACGTTGCATTTGGAGAGAATCAGGTTTGTCCTAATGGACAAATATGAACTTTTTGAACAAATATGGTCTCCATTCACTGACTATTTAAAGGGGTAGCTGAGCTCAGCATTGTGACTCAATAAATACCCAGTTGTCGGATTAGATGAAATGATCTATTCTGGGATTTGTATACACGTCTCTATAGATATGGTTATGTGAAATTGTTCCATTTATTGTTAAGATGTAGACTTCATTTTAAAAATTATGTAATAATTGTTTTATTTTATTTTATTTTTTTGTTTTTTTTATATTATTATTTTATATATATATATTTTTTTTTTTTTCCTTATATAATCCTAATCATTATTATTTAATCACTATCTCTATTGATTATAGATCTATTCTTTTACTTTACTTTCCAAAAAAAAACAAAAAACAGAAGCATACATAAATCACTTTGTAATATTTGTATAATTTTTGAAACAAGTTAAATGTGTATTTGAAGAACTGTTATATTGTTGGCAATATGCATTGCTTCTAATAAAAAAATTTAAAAAAAAAAGAAGTTAATGAAGTCAGTGAGTTCTGCATGGGTGCAGGAGGCAGCACCGATTCAGTCATCAATTTAACGGAGCTAGAGTTCGGGGATAGGGCCAGTGTACGCCTGGAACAGGAATTGTTCAATGTACCCAACAAAGAGGCAGGCATAGCTGGGGAACATGCGGGTGCCTATAGCTGCGCCTTGGACTTGGAGGAAGTGGGAGGAATCATTGGAGAAGTTATTGAGGGTGAGGACCAGCTCCGCTAGGCAGAGTAAAGAGTTAGTAGAGGGAAATTGGATGGTTCAGCGGTCGAGGAAGAAATGGATGGCTTTAAGGCCTTCCTGGTGAGGGATGTAGAGTGACTGAACAACCATAGTAAAAATGAGGGGGTGGGGGCTCGACCACGGAAATCACTAAAGAGATGAAGGGCATGTGAAGTGTCTTGGACATAGGTCGGGAGAGTGGACCGGGGGGGACAGGATGGTGTCGAGTTATGTGGAAATCATTTCTGTTGGACAGGAGCAGGCACAAACAGTAGGTCTACCAGGGCAGTTGTGTTTGTGGATTTTGGGGAGAAGGTACAGGGCTGGGACCATGGTCCGATGATAAGTAGGAGGAGGTGTCTGAGAGTTGTCGCTTGGCCTCAGCCAAGAGATCAGCGCGCAGACTACCATGGCACCTCCCTTTTCAGCGGGTTTGATTATAATATCAGGTTTGCTGTAGTGTGAGCAGAGGTCTGTAAGTTCAAGATGCACTGTCTCTTGCCCACAGTAGGTGAATCAAGGAGCAGAAGCCATCGGTTTAAGGTGAAGGGGAAAATAATTGAACAGGAATCTGAGAGGTAACTTTTTCACACAAAAGGTGTATGGAACAAGCAGCCAGGCGAGATAGTTGAGGCAGTGATTATCCCAACATTTTTAGAAACAGTTTGACAGATACATGGATTGGACAGGTTTGGAGGGATATGGACCTAACGTGGGCAGCTGACACTATTGTCACTGGGACATGTTGGCCGGTGTGGGCAGATTAGGCCGAAGGGCCTGTTTCCACACTGTCAAGCTAGGTAAAGGGTAAGTACAACGAGACCTGGGGGTCCTTGTACACCAGTCACTGAAAGTAAGCATGTAGGTAAAGCAAGCAGTGAAGAAAGCTAATGGCATGTTGGCCTTCATAATAAGAAGATTTGAGTATAGGAGCACAGAAGTCCTTCTGCAGTTGTACAGGGCCCTAGTGAGTCCACACCTGGAGTATTGTGTGCGGTTTTGGTCTCCAAATTTGAGGAAGGAGATTCTTGCTATTGAGGGAGTGCACCAGATGGCGGGACTGTCATATGTTGAAAGAATGGAGCAGGTGGGCTTGTATACATTGGAATTTAGAACAATGAGAGGGGATCTTATTGAAACATTTAAGATTATTAAGGTATCAGACACGCTAGAGGCAGGAAACATGTTCCCAATGTTGAGAGAGTGCAGAACCAGTGGCCACAGTTTAAGAATAAGGGGTAGCCATTTAGAATGGAAATGAAGAAAAACATTTTCACCCAGAGAGTTGTGAATCTGTGGCATTCTCTGCCTCGGAAGACAGTGGAGGACAGTTCTCTGGATGCTTTCAAGAGAGAGTTAGACAGAGTTCTTAAAGATAGCAAAGTCAAGGGATATGGGGAGAAGGCAGGAACGGGGTACTGATTGTGGATGATCAGCCATGATCACAGCGAATGGCAGTGTTGGCTCAAAGGGCTGCACCTATTGTCTATTGTCCATTGTCCATTGTGTATTATCACTCAATGAGTCTATGACTATCCATATCTCTGGTGCTCTGTTAATTAGCTAATGCTATTGCCTTCATGTACTGAATGCATCATGGCCTTGCAATATTTTGTTGCTATATACTTTGCATTAATATTTTAGTATCTTTGTACAAGTCAAATCTTTGTGCTAATTTAGGCCACTAATTACCACATAGAGAGCCTCTGATTGGTGGTCTGCGTGGACTTGGTGGGCCGAAGGGCCTGATTCCGTGCTGTATCTCTCAAGTCTAAAGGTCATACAGCACGGAAACAGGGCCTTCAGCCCAACTTCTCCATGCTAACCAAGATGCCCGAACTCAAGCACTCCAAAGTTTTTGAGTTCTAAAATGTAAGAGAAAGATTGGTACAGGTAAGGGGAGGTGGGGCTTGGGAAGAAGACATCCTCATCCAAAAAGAATGACCACAAATGCGTATTGATAGAGAAGTACTCAATTTTGTCTGTAGATAAACTGAATGCATTCCAAATATGTATTTTTATTTTCAAATATCTTAAATGTAAACATGATTTGCCTGTTTCTCTTCATGATCTTTTCACCCTTTCTTCTAATATTCACCATTACCCAACCAGAAGAAGAAATGATCTTCATCTTCTGTTTTGTCGAACATCCAAACACCAACATTGCAAAACTTTTAAAGGTCCTAAATTTTGGAATACCCTGCCTCTGTCATTAAAGTCTCACACCTCCTTAGCCACCTTTAAAATTGAGCTTAAAAAGTTTCTCATCATGTCCCGAGTTCTGACCTCCAGCTTTTTGTAATGCTATTTATGAGCTCAAACTACTTCTGTTGACTCTTATCTCATACTATACCTTATTATAACCATTACAGCACGGAAACAGGCCCTATCGGCCCTTCCAGTCCGTGCTGAACATTTATTTTCCCCTAGTCCCATCTACCTGCACTCAGACCATACCCCTCCATTCCCTTCCCGTCCATATACCTATCCACTTTACTTTTAAATGTTAAAATCGATCCTGCCTCCACCACTTCTGCTGGAAGCTCATTCCACACAGCCACCACTCTCTGAGTAAAGAAGTTCCCCCTCATGTTACCCCTAAACATCTGTACCTTAATTCTCATGTCATGCCCTCTTGTTTGAATCTTCCCTACCCTTAATGGGAGAAGCTTATCCATGTCAACTGTCTATCCCTTTCATCATTTTAAAGACCTCAATCAAGTCCCCCCTTAACCTTCTGCGCTCCAAAGAATAAAGACCGAACTTGTTCAACCTTTCTCTACTACTTAGTTGCTGGGACCCAGGCAACATTCTAGTAAATCTCCTCTGTACTCACTCAATTTTGTTGACATCCTTCCTATAATTAGGCGACCAAAATTGTACAGCATACTCCAGAATTGGTCTCACCAATGCCTTGTACAATTTTAACATTACTTCCCTACTCCTATATTCAATGCTGATTTATAAAGGCCAGCACACCAAAAGCTTTCTTTACCACCCTATCAACATGTGATTCCACCTTCAGGGAACTATGCATAGTTATTCCTAGATCCCTGTGTTCCACAGCATTCCTCAATTCCCTAACATTTACCATGTACGTCCTATTTTGATTTGTCCTGCCAAGATGTAGCACCTCACACTTATCAGCATTAAACTCCATCTGCCATCTTTCAGCCCACTCTTCCAAATGGCCCAAATCTCTCTGTAGACTTTGAAAATCTACTTCATTATCCACAGCACCACCTATCTTAGTTATATCTGCATACTTACTTATCCAACTTTCCACCCCATCATCCAGATCATTGATGTACATGACAAACAACAGTGGACCCAACACAGATCCCTGAGGCACCCCACTGGTCACCAGCTTCCACCCTGACAAACAGCCATCCACCATTACTCTCTGGCATCTCCCATTCAGCCACTGTTGAATCCATCTTGCTACTCCGCCATTAACACCCAAAGATTGAACCTTCTTAACCAACCTTCCATGGGGAACCTTGTCAAAGGCCTTACTGAAATCCATATAGACAACACCCACTGCTTTACCCTCATCAATTTCCCTAGTAACCTCTTCAAAAAAGTCAAGAAGGTTTGTCAAACATAACCTTCCAGGCACAAATCCATGTTGACTGCTCCTGATCAGACCCTGTTTATCCAGATGCTTATATATATTATCTCTAAGTATCCTTTCCATTAATTTGCCCACCACTGACGTCAAACTAACAAGTCTATAATTGCTAGGTTTATTCTTTAAACCCTTTTTAAACAATAGAACACCAGGTGCAGTAGGCCAATCCTCCGGCACTATTCCCATTTCTAATGACATTTGAAATATTTTTGTCATAGCCCCTGCTATTTCTACACTAACTTCCCTCAATTTCCTAGGGAATATCCTGTCAGGACCTGGAGACTTATCCACTTTTATATTTTTCAAAAGAGTCAGTACTTCCTCCTCTTTGAATCTCATAGTTTCCATAGCTACTCTACTTTTTTCCCTTACCTCACAGAGTTTAATATCCTTCTCCTTGGTGAATACCGAAGAAAAGAAATTGTTCAATATGTCCCCCATCTCTTTTGGCTCTGCAGATAGCTGCCCAGATTATTATTTTATTTATTTTTATATTTTTAATTTCATATTTTTAATTTTCATTCTTAAACTGTATTATTGTTTATTATTGTCTTTTTTTTATTTCTCCTACCCCCTGATTTGCCATTAACGCTCATTTTCAGATGGGAGCAGACTTTGTATGAGCCCTCTGGGCTTCCCTTCCCTCCCAGCACTGTATGGTATTATAAATTGATCGTTTGTCTTCTTTTAAAACATGGTGCAAATAAATAAACAAACAAATAAACAAGATATAATTTGATTCTAATACAACAATTATGTGGACTTACTGAACAGATGTCATGTACTATTAGGTCATATGCATTGTAATCTATACTTTTCAATGTTATATTTTGAAATCCTACAGATGGATAACCATTATAATTTTCAGATATGTTATTTGTTTTGTGTAATGTACATTGTGAATACAGTACCTATAGTAAAAAGGTATTTAAAAAAAGTTTTAATACAACTTAAAATGGTCTAATGCCTAATGCCCCTGTCCCACTTAGGAAACCTGAACAGAAACCACTGGAGACTTTGCGGCCCACCCAAGGTTTCCGTGCGGTTCCCGGAGGTTTGTTCAATTTTTTGAAATAATCGCCGGACCATAGAAGAAGCGAAAACCACTTTCAACCATTAGGGAGACTGACAAAAACCTCCGGGAACCTCTAGGAACCACACGGAAACCTGGGTGGGGCGCAAAGTCTCAAGAGGTTTCCGTTCAGGTTTCCTAAGTGGGACAGGGTCATAAGGGCCTGAATAGTAACTGAAAATACTGAATATGAACTCACTTGGGCATTAGCGAATCTAAAAATGGAATGTTATGCAAAAAAAGGGTCAGACAATATCTGTGGAGAGAATGAACAGGCGATATTTAAATTCCGGAAACTTCTTCAGACTAAAGATTCCAGTATTTGCAATTCCTGTTCCCAGCAGTCTGATGAAAGATCCCAAACCAAAATGTTGCCTGTCCATTCCCTTCACAGATGCTGCCTGATCTGTTGAGTTCCTCTGCACTTTGTGTTTTAGAATCATAGAATCAAAGAAAATAGGTGCAGGAGTAGGCCATTCGGTCCTTCAATATGATCATGGCTGATCATCCAACTCAGTATCCTGTACCTGCCTTCTCTCCATACCCCCTGATCCCTTTAGCCACAAGGGCCACATCTAACTCCTTCTTAAATATAGCCAATTAACTGACCTCAACTACCTTCTGTGGCAGAGAATTCCACAGATTCACCACTGTCTGTGTGAAAAATGTTGTCCTAAAAGTTTTCCCCCTTATCCTTAAACAGTGACCCCTGTTTTGCTTGAGATTCCAGCATCCGCAGTTGCTTGTGTCTCCTGGGATGATATTGACAATGTATGAAATTAAATCAGATACACCAGAGTGGTCCCAGCGTCATTCACACCATTGTTTCATTTAATTTTTTAGCTTAGAGATACAGTGCAGAAACAGCTCCTTTGGCTGACCGAGTCCATGCCGACCAGCGATGATCCGTACACTAGTTCAACCCTGCACACATGGGACAACTTGCAGTAGACAATCAACCTGCAAACATGCACGTTTTTGGAATGTGGGAGGAAACCAGAACACCCACGTGGACACAGGGAGAAGGTATAAAGTCCGCACAGACAGCATCCGTAGTCAGGATTGAACCCGGGTCTCTGGCGCTATAAGGCAGCAACTCTACCGCTGCGCCACTGTGCCACCTCAGTTAGAACAAGGAACTCAATGTATACTTGATATGAGAGGTGACAGGTAAGATATGTGTCATAATTCATAATTTCATGTGATAAGAGCAGTTAGGTCCTTCAGCTCAGGGTCCTCAGGAAGGTGGCTCTAGAAATAGTGGACGCATTGGTGATCATTTTCCAACGTTCAATAGATTCAGGATCAGTTCCTGTGGATTGGATGATAGCTAATGTTATCCCACTTTTCAAGAAAGGAGCGAGAGAGAAAACGGGGAATTACAGACCACTTAGCCTGACTTCGGTGGTGTGAAAGATGCTGGAGTCAATTATTAAAGAGGTAATAATGGAGCATTTGGATAGCAGTAAATGGATTAGTCCAAGTCAACATGGATTTATGAAAGGGAAATCATGCTTGACTAATCTTCTGAAATTTTTTTAGGATGTGACAAGTAAAATGGATGAAGGGGTGCCAGTGGATGTAGTGTATCTAGACTTTCAGAAAGCCTTTGATAAGGTCCCGCACGGGAGACTGGTGACTAAAATTAGAGCACATGGTATTGGGGGTAGAGTGTTGACATGGATAGAAAATTGGTTGGCAGACAGGAAGCAAAGAGTAGGAGTGAACGGGTCCTTTACAGAATGGCAGGCAGTGGCGAGTGGAGTGCCGCAAGGCTTGGTGTTGGGGCCACAACTGTTTACCATATATATCAATGATTTGGAAGAGGGAATTAGGAGCAACATTAGCAAGTTTGCGGATGACACAAAGCTTGGTGGCAGTGTGAACTGTGAAGAGGATGTTTGGAGGTTGCAGGATAACCTGGACAGGTTGAGTGAGTGGACAGATGCGTGGCAGATGCAGTATAATATAGATAAATGTGAGGTTATCCACTTTGGCGGCAAAAACAAGGGGGCAGATTATTATCTCAATGGGGTTAGGTTAGGTAAGGGGGATGTACAGCGAGACCTGGGTTTCCTTGTCACTGAAAGTTGGCGTGCAGGTACAACAGGCAGTGAAGAAAGCTCATGGAATGTTGGCTTTCATAACAAGAGAATTTCAGTATAATAGTAGAGAGGTTCTTCTGCAGTTTCGGGCTCTGGTAAGACCAAATCTGGAGTATTGTGTACAGTTTTGGTCTCCTAATTTGAGGAAGGAAATATTGTGATTGAGGCAGTGCAGCGTAGGTTCACGAGATTGATCCCTGGGATGGCGGGACTGTCATATGATGAAAGATTCAAAAGACTAGGCTTGTATTCACTTGTGTTTAGAAGGATGAGGGGGATCTTATAGAAACATATAAAACTATAAAAGGACTGGACAAGCTAGATGCAGGAAAAATGTTCCCAATGTTGGGCGAGTCCAGAACCAGGGGCCACATACTTTGAATAAAGGGGAGGCCATTTAAGACTGAGGTGAGAACAAACTTTTTCAACCAGAGAGTTGTACATTTGTGGAATTCCCTGCCACAGAGGGCAGTGGAGGCCAAATCACTGGATGGATTTAAGAGATTTAGATAGAACTCTTGAGGCTAGTGTAATCAAGGGATATGGGAAGAAAGCAGGCACGGGTTATTGTTTGGGGACGATCAGCCATGATCATATTGAATGGCGGTGCTGGCTCGAAGGGCCGAATGGCCTCCTCCTGCACCTATTTTCTATGTTTCTATGTTTCGAAGTCTATTCCACCATTCAATCATGGCTGATCTATCTCTCCCTATCCACTGTTTTCTCCTGCCTTCTCCCGATACACCCGTACTAATCAAGAATCTATCTATCTCTGCCGTAAAGATATCCATTGACAGGCTTCACAGCCTTCTGTGGCAAAGAATTCCACATTCACCACCCACTGACTGAAGGAATTCCTCCTCATCTCCTTCCTAAAGGAACATCCTTTAATTCTGAGGCTATGGTCTCTGTTCCTAGACTCTCTCACTAGTGGGAACATACTCTCCACATCCACTCTATCCACTATATTTCACTATTCAGTAAGTTTCAATGAGGGCCCCCCTATTCCTTCTAAACTCCAGCAAGTACAGGCCCAGTGCCGTCAAGCGCTCATCATATGTTAACCCACTCATCCCTGGGATCATTCTCGTAAACCTCCTCTGGACCCTCTCCAGAGCCGGCACATCCTTCCTCAATTCTTGATCAAATTTCTGAAAGTTGTAAAATGTGAATACTTAACATGAGATGTGGACAGGAATGTCCCAATGGGAATACGAAGTGTATAATTTAAGTGTGTTGCTTTGATGGGATTTACAAGCAAACTTGCCACACTGCATTTAATCACTTTATTCAGATTTTCCGTAGATAAAAACAATTTAGAAAAGGAGCAAGGAAAATAAACAATCCTCTCATTCAAAATTGATTAGACTTCCAGACTGAAGTGTTGAATCCATTTTCTGTTGACGACATCAGAGTGTTGAAGAATAACAAAATAGCAACTTAAAACACTTAAAGCAGTTTGACGTATAAAGAAAAATATTGAATTGGACAGGGATTTATTCTACTTTCACATAGAAATGAATAAATTACCAGAGGTGAATATTTCTGGGCGGCACGGTGGTGCAGCGGTAGAGTTTCTGCCTTACAGCGCCAGCGACTCCGCTGCATTGCACACTATGGATTGTATGGGGCTTGTACATTTTAACCATATAACCATATAACAATTACAGCATGGAAACAGGCCTTCTCGGCCCTTCCAGTCCGTGCCGACCATTTATTTCCCCCTAGCCCCATCTACCTGCACTCAGACCATACCCCTCCATTCCCTTCCCATCCATATACCTATCCACTTTACTTTTAAATGTTAAAATTGATCCTGCCTCCACCACTTCTGCTGGAAGATCATTCCACACAGCCACCACTCTCTGAGTAAAGAAGTTCCCCCTCATGTTACCCCTAAACTTCTGTCCCTTAATTCTCATGTCATGCCCTCTTGTTTGAATCTTCCCTACCCTCAATGGGAAAAGCTTATCCACGTCAACTCGGTCTATCCCTTTCATCATTTTAAAGACCTCAATCAAGTCCCCCCTTAACCTTCTGCGCTCCAAAGAATAGAGACCTAACTTGTTCAACCTTTCTCTGTAACTTAGTTGCTGGAACCCAGGCAAAATTCTAGTAAATCTCCTCTGTACTCTCTCTATTTTGTTGACATCCTTCCTATAATTAGGCGACCAAAATTGTACACCATACTCCAGAATTGGTCTCACCAATGCCTTGTACAATTTTAACATTACTTCCCTACTCCTATACTCAATGCTCTGATTTATAAAGTCCAGCACACCAAAAGCTTTCTTTACCACCCTATCTACATGCGATTCCACCTTCAGGGAACGATGCACAGTTATTCCTAGATCCCTCTGTTCCACAGCATTCCTCAATTCACTACCAATTCCCTCAATTTTCCCCGTGGCCTTGTGGGTTTTCTCCGGGTGCTCCGGCTTCCTACCACTCTCCAAAGACATACATGTTTGTAGATTAATTGGTTTCTGTAAAAATTGTAAATTGTCCTGGTGTGTGTAGGATAGTGCTAGTGTGTGGTGATCGCTGGTCGCTGCAGACTCGGTGGACAGATGTTCCACGCTGTATCTCTACACTAAACTAAACTACTATCCAATAAAGAAATAAAGTTATAGGAAACATAGAAACATAGAAACATAGAAATTAGGTGCAGGAATAGGCCATTCGGCCCTTCGAGCCTGCACCGCCATTCAATATGATCATGGCTGATCATCCAACTCAGTATCCCATACCTGCCCTCTCTCCATACCCTCCGATCCCCTTAGCCACAAGGGCCACATCTAACTCCCTCTTAAATATATCCAATGAACTGGCCTCAACTACCCTCTGTGGCAGAGAATTCCAGAGACCCACCACTCTCTGTGTGAAAAAATTCCTTCTCATCTCGGTCCTAAAGGATTTCCCCCTTATCCTTAAGCTGTGACCCCTTGTCCTGGACGTCCCCAACATCGGGAACAATCTTCCTGCATCTAGCCTGTCCAACCCCTTAAGAATCTTGTAAGTTTCTATAAGATCCCCTCTCAATCTCCTAAATTCTAGAGAGTATAAACCGAGTCTATGCAGTCTTTGTTCATAAGACAGTCCTGACATCCCAGGAATCAGTCTGGTGAACCTTCGCTGCACTCCCTCTATGGCAATAATGTCCTTCCTCAGATTTGGAGACCAGAACTGTACGCAATACTCCAGGTGTGTCCTCACCAAAACCCTATACAACTGAAGTAGAACCTCCCTGCTCCTATACTCAAATCCTTTTGCTATGAAAGCTAACATACCATTGGCTTTCTTCACTGCCTGTTGTACCTGCAGGCCTACTTTCAATGACGAAGTTCCTTGAATATTTATTTTCAAACATTATTAGTACAATGACCGCAAAATAATCCAGACAGTTTGTCAACAGATATGATTCCTGTTGATCACCAGGTTTCATTTTACTGATGCTGGTATATTTCAACAGTACTTTGCATATTTGTAGTGTGACATCAGTTAGAATTAGACACCATACTGCAGAAATTTTACAAGCAAATAATTAATATATTATTAATAGTAAGATTAAACGAGAACTTACCAGTTTGAAGTTTGATCTTGATTTTATGAGGCGTTACGATGAGCGATTACATGAAGAAGGCCGTCAGTCGTCATGCACATCAATCTTCAAAGCAGTGGTGTGGAATCACAGATGAAAGAAGTAGACCTAAAGATAGTAAGATTTGGAGGAATAGAACTACCAGATGACCTGATAATATGAGGATAATATGAGCGGAGGTAATCGCTCATCGTAAGTCCTCGTAAAATCAAGATCAAACTTCAAACTGGTAAGTTCTCATTTAATCTTACTATATTACTTCGGAGTCACGTGAGTGACTACGTGAAGATTTCAAAAGCTGTGATTTCACGCTGGTTCGAATCCAAGCGTCACACACTGAATGGATTGACCATGGGTGAGTGAGAAAATATTAATGCATTCAGACATAACATAGTTAGATAACAAAACTGATGCTTTAATGCAAAAGAAAACAATAGTGACCCCGCTCAACCTGGGGGGAAACTATAAACAGAATTCAAAATGGTACGTGCAAACACCCCAGGCCCGGCAATGGGTTTATTATAAAAACCAGCGGAACATCCT
This sequence comes from Raja brachyura, assembly GCA_963514005.1. Next base: position 4,107,225 of record OY740809.1, on the reverse strand, counting down.
TTCATTGGCCCATTCTGCCGCCTCTAGGATGCTGTCGAGGAGCACGTCCATAGCCCTTGCTGCCGACGTTGATGTAGCCCTGGTGTGGTGAGATTTGTAAATGTCAGTATCTACTCCTGTAACTGTCAGTACCTCTTTTAGCCATCTGGAAATGGTTTGTGTCGACACCCTATGGTGTGGCTTTTTGTGGCTGATTAGGACAGCTAACTCTGTGCCTCTGAGGCTCCTGGTGACCGTAATATACTAGTGCAAGTGATCAACCACACATAGTCATGGATCTTCGAGTTTCCAAGGAACTCAAGCCTGGGCCTTGGAACCCCGGCCTGCTCTGTTTAACTAAATCATAAATGACAAAAGTTATGGTGTTGGCAGTGGTGTGCATGTTGTCGAGTCATAGTTTGTGCAGAGTCAGGACTCGTTGTGCCGTAATGAGCGCCATTCGCCTGACCACCTTGAGGGTGAGCTTGTGTAAGGATAGTGTGGTGGCTGGGGCCCACTGAAGGAGTAATGTTAGCACCACGCAACATCCCATGTGTTGTTATAACGTGGCCTGGGGGGTGCAGTGTTGTATATGCCCTTCATGAACCTGGTAATAAGGGGATGCTTCCCCACCGGTAGGGCCCCCGTTTCCTGTACTATGTATGAGGACAGTGCACTCCTGGCACTGTTGATGACACTGTGGCCTAATTTCTGGTCATGATATAAGGTAGACAGAAATTCCAATATGTCCATGATGCCCACGGTGTCAAATGTAATGTTGGATGCCCGGCTATATGTCTCCCACTTCTTGATGTGGGAGACGTACTGCTTTTGTGTGCTGTCCCTCCAGGCCGCTGTAATTACATCCACTGTTCGATCAGCCAGCCCGAGTCCCAGGAAAGGTCTCCTCAGAATCTGCAAACCAACAAATTGATTTGGTCATGTAGCCGATGATGGCTCCCCGTTACCGGGTGTACAAGCAGCTCCCTGCTGTTGGGGACAGCCATCAAAGGCTGTGTCATGATTCCCAGGACAAGTGGGAACCAAGATTGTGTAGGCCAATCTGGCACCACCATAATGCCTGTAGCATTGTCTTGCTTTATATTGACCAAGCATCGGCTGATGAGGCAAAAAGGAGGGAAAACATACAAGAACATTCCTCCCCACTGCAGTGTGAAAGCATCGACTGCTACTGCACCTGGGCCTGGCTCCCATGAGACATATTTGGGTAACTGGTGATTCAACCTGGAGGCAAACAAGTCAATATCCGGCGTGCCATATTGGGCAACAATGTCGGTGAACACAACATGATTCAACATCCATTCTGTGTTATCATTGAATATCCGTGATCCAGTGTCCGCCACCATATTATATCTACCTGGCAGGTAATAGCCATGACCCAAATGTTCCTTGTGATACACCAATGCCAAAGGAGGTTTGCTAATTTATCACATGACTCAGATTTTATTCCACCCATATGATTGACATATGCCACTGCCGTGGTGTTGTCAATCTGTAGTTGAACATGCACATGATGCATATTGCTGCAATCACCCTTTAAGCCATAGAGTGCTCCCAACAACTCTAAGTAGTAAGCATCTTTTAGATCTATGCAAGCCATATAACATCCTTTGGATAGCTGTACCAAAGTTGTCCATTTTTAAATGTTTTTACTGCACATGGGTATTGAGTTCCGTCAAGTCAAGGATAATAATTTAATCTTTTTAGGGGTTGTAGACAAGGTTGTCCTTTATCACCCTTGTTATTTGCACTCGCTATAGAATTATTGGCCGAAAGGATTAGATCAGAACCAGAAATTTATGGATATAATACTAAAACCACAATTAACAAAATATCTTTATATGCAGCTGATGTTTTAATATACATAACAAAACCGGAGATTAGTATTCCTAAATTACTTGATGTTATAACTGAATTTAGTATGTTCTCAGGATATAGAATTAACTGGAATAAAAGTGAAATTATGCCTATAATAGGAATTAAATTGAACAAATTTCAAAAATTTCCATTTAAATTAGCTAATAATCAAATTAAATACCTTGGAATTAATGTATCAAAATCTTAGAATTCTTTATTTAAATCAAATTTCCCCCAATTACTAAATAAATTAAAAAATAATATTTTATATTGGAAAACATTACCGATATCAATGATCGGTAGAATAAATGCCATTTCAATTATTTTTTTGCCACAACTACTATATTTATTTCAAGCCATCCCGTTACGTCTTCCTAAAATTTTTTTTTTTGTTAACAGCTTCATTTGGGATTATAAAAATCACAGAATAAGTAAAACACATCTATGTAAGCCTAAGATAAATGGTGGCCTAGCTCTACCTAATTTTTTATATTATTATTGGGCGGTTCAGATTAAGAACTTTAATTATTGGTTGGTACAAATGGAACAGGACCCGGTTTGGTTAAGAATAAAAAAGGAAGATTGTTTCCCATTCGATATAAGTACAATATTACTTGTCCCTGGGGTGGTACAAAAAAAACATATAAGGAAAATCCTATAATTTTAAATAATATACGTATTTGGAAACAAATCATTAAGACTTTACATTTAGAAACTATGCCGCTTTGTTTACCAATTATGAATAATCCTCTGTTTAAGCCCTTGACATTGGATGTGGGGTTCAGACATTGGAAAAATTTAGGAATAACAAGGATAGAACATCTTTATAGGAAAGGGAAATTTCTCTCATTTCAGGAGTTGAAAGAGATTTATGGATTGCAAGCAAATAATGTATTTGGATATTTACAAATTAGAGATTATGTCAAATTAAATATGCAAGATTACAGAAATAGAGATCCAGGTTTACTGGATTAAGTACTTAATAAGCATCCAACAACAGAAGAATTAATAGCATATATATATAATATTATTCTGGACAGGGAAATACCAAAAACTGAATTATTTCAACAAACATGGGAAAATGAAACTGGTTTACCGATATCAGAAGATTTTTGGGAAGAAAGCCTACAACGAATTCATCGCTGTTCGTTAAATGCCAGACATACTTTGATACAATTCAAAGTATTACATAGATTACACTACTCAAAAAATAAATTAAATAGAATTTTTCCTAATATATCACCACTGTGTGATAAGTCAGCACATAGAAGCTGATTTAACTCACAGTTTTGTAATATGTACAAAACTTAATAGTTATTGGATTGAGATTTTCAAAATTATTTCCATAGTTTTAAAGATTACATTAATTCCTGACCCAAAATTAATTATATTTGGCGTTTCAGATTCAAACCAAACTTTAACAGCAAATCAAAGACATTTTCTGGATTATTGTTTAATAATTGGAAAAAATTAATATTAAAATTTTGGAAGGGACCATTATCCCCTACAATTAAAATGTGGACAGTGGAAATGTTGGAGACGTTGCAATTGGAAAGAATTAGGTTTATCCTAATGGATAAACATGAGCTTTTTGAACAAATATGGTCTCCATTCACTGATTTTATGAAGGGGTAGCTGGGCTCAGCATTGTAACTCAATAAGTACCCGGTGGTAAGATCAAATAGAAATGTTTAATCTGAGATTTATATACATGTCTCCATATATTATAATTAGAAATTGTTCCATTCATGGATAAGATGTATACTGTTTTTTTTTCTTTAAGTATAATAATTGTTTATTAATTATGTTTTTTTTCTTTCTTTCTTTATTTATTTATTCTATTTATTTATTTATTTATTTTTCCTTTCTAATCAAGTAAACATATTCTTTAAATTACTCACTATTCTTTCTTTATACTTTTTTCTTTTTCACTTTTTCATACTATTAAAAAATTGAGGCCTATATACATGGCTTGGTAATATTTAAATAATTTTGGAAAGATGTAATAAGTATATCTGAAAAAAATTATTATATTATTTGTAATATGTATGGCCTCTAATAAAAATATATTTTAAAAAAAGTCTAGGATAATATGACTTCCTCCATCCTTCTTTTGCTTTGGAAAAATGTTCAATACAAATTGGTGTGATTCCTGCCGAGACCTCTGAATCACCCCTTTTGCATGTAAAGCCTGATTTTCAGCTTGTATCTCAAATCTTTCCTGTTGTGGAAACACATATGTGCGATTTGGTAAATTTTGAGTTGTGACGAATCAAGAAGGAACTCAATTTTAAATCCTTGTACACTGTGCAGTATGAATGGGTCTGCTGTAATCCAAATCCATTAATTCAAAAAATGTTTTAGCCTCCCCCTATTTGTAAGTTAGAGGTGTGTAAATTGTCCCACAAGGGACTAGAATCTCCTACCTTGGGCTTTACTGCCTGTGTGGTCCTCGCCTCCGGCCTCCCACCTCGGGACAGCTGGAGTCTGCTCCTGTCCCTGAGCCTCGTGGCTGGTTGCACCTGGTGTGGAAGGCGGCATAGTGGTGGCGTCATAGCGATGAGGTGGACTCACCTGGGTGGAGTTGGGGCTCGGCTCATGAGGCGGAGAGTCTTGGCCTCGTCATCCAGCTCTCAAGTTAAGTCAAGTCAAGTTGTCAAGTTTATTCGTCACATACACATATGGGATGTGCAGTAAAATGAAAAGTGGCGATGCTCGCAGATTGTGCAAAAAACAAACAAACAACAAACTACAAACAGAATGGAACAGAATCGCATGTTCTTTTAAATATTAAATATTGTGGGCGGTATTGTGGTCCAGTAGAGTTAGTCCCTGGTGAGATAGGAGTTTACGGGCCGAATGGCCTCTGGGAAGAAACTCCTTCTCAACCTCTCCGTTCTCACAGCACGGCAACGGAGGCGTTTGCCTGACCGTAGCAGCTGGAACAGTCCGTTGCAGGGGTGGAAGGGGTCTCCCATTATCTTATTGGCTCTGGAGTTGCACCTCCTGATGTGTAGTTCCTGCAGAGGGGCGAGAGAAGTTCCCATAGTGTGTTTGGCTGAACGCACTACTCTCTGCAGAGCCTTCTTGTCCTGGGCAGAGCAATTCCTAAACCAGATTGTAACCAAACCAGCTCTCGGACCTGCTTCGGCAGGTCTGCCCCAAAAAGGTAGTTGGCCGACTGTACATTGCTGGCCTTGCACAGCACAGCAAATTTTGGGTTGAGTGCGCCCTTGTGCAGACAGTTTATCTTACAGGGCATTACAGAGGAGCCCCACAGCGTCCTGCTGTGTCTATGTCAGTGGCCCGCCATCAATGGACATGGCAAAAGCCGTTACCCCTGAGGCCAGTAATTTTAGAATTTTCTGGAGTTTAACCTCCTGGCTCTTACCCCTGCTCCAATATGGCCCCAGATGGCGTGATTGACGGCTGGCACACTGATGGAGTGTAAAGAACATGCACGTACAAGGAATTCTTTACTAAAGCTTTTATTAACTATACACACATTACTGCCCTAGCTGTACATGGTCTGTCACGTTCACTAGAGAGAGAGTTAGGGGATGGGAAGACACAAATATACTTGATTATAGGGGAGTGGTTAGCAGGGCTACGTAACTACTATTAAATTTACTATTAAACTATTTACTATTAAATACTATTAAACTATGCACTAATCATCTACATCCTTCCTCTACAAAAGAAAGAAAAGTGACAGCCGACCATGTCTCATGCGCTAGGGGAAACAGAGAACAAAGAAACAACAACGCAGCACTGAATCATACATATTCGCCATAACGGTCAGGTGGCTGCACAAGGCGGCCAGAGCGGGTCCGCATCCCGCTCACACCTCCTCCCCCCACGGGAACAAGAGTAACCGGCGCGGGAGGGGAAACCCTGGCAGGAGAGTCGCGGGGCGGTGAGCGCGGCGGCGATGAGGGAGAGGGGGGCGAGACGGGAGGAGAGACAGGGACCGGCAGTGGAAAAGCGACCGGGATGGGACGGGGGGGCTGAGGTCCAGGGAAAACAGGAGGCGGCAGAGCGGACATGGGGGAAGCATGTGGGACAGCAGGAGGGGGACAAGGCTCATTCACCAAGCGAAAGTGCTGACGTGACCTGCGGTAGACCGTGCCATCGAGGTTAACCAGGTAAGAACGAGGCGACCCGGCAGATCCGACGACAACAGCAAGCCCATGGTGACCGGAGTTGGAGCGCATACGGACAACCTGACCAGGAGACAGAGGAGGAAGAACGCGGCAGGACCGGTCATAGGAGCGCTTCTGGATGAACTGCTTGTTAGCAATACGCTCGCGGACCACGGCGGGTTTCAGCACGGAGGGGGTGAGGGTCTGTTGGGCAACCGGGATTGGAGGGCGCGTGACGCGGGACATGAGGCGCTGCGCTGGGGACCCCAGGACATGGTCGCGGGGAACGTTGCGGAGGTTCAGGAGAGCAAGGTAAATGTCCAATTTTGAAAGGCGACAACGCTCCAGCAACTCCTTGGCGCTGTGGACAGCGCGCTCAGCCAGGCCGTTGCTCGGCGGGTACTCCGGGCTGCTGGTGTAGTGTCGAAAATTCCAATGGTCAGCAAAGTCGCGGAACTCAGCGCTGGTGAACTGGCTGCCGTTGTCCGACTGTAGGCTTGCAGGGGACCCAAAGGTGGCGAAGTGGCGGCGCAGCTTCTCAAAGACGGCAGAGGATGAGAGAGAGGACAGCTGGTCGACCTCAAACCAGTTGGAGTAGGAGTCGACAAGCACTAGAAAATGCTTGCCGTGCCATTCGAAAATGTCAGTCGCCAGCGCAGACCATGGCAGGTCTGGTGCGGGCTGCTGCAAAAGGGGCTGCCGCTGCTGTTGCGGGGCGAGACTGTTGCACGTAGGGCATGACGACACCCTGTCCCGGAAGAAAGTGGCCATATCAGGCCAGTAAAACTGGCTCTGAGCGATGGAGAGAGTGACCTCGGCCCCGGGATGGCCACGATGAGCAGTTTCAAAATACTGTTCCCGTAGAGCTTCAGGCACCACCACCTTGTGGCCCTTTACGATCACACCATCTCGTAGCACCAGCTCATCACGGACCAGGAAGTATGGCGGTCGGGCCAACCCCGCTGAATGACTGCAGCCAGCTGTTGGAGCGAAGCGTCAGCATCAGTATGTTTGACCAGAGACTTCTGCTGGTTGGAAGGCACGAAGTTGACATTCAGCACTATCATGTTGGACGCCTCGTAAGGGTGACGGGTGGTCGAAGCAAGGGGTGCCCGAGACAGTGTGTCAGCGATGAACATGTCTTTGCCTTTACGATACACCACGGAGAAGGTAAAGCGCTGTAGCTGGAGCATCATCCGCTGGAGCCGGGAGGAGGCAGCGTGAAATGGCTTGTTGAGGATGGTGACCAGAGGCTGGTGGTCCGTTTCAATGGAAAATTCCGTGCCCAGGATATAGTCCTTAAACTTTGAGCCAGCAGCTCTTTCTCGATCTGGGCATAGCGCTGCTCGGCAGAAGTCATTGTGCGGGATGCGAATGACACTGGCAGTTGTACCCCGTCGTGGATCTGCAAGCAGGCGGCGCCCAGGCCAAACTTGGAGGCATCACAGGTAATGACGATGGGACGCTTGAGGTCGAAGTACTTCAGCGTCGGGGTGCTGATTAGCTTGGACTTGAGGACACGAAAGGCATTCTGGTGGTGCGGGAACCAAGCCCAAGCAGTGTCCTTTTTCACCAGGTCTCTCAGTGGAGCGCTCAATTCGCTCAAGTCAGGGATGAACTTCCCCAGGTAGTTGACCATGCCCAGGAAACGCTGAAGGCTCAGCACATTCTCAGGAGCAGGCATCTCGGAAATCGCGGCTGTCTTCTGTGGGTCGGGCTTCAGCCCGGACGCTGTAAAAACATGTCCCACGTAGGTGACCTCCGGGACGCGAAACCGGCACTTTTTTGGGTTGAGCTTCAGGTTGACCTCCCGGGCTCGATCCAGGACTAGCCGGAGGTTGTGGTCATGCTGTGCGACATCCTTCCCATATACCAGAATGTCGTCAACAATGATAGTGCATGGGGAGTCCCGTGAACAGCTGTTCCATCGTTCTCTGAAATACCTCACTGGCGGAGTTGATCCCGAACGGCATGCGCAGAAAACGAAACCTCCAGAAGGGTGTGCCGAAAGTAGTCAGGTAAGATGACCGTTCATCCAGTGGTATTTGCCAGAACGAACTCTTTGCGTCCAGCACCGAAAACAGAGTTGCTGGGCCGACTTGTGCAGCAACATCTTCAACGGTTCGCATAGGATAATGCGGGCGCTTGATAGCCAAGTTCAAATCCTTCGGGTTGATGCAGATTCGCAGCTCACTTTTGTCCTTCTTCGCAGCAACAACCATGGTGGAGACTCACTGAGTTGGCTCGCTCACCTCCGTCAGGATGCCCATGACCACCATATCATGAAGTGTAGACTCAACCTTGTCTTTCATGGCGAACGACACTCGGTGGGGCGGGCGGATGACAGGTTCAACATCCGGATTGAGAGCGATCTTGTAGCTGCAGGGAAGCTTCCCCAGCTTGCTATCAAAACAGTCTGTGTATTCGACCAGCGGGTCTAAGGGTTGCTGCACCATACGGATATCACGATGAAAGTTGACCAGACCAAGGTCCTGACAGGCCTGAATACCGAGCAGGGGTGCACATTTGCCGTCCAGTAGGAAGAAAGAGAGGGGCCGAGCGGCCTTCAGTACTTTGCAGTGGAGAGTGGCCTTCTCCACAGGAACAAGCAGACCTCCCCCATAGGCACAGAGGACAGAGCGTTCAGTGGTAACTCGCTCATTATTTCTTATCTTCTTGAATAAGCTTGTTGACATAACGTTTGCAGCCGCCCCAGTATCGACCTTGGCAGAGAAAGTGGTGCCGTTCACAGTAACTTGAACGGTCGGGTCTGTTATCAGTGCAGGTGCACCTCGCAGCGAAAAAACACTTAGCTCACTCTGGGAAGAGCTCGAATCAGACAGTGGGAGGTTGTCATGTAGTTGATAGGAACCAGACATGGTATCATCCCGTACCAGGTAGTTGGAGGGCTTGTGCTGCTGTTGCCCAGGTTTCCCACGGGAACATAATGCCGCCGAGAAATGGTTGGGCTTATGGCAGAAATTGCAGGTCTTTCCCAACGCAGGGCACACATTAAAACGATGCGACGTGAAGTTGCAGTTCGGGCAGCGCTGACTTGGTTTTGAGCTGGAAGCAGAGCTTGCTTTCTGGCGTCTCTGGTCAGTGGAACGGCGGCCGGCGAAACTGGCCGCGCTGACCGCATGGTCGGGCGGGGACACGGCGGAGGAGACAGCCTCCGCTAACCGAGAGGCGTGCAGAGCCTCGTGAAAAGTCAGATCTGGCTTGCACAGGAGCTCAGATCGTAGTTTCTCGTCCCGTAGACCATACACCAAGACATCGCGGGTCAGGGTATCGGGGGTCGCGGCACCTAGGTTACAACGGCGAGCTAGGTGCCGCAAAGCAGCTACGAAATTGTCCACAGACTCACCAGGGTTCTGGCGGCGGGCGAAAAACTTAAAACGCTCCAGAATGCAGTTGGTGGGAACATCACACATCTCGGTAAACTTCTCGACCAAACACACCGGGTCCTGGGCGCTCTCGTTGAGCCCGAAAACAAACGACTCGGAGCGCTCCAGAGCCTCCGGACCGGCCAGGTTTAGAAGGAGGGAGGCTTTAATCGCTGGGGCAACTGTAGGGTGGGTGATTGCGACATAGTGCTCAAAATCACGTCGGAAGACGTTCCAGCGGTAAGCAATGTCATCGTCGAAGATCAGCGGGTCTGGCTTACGACAGGAGGAAGCCATAGCGAGTCAGGGAGGGGTAACTGGGACTAAAGAAATAAAAACCGATATACAGGAGACGCAGGGAAAGAAACTTCTGACGCCATGTAAAGAACATGCACGTACACAAGGAATTCTTTACTAAAGCTTTTATTAACTACACACACATTACTGCCCTAGCTGTACATGGTCTGTCACGTTCACTAGAGAGCGAGTTAGGGGATGGGAAGACACAGATATACTTGATTATAGGGGAGTGGTTAGCAGGGCTACGTAACTACAATTAAAGGGACATGCACTTATCATCTACAGGGAGGCACAGTTGACAGGTGTACTATAGCGGCCGGTGGTCTCCTCCATAACCTGGTCCTTGAGCTGGTGTGAGGCCAGGTAGTTTATGGTGGTGACCAGCTCTTCATCCAAGGTCTCTCCGGTTCGGGTAGGTATGGCGAACGTAGACGCCAATAAAGGCACTGTAGCCCCTAGGTCCCCAGGGTGTTCCCCTGATGTGCCTCCCTGCTCTGAGTCAGGGTACTGCTGACTCCGTGTACTCCCCTCTACAGAGAGGGAGACACATCGCAGCCCTGTGTAAGGTGCTACTAGCACAGGCTCCCGTGGAGACCCGGGCTGATACTGCTCCCTCCTCTGGAGCAGATCAGTCTGGAGGCACCCCTCCAACAGGTGCTCCACCTGGGAGAGGCGCCCGCAGACGCTTCCCAGTGTGGGAGGTGATTCCTCCGGCCCCGACTCATCGGAGTCTACGGGTCTGGCAGACTTGTGTATGGCTTTGTGCCCCAGCGGGGCTGCCACGGTTCTCTCCTGTAGCACCACGTCTGCTGCCGCTGGTTCCAACACCGGCGGCCTGGAAGGTGACTCGGACAGCCGTCCGCTACCCACAGCAAGCCGTCCGTCCTCCGTAGCCAGCTTCGCAGACCATCTCTGCACCTTCGACATGGTAGGTTTGTTCTGTTGGTAGAAAACTAACAATCGAACCAGCCAAACAACGACCATTAGTAACTTATTAAAAAACACTTACCTCGGTTTTTAAAACTTACTGCTGGAGAGAAGCAACGCGCCTGCCAGTCCGTCGTTGGCGCTCGCTTCAGACGTAATGACGCACATGACGACTGATGGCCTTCTTCACGTAGCCACTCACGTGACTCCGAAGTAAAATGCAAGGTATATTTCACAGATCATTACAATTACATGCCATGACATCTCAGATGTTGAGTTTCAACTGGTATCCACATGACATTTCAAATGTTTATATTACCTCTATTTATACCGTAAGGAACAATCCCTCTTTACAGAAAAATGTGCCAATGTTTATTTGACATTTTCTTTTGCCGAAGACAAACACAGAATGCTGGAGTAGCTCAACGAGTCAGGCAGCATCTCTGGAGAAAAGGAATATGGGCGCCACGGAGGCGTAGCAGTAGAGTTGCTGCCTTGCAGCACCAGAGACCTGGGTTCGATCCTGACTGCAGGTGCTGTCTGCACAGAGTTTGTATGTTCTCACTATGATCTGCGTGAGTTTTTTCCGAGATCTTCGGTTTCCACCCACACTCCAAAGGTTTGTAGATTTGGCTTGGTATAAATGTAAATTGTCCCGAGTGTGTGTAGGATAGTGTTAATGTGCGGGGATCGCTGGTCTGTGCGGACTCGGTGGGCCGAAGGGCCTGTTTCCATGCTGTATCTCTAAAGGAAAGGAAACTAAACTAATCGGTGACGTTTCCGTTTGGAACCTTTCACCTATTCCTTTTTTCCAGAGATGACGCTTGACTGCCTGAGTAACTCCAGCATTCTGTGTCTATTTTTTGGTATAAACCAGCATCTGCAGTTCCCTCCTACATAGTTTTTTTTTGCCACTGGTTTGTGGTTCTTATCTCTGACACACAATTAATCCAAATCCCGTGGTGCTACAATGAATTGTTTGTTGCCCATTTAGTTGACTCACACCTCAAAGTTATATTTCCTTTGAGAAAGGTTTCAGAACATCTCTGAATCTTTGTCTTTGTACACCTGACACTTACCTCCAATGACAAAGCTTGGCACAGGTTGCTGGCTTGATGTCGGGGATGCTAGTGACAGGTTAGCGTAGTTTAGTTTAGAGATACAGCGCGGAAACTGGCCCTTTGACCCACCGGGTCTGTGCCGACCAGTGATCCACCACATATTAACATTATCCTACACCTATTAGGGACAATTTTTTTGTTTACATTTACCAAGCCAATTAACCTACATACCTGTACGTCTTTGGAGTGTGGGAGGAAACCGAAGATCTCGGAGAAAGCGCACGCAGATCATGGGGAGAACGTACAAACTCCGTACAGACAGCACCCGTAGTCAGGATTGAACCCAGGTCTCCGGCGCTGCATCTGCTGTAAGGCAGCAACTCTATCGCTGTGGCACCCTGTTTAGATGCTTGAGAATAACAAGGGCATCATTGCAAGGGAACAAGTTGCAGGAGACTGAAGACTGTGGCCGCCAGGCTCAAAAATAGCTTCTTCTAAGCAACCATTGAATTCTTAAACACTACGCAACACTAACCTAGGTTCATAAGTGATAGAAGGAGAATTAGGTCATTCGGCTCATCAGGTCTACTCCACCATTCAGCCATGGCTGATCTATCTCTCCCCCCTAACCCCATTCTCCTGCCTTCTCCCCATAACCCCTGACACATACTAATGAAGAATCTATTAATCTCTGCCTGAAAAATATTGATTGACTTCCTCCACAACCCTCTGTAACAAAGAATTCCACAAATTCATCAACCTCTGACTAAATAAATTCCTCCTCATCTCCTTCCTAAAGGAACGTCATTTAATTCTGAGGCTGTGACCTGTAGACCTAGACTCTCCCATTATGATCTCTCCAGTATGAAGTCTAAGATTTGTCTTTCATTGCACAAAGGACTTCATTAAAGATAGAATGTCGGTGGACACAGTAGGATCAGTGGGAGAACTGGGAAGGGGGAGAGGATGGAGATAGAAAGCAAGGGCTATCTGAAGTAACTATCTTTGTCCCGCCCCCTCCGCTGACTTCAGTCTGAAAAAGGGTCCCGACCTGAAATGTCACCCATCCCTTCTCCTCAGAGATGCTGCCTCACCCACTGAGTTACTGAAAGTAAGCATGCAGGTACAGCTGGCAGTGAAGAAAGCTAATGGCATGTCAACCTTCATTGCGAGAGGATTTGAGTTTCGGAGCAAGGAGTTCCTACTGTGTCACCCAGTACAGGTCCCTGGGGAGACCGGCACCTGGAGTATTGTGTGCAATTTTGGTCTCGTAATTTGAAGAAGGACATTATTGCTATTGAAGGAATGCAGTGTAAATTCCCAGGATGGCGGGACTGACATATGATGAAAGAATGGATCGACTGAGCTTGTATTCACTGGAATTTAGGATGAGAGCGGGTCTTATAGAAAAATATAAAATTCTTAAACGACTGGACAGGCCAGATGCAGGAAAAATGTTCCCGATGTTGTGTGGGAGATGATGTTGACTTTGGCTTGTTCATCCTAGCAGTTTATTTGAAACTTTTGCAGCGACTATGTTGGTCACATTTTCCCAGTGGCCTGATTTGCCTGCTGCAGGTGTCAGAAATACATACGGGAGCAGGAATCAGGGACCATGTGGTTTATAGAGTCACAGAGTCATACAGCATGGAAACAAGCCATTCGGCCCAACTTGCCCATGCCGACCAACATGTCCCTTCTACACAAGTCTCACCTGCCTGCTTTTGGCCCACATCCCTCTAAATATACCCTATCCATGTACCTGCCTAAATGTTTCTTAAAATATTGCAATTGTACCCTGTTCCACTCCCTCCTCCGGCAGCTCGATCTCTATACCAACCACTCTTGTGTGAAAAAGTTACCCTTCAGGTCCCCATTAAATCTTACCACCCTCACCTTAAATCTATGTCCTCTGGTTCTCGATTCTCCTACTCTGGGCAAGAGACTCTGTGCGTCTATCAATTCTATTCCTCTCATTATTTTGTACACCTATACGATAAGGATAAGGAGTAAGCCATTTAGAACGGAGACAAGGAAACACTTTTTCTCACAGAGAGTGGTGAGTCTGTGGAATTTCATTTCGGAGTCACGTGAGTGACTTCGTGAAGAGCCCGCCGGCGCGCATGCTCGACATATCGTCGTATCGCGTTGCTGCGACGGCTGGCGGTGGAGCGCGCTCCTCGCCAGCCCTTCAGAAGGGGCCACGGAGGTAAGTATCCTACCTTTAGTTGGTGGTCCTTGTTGTTGATTATGTCTTGCAGCAAGGACATGGATGGGAGTTCCAAGGGCCGGAGGGCGTCAGGACGAGTTCGCCAGTCTACAGTTCCGGGGCCTTTACCATCGGCAGTACCTGCCACGCAGGCCGGGACTCAGGCGGAGATGTGGGTAAGCCCTGTGTTTACAGGTCCGGATCCGCCAGCACACCACAGCTCGGAGGAGTTCGACGAGGAGGAGTGTGGTGTGCCGCCAGAGCAGGGGGACCCTGCCATGGCAGTCAGGTCGTCAGCTGGCTCGCTGGCGACCTCGAGCTGGGTGCGTGCGGCTGCACGGCCTGTTCCACTCAGCCCTCCGAGTAGGGGAAGGGCAGGAGCCCAGAAGCCTAACCCTGCCAGGGCTAAGGCATTGCCTGACATGGAGGAGCGGTCAGGTTCCAGGGCGAGACCCGGGGCGGCTGTGAGGTCCAGCCGGCACACCCCAACTCTCGACACCGGGACGGGTCGGTTGAGTCGGGTCTCGTCACGGTCGCCGAGCCCCCCATGGATGGGTGGGCGAGACCATGCGTCGGCAAAGTCCACGATGTGGGCAGCCGGCAAGCCTGCGCGGGCTTCAGGCAGCCATGCTTCGGCTGGGGCCGACACCATGCCGCAAGTGCCCTTAGTGGCAGCGGCTTCAGCTCCCGCTAAACGGAGGCAGTTGAACACGCCCGCGCGGGAATCGCGCAGTTTCGCCTCGGCGGCTGTTAGCGACAACTACCGGCACCGGCTGGGCCTCGATGAGGTGCGGGCCGATGATAGGAGCCCGGTATTCTTTTCAGAGCCGGAGGACTCCGACCACCTGAGTGTTCAGGGTGAAGGGCGTATTGACCGTATGGAGCGGCTGCTGGAGCTCCTGCTTCAACGTCAACTACAGCAGGGCAGCAACAGGCACAGGGCGTCGTCACCAGCCTCTACCATCAGCCTGGAGCAGCAGGAGGAGGAGGTTTTGGTGGATTCCATACCACCTCCGTTGGAGGTGCCAGCGGAGGATCTTCTGGATGTGGCGACCAAATTTGCGGCCCCACATTCATCTGGACTTCCTTTAAACGCAAAGCTGGCAGCCACTGTGAACTTTCTTAACAACCAGCAACTACAGGAAGAAGTCCTCATTCAGGCAATGAGCCGTCACAAGGCTCCATCCAATTGCAACTCCCTCAACGTGCCTGTGGTCAATACACCGATATGGGGCAACATCCGTGCGGCCATCCGTCAACAAGAGGTAAAATTGCAGCGGATCCTGAAGCTCCTCGCGGCCGGTATTACCGCCTTTGCGCAGTCGGTGGACGGGGACGAACTGAATTTGGACCAGGAAGATGCTCTGGCCCTCCTGTGCGCGACCCAGCACGAAATCAACGGGTTTCGCAAAAACAGCATCCGCCCAGCGCTCAACCCGAAGTTTGCAGGATTGTGCAAACCACCGCCGCCTCTGCCGCCCCGTCAACTCTTTGGGGAGGACCTCTCGAAGAGAGTCAAAGAGCTTGACGAACAAGCCAAAACGGTGGGGATCATGCGCTCTCAGAGTGCCCCCACACCGTCAGGCTCAAAAGCTCCATACATTCGCTCACGAGGGTCTGCTAGTACCTCGACGAGGACCCACCCTCCAGCTCCACAACGACAGCAACATCAGACCCAGCACCAGGGGTCTTTTTTAGGACAGGGTCGGCAGAGACCCTGGTGGAAAACGAAGACGCCGCGCCCTCAAGCCAACCCAGCACCTCCACGTCCACCCACACGTGTCAAGGACCGCCGGTAACCACGGAGGTGAGGGGGTCTGGTTCTCTCTTTTCTCTTTGTTTAACTTCACATGTTGGTGGTCGCCTTCGGTTGTTTTTGGGTGCATGGAGTAATTTTACTGGTGACGAGTATGTGTTGCAGAATATTCAGGGGCATAAAATTGAGTTTATTAATGGCGACATTCCTCCATCCCAGCACATGCCCGGTCGAACGTTTAAATTATCTGCTGCAGAACAGGCAGCAGGCTACAAGGAAATTTTAAGGCTTGAACAGAAGGGAGTGATTGAGAAAGCGGTGCATGAGCCAGTTGAATTTGTTTCGAATATATTCACCAGACCTAAGAAGGATGGAGGTTGTCGTGTCATTATTGATAGTAAGATTAAACGAGAACTTACCAGTTTGAAGTTTGATCTTTATTTTATGAGGAGTTACGATGAGGGATTACGTGAAGACCCCGCCAGCACGCATGCGCGACATTCTTCAAAGCAGTGGTGTGAAATCACAGACAGTCACAATGACTAATATAGTAAGATAAGAGAGAACTTTCATACCAGGTGATCTTTATAGTAGAGGGTTGGGAGCGGAGGGCACGTAATCCCTCATCGTAACTCCTCATAAAATAAAGATCAAACTTCAAACTGGTAAGTTCTCGTTTAATCTTACTATTTTACTTCGGAGTCACGTGAGTGACTACGTGAAGATTTCAAAGCTCTGTGATTTCATGCCCTGGAAGCTCCATGCTCACACACCGCTATGCTGGGATAAGAGGATGAACGTAATTCAGACATAACACTGGCTGAAAAACAAAGAAGGTATTTAATCATACCTAAAATGATATGCCCCACATTGGGTAAATCATGTAACAGAAACTTAACATATTCCCCTGCAAACGTCTCAGGAGCGGCCACAGGTTTATAATAGAAGTGCTGAAAAGTCCGTTCACTGCTCCAACCCGCTGTAGCAAGGATGTGGTCCATAGGAACTCCCATCACCCTAGCCACTGATGTGGATGCAGCCCTGGTGGAGTGAGATTTAATCATCAGTGTCCACTCCGCTGCACCCAATCCACCCTAACCAACTCGAAGTGGCTTGCACTGTGACCTTATGATGAGGGCGTTTGTGGCTTATGGGTAAAGTCCTCTCCGTGCCCCTAGGTTTTTGGTTCCTTCTATATCGTAAATATATGTCACAATGCAGAGACGACTATCTGCAGGGTAGGCCAGAATGATAATTCTAGGCCAGAGGAACTGGGTCGATATAGTTTGAGTAACCCCTGTATCAGAAAGGTTATCAACCATAGGTAAACACATGGCATCCATACTTAGCTTTATAAAGACTGGACCCGTTGTGCTGTTACAAGTGCCATAAACATAACCATATTATATGTAGTTATCCAGAGTGAGCCCCGATATTGGTGTCCATCCTCGAAGCATAGTAAATTCTATGCCTAAGTCCCATGTATGGTGTATCTGGCCCTGGGGAAATAGAATTAATACCCCTCATCAGTTTGATACCAGAGGGTGTTGTCCTATAGGCAGGTGATCACCCCCTCGGTCCAGGTTGGTAGGTAGGGCACTCCTTGCAAATTTAATGGCACTGTAGCTCAAACCTTCATGGAATGAAGGGTGGCCAGAACTCCAGCACTCCAGTGATGGTGGCCGAGTCATATGAAGTGTTTGTTCTGAAGCAGAAACACTCCTATCTTCTGACATATGTCAGTGCTGTCCCTGGTGGACTCCCTGCACGACGATGTGATGACATGGATCGTCCTGTCGGAGTATCCGAAGTCCAGAAATGGCCTGTTCAGAATCAGCATCAATAGGTTCATGCGATCATGGCACGGATGACTTACCCGTCACAGGGTGTGCCAACAGGCCCGGCCGTTTGAGGATCTGAAAGCAGTGTTCTGCGGCCATCTTTGTACTGCTGGGGACCATGGTTGGGTAGGCCAGTCGGGAAACCCGAAATACCCGTTGCGGAGTCTATTTAATTTTTATAAGACCCGACTGATGAGGCAGAAGGGGGGGAAATGCATAGCAAACAATCCCCCCAATGCAGCGAGAAACATCCATCGCTGCTGGCCCCGGGTCCCGATCCAACATCCATTCAATGTTGTTGTTGAATTGCGTGACCTGGTGTTCGCCACCGTATTTAGTTTACCTGAAAGGTAAGTGGCTGAGATCCAAATCTCTCTATCCAGACACCAGGCCAGATGTAATAGGCAATTCATCACATGATATCGATTTTATTCCACACATATGATTAATATAGGCCACCACTGTGGTATTATAATTTGTAACCGTACATGCAACTGGTGCATATCTAAGCAGTAGGCCCCCGGGTTCCACGAATGCTCCCAGTATTTCTAGATAATTAATCCCTAGTGCTCCCAACAGGGTAAATCTTGTGCACTCCATCTGCCACCACAACTAGTGGTGGTATTAGCTGCTCCCCACCTTTAACACTGACATCAGTCTGCAATGTAACCGAGGGATTTATGATAGTGATGGGTTTGGAACAGAATTGAGCATCTCCCATCCACCAATTTAATTCAACTCTTGCCTTTTCTGATAACTTCATAGGCCTGTTGAAATGGCATGACTTTTGAGAGCTATAATTTTAGCTCTTTGTAGGTTTTGATAATGTAGTAGTCCGAATTGCGCTGCGGGAAAGCAGCCACTATCTTCCCAATTATCATGGCCACCTGCCGAATGGATGGATCCCTGATGCCAGTGAGGCTTCTGCCAAGTCCACCACCTTGCTTGGTGGTAAGGTGGTAGACATTTGCACCGAGTCAATGGTGAACCCCAAGTAATCCATAGTAGAAGAGGGTTCCAACTTTAATTTATCTGGATGTATGATGAACCCCAGCTTTTGAAAGAGATGTTTTGTGGCTAGAACTGCCAATGTAGCCGTTTCCAAATTCTCCCCGACAATGAGGATATCATCAAGATAGGCCATAACAGTATGTTTTTGTCCCCTTAAATAGGCCAAAGCTGGTTTCAATAATTTGGTGAACAGCCTGGGTGCTGATGATAACCCATTGGGTAAGGCTTTATATTGCCATAATTGTCCCATCCAGATAAATTTAAGGTATTTCCTATGATCCTTGTGTATTGGTACTGAATAGTATGCATCTTTGAGGTCAATGCATGCCATGTAGTACCAATTAGCTATTAGCTGTCTGGCTGTGACGAAAGTGTCCATTTTGAAATGAACATACTGAACAGAAGTATTCAGTTCGGTCAGGTCTATGATTAAGCGGCATCCGCCATCTTTTATTTTTGGTAAATATATTAGATACGAACTCCTGTGATTCTCTGGTGGTTCTCTCAATTACCCCTTTGCTAATTAGTCTTAATAGTTCAGCATGGCCCGCCGTTCTTTCTTTTTGTGAAAGTATAAACTTTCGGCTAGGCGAATGCTGGACCGGGGTAGGGAGTTCGTAAATTAATTCAATTTTATAGCCCTGAATACTTCCGAGTATGTAAGGATCAGAGGTAAAAGTGCGCCATACTTCATAAAACAAGTGCAACCGGCCTCCCCCATAAGATGAATTTAGACATATGATGTTCCTGGGGGAGGCAGACCCACCTACCTCCAAGGTATTGCCGGTGTTGCGGTCCAATACCACCGTTATATCTTCTGTTGAGTTGCTGCGTTGTAGGGGTGGCGCATTTTCCAAGAAGGCCAGGCTGGGCCATGGCCTAAAAAGGCTGTTGTGCAGGTGGGCCGGCCTTCGAGCTTTCACCACCGGACGATCTGTTGTGATATCGCTGTCCGGTGGGTGTGTAGGGGTGCTGTTGCTGTTGGTAGTGCGGTTTGGAGGTACTGGGTACCTTATCAGGCCTATGGCCTTGGCCTCTTTGTCCAGGTCTTTCACCTGTTTGGGGAGGTTATCTCCGCACAGCAGATTTGGTGGTTGAGCGTTACCTGGTTTGCATAACCCCGCATTTTTGGGGTTGAGTGCCGGTTTGATAATGCTCTTCCTGTAGTTATTATCTCAAACTGTGTGTTACACAGTAGGGCCAGAGCATCCTGTTTCTACCGGTAGCTCTATACCCACCGCAGTACTGGCCACTCTCGTAATTCCGGCGGTCTCCTTGCCCTCTAATCGTAGGGCTCATGTACCCTCAAATAGGGTTATTCACCGCGGGAACAATCAGCGAGTTACAATTTTCAGGAGCAAGATACTTATCAGCTGTAGCATTGATGGCTTGCTCCTGAAGCTGGTTTGTAGTCATATAATTGAACTAGCTGCCAGCTTAGGGTGGATAGGTAACCTTTTTGAGAAGGAACTGCATGTTTGCTTACCATATCCAGAAAAGTCCGTTCACTGCAACTCTTCTTGCACCCCTGACACTGTTGGTTGTTCAGCCAACTCCCCCTCTTCAGGGTCAGCCCAGTTCTGAACCCCAATGCTCCCCTGCGAAGAGGGTGAGACATTAGGCAGTCCATAATAGGATCCTGCCGTGGGCCTGCGAAGAGGCCCACCGTGACCCTGCCCCTGCAAAAGCAGGTCACGCTGGAGCAATTGCTCCACCATCCGCTCCATGCGGGTAAGACGACCTCCGTCGCTAACAGCGAACGGGGTGTCCTCGGGACTGGACCCAGCTGAGTCGGCAGTCCCGACCGGCTTCCGGGTGGATTTACCGCCTGTCCGTGGCGAACCAGCGGCCCTCCCGGGCGGGAAGTCGGGAGCTGCAGGTAGCACCTGCAGCTCAGGAAAAAACGGCACGCTGCTGGCTGCTCTCTATAGCAGCAGCTCTTGCCGCTGCTCTCGCCGTGCTCACCACTCTGGTGAGTCTTACCGTTCGTAAGTTTCGAACTTACGCTGGAGGAGCCCCGCTTCTCCCGACTGTCGCTTCCGCATGCGAACGACGATATGTCGCGCATGCGTGCTGGCGGGGTCTTCACGTAGTCACTCACGTGACTCCGAAGTAAAATCTAACCCGTTTGAATACTTTTGTAACATATACTCATTTTAAAATGGATACGTTTGAAACAGCCAAATCATTGTTTTCTCATGGTTGCTTTATGGCATGCATTGATTTGAAAGACGCATACCATTCAGTATCCATCCAGAAATACGACAGGAGGTTTTTGAAATTCATCTGGATGGGGCAACTCTGGCAGTACAAGGCTTTGCCTAATGGGCTCACCACAGCCCCGAGATTGTTCACTAAATTAGTGAAACCAATTATGGCTTATTTGAGACAGCGACATCATATAGTTATGGCCTATTTAGATGATATCTTAATTGTGGGCCACACCCTGGAATTGGCTGAACAGGGAGTTGCAGCTGCTGTCAATATATTTCAACAATTAGGGTTTATTGTCCATCCAGAGAAATCAAAGTTCTGCCCTGCCCAGGTGATTAATTACCTAGGGTTCACGGTGAACTCTATGAGCATGAGGGTTACCATACCAATTAACAAGATTGAGGAGGTTACCCAGGTGTGTCAAGGTTTAATCCGCACCAATATACCATCGATTCGGCATACAGCTACAGTAATTGGTAAGCTTGTAGCTTTGTTTCCGGCAGCGCGATATGGACCTTTGCATTATCAGAGTTTGCAAAGAGTTAAAATTGCTGCGTTAAAACAGGACGCTGATCATTATGATTGATCAATGCAGCTGCCGTCCGAAGCCATAAATGAGTTGCAATGGTGGGTGTGCCACATTAGCAGCTCATTCAAGCCTATCAGGGAGGCTGATCCGGTGGTATATTTGCAGACTGATGCAAGCTCCAATGGCTGGGGAGCTACGGATAATTGCTCTAGTTGTGGGGGCAGATGGGACACCCTTGAGTCAATGATGTTGTTTGATCAAGGGATTAACTATTTGGAGTTGCTGGCAGCATTCCACGGACTTCGTGCATATTGTTCCAAGCTTGTTGGAGCACATGTCCGTCTCCAAATAGACAACACCACAGCAGTGGCATACTTAAACCATATGGGTGGTACCAGGTCAGTTTCGTGTGACAAATTGGCTAACTCAATTTGGCTCTGGTGTGTTCAAAGGGACATTTGGATTTCAGCTACCTATTTGCCAGGTGAGCTTAATACTGTGGCGGACACCAGGTCATGCAAATTTAATGACAATATTGAATGGATGTTGCATCCTGAGATTTTTGCTAAAGTCACAGCCAAATTTGGTAAACCGGACATTGACCTTTTTGCGTCACGGTTGAACCATCAGGTACCAACCTACGTTTCATGGGAACCAGATCCTGGGGCAATAGCGCTAGGTGCATTCTCGCTGGACTGGGGGAATTGGTTTTTCTATGCCTTCCCCCCGTTTTACCTCATCAGTCGGGTATTGCGTAAGATTCAGGCAGATGCTGCCAAGGGCATCCTTATTATACCCGACTGGCCCACACAGCCTTGGTATCCGGTGGTCTTTGACATGCTCAACAAACCTTGGGTCCTTTTGAAGGGTTACCCACAATTGGTTACTCACCCTGTCTCAGGGGAGCCACATCCCTGCCATGGCTATTTAAATTGTTGGCTTGCAGGTTCTGAACAGGCCGTTAGTCCAATACGGCCTCTCAGCTCGGACCATGGATACCATCGGGGCGTCGTGTCGAGAGTCAACAAGGCGAAGATACCGCTCGCATTTTAAGAAGTGGGAAGCCTACTGCAGCCGCTCTCGCATCACGTACGATGACGTGACAATAACCGACGTCCTGGAATTCCTCGCGGGGTTGCACCATGATGAACACTTAAGTTACAGTGCCATCAACAGCGCCAGAAGTGCGCTCTCATTCTACCTCAATATTGAGGTAGGATCCAACAGGCTAGTGTCCAGACTCATGCGGGGTATATTCAATATGAATCCGCCTACACCACGCTATAATATCACCTGGGATGTCAGGGACGTATTAAACCTGCTCAGGACGTGGTCTCCCATGGAAGGGCTCCAACTGGACAAACTCACCATGAAGCTGGTGATGTTACTAGCGCTGTCTTCAGCTCAGAGGGTACAGACACTACACAAACTTCGTGTCGACAGAATGACTTCTACCCCTACAGAAGTAGTCTTTTTCATTGACGAGCTACTGAAGCAGCATAGACCTGGGTGCACAGGGCTGCAGCTGAAGTTCCCGGCATACCCCGCAGATGCTAGGCTATGTTTAGCATCACATATCCGCCACTATGTCAAGGTGACGGCATGCATCAGAGGAATGGAGAGATACCTGCTGGTCACTCATAAGAGACCTCATCATCGAGTGACAGTCCAGACGATATCCAGGTGGCTTCGAGTCGTCTTGGGTAAGTCAGGTATCGACACTAATGTGTTCAAGTCTCATTCCACCAGGGCTGCATCGACGTCAGCGGCGAGGATTATGGAGGTGCCTATGGACCAAATTCTCGCCACAGCAGGATGGGCTAGTGAAGCTGTGTTCCAGCGTTTTTATAACAAGCCTGTTCCTGCTCCTCTACAGTTCGCAGAAGCCGTGCTGAATGCAGGTCAAGAACGTGGAGATGTCCCCGCATGAGGGGTTTTTGATTTGTTATTAATAAATATGCTCTTGTTTTGCAGTATGAACTATTGAGCAAGTTTGTTCCTCCCATCCATCCCTGGTGGTGGTGTGTCAGCATGGACGTGGTCCAGGGCGTGTAATCACAGAAGCTTTGAAGTCTTCACGAAGTCACTCACGTGACTCCGAAATAAAATAGTAAGATTGAACGAGAACTTACCAGTTCGAAGGTTGATCTTTATTTTATGAGGAGTCGAAGTGAGGGATTTCGTGCCCTCCTCGCCCAACCCTCAATCACCTTCATCTGGTAATCTTAGTCACTTCAATCTTACTATGCGAAGTCATTTCTTTTGTTGGTTTCTGTGATTCCACGCCGCTACTTTGAAGTATGTCGAGCATGCGCGCCGGCGGGCTCTTCACGAAATCCCTCACTTCGACTCCTCATAAAATAAAGATCAACCTTCGAACTGGTAAGTTCTCGTTCAATCTTACTATTCTCTGCCTCAGAGGGCAGTGGAGGCAGATTCTCTGTATGCTTTCAAGAGAGAGCTAGATAGAGCTCTTAAACATAGCGGAGTCAGGGGATATGGGGAGAAGGCAGGAACGGGGTCCTGATTGGGGATGATCAGCCATGATCACATTGAATGGCGGTGCTGGCTCAAAGGGCCAAATGGCCTACTCCTGCACTTATTGTCTATTGTCTATTGATAACTCCTCATCTCCTGCTCTCCAAGGAATAAAGCTCTCGCCTGCTCAACTTCTCACAACAGCTCAGGCCCTCTAGCCCCGGCAACATCCTGGTCAAGTTCCAGCTCTGAGGTTTAGATCTTCACACAATCTCTCCCTCAATCAACCAAAGTCGATTCAGTGTTGCCTCACTGAAGCTGATGGCAACTTCCATCATCAATATCTTCTCATGTCCAGAGCTGATTTACTGTCAGAACACAGTTCACAGAATACAGGCACAAAATGGCGGCGCTGGGTTAACAGCTGCGGCCCGCCTGCAGTCCGTCTGTTATTTTATTTTTCTGTCCTGTTTTTAGTTGGGTTCGTTCGTTTTGTTAGATTGTGTGTGTATGTGGGTGGGGGGGGGGGAGTAACATGTCCAGGTCTCTTCCTTCTGAGGGGGGGGGGTGCGACTTTCTGTCGTATTCCCCGTCTCTGTCTGCGCCGAGGCCTAATGGCGGAGCTGGCGGCCTCGGGCCCAGGGGCTGTTCCGGCGGCGGCGGCCCGACTCCCGGAGCGGTTCCGGCAGCAGCGGCGGCCCGACTCCCGGAGTGGTTCCAGCAGCGGCGGTGGCGGCGGCCCGACTCCCGGAGCGGTGCCAGCAGCGGCGGCGGCCCGACTCCCGGAGCGGTTCCAGCAGCGGCAGCGGCGGCCCGACTCCCGGTGCGGTTCCGGCAGCAGCGGCGGCCCGACTCCCGGAGTGGTTCCAGCAGCAGCGGCGGCAGCAATGGCGGCAGCGGCGGCCCGACTCCCGGAGCAGTTCCAGCAGCGGCGGCAGCAGCGGCGGCCCGACTACCCGAGCGGTTCCTGTGGCTGCGGCGGCGGCGGCCCGGCTCTGTCCCGGGGCGGTTCCAGCGGCGGCGGCGACAGCGGCGGCGGTGGCCCGACTCGGTCCCTGGGCGGCGACCGGACTTGGTCCCGGAGCGGTTGCAGCGGCCCGTCTGCGGGCCCGGTGGACCCCCCGAGCCGCGGAGTTGAGCCGGCCCGTTCGTGGGGCTCGGTTGAGCCGCGGGACTGACTTGATTGCCGTCGCCCAGTGCGGTCGCGGCGTCTGGGGCCTAGATCACCTCGGCGCAGAGGGAAACAAAGAGGGAAGAGACACAGACTTTAAGACTTTGCCTTCCACCACAGTGAGGAGGTGTTTGGTGAACTCACTGTGGTGGATGTTAAATTTGTGTTTATTGTGTGTTCTGTCATTTTTATTTATTTATTTTTAATTATATGTATGACTGCAGGGGAACAGAGTTTCGTTCAGACCGAAAGGTCTGAATGACAAATAAAGAATCTAATCTAATCTAATCTAAAAGTCAGGAGGCAGAATGTGGTGGTGGGGGAAGGTTACAGGGAAGCTTGGTCCTGCATGTTAGCTGACGAAAAGAGCCAAGGATGACTTCAAAGCTTCCTTGGAAAACTGAAATAACTCCATTCTCTCCAGGGAATGTCCGGCCTGTGTCCACTCAAATTGGAGAAAGAGCATTTGGGAGACGATTGAGAACCTTGGGGTGGAGATCAGGAGCACAGAGAAAGCTTGTAAAAGCAGTGGAAGGAGCAGAGTACACCACCACCAACCCACTCCAACACAGGGCAGCACGGTGGCGCAGCAGTAGTTGCTGCCTGCCTTACAGCGCCAGGGACCCGGGCTGCTGTCTGTACGGAGTTCGCCTCAATCGTGTGGCACAGCAAGAGAGAGGAGATGTTAATTTATACATAGTGTGTGAAGTCAGGGAAGGTTTTTGTAACGAGGCTTTTGTGCAATCCAATATAGTTTTCTTGTTATTATGTTGGGGAAGGAAGAACATTGAGAAGATTTGTTTGACTGACTTAGATGGATATCTTGGTTGGCAGGGTCCCCAGGCCGGTTTCTCTGACACAGGACTCGATAACACAAATGATGTTAATAACAAGAGCTTGACAGCGTGATATCAAAGTTTAGAGATTTCCATTTTTTATCTGGAAGCCTTGAATTATGTCCGGAATTTAATTTGTGTCCTTCCTTCCCTTGACTCTAGTTGTGCAATTAGACTCAGTCAATCATGAAATTGAAATGAACCCTGGACAGCTGCACATTGAGTGCTTTTTTATATAAATGCTTTGTTTTAAATTCTGTAACTTTCTCTGCCATTCGTGTTTGAAGTTAATGCAAATGTGGACAGGGCCTCGGCTTGGCCTCCATTGAAACCAAGCCTATTTCCAATGCCCTTTGAAATGTGAAC
Organism: Raja brachyura; assembly: GCA_963514005.1. The sequence continues at coordinate 4,081,141 of OY740809.1, read as the reverse complement.
CCTTGTTTCCTGTTAACGATCAAGATAACAGATTTTCTGGAAAAGTGAAATGAGATATAAAGGTATATCAGCGTGTGAGAGCACAGAAGGCTGACGGAGAGAAAACCTTGACACAGTGAACGTTTTGTAATCAGAAATTGGATGGGGAAAAAAGAGGTGACAAATTGTCCACAGGCAATACCAAGAGAGAGTATTGGGGAGAAGGCTGGAGAATGGGGTTGAGAGGGAATGATAGATCAGCCATAATTGAATGACAGAGCAGACTTTTGTTTTGTTTATTTTAAATATACAACGCGGAAACAAGCCCACTGAATCCGCTACAACCAGCGATCCTCGCACACTAACACTATCCTACACACACTAGGGACAATTTATACTTATACCTACAAGCCTGGACGTCTTTGGAGTGAACCTTGGAGAAATCCCACGCAGATCACGGGGAGAACGTACAACTATAAATAGCTCGTTCTAAGCTTCCCCCAGTCTAGTTTCAGTCAATAAGATACTGAATCAAGCAGTTGCGCATCTAAACTTTATTTTTGAAAAACTCAATTGCAGCTCCCACTACTACACCTAACCACCGCGGGTTCGATCCTCGTATCTGCCTGGCCAAGCCCTCCTAGCCTCGTTCAAGCAGAGACACTCCAGAAGGTCACGCAGTCCTAAGCGTTCTCCCAGAAGATCAACACAGGACCTCGTGAGAGCGGCCTTTTATAGGTCCCTGAACCTTGAGGGGCCGAACCCACATGAAGGTGGTCTCTATACAGTCCAATAACAGATATCGATTAACACAGTACAATAGACATTTCCCCAACCCATTAATACAGTGATTAATACAATGTATCTGATGTTGTAGCAGACCTGGTGGAGTAATTTAATTCGTATCTACTCCTATATAAACCAAACCCCGTTTCACTGCCAGGGGATGGTGTGAAATGACACCTTTTTATAAAGCTTTTTGGAACTAACAACATTGCTAGTTCAGAGCCTCTAGGCTCTTGGTGACCTTGACATATTGTCGTAAATGTATGACCTCACATAACTGAAAGTCCCTGAATATGTCATGAAACTAATTTGGGACCCGACTCCCCTTCTGCTCTGCTTAACTAAAACATGAATATAATATTATTTGCAGATGTAACCATCATGTCCAGTCACAATTATGAGACAGCCAAAGCTAGGATGTAGCAGGAGCCCCCGGCGAAGCAGTGCCAGGACAATGTCAGTATCCCATACTGCCCTGTACTTGTCCTGGGGGAACTTGTGTTAATGATCCTTTATAAACTTGATATCCGGGGTGAGCCTGACAGAGTGGATCCAATTCGCTGCAGCAAATATGACGGGAAGGCACATTAAGCACAGTTAATGGCCCTATAATTCAATTATTGTCAAAGACCTATTGGAAAATGAACTTAAAGTCATCAGTATCTGTACCGTATTAAATGTAACATAGCATTAAACAAAGCTCTTCCCATCTCCTGGCGAAAACTGTACTGCTTTTTTGGGATGCTATCCCTGCCCTTTGCAGTGAGTACATACATGGGTCAGTGTAATAACCCCAGCCATAGGAGCAGTCTACTCAGAATCTGCAAAATAATAATTGATTTTATCATGCAGAGGCTGGTTTTCCGAGCCGCAGGCTGACCAGCAAAGATTTACATTTAGAATAACCATATAAGGTTGTATTAATATTCCTGACAAACAGGAATCAAGGCTGCATAGTCCAGTCAGGCAGCACGAAAGCCTAAGCGGTTTCTTGCTGACTTATTTCAAGTTCCGACTGATGGGCAAAATGGAGGAAGACATAAAAAACATTCCTCCTCTTGTAGCGATAATGTATCTCTCGCCACTGTTACGCCACATAGTTTTGCAGCCGTGAATAAGCATGAAACATCACATCAATATTCGGTGTTCCATCGAACCATAATTTCATAAATACTTTGTGATCCAACACTCATTCTGTGTTGTTATTGATCTGCACTTGATGATACACCAGTGGCAAATAAGACTATGTAATTTAGTACAGGATGCTTTTAATTGATTGCAGCCATGGGACTAACATATGCCACCACCATTGTGTATCAACCTGAAGTTGAGCATGCAGATTATGCGTATTTGGTCCATAACCCTTTACCCATATAATGCACCTAGGGTCTATAGATAGTTGATAGCAATAACTGAAGAATTGGCAACTGATATACATCTCCTCCACCTCCAAACTAGAGATGACATTCACAATTTTCCACCTTAGAGCATAATGCTGAATAGTGTTCATCCATCATTATGACTTTATTAGCTTCAGCTGGTAATAGCATAGGTCTGTTAACAATGACATAGATGACACTTGAGAGGTTGCTACTTCACAGCCGAAGCACAGCTACTATTTTGCCAATTACTCTTGATGAATAGACGGCTGCTTATAACAACAAGGTTGTTACAGGTTCCCATTAACTCCAATCTCTTGTCCCAGGGCAGAGTCACATGCTAATTAATAGTTGAAGGTAAATCCCAATGACCAACAAATCTATTGGTAATTATTTAATTTTAACTGGATAGATGAAGGATCCTATAAAGCTCTTTCTTGGAATTTTTCAAATATAGTTTGAGGCTGAACAATTGATTTTTGCAGATAGAGCGTTAGAATATCATCCAGACTGGCGATAACAAGTTTTAACTGTGAGTAGCTGAAGCACCGATTTTAGTAATTTGGTAAATACCTGGGTAAATAGTTTAGCCCATCTTGCAATGTTTTATCGTTATTAGCTAATTATCATTACTGTTATCATTCTCCTGATAATTTCAAATGTCTCCGGTGGTCTGTGTAAATGGGAACTGAATAGAATGTATCTTTGAGATCTTTATGAAACTCAGTTGTTAGTCAGTAACGAAGTTTCCCATTCGGAAAGTTTCTACTGCACACACGAGTTACACGACCTTCTCCATCTTCACAATGAACGGCCACGACTGCCATATTCCGTGCCTGCCTGGAACGACAACTCTGGCCCGATTTCCGAGCCTGTCTTGGAAGACAATCCTGGCCATAATAATGAGCCTAACTCATAATTCCGAACCTGCCTCTAAAGGCAACTCTGGCCATAATTCTAAGCCTGTCGTGAAAGACAACTCTGGTCATATTTGGATCCTGTCTTGAAGCGATTCTGGCCATAATACTGAGCCTGCCTTAAAAGACAATACTGGCCCTAATTTCAAACCTGCTTAGAATGTTAATATTGTGCAGTGTTACATGGTTAGGTGACAATGCTTTAACCATGCGTGTTGTACAAACAAATGTAAAATTACCAACTTGTAAGTGGTCCACTTACCCCATGTTTCGGAAGTGCCGGACCCACCTACCTGCCTGGTTATAGAGTAGGACTGGTAGGGTGCGTGGAACGTCTGCCCCGTTTTCACGCTGCCATAGCCTCAGTGAACCGCTCACTGCCGATGGAGGCGTGGAGTGTGTTGCCGCCGAACCGATGAAGCTTTGCTCGTCGTTGGTACCTTGATTGGTCCGACAGCTTTTGCTTCCTCATCCAGGTTTTGCCTATTGAATAGGTCTTACATGAATAGAAGATTCGGCGGCTAGAGCTCTGTTCACTGCCGGCACTTGTAGCGTGAGGGGACCTCTGACCCCTTCCAGGTATTCTGCCAACGGCTGGTAACCAACTCTTCTGGCAGCAACACCTTCATCTGCAAGGATTGCCTTGAAGCCATACACATGTGCTCCAGTATGTTCCACGGACATACTTTAGAATTTGAAGTCAGTTACCTACTGACCATTCGCACTCCGCTCCATAAAGGGGGAGATTCGTAGGCAGCCCTGAACAGGTGCTGGCTCAGGCCCCTGAGGGTACCTGCGCTGATATGGCCTCTCCAACAGACCTATACCAGATGGAACATACTCGGCGGCAGAATAATTCTGCCCCGCAAGCTCCACTCCTCCAAGAGGGAGACATTAAGCAGCCCTGAATAGGCGCTGCTGGTGCGGGCTCTCCCATAGGCCGGTGCTGACACTACTCCTCCTGTTGGAGTGTGTCTTGGTGGGACATCCTCTCCATTAGGACCTCCATCCAGTTTCCAAACTGTTAAGCATCACCAGAGGGGAACCCTCCCGGCCCGACTCATCTTGAGTCCATAGGCCTGACCACTTTATCGATGGTTATACCCCATGTCCTGGGGACCACAGAGGTGTGGGAGCCGCTGACCGCATTGTCAGCAACTCTGGCAGTAATACTGCCTCTTGGATTTACCCCTCCACGGGAACCACAGCAGTCTGGAAGCCGCTCACCGCATTGTCAGCGACTGGAGTCACAAACCCGATGGCCGGCGGCTCCCGAAATTCCGCAATTGGGAACGGAGTCTCCCCACAGCCCAAGCCGGTTTCCCTGCGGCTCACCGGACTTCGCGACAATATCCAGCAGGAAACCTCAATAAGAAGAGGTTCCTGCAAGGGAAAACAGAACCTGGTAAGAAATAGAAAACTACCTGCATGTTTAAACTTACCGCTGGCAGGACCGTTGCGTCTGCCAGTCAGTCGCTGAGCCATGCGAAAGGCGTGATGACAAGCATGCACACCGGTGGGGTTCTTCACGGAATCACTCACGTGACTCCGAAGTAAAATCAGGCCAATCATGGCTGATCTATCTTTCGCTCCTAACCCCATTCTCCTACCTTCACCCCAGAACATCTGACACCCATACTAATCAAGAATCTATCTATCTACACGCTACGAATCCCAGCTGTGGAGACACTGGTCTTGTTGTCTTGTTGTACGACAGTGATCATCTTCTACTCTGGATTTTTAACTTAAGTATTGTGGGTTTTTTAAATATATAAATTATGATGTTTTTTATGTGATTTACCTTGATTTTATATATATTTATGATATCTGTTATGCAATGCATTTTTAATGTAATGTTCTTCTTGGTTCTTGGTTACTTGGTCCTCCAAAATATTCCAACTGGAATTTAAACTGGAGGTGGTGAAGGGAGGGGTTTAGCCAGAGAGGGTTATTGGGAGGAAAGTGCCACTTTAAATTTAGTTGCATCTGGCTGGGCAACTGTGGCTTGGTGGAGATTATTCCATGCTTTAATTGTGCGTGGAAAGAACGAATTGCTGTACACATCTGTCTTCGAGGATTGGACCACAAATTGGATTGAATGCCCTCTTCTGCTCCTAATTGGTTTGGGGTTGGTGTAGGTCTTGTGATCTATGTCTAGCTGATCATTTAACATTTTGTAAAAACGGGTCAAACGGTGAGCTTCACGTCTGTCTTGGAGAGGGTTCCACCCCAGAGAATTCAGAAGTTTGGTGACACTCGCTTCTCTCTCGTAGGTGTTAGTAACAAATCGAGTGGCCTGTCTTTGGACACGTTTGATGGATGAAATGTTTTTATCTGCGTATGGGTCCCAAGCTGCAACTGCGTAGTCCAGATGAGGTCTAACGAGGGTGAAATACAGCTTCTCCTTGACAGACCTCCTTGTTGCCCCTTGTCTGGACCTTGAGTCCATAATAAAGTTATTATTATTATTATCTCTGCCTTAAAAAATATCCACTGACTTGGCCTCCACAGCCTTCTTTGGCAAATAATTTAATGAGGTCCCCCATCATTCTCCAGCCAGTACAGGTCCAGTGCCAACAAATGCTCATCATGGGTTAACCCACTCATTCCTGGGATCATTCTTGTAAACCTCCTCTGGACCCTCTCCAGACCCAGCACATCCTTCCTCAGACATGGGGCACAAAATTGCTCACAATATTCCAAATGTGGCCTTATGGAGCCTCAACAAAAAGGGTCCTGCCTCCTGCCATGGAAGGTGAGGAGGAGTGGGCTAACAAAGATACCCCTGACACGAGGTAGTCAAGTGAAGCTCATATGTTTCAAACAAAACTGCTGGGATTCCAACTGGTGATTTCCAATTCAACATATTGAAGTGAGAATGTTATTACTCTGGGACCTGATCTTGTGATCCAAGAGTTGACAGCCTCAGGCCTGAGCAGCTGAGGTTGTTGACGGCATCAGGTCGGATGGTGGGTCATAAGGTCATGAGCGATAGGAGCAGAATGAGGCCATTCGGCCCATCAATACTCCGCCATTCCCTCATGCCCGATCTAACTCTCCCTCCAAAAACCATTCTCCTGCCTTCTCCCCATAACCTCTGACACCCCTACTAATCAAGAATCTATCTATTTCTGCCTTAAAATTATCCACTGACTTGGCCTCCACAGCACCCTGTGGCAAAGACTTCCACAGATTCACCACCCACTGACTAAACAAATGTCCTCCTTCCTAAAAGAACGTCCTTTAATTCTGAGGCCATGACATCTAGTCCTAGACTCTCCCACATCCACTCTATCCAAGCCTTTCAATGCAGTGGTTCCGCAGATGGATTACCACCAACAAGGGGATGGAGGACGGCCATTTGGTGATGGGGCATTTCGGTGAAGAAAGATCCCAACCTGATACATCACCTATCCATGTTCTTCAAAGATGCTGCCTGACCCTGACTCACTGAGTTACTCCAACACTTTGTGTCTTTTTTAGGATATTTACTTAGCTTCATCATCACACTGCGCCAACATCTTCCCCCTCACACCCGCACACTCCAACCCACTCACTTGCCCTGCACTAGCTCGAGTTCCACTCCCTCTTCTCCCCTCTCCCATCGCCCAAAAGGTACAGAAATGTGAAAACGCACACCTCCAGATTCAGGGACAGTTTCTTCCCAGCTGTTATCAGGCAACTGAACCACCCTACCACAACCTGAGAGCAGTCCTGAACTACTATCTACCTCATTGGTGAACCTCGGACTTTGATCAGGCTTTATAGGCTTTACCTTGCACTCAACGTTATTCCCTTATCATGTTGGGGAGGTCCAGGACAAGGGGTCACAGCTTAAGGATAGGGGGAAATCCTTTAGGACCGAGATGAGAAGGAATTTTTTCACACAGAGAGTGGTGGGTCTCTGGAACTCTCTGCCACAGAGGGTAGTTGAGGCTAGTTCATTGGCTATATTTAAGAGGGAGTTAGATGTGGCCCTTGTGGTTAGGGGATCAGAGGGTATGGAGAGAAGGCAGGTACGGGATACTGAGTTGGATGATCAGCCATGATCATATTGAATGGCGGTGCAGGCTCGAAGGGCCGAATGGCCTACTCCTGCACCTAATTTCTATGTTTCTATGTTTCTATGTATCTGTAATGGCTCAATTGTAATCATGTATTGTCTTTGTGCTGGCTGGTTAACACGCAACAAAAGCTTTTCACTGTACCTCGGTACACGTGACTAAACTAAACTGAACTAAACTAAACTAAACTGAACTGAGATGAGTTCCAGGATACAACCTTCCAGTCAGTCAGTTGCCTCTTACCTCTCCAGTCCTCTTCACTGAAACTGTTGGTGTAAATCCATGGCACGAGGAGTGTATCAGGATCAGCATCTCGGCAGTTGTAGGGAGGTTGGGAGAGCTGAACAGGACCAAGTGTACCGGAGAAAGGGGCCATGGATTCTGTCAACAGTTTCAGTGAAGGAAGAGGTGAGTTGAGAAGCAGCTGACTGGGAGGTTGCATCCTGGAAATTGTAGGGCTATTGTAGGGTCAGCGAGCAGGCAAGCCCTATCAGAGTGGGGGCAACGAGTGCCATTTGGCATGGGCCTCATGCCTGTCTGCTTCAAAGGGATATTGGTTTGTAGGCCTCTAGAATTGAGGGGCCTCTGCTTGATCTTGGTTTGGGGGCCTCTAGAATTGAGGGGCCTCTGCTTGATCTTGGTTTGTAGGCCTCTAGAATTGAGGGGCCTCTGCTTGATCTTGGTTTGGGGGCCTCTAGAATTGAAATTGGCCTTGGCCTCAGTTCATCTATGAGAGGGCCTGCGAGCAGGTTAAACATTTTGGGTCGGGTCTCTTCTTCAGACACGTATTCAATCATTGTCTCTGCACCTGACAAAGCACATGAGGCGACTGTATTTTAAACCTAAGGTTTAGTTCAGTTTAGAGATACAGGGGGGAAACAGGACCTTCTGCCCACCGAGTCCGCACCGACCAGTGATCACCTCGAACGCAAACACTATCTTACACACTACGGAGAATTTACAATTTTTACCAAAGCCAATTAACCTACAAACTTGTACATCCTTGAGATTGGAACGAGTGTGGGAGGAAAGTGGAACTCCCGGAGTACAACCCACACGGTCCCAGGATGAACATGCAAACACATTACAGGTAGCACCCATAGTCAAGATTGAAGCAGGGTCTCTGGTGCTGTAAGGCCACAGCTCTGCTGCTGCACCACCGGGAAGATATTAATGTGATGATGAACCTAAGTAAATATCCTAATAAAAACACAAAATCACCATTGGCCTCAGCTACATCCCCTGGCAGCTCGTTCCATACACCCACCACACTTTGTGTAAAAAATGTGTCCCTATTCAAATTTTCCCTCTCCTCTTAAATCTATGTCCTATGTAACAAAAAGGAACAGTGGATTTTGGTTCATACCAAAAAAAGACACAGAGTGATGGAGTGACTCAGTGGGTCAGGCGGCATATCTGAAGAACATGGTTAGGTGACGTTTCGGGACTCTTCTTCAGACTCCATCAATGTCCCGCAGAGATGCTGCCAGAGTCACTGAGTTACTCCAGCACCTTGTGTCTGTTTTAGTAAACCAGCAGCTGCCGTTTCTTGTGTCAAAATATCCTAGTCTGGCATGCAGTGTAAAAGATATGTGACAATGGAGTGCCCATGGTCAGAATCTTCCATGTGGAACCTTTTCACCCAGAGAGTTGTGAATTTGTGGAATTCCCTGCCACAGAGGGCAGTGGAGGACAAATCAATCGATGGATTTAAGAGTTAGATAGAGCTATGGGGGCTAGTGGAATCAAGGGATATGGGGAGAAGGCAGGCACGGGTTATTGATTGGGGATGATCAGCCATGATCACAATGAATGGTGGTGCTAGCTCGAAGGGCTGAATGGCCTCCTCCTGCACCTATTTTCTATGTTTCTATGTAACTGCAGAGAATACAACAGTGTCTAGAATACAATTATGCTGAGAGAGGTTGATATTGAGATGAAGGTAGTTCTGAAGCTCTTGAAGAACATTAAGGTAGATGTTGCCAGGGCCTGATGGGATCTATCCCAGGTTATTGAGGGAGGCAAGAGAAGAGATTGTGGGGGCCTTGACGAGGATCTTTGTTTCTTCTCTAGCCGCAGGTACGATCCTGGAGGATTGTAGAGTGGGCAATGTGTGGAAAGGAACTGCAGATGCTAGCGTGTACCAAAGATAGACAAAATGCTGGAGTAACTCAAGGGGTCAGGCAGCTTCTCTGGAGAAAAGGAATAGATGATGTTTCGAGTCCGAAACATTCTTCCAAAAGAAGGGTTCCGTTTTTCCAAAGAAGAGTTCTGACCCATTTCTTTATTCCAGAGATGCTGCCTGACCCGCTGAGTTACTCCAGCACCTTGCATCTATCTAAGGATCTTCTAGGTCAGTGTGATCTATAAACCCTTGCTTCATTGCTTCAAAATGACCATGCCAACAGCATCAGCCTGTGTGTGCATAGTTGCTGCCAATAATGCAGTGTATCGGCAAGTGCCCAATCAAATATGCACCATGATGCTAAAAAAACTCAAAATATTCTCTATTGCATCTCACTCCAGGGAAGAATCAGTTATCTATTGATGCACCGGGTGGGAAAATTGCAGAGTTATGCAACTATACTTTTGAGCAAATGGTTTTTTTCCTGAATTACACTAATTGAGACAATTCAAAAATACTTCATTGCTGTGAAGTATTTTGTAACATCCTAAAATTATGTGAGATCTAATATACATGGAGCATTTTGCTTTCTTCCAATACCCTTCGGTGGCATTAGTTTAGTTAGTTAGTTTTCATGAGTAAGGTGAAGGTGAGGTGAAGGGGAAAAGATTTAATAGGAATCTGATGGGTAACTTTTTCACACAAAGGGTGGTGGGTGTATCGAACAAGCTGTCAGAGGAGGTAGTTGAGGCTGGGACTATCTCAACATTTAAGAAACAGTTAGACAGATGTATGGATATGACAGGTTTGGAGGGCAGGTGGGACTAGTGTAGCTGGGACATGTTGGCGGGTTTGGGCAAGTGGGGTCGAAGGGCCTGTTTTCATGCTGCATCACTCTATGACTGTAGTTAGTTAGTTTTCACTGTACCTTGCTACACATGATAAACTAAACTGACATTATTTAAACAATCTATTTACACCTAATATGGACCAAACATGATTATTAATAAGGGAAGAATGATATAACATGAAATATATTGGTTATGTTTTGCTGATGCTGCTCACAGCCCCTTTCTGATTGGCCTTGTATCAGCAGTTTATAATGGTACTTGACCCTGTCAATTGAATGACATTTCAATAATTTGCTTCCTTCTGGCCATTATCCTGTTCATTTCCCGGGAGTGAGTTACCAGCGTGCTGCAGAGTGAGATTATCATTCATATTCATGGGATGTATTGCTCCTCTCCCCAGCGTCTTGTTGCTACAATTCCCAGACTGCGTGCTGGCGAGGTCAAGGACTTCAGAATTTGGCATCAAATTTGACTTTGGCTGCTGTTGGCATCAGGAACTCGTATTTCAATAGAAATATTTCATAATGTCAGATTCTGATTGTCTGCAAATCGCGCACATTTGCCTATGCTGACTGATCTTTCACATCAGAAACAATGTAAAAGGCAGAGAAGTGTACATAAGCAGACACAGTATTAGGTTGCTTCAAAACCATATTGTTGCTGTGGCAATTGCATCCAGTACATCTCTCATTTTTCAAGTAGTGCGCCATTTCGAGTTCAGAGATAGAGTTTAGTTTAGTTTGGGGAGGCACAGTGGTGCAGCGGTCGAGTTGCTGCCAGAAATGTGGGTTCGATCCTGACTACGGGTGCTGTCTGTACGGAGTTTGTACGTTCTCTCCATGACCCTGTGGATTTTCTCTGGGATTTCCAGTTTCCTCCTACACTCCAAAGACGTACAGGTATGTAGGTTAATTGGCTTGGTATCATTCTAATTTGTTCCTAGCATGTGTACGATAGTGTTAATGTACGGAAATTGCTGGTCGGTGCGGACTTGGTGGGCTGAAGGGCCTGTGTCCATGCTGTAACTCTAAACTAAGCTGATACAGCACGGAAACAGGCCCTTTGGCCCACCGAGACCGCTCCGACCAGGGATCTCCACAAACCAACACTATCCTACACACACTAAGGACAATTTATATTCATACCAAGCCAATTATCTACAACCCTGTACGTATTTGGAGTGTGAGAGGAAACCATAGATCTCTGAGAAAACCCACGCAGTCACGGGGAGAAAGTACAAACTTCGTACAGGCAGCACCCTTGGTCAGGATCGAACCCAGGTCTTTGGTGGTGTTTACCGCTGCACCACCGTGCCGCCCGCCATCAGGCTGATCAATTATTTTACAGACTAATCAAGTGGCTCCAGACCGAAGGGTCATGTGACCGTGTAAAACAGGAAGAGCGAATTTTCCCTATTTATGGTGGGGAACTTGGAAGCGATATTTTCCGGTGTGTTAGTTCGGGGGATGTGAACATCACTGACAATGGTGGCACAGTGGCGCAGCGGTAGAGTTTCAGCCTGATATCGCCAGAGACCCAGGTTCGATCCTGACCTCGAGTGTGGTCCGAGTAGAGTTTGTACATTCTCCCCGTGACCACATGGGTTTCCTCCGGGAGTTCCGGTTTACTCCGACCTCCCACAGTTGTATGGGTTTGTAGGCTAAATGCCTGCTGTAAAACTCCTTCAGTGTGTGGGCAGGTGGTTGAGAAAGTGGATAACAACGTATTTGTGTGAATGGGAAATCAATGGTCAGTGGGGACTCCACACACACACGTCCAATGTCACATTCCAGCTTTGTGATGTTTAGTTTAGTATATAGACAGAAAAAGCTGTAATAACTCAGAGGGTCAGGCAGCATCTCTGGAGAAAATAAATAGGTGATGTTTCTGGTCGAGACTCTTTTTCAGACTGAGAGCCATGGGTGAGGGAAACTAGCGATATGCAGAGGTACAAAGAACAAAATAATAAAAGGTATGAAAATAAAGGCAATAATTAATTTAGTTTAGTTTAGATTATTGTCACGTGTGCCGAGGTTTAGCGCAAAGCTTTTTGTCATGTTCCTCATCCTGACAGCTGATAAATAACTTTGCCGATCTTACACATAGCATCTTTTGAATCCTGTAAATCACAAAACATGCTCCTGTTCCCACATCTTCTGAGAGAGACAGCAAAGTTCTGCTTTGTTTCTCCATACAATGTGAACCAAGCAGTCACCGTGCTTTCCGGTATGAATGTGTGCACATTAATCATGTAACTGGGTTACATTAGCAGATGTAAAGCTCTTTGAAACTTCGGTGGATCAACAGTTCTGACATAAGTTATCATTTCAATGCTGGTGCTGCTCTAAATGGTCATCAGTACAAGTGCAGCAGCATTAAGTTCTAGGAGCAGAATTAGGCCTTTCGGCCCGTCAGGTCTACTCCATCATGGCTGATCTATATTTCCCTCTCAGCCCCAGTAAAACTGTCTCTCTCCATCCCTCTCCCACCCTAGTCATCGTACTACTTTCACTGTTTGTATAACTCGTTATAATCTTGCCCACAGCCAACAATGGACCGTTGTGGGCTCCACTTTTTCTTGATCATCATTGATTTTGCATATCTTTCATTCATTTGTTCTATGTACTTTCTATATTTCTTATTTCCCTCTCACCTAACCCTCAGTCAGAAGATGAGTCTTGACCCGAAATGTTACCTATTCCTTTTCTCTAGAGATGCTACCTGACCCGCTGAGTTACTCCAGCTTTTTGTGTCTATCTTCGATGTAAACCTGTATCTACAGTTCCTTCCTGTACGTAAATATAATCAAGTCTAACTTACTTACAATAGATAGAGTGAAGGGGAAGTTCTCAGTGTTGGAGTGCATCAGTTCCATAGACATGTGGGCAGCAGAAGTGATGTGATCTTTAATTTAGTTTAGTTTTGAGATACAGCGTGGAAACAGGTCCTTTAGCCCACCGAGTCCGCACCAACCAATGATCCCCACACATTAATATGACCATACACACACACTAGGGACAATTTACATTTATACCAATCCAATTCGACGACATACCTGTATGTCTTTGTAGTGTGGGAGGAAACCGAAGATATCGGAGAAAACCCACGCTGTCACAGGGAGAACGTACAAACTCCGTACAGACAGCACCCGTAGTCAGGAATGAACCCGGCTCTCTGGCGCTGTGAGGCAGCAACTCTATCGCAGCGCCACCGTGCCACCCCTTTACGGACAACACTGTAGACATATAACACTTGGCGCAAACACACTTAAGCCATCTATAAGGTGCATTGCACTGTCGAGCTGCACAGTGTGGTTAAGATGCATTGTTGTGTTCTGCCACTATCCCCAAGTGGAATAATAAACTGATGACTGTGATGGAGAATTGGCAGACAATCTGTTTCATTTATACATCATATTCAACATAAGGGTAGACCTGGGACTGGTGTGATTGACTGTCTTGTGAGCTAAAGATGGAAATACATGTAGTAATGACCAATCAGTGGTACCAGTGACAGGACACCAGAGAGGGCAGACTTGACAGACATCAGGTGTGACGGGGAAAGATCAAATGCTTTCAATTCTAAGCACCTTTGGGGAAAATCAATCAGACAAGGGATAAGGATGGCATAAGAATAACAACTGCCAACGGCATGAATTTAAGGGGAAAAACAAAAGTTAAAAATCAGTTGTTTGCAAAAGAGAGAAATTGCTAAAAAAAAGTAGTGTGTGAATTATTGTCAAAACTATCGCTGAAGCTGATGTAAGTGAATTTCAGTTTGTGTTAAAGAGTGTGTGTGTGAACATGTGAATTATATTTGTCTTTCAATATTCACAAAGTTACAGAATTTCCTTGGCGCAGAAGTTTAGTTTAGAGATGCATTAAAGGGCATATAAAAACTGGCCCTTTGGCCCACCTAGTCTGCACCGACCAGCGATCACATCTGCACTAGTTCTATCCCACACATAGGGACAATTGTCAGAAGCTAATTAACCCACAAACCCGCACATCTTTGGAATGTGGGAAGAAACCGGAGCAGCCGGAGAAATCCCACGTGGTCATGGGCAGAACGTACAAACTACGTACAGACAGCACCCGTAGTCAGGATCGAACTCGAATCTCTGGCATTTTGAGGCAGCAATTCTACCACCGCGTCACCGTGCCGCCCTGTAAAGTCTGTTAAAGAAACCTATTTAAAAGGCAAAGTGCTGGAGTAACTCAGCGGGTCAGGCAGCATCTCTGGAAGACATGGGTAGGCGATGTTGCAGGCTGGGGCCCTTCAATCTGATTCTAGTTGGGGGAGAAAGCTGGAGAAGTGGTGGGGGTTGGGATAAACCTGGGGTTTGATTGGCTATCCATATAAACCATATAACCATATAACAATTACAGCACGGAAACAGGCCTTCTCGGCCCTTCCAGTCCGTGCCGACCATTTATTTTCCCCTAGTCCCATCTACCTGCACTCAGACCATACCCCTCCATTCCCTTCCCATCCATTTACCTATCCACTTTACTTTCAAATGTTAAAATCGATCCTGCCTCCACCACTTCTGCTGGAAGATCATTCCACACAGCTACCACTCTCTAAGTAAAGAAGTTCCCCTTCATGTTACCCCTAAACTTCTGTTCCTTAATTCTCATGTCATGCCCTCTTGTTTGAATCTTCCCTACCTTCAATGGAAAAAGCTTATCCACGTCAACTCTGTCTATCCCTTTCATCATTTTAAAGACCTCAATCAAGTCCCCCCTTAACCTTCTGCACTCCAAAGAATAAAGACCTAACTTGTTCAAGCTTTCTCTGTAACTTAGTTGCTGGAACCCAGGCAACATTCTAGTAAATGTCCTCTGTACTCTCTCTATTTTGTTGACATCCTTCCTATAATTAGGCGACCAAAATTGTACACCATACTCCAGAATTGGTCTCACCAATGCCTTGTACAATTTTAACATTACTTCCCCACTCCCATATTCAATGCTCTGATTTATATAGGCCAGCACACCAAAAGCTTTCTTTACCACCCTATCTACATGCGATTCCACCTTCAGGGAACTATGCACAGTTATTCCTAGATCCCTCTGTTCCACAGCATTCCTCAATTCCCTACCATTTACCATGTACGTCCTATTTTGAATTCTCCTGCCAAGATGTAGCACCTCACACTTATCAGCATTAGACTCCATCTGCCATCTTTCAGCCCAGTCTTCCAAATGGCCCAAATCTCTCTGTAGACCTTGAAAATCTACTTCATTATCCACAGCACCACCTATCTTAGTATCATCTGCATACTTACTTATCCAATTTTCCACCCCATCATCTAGATCATTGATGTACATGACAAACAACAATGGACGCAACACAGATCCCTGAGGCACCCCACTGGTCACCGGCTTCCACCCTGACAAACTGCCATCCACCATTACTCTCTGGCATCTCCCATTCAGCCACTGTTGAATCCATCTTGCTACTCCGCCATTAACACCCAAAGATTGAACCTTCTTAACCAACCTTCCATGGGGAACCTTGTCAAAGGCCTTACTGAAATCCATATAGACAACATCCACTGCTTTACCCTGATCAATTTCCCTAGTAACCTCTTCAAAAAATTCAAGAAGGTTTGTCAAACATGACCTCCCAGGCACAAATCCATGTTGACTGTTCTTGATCAGACCCTGTTTATCCAGATGCTTATATATATTATCTCTAAGTATCCTTTCCATTAACTTGCCCACCACTGACATCAAACTAACCGGTCTATAATTGCTAGGTTTATTCTTTGAACCCTTTTTAAACAATGGAACAACATGTGCAGTACGCCAATCCTCCGGCACTATTCCAGTTTCTAATGACATTTGAAATATTTCTGTCATAGCCCCTGCTATTTCTACATTGACTTCCCTCAATGTCCTAGGGAATATCCTGTTAGGACCTGGAGACTTATCCACTTTTATATTTTTCAAAAGTGTCAGTACTTCCTCCTCTTTGAATCTCATAGTTTCCATAGCTACTCTACTTTTTTCCCTTGCCTCACAGTGTTCAATATCCTTCTCCTTGGTGAATACCGAAGAAAAGAAATTGTTCAATATCTCCCCCATCTCTTTTGGCTCTGCAGATAGCTGTCCATTCCAATTTTAACCCTTTTTATCCTTTTGCTATTAATATCGCTGTAGAAACCCTTTGGATTTACTTTCACCTTTCTTGCCAAAGCAACCTCATCTTCTTTTAGCTTTTCTTATTTATTTCTTAGGATTCTTTTTACATTCTTTATACTAATCTAGCACCTCATTTACTCCATGCCTCCTATAATTATTGTAGATATCTCTCTTTTTTCGAACCAAGTGTCCAATTTCCCTTGAAAACCATGGCTCTTTCCAGTTTTTACCATTTCCTTTCAACCGAACAGGGACATAAAGATTCTGTACTCTTACAATTTCCCCTTTAAATGTCCTCCATTTCTCTTCTACATCCTTCCCATAAAACAAAATGTCCCAATTCACTCCTCTTAAATCATTACGCATTCCCTCAAAGTTAGCCTTTCTCCAATCAAAAATCTCAACCCTAGGTCCAGTTCTGACTCTCTCCATAATTATATTGAAACTAATGGTATTGCGATCACTGGTCCTGAAGTGCTCACCAACGCATACCTCCGTCACCTGACCTGCCTCATTTCCTAACAGGAGGTCCAGCACTGCCCCTTCTCTGGTCGATACCTCTATGTATTGCTGCAAAAAACTATCCTGCACACATTTAACAAACTCCAAACCATCCAGGCCATTTACAGAATGTGTTTCCCAGTCTATTTTTTGGAAAATTGAAATCTCCCACAATCACAACCTTGTGCTTACTACTAATATCTGCTATCTCCTTACAAATTAGCTCTTCCAATTCTCGCTCCCCATTTGGCGGTCTATAATACACCCCTAAAAGTGTTGCTACACCGTTCCCACTTCTCAGTTCCACCCAAATAGCCTCCCTAGACGAGCCCTCTAATCTATCCTGCCACAGCACTGCTGTAATATCTTCTCTGACAAGCAATACAACCCCTCCACCTCTGGTCCCTCCAATTCTATCACACCTGAAGCAACAAAATCCTGGAATATTTAGTTTCCAATCACAACCCTCCCGCAACCATGTTTCACTGATTGCCACAACATCATATTTCCAGGTGTCAATCCAGGCTCTAAGTTCATCCACCTTTCTTACAATGCTCCTAGCATTAAAATATACACATTTTATAAACCCACCATCCGTTATTCTCTGTTTATTATCTTTTTCCTCTTTCTCGCCTACATTTTGGGTCCGAGTGCTTCCCTTCTCTGCCTCTTGCCCCTCACCCTGTCCCCTAGCCCCACTACCCAAGTCCCTCCCCCCAGCCTTTCTAGTTTAAAGTCTCCTTTGCAAATCTCCCCACCAGGATATTGGTTCCCCTCGGGTTCAAGTGCAACCCGTCCTTTTTATACAGATCATGCCTTACCCAAAAGAGGTCCCAGTGATCAAGAAACTTGAATCCCTGCCCACTGCACCAGTCCCTCAGCCACGCATTTATCCTCCACATCATTCCATTTCTATTCTCACTGTCACGTGGCACAGGCAGTAATCCTGAAATTGTTACTCTTTTGGTCCTTCTCCTTAACTTTACCCCCAACTCCCCAAATTCTCCTTTCAGGACCTCTTCGCTTTTTCTGCCTATGTCATTGGTACCAATGTGTACCACAACATCAGGCTCCTCTCCCTCCCTTTTCAGAATCTTTTCGACACGTTCTGACATATCCATGTCTCCTGGAGCTGCTGCCTGACCTGCTGAGTTATTCCAGCACATTTTGTTCTGCTTATGCCAGCATCTGCAGTTCCTTATGTCGGCAAAGAAAGCTATGTGTATGTTGCTTTTATTCCACACCCTCTCCTCTGTTCAGTTCATTGGACTAATTCAATATTTTGTAGCCTCATGTTAGGTATCAAGTGAATTTAAACATTTCAAGTAGCATTTCTGCAAGTCCATGCTGTTACAGGTTTACATATTCCTGTGCTACATATTTATGTCAATACTTCAGAGATTCCAGAGTTAATCTTTGATGGAATAGTGATCTAAACAGCTTGAAAATTCCATGTACTGTTTCCAGAATGTTGCATAAAAACTTGCCTCCCTTTACATTAATAATTGATTACAAGGATCAATATTTCAACATTGTATGAAAATGTGGCTACAGTTGTTTCACCGATCTCAGACTATGAATTTATAACTAAATTAAATATTTTAAATTAAAGGGACTTCTATGGATTGCTGTTAACTAGTAGCTAGATGAAAAATAGCGTGTTAATGAAGAGAAATATTTTAAAGAGATTTGTCAATTGAATAATAATTAAGATCATCAGAATATAAGAAATTAAAGCAGGAATGAACACGCCAAACAACTTGTTCCTGCTCCACTAGTCGATAAGATCATGGCGGACCTTGTATCCCAATGGCATGTTCCTCTATTTTCCCAATAGTCATGAACCCTATATTCTCCCATTAACCCTATATCTCTCCATTACCCCATGTTCCTCCCTTGACCCGAGATTCATTCATGAACCCTATACCCTTTCATTAACCCCATATTTCCCATTCCCTGATATCTAAGAACGTTTCCATCGTTGTCCTGAACATAGAGACACAAGAAACCACAGATGCTGAAATCTTGAGCAAAATACTAAGTGCTGGAGGAAGTGGTGGGAATGGACAGACAACATTTTGGGGAGCACCTTCTTCAGATTCAAGAAGGGCCATGGCCCAAAACATCATCTGTCCATTCCCCCCCAACAAAAACTGCCTGACCCGCTGAGTTCCTCCCGCACTTTTATTTTATCTTGAACACGCTCCACCTCCCACCTATTCCAGCTCTTGTGGGTGAAGGTTTACCAATCCCACCTGTAACCACCTTATACATTTCAATGAATTGTCATTGTGCTGTGCACTTTGAATTGAAATGCACGGTCTTATTTTGAATTAGTTTGATTTTAGTCTTTAGAGAATCAGTATGGAAACGGTCTCTTTGGCCCACGGAGTCCGCGCCGACCCGCGATTACCCCGTACAGTGTCCTACACACTAGGGACAATTTACAGTTTTACCAAAGCTAACTAACCTACAAACCTGTACGTCTTTAGAGGATGAGAGGAAACCAAAGCACCCAGATAAATCCACGCTGTTACAAGGAGAACATACAAACTCCGTAGAGACAGCACCCGTAGTCTGGATCCAACCCGGGTCTCTAACGCTGTGCCACTGTGCCATCCAATTGATTACGAACAAAGCATTGGGCTGGATCATGTTGTACTCAGGGTTTCTAAAGGCCCTGTCCCACTTACGTGCCCTTGGCACGCAAATTACGCGACCTCGTCAGCGCGTAATTTGCGCACGGGCATCATGTGGCCGCGTGGAGCCGGTCCCACTGAGAAACGCGGAGGGGAATGTAGTTGTGCGCGATATCGCGCGGCGCTCCGAAATTTTGTAGTGAACAAAATCTTTGCGTGCCATTGTCCTGTCTCGTAACTGACAGGCAAATTGGGACAGGCCCAAGACCCTGGCACAACACAACGTCTCACCTCTAACAGCAGCAGAAGCAGGCAATCGATCTGACAGAACGACATCTGAGATTGCAACGGACTCGAAGAAGAAGAAGGCTCCTGCATTTTGTGTCCATCTTCAAATGACATCACTCGCTCCAGACGGCTGTGCGGACGCATGAAGTCACTAGCGACCTTTGCAGGACGGTCATGCCTCAACGCGACCACGAGTTTGCGTAATTAGCGTGCCAAGGACATGTAAGTGGGACAGGGGCTCAACAGACAACACTCTGACAATGGAGGAGACTGAGGACAGAAAGGTCAGTGTGGGAATGGGAAGGAGAATTAAAGTGTTTAGCAACCGGGAGATCAGGTAGGTTCAGGCGGCCTGCGTGAAGGTGCTCAACGAAATGATCGCCCAGCCTGCGTTGGGTCACGCTGATGTATAAGAATCCACATCTTGAACAACAGATGAGTTTGAAGGAGGTCCACGAGAACGTCTGCCTAACCTGAAAGGACTGTCGGGGTTCCTGGACAGAGTTAAGGGAGAAGGTATAGGGACAGGTGTTGCATCTTCTGCGGTTGATGGTACCTTGGGAGGGGGTGGGAATGGATGAGTTAACCAGGGAGTTGCAGAGGGAATGGTCTCTGCAGAAGGCGGCATGAGGTGGAGAATGGAAAATGTGGCTGGTGGTCAGATCCCATTGGAGGTGGCGGTAATTTTGGAGGATTATGTGTTCTATGCGATGGCTGATGGGGTGAAAGGTAAAGACTAGGGTGACTCTGTCTCTGTTGTGACGAGGGGGAGGGGGAGCAAGGGCGGAGCTGTGGGGTACCGAGGAGACACGAGTGAGGGCCTCATCTATGATGGGAGAGGGGAACCCCTGTTCCCTAAAGAGTGAGGACATCCTGGATGTTCTAGTATGTAGCACCTCATCTTGGGCACAGATGCGGCGCAGACGGAGGAATTGGGAGTAGGGGATAGAGGAAGCAGGGTGGGAACAAGTGTAGTCGAGATAGATGTGGGAGTCGGTGGGTTTGTAATAGATGTCAGTCAATAGTCTATTTCCTGTGAGTGAGACTGTGCTTTCACGAAAGGGGAGGGAGGTGTCGGACATGGTCCAAGTAAATTTGAGTACAGGATGGAAATTGGTGGTGAAGTTGATGAAGTCAGTGAGTGCTGCATGGGTGCAGGAGGTAGCACCAATGCAGTCATCAATGCAATGGAGATAGAGTTTGGTGATAGTGCCAGTGTACGCCTGGAACAGGGATTGTTCAATGTACCCTACAAAGAGGCGGGCGTAGCTGGGGCCCATGTGGGTGCGCATAGCTGCGCCTTGGACTTGGGAGGAGTCAAAGGAGAAGTTATTGAGGGTGAGGACCAGCTCCGCTAGGCGGGGAGAGTGTTAGTAGAGGGAAATTGGATGGTTATGCTGTCGAGGAAGAAACGGAGGGCTTTAAGGCCTTCCTGGTGGGGGATGGAGGTGTAGAGTGACTGAACGGCCGTAGTAAAGATGAGTGAGTGGGGGCTTGGACAGCGGAAGTCATTAAAGAGACGAAGGGCATGTGAGGTATCTTGGGCATAGGTCGGGGGAGATTGGACCAGGGGGGATAGGATGGAGTCGAGGTATGTGGAAATCATTTCTGCGTATCTTTTCTTTAAACACACTCTAATATTAAGGCAGCACTGTGGCGCAGCTGCTAGAGCTGTTACCTCACAGCACCAGAGACCTGGGGTCAATCCTGACCTCGGGTGCTCTCTGCATGGAGTTTGCACGCTCTCCCTGTGACGATGTGGGTTCCCTCCGTGTTTAGTTTAGTTTAGAGATACAGTGCAGAAACAGGCCCTTTGGCCCACCGAGTCCGTACTGACCGCACTGACCACTGACTTGCATAATAACACTATCCTACACACACTAGGGGTAATTTACACATACACCAAACCAATTAACCTACATACCTGTAAGTCTTTGGTGTGTGGGAGGAAACCGAAGATCTCGGAAAAACCCCACGCGGTCGCTGAAACTCGGTACATGTGGCAATAAACTAAACTAAACTAAATGTGGCTTCACCAATGTCTTATATAACTGCAACATGACCCCACACCTTTTAGAATCACTACTCTCTGATGGACAAAGTGGCAAAAGCATTTCCTTTTGCATTAGCTCATGGTTTAGCTCCTGATTGCTGTTGCTTTATTAGATATGCAATAGCTAATGATGAAAATTGTTGAAGGTTTTATCATTTAAAAAGACGTAAAAAAAAGCAAGTGTTCAGTGCAAGTTGATTCTTCCAGGCACTCAAGGCCGTTAACTTATTTTGCTGCCAGCTTTTATTTTCAGCGCACAAGAACATCTGCACCGACTGACTTAGTTACATTTTTTAATTGACTGAAGGAAATGATGAATTTAAATATTAATCCTTAAGTACAGCCTTATAGATTCTCTATTTATTTTTCATTTGAACAGGTAACAGGTTCCTCAGAGTGCTTATCTGTTGATTGAACCAGAGATCAAATGCCACGCTGTATGCCATTAATTGTATTGAAAGCTTTGCCTTTCAAGGCCTTGCTATCCATCTATTTATACAATGGCTTGCAAAAGTTTTCATACCCCTTGAACTTTTCCACATTTTGTCACGTTACAACCACAAACGTAAATGTATTTTATTGGGATTTTATGTGATAGATCAACACAAAGTGGTGCATAATTGTGAAGTGGAAGGAAAACGATACATGGTTTTCAAATTTTTTTTACAAATAAAAAAACTGAAAAGTGTGGCGTGCAAAAGTATTCAGCCCCCTTTACTCTGATACCCCTAAATAAAATCCAGTGCAACCAATTGCCTTCAGAGGTCACCTAATTAGTAAATAGAGTCCACTTGTGTGTAATCTGATCTCAGTATTAATACAGCTGTTCTGTGAAGGCCTCAGAGGTTTGTTAGAGAACATTAGTGAACAAACAGCATCATGAAGCCCAAGGAACACACCAGACAGGTCAGGAATAAAGTTGTGGAGAAGTTTAAAGCAGGGTTAGGTTATAAAAAAATATCATAAGCTTTGAACATCTCAAGGAGAACTGTTCAATCCACCATCCGAAAATGGAAAGAGTATGGCACAACTGCAAACCTACCAAGACATGGCCATCCACCTAAACTGACAGGCCAGGCAAGGAGAGCATTGATCAGAGAAGCAGCCAAGAGGCCCATGGTAACTCTGGAGGAGCTGCAGAGATCCACAGCTCAGGTGGGAGAATCTGTCCACAGGACAACTATTAGTCGTGCACTCCACAAATCGGGCCTTTATGGAAGAGTGGCAAGAAGAAAGCCATTGTTGAAACAAAGCCATAAGAAGTCCCGTTTGCAGTTTGCCACAAGCCACGTGGGGGACACAGCAAACATGTGGAGGAAGGTGCTCTGGTCTGATGAGATCAAAATTGAAGTTTTTGGCCTAAATGCAAAACGCTATGTGTGGTGGAAAACTAACACTGCACATCACCCTGAACACACCATCCCCACTGTGAAACATGGTGGTGGCAGCAGCATGCTCTGGAGATGCTTTTCTTCAGCAGGGACAGGGAAGCTGGTCAGAGTTGATGGGAAGATGGATGGAGCCAAATACAGGGCAATCTTGGAAGAAAACCTGTTAGAGTCTGCAAATGACTTGAGACTGGGGCAGAGGTTCACCTTCCTGCAGGACAACGACCCTAAACATAAAGCCAGAGCTACAATGGAATGGATTAGATCAAAGCATATTCATGTGTTAGAATGGCCCAGTCAAAGTCCAGATCTAAATCCAATTGAGAATCTCTGGCAAAACTTGAAAATTGCTGTTCATAGACGCTCTCCATCCAATCTGACTGAGCTTGAGCTATTTTGCAAAGAAGAATGGGCAAAAAATTCAGTCTCTAGATGTGCAAAGCTGGTAGAAACATACTCCCAAAAGACTTGCAGCTGTAATTGCAGCGAAAGGTGGTTCTACAAAGTATTAACTCAGGGGGGCTGAATACTTGTGCACGCCACACTTTTCAGTTTTTTATTTGTAATAAAATTTGGAAACCATGTATCATTTTCCTTCCACTTCACAATTATGCACCACTTTGTGTTGGTCTATCACATAAAATCCCAATAAAATACATTTACGTTTGTGGTTGTAACGTGACGAGGGGTATGAATACCTTTGCAAGCCACTGTTTTTGTTTGTTTTCTACTGACTCAAAGTAATGAAGACCACAGGCAGGGAGTTACATGAAAGTAATTGTGGAGATGTTTCCCTGGGATGCATGACAAAGGACCTTGGGCTTAAAAGGTTCATTCTGTTTCTTTTTCAACATGCAGCATGGTGGCAGAGCAGTAGAGTTGCTGCGTTATAGCACCAGAGACTCATGCTCGATCCTGGCTACGGATGCTGCCTGTACGTAGTTTGTACGTTCTTCCCCTGATCTGCGTGGGGTTTCTACGGGTGGTCCAGTTTCCTCCCACACTCCCAACACTAAGACGTGCGGATTTGTAGGTATATTGGTCAAGATTGAAAATTGTCCCTAGTGTGTAGGATAGTTTCAGTGTACGGGGATCGCTGGTCAACTTAGACTCCTGCGCTGTATCTCTAAACTAAACTAAACTAAGATGTTGCCAGTTTCCAGCATTTTCTGTTTTTATTTCCAATTTCCAGCATCTGTAATTATGTTTTGTTTTGATTTAACTACTATCAATCTAGGAGTACAGGTGCATGGTTCCTTGAAGGTCAAGTCGCAGGTAGATAAGGTGGGCAAAACGGCTTTTGGCACTTTGGCCTTCATCAGCCAGAGCATTTAGTATAGAAGTTGGGAGGTCATGTTGCAGTTGTATAAGAAGGTGGTGAGACCGCATTTAGAATATTGTGTTCAGTTCTGGGCACCATGTTATTGGAAAGATGTTGTCAAGTGGAAAGGATACAGAGAATATTTTCGAGGATGTTGCCAGGACTAGAGGGTTTGAGCTATAGGGAAAGGTTGAGTAGACTGGATCTCTATTCTATGGAGCGCAGGAGGATAAGGGGTGATCTTATAGAGGGCTACAAAATCATGAGAGGAATAGATCGGGTAGATGCACAGTCTCTTGCCGAGTGTTGGGGAATCAAGGACCAGAGGACATAGGTTCAAGGTGAAGGGAAAAGATTTACGGAAAGATGCAAACTGAGGTTGGGAGAATGATTTCCATTCTTGCCATAGGGGGGGTACAGAGAAGATTCACCAGACTAATTCCTGGGATGTCAGGACTTTCATAAGAGGAAAGACTGGATAGACTCGGCTTGTACTCGCTGGAATTTAGAAGATTGAGTGGGGATCTTATAGAAACTTACAAAATTCTTAAGGGGTTGGACAAGCTAGATGCTGGAAGATTGTTCCTGATGTTGGCGGAGTCCAGAACAAGGGGTCACAGTCTAAGGATAAGGGGGAATTCCTTTAGGACCGAGATGAGGAAAACATTCTTTACACAGAGAGTGGTGTGTCTCTGGAATTCTCTGCCACAGAAGGTAGTTGAGGCCAGTTCATTGGCTATATTTAAGAGGGCGTTAGATGTGGCACTTGTGGCTAAAGGGATCGGGGGTATGGAGAGAAGGCAGGTACAGGATACTGAGTTGGATGATCAGCCATGATCACATTGAATGGCGGTGCAGGCTCGAAGGGCCGAATGGCCTACTCCTTCACCTATTTTTCTATGTTTCTATGTTTCTATATCTTATTACGATTGATAAATTATACGATGATGGGCTCAAATTAGTTAGGCATAACATGGAATTGAAATGTATGATTAGAGGCAAGAAATCCTACTTTTAGCAGAACAATTACATATTCTGGAATGTAATTTTTTGGTCACCCTGTGATATCGTGAGTGGAATTTTCAAGGTAAACCCAGCCACTGGGAATATAAACCTTCACTTCTGACAGACCATTCGGATGTTTTTTGTAAGACAAAACAGTGATGATAGTGTTTGCATAGTTTAGTTTAGTTTAGAGATATAGTGCGGAAACATCGAGTCTACACCAACCAGCATTACCCGCACACTGACACCATCCAACACACACTAGGGATTATTTACAGTTTTACCGAAGCCAATGAACCTACAAATCTGTACGTCTTTGGAATGTGGGAGGAAATTGGACGACCTGGACAAAACCCACGCAGGTCATGGGGAAAACGTACAAACTCCGTACAGTCAGCACCTGCAGTCAGGATTGGATCTGGGTCTCTGGCGCTGTAAGGCAGCAACTCTACCGCTGCTAAACTGCATCTCCCCTGACATAGGTTGGCATCTTCTAAACATCCACTGGTTTTCGAATAGTTCCTGAGATTAAAATGCTGCAGTGTGAATCTGCTAATTGAGAAAGAAGGAAACGAAAACACAAGATTCTAGACCAATTAGCATAATGTCAGCAGTACAGTGGTTCAATAGTAATTTATTGCAACTAATTGCAGTGAAATTCTTTATGCTGCATAGAGTTCAGTGACAAACCTACTACACACTAGGCGCAATCATTCTGCGTACAAGGGTGTAAGATAGCAGACCACACCGTGTCCACACACCGAGTCAATACACACGCTTCAGGCGCCATCTTCTACCCTTCAAGTGCAAAGTTTAAAATAAAATGTTAGCGTTTTAATTTGGCCACAAAGGCCTGTTACCCTGGCGGTGGCTCTGGGTCAGAGTTGCAGGGGTCATCCCGGCCAAGCATTGCATCGATGTCCTCTGCTGCAGCTCTGGAGAGGAGGCACGGAAATCTATTATAGTCATAGTTACACAGCCTGGATTGTGGAAACTGGCTCTTCAGCCCAACTTGCCCACGTCAACCAACATGTCCCAGCTACACTAGTCCCACCTGCCTGCATTTGGCCCATAACCCTCAAAACCTTTCCTATCCATGTACTTGTCGAAATGTATTTTAAATGTGATTCTAGTATATGCCTCAACTACCTCTTCTGGCAGCTCATTCCATATGCCCAGCATCTCGGAGTGAAAAAGTTGCCCCTCAGGTTCCTATTAATATGTCTCCTCTCACCTTAAATCTATGTTCCCTGGTTCTCTATTCCACTCTTCTGGGTAAAAAAAACCCCTGCATTCACCCTATCCATTCCCCTCATGATTCAAGCCACCCGTCAACCTCCTGCATTCCTAACTTGCCCAATCTCTCCCTATAACTCAGACCGACAAGTCCTCACTGCACTCTTTCCAGCTTAACAACTTCCTTCCTAAGGCTGGATGAACAAAATGGAACACAATACTCCAAATGCAGCCTCACCAATATCTTGTACACTGTAATGTGACATGCCAACTTCTACACTCACTACCCTGAATGACAAAGCCATATGTACCAAAAGCTTTCATTGACTATTCTATCTAACTGTGACGCTATTTGAAAGGAACTATGTACGTGCACTCCTAGATGCCTCTGCTCTGCAACACTCCCCAGGGCTCTGCCATTCACTGTGAAGTTCCTGCCCTGGTTTGACTTCCAAAAATACAACACCTCACACTTACCTGCATTAAACTCTATCCACCATTCCTCAGCCCACCTGCCCAACTGATCAAAATCCTGCTGTAATTTTTGATAGCCATCTTCTCTCTCTAAGAGGGTACACAAAAGGCTGAAGAAACTCAGCGGGTGCAGCAGCATCTAAGGAGCGAAGGAGATAGGCGACGTTTCGGGCCGAAACCCTTCTTCAGACCCTTCCATCCTGAAGAAGGGTTTCAGCCCGAAACGTCGCCCATCTCCTTCGCTCCTTAGATGCTGCTGCACCCGCTGAATTTCTCCAGCCTTTTGTGTAACCCTCGATTCTCCAGCATCTGCAGTTCCTTCTTTAACACATTCTCTCTCTAAGATATCATCCACTTTAGTGTTATCTGCAAAGTTGCCGTCTACATTCTCAACCAAATCCTTGATATAAACCAAAAGCACCAATGGACCCAGCACCGATCCCCGAGGCACATCACTAGTCACAGGCCTCCAGTCTGAAAAACAACCTCCCACCATTACCCTCTGCTTCCTTCCATGCAGCCAATTGTCTATCCAGTCAGCTAGCTCTCCTTGGATCGCATGAGAACTAACCATCCAGAGCAGCCTACCATGTAGAACCTTAACAGAAGCCATGCTGAAGTACACATAGACAACATCTATCGCTTGCCATCACCAATGTTTTCAGTTGCTTCTTCAAAAAACCTCAATCAAATTTGTAAGACATGATCTTCCATGTACAAAACATTGAGGGCAGCACAATGGCGCAGCGGTAGAGTTGCTGCGTTAGTCAGCTTCCATCTTGATTGTGGGTGCTGTCTGTATAGACTTTGTATGTTCTCCCCGTGACCGTGGGCTCTTTCTCCAGGTGCTCTGATTTAGATTAGGTTTGGTTTGGAGATACAGCTGGTCGGTGTGGACTCTTGGGGCCGAAGGGACTGTTTCCGCACTGTATCTCTGAACTGAACAAAACTTACAACTTCTGTAAAATTGTCCCTAGTGTGTAGGATAGTGTGAGTGTGCGGGGATCACCAGCTGGTGCGGACTCAGTGGGCCAAAGGGCCTTTTTCTGCGCTGTATCTCTAAACTGAACTAAACAATAAAGGTTGTGGAACAGCATTAGAGTGTGAAAACATGATCCGTCAACCACAGAAGGAGCGTGGTTGACAAATCGTATACGGCAGCAAATCAGTAACAAAAGCACGAACACAATCTTATGAGATAAAGCATATCCATGAAATTTGCCATGAACTCATTATTACGCCTACGAGGTAATCCCTTTCTCATCCTATAGTTATCAACAGAATAGGCCAGAAACAACTCGAGAAAGTATTCAACAATTGTAAAGTTAAACAACGAAGAAAACAGCCATTGTTTCACATTGATCTCAGCGTGTGTGTATAATTAATCAGCGATATAAGAGCCTAACTAAGTGTCACAGTAGCAAGTCGATACAGTGTCTGGTCAATGAGGATTGGTGAGCAGTGTTCCTGAATTAACAGCTGTATATTTTTGCCTCTAGTGAGAAGCTGGGTTTGAGTTAGTTTAGTTTAGTTCAGTTTATAGATACAGAGTAGAATCAGGCCTTTCAGCCCACCGGGTCTGCGCTGACCAGCGATCCCCGCACATTAACACTATCCTACACACACTAAGGACAATTTTTACATTTACCAAGCCAATTAACCTACAAACCTGGAAGGAAACCGAAGATCTTGGATAAAGCCCATGCAGGTCACGGGGAGAACACACAAACTCCGTACAGTCAGCACCCGTAGTTGGGATCGAACCTGGGTCTCCGGTGCTGCGTTCACTGCAGAGCAGCAACTCTGCCGCTGCGCCACCGGGCCGCCCTAGTAGATGGTGATATGAGCGGATTGCTGCACACAGATTAAATTAGCTGCATTCGAGCTTGTTTCTGTATGGAATTTCATGCTTGGAATTTCTCAACATGGAGAAATAATTCAGGCAAAAGGCTTGACACTATAGTCCATTTGATTCAGCCTTAATTTAATAGTACCGCGAGCATCTTGAAAGTCTCTGCTAACTCACATACTGTAGTTCAAATTACTGAGCCAATACCCGCGGAGAAGAGTCATTAATCAAACACAATGAAAATCTAGTTTCTGGGGAGCTAATACTCCTGAGCAGAGAATTCATTGATGGAAATGTTCTCAATAATTGCATTGGTCTCTGTCTTATCTTATTTTAATGAGAGTTCATTTTGATCATTGACATTTTTAAATTAGAAAAGTAAATGAATGGCTTGAAATCGCATTGTCCAATTTTAATATAAAAATATTGCAACAATAAATCTGAGGTTGTTGGAGTGCCAGCCTGTTTCTGATGAACACTGACGACCTTCAGTGAAAACCGAACACACAGGGGTTTCAAACTCACAAATATCATTTCAAGATAATATTTTATTTTACTGATTCATTCATGAGATGTAGGTCGCACTCGAAGGCCAGTACTTATATTTCATCTCTAGTTGCCCTTCAGAAAGTGATTGTGCGGTTTTATTTACAGCGCAGAAACGGGCCATTCGGCCCATCGGGTCCGCGCCGACCAACGATCCCCGCATATTAACACTGTTCTACACACACTAGGGACAATTTTTACATTTACCAGGCCAATTAACCTACACACCTGTACGTCTTTGGAGTGTGGGAGGAAAGCGAAGATCTCAAAGAAAACCCATGTTAACATGGGGAGAACATACAAACTCCGTAAGGCAGCACCCGTAGTTGGGATCGAAACCTGGTCTCCGGCACTGCAAGTGCTGCCAGGCAGCAACTCTACCACTGTGCCACTGTGCCACCC
The DNA here is from genome assembly GCA_963514005.1 of Raja brachyura. The sequence continues at coordinate 4,051,189 of OY740809.1, read as the reverse complement.
AAGAGCTGTTACAGTCTGTATGGACCTAGGTAGGGCACTTTCAAGTCAACAGAATCTGTTTCTCCTTCGGTTGATATTGAACATTGTTAAGAATTAAATTGTAATTTTACTTCGGAGTCACGTGAGTGACAACGTGAAGAAGCCCCGCCAGGCGCATGCACATCATTACGTCCGCACATGTCACACTGAACGGGCTGGGGGGCGCAGCTCCACCAGCGGTAAGTAGTAACTTCGCAGGTAAGTGGTTTTGAAAACTCTGCCTGGGAGTATTTAACTCCGTAGAGCTGGCTCGAGGAGTCAGTAGGAGTCAGTGGTATGGAGCGGTCAGGTAGGAGAGTTCGCAGCAAGCGTGGGTCCAGTGATGCGGATTCACAAATTAGATCGTTCGGGAGATTAGCGCGGCAACGCTGGTTCCGATACCGGGTGCCGTTTTACCGACAGCCGTTATATTAGAGAGTGAACTTTCTATACCAGCTCCAGGGACTCAGGAGCCTGAGGCCACCGATAGCCATAGAAAGGCAAAAAGAAAGTCTATCAGACCCGTTTTGTCAGACGAGTCTGAAGAAGAAGGAGACTCCCCTCCAGATAATAAAAGAATGTGGGGGAGGAGGCAGAATATGGAGAAGATGCTCCAAACTCTGATAAAACAAGGGTCTAAGGGCCCAGTGATTCCCCAGACAGCTGTTCAACAAGGCCCATATCAAGAGGAATATGTGAACTATGGGAAAGGGAATTTCCTTCCAGCACCTTCTTTAGGACTGGAGGATGCCTCCCTACAATATGACTTGGGAGAAGCGGGGCAGGATGAAGCTGACCCTGATTCTGGTGTCCCTGCCCATGTGCAAACACCAGAGCACAAGAGCCACGCTCCGGGTGTCCCGGATATTGCAATGTGGTTTGCTATTCCGGAGGGGACTGCTGAGGCAATGGAGGAGTACCTTGCCAACAATATCAGTTATTTAGTGTCTCACCAGCTCCAGCAAGCTGTGATGCAAGAGACTACCAACAAGCATAAGACACCTGTCAATTGTGCGTCATTGAAAGTGTCCACGGTGAACCCAGCTATTTGGGCACCCATGAGTCCTTCTATGAGGGGACAGGAGGTTCGGCACCAACTCGTCCTCCAACTGGTGGCTGCAGCAATTACTGCATTTGGCACTATGGTCAAAGGGACCATGATTACTCAAACTCAAAAAGATGTTGGCTTTCTTATGCAATGCATACTTTGAGGTAAATTGCATTAGAAAATTCGCCATCAGGCCAACTCTCAATCAAAAATTTGCTGCTCTATGTAAGGCGACAAATATACAAACGCCTGAGTTCCTGTTTGGAACGGACCTTGTCAAGCAAATACGTGAAATTGATGATGAGGCCAAAACAATTGGCTCGATGAAGCCAAGCATATCACAGCCACCTATTCGAAAACCTGGGATGTACCGAAGGTGCTGGGCCCAGCAGGGGGAGGCCAGTGGGGCAACGAGGTTTCCCACCAAGACAGAGCGGCTTCAACCCCAATATGGGCAGACAACAGGCTTACAGGCCAACTGCAGAGGTACAGGGAACTTTTGTTAACGCTAAAGTTCTGGTGGACAACCTCCTATTGGAGGTAGATTACAATTGTTTTTACAATGAATGGTGCTGTATAACATCTCATATGTTTATACTAAATACTGTGTCAGGTTCTACCATTGAGTTTATCTCAGGGATAGATCCACCTCAACAGCACAAGCCAAATAAAATGTTGGTGTTTTCTGCTTCAGATACTGAACAGGTTAACGATGAGATTAAAAATTTATGCCAAAAATTATCAGCAACTCTAAAGAGTCAGCTGAAGAGTCGGTTGCAGCAACCAAAAATGTGTTTGAAATATTAGGGTTTTTGGTCCATTTAACTAAGTCTAAAATACAGCCAACCCAAAATATTGAGTATTTGGGATTTCTTATTGATTAAGTTGATATGACAGTAACATTACCAACAGCCAAGGTTGTGGATATTGCTGATGTCTGTACTTGCCTCACACAAAAACTTTATCCCTCCATCCGAGAAGTCGCTAAGGTCATTGGGAAATTGGTAGCAGCTTTCCCTGCAGTACAGTTCGGACCTTTGCATTATCAACATTTGCAAAGAGCAAGACAACAAGCACTAAAAGAGCATGCAGGCCATTTTGATCGGGTTATGCAGTTACCAACCACAGCTCTAGCAGAATTGCAGTGGTGGATTGTTAATGTTAGTCAAGCTACCAATAACGTTTTGGTGCAGGAACCTTCAATGATTTTACAGACTGATGTAAGCACTCTCGGATGGTGGGCTACGGACATCGAGTCTAGCTGTGGGGGTAGATGGAATGAACAAGGTTTGATTCTCCACACACAAGGGATTAATTATTTGGAATTATTGGGGGCATTTTATGGGTTAAAGGCCTATTGCTCCACAATGAATAATTTACACGTTCAACTCCAGATTGATAACATATAACCATATAACCATATAACAATTACAGCACGGAAACAGGCCATCTCGGTCCTTCAAGTCCATGCCGAACAACATTTTTCCCTTATTCCCACCTGCCTGCGCTCATACCATAACCCTCCATACCCTTCTCATCCATATGCCTATCCAATTTATTTTTAAATTATACCAACGACCCTGCCGCCACCACTTCCACTGGAAGCTCATTCCACACCGCTACCACTCTCTGAGTAAAGAAGTTCCCCCTCATGTTACCCCTAAACCTCTGTCCCTTAATTCTAAAGTCATGTCCTCTTGTTTGAATCTTCCCTATTCTCATAGGGAAAAGCTTGTCCACATCAACTCTATCCCCCTCATCATTTTAAAGACCTCTATCAAGTCCCCCCTTAACCTTCTGCGCTCCAGAGAATAAAGACCTAACTTATTCAACCTATCTCTGTAACTTAGCTGTTGAAACCCAGGCAACATTCTAGTAAATCTCCTCTGTACCCTCTCTATTTTGTTGACATCCTTCCTATAATTGGGCGACCAAAATTGTACACCATACTCCAGATTTGGTCTCACCAATGCCTTGTACAATTTTAACATTACATCCCAGCTTCTATACTCAATGCTCTGATTTATAAAGGCTAGCATACCAAAAGCTTTCTTTACCACCCTATCTATATGAGATTCCACCTTCAAGGAACTATGCACGGTTATTCCCAGATCCCTCTGATCAACTGTATTCTTCAATTCCCTACCGTTTACCATGTACGTCCTATTTTGATTTGTCCTGTCAAGGTGTAGCACCTCACATTTATCAGCATTAAACTCCATCTGCCATCTTTCAGCCCATTTTTCCAACTGGCCTAAATCACTCTGTAGACTTTGGAAATCCTCTTCACTATCCACAACACCCCCTATCTTGGTATCATCTGCATACTTACTAATCCAATTTACCACCCCTTCATCCAGATCATTGATGTACATGACAAACAACAAAGGACCCAACACAGATCCTTGAGGCACCCCACTAGTCACCTGCCTCCAACCCGACAAACAGCCATCCACCATTACCCTCTGGCTTCTCCCATTCAGCCACTGTTGAATCCATCTTGCTATTCCTGCATTTATACCCAAAAGTTGAACCTTCTTAACCAACCTTCCATGAGGAACCTTGTCAAAGGCCTTACTGAAGTCCATATAGACAACATCCATTGCTTTACGCACAGCAGTGGCTTATATTTTTCACAAAATAAATGGTCGGCACGGACTGGAAGGGTCGAGAGGGCCTGTTTCTGTGCTGTAATTGTTATATGGTTATATGGGTGGAGCAAGATCAGTTTAATGTGATAGCTTGGCTAATCTCATGTGGCATTGGTGTATTTCAAGGAACATCTGGGTTTCAGCCATCTATCTAGCAGGTGCAGACAATGTGGTGGCAGACCATAGGTCACGAAAGTTTAATAACAATATAGAATGGGTGTTGAATTCTAAAATTCACTTATGCTTGCAGTATGATAAGATATATTTGATTGTACACAGAACATCTCCCATTTCTTTATGTGAACCACATATTGTTTTTTAGTACTACTCCTCCAGGCTGCAGTGATAACCTCCATGGTCCTGTTTGACAATCCAAGGCCTTGGAATGGTCTGTTCAGAACATGCAGACCAACAAATTGATACGATCATGTAATGGGTGACTTTCTCCTGTAACCGGATGCACCAACAATTACTGCAGCTGGGAATCATCATGAATGGCTGTGCCTTCATTCTGAGTATCAATGGGAACCATGGTTGTGTTGGCCAATCTGGGACCACCAAAACGCCTGTGGCGGAGTCACGCTCTATTTTGGTGAGACATTTTGTGATCAGACAAAATGGAGGAAATGCATAAAAGAATGAGTGCCCCCAATGTAACGAGAATGCATCCACAGCTACTGCTCCTGGATCTGGCTCCCATGAAACATATTTAGGCAACCGGATAAACAGGGTCTGATCAGGAATAGTCAACATGGATTTGTGCCTGGAAGGTCATGTTTGACAAACCTTCTTGAATTTTTTGAAGAGGTTACTAGGGAAATTGATGAGGGTAAAGCAGTGGATGTTCTCTATATGGATGTCAGTAAGGCCTTTGACAAGGTTCCCCATGGAAGGTTGGTTAAGAAGGTTCAATCTTTGGGTGTTAATGGCGGAGTAGCAAGATGGATTCAACAGTGGCTGAATGGGAGATGCCAGAGAGTAATGGTGGATGGCTGTTTGTCAGGTTGGAAGCCGGTGACCAGTGGGGTGTCTCAGGGATCTGTGTTGGGTCCACTGTTGTTGTCATGTACATCAATGATCTGGATGATGGGGTGGAAAATTGGATAAGTAATTATGCAGATGATACTAAGATAGGTGGTGTTATGGATAATGAAGTAGATTTTCAAAGTCTACAGAGAGATTTGGGCCATTTGGAAGACTGGGCTGAAAGATGGCAGATGGAGTTTAATGCTGATAAGTGTGAGGTGCTACATCTTGGCAGGACAAATCAAAATAGGACGTACATGGTAAATGGTAGGGAATTGAGGAATGCTGTGGAACAGAGGGATCTAGGAATAACTGCATAGTTCCCTGAAGGTGGAATCGCATGTAGATAGGGTGGTAAAGAAAGCTTTTGGTGTGCTGGTCTTTATAAATCAGAGCATTGAATATAGGAGTAGGGAAGTAATGTTAAAATTGTACAAGGCATTGGTGAGACCAATTCTGGAGTATGATGTACAATTTTGGTCGCCAAATTATAGGAAGGATGTCAACAAAATAGAGAAAATACAGAGGAGATTTACTAGAATGTTGCCTGGGTTCCAGCAACTAAGTTACAGAGAAAGGTTGAACAAGTTAGGTCTTTACTCTTTGGAGCGCAGATGGTTAAGATGGGACTTGATTGAGGTCTTTAAAATGATGAAAGGGATAGACAGAGTTGCTGTGGATAAGTTTTTTCCATTGAGGGTAGGGAAGATTCAAACAAGAGGGCATGACATTAGAATTAAGGGACAGAAGTTTAGGGGTAACATGCGGGGGAACTTCTTTACTCAGAGAGTGGTGGCTGTGTGGAATGATCTTCCAGCAGAAGTGGTGGAGGCAGGATCGATTTTAACATTTAAAAGTAAAGTGGATAGGTATATGGACGGGAAGGGAATGGAGGGGTATGGTCTGAGTGCAGGTAGATGGGACTAGGGGAAAATAAATGGTCGGCACGGGCTGGAAGGGCCGAGAAGGCCTGTTTCCGTGCTGTAATTGTTATATGGTTATATGGTTATATGGTTATGTGTTTGAGTTCCTTGCTAAATTGCATTTTGACGAGCACTTGAGTTATAGTGCTATTAACAGTGATCGGAGTGCTTTGTCCTCCTATTTAGGGCAGTCTTCAGAACAACAACCTATCGGGTCTCATCCGTTAGTATCCAGATTTATGAGAGGAATTTTTAACAAAAACCCTCCTAAACCTAGATATACAGAAATCTGGGATATCAGTATAGTTCTCACACGGCTTTTGCAATGGGCTCCAATTAGGTCATTGTCTTTGCAGAGATTAACTCTGAAAGTGGTTATGCTAATGGCGCTGGTTTCAGCACAACGTGTACAAACATTACAATTGTTACGAATAGATTGTATGCATTTGTCTGTAGATGACATTACATTTTATGTGAATGATTTAATCAAACAAAGCAGGTCAGGTATGGCAAGAACCAAGGTGATGTTTAAAGCATATCCTGTTGTCCAAATGTTATGTGTAGTTAAACACTTAAGCCAATATCTTGAGTTAACAAGGAGTCTCAGAGGTTCTGAGACAGGACTGCTCATTAGTCACAAAAAGCCATATAAAGAGTGTCAGTAAAAACTATTTCTAGTTGGTTGAAACAGGTTATCAATTATGCTGGAGTCGACACTCATGTATTTAAATCTCACTCCACCAGGGTGGCTTCAACATCTGTGGCGAAGGCTCAGGACGTGCCGCTAGACCAAATCCTCGCGGCCGCAGGATGGCCTAGAAGATCAACATTCTCACAATTCTATGACAAACCTGTACAGACAGTGCCACGGTTTGGGCATGCTGTTTTGAGTTCCATTTAATTCATTTGCTTTGTTTTATATCATTGTTTGTAATTTCCCCCGGGACAGAGGGGTTATTACTGTTTTTGTTATTATTATTAAAAATAGTTCTTGAATAATTTGAAGCAATGTTCAATATATTATTTATTCACTACTGTGTCAACCGAAGCAGATTGCTGTATGGAGTGCATCTACGGCATGAAAACACAGAGCTTTGAAATCTTCACGTAGCCACTCACGTGACTCCGAAGTAAAATAGTAAGATTAAACAAGAACTTACCAGTTCGAAGTTTGATCCTTATTTTATGCGGAGTTACGTTGAGGGATTGCGTGCCCTCCGCTCCCACCCTCATAATCTAAAAGATCATCTGGTAGTTCTAGTCTTCTTAAAGCCTTCAATGTTATTTCAGCTATATGTTTTCTGTGTTTTCACGCGCTGCTTTGAAGTATGACGCGCATGCGCCTGGCGGGGCTTCTTCACGTAATCCCTCAACGTAACTCCTCATAAAATAAGGATCAAACTTTCAACTGGTAAGTTCTCATTTAATCTTACTATTAAATCAACTGTATTCTTTGCAATTATCACTGGACAAAATTAAATATCTTCAGAATGATCATGGACTAGTTCCTCCTTCTTATAGTTATACAGCATGGAAACAGGCCCTTCGGCCCAACTTGTCCATGAAGACCAACATGCCCCATCTACACTAACCCCAACTGCCTGCGTTTGGTCCATATGCCCATAAATCTATCCTATCCAAGTCCGAAGAAGGGTCTCAACCCAAAACGTCACCCATTCCTTCTCTCCAGGGTTGAAGCCTGTCCCGCTGAGTTACTCCAGCTTTTTGTGTTTATTCTACCCATGTATCTGTTCAAATGTTTTTATTAAACATTGTTACAGTAACTGCCTCAACTACCTCCTCTGGCAGCTCGTTCCATACACCCGGCACCCTCTGTGTGACAAAGTTGCTGCTCAGGTTACTATTAAACCTCATCACCCCTCCTCACCTCCATCACCTTAAACCTATGTCCTCTGGGCAAGAGATTCTGTGGATTTACCCAATCTATTCCTCTCATGATCTTGTACACCTCTAAAAGATCACCCCTCAGCCTCCTACGCTCTGAAGAATAAATTCCTAGCCTGATCAACCTCTCCCGATAGCTCAGGCCCTCGTGTCCTGGCAACATTCTCATAGATGTTTTCTGCACTCTTTCCAGCTTGACAACATCGTTCCCCTTAGCAGGGTGACATAAACTGAAGACAATGTGGCCTCACAAATGGCTTGTACACCAAACCAGAGAGCCTGCGTTGCAGTACACACCCGCCCACCAAACTGGCTGACATATCCTTTGTAGACAGAGGACCATAGCAACTGACCATTCACACCGAGGGTGCCCCGTGATCTGGAATATACTCCAGGGAGTGACCCTGCCTCACATGACAAATCCTCAGCTTCACTCACACAGTGCTCTCACAGCCTCTCACACCTTAATTCATTCAAATGCATTTTAAATTGATTTTCATTTACTCTGATAAATATTTAAAACTCTTAAAATATGCATATGTAACTAACACAACTCATTTAATGTTTTTTAATGTTATCTTTAGTTTAGAGATACAGCACTGAAACCGGCCCTTTGGCCCAGGCGAGTCCCCGCTGATCCTCAATCATACAACAAACATTTTCGCCACCTCCAACTGGCCACATCTTCCCATCTCCTCCCCTTTCTGCTTTCCACAGAGACTGCTCCCTCCAGAACTCCCTGGTCAATTTGTCCCTTCCCACCCAAACCACCCCATCCCCTGATACTTTCCCTTGCTATACTTGTCGCTTTACCTCCCTCCTTGACTCCATCCAAGGAAACAAGGCAGTCTTTCCAGGTGAGGCAGAGGTGCAGCAGTAGAGCTACTGCCTTACAGCGTCAGAAACCCGGGTTCGATCCGAACTACGGGCGCTGTCTGTACAGAGTTTGTATGTTCTCCCCACGACCGCGTGGGTTTTCTCCGAGATCTCCAGTGTTCCCCCACGTACAGGTTTGTAGGTTAACTGGCTCGGTGTAATGTAAATCGCCCTTTGTGTGTCTAAGATTGTGTTTGTGTGCGGGATCGCTGGCCTGTGTGGATTTGGTGGGCCGAAGGATCTGTTTCTGCACCAGATCTCTAAAATAAACTGAACTGAACTAAACATGACAGTTTTCTCTAAGTGGTCTATTTTGTACCTACATAAACAAATTAAATAATCAATAAATTACAAATATTCATTAAACATCCTAAAAAGTTAAAATAATTCTATATTCAGGTTGAGGAAATGTGGAATACAATAGGCATTTTACCACAGATGGGTTCTTTGTTTCAAAATATTCTGAATATGTAAGCATTTGTATCTTATCCATTGATTATATTCCTTCCAGGCATGAAGACCTGTCCAGGTGGATCAGAATTCTAAATCGGATGACCCTTCCAGTGCAAACCATGTAGCAACATGAAGAGTTCTTAAAGATAGCAGAGTCAGGAGATACGGGGAGAAGGCAGGAACAGGGTATTGATTGGGGAGGATCAGCCATGATCACATTGAATGGCGGTGCTGGCTCGTAGGGCCGAATGTCCTACTCCTGCACCTATTGTCAATTGTCAATTGTCTATTAGAAACATAGAAACATAGAAAATATGTGCAGGAGTAGGCCATTCGGCACTTTGAGCCTGCACCGCCATTCAATATGATTATGGCTGATCATCCAACTCCGTATCCTGTACCTGCCTTCTCTCCATACCCCCTGACCCCTTTAGCCACAAGGGCCACATCTAACTCCCTCTTAAATATAGCCAAAGAAGTGGCCTCAACTACCTTCTGTGGCAGAGAATAGTAAGATTGAACGAGAACTTACCAGTTCGAAGGTTGATCTTTATTTCATGAGGAGTTGCGGTGAGGGATTTCGTGAAGAGCCCGCCGGCACGCATGCGCGACATTCTTCAAAGTAGCGGTGTGGAATCACAGAAACAACAACAGAAATGACTTGGCATAGTGAGATTGAGGAGACTCTAATTACCAGTTGAGTATGATCGAGGGTTGGGAGCGGAGGGCACGAAATCCCTCACCGCAACTCCTCATGAAATAAAGATCAACCTTCGAACTGGTAAGTTCTCGTTCAATCTTACTATTTCATTTCGGAGTCACGTGAGTGACTTCGTGAAGACTTCAAAGCTCTGTGATTCCACGCCCTGGACCACGTCCATGCTGTCACACACCACTTATGAGGATGGATAGGAGTAATCAACTTTCCAGACTGCTTGTACTGAAAGACAAGAGCAACATAGGTTAACAACAAAAGAAAACCCCTTTTGCGGGGACATCTCCACGTTCTTGACCTGCATTCAGCACGGCCTCTGCGAACTGTAGAGGAGCGGCAACAGATGTATTGTAGAACAGCTGGAAGGTGGCTTCGTTCGCCATCCTACTGTGGCAAGAATATGGTCCATGGGCACCTCCATGACCCTTGCCTCCGACGTTGATGCATGCCCTGGTGGAATGGGATTTGGAGATATTAGTGTCAACACGTGACTTACCCAAGACGATCCTGAGCCACCTGGATATCGTCTGGACCGTCACGCTATGGTGAGGGTTCTCCATTCCTTCAGTTTTCTCGTCACTTTCACAAAGTGACGGATATGGGCGGCTAAACATAGCCGTGCATCAGCGGGGTATGCCAGGAACTTCAGCTGCAGCCCTGTGTACCCAGGTCTATGCTGCTTGAGTAGCTCGTCTATGACGAAGACTACTTCCGCAGGGGTAGAGATCATCCTGTCGATCTGGACTTTGCAGAGTGTCTGTACCCTCTGTGCTGAAGTCAGTGCCAGTAACATCACCAGCTTCAGGGTGAGTTAGTCCAGTTCCAGGCCCTCCATGGGCGACCACGTCCTGAGCAGGGTGAGTATTTCCCCGATATCCCAGGTGATATTATAGCGTGGTCTGGGCGGATTCGAATTGAATATTTCCCGCATGAGTCTGGACACCAGCCTGTTGGATCCTACCTTAACAGTGAGGTAGAATGACAGCGCACTTGAGGCGCTGTAGATGGCACTGTAGCTCAGGTGCTCATTATGATGCAACCCCGTCAGAATTCCAACACGTCGGTTATGGTTACAGCATCGTAGGTAATATGGGAGCGGCCGCAGTAGGTTTCCCCTTTCCGAACGTGAGAGAGATATTGCCGCCTGGTGAACTCCCAGCATGACGCTCCGATGGTATCCAAGGTTCTAGATGATATGCCATACCGCAGTAATGGCCTGTGCAGAACCTCCAAGCCAACAAGTTTAGATGACTGTGGCAGGGATGTGGTCCCCCTGAGACAGGGTTTGTACCAATTATGGGCAACCCTCGAAGAGGACCCAAGGTTGACTGATCATATCAAGGACCACCGGATACCATGGCTGCGTAGGCCAGTCGGGTATGATAAGAAAGCCCTTAGCAGCATTGGTCTGGATTACCCGCAACACCCGACTGGTGAGGCAAAATGGAGGAAAGGCATAGAACCCATTTCCCTCAGTCCAGCGAGACGCATCCATCGCCATTGCCCCAGGATCGGGTCCCACAACGTATGTTGGTACCTGATGGTTCAACCGTGACGCAAAGAGGTCGATATCCGGTTCACCAAATTTGGCAGTAAATTTTTTCGGATATATGGAGATTCATCATCCACTTGATGTGGTCATAGAGTATGCGTGACCTGATGTCCGCCAGTGTATAGAGCTCACCTGGGAAACAGGTAGCTGAAATCCAAATAGTCCGTCGAACACACCAGAGCCAAATTATATCTGTCAATTCATCACATGAAAGTGACCTGGTACCGCCCATATGGGTGAGATATGCCACCGCAGTGGTATTATTCATTTGGAGACGGACATGAGCATCAGTAAGGCTAGGACAAGAAGCTCAAATTCCGTGAAATGTTCCCAGCATCTCCAAATAGTTTATCCCTTGTGACAACAAGAAGGTAAATTCAAGGGTGTCCCATCTGCCCTCACAACTGGAGCAGTTGTCCATAGCACCCCGGACATGGGAGCTTGCGTCTGTTTGGAAGTATACCATCGGATTGGCCAAAATGATGGATTTAAGTGAGACATAAATATTGTCAATCCTCCATTGTAACGCAATCTGTGCCTTGCAAGGCAGCTGCATTGGTCTATGGAAATGTCTAGCGTTCAGTTGTAACGCCAAGACCTTGGCGCTCTGCAAATTTGATAATGCAAAGGCCCGCATTGGGCAGCTGGAAAAAAGCTACAATCTTGCCAATCGCCGTAGTGGTTTGATGAATTGATGGTATACTAGCCCATACTAGACCCTAGCATAGTTGGGTGACCCTCACGTGATTGGAATCCACCATAACCCCATATACCCTTAACCTGTGAAGGGCAGGACGTTGATTTATCTGGATGGGTAATGAACCCCATTTGGTGAAAAACGTCCACGGGCTGACACTGCCAGTTCGGCTGATTCCCAATAATTAGGACATCACTTAGACAGGCCAGCACTATGTGATTTTGTCACCTAGTGTAGCCAGTATTAATTAGAGCAATTTAGAATAATCTAGGGGTGTGTCAGCCCATTTGGCAAAGCTCTGTAGAACCAGAGCTGATCCATCCAGATAAATGGCAAGAACGTCCTGTGGCATTTCTGAATGGATACTGAATAGCATGCATCTTTAATCAATGCATGCCACAAAGCAGCCCCCAGAACCCAAGAACTTAGATGTCTGGAACGTTTCCAGTTTGAAATGGGTATATTCTACAAAAGTATTCAAATGGTGCAAAGCAAAAAATAAGTCGACATCCTCCATCCCTCCTTGTGACTGTAAATTATTCAGCCTAGCCTACTGCCGCTTTTTGCTGGACTGTGTAAATTTCGGATCTGCATATGCTGGGATGGAGGGATGTCACCATTGATGAAATGCAATCGCATGGCCTTGAATACTTTGTAAGATAAACTCATCAGACATGACGGGACCGCATGCCCCCGGAAAGAGCCGTAGTTCCCCACCAACATGTGAAGTTCAACATGCAGGGGCATGAAATCCAGACCACCTTACCGTCATGGTTATCGGCGGCCCTTGAGATGCATGGCCGTATGTGGAGGTGCTGGATACTGAAATTTGAGGCGGAGCTGTAGCGGAGGCCCTTGCTGGCCTAATGGCAGGGCCTTCCTGGTCGAGAGATGGGACCACATGAGTCCCACCATCATAGCGTGGTCATCCCGCTCCTTCTTCCCCGAAGATTTTTGATTCTGTTGCAGGAGGAGCTCCAACATCCGCTCCATCCTGGCCAATACGCCCCTCGGGCTTAGAACTCGGGCGGACGGAGTCCTCATGTTCTGCTGAACTGCTGGGGCTTCGTCCATCGGCCCGCACCTCGTCGAGGTGAACCCGGTGCCGGAAGTTGTCGCCGGCAGCCGCTGCAGCGAAGCTGAGCGATTCCCGCGCGGGAGGTACACTCAAACGCCTCCTCGGCGGAGCTTGATCCCGCTGCCCTGGAGGACAAATGCGGCGGGGAGTCGGCACCTGACTTAGCATGGAGACCCGACGCCCGCGCGGGCTTGCCGGCTGCCCACATCATGGACCTAGAGGACGCATAGTCTCGTCCTCCCATCCATGGGGGACTTGGCGACCGTGGCGTATGGGCTCGTTGAAGGGCGGAGCAGTTCGCTGGGCTTTGTGTCTGCTGACGGTTCTCAGCTTCTGCTGACGATGGTGAACCTCCCTGTGCCTACTGGAGCTGGATGGCTCCTCTCCAGTAGCCGCATCATGCGGCCATACGCCCTTCACCCTGAACACTCGGGTGGTCGGAGACCTCCGGCTCATAAAGATTGCCGGGGCTCCTTTCATCGGCCCGCACCTCGTCGAGGTGATCTCGGTGCCGGAAGTTGTCGCTATCGGCCGCCGCAGCGAAACCGCGCGATTCCCGCGCGGGAGAGGTGTTCAACCGCCTCTGTTTAACGGGAGCGGAAGCCGTTGCCACAAAGGGCCCTGACGGCTTGGGGTCGGCTCCAGCAGAAGCATGGAGCGACGCCCGCGCGGGCTTGCCGGCTGCCCACATCGTGGACCTTGCCGACGCATGGTCTCGTCCCCCCCATCCATGGGGGACTCGGCGACCGAGGCGGGACCGTACCCAAGCCCCCCCGTCCCGGCGGCGGGGTTTGGGAGTTGGGTAGCAGACCTCACAGACCCAGGTCCCGCCGTTGCACCAGACCGCAACTCGGCGGCAGGTGAAGCCTTAGCCCGAACCGGGTTAGGCTTACGGGCTCCTCCCCTGCCCTTCTTCGAAGGGCTAGCGGAGGGGGGCCGTGCAGCCGCACAAGACCCCTTCCCCGTGGTCGCCACTGGCGACAATGTGGCAGGGTCCACCTTTTCGGGTGGCACCCCGTTCTCGGCTCCTGGAATCAGCACTGGAGCTCCTGCTCCTTGAATCAGCACTGGAGCTCCTGCTCCTCGAATCAGCACTGGAGCTCCTGCTCCTCGAATCAGCACTGGAGCTCCTGCTCCTCGAATCAGCACTGGAGCTCCTGCTCCTTGAATCAGCACTGGAGCTCCTGCTCCTCGAATCAGCACTGGAGCTCCTGCTCCTTGAATCGGCACTGGAGCTCCTGCATAGCGGCGGGTCGGGCCCGGTAACAACAAGGCTCCCCGACATCCACGCCTATTTCCCGGCCACGTACCTGTAGGGAGAGAATATACACCCGCCACAACAGAACACCAACTCCCACTGGAGCTCCGGTGTATCGGCGGGTCGGGCCCTGTACCAACAGGGCTCCCCGACTACCACGCCTATTTCCCGGCCCGACTTGCAGGTGAGCCGCTGAGGAGGGCTCCGGGATAAGTGGCCGGCGACTCCAATCCACGTTCCTGTAGGGGGAGAACACACTGCTCCCCCCCCCCAAAAGGAAACACCAACTCTAGGGGGCTTAGCCTTACCTGAGTCGGCCCTCTGAAGGGCTGGTCGGGAGCCGCGCTCCCCACCAGCCGTCGGCAGCAATGCGTTGCGACGATATGTCGCGCATGCGTGCCGGCGGGCTCTTCACGAAGTCACTCACGTGACTCCGAAATGAAATTCCAGAGATTCACCACTCTCTGTGTGAAAAATGTTTTTCTCATCTCAGTCCCCCTTATCGTTAAACTGTGACCCCTTGTTCTGGACTTCCCCAACATCGGGAACAATCTTCCTGCATCTAGCCTGTCCAACCCCTTAAGAATTTTGTCCATTTATATAATATCCCCCGTCAATCTTCTAAATTCTAGCAAGTATAAGCCGAATCTATCCAGTCTTTCTTCATATGAAAGTCCTGACATCCCAGGAATCAGTCTGGTGAACCATCTCTGTACTCCCTCTATGGCAAGAATGTTTTTCCTCAGATTTGGAGACCAAAACTGTACGCAATACTCCAGGTGTGGTCTCACCAAGACCCTGTACAACTGCAGTAGAACCTCCCTGCTCCTATATTCAAATCATATTGACATTTCTTTGCTTTCTTTTAAGCATTTCTGAAATAGCAATGGTTAAAATATATTCTCCTTCACTCAGATTCAATATTAAAAATTGGAATGGATTTTTTTTGCAGGTCTATGCCAAGTTGAATGTATCTGGAAATGTGCCTGGGTAAAATGGGCTTCATTCTAAGCACTAATTAAACAGTATATGTTCAAAAGGATTAACAGGCACTCAGAAGCTTGATAATTCCTGAACATCTGCTCATCAGTATTCCGTGCAAGAGTTTAAGCCGTTGTCTTCAATGATGGCAGGTTTGACTTGAAAATCAGCAGAAAGCGATAACATAGAAACAGAAACATAGAAATTAGGTGCAGGAGTAGGCCATTCGGCCCTTCGAGCCTGCACCGCCATTCAATATGATAATGGTTGATCATCCAACTCAGTATCCTGTACCTACCTTCTCTCCATACCCTCTGATCCCCTTAGCCACAAGGGCCACATCTAACTCCCTCTTAAATATAGCCAATGAACTGGCCTCAACTACCCTCTGTGGCAGAGAGTTCCAGAGACCCACCACTCTCTGTGTGAAAAACGTCCTTCTCATCTCGGTCCTAAAGGATTTCCCCCTTATCCTTAAGCTGTGACCCCTTGTCCTGGACCTCCCCAACATCGGGAACAACCTTCCTGCATCTAGCCTGTCCAACCCCTTAAGAATTTTGTAAGTTTCTATAAAATCCCCCCTCAATCTCCTAATTCTAGAGAGTATAAACCGAGTCTATCCATAAGAACTGAGGAGTTTCCCAGAAGGCATCACGGTGGCGCAGCGGTAGGGTTGCTGCCGCACAGCGCCAGGGACCCAGGTTCCATCCTGATTACAGGTGCTGTCTGTACGGAGTTTGTACG
Organism: Raja brachyura; assembly: GCA_963514005.1. The sequence goes on along the minus strand of OY740809.1, from coordinate 4,035,264 downwards.
TTCTCCTCGTCACCTGCGTGCGTTTTTTTCTGGGATCTCTGGTTTTCTTCCACACTCCAAAAACGTACAGGTTTGCAGGTTAATTGGCTTTTGGAAATTGTAAATTGTCCCTGGTGTGTGTGGGACAATGTTAATGTGCAGGGATCGCTGGCCGGCATGGACACAGTGTGCCGAAGGGCCTGTTTCCGCACCGTATCTCTAAACTAAACTAAACATTGTCCTTTCCCAAGAAATCCAAACTCCTTAATTTCACCTGAGTGGCCCTGTACGCAGAATTGCTTCTCAGATTCAGATTCAGATTCAGATTCAATTTTAATTGTCATTGTCAGTGTACAGTGCAGAGACAACGAAATGCATTATGCTTCTGCAACGAAACTTCTGCAAGGAAACAAATCAAATCTTTGCCAATAAAAGTTGTCATTTCATCTGAGAACTTTGTCACATTACAAACCGTTTAACCCTTCTTCCACTGAATACTGATTCATTTTTGTATTTAAATCCTGAACTATTTGGCTTCAATAAGCTAATTAACCTTGAAGTAAACCTACGTAAGTAACTTAAACAAAATTCAGTTCGCAATTAATCCTTTGCTTTCAGAAAGGTCCTAAGTGATGGGAGTAGAATTAGGCCATTCAGCCCATCAAGTCTAGTCCGCCATTCAATCGTGGCTGATCTATCTCTCCCTCCTAACGTCATTCTCCTGCCTTCTCCCCATAACCTCTGACACCTGTACTATTCAAGAATCTGTCAATCTCTGCCTTAAAAATATCCACTGACTTGGCCTCCACAGCCTTCTGTGGCAAAGAATTCCACAGATTCACCACCCTCTGACTAATGAAATTTCTCCTCATCTCCTTTCGTAAAAGAACGTTATCTTCCAAAAAAGCGTTATCTAGATCACACTGACTTTGGATGGAATATTGCATTCCTGTTAAATCCACATGCACAAAGGTAAGTTAAATGGCATATTGGATTTAAATTAAAATATTTTATCAATTGAATTACTGGAAAACTTGAATTAAAATATTTAAAATTCAGATGCAATTGTGTAATTGTAGATATAGGAAGAGGATGATAAGTTAACGTTTACAAAGATAGAAACATAGAAACATAAAAAATAAGTGCAGGAGTAGGCCATTCGGCCCTTCGAGCCAGCACTGCCATTCATTGTGATCATGGCTGATCTTCCGGTATCAATAACCCGTGCCTGCCTTCTCCCCATATCCCTTGACTCCACTAGCCGCTAGAGCTCTATCCAACTCTCTCTTAAATCCATCCAGTGATTTGGCCTCCACTGCCTTCTGTGGCAGAGAATTCCATAAATTCACAACTCTCTGGGTAAAAAAGATTTTTCTCACCTGTCTTAAATGACCTCCCCATTATTCTAAGACTGTGGCTCCTGGTTCTGGACTCACCCAACATTGGGAACATTTTTCCTGCATCTAGCTTGTCCAGTCTTTTTATAATTTTATATGCTTCCATAAGATTCCCCTCTTCCTATGACAGTCATATGACAGTCCCGCCATCCCAGGGATCAAGATAGAATATTACTGGTCCAAAAATGCTAGGTAATAAGTACGTGGAAGACAAAAACTATTGCAAACTTGATAAAATGATAATACTTTTACTATATTGTAAAATTGCAACAAGTTTAAAATTTTACAACCATCATTTCAAAAGGACATATTAACTTCAACTTCCCATGTTCTCATCTTGTAGTTATGTCTCTTAATCTGTCTTTCACTAACTGCAAGAACTGTTTCTATTCTATTCTACTTTTCCTACAACCTTTCTTTGATGTTTGACCACATTTTTGTGTGAAATAGGTGTCCCTTGATTCATGTTTAAATATGATAGGTGCAGAATCAGGTCATCAAGCCTTCTGTGGCCATGAATTCCACAGTTTCATAACCCTTTGATGAAATAAATATCTCCTCATCTCCATTCTAAAGGAATGTCCATTTATTCTGAGGGTATGCCCTCTGGTCCTAGACTCTCCCACTAGTGGAAACATCCTCTCCACATCCACTCTATCCAGGCCACACCATTCAGCTAATAATCTGCCTTCCTGATCTTGCCACCAAAGTGGATAACCTCACATTTATTCACATTATACTGCAGCTGCCATGCATCTGCCCATTCACCCAACCTATCCAAGTCACCCTGCAGCCTCATAGCATCCTCATCGCAGCTAACACTGCCACCCAGTTTTGTGTCATCAGCAAACTTAGAGATGTTACATTTAATTCCCTTGTGTAAATCATTAATATATATTGTAAACAAATAGATCCCAGCACCGAGCCTTGCGGTATCCCACTAGTCACTGCCTGCCATTTTGAAAAAGAGGTTGGTGGGTGTCCAGAACACACACCCCACTTCTCCCTCTAAACTTGGTACCTATCATCTTGACGCAATGCCCTCCAGTCTTTGATATTTTGAGAAATTGAGGCTCTGGTCAAAAATAAGAAGGAGGCATGGGGCAGGTGTACGATACAAGATACAAGATACATTTATTTGCCACATGTATCAGTTGGTCCAGTGAAATGTGTGGCCACCACACAGCCATACAATAAAATAAGGAACACAACACACGATAAGAGTTCAACATAAAACATCCCCACACAGCAGAAGCAAACGTTTCCCACTGTGGGGGAAGGTACCAAGTCATTCGTCTTCCTCTCATGTTCCTGATGTTCATCTGTGGTCGGGGCCTCCCGAGCCCTCCGCAGTCGTCGCTACGGGCGGCCTGATGTTCAGGCCCACTCGCCGTGATGTTGGAACTCTGACGTCGGAACGGGAGGCCAACCTCAGCGGCTTAGACCTCCAAATCGGCCGCTTCCTACTGGAGTCCGCAGCTCCCGAAGTCCACAGGCCGCACTGGGCGGAGATTCAAGCTGGCGGCCTCGGCAAAGGGTACCAGGACTCTGCGATGTTGGTCAGCGCCGCGCGCGCTGGGAGCTCCGCAACCACGGCTCCGTGATGTCGATGCTGCAGACCCAATGCTCCGGAGCTTCTAACAGCGATCCAGGTAGGCATCGCCTCACCTCGGTGAATCCAGCGCCGCGCCACCGCTGCTGAAGCTCTGGTCTGGTCCCCGGTCCCCGGCAGGAAAGGCCGCTCCAATCCAGCTGGTAGGCCGCGAGGCGGGGGGTGATGATGCGACTCGGAGAATAGTCACATCCTTGCCAGGAAGCGACTGGGAAACGGTTCCCCTCTTACCCTACAACCCCCCCCCCCCCCCCCCCCCACATAGAAAAACTAAAGAAATCTCCAAAACAAACTGTTTGGACAAACTAAAATTAAAAAAAGATAGGAAAAAAATGGACAGACTGTAGGCAGAGGCTGCCTTCAATGTGGCGCCCCTTGTGGTGAATGAATGAATGAATAAGTTTATTGGCCAAGTATCACATACAAGGAAGTTGCCTTGGTGCTCCGCCGACAAGAGACAACATGACATACAGTGACAATTAGGAATGACACATAAAACATTAAACGTTAATAATAAAACATTATTGATTAAACATGTGAATTAAATAACATACCAGAGCAAAAGGAGGCGACAGATTTTTGGTTGTTGAGTAGAGCTTATATTCGTGTATAAAAACTGTTTTTATGTCTGGCTGTGGCAGCTTTGACAGTCTGAAGTCGCCTTCCAGAGGGAGGTGATTCAGAGTTTGTGGCCAGGGTGAGAGGGGTCAGAGATGATCTTACCCGCTCACTTCCTGGCCCATGCAGTGTACACTTTGTCAATGGAGGGCAGGTTGCAGCTAATAACCTTCTCAGCTGATCGAACGATTCACTGCAGCCTCCGGATATCGTGCTTGGTGGCTGAGCCAAACCAGATCATGATGGAGAAGGTGAGGACAGACTCTACGATGGCCGTGTAGAATTGGACCAGATTGTGCTTCCTCAGCTGCCGCAGGAAGTACATCCTCTGTTGGGCCTTTTTTACTCTGGAGTCGATGGTGGTCCCCCATTTAAGGTCCGTGGAGATGATGGTTCTCAGGAACCTATAATTGAATTGAATTGAATTGAATTGAATGCCTTTATTGTCATTCAGACCTTTCGGTCTGAACGAAATTTCATGCCTGCAGTCATACATATATAAAAATAACAATACCATACAATAAACACAAAATTAACATCCACCACAGTGAGTTCACCAAACACCTCCTCACTGTGGTGGAAGGCAAAAGTCTTAGGGTCTCTGTCTTTTCTCCCCTCCTTATTCTCCCTCTGCGCTGAGGGGATCCAGGCCGCCGCCACCGCTGACGCCGGAACACCGCAACAGGGCCCGCCGCCGGAACGTCGCTGGAGCACCGCAGCTCCCGAAAGCCAGGCCGTCGCTGGAGCACCGCAGCTCCCGAAACCCAAGCCGCCGCTGGAGCACCGCAGCTCCCGAAAGCCAGGCTGCCGCTGGAGCACCACAGCTCCCGAAACCCAAGCCGCCGCTGGAGCACCGCAGCTCCCGAAAGCCAGGTCACTGCTGGAGCACCGCAGCTCAGAGGGAGCCAGGCCGCCGCTGGAGCACCGCAGCTCAGAGGGAGCCAGGCTGCCGCTGGAGCACCGCAGCTCCCGAAACCCAGGCCGCCGCTGGAGCACCGCAGCTCCCGAAACCCAGGTCGCCGCTGGAGCACCGCAGCTCCCGAAACCCAGGCCGCTGCTGGAGCACCGCAGCTCCCGAAACCCAGGCCGCCGCTGGAGCACCGCAGCTCCCGAAACCCAGGCCGCCGCTGGAGCACCGCAGCTCATAGGGAGCCAGGTCACCGCTGGAGCACCGCAGCTCCCGAAACCCAGGCCGCCGCTGGAGCACCGCAGCTCAGAGGGAGCCAGGCCGCCGCTGGAGCACCGCAGCTCAGAGGGAGCCAGGCCGCTGCCGGAGCACCGCAGCTCCCGAAACCCAGGCCGCCGCTGGAGCACCGCAGCTCCCGAAAACCAGGTCGCCGCCGGAAGCCAGGTCGCCGCTGAAGCTCTGAAGGCCGTGCCGCCGCCGCTGGAAGCTGGAAGGCCGTCACCAGGGCCTCAGCACAGACGGAGACTGTGTTGGGGGACACGACAGGAAAAGTCGCATCCCCCCGAAGGGAGAGACTAAACCCCCATTTCTCCCACCCTCCCCCCCCCCCACACACATACACAACCCAACAAACCAAAAATAAACACCAAAAACAGGGACGAGGACAAAAATAAAATAAAAGACAGACGGACTGCAGGTGAGCCGCAGCTGACAAGCAGCGCCGCCACTCCGAAACCCAGACTCCACAGATGTGACTGTGGTGTTGTTGGTGGTGAGTGGGGTCAGGGGAGGAGAGCTCTCCTAAAGTCTACAATCAATACCACTGTCTTAAGAGCTTAGAGCTCCAGGTTATTGCGATGGCACCAGGACGCCAGCTGTAACACTTCCTGTCTGTAGGCAGATACCTCCCCATCCTGGATCAGTCCAATCAGGGTTGTGTCGTCCACAAACTTGAGAAGCTTGGCAGAGGAGTTAGTGGAGGTGCAGTCATTGGTGTAGAGAGAGAAGAGGAGAGGGGAGAGTACACAGCCTTGCGGTGCTCCTACGCTGATGTTCTGTGGGTCCAAGATGTGCTTTCCCAGCCTCACATGCTGCTTCCTGTCTGTCAGGCAGCTCGTAATCCACCGACAGAGGGGTTCAGGCACAGTCAACTCGGAAAGTTTGGAGTGTAGTAGCTCTGGCACAATGGTGTTGAATGCAGCTAAAATCACCAAATAAAATCATTGCATTGGTCCCCTAGCTGTCTAGGTGCTGGAGGATGAAGTGCAGGCCTGTAGTCATGAAGACCAGTAATCCTTGGCTTTTTGGGTACAGGATTCCCAGTATGTAAGGTGGGATGAAGTGTATCCCTGGAAGAATTGCAGGAACTGAGGAGCACGTTAAATAAGGAAATCAGAAGGCCAAAAATGGGCAGGAGATCACTGGCAGATAATATTAAGAATCTTCTTCTTCTTCTTTTGTGTGGCGTGCTCATCCTAAAGTTGTAGGACAACTTGTTCTATTTGATCTTCCGTTTGTGCACGTCGAGTTGATTGCATTAGTCGAAACAGGGCGGACCACGTGAAGGTTGCAATCTTCCACCCCATATTAAGGATAATCCAAAGAGATTTTTTAGGTACCTTAAGGGTAACCAAAGAGAGAATAGGGCCCCTCATGAATCAAAGTGGTCATCTCTTTGTGGAGCCACAGGAACTAGGAATAGTCCGCAATGAGTATGTCATCTCTGTTTTGACCATGGAGAAAGACAGGAGGACGGGGGAACATGGGGAAATCAATGGAAGTGGCTAGAGGGCAGTCAATGTCACAATAGAATTAAGGTAAACACATCTCCCAGGTTTGATCAACTGTATCTGAGGACATTGTGGGAATCTAGAGAGGAAATTACAAATGCCTTGTCTGAAATATATGGGTCATCAATAAATATGGGTGAGGTACTGGAAGACTGGAGGGTGGCGAATGTTGTGTCTCTATTTAAGAAAAGCCACATGGAAAAGCCTGGGAACTAGAGGCCAATGAATCTAACACATCTGGTTAGACTCATTGATCAAATAAAGAGTATTCTGTATAGACTCACTCATCAAATAGAGAGTATTCTGAGGGATAGAATATACATTCATTTAGATGGACAAGGGTGGTTTAGGGATGGTCAGCATGGTTTTGTATGTGGGAGGTTGAACCACATGAATCTGATTGAGATTTTTGAAGATGTGACCTAAAAGGTTGATGAGGGCAGAGCAGTAAACATTATATTCATAGATTTCAGCAAGGCACTTGACAAGGTTGTGTATGGTAGGCTGCTCTGGAAGGCTAGATCTCATGGGATACAAGGAGAACTAGTCCACCAGATAGAGAATTGGTTTCATGGAGAGAAGCAGAGGGTGATAATAGAAGGGTGTTTTATGGACTGGGGGGGGCAGTGATTAGTGTCATAGAGTGATACAGTGTGGCAACAGGCTCTTCAGCCCACTCACCCACACCAGCCAACAATGTCCCAGCTACACTAGTCCCATTTGCCTGCGCTTAGTCCGTATCCCTCCAAACCTGTCTTATCCATGTACCTGTCTCACTGTTTCTTAAACAATGGGATAGTCCCAGCCTCAACTACCCCCCCCCCCCCCCCCCGGCAGCTTGTTCCATACACCAACCACCCTTTGTGTAAAAAAGTTCCCCCTTAGATTACTATTAAATCTTTTCCCCTTCACCTTGAACCTCTGCCCTATGTTCCTCGATTCCCCTACTCTGTGCATCTACCCAATCTATTCCTCTCATGATTTTGTACACCTCTATAAGATCCCCCCCCTCATCCTCCTGCGCTCCATGGAATAGAGACCCAGCCTACTCAACCTCTCCCTGTAGCTCACACCCTCTAGTCCTGGTAACATCCTCGTAAACCTTTTCAGAACCATTTCAAGCTTGACAATATATTTCCTATAACATGGTGCCCAGAACTGAACACAATATTCTAAATGCGGTCTCACCAACATCTTATACATCTGCAACCTGACCTCCCAACCTCTATACTCATGGTATAGAAGCTTATGATCACTGCTGGGCCCATTGGTCTGCCATTTATATCAATGATTTGGCTGAGAATGTAGAAGGCATGATGAGAAGGTTTGCGGATGACACTGATTTGAGTGGTTTATAGTTTAGTTTAGTTTAGAGATACAGCGTGGAAACAGGCCCTTCACCGACCGGGTCCGGGCTGACCAGCGATCCCCGCACACTAACACTATCCTACATCCACTAGGGACTTGCGACAATCGAAGATCGTGGAGTAAACCCATGCAGGTCACGGGGAGAACGTACAAACTCCGTACAGTCAGCACCCGTAATCGGGATTGAACCCGGGTCTCCGGCGCTGCATTCGCTGTAAGGCAGCAACTCTACCACTGCGCCACTGTGGCCGCCCCAATCGGTGATAATGTAGATTGTGAAGATGGTTGTCAAAGATTGCAGTGGGATCTTGACTGGTTGGGCTGGTGGGTTGAGGAATGTTTTATAGTGTTTAATGCAGATAAGTATGAGGTGTTGCAATTTGGGAAGTCTAACAAGGGCAGGACCACACGGTGAATGGCAGGGCTCTCAGGAGTGTGTAGAGCAGAGGGATTGAGGAATGCATGTACATAGTTTCTTGAAAGTGGGATCACAGGTAGACAGGGTGGTCAAGAAGGATTTCAGCACATTGGCCGTCATCAGTCAGAGAAATGAATATAGAAGTTGCGAGGTCATGTTACAGTTGTACAAGAGATTGGTGAGGCCACAAATGGAATATTGTGTTCATTTTTGGTCACCTGCTGTTGAAAAACTGGAAAGGGTGCAGAGAAGATTTATAGGGAGAGGTCGAGTAGGCTAGGCCTTTGTCCATTGGCAGGCAGGAGGATGAGAGGTGATCTTATAGTTGTGTTTAAGATCATGAGAGGAATAGAAAGGGTAAAGGAACAGACTCTTTTACCCAGAGTAGGGATATCAGGAATCAGGGGACATAGGTTTAAGGTGAGGAGGGTAACATTTAATAGGAACCTGAGGGACAACTTTTTTTACACAAAAGGTAGTGGGCAAATGAAATAAGCTGGCAGAGGAGGTAGTTGAGGCAGGTACTATCACAATGTTTAACACACATTTGGACAGATACATGGATAGGACAGGTTTAGAAGGATATGGGCCAAACGAAGGCAGGTGGGGCTAGTGTAGATGGGTATGTTGGTTGGCATGGTCAAGTTGGGCCGAAGGACCTGTTTCCACGCTGTATGACTCCATATTTCCATCCTGAGAAAAGGGTTCTGACTCTCCACTATTATGTCTTTCATAATTTTAGATACTTCAGTCAGGCCTCACCTCAACTTCTAGCTTTCCAGCGAACAAAATCCACGTTTCTCCAATCTCCCCTTGTAGCTAATGCCCACTAACCCAGGCAGCAACACAATGCAGAAATCCAACAAAATCTAATGGAACTGTGAGCTTAATATCAATAAGCAATGTAACCAAACTGGTGTTCAAAATGAAAATGAATCTGGGAAACGGGAAGTTTATCAGATCAGCTATCATATTTTTACTATTTTCATCAACAAATGTTTCTGTAGTTGTCTGATTCACAGGCACCGAGAAAAATTCATATGATTTACAACTCGTACTCTCCATGAATAAAGAAAGACATTTAATCAAAACCTGAAATGCACTGTTGAACTCTGCCAATATCTTAATGTGTAGAGTCATTATACGCATTGTAGAGAGGTATTTGCAAAATGATGAAGTGGAAATGAAAACTCCATCAGCAACCCTCCCTATATTTAGGATTGATTCAAAATCTACCGCACTCACTTCGTAGGTATTTAGTTTAGAGAGACAGCGCGGAAACAGGCCCTTCGGCCCACCAAGCGCGCCAACCAGCGATTCATGTACATTAACACTATCCTACACACGCACTAGGGACAAATGACAATTTTACCAAGCCAATTAACTTACCAACCTGTACGCCTTTGGACTGAGGAAGCCAGAACACCCAGAGAAATCCCACGCTGGTTACAGGGAGAACGTACAAACTCCGTACAGATAAGGCCCATAGTCGGGATCGAACCTGGGTGTCTGGCACTGTAAAGCAGCAACTTTACTGCCGTGCCACCGAGCGGCTATTAACAGTAGCTCTGTGCTATTGGCATAACAGTGACCGTTTATAGTAACGATACACAGGACATAACTGTAAGTAGTGATACACTAATTATATTCTGAAACTTTTAAATATAACATAATCAGTAATACACATCAATGTGAAATATCAATCCTATTTTTTTTATACGTGCCATTAAAATCTGCTGAATATTTCTAATATTTTACATTTTACTTCAGTCGGATGTGTTCATGAGTTTCTGCATAAATGGTGATTTTCTAGGAAGATCAGTAAGAATTGTTTCACATTCTGTATGTCATCTGCAGGCAAACTCCAGCGCAAAATAGCATGAAGTCCATGTTTAGGACATTTCTGCTGTTACTTTTATTTGATTGATTGATTTGTTTGTTTGATTGATTGATTGATCGATTGATTGATGGACTGGTCGATTGATTGATTGATTGCAACCTACAGCATGGAAACAGATCCTGTGGCCCACCGACTTTACACCAATCTTCTGTTCACACTAGTTCACTGTTTTTCCGCTTTTACTTCTATTCTACACAATTTATAGAAGCCAATAAACCTACAAACCTGCACATCTTTGGGATGTGTGAGGAAACTGGAGCACCCAGAGAAAACCCATGAGGTTACAGGGAGAATATGCTAACTTCACATCGACAGCGCCCAAGTTTAGAGATACAGTGTGGGGACAGGCACTTTGGTCCACCGTGTCCGCGCCGACCAGTGATCCCCGCACACTAACACTATCCTTCACAACAGGGACACATTCCTGATGTGTAGAACATTGTTCCTTCAAGTGACATTTGGGGAACTTCTACAGCAGGGTTGCAGGTATTGTAGTACCTTCCTCCAAAGCCGCATGAGATTAAGCCACAAGTTCCACTCACCTTCAATAACATTCCAAATAACTTCTCAAATGTATTACATTGCTTTACTGCTACACTTGTCAGGGATGAAGCTATCCTGTCTATGCAAAGGGAGGACCAACGGGTCGCAGACCCTGCTCATCCCCCGAGGACTGGAGAACCGGAGATGAAGGAGGAGGGGGCTGGCGATGGTGGCCACGAGAGCAAGAGCCGGTGAGAGAGTGAACCAGAGTCGGCTCAAGATTGGCGCCCTCAAGATCGGCTGCGGATGGTGACCCGGGGACACAAAGGCTGACGAGGCGTGGCCAGGCGAGAAGAGGGACAACAGTTCACTGGACATTCCAGACGGAGGCAATGGCTGGAGGGCCTGCAGCAGCCTGGGGCTCGCCTGGATCGGGCTCCAGGAGACCGAGCGCGTGCACTGGACTGGTCTTTGTTAATGGGGCCATTACCTGGTGACTCTTGCATGCAGTCACAGTGAACTTCTTGTACTAATCTGGGATTGTGCTTAAATGTGGCAATACTTTACTGAACTATTGCAAAAAAATAATGTCACTGTATGTCTGCACACGTGACAATAAAGAAGCATTGAACCACTATTTAACATGGACAGTACTTCCATTGCTCACAGACAGCAGGATACAGAGTACTTAAAGATGGCAGCACTAGCTTTTCAACAGATACTCCTGTCAGGTCAATCAGAAATATATGTCGGGACAATGTGTGTAAGTCTAAGATAAATGGAGGGTTAGCACTTCCAAATTTTTTATATTACTTTTGGGCAGTTCAGATTAAGAATATGAATTTTTGGTGGATAAATCTGGATAATGAACCAATGTGGTTAAAGATGGAAAAGGAAGACTGTTTACCTTTTAATATAGGCTCGATTCTCTTTGCGCCAAAGGAAGTACAAAAAAAGATTTATAGGGATAACCCTATAATTTATAATAATAGGCGTATATGGAAACAGATAGTTAAGACTTTACATCTGGATAATCTATCCTTCAGGTTACCAATTAGGAATAACCCATTGTTTAAACCCTCAATATTAGATGCGGGGTTTAGACTCTGGGAGGATTTAGGAATTAAAAGGATAGGACACCTTTATAGAAATGGAAATTTTTTATTATTTGAAGAGTTGCAAGATATTTTTGGATTGCCTTCACAACATTTGTTTAGATATTTACAAATTAGAGATTACATTAAATGTAATACACAAGATTATAAAAATAAAGAACCAGGCTTATTAGATGGTTTGTTTAATTTACATCCAAATACGGAAAAGTTAATAGCTCATATATATAATATTATTCTAGATAAAGAGACCCCAATAACTGAAACATATCGCCAAGCATGGGAAAATGAAATTGGATTACCTATAACAAAAGAAATTTGGGAAGAAAGCTTACAGAGAATAAATCGGTGTTCTTTAAATGCTAGACATATATTAATACAATTTAAAGTACTATATAGATTACATTATTCGAAAACCAAATTAAATAGTATTTTTCCCAATCTCTCCGCTATTTGTGATAAATGTAAGAATCTAGAAGCAAACTTAATACATAGTTTTGTAACATGCCCTAAGTTGAATTATTACTGGACAGAAATTTTTTAAGTAATTTCTGAAGTTCTTAAAGTTAAACTGGACCCTGACCCAAAATTAATAATATTTGGAATTCCGGAATCAAGTTTGGTTTTGACAGTAGATCAAAGAAATTTCTTTGATTACTGTTTGATAATAGGGAAAAAAATCATATTGAAATTTTGGAAGGGAACATTATCCCCAACAATTAAAATGTGGACAGCAGAGATGCAGGAGACGTTATATTTGGAAAGAATTAGATTTGTCCTATTTGACAGGTATAATTCTTTTGAACTGATATGGTCTCCATATATACAGTATCTAGAGAAGTAGCTGTTCTTGGCATCACGGCTCGACGGGCACCCTGCGGAATCCGATGAGAATAACTTATTTACATATGGGATTAATGCGCATGTCCCATTGATATTATTGTTTGAAATAATTTCATGTATAATGTACTTAGTTGTTTTTGATTTATATATATATAATATATATATATATTTTAATTTGTATTTGTAGATTGTTTTCTATTTCTATCTCTTTTTTTCTTTTCTTCTTTATTATATATCTTTTTCTATCTTTATTTCCAAAAAAACAGACGATATTAATTATCGATGTGCTATTTGTAGAAATTTTGAATTAAGATGATGTTTTAAATGTGTGTTATACATTGTAAACTAGTTACTTCAAATAAAAAAATATAAAATAAAAAAAAACCTACCAAGAAGAATGGGAAGAAGCATTACACTGAGCAAAGTTCCACTTCATGCCATTGCACAAATGTCCATTAACGTTTTCAAACCTCTTCAGTTCATTGATGTGAACGCTCAGGCTTGTTCCACTCTTTTAATGCGGTGAAAATGCATTTGTGTTAAAGCAGAGCTCTTTAGTGAAGCATCGCACTGTATTCCATTATGCAGCAGCTAGCGTTCTGCTCCTCAACCTGCTTCATTGCCTCCAACCACTGAGAGGGTGAAGCAATTCAATTAATGGCTTAGCCCAAGACATGCGGCAAAAACATCAGGTCAATGATACTTCAAATGCAGAAAGGTAGGAATCATCCCCGCACCAGATAAGTGAGCGACAGATAAACTGAAGGTCAGAATATACTTATCTTATGTCAGCCTGACCCTATATTCCCAATATTATTTCATTTCGTTAGGAGAAACAGCACAGAAACAGGTCCTTTGGCCCATCGAGTCCGCACCGACCAGCGATCCCTGCACACTTACACTATCCTGCACACACCAGGGACAATTTACATTTATACCAAGCCAATTAACCTACAAACATGTACGTCTTTGGAGTGTGGCAGGAAAGCAAAGATCTCAGAAAATCCCACGCAGGTCCCGGGGAGAACGTACCAATTCCGTACAGACAGGAACCCGTAGTCAGGATGGAACCCGGGTCTCTGGCGCTGTAAGGCAGCAACCCTACCGCTGTGACACCGTGTCGCCCCATTTAGGTCTAACTTTTCCTTACCTTTCCGGACAAATACTGCGCAGCATTGCTATGGGTGATTAGTAGGAAGGAACTGCAGATGCAGGTTTAAACCAAAGATAGACACAAAATGCTGGAGTAACTCAGCGGGTCAGACAGTATCTATGGAGAGAAGGAAATGGTGACATTTTGGGTCGACAGTCTGAAGAAAGGTACCAACCCGAAACGTCACGTATTCCTTTCTGACCCACTGAGATACTCCAACTTTTTGTGTCTATCTTCTGTATGTGAGTTTAGTTTAGTTTAGAGATACAGCGCAGAAACAGGCCTTCGGCCCACCGGTTCCGCGCTGCCCTGCGATCCCCGCACATTAACACTATCCTACACACACTGAGGACAATTTTTTACATTAACCAAGCCAATTAACCAACAAACATGTACTTCTTTGGAATGTGGGAGGAAACTGAAGATTTTGGAGAAAACCCATGTAGGTCATGGGGAGAACGAACAAACTCCGTACAGACAGCGCCCGTAGTCGGGATCGAACCAGGGTCTCCAGCGCTGCATTCGCTGTAAGGCAGCAACTCTACCACTGCGCCACCGTGATTAAGAACCCATTACTGATTAACAGATGAAAGCATGAAGCAAAGCAAAACATAAGAAAGGTTTATCCTGTACACTGTCTTTGATGGAAGGATTTAATTTTTGAAGGGTGTACAGTACGTTGTTAGGAAAGAAATACAAATTGCAGAGGGGAAATTCACTTGTCTGGCAATGTCATCTTCGCTAGAACTTACTGTATTAATTAACAATGCCTGCCTTCTCTCCATACCCCCTGATCCCTTTAGCCACAAGGGCCACATCTAACTCCCTCTTAAATATAGCCAATGAACTGGCCTCAACTACCTTCTGTGGCAGAGAATTCCAGAGACTCACCACTCTCTGTGTGAAAAATGTTTTCCTCATCTCGGTCCTAAAGGAATTCCCCCTTATCCTTAAATTGTGACCCCTTGTCCTGGACTTCCCCAACATCGGGAACAATCTTCCTGCATCTAGCCTGTCCAACCCCTTAAGAATTTTGTAAGTTTCTATAAGATCCACCCTCAATCTTCTAAATTCTAGCGAGTACAAGCCTGGTCTATCCAGTCTTTCCTCATATGAAAGTCCTGACATCCCAGGAATCAGTCTGGTGAATCTTCTCTGTACTCCCTCTATGGCAAGAATGTCTTTCCTCAGATTTGGAGACCAAAACTGTACGCAATACTCCAGGTGTGGTCTCATCAAAACCCTGTACAACTGCAGTAGAACCTCCCTGCTCCTATACTCAAATCCTTTTGCTATGAAAGCTAACATACCATTCGCTTTCTTCACTGCCTGCTGCACCTATATGCCTACTTTCAATGACCAGTGTACCATGACACGCAGGTCTCGTTGCCAGTCCAATGTCCATAATGGGGTAGAGGGGAATTGGACAGTGCCCTGGCTTATGTTGCAATTATAAACAACATTAGAGCACAATGAGAGTATTGTGTACATTTCTGGTTGGCACACTACAGGAGCAACTGTGGTAGCAATAGAGAGAGTGATTCTCTAACTGGGATGATGTTTGGAATGTAGGTCTGAAGTTATAAGAAGAGATAAAGGAGAGATCAAAAGGAGAGGGATATGAATGAATTGATTAATTAATTGATGATATTTCATTGTCACATGTGACAAGTAACGGTGATATTCCTTGTTTAGCTTACCCAAGGTATGCAAAGAGTCGCTACATAAAGGGTGCCGACAGAGTTACAAAGTACCCCACGCCATGTCCTCCTCTGTTCTCCACCCCTTCAGGGAGGTCCCCCCATGCTGGGTCCTCCTTTGTTCTAAGGAGGGACTGGGTTTATTCTCATTTGAATATAGGAGGCTGCAGGATATAGATAGGCCATCGATAGGATTGAAGTTCAAGCGCTGTAAGGCAGCAATTCTACCACTTGGCAATTGGCTTGGTATACATGTAAATTGTCCCTAGTGTGTGTAGGATAGTGTTCGTGTGCGGGGATCGCAGGTCGGCGCAGACTCGATGGGCACTGTATCTCTAAACTAAACTAAATGTTCTATTTTTAACTTTCCAGCTCCAATTAGAATGAGGGGTGATCCTATAGGGGTGTATAAAATGATGAGAGGAGTAGATTAGATAGATGCATCTTGCCAGAGGACCAGCGGACATAGGTTTAAGGTGAGATGAGGAGTAACTATTTCACACAAAGGGTGGTAGGTATAGGGAACAAGCTGCCAGAGGAGGTCGTTGAGGATGGGACTATTGCAATGTTTAAGGAACAGTTAGAAAGGTACATGGATAGGACAGGATTGGAGGCATATGGGTCAAGCGCAGGCAGGTGGGACTAGTGTAGCTGGGGCATGTTGGTCGCTGTGGACAAGTTGGGTCGAAGGGCCTGTTTACACTCTGTATTACTCTGTGACTTTATAACTCTGTCTACCTATCATCCAGTAGATGCTGAAGCTTCCAAGGAGTAAGGCCCAATTAATGTAGGAAGGTTGATTCCCATGGAGAGTCCCATGACAGGGAATGTGTAACTTTCCATTGTGGGGATATGGGCCATACACAGGCGAATGGCACAAGCTTCGAGAGGGCAAGGAAGAGTTGGCCTGGACCTTATTTCCGTGCTGTATTACTCCATGACCCTATTATAAAATTATTCTTTTAAAATTTGGTCCTGTGTTTTCTTCCCCATTACTTTTTTAGTTGGCGATTGACAGGTTCTTGATTAGTAAGGATGTCGGGGGAGTTATGGGGAGAAGGCAGGAGAATGGTGTTGAGAGGGAAAGTGCGATCAGCCATGATTGAATGACAGAGTAGACTTGATGGGCCGAATGGCCTAATTCTGTTCCTATAACGTATGAACATGAACTTTGGACCCAGGTTAACTGTCTGGATATCAATTCTCTACGTTTTTCTGAACTTCCTTGCCTGTCCTGTTGTATGACTGAATGAGGAACATCACACCTGCTTTCTCTAGCTTCTCTTCAGCATTCATTGCTTCAGGCCACCCCTATGTCCTCAGTCATGGATGTGTACAGCACAAAAACAGGCCCTTCAGCCCAACACATGTATGCCAACCATCATGCGTATCTATATCAATCCTACAACTGCAATAAAATAAATGGTGAATGCAAAGAATCTCTTACCCAGGGTTGGGGAATAAAGAGGAATAAGGTGAGAGGGCAAAGTTTAATCGGAACCTGAGGGGCAACGTTTTCAATCAGAGTGGGGTGGATATATGGAACGAGCTGCCAGGGGTAGTTGAGGAAGGTACGATTAAAGCATTGGCCAGGTGCATGGATAGGCATAATTTGGAGGGATGTAGAAGCAGGCTATTGGGACGAGCTTTAGTTTAGTTTAGAGGCACAGCGCAGAAACAGGCCCTTCAACCGCTTAGTCCGTGCCGACCAGCGACTCCCGCACACTAGCATTATCCTACACACTGGGGATAATTTACAATTTTTTACCAAAGCAAATTAACCTACAAACATGTACGTCTTTGGAATGTGGGAGGAAACCAGAGCGCCTGGAGAAAACCCACGCAGGTCACGTGGAGAACATACAAACTCCGTACAGACAGCACCCAAAGTCAGGATCGAACCCGGGTCTCTGGCGCTGTAAGGCAGCAACTCTACTGCTGGGCACCGTGCCGCACTGGTCTTAATGTACCTCTCCAGATGCCTCTTAAATGTCTGCAATTCCTGCCTCCACCACCTCCTCTGGCAGCTCATTCCAGATACCAGATTCCCTTTGTGTGAAAAGGGTGCTCCTCAGATCCCTTACTTGCAGCAAAGCATTTGGATTTTAAACCATTTATTTCTTACATTGAAAGAAATATGTTTGTAATAAGAATCACAGCATTGAATTGAGGTTTGTTGCTTACCCAGTCAGCAGTTAAGAGTAACGGAGTGAGGTGAACTATAACAGGCAGGTTGCCATAGACAATATTTGAAGGACATGGAGTGAGCAATCTACAGACAGATCTTCCCATCAATATCAACACCACTGCTGGAGTTAAATAGCCCAATACTTTTTTAATTCCCCCATTTATTTGCAGCATGAAGAAATGTGTCACTATTTTGAGTTCCTGTTTCAGAATCATACAGAAATCCTTTAAAGTCATACTCAAAAATTCATAGGTTCTAGGAGCAGAATAAGGCCATTCGGCCCATCAAATCTACTCCGCCATTCAATCATGGCTGATCTATCTCTCCCTCTCAACCCTATTCTTCTGCCTTCGACCCATAATCCCTGGCACCCGTACCAAGCTAAGATCTGTCAATCCCTGCCTTAAAAATATCCATTGACTTGGCCTCCACGGCCTTCTGTGGTAATGGATTCCACAGATTCACCACCATCCTCCTCAATTCCTTTCTAAAGCTACATCGTTTTATTTTGAGGCGACCACTGATCCAAGACTCTCCCAATACTGTAAACATCCTCTCCACATCCACTCTATCCAGGTCTTTCCCTATTCAGTAAGTTTCGCTGAGGTCCCCCCACATCCTTCTAAACTGCAGCGAGTACAGGCCCAGTGTCGTCTAAAGCTCATTGAGTCTGTACTGGGACTGTGGAAGAGTGTTCCTCTTTATTATCTGACTTGCTCTGCCCATGTAGCCCTGAAAGTTTTCATTTGCTACTATTCTGATTGACTTTAATCAAAATATTTCCATTATTCTTTCATGCAGTGTAACCGGTCAGACACGGTGGGCCGAAGGGCCTGTTTCCACGCTGCATCTCTAAACTAAACTAAGAATTTTAGGTAACTTCGACAAACACTCCCTTCCCCTTCCCTTCACTTCTCCCCTTCCCAACCCCCTTCCCAACCCCCTTCCCAACCCCCTCCCACCACCCCCTCCCTCCACCCCCTCCACTGCCCCCCTTCCCCACCCCCTTCCCCACCCCCTCCCTCCACCCGCTCCCTCCACCCCCTCCACTGCCCCCCTTCCTCCACTGAAAGTCAGTGAACCAGTTCCACAGTTCATAAGTTCATAAAGAATAGGAGTAGAATTAGGCCATTCAGCCTATCAAGTCTACTCCGCCATTCAATCATGACTGATCTACCCCTCCCTCCTAACCCCATTCTCCTACCTTCTCCCCATAACCCCTGACACCCATACATATCAATAATCTATCTATATCTGCCTTAAAAACATCCAGTGATGTTGCCTCCACAGCCTTCTGTGGCAAAGAATTCCACAGATTCACCGCACTTTGTCTAAAGAAATTTCTCCTCATCTCCTTCCTTTAATTCTGAGGCTGTGACCTCTGGTCCTAGACTCTCCCACTAGTGGAAACAACCTTTCCAGATCCATTCTACCCAGGCCTTTCACTGTTCTGTACGTTTCAATGAGGTCTCCCCTCATTCTCCAAACTCATATATCCATCTTGGGATCACACCATTCCCTGCCAACAGTCAGCCTATCAGGGAAACTCCCTGCCTGAGGTCACCCATTGCTAGCCCTGCTTTGCCCTGGTCTTTTCTTGCTTCCAGGCTCCCCTCCACCCCCACAATCCATCTGTCCTGATCAGAAACGTCAACTGTCCATTTTCTCCAGAGATGCTGCCTGTCCCGTTGAGTTACTCCAGCATTTTGAGTATTTTTTTTCTCTTAAGCTAAACTAAGGCTGTTTCCATGCTGTATCACTCCATGGCTCTTTGTCTCTGTGACTCTTTCAAGTACAAATAGATTGCTTGCTCGCACTCTGGATTAATATGGATAATGCGATATTTATATACTTTTTATTTTGCGTCTGGTAACAGCTCTCCAGGGAATTTTCACCAGTGTCCTCCATCCTATTTAATTTATAAAACATTTTACAAAGTTATTGATTGAATGGGGACAATGTTCTTTTCCCACAGTGGTGGAACACGTACAACTGCTGCCAGTTTATGCTTGTGAATGTATCCTCAATGAATATATTCAATGAATATATTTTGAAATTGTAATCAATTTACTGTACAATTTAAGGCTAATATACACCCTGGTGTACATTTGCGTGTGGTGTGATTTATTCAGTGTTCAACGTCTTTTCTTTAGGGTCGGAAGTACAAAAACAAACTCTAAAAAAGATTATATTAATATATGAGCCTTTCACAATATTTAACTAACCACTTGTTTCTTATTAACTCCTGTTACATGAACCATATCAACGGTATCCCTAAGCAACACCTTTGAATAAAGGTTTCCCTCAGCATTCTTCCACTAAACGATATTCCCTTCATTCTGCATGTGTACATTGTGGACGCCTCGATTGTAATCTTGTACAGTATTTCCACTGACCAGATAGCACGCAACAACAAACTTTTCACTGTACCTCGGTACATGTGACAGTAAACTAAACTAATAATAGCAAGAGAATAATAATTCCACAAATATTTATAACTGGAATCCACTTTGTAATAATTACTAGACTAAGTGGGACCCAACGCGTCCCATGTTCACACGGGAGGGCTGTTTCCCCAACGCAATATTCCACCTCTCCACCAATTCCAATATTGGTGACCAGTGGGGGGGTGGGGGGGGCTTTCTGGATCACTAGTATGGGTATTGTGGGCTGAAGGGACTGGTTTCCAGAGGGCTAGTATGGACATTGTGGGCCAAATGGATTATTAGGGTGACAGCTCAGTCACTCGAGCCTGATGCGCTGGCAGCTCACTCACGGCTGGTGGGCTAGCAGTTGACTCAATGGCATGTCCTTGAAATTCCATTTCAAGCAGGGTGCAAGGCCACCAAATTCAAATGCAGTTTCATACCACTTCAAGAAAGGTGCAAGACAATCAAATTGAAGTGCAGTTTCATACCATTTCAAGCATGGGGCATAAGGCACCACCAACAACCATTTGCAGTGCAGCATTTCAAAGCAAACACCACCAACAACCATTTGCAGTGCAGCATTTCAAAGCAACCACATTTTCATTTTCAAACCAGATTAAGGGCACTCACAGTTGAGTAGTCATGTGTTCAGTGTTGTTCACAGCTCAGAGAGACGTGACCCTCTTGCTTCCTCCATCTTGAAGAGACTGAGTGAGGCACAGCACTTCCAGGTTTTATAGACACTCCCCCCTCCCACCAGCAGGGACAGCAGAGAGAATGTCAACATTTTTTAGACATTAATAACTCTTATTTTTCATAGATGGGAAAAATCCTCTTGTCCTGCACAGCGGAGGGGGACTCTGAGTAAGATGGCCAAAATCACAGCCGTAAGTGGCAGCGTTTTGTCTAAAATCATAAACAGAAAAACAGGAAGTGGTCAAGATTTGACTTTTAGTAATTATAGATTGATATTTAGTATTGATTTTTGGAAGATAAAATGTGGATGCAGACATCCCTTTCACAAGCTGTGAAGTAAGGGTTAAAATAGACTATGTGAGCTAAAATGGAGTTGTCAGCTAAATTAGTAGCACAGCTTTTCAAACCCTTCTTCGGAAAACAAAAAGATGTGTTGGAAGAATCAAAAGGACCATTAGATCATGAGGCCACAGCGAGGTCACTAAGATATGCTTCGCCTTCCTGGACACATCCGAGACTAGTTCGGTGTCTGATAGGACCTGTAACACACACGCCATTATGGTACCAAGGAAGACACCTATTGTTGTTAGAGATAAAAGTTATTATATAAGTGCATTTTTCTACCGTTAGCGGAGAGCATCACCTAGAGGGGGAGAGAGAGAGTGAAGAGCTTCACCTTTGGGGAGAGAAAGGAAGCTCGCCCAGAGATGGAGAGAGCATTTGGATCATGGTGTGTGTTGGTGCCAGCCGGTGCAGGCAGGGGACTCGAATACACAGTGGGCCGCCAGACCTGCTGTTGTGAATTGTTATTTTATTGATAGTTTTTTTCTGTATTTTACTTATATTTTGCTTTAATTTATTAGTGCTGCTCAGCATGTGCTTTCTCCATTCATTGCTCCAAATCATTGAAGAGGGTGATACAAGCACAGAAATGGTGGTGGATCCTGTATGTGGATTTATCAGAGTCGCTGCCTCGAAAAGGGACCACACACTCATTTCAACCCTGCCATCGGGAAGAAGGTACAGGTTTAGGAGGTGCCACTTCTCCATAGCCATCAGGCTATTAAACACTACAACCTCAAATAAGCTCTGAACTTCAACAGACTATTATTATTATTATTATTATTATTATGATAGCACTACTATTGTTTGTTTTTGAGTGTGTGTGTGTGTATATATATATATGTGTGTGTGTGTGTGTGTGTGTGTGTGTGTGTGTGTGTGTGTGTGTGTGTGTGTGTGTGTGTGTGTGTGTGTGTGTGTGTGTGTGTGTGTGTGTGTGTGCTAGTGAGTGATCACACACTGAACTTTTTTTTCTCTCTGGTTTATCATATTGTTTAAGTGTACTATGTTTACATATTGTAGGTATGTTACAAAATTTACCTTCAGCGGTGCGTGACTTTGGCGCCTTTAAGGGGGGTGCGGGGTTAAACTGCGGTTTTCCCCTTGCCATCCGGAGCTTTCTTTTGTGGGAGTGCGATCAATTTCTGGAGATTCGTTCCGACTGCCGGTAAGTTAATTTTTTAAATAAATAGCCCGACTATTTCAGCGCTGGAGTAAAATAAAAATTAGCTCCTAATGCCGTGAACGCGGACAACGGGGACCGATTTTACGTAGGGGACAGGTAAGTGAAAGCTGTTTAGTTTTACATATAAACTTGCTTTTTTAGATGACCTTAATCAACATTCAATGTTGCGAAACGGTGATTTAGTCCCCATATGAATTTTTCCTGCCGATATGGGGTTTAAATTCACGGCAACATCAACGGTCTAATCCATCGCGTTCCAGAAAATCCCACTCGCAAGCTGATTTAAATACCCATTAATTTACAGGCATTAAATACTGAATTCCTTCAATTTGGCATACAAATTAATGACAATTAGATTTAAAATTATGTTATATTGTGAATTATTGTGTGAATGTTAATTGGACACTTAGGCTTTAAAATTGTTTTAAATGTTTTCTTAAGAAATGGATAGATGTTTAGATCTAGTAGTTGAATTTTGTAATTAGCTACAATTGGGTAACTAACTAATTATATGCTTTAATTTCAGGTCATCCAAGTAAGATTGTTTCATATTTGTTTCAGAATACTTCAATCTATAATAACTGAAAGTTCTCTTAATTTTTAAGAAAGTTATGGGCTTTTGACTGTCCTCGATCACAACTTTTGTGTTAAGTCAATAGAAAAGCAATAGGAAACAAGTTGCTAATTTCCGAGTATGAAAATGGCCATAACGTTTTTAATACTGAAGAAATTAAAATGAATTAGGTGTCAAATTAAACTTTTTTTTAATGCTTTATCTGATGGGATAAATTGCAGACTTGATTTTTTAAATCACAAAATGTTGTAACATTGCTACATATTGTGTTGTGCTGCAGCAAGCACGCAATTTTTTCGGCGTCTCGCCAGCACCCGTCATAGTTGCAGCAGGTCACATGTTGAAAATCCAGCAGCGACCAGGAAAAGGTGATTACTCAGCCCAAATAGTCCATGCTGTCCATCGATTACCCACTCACACTAGCTCTATGTTATACCCCTCTCACATCCACCCCCTACACACCAGCAGCAACTTACAGAGGGCCAATGAACATAGAAATCTGCAAGTCTTTGTGATGTGGGAGGAAGCCAGAGCACCTGAATGAAACCCAGGCAGTCACAGTGAACGTGCAAACCTCATACAGACAGTACCTGAGGTCAGGATGGAACCCGTCTCTTTGGCATTGTGCAGCGGCAGGTCTGCCAGCTATGCCCCTGGGTCACCTCTTCATGTCACTCCTACCTCTGAGTAGATTGTTGTGGTCACAGTGATGTGAGTGTGTGATTTAGCTGTTGGTAAATGGTTCTGTGGTAATGGTGTCTGCCATCCTTCAGATGACCTCCAATTGCTTCATCGACTCTCACAGGTGGATGTAAAAGACTCGGAGAAAAGCTTGGATCTTTTTTCATGATATGATAGATGATATCTATTTCTCAATCAGCAGATTACTGATAGTTTCCTCATTGTCATTGATAAGATCGTTGTGACTCTACTTGGAAAGATGCATTTTGATACATTGAAAGGAATTGCACTTTAGCCATGCATTACTCATTGTAAAATGCATCAGGGGCTTGTGTAATGAAACATCCAGAGTCAAGATTGTTTTATTGTCATCTGTCCCAGATAGAACAATGACATTCTTAAGGGCCTGTTCCACATATGCAATTTTGTCGGCGACTGCCGGCACCCATCATATGCGCAGCAGGTTGCCGAACATGTTGACAATCCAGCGGCAACCATATACGACTCTTTGGGCGACTACTCATGACCATACAGGTGGCACCACCGCGACATGTCGCCTATATGGTCATTGTGATGCCTATTTGGTCATGAGTAATCACCTTTTCCTGGTCGCCGCTGGATTTTCAACATGTGACCTGCTGCAACAATGACGGGTGCTGGCTAGACGCCGAAAAAATTGCGTGCTTACTGCAGCACAACACAATATGTAGCAATGTAACAACATTTTGAGATTTAAAAAATTTAGTCTGCAATTTATCCCATCAGATAAAGCATTAAAAAAAAGTTTAATTTGACACCTAATTCACTTTCATATCTTCAGTATTAAAAAAGTTATGGCCATTTTCATACTCGGAAATTAGCAACTTGTTTCCTATTGCTTTTCTATTGACTTAACACAAAAGTTGTGATCGAGGACAGTCAAAAGCCCATAACTTTCTTAAAAATTAAGAGAACTTTCAGTTATTATAGATTGAAGTATTCTGAAACAAATATGAAACAATCTTACTTGGATGACCTGAAATTAAAGCATATAATTGGTTAGTTACCCAATTGTAACTAATTACAAAATTCAATTACTAGATCTAAACATCTATCCATTTCTTAAGAAAAAATTTAAAACAATTTTAAAGCCTAAGTGTCCAATTAACATTCACACAATAATTCACAATATAACATAATTTTAAATCTAATTGTCATTAATCTAGATTTAGATTCCTAAAGGACCGTGTTAGAGAACCTGGAGCTGTTACCATACTGTACCTTTCAGTCAAGTAATTATCAATCAACACTGATATCTATTACAGAACTCCTCCCCCATAACAATGTGTCCCTAGTGCCCTGAATAATATGTATATTTTTGTCCTAATTGTTCTGCTATTAGTTGATATTGTCCATGTATACAAGTCCATCACCGATATTCTGCCACTCTTGGTTCCAAAGCATTTCTGGATTATTCATTTTTCCAGACCAACAGAGGTGATGACCTCCGAGAGCCGAGAGGCCCAACGTTACCGGAACTTTCCACCTTGGCTGCTGAGGAGATGATACCGGCCCAAAGACGGCCTCAGCAGTCGTCTATGGGAACGGATCTGCCGGCTCTGGCCGGGCGGGAGTTCCAGAGCCCTGGCCGCAGGGAGCAGATGTGACCGGCAGATCGGTGTGGAAGTCCCGATGAGGTCTAGATCGGCCGCCTCCCCCGGCCTAAGCGCCACATTTTCGGTGGAACTTCCAGGGGCGATTTCAAGTGCGCTCTCTTAATTTTGTCTGGATTAAATGAGGTGCCGGACCGCCAGTTGCCGGATAAACAGTGGTGGACCTGTACTTACCTTTATGTGCATTCTTTGTGCAAGCTTTGTTGCTTTTTACACTATTAGTGCTTCAATTCTCCCACTTTCCCTTGCGCGAGTGTTCTATTTTCAAGGTAGCCCATGCCCGAGTTGACAGAGTTGTTGATGACACATTTCTCAATAACCTTCGCTGGCTTTCCACATTGGACCCTGACCCAGCAACATTTTAATAACAATTCATGTCCCCATTTTCAAACCTTCCCTTGGCTTTGCCCTCGACCACCTCTTGTAATCTCCTTTCACTTCGGTAACCCTCCAATTTTAGTTTAGTTTAGAGATACAGCGCAGAAACAGGCCCTTCGGCCCACTGAGTCCACACCTTAACACTATCCTACACAAACTAGGGACAATTTACACTTATACCAAGACAATTAACCTACAAACCTGCACTTCTTTGGAGTGTGGGAGCAAACCGAATATCTCGGAGATACGCAATCATGGGGAAATGTACAAATTCTGTACAGATAGCACCCGTAGTCAGGATCGAACCCGAGCCTCCGGCGCAGCAAGCGCTGTAAAGGAGTGGGAGTGGCGGCGCTGCCCTGGCAGCAGTGGCTCGCCTGCAGTCCGTCTGTTTTTCTTTTATCGTTGTTGTTTTCTTGTCCTGTTTTAGCGTTAATTTGAGTTATTATCTTGTGTGTGTGTGTGGGGGGGGAGGGGGAGGGGTGGGAGAAACGTTTAAGTCTCTTCCTTTTGGGGGAACGCGACTTTTCTTGTCGTATCCCCCGTCTCCATCTCCGTCTGCGCTGAGGCCTAATGGCGGAGCTGACAGCCTCCAACTGCGACCGACCTCGAGGCTCCGGAGGCAGAGCCAGCCAGGACTTACCAGCGCAAGGCTGGCCGACTTTGGGGCTGTGGGGGGGTTCAGGCATTCCGGTGTTCCAGCGGCCCGACTCGGAACTGTGGCGGCTTTCCAGTGGCGGTGGCGGTGGCGGCGGTAGCGACTTCGGAGGTTCGGCCGTGGGCCCTGTGGACGACATCGTCGGGAGCTCGCAGGTCACAGGTTGGTGACCTGTTTTACCGGAGCTCCCGCGGCAACAGCTGCGTCCGCTGGACTGGAGGGCGGCAGCTTCGGCAGCTTCGACCGCCCCGGGCCGCGGAGCGCGGTTCAGCCACGGGACTTATTTACATCACCCGGTGCGGTCACAACATCGGAGGCCTGGGTCGCCTCAGCGCAGAGGAAGAGGAAGAAAAAGAAGGGAAGAGACAAAGACAAGATTTGTGCCTTCCATCACAGTGAGGAGGTGTCTGGTGAACTCACTGTGGTGGATGTTAAACTTGTGTTTATTGTGTGTTTTGTTATTTACTATATGTATGACTGCAGGCAATGAAATTTTGTTCAGACCGCAAGGTCTGAATGACAATAATGTTTTCCATTCCATTCCATTCCGTAAAGGGCCTGTCCCACTTATGCAACTTTATCGGCGACTGCCGCCACCCGTCATAGGCTGTTGCAGGTCACCGGAAATTTTCAACATGTTGAAAATCCAGTGGCGACCAGAAAGATGCTACAACTCTTTGGGTGACTGAGGAGACTACTCACGACCATACAGGCGATACCCTGGCGACTTGTCGTGGGGTGAAGCCCGTATGGTCACGTGAGTAGTCACCCAAAGAGTCGTACCTTGTTCTGGTCGCCGCTGGATTTTGAATATGTTGAACATTTTCAGCGACCTGTGACGGCCTATGACAGGTGCTGGCAGTTGCTGAAAAAGTCGCATAAGTAGGACAGGCCCTTAAAGCAGCAATTCTACCACCGCGCCCACCGTGGCCGCCACGACACAACAATTTCTGGACACTCTACTGTCCAAGTTCTGAAGCAGCTTTACAACCTACCATTCCACCACTTCCTGCTTGAAGCTCAGAGCTGCAGTGCCCATATCCTGGAATTGTCTTAAGTTATAGATAATTATTATGAAATATACTAAAAACCTAATGTCTTGACCAACCTTTAAATCACCCGCGTGCAATTTGGCATCTAATTTTGTTTGACGACATTGTGATGAAGTCCTTTTTGATGCATTCGCCCTAAGCGGGTCAGGGCAGCCACGATGGCACAGCGGTAGAGTTGCTGCCTTACAGCACTTGCAATGCTGGAGACCCGGGTTTGATCCCAACTACTGGTGTTGTCTGTACGGATTTCGTACATTCTCACCGTGACCTGCGTGGGTTTCTCTGAGATCTTCGGTTTCCTCCCACACTCCAAAGATGAACATGTTTGTAGGTTGATTGGCTTGGTATAAGTGTAAAAATTGTCCCTAATGTGTGTTAATGTGCGGGGATTCTTTGTCGGTGTGGACTTGTTGGGCCGAAGGACCTGTTCCTATGCTGTATCTCAAAACTAAACTAAACTAAATGCTAAAGCATTCCTCCATTAGAGACACATTAAAAACCCAAGCCGGGTGTACGGTCATTTATCTGCATTTGGTCGTCCTCAACACGGTGTAGTAAACTTCTGATAATCCTCTACTGACTGTACGGAAATACTGTCTCATGGGGTAATATTAGTTAAGGTCCCTTCCAAGTTGCCAGGACCCTAGTTTCTACCTCCCTGTGACTTGTCTTGGAAGCCACATTGACCAAAGATAGACACAAAGTGTAGGTGTGTTACAATACCTACCTTTAGCAGCGCTGCAGTTCTGCCGCTCCCCGTGTGCGCAACTTTGGCGCCTTTCAGAGGGGGGCGGGTTTAAAATGCCGATTTTTTTCTAGGCAGTCCAAATCGATCAATGTAGGTATTTTTAAACTACGCTAGATTATTTATTAACTAGAGTAGTTTAAAAATCATCTTCTAAAGCTCTGAACGCCGACAGCAGAACGGACCTAAGGTAGGCGATAAAACAAGCTACACAGTTTATTTTTACATAAAAACTTGGTTTTTAGGGAGGCTTTAATCAAATTTTAATGTTGCGAAAAGGGGACAAAAAAAAATGTATGAACCGGCTGTATTTTTAATACTGACTTCACCGCAAACCTCAGCGTTCTAATCCACCGCATTGCACTAAAGCCCACTCGCTAGTTGATTTAAATGGCCATTAATTTACGGGCATTAAGCACTAAATTCCTTCCATTTGGCCTAGAAATTCATGAAAATTAGATTTAAAAATTATGTTATATTGTGGATTATTGTGTGAATATTATTTGGACACTTAGGCAATTTAAAAAAAGTTTATATTTTCTTAAGAAATGGATAGATGTTTAGATCTACTCATTGAATTTTGTAATTAGCTACAATTAGATAACTAGCTAAATATATGCTTTAATTTCAGGTCATCCAAGTAAGATTGTTTCATATTTGTTTCAGAATGCTTCAATCTATAATAACTGAAAATGTCATTGAGTTCTCTTAATTTTTAAGAAAGTTATGGGCTTTTGACTATTCTAGATCACAGCTTTTGAGTTAAGTCAATTGAAAGGCAATGGGGAACAAGATGCTAATTTCTGAGAATGAAAATGGTCATAACTTTCTTAATACTGAAGATATGAAAGTGAATTAGATGTCAAATTAAACTTCTTTTTATGCTTTATCTGATGGGATACATTGCAGACTTGATTTTTAAAATCTCAAAATTTTGTAACATTGCTACAAAGTGTTGGAGTACCTCAGCGGGTCAGGCAGCATCTGTAGAGAAAAGGGATGGCTGACATTTCAGGTCGAGACACTTCTTCAGATACTGTGTCTGAAGAAAGATCCCGATTCAAAACGTCACACATCCTTGTTCTCGTGTTATGGGACCATAACACGCTGAGTTACTCCCGCACTTTGTGTCTATCTTTGGTATAGATCAACATCTGCAATTCCTTTCTGGACGGAAATACCGACAGTTCAGCATCTAGCTCGTGGGGTAATGTTTGCTCTGTTCCCTTCCAGGTTGACAGGGCACCAGTTTCCACCTCCCTCTGACCTGTCCAGGATGTCACATTGAGCATTCAGTTGCATGCTAACTAACCATCGACTGATAGGACAAGTTTGGAGAGATATGGACCAAATGCAGGCAGGTGGGACTTGTGTAGCTGGGACATGTTGGTCTGCGTGGGCAAGTTGGGCCGAAGGGCCTGTTTCCACACTGTATCAATCTATGACTCTATGACTTACCTTCATCATGCTGTTATATCTGCTGCCCCATTATGCTGTACAGACAGTCCAGTCCCCAGCCAGTGCATCAGCCAGCAACATCTTTCAGCGACTACTGTTTGGGGAAGGAGCAGCCAGCTTATAGCCTGCATTTAAACCCAGAGCCTCTGGTTCTTCCCAGTCTGCCAAACTGCAATAAATCAAATTGTATCCTCACAAGCTTTCCTTTCTGCCTGATGGTCCCCGCACTTCATATTCCTCTTTTAACACATTCAAATCAATGTTGCAATCAGCAGGTGACTATTTACCATATTCAATCATTCATTATTCCAGGAAAGATGCTGAAACATTGCAGTTAAAAAGGTGCCGCGAGGAAGAGAACAGAATGCATCAAACATTCACATACTTGCTGCATAATGATTTCCATGCTTCTTTCCCCCCTCTTTATGACCACTGAAATAAAAGGTTGTGTTCCATTGATCTGTTTTCAGTCTATCTCTATTTGCTCCTGCAACAGTACAGAAAATAACAACTGAAATGTTAGCTGCAGGCTCCAGATAATTGCTGATTATTCCTTATGACTGAAATAAAGGTTCTCAGAAATCTTAAGTGAAGTGGCTGCCGAGATGAATGGAAACAATAGCAGCAACGTTGCGATGCAAGATTAACGACTGGTTTGGTCAGACAGCTGACAGGAACCACGGAGAAAATGGATGGCCTCCAAATGAATATTCCAATATTCTGGTGACACCCGCAGATGGTGTTGAAAAGATGGAATGATTTCAGGAACACTTGCTGCTATCAGCTTGAGATGTCATTTATTTTGCTGGAAATTAAAATGGGAGCTTGTGCCATAAATATTGTACTGGTGCAGAGATAAATATTCCAAAAATGAAGCTGTTCTGTTTTCTTTTGGCTGACTAAACTTGGAATTGTACGCCGTGTGAAATATGCTCAGGAGTTTAGTTTCGTTTAGAGATCCAGAGCGGAAACAGGCCCTTCGTCCTGCTAAGTCTGAATCGATCAGAGCACTAACACTACTCTGCACACACTCGGGGCAATTTACAATTTTTACCGAAGCCAATTAACCTACAAACCTGTACATCTTCGGAAAGTGGAAGAGAAACAGAGTAACCAGAGAAATGCACCTGGTCACGGGGAGAACGTGCAAACTCTGTACAGACAGTACCCGTAGTCAGGATCAAACCTGGGTCTCTGGCACTGTGAGGCAGCAACTACCACTGCGTCACCATGCCTCCCCTTTGACCCAGTAATATGGGTCATAACTACACCAGATGCCTTACTTCATCAAATGATAAACAATTTGTCTTGAATTAGCATGTAACAAAGTGTGGCATCAGCCTTTTGTCACTTCTAAATGTTGGAGTCAAATACAAATCTGCTTTTGAATAGAACTAAGCAGCATTGATTCACACGTTTTTTAATTATCGCTAGCTATCTGGTTAACTTTTACGATGTTTCTGTTTTACTATAAATAAAACTGTATGAAAGCAATGACACTGTTGCATAAGGGACTGGTACCATTAATTAATTCAATTTGATTTCTAAATGCAAGAATCCAAAGGAGAACAGCAGGAGGAGGTGGAGAAGTCAAGAAAATATTTTACAACTTTCACCTGCATTCCTTCCTCTTACTTCACAATTCATAACGCTTCAATCCTTTTGCCTTACACTTTTTGCATTTTCATCTCTTTTCATCTGGCATTTGTCCGCAAGTTGCACAGTGGCGCAGCGGTAGAGTTGCTGCCTTACAACACTAGGGACCCGAGTTCGATCCTGACAACAGCTGCTTGTCCGTTTTTATGTTCTCCACGTAACTTGCATGGGATTTCCCCGGGAGCTCCGGTTTCCTCCCA
Source organism: Raja brachyura (assembly GCA_963514005.1). The sequence goes on along the minus strand of OY740809.1, from coordinate 4,004,089 downwards.
CACCCCAAAAACGTACAGGTTTGTAAGTTAATTGGCTTGGTAAAATTGTAAAATGTCCCTAGTGTGTGTAGGATAGTGTTAGTGTGCGGGGATCGCTGGTCTGCACGGACTCGGTGGGCCGAAGGGACTGTTTACACTCTGTATCTCTAAACTAAACTAAACTAAATCTGCCTACCAAAGCCCTCCTCCCCTATCACCTGTCAACGTTTGCCCTGCCCTTCCTCTCTTCCAGCTTTCTTGCTCCCTGCCTACAATCAGTTTGAAGAAAGGTCTAACCCAAAATGTCACCCATCCATATCCTGCCCAGATGCTGCTGAACTTGAGTTAGTCCAGCTCTGTCTTTTTTGGTAAACCAGCATCTGCAGTTCCTTGTTTCAGCCTTAACGGGAAGCTGTGGGAGAAACAGAACAGTTTTCAGGTGTGGTTGGGTGAAATGGAACTTAACGTAGCATGAACAGTAAAGATGGTTCAGAAGCCATATCATTGTCACATTTACCTTCAAGTGTACAGGATTCAGAAGTGTGGAAATGCACACCTTCATGTCCAGAGACAGTTTCGAGCCAGCTGTTATCAGGCAACTGAACCATCCTTGAATTGAATTGAATGGAAAACTTTATTGTCACATGTGACAAGTCACGGTGAAATTCTTTATTTGAACATGCATGTTCTCATGGATATTACTATCTGTAATAGCTTTATCGATAATGTATATTGCTGTTTTGTTTACATATATATATATATAATACTCTATCAGTTTTTTTTGATAACTTTTTTCTTTTTCTCCTTTTTTCTCTTTCTTATATATAATCAAATTATTATTTAATCATATCTTTAATGATTTATATCTGTTCTATTCTTTTTCTATCTATATATCAAAAAAAAATAGAGTATAAGAAGAATTATTAATGCATTGTTTGTAAAATAATGGAATTAAGTTGACGTTTGGAAAGTTGTTAAAAGCATTATAATTGGTTACTTTTAATAAAAATATTTTTTTTTAAAAAAGAAATTCTTTATTTGCACACCTTGCTAAGGTATGCAAATAGTCGCCCATAAAGAGCGCTTAAAAAGTTACAAATTTCCCCCCTGCCCACCCCCGCCCCAATTCCCCCGTTGTTCTCCCCCCTCCCCCATCCCTCACAGCGGTCCCCCCACGCCAGGTCCCCATTGTCCGGGTGCAGCACCATCAAGGGTTTGTGGAATTGTCCACAGTCTAACGTCCTAATGCCAGTGCACACGGAGGAGCTGTGTGTGTGTAACAGCCACTACAACACGTAGGTGCATCATTTAAAGAGTGATCTGGAATGCTGATGGTACAATAAACAGTGGCACAACGGTAGAGTTGCTGCCTCACAGCGCCAGAGACCCGGGTTCGATCCTGACTGCCATGCTGTCTGGACGGAGTTTGCACGTTCCCTCTGTGACTGAGTTCATCTTCCCCGGGTGCTCCGGCTTCCTTCTATGCTACAAAGACTAGCAGGTTTGGAGGTTATTTGCCTGTGGTAAAATTGTAAATTGTGCCTTGTGTGTGTGTGTAGGATAGTGTTGGTGTACGTATGTGGTGTTCACTGGTCGGTGCGGACCCGGTGGGCCGAAGGGCCTGTTTCCATTCTGCATCTCTGAAGTCCAAAGAATGTCGAGTCTTACAGTCATCCACCACAGAGACAGGCTCTTTGGCCCAACGTAACCATGCTGAGTGAGTTGCCCCATTTACACTAGTTTTTGTTTGCTGTTTCGTTCAAAATTTTGTTCAAACCTTTGTTTGTTTGAATGACAATTAAGGCATTCTAATTCTAATTCTAGTCCTAATTATTCCTATCTCTCCATGTGGAGGAAGATGTGTACTGATCATACTTACTGTGTATTTTAATCAACGTATATTTTTGAAATGAGAAATAGCAATGCCTATCCAAATGCCCAGAAGACAGCTTAGATGTGAGCTGGATGCAAGTTGGCCCATGCCTCTGTATCCCAACCCCCAGAATAAGTCAGTGGCTTCCAAGCAACAGAGGCCAAAGTGAGAAACAGAATAGGAAAGAGTAAAAGGCCATCAGGGAATCAAATAGCTTAAAAATAACAAAGCAAAAACACATAGCTGACCTGTGGCAACTCCTCCTGGGCTGCGCTATCAATATTTACCACAATGCCTTCAGCCTGGTTCAGCAAGGTCTGTCTAACCGTAGTGTGAAGAAGTCGGCGCTCACACAATATTAACCCTCCATGGGCACTTCATTGTTTAGTTCAGTTTAGTTTAGAGATACTGGGCAGCAACTGCCCCTTCGGCCCACCGCGTTCGTGCCAGCCACTAGTACTATCCTACACACACTAGGGATGATTTACAAATTTACCAAAGCTAATTAACTTACAAAAACTTGCACATCTTTGGAGTATGGGAGGGAACCGGAGCACCTGGAGAAAACGGGGAGAATGTACAAATTCCATACAGACAGCACCCGTGGTCAGGATTGAACCCAGGTATTTGGCATTGTACAGGGGCTGTCCCACTGTACGAGCTAATTCAAGAGTTCTCCCGAGTTTCCCCTGATTCAAACTCAGAGAATTACGGTAATAGCAGCTCGTAGGTACTCGGGGCTCTCGTGGACATTTTGCAACATGTTGAAAAATCTTCACAAGTCTTCACGAGTTTACCGCGTTTCACGAGTACCTGCCATTAGCATTATGAGCCACTAAGAGACGTCCCAAACTCCGACGTACCCGCTACGTACATTCTACGTGCTTAACACGATTTTGATTTTTTTTTAAACTCAGGGGAACTCTTGAATTAGCTCGTGCAATGGGTCAGCCCCTTAAGGCAGCAACTCTACCGCTGCACCACCGTGCCATCGTTGGGCCTTACTATCTGTGAGTTGATACCAAACATATATAAGCATTCACTCAGTGAGGAAATGTGGGGGACAGGCAAGGGAGGGGGATATACAAATAACTACAGAGATGAATAGAACAATTCATTTTCCTACAACAGGCAGTGAAGAAAACAAATGGCATGTTGACCTTTAAAACAAGAGGAGTCTAGTATAGGAGCAAAGAGGTCCTTCTGCAGTTGTACAGGGCTCTCGTGAGACCACACCTGGAGTATTGTGTGCAGTTTTGGTCCCCTAATTTGAGGGACATTCTTGCTATTGAGGGAGTGCAACGTAGGTTTACAAGGTTAATTCCCGGGATGGTGGGACTGTCATATGCTGAGAGAATGGAGTGGCTGGGCTTGTATACTTTGGAGTTTAGAAGGATGAGAGGAGATCTTATTGAAACATATAAGATTATTAAGGGTTTGGACACGCTAGAGGCAGGAAACATGTTCCCTATGTTGGGGGCATCCAGAACCAGGGGCCACAATTTAAGAAATAGGAGTAATCCATTTAGAACAGAGACGAAGAAACACCTTTTCTCACAGAGAGTTGTGAGTTTGTGGAATTCTCTGCCTCAGAGGGCGGTGGAATCCAGTTCTCTGGATACTTTCAAGAGAGAGCTAGATAGGTCTCTTAAAGATAGCGGAGTCAGGGGATATGGGGAGAAGGCAGGAACGGGGTACTGATTGGGGATGATCAGCCATGATCACATTGAATGGCGATGTTGGCTTGAAGGGCCGAATGGCCTACTCCTGCACCTATTGTCTATTGTCTATTGTCTTTAACAGCATGTCAGAATGTAGCTATGGAAATTGATAGTGAGGGAATCTTCATTTTAAGCAAATTCTTGACCTGACAAAATAAAGTTAGCAGCTTGGCAGCTTACAACCAAACAGTATGAACGTTGATTTCTCTAATATCATGTAACTCCTGCATTTCCTCACACGCTCCCCCGCCCCCCCCAAATCCACCCTTCCCAAACTCATCTGTTGCTGGCCCTGATTTGTTCTGGACTTTTTTCACCTCCAGTCTATTCCCTACCCTCCTCCACCTCTGAAGAAGGGTTTCAATCCGAAACGGCAACTATTCTTTGTCTCCAGAGATGCTGCCTGACCCACTGAGTTACCGCAGCATTTTGTGTCGATCTTCACTACAACCCAGCAACTACAATTCCTTTGTATGCATTAATTTGATGCACATTCTCGAGCAGGCAAAGCAACGTTCTCAGTTTCGGTGTCATTCATGCATTCTAGAGGTCAGGAAATGCTTGTGTTTGTGTTTGTGCAGGTTGCGTATGCGTTCTCTCACACACGTTTCAGGTGGTCTACCTCACTAGAGTGTCCCACAGTGTGCTGGGGATAGGGAGAGGGTAATGGAAGGGAGATAGAGCATGGAAACAGGTCCTTAAATGTCAAAATGTGACCTGATGATGTCAGGAGAGTTGAGATGCAATTAGCTGTGCACTCTTGTGGCCACTTAGCTGAAGTGAGCTTCTTATCTGAAGCTGGTAATGTGCACAGGTGGAGACATTTACAGCCAACCAAGTACAAATCACCTTGCCCTAAACGTTGTTCTCTTATCATGTACCTGTGCACTGTGGATGGCTGGATTGTAATCATGTATTGTCTTTCTGCTGACTGGTTGGCATGTAACAAGGGCTTTCACTGCACCTCGGTACACGTGTCGGCACAGTGGCACAGCGGTCGAGTTGCTGCCTTACATCGCTTGCAGCGCCGGAGACCTGGGTTCAATCCTGACTACGGCTGCTGTCTGTACGGAGTTTGTGGGTTCTCCCCGTGACCGCGTGGGTTTTCTCCGAGATCTTCTGTTTCCGCCCGCACTCCAAAGAAGCACAGGTATGTAGGTAAATTAGCTTGGTGTATGTATAAATTGTCCTTAGTGTGTGTAGGATAGTGTTAATATGTGGGGATCGCTGGTCAGCGTGGACTCGGTGGACCGAAGGGCCTGTTTCCACGCTGTATCTCAAAACTAAACTAAACTAAAAACTCAAGTAAAGATATGGAAAGATTTGATGAACGATCCTGTTTCATGTGGGTTTACAAGCCTTTACTTTCGGATAGGACTGTTAAACCTTGGTCATCTATTTCACTGAGAAAATATAAAGAAAAGAAAGCTACTAACTTTAAAATTAAAGCACTGAATTTAATTCTAAAGTAAGATTTTTCATTCTGTGACGTGTGAAGCTCGAGGATCCATCATTTTTGTTGACACCACAGATCTCAAAGTTCCTTGCCAGAGTATGATGATGAATTGGGTGTATGATGTCTAACCTGGAGGCAAATTGTATTCCTGGGCACATCAACATTGCATCTCCACAAGATATCTCGCACTGACTTTGTTGAATTTTGCATGGAACTGACATTTTGAAAAGACTGTCATCTCTTGTTGCCTGTGAGGATGCAAAAATAAAATCATACTTCTGCAAAATCCTTTAAGTTTCAGGATTTGCCGGGAGGATCTGGTGGTGAATGTGGCTTTGTGTAGCGAAAACCTTTCATCTTAATTTGAGAGGAATGAATTACCTTCCTGATGTCTGTATGGTAATATACCTGAATAAAAAGTTGTTTTTTTAAATTTACAGTAAATCTCAACAAATTTCAACAAATCTCTATATAAAGTCTTTTTTCAAAATAAGGACATTCTCAGTACTTTTTTATGCGACTCCAGATTTCAGTCACTATGGCAACTGTGTGACGTTTGGGCATCATCTGTCTGTGTTGGAACTGCGAAAATATGCTCACATATTAAAGTTCCACGTGATAGCTGACACTGGCCCTGGTGTTACCAACCGCAATATAAATATTGGAACGTAATAACAAAGGATGGTGTTAAAGAGAACAGAAGTTTTAATTCCTCAGATCCAAGAAAGTTTTCATTGTTGGAGATCTTTCCAGACCATTTTGATAGAGTGGATGTGGAAAGGTTGTTTTCACTAGTGGGAGAGTCTAAGACTAGAGGGCATAGCCTCAGAATTAAAGGATGTTCCTTTCGAAAGGAGATGAGGAAGAATTTCTTTAGTCAGAGGGTAGTGAATCTGTGGAATTATTTGCCACAGAAGGCTGCGGAGGCTGTCAATGGCTATTTCTAAGGCAGAGGTCGATAGAATCTCGATTAGTACAGGTGTCGGAGGATATGGGGAGAAGGCAGGAGAATGGGGTTAGGAGGGAGAGATCAGCCATGATTGAATGATGGTGCAGACTTGATGGGCCAAACGGCCTAATTCTGCTCCTATCACTTTTGACCTTATGGCCATATGATATGTTTTCTGCCAATGTAAATAATATCCTGGAACACATGGAGCAGTGTCAGAGAATGCAAAGTACCCAAGTGTCCAGCTATTGAATAATCCCAGCAAAGTGAATGGCACAGCAACACCACTAGTAGGGCTGCTGCTTCACAGCGCCAGAGACGTGAGTTCAATCCTGACCTCAGGTGCTGTCTGTGTGGATTTTCCACCTTCTCCCTGTGACCAGGTGGGTTTCTACTGGGTGTTCCAGTTGCCCCTACATGCCAAAGACATGCAGCAATGTAGATTAATTAGACGTTTTATATGGCTTAGTTTATTTTAGTTTAGTTTAGAGATACGGCGCAGAAACAGGCCCTTCAGCCCACCGAGTCTGCGTTGACCAGCGATCCCCGCACTTTAATACTATCCGACACACACGAGGGACATTTTTACATTTACACCAAGGCGATTAACCTACAAACCTGTACATCTTTGGAGTGTGGGAGGAAACCGATGATCTCGGGGAAAACCCACGCAGATCACGGGGAGAACTTAGAAACTCCGTACAGACAGCACCTGTAGTCAGGATCGCGCCTGAATGGTGGTGGCCAGCATGAGGTTCTGGACACAGAGCGTGTGGTACAGAGGTAAGGATGATCACACAAGTTAACAAATTACTCATACGCTTTTGAACTTCCTCTCACACCCTCACTCCACACTTCGATTGGCCAGGTGGGCTGAGGAATGAAATTTAATGCAGCAGAATGGTAGCAACTCCACCGCTGCGCCACCATGCTGCCCTACAATGGTGTGAGCCCAGTATAAAATGGGAGAATGTTTGCGCAAATTGTAAACATCCACGGTCCCGGTTGGCTAAAAGATGAGTTTCTGTTCTCTGGCCTTTTATAAACAAAAAATGATGATGGCGAGGGAGTGTGGCCGCTCTCTATGTGTTCATGGGAGAGGAGGGTCTACTGTCCTCTCATATATCACTCTAGTCCTTTTAAATCCCCGTTCTACCTATTGTGCTTACGTTTTACTTGATTAGTTTAGTTCAGAGATACAGCAGGGAGACGTGCCCTTCGGCCCACGGAATCCTCACCGACCAGCGATGCCCACATGTTAACACTATCCTACACCCACCAGGGACAATTTTACACTTACACCAAGCCAATTAACCTACGAACCTGGAAGTCTTTGGAGTGTGGGAGGAAGCCAAAGATCTCGGCGAAAACGGGGAGAATGGTCATGGCAGGAATGTATAAACTGTATACAGAATGTATTTATATATAGTGTTATCTGTTCCGAATGGGTAGCTTGCAAAACAAAGCATTTCACTGTACCTCAGTACACGTGACAATAATGAACACAAACCTTTACCTAAACAAAATGGCCCAGTACAGCTCTATTCTGAGAGTTATAATTTTATATGAGCAGTTAACATGGCAGCTTGCGGATGATTTCTCCAATATAAATTTGTAATTCTGACATTTTGCACTGTTGATGGTTTTTGGCAAGAATGATGAGCTCAAGAGACTACTTTGCACTTGCAGCTTCACGGACTGTAGGAATCCAACAGCCTCCGGAGCCATGACCAAACTGTGACGAGGGTGCAGCAGGGCTTCAGTTCTTGGGTCAAGATCCTGCCCCTTAAAAAGTCCCTGCTACGTTTCCTTGAATTGATTTCCCTCGCATTATAAATTGAAATAATTCACACTAAAATTCTGTGCACCCATCTGTTAGCAGACTGCTTCTGAAAAAAAAGCAGCACACACTCATCATCACTTATTCCTGTTGGTATAAACATATGACGTGAACACATCTTTCCATGTGATGGAGAATCATTTCTTCCATATCAAAAATGCTGTTAAACTTAAACCTTTAATTTCATTCATAAATGTTAACATAATGTAACATAAATCCATGGGTGACACAGCGGTAGAGTTGCTGCCTAACAGCACTTGCAGTGCCAGAGACCCGGGTTCGATCCCGATTATAGGTGCTCTCAGTATGGAGTTTGTACGTTCTCCCCACGACCTGCGTGGGTTTTCTCCGAGATCTTTGGTTTCCTCCAACACTCCAAACACGTACAGGTTTGTAGGTTAATCAGCTCGGTCGAAGTGTAAATTGTCCCTAGTGTGTGTAGGGTAGTGTGCAGGGATCGCTGGTCGGTGCGGACTCGGTGGGCCGAAGGGCCTGCATCTCAAAACGAAAAAAAATAAGATCACAGCTTTTAGATTCTAAATGCAAAATTTTCTTCTGAAAAGCAAGATATGGAAACATATGTAAACATTGCACAAGAAACTAAAGATTAAAATATAAAGGTCTTGGTGTTTGTCTTGATTTTGTGACCCTCAGCCTATTATCCTCACAGGCAAATATAAAATATGTTTCCACAATCTGGCATCCAATGTCTCTGGATTCATGCCGACATTTTCCCATTTGCTTTTATAATTAACATGCCGTCCACACATCAGTTTAAAGATCAATGCAATTCACTTCCAAATTTAAAATAAATCAATGATCTACACTAAATTATTGTGCATTAACATCTTTATTCTCGACCTCCTCAATTAGTTTAGTGGATAAACGCTCAGAATGGGATTAAAGCTATGCAAATCAAAATAGTCCCTAACTTTGAACCACAGTTTACGCTGAGTTAGCTATAAGAAGCTAACCACCCATTTTTCTGCATAGGAAGCAACTGCAGATGCTGGTTTAAACCAAAGGTAGACACAAACAGTGACTCAGCGGGACAGGCAGCATGTCTGGAGAGAACGAATAAGTGGCATTTAAGGTTGAGACCCTTCTCTTTTTGGGCAGCACAATAAAGATCCCGACCTGACCTGAAACGTCACCCATCCTCACTTCCAGACCTCTTCTTCCCCCCCCCCCCCCACCAAACACACACAATCATTCTAAGGAAGGGTCTCAGCCTGAAAGGTCACCTATCGTTTTTCTCCAGAGATGCTGCCTGACCCGTTGAGATACTCCAGCATCTTGTGTCTATCTTCAGGATCAAGCATGTCTTCCTTTCACTTAATTTGATGGATTCCCATGTGGCCATTGAGGTTAGTGTGGCAACCGCAGGCTCCTCCATGGGTGGAGTGATAGGTGGCTGCTGGGCGGACAGTTTGGCACTTTGGGAAGTTTCGTTTTTTAGAGATGTAGCACTGAAACAGGCCCTTCGGCCCACCGATTTCGTGCTGACCAGCGATCCCCACGGACTAACACTATCCTACACACTGGGGACAATTTACAATTTTACCAGAATGATTATCCTACAAACCTGTACGAGTGTGGGAGGAAAACGGACACACAGAGAAAACCCACGCATGATACGGGGAGAACATACAAACTCTGTACCGACAGCACCCGTAGTCAGGATCGAACCCACGTCACTAGTGCTGTAAGGCAGCAACGCCACCGTGCCACCCAACGTTAGTGTACTTTGTCTGCTGCTTAGTCCTAGAGTCAGCACTGAAACAGGCTCTTCAGCCTAACTCATCCCTGCCTACAAAGATGCCACATCGAAGCTAGTGCACAAGTGGCCTGCCTGACTCTAAACCTTCCCTCCCATGTACGTGTCCAGATGCCTTTTAACTGCTGTTATTTTATCTGCCTCACGACTTTCTCTGGCATCTCATACCATATAGCCACCACCCTCTGTGTGGAAAAGTTGCCCCTCAGGTTCCTATTAAATCTTCGCCCTCGCACCTTACACCTATGCCCTCTGGTTCTTGATTCCCCTACTCTGGGTAAAAGACTCTGTGCATTCACCCTATCTATTCCCCTCATGATTTTATACACCTCAATAAGATCGCCCCTCAGTTCCCTGCCCTCCAAGGAGTAAAGTCTTGGCCTGCCCACATCTCCTTACAGCTCAGGCCCTCAAGTCCTGGCAATATCCTTGTAAATCTCTACACTCTTAACATTCTGCTTAATAACATCCTTCCAGTCCAGGGTGTCCAAAACTGAACACAATACTCCAAATGTGGCCTCACCAACATATTTTACAACTGTAACATAATGTCTCATCTTCTAAACCCAATTCCATGGCTGATAAAGGTTAATATACCAACATTCTTCTTTGCCTATCTACCTGTGGCATCACTTTCATGAAACCTATGCAGACTTCTGCATAATCTGGAGGTTCTCAGTAGCATCTTGAACATCCCTTCTCCACGTGCCGTGGGCACCAGTATTACAAAGTGTAAAAAACATCTGAACTGGTACATGGATAGTATAGGTTTGGAGGGATATGGACCACAAGTAGGCAGGTAGGGCTAGTGCAGATGGGGCATATTGGTCGGTGTGGGCAAGTTGCATCAATGGCACGGCTTCCGGGCTGTGTGACTCTATCCATGACTCTATGTGACAGAGGTTCTGATGAGCCAGTGAGAATGTTGCTGTTCTCCAAGGAGGCTTCGAGTACATCCTTGAACCTTTCTTCCTGTCTACTGAGACATTAAACGTGGCAGAGCGTGGAATAGAGTGTCATTTTCAGAAGTCAAAGTCAAAGTATCCTTTATTGTCATTCAGACCTTGCGGTCTGGACCAAATTCCGTTGGCTTGCAGTCATACATACAATAAAAAACAAAACACACAATAAACACATATTTAACATCCACCACAGTGAGTTCACCAGGCACCTCCTCACTGTGATGGAAGGCAAAAGTCTTAAAGTCTTTGTCTTCTTAGGAGTCTGGTGTCAGTATGTAAGTGCTGAGACCTGCCCAATGCTACTAACTGAATGGAGGACAGCAGCACTGATATTGTATCTAGCAGCGGTAGAGTTAGAAACATACAAACATAGAAAATAGGTGCAGGACAGGCCATTCGGCCCTTCGAGCCTGCACCGCCATTCAATATGATCATGGCTGATCATCCAACTCAGTATCCCGTACCTGCTTTCTCTCCATACCTCCTGATCCCTTTGGCCACAAGGCCCACATTAACTCCTTCTTAAATATAGCCAATGAACTGGCCTCAACTACCTTCTGTGGCAGGGAATTCCACAGATTCACCACTCTCTGTGTGAAAAATGTTTTTCTCATCTCAGTCCGAAAAGATTTCCCCCTTATCCTTAAACTGTGACCCCTTGTTCTGGACTTCCCAAACATCGGGAACAATCTCCCTGCATCTAGCCTGTCCAACCCCTCAAGAATTTTGTAAGTTTCTATAAGATCCCCCCTCAATCCTCTAAATTCTAGCGAGTACAAGCCGAGTCTATCCAGTCTTTCTTCATATGAATGTCCTGACGTCCCATGAATCAGTCTATTAAACCTTCTCTGTACTCCCTCTATGGCAAGAATGTATTTCCTCAGATTTGGAGACCAAAACTGTACGCAATACTCCAGGTGTGGCCTCACCAAGACACTGTACAACTGCAGTAGAACCTCCCTGCTCCTATATGCAAATCATTTTGCTATGAATGCTAACATACCATTCGCTTTCTTCACTGCCTGCTGCACCTGCATGCCTACTTTCATGACACCCAGATCTCGTTGCCTCTCCCCTTTTCCTAATCGGCCACCATTCAGATAATAGTCTACTTTCCTGTTTTTGATACCAAAGTGGATAACCTCACATTTATCCACATTATACTGCATCTGCCATGCATTTGCCCACTCACCCAACCTATCAAAGTCACCTTGCAGCCTCCTAGCATCCTCCTCACAGCTAACACTGCCCCCCAGCTTCGTGTCATCTGCAAACTTGGAGATGTTGCATTCAATTCCCTCGCGCAAATCATTAATGTATATTGTAAATAGCTGGGGCCTGGGCACTGAGGCTTGCGGTACCCCACTAGTCACTGCCTGCCATCCTGAAATGGACCAGTTTACTCCTACTCTTTGCTTCCTGTTTGCCAGCCAGTTCTCTATCCACACCAATACTGAACCCCCAATACCGTGTGCTTTAAGTTTGTATACTAATCTCTTATGTGGGACCTTGTCGAAAGCCTTCTGAATGTCCAGATATAACACATCCACTGGTTCTCCCTTATCCACTCTACTAGTTACATCCTCAAAAAACTCTATAACATTTGTCAGACATGATTTACCTTTCGTAAATCCATGCTGACTTTGTCCAATGATTTCACCACTTTCCAAATGTGCTGCTATCCCATCTTTAATAACTGACTCTAGCATTTTCCCCACTACCGATGTTAGACTAACTGGTCTGTAATTCCCCATTTTCTCCCTCCCTCCCTTTTTAAAAAGTGGGGTTACATTAGCTACCCCCCAATCCTCAGGAACTACTCCAGAATCTAAAGAGTTTTGAAAAATGATCACTAAGGCATCCACTATTTCCGGAGCTACTTCCTTAAGTACTCTGGGATGCAGCCTATCTGGCCCTGGGGATTTATCGGCCTTTAATCCATTCAATTTACCTAACACCAGCTAACCCGGCTAACCTGGATTTCACTCAGTTCCTCCATCTCATCTGCGATCCCCTGCTATTTCCAGCAGATTATTTATGTCTTCCTTAGTGAAGACAGAACCAAAGTAGTTATTCAATTGGTCTGCCTTGGTTGCTGTCTTGCATTGCCAGAGACCCCGGTTCGGTCCTGACTCCAGGTGCTGTTTCTAAGTAGTTTGTACGATCTCCTCATGACTGCATGGGTTTTTCTTGGGTGCTCCAGTTGCCTCCCACACTCCACTGTCGTGCAGATTTGTAGGATACTTGGCCTTGATAAAAATTGTAAATTGTCCCTGGTGTGTGTGATCGTGTTAGTGTAGAGGGTTCGCTGGTCGGCACGGACTCTGTGGGCTGAAGGGCCTATTTTCATGCTGAATCTCTAAACTAAACAAAACTACCACAAGAGAGATTGAGGGAAATATCTGGGGGGAAAGATGCGGCCTTACGACCGACGTTAGCGAATGACCACCGGAACATTTATTGGTGATGAAATGCAACACCTTTGGGGCGGCACGTTGGCGCAGTGGTAGAGTTGGCATTACAGCATCAGTGACACGGGTTCGATCCCAACTAAGGTTGCTGTGTTCGTTCAAAACAGAGATCGATAGATTTCTGGACATCAGGAGAATCAAATAAGTTGGGATAGTGCAGGACAATGGCACTGAGGCAGAAGAATGACAGACTAAGCTTGAAGGGCTGAATGAATCATTCCTTGTTCTATTTGTTCTGAGTTTCTACTATTCTCCTCTTGTGACCCTCGGACTATCCTTGATCGGACTTTGCTGGCTTTACCTTGCACAACACATTATTCCCTTATGTATCTATGCACTGTAAATGGCTCGATTGTAATCATAAATCATGTCTTTCTGCTGACTAGAGAGCATGCAGCAACAGCTTTTCACTGTACCTCGGTACATATGACACGGAACTCAACTGAACATATAGACAGTGCCCTTTATGATATGAAGTCTAATGGTTGAAGAAGGCAGCTGACAACATGCTTCTGAGGCAACAAAGAATGGGCAACAAATGCAAACATTTCCGTTATTGCCCAACTCAGAACATAAATATATTTAACCCAGCTCTTCTTTTCTACATCACCAGGCAACCAACAATTCAGGACAACGTCATTCTCATCCTATATGTGTGTTCCTTCTTCTCACACAAATCAATGCAAATTACTGGATAGAAATAGACTATTCAACCAACCAGCCCCGGGTGTATTTATGGGCCTGTCCCACTTAGGCGACTTTTTAGGCGAGTGCAGGAGACTCTGCGCTCACCACATGGTCGCCACATGTTCGCTGCCGGTCTCTGGTGAGTCTCCTTCATGGTCACGAGGAGTTCCCACATTCTGGGAACTAGTCGCGGCCTCAGTATGGTCGCCGCAAATTTTTTAACATGTTGAACATTTTTCTGCGACCAAAATTGGTCGCAATGAAGAAAATCGCTAATCCTGTAGTCATAGGTGCAGTTGTAGTGGGGTCGCCATGTAGTTATGGGCAGTCGAGGTAGTCGGAGGTAGTTTTAGTTAATCACCTTTTCTGACCGGTCATTTTCATTGGCTCATTGGGGGAAAACGTAAGCACGACTTTTCGGAACCAAGGATAACCGGCCGGTGTTGTTAAATGCCCGCCGAAATTCACAGCTGTGTATCTCTGGCTTGTTAAAGGTTGTCTGGCTTCTTAAATGTTGTCTCCACTCCGTCTACCCCCTTCTCCCCCCCCTTCTCCCCCCCTTCTCCCCTCCCCCCCTCTCCCCCTCTCCCCTTCTCCCCTCCCCCTCTGCCCCCCTCTCCCACCCTCTCCCCCCTTCTCCCCCTCTCTGCCCTTCTCCCCTCTTTTAAAGGACTTAACGTACACTGTGCTAGCCATCTTAATTACAGCGCCAACCTTCCTGTTCATCGCGGTGTGTGTCTGCATCACCTTGGCTTTGCACCGCGTGAATTTCAGACAGCTCTTCCCCCTAGCCCCCGCCTTTACGGGGTGTGTGTGTGTGTGTTTGAGTGTGTGTGGGTGTTCCACTCTGACAGTCGCCGTTCATGTTCCCGGTTTTTCAGGCGACTGCAGGCAACTTGACAGTCATCGTCAGTCCGCTGAAAAATCGCCTAAAGGGCCTGTCCCACTTTCACGACCTAATTCACGACCTTTTTTTACTCATGGACATTTTTCATCAGGCTAGAAATACGCCCCGACCTACTTGATGCCACGAGTACCTACGACTAGCATCACGACCTACCTGCTACGATCTCCTACGACCTTGTGACAACCATGCTGCGAGTTTGAGTCAAGGGCAAACTCAGCAGAGGTCGTGAATTAGATCGTGAAAGTGGGACAGGCCCAGTAGATCGTGAACCTAGTCCAACAGACTGTCTCAACTCTTCCTATCTCCCTTCATCCTCCATTGGTTTATCCATCAATTCAATCTGATACTGAATGCCTAAGCTGATAACCCTGGCATTAAAATCCACACCTTCCTAAATCTCAGCCTAAAGACACCTTACCGACTCATTATTCCCAATCTCTTACATTTATCATATGTTTTCAATCTTTCATTTCAAGCCTTCAACTACATTGATCTTTCTTTGGTCGACACTATTTAATTAACTAGTTTACTTTAGTTTAGTTTAGTTTAGTTTAGTTTAGTTTAGTTTAGTTTATTGTCACGAGTACCGAGGTACAGTGAAAAGCTTAATTTCCCAAAAGTCTGCGTAAATTACTTTTGAACTGGGAATCCAGAAATCCAGAGGTACAAAGGGATTTTGGTGAGCTGGTGCAGAATTCCCAAAAAGCTAATCTGCAAGTCGAATCAATAGCAAAGAAAGAAAGTGCAATGCTAGCATTTATTTTGAGAGGGCTTGTATACAAAAACAGGGATGGTTTAAATATTTTATGTCTATCTTCAATTTAAACCAGCATCCACAGTTCCTTCCTACACGTGTAAAGGGGCTGTCCCACATGGGCGACCTAATTGGTGAATTTAGAAGAGTTTGAAAAAATGACATGTTGAAGCCCTCATTTGACCTACTTCGACTATGTTGAAGACCAGCTTCGACTCGCTACGACTAACTTAGAGAAAATTGGACACCGAATAGTGTAGAGTGAAAACGACCTCCTTCGATCTCCTTTGATCTCCTATAACCTCCCTTCGACCTCCCTTCGACTATGTTGAAGACAGGTGCGTGCTGTCAGGGTAGGCAAGGTAGGCACTGCCAAACCTGACTAAAATTATAACATGGTAATAACTAAATATAAATAGTAAAGGCATGGGAGAATTATGCCTATCTAAGAGATCGATCTTTTAGGTAGGCATAATTCTCGGTGCCTTTCATCCGCAGCACTTGTAACCCGTGAAGGTCTGTGCAGCCCATGTGCCGTCAGCACTGCCTGAAGTCGTCACTTTCAAGTGGGGCTGAAGGCAGCAGAAATTCTGCCTTTGCAGCACTGCGCATGCGCAGCAGCCTACTGCGCACGCGCAGCGCGAGTTTCTTGGCGGGGTTTTCAAATATGGATTGGCATTATTTTAAGTGTATGTTAGGAAACAGGGAGAGAAGAATGGAGCTCGTGTACCAATGATGTGGTAAGTACATTTGTTGGTGATGTTTTTAAATACCGTATTTCCCGGTGTGCGGGGGTGGGGGGAGAGCTCCTTTCACAGCATTTGGGGAGTCTGGCCCGGGGTAAAGTTGTGGGGAGGGCACGAATGTTGCGAAGGATGGGATTGGGATAATGCCACTTGCGACGCTCCTTGCACGGAGGCGTGCAAAACCTCTTTCCTGCCCCCCGCTGGGCTCACTCATGTCCTTAAATTCCGACAGCGCGATTGATGTTACTTGGCTGCGGGAATTTAAGGATTTGCAGGAAGCTGCTGACATGAGTGAGTGGCAGGTGAGAGGTGTTCAAACGGAGAGCACTGCCAGAGGTGAGCGGGCCGAATTGGTGGCCAGTTCTGCTGTCGGCTCCCGGTGGCCGGTCGCAGCTCCTCAAGCTGCTTCTATCCCTGGCTACAATGCGTGGCTTTGCGCCCGAAGAGTTGCGGCAGCGGTGAGTGGGTTAGTGGCATTATCCCCGATCCCTTCCTTCTCAACAGTCCTGCCCTCCCCAGAACTTTACTCCTGGCACAGACTCTCCACATGCTGTGAAAGGAACTCTTCCCTCAATTGGTCCCTTGCACAAGTGTTGACTTTCAATAAGATGCTAACTGATTCAACTTTTCCCTGTACTCCCGTTTTTCCCACCATCTCTCCACCTGCCATCAATCCTCACCCACCCCACCCCACCCCACCCACCCATTCAGTAATTCAGAATAAAGGAGACTAGGAAGCCTTGGGCAAATTGAATTGTTACTGCTTTTATTTTTTTTAATTTTTTTTTACGGAGTGAACAATCTGCGCATGAGTGGTTTAATTTTTTTTTAAAGCCGACTGACTGCCTACCCTGAGTAATTACTTACAGCACGTACCTGGTTGAAGACTATGACTATGACTACCTTTGACTACCCTCGATTATCTATGACAAACATGCCGACCCACTACGACCTACTGCGACTAAACCTACGAGTAAAAAAATATCGATTTTTTTCCATGGCGATCTTTTTTTATTTGCGTGCATTTTTTAACATATTGAAAAAAATGCTGCGACCAATTAAGGCCTCGAGTACACGGGGACCACTCTCGAGCATGAAGGACAGTTACAAAGACCTCCTACGACCTCGTTTCGACCATGCTGCGAGTATGAGTCGAGGGCAAACTCTCCAGAACACGCGGATTAGGTCGCCCAAGTGCGACAGCCCCATAATGCTGAGGCTCTATAAGACGCTGGTCAGGCTGCATTTGGAATATTGTGAGCAATTGTGGGCACTATTTCTGAGGAAGGATGTGCTGGCGCTGGAGAGGGTTCAGGGGAGGTTTACAGGAATGATTCCAGGAATGAGTTAACATATGATGAGCGTTTGTCGGCACTGGGCCTATACTCACTGTAGTTTAGAAGAATGAGGGGGGACCTTATTGAAACTTACCGAAGGCTTGGATAGAGTGGATGTGAAGAGGATGTTTCCACTGGTGGGAGAGTCTTGGACTAGAGGTCATAGCCTAAGAAATCATTATTTTAGGAAGGAGATGAGGATGATTTTCTTTAGTGAGAGAGCATTGAATCTGTGGAATTCTTTGCCGCAGAAGGTTGTGGAGGATTTATACCAAAACGGTATTCCTCATATAACCTGAGACGATTATACAATATTATATACTCAAAAAGAAGCATTAACAAAGACCTGGCAATTATTTTGTTAGATGCTGAGAAAGCTTTCGACCAGGTGGAATGGCCTTATTTATTTTCGGTTATGGAAATTTTTCAACTGGGCGAGAAGTTTAGTACATGGGTAAAATTTTTATATACTAATCCAACAGCTAGAATATCAACACATCAAATGTTATCAATTAAATTTAACTTATCTCGAGGCTGTAAACAAGGATGTCCGTTATCCCCGCTATTTTTTGCACTTGTAATAGAACCATTAGCAGAAAGCGTGCGGTCCCATCCTGAAATATATGGGTATAAAACCAAAGATATTGAAAATAAAATCTCCTTATACGCAGACGATGTATTAATTTACATCACAAAACCGGAAGTTAGTATCCCTAACGTATTAAATTTAATCTCAATATGTCTCGTTTTCAGGATACAGTATTAATTGGAATAAAACTGAAATCATGCCAATAATGGAAAGTAACCCACATATATTACAACAATTTCCTTTTAAAATAGTAAATGAAAAACTCAAATATCTTGGAATTTATGTAACAAAGAGACATACTTCTTTATTTAAATGTAATTTTCCGCCTTTATTGAACAAATTACATAAGAATATTTTATATTGGAAAACATTACCTATCTCAATGCTCAGTAGAATTAATGCAATAAAAATGAATTTTCTCCCGCAATTATTGTACCTCTTTCAATTAATCTCGATATATCTCTCAAAAACTTTTTTAAAAAAGGTTGACTTTATAGTCACCAACTTTATCTGGGATTGTAAGAACCACAGAATAAATAAAAAACACTTATGTAAATCAAAAATAAATGGAGGTTTAGCATTACCAAATTTAATGTTTTATTTTTGGGCAGTTAATATTAAAAATATGAATTTTTGGTTGGAAGAACTGGACCAACAACCAGATTGGTTAAAAATTGAAAAGGAAGTCTGTTTACCTTTTGAAATTAGGTCGATTCTATTTGCTATTACTAAATTAAGCAAAAAAAACCTATAAAGAAAACCCTGTAATAGACAGTGGAATACGCATTTGGAAACAATTAAAGAAGACACTAAAATTGGATAATTTACCACTATCGCTTCCCATTGTAAACAATGCTACATTTAAACTCAATGGGGGGTTACACAAAAAGCTGGAGAAACTCAGCGGGTGCAGCAGCATCTAAGGAGCGAAGGAGATAGGCGACGTTTCGGGTCGAGACCCTTCTTCAGACTGGTCAGGGATCAGGGAAACGAGAGATATAAACAGTGATGTGGAGAGATAAGGAACAATGAGTGAAAGATATGCAAAAAAGTATTGGTGATAAAGGAAGCAGGCCATTGTAAGCTGTTTGTGGTGTGAAAATGAGAAGCTAGTGCGACTGGGGGGGGGGGAGAGATGGAAAAGGAATGTCAGGGCCAGAGGGCAGAGGGAGAGGTGGGGGGGAGGCAGTCTGGGTTAACAGAATTGAGAAAATTCAATGTTTAAGCCCAGAGGATGCAGACTCCCCAAGCGGAATATGAGGTGCTGTTCCTCCAACTTGCGGTGTTGATCACTCTGGCCGTGGAGGAGGCCCAGGACCGAGAGGTCGGATACGGAGTGGGAGGGGGAGTTGAAGTGCTGAGCCACCGGGAGGTCGGGTTGGTTATTGCGGACCGAGCGGAGGTGTTCGGCGAAACGATCGCCCAGCCTCCGCTTGGTCTCACCGATGTAGATCAGCTGGCATCTGGAGCAACGGATGCAGTAGATGAGGTTGGAGGAGGTGCAGGTGAACCTCTGTCGGACTTGGAATGACTGCTTGGGTCCCTGAAAGGAGTGGATGGGGGAGGTGAAGGGACAAGTGTAGCATCTCTTGCGGTTGCAAGGGAAAGTGCCCGGGGAAGGAGTGGAGCGGGAGGGAAGGGGAGAATTGACGAGGGAGTTGCGGAGGGAGCGGTCTTTGCGGAAGGCAGACAGGGGGGGAGATGGGAAGATGTGGCAAGTGGAGGGGTCACGTTGGAGGTGACGCAACTGGCGGAGGATTATCTGTTGTATGCTGCTGGTGGGGTGAAAGGTGAGGACCAGGGGGACTCGGCCCTTGTTGTGAGTGGGGGAATGGGGAGAGAGGGCAGTGTTGCGGGGTATGGAGGAGACCCTGGTGCGGGCCTCATCTATAGTGGGGGAGGGGAAACCCCGTTCTCTGAAGAACGAGGACATTTGCGATGACCTGGTGTGGAACACGCCATCCTGATGCGGCGTAGACGGAGGAATTGGGAATAGGGGATGGAGTCCTTACAGGAAGCAGGGTGGGAGGAAGAGTAGTCCAGGTAGCTGTGGGAGTCAGTTGGTTTGTAGTGGATGTCAGTCAGGAGTGTATCACCTGCAATAGAGATGGTGAGGTCAAGGAATGGTAGGGAAATGTCGGAAATGGTCCAAGTATATTTGAGTGCCGGATGGAAGTTGGTGGTGAAATGGATGAAGTCAGTCAGTTCTGCGTGGGTGCAGGAGGTGACACCAAAGCAGTCATCAATGTAACGGAGGTAAAGGTCAGGGGTGGGGCCCTGGTACGCCGAGAACAAAGATTGTTCGATGTACCCGACAAAGAGGCAGGCGTAGCTAGGGCCCATGCGTGTGCCCATAGCTATGCCTTGTGTTTGGAGGAAATGGGAGGAGTCAAAAGAGAAGTTGTTGAGAATAAGGACCAACTCCGCTAGGCGGAGGAGTGTGTCAGTGGATGGGTATGGGTTGCTCCTCTGGTCGAGGAAGTACCGGATGGCTTTGAGACCATCCTGGTGGGGGATGCAGGTGTATAGTGACTGGACGTCCATGGTGAAGATGAGAGGATGGGGGCCTGGACAACGGAATGTGCGGAGCCGACGGAGAGTGTCTGAGGTGTCTTGAACATAGGTGGGGAGGGATTTAACAAAGGGGGATAGGATGGAGTCAAGGTATGTGGAAATGTGTTCGGTGGGGCATGAACAGGCAGAGACAATGGGTCTGCCGGGGCAGTCGGGTTTGTGGATTTTGGGGAGAAGGTAAAATCGGGCTGTGCGGGGCTGGGGAACGATGAGGTTGGAGGCTCGGGGGGGTAGGGAGCCGGAGTTGATGAAGCCGGTTATGGTGCTCGAGATGGTGGCCTGGTGCTCGTCAGTGGGGTCATGGTCCAGGGGTAAGTAGGAGGAGGTGTCCGAGAGTTGGCGCGTGGCCTCTGCTTTGTAGAGATCGATGCGCCAGACTACCACAGCACCTCCCTTGTCGGCGGGTTTAAACCCTCAATGATGGATAAGGGTTTTTTACAATGAAAAATCATGGTATTACAAAGATGGGCGATCTCTATAGGAAAAGTTCATTGCTCTCATTTCAGGAACTACAACAGATGTATGGGCTTCATTCAAAAGACTACTTTAGATATCTACAAATTAGAGACTATGCTAAGTTAAATACACAGGACTATAGAAATAGAAAGACAGAAATTCTTGATGAATGTTTGAATAAACACCCAAACACAGAAAAATTGATATCTTATAATTATAATATTCTATTAGATAATGATGCACCCATGACGGAAATATATAGGCAATCATGGGAAAATGAACTAGGCCAAACAATAAGGCCACAAATATGGGACGAAAGCTTACAACATATACATCACTGTTCGTTACATGCTAGACATTCTTTAATACAATTTAAAGTAGATTGCACTATTCAAAAACCAAATTAAACAGAATCTTCCCATGCGTATCTCCTATTTGTGAAAAATGTCAACACTCAGAGGCTAATCTAACGCACACATTTGTAAGCTGTATAAAAATTAATAATTTTTGGACGGAAACTTTTAAGATAATTTCGGAAGTCGTCAATACCAAATTGATCCCTGATTCAAAATTAATAATATTAGGAATACTACAACAAAATCAATTATTTACAATGAACCAAAGAACCTTTATCGATTATAGTTTAATAATTGGGAAAAAATTAATATTAAAATTTTGGAAAGGCCCTATATCCCCCACAATTAAAATGTGGATTATGGAAATGTTGGAGACCCTACATTTGGAAAGATTAAGATTTGTCTCAATGGACAAACAAGAACTATTTACTAGAATATGGTCTCCATTCATTGAATATTTGAAGGGGCAAACCGGTTCGGCACGAGAACCTGACTGAAACCTGAATTAAGGAATAGATGAAGAATTACATTTTATAATCCGCGGACATATCTCCAATGATGCATAATCCGTTGAATACTCCATTCTTCTTTTGTTTTTTTTTTGTTTTTTTTCCTTTTCCCTTCTCTATTATTTTCTATCTATATAGAAATTTTAAAAAAATATAGAAGTGCAATTACTATACAATTGTTAATATAAATAATATTAATAATGTATGACTATAACAAACAAAATGCTTTTTATTATGTATTTACTTCTAACAAAAAAAATTATTTAAAAAAAAAAAACGGTTGTGGATGCCAAGTCAGTGGATATTCTTAAGCCAGAGATAGGTAGATTCTTGATTAGTACGGGTGTCAGGGGTTATGGGGAGAAGGCAGGAGAATAGTAAGATTAAATGAGAACTTACCAGTTTGAAGTTTGATTCTTATTTTATGAGCAGTTACGATGAGGGATTTCGTGAAGAACCCGCCAGCACGCATGCGCGACATTCTTCAACACAGCGGTGTGGAATCACAGATAAAACAATGACTGAAGATAGTAAGATTAAGAGTCTCTAATATACCAGTTGACCTTATGATAGAGGGTTGGGAGCGGAGGGCACGAAATCCCTCATCGTAATTCCTCATAAAATAAGGATCAAACTTCAAACTGGTAAGTTCTCATTTAATCTTGCTATTTTACTTCTGAGTCACGTGAATGACTTCGTGAAGATTTCAAAGCTCTGTGATTCCATGCCCTGGATCACGTCCATGCTCACACACTATCGTAATTACTGATGGAGGAAGTATGTTAATGTGGCGTCAGCCACTTAAGCTCGAACCCTCGTCAGGAGAGGGCGGGCACACGACGTCATGGGCAGAGGGAGTGTCCTGGTACATAAGCTCTCTCACCACGAGATCCACGAGGAGTTTCTACCGGTAGCTGAGCCCGAGGGCACAACCTCGCACAGCTACAACAACTCTACATATAGTTAGCACACCCACTATATGTGTGACAACAGATAAAGAACCAGTTGCACCAACCTGATGTCTCCTCTTTATTCGCCACGTATGGTGCTGCTACATTGGTGACCCCCGACTGTCCAAATTTAAATTTGGGCTCACCTGAAGACGCAGCCTCGGGAGACCTGATGTCTACAGCCGGCTGCCCAGCCCTGCAGAACTACGCTGCCGCCAACCAGGCCCTGCTGTGAGGTATGTCGCCGCTGC
Source organism: Raja brachyura (assembly GCA_963514005.1). Next base: position 3,980,945 of record OY740809.1, on the reverse strand, counting down.
CCCACCAGCTGCTGCAGGAGCTGCGAGCCTGCAGCCTCCTGCCCACGGCAGCCCCGACACACGCCCGACGGCCCTGGGAGCAGAGTGAGCACCTGCCACTCTCCCGCTCCCGACAACGGACCCCGGCTCCGGGCCTTGCACCGGAATGCAACTGACCGGGGACACTGCTCCAGGCCTCACTGGGTCTCCAGGCCCCAGCACCGCTCCAGGCCTCACTGGGTCTCCAGGCCCAGCACCGCACCAGGCCTCCCCACGTCTACAGGCCCCAGCACCGCTCCAGGCCTTACCGCGGCTCCAGCCCCTGCACCGGACCCGGCTCCAGGCCTCACCGCGTCCCCAGGCCCTGCACCGGACCCGGCTCCCGGCCTCACCGCGTCTCCAGGCCCAGCACCGGACCCGGCTCCAGGCCTCACCATGTCTCCAGGCCCTGCACCACGCCTGGCCCCGCCGACCGCTGCACCTGTAAAAGTGGGCTTACCTGAGGAGGCCGCCGAAGCCGCCCTTCAGCTCCTCGCCGTCCTCCAGTCACCAGGTGATTCCTCTTCACCCGGCCAGCAAAATGGCCGCCGCGCCATCTTGAAACGGGCGGCTTCCGACTACAAACATGGCCGCCGCCGGCCGGAAGTGCACTACGAACTTACCTGGCCGCCGTCTACAGCGCCACCTTCTGGCCGGATGCCGTCCCTGCAGCTTCACTGCCAGCAACAGCGCCACCGTCAGTTCGGCTGCTGTCCCTGCAACCTCATCGTCATCCACAGCGCCACCTTCCGGCCGGATGCCGTCACTGCAGCCTCACCACTGTCCTCAGCGCCACCCTCCAGCTGGATGTTGTGGCTGCACGATGAACAATGGACAATTTGAAATTTAGACACTGGACACTAATTCTTTTTTTTTTTTTTTTTTTCACTGTTCATGTTTGTGTGCACTGCAATTGGTTTGTATATTGTATTTGGTTTACCCCCCATCGTTTTTGGGGGCCGTGTGTCACAGGACACTCTCCCTTAGCTGGTCAAGGAGATGCAACCGTGTTTCTTCAGTCTCGTCGCACCCCTCGGTACATCGGGATCTCACACGCAGAGCGTCAACTGCGCCCGTGTAGAGCACCGTCCCGACTCACGCCCGGGGTGTCCCAGACCTCTTCTGTCCGGCGGCTTCTACATCCGTCTCCTCGCACCCCTCGGTACATCGGGATCGCCCACGCAGAGCGTCAACTGCGCCCGTGGAGCCCTCCGTCCCGACCCACGCCCGGGGTGTCCCAGACCTCTTCTGTCCGGCGGCTTCTGCATCGGTCTCCTCGCACCCCTCGGTACATCGGGATCGCCCATGCAGAGCCTCAACTGCGCCCGTGGAGCCCTCCGTCCCGACCCACGTCCGGGGTGTCCCAGACCTACATGCAGTAGCTTCCCTTGACCAAGCTATTCCTTCCTCCTGTTCTGGGGGGGGTCCTGTGGCGTCAGCCACTTAAGCTCGAACCCTCGTCAGGAGAGGGCGGGCACACGACGTCATGGGCAGAGGGAGTGTCCTGGTACATAAGCTCTCTCACCACGAGATCCACGAGGAGTTTCTACCGGTAGCTGAGCCCGAGGGCACAACCTCGCACAGCTACAACAACTCTACATATAGTTAGCGTACCCACTATATGTGTGACAACAGATAAAGAACCAGTTGCACCAACCTGATGTCTCCTCTTTATTCGCCACGTATGGTGCTGCTACATTGGTGACCCCCGACTGTCCAAATTTAAATTTGGGCTCACCTGAAGACGCAGCCTCGGGAGACCTGATGTCTACAGCCGGCTGCCCAGCCCTGCAGAACTACGCTGCCGCCAACCAGGCCCTGCTGTGAGGTATGTCGCCGCTGCCCCACCAGCTGCTGCAGGAGCTGCGAGCCTGCAGCCTCCTGCCCACGGCAGCCCCGACACACGCCCGACGGCCCTGGGAGCAGAGTGAGCACCTGCCACTCTCCCGCTCCCGACAACGGACCCCGGCTCCGGGCCTTGCACCGGAATGCAACTGACCGGGGACACTGCTCCAGGCCTCACTGGGTCTCCAGGCCCCAGCACCGCTCCAGGCCTCACTGGGTCTCCAGGCCCAGCACCGCACCAGGCCTCCCCACGTCTACAGGCCCCAGCACCGCTCCAGGCCTTACCGCGGCTCCAGCCCCTGCACCGGACCCAGCTCCAGGCCTCACCGCGTCCCCAGGCCCTGCACCGGACCCGGCTCCCGGCCTCACCGCGTCTCCAGGCCCAGCACCGGACCCGGCTCCAGGCCTCACCATGTCTCCAGGCCCTGCACCACGCCTGGCCCCGCCGACCGCTGCACCTGTAAAAGTGGGCTTACCTGAGGAGGCCGCCGAAGCCGCCCTTCAGCTCCTCGCCGTCCTCCAGTCACCAGGTGATTCCTCTTCACCCGGCCAGCAAAATGGCCGCCGCGCCATCTTGAAACGGGCGGCTTCCGACTACAAACATGGCCGCCGCCGGCCGGAAGTGCACTACGAACTTACCTGGCCGCCGTCTACAGCGCCACCTTCTGGCCGGATGCCGTCCCTGCAGCTTCACTGCCAGCAACAGCGCCACCGTCAGTTCGGCTGCTGTCCCTGCAACCTCATCGTCATCCACAGCGCCACCTTCCGGCCGGATGCCGTCACTGCAGCCTCACCACTGTCCTCAGCGCCACCCTCCAGCTGGATGTTGTGGCTGCACGATGAACAATGGACAATTTGAAATTTAGACACTGGACACTAATTCTTTTTTTTTTTTTTTTCACTGTTCATGTTTGTGTGCACTGCAATTGGTTTGTATATTGTATTTGGTTTACCCCCCATCGTTTTTGGGGGCCGTGTGTCACAGGACACTCTCCCTTAGCTGGTCAAGGAGATGCAACCGTGTTTCTTCAGTCTCGTCGCACCCCTCGGTACATCGGGATCTCACACGCAGAGCGTCAACTGCGCCCGTGTAGAGCACCGTCCCGACTCACGCCCGGGGTGTCCCAGACCTCTTCTGTCCGGCGGCTTCTACATCCGTCTCCTCGCACCCCTCGGTACATCGGGATCGCCCACGCAGAGCGTCAACTGCGCCCGTGGAGCCCTCCGTCCCGACCCACGCCCGGGGTGTCCCAGACCTCTTCTGTCCGGCGGCTTCTGCATCGGTCTCCTCGCACCCCTCGGTACATCGGGATCGCCCATGCAGAGCCTCAACTGCGCCCGTGGAGCCCTCCGTCCCGACCCACGTCCGGGGTGTCCCAGACCTACATGCAGTAGCTTCCCTTGACCAAGCTATTCCTTCCTCCTGTTCTGGGGGGGGTCCTGTGGCGTCAGCCACTTAAGCTCGAACCCTCGTCAGGAGAGGGCGGGCACACGACGTCATGGGCAGAGGGAGTGTCCTGGTACATAAGCTCTCTCACCACGAGATCCACGAGGAGTTTCTACCGGTAGCTGAGCCCGAGGGCACAACCTCGCTCAGCTACAACAACTCTACATATAGTTAGCGCACCCACTATATGTGTGACAACAGAATAAAGAACCAGTTGCACCAACCTGATGTCTCCTCTTTATTCGCCACGTATGGTGCTGCTACATTAACATATTTCAGACTTGAACAAGTTGAAAAATAATAATATATTTATTAATACAAAACAAAAACCCCTGAATTCGGGGACAAACATTTAGGGAACAGCACTTAAAACTGACCCCGCAAACATTGCAGGAGCGGCCACAGGTTTGTTATAAAAACGCTGAAATGTAGTTTCACTGGCCCAGCCCGCTGTTGCGAGGACAGGATCCATGGGCACCTCCATGGTCCTCACCTCTGATGTGGATGCAGCCCTGGTAGAATCAGATTTTAAAATGTTAGTGTCTATACCTGCTGCACCCAATACCACTCCGAGCCACCTGGAGATAGTCTGCACCGTCACCCTGTGATGTGGGTTTTTATGGCTGATAAACAGTCCCATCTCTATTTTCCTGATGGTGTGTGTGACACTAATATAATGTCGGATATAGGTGGCTATACAGTCGTATATCAACGGGGTATGCTACGAATTCCAATTTCAGACCTGTAGAGCCAGGCCTGTGTTGTTTAAGTAACTCATCTACAAAGAAAGTCACTTTATTGGGGGTCGAGACCATTCTGTCCAGTTTTAGTTTCTGTAGTGTCTGGACCCGTTGTGCTGTGGTTAGTGCTATCAGCATCACCACTTTGAAGGTGAGTTTGTCCAGTGGTAAATCCGTCATAGGAGACCAGCTCCTGAGCAGGGACAACACAACCCCAATATCTCAGGTCATATTATATCGTGGTCGGGGAGGGTTGGAATTGAATATACCCCTCATGAGTTTGGATACCAGCTGGTGAGATCCCACTCCAATGTAGGATCATAGTGCACTCCTGGCATTGTTTATGGCACTGTAACTGAGGACCTCATCAAAATGAAGGACTGCAAGGAATTCCAGCATATTGGTGATCATAGCAGAGTTGTAGATGGTCTTGGTCCGACTGCAGAAGGCCTCCCATTTCCTTATGTGGGTGAGGTACTGCTTCCTTGTCGAATCTCTGCAGGATGCTGTGATGATGTCCATGGTTCTTGTAGACAGCCCGAATTCCAGCAACGGCCTCTTCAGAACCTGCAAGCCTACAGGTTCAGATGACCATGGCATGGATGATTTTCCCCTGTTATGGGATTGGTCACCAAATTCGGGCATTTGGTAACCTGAATCCATGGTTCTTTCATCATGTTGAGGACCACCGGGTACCATGGTTGTGTAGGCCAGTCGGGTATTATCAGTATACCTGATGCAGAATCTAGTTGTATTTTCTGCAATACCCGACTGATGAGGCAGAATGGGGGAAATGCATAGAAAAACCAATGTAGCGAGAACGCGTCCATCGCCACTGCCCCAGGATCTGGTTCCCAAGACACATATGTTGGTATCTGATGGTTCAACCTGGATGCAAATAGGTCGATATCTGGTGTTCCATATTTGGCTATAATTTTAGCAAATATTTGGGGGTTCAACATCCACTCGATGTTGTCATTAAATACTCGTGACCTGGTGTCCGCCACTTACCCGGAAGGTATGTAGCTGATATCCAAATATTTCTTTCAATACACCAGAGCCAAATTAAATTTGCCAATTCATCACAAGATATTGACTTGATACCACCCATATGGTTTAAATATGCCACCACTGTGGTATTATCTATTTGAAGACGGACATGCATATGATGCAGATTAGTGCAGTAAGCCTGCAGCCCATGAAATGCTCCCAGCATTTCCAAATAGTTTATACCTTGTGATTGAAGAAGAGTAGACTGGTGCAAATCCCATCTGCCACCACAACTAGAAGTGGTGTCGGTAGCTCCCCAGCCCTGGGCGCTTCGTCGGTTTGTAACATGACTGATGGGTTTGATATAATGATGGGATTAAAACAATCACGAACATTGCTAATCCACCATAGTAGCTCAATTTTTGCCTTGTTTGGCAGCTGCATAGGTCTGTCAAGATGTCCAGCATTTGCTTTTAATGCTGAGATTTTAGCTCTTTGCCAGTTTTGATAGTGTAACGGGCCAAATTGTGCAGCTGGAAATGTAGCTACAAGTTTCCCAATTACCTTAGCAGCATGTCTAATAGTCGGTTTCCTGGTGCAAGCAAGGCTATTACATGCCTCTATTATATCTGTTGCTTTGTTCTCTGGGATGGTGACAATCATATGACTGGTGTTAATTGTGAATCCTAGAAGTCCATAATCCCAGAGGGGTTGGACTTAGATTTGTCTGGGTGGATGACAAACCCTAGTTTCTCGAATAATGATTTGGTAGATGTTACTGCTAATTTAGCTAATTCCAAAGTTTTTCCCACAATTAAAATGCCATCTAATTATACCATGACTATGTGGTTTTGTCTTCTTAGGGACGCCAATACTGGTTTTAGGATTTTGGTAAATAACCTAGGGGCTGTTGTAAGCCCATTAGGTAGGCCTTTGTATTGCCATAGTTGCCCCATCCAGACAAATTTTAAGTATTTCGGGTGATGTTCCCGTATAGGTACTGAATAGTATGCATCTTTTAGATCAATGCAGGCCATGAAGCACCCTCTGGAAATCAGTTGTTTAGCCATTTCAAATGTTTCCATCTTGAAATGGGTATATTGAACAAAGGTATTCAAGTGGGTTAAATCAATTATGATATGACATCCACCATCTCTTTTGGTTTTGGAAAAGATGTTGGATACAAACACAAGAAGTTCATGTGTCGTTTTTTCTATAACCCCCTTGGTGTATAACCTTAATAGTTCTTCATGTCCTTCCACTTTTTCTTTGTGAGAAAGTGCAAATTTCCTGTTAGGTACATGCTGAGTTGGGGGAAGATGGCCATTTATGAATTCAATTTCATAACCCTGAATACTTTGTAATATAAAATTGTCAGAAGTTATAGAACCCCATGCATCCCAGAATGTACGCAACCTCCCTCCTACTTGTGAGGTTATACATGCAGCACTCCCAAGAGAACCAGACCCCCTTATCTCCATGGTTACTGGTGGGGCTTGATGTACTGGCCTTTCTTGGTTTGTTGTGTTGCTGGGATGTGGGGTTGGCGTATCTTCCAGGCTGGTCCCTGTGGGCCCTGTCCTAAAAAAGGCTTTTGTTGGTAGGGCGGGACCGGAGGGTTGGTTCTAGTTGCTCTGTTGGGTTGAACCCGAGGCCTGTTTGATGTTGCATAAGGATGCTGTCTATGATACGCCAATGGTCTGCTCAAGAATGGTGATTTCATCAACCAGACCGCCTTTGCTTCCTTGTCCAGGTCTTTTACCTGTTTTGGCAGATGTAGATGATTAGTGCATGTCCCTTTAATTATAGGTTGTGTAGCCTTACTAACCACTCCCCTCTTATCAAGTATATTAATGTCTCTCCATCCCCTAGTTCCTCCTCTAGTAAAACGTGCAGACCATGTACAGCTAGGGCACCAGTATATATGTGATCAATAAAGCTTAGTAAAGAAACTCTGTGTGAGTGGACGCTCTTTACATGGTGTCAGTCGTTTCGAATCACGCGTCTCCTGTTTATCGGGTTTAGTTTTTATTTGCCCCAGTTGCCCTTCCCTGCCTGGTCATGGCTTCCTCCTGCCGCAAGCCAGAACCTCTTGTCTGACGATGACATCGCTCACCGGTGGAATGTGTTCCGTCGGGACTTTCAGCATTATGTTACTATCGTACACCCAGCTGCTTCCACTGCAGTTAAAGCGTCACTGCTCTTGAATCTAGCCGGCTCCGAGGCTCTGGAGTGCTCTGAGTCGTTTGAGTACGGGGTGAATGAAGATCCCAGAGACCTTGACTGCCTACTCGGAAAGTTCACTGAAATGTGCGACGTTCCCACAAACTCTATTCTGGAGCGTTTTAAGTTCTTTGGACGTCGTCAGAGCCCCGGTGAGTCTGTCGGTAATTTTTATGCTGCCCTACGGCATCTAGCTAGACGATGTCACCTGGGTGACGCGACCCCAGATACCCTGACCCGCGATGTCTTGGTGTACGGTCTACGGAATGAGAAGCTGCGGTCGGAGCTCCTGTGTAAGCCGGACCTGACCCTCCACGATGCTCTGCATGCCTCCAGAATGGCGGAGGCTGTCACCTCTGCTGCGCCCCCCTCTGATCATGAGGTTCGGTCAGCTACCGTCGCCACCCGCCGTCCTGCTCAGCAAGCTCGCCGTGGGGCCAGCTCTGGCTCCAGCTCTAAGTCAGAACAGCGCTGCCCGAACTGTAATTTTGTGGCTCATCGTTACAATGTGTGCCCTGCGTTGGGAAAGACATGTAATTTCTGCAACAAACTCAACCATTTCTCAGCAGCCTGTCGATTTCGCAGGAATCCTGCCCAGCAACTGCGTAAGCCCTCTAATTACCTGGCACGGGATGATACTGTGTCTGCTTCTTATCAACCTCCTGACAACCTCCCACTGTCTGATTCGGACTCTTCCCAGAGTGAGCTCAGCGTGTTTTCAGTTAGGAAGACACCTGCCCGGATAACGGACCCGACTGTGCAAGTTACTGTTAATGGTGCGACTTTCTCTGCCAAGGTCGACACTGGGGCCGCAACAAACGTAATGTCAACAAGCCTTTTCAAAAAGATAAGGAATAATGAGCAGATTACCACTGAGCGCTCTGTCCTTCAAGCCTATGGGGGAGGTCTGCTCGTCCCTGTGGGGAAAGCTACCCTGAACTGTAAAGTGCTGAATACCGTTCGGCCCCTCTCTTTCTTTCTGGTAGGCGAAAAATGTGTTCCACTGCTTGGTGTTCAGGCATGCCAGGACCTTGGGTTGGTCAATTTCCACCGGGACATCCGTTTGGTTCAGCGACCTCTGGACCCGCTAGCCGAATACCCTGATCGGTTTGACAATTCGCTGGGGATGCTTCCCTGCAACTATAAGATCTCTCTTAATCCTGATGTGGATCCGGTTGTACAGCCACCCCACCGGGTCTCCTTTGCGATGAAGGACAGGGTCGAGTCCACCCTTCGTGACATGGTGGCTACGGGCATTCTGAAGGAGGTGAGCGAGCCAACTCAGTGGGTCTCCACCATGGTTGTTGCTGCCAAGAAGGACAAAAGTGAGCTGCGGATCTGCATCAACCCTAAAGATTTGAACTTGGCCATCAAGCGCCCACACTACCCTATGCGTACTGTCGAGGATGTTGCTGCACAGGTCGGCCCAGCCACTTTGTTTTCAGTGCTGGATGCAAAGAGCTCGTTCTGGCAGATACCGTTAGATGAACGATCATCTTACCTGACGACTTTCGCCACTCCCTTTGGGAGGTTCCGATTCCTGCGCATGCCGTTCGGGATCAGCTCCGCTAGTGAAGTTTTCCAGAGGACGATGGAACAGCTATTCGCGGGGCTCCCGTGCGCTATCATCGTCGACGACATCTTGGTGTATGGAAAAGATGTAGGACAGCACGACCACAACCTCCGACTGGTTTTGGATCGAGCTCGGGAGGTGAATCTGAAGCTCAACCCCAGTAAATGCCGGTTCCGCGTCCCGGAGGTCACCTATGTGGGACACGTTTTCACAGCGTCCGGGCTGAAGCCCGACCCACAGAAGACCGCTGCTATTTCTGAGATGCCTGCTCCTGTGGATGTGCCTAGCCTCCAGCGCTTCCTTGGCATGGTCAATTACCTGGGAAAGTTCATCCCCGATTTGAGTGAGTTGAGTGCTCTCTTGAGAGACTTGGTGAAGAAAGATACTGCGTGGTCCTGGTTCCCGCAACACCAGGCTGCTTTCGATGTGCTGCGTTCTAAACTCATCTGCACTCCGACGCTGAGGTATTTCGACTTGAAACGTCCGATCGTCATCACTTGCGATGCCTCCAAGTTCGGGCTGGGTGCTGCCTGTTTGCAAATCCATGATGGGGTACAGTTGCCTGTGTCTTTCGCGTCCCGCACAATGACTCCAGCTGAGCAGCGCTATGCCCAGATTGAGAAGGAGCTGCTGGCTGTCGTGTTTGCCTGTTCAAAGTTTAAAGACTACATCCTGGGCACCGAATTTTCTATTGAAACTGACCAACAGCCCCTGGTCACCATCCTCGGCAAGCCGATTCACGCTGCCTCCTCCAGGTTACAACGGATGATGCTTCAATTACAACGTTTTACCTTCTCCGTGGTGTACCGTAAAGGCAAGGACATGTTTATTGCTGACACGTTGTCTCGGGCTCCTCTGGCTTCGACCACTCGTCACCCTTACGAGGCTTCCAGTATGATTGTCATGAACGTCAACTTTGTGCCTTCGAAACAGCTACAGTCCCTGGTCAAACACACTGCTGCTGACGCCTCTCTCCAACAGTTGGCTGCAGTCATTCAGCGGGGTTGGCCCGAACTACGCTCTTCCCTACCTGCCGCGGCTGTGCCTTACTTCCTGGTCCGTGACGAGCTGGTGCTGCGAGATGGCGTTATCGTTAAGGGTCACAAGGTTGTGGTGCCTGAGGCTCTTCGGCAACAGTATTTCGACACTGCTCATCGCGGCCATCCCGGGGCTGAGGCCACTCTCTCCATCGCCCAAAGCCAGTTTTACTGGCCTGATATGGCTGCATACTTCCGGGACCGGGTGTCATCTTGCCCAACCTGCAACAGTCTCGCACCGAAGCAGCAGCGGCAGCCTCTTCTGCAGCAGCCCGCACCAGACCTGCCATGGTCGGCGCTGGCAACAGACATTTTTGAGTGGCACGGCAAGCACTTCTTGGTGCTTGTCGACTCCTACTCCAACTGGTTTGAGGTCGACCAGCTGTTCTCTCTCTCCTCTTCTGCTGTAATTGCGAAGCTGCGCCGCCATTTCGCGACCTTTGGTTCTCCAGCGAGCCTGCAGTCCGACAACGGCAGCCAGTTTACCAGCGCGGAATTCAAGGACTTTGCTGACAGCTGGAACTTCAGGCATTACACCAGCAGCCCTGAATACCCCCAGAGCAACGGCCTGGCCGAGCGTGCTGTTCGCAGCGCGAAGGACTTATTGGAACGCTGCCGTGCATCAAAATCTGACATTTACCTCGCTCTCCTCAACCTCCGAAACATCTCCCGTGACAGCGTCTTGGGGTCCCCGGCGCAGCGCCTCATGTCCCGGGTCACTCGCCCTCCCATCCCGGTGGCCCAGCAAACTCTTGCCCCTGCAGTATTGAAACCTGCCATGGTCCGTGAGCGCATCGCTGCTAAGCAGTCCATTCAGAAGCGCTCCCATGATAGGTCCTGCCGTGCACTGCCTCCTCTTTCCCCTGGTCAGGTTGTCCGCATGCGTTCCACCTCCGGTCGCCCTGGCCTTGCGGTTGTTGTCGGGACGCCACTTCTCCTCGCTCCTATCTGGTCAACCTCGATGGCACTGTTTACCGTCGGTCCCGTCAGCACCTCCGCCTGGTGAATGAGCCTCCTCCTCCTCCTGCTGTTCCCCATGCTTCCCCTCTGTCTGCTCTCCCGCCTGCTGCGGTCACTAAACCCGCGCCTGCTCGGCCTGTCCCGGTCCTTCTCCCTGTGCCTGTTCCCGTGCCTCCGCCCGTTTCTCCCCCGTCGCCTAGTCGCTCGACTTCCATCCCTTTGTCACCGCGCGTGTCCCCGCCTCGCGGCTCTCCTGTCGGGGTGTCCTCCCCGGGTCCTGTTCCTTTGGGGGGGAGGGGGTGTGAGCGGGATTCGCACCCGCTCGGGCCGTATTGTACGCGCGCCTGACCGTTACGGCGATTATATGTGATTGCTGCTATTTTATTGTCTGTTCATTTCCAGTGCCCTAGTGCATGAGACATGGTCGGCCGTCACGTTCCTTTCTTTGTAAGAGGAAGGATGTAGATGATTAGTGCATGTCCCTTTAATTATAGGTTGTGTAGCCTTACTAACCACTCCCCTCTTATCAAGTATATTAATGTCTCTCCATCCCCTAGTTCCTCCTCTAGTAAAACGTGCAGACCATGTACAGCTAGGGCACCAGTATATATGTGATCAATAAAGCTTAGTAAAGAAACTCTGTGTGAGAGTACGCTCTTTACAGCAGGTCTTCACCGAACAACTGTCTCGGTGGCGGCATTTCATTGGCTTTGCACAAACCCGCACATTTTGAGTTTAGTGTTGAACGGATGGAGCTCTTGCGAAAGCAGGTGATCTCATATTGAGTATTGCATACTGAGCAACGCTAGTGCATCCTGCTGCTCTTCCGTGATGTCCGTCCCGTCTATGGACCTGGCAAAGGCAGTAATGCCTGTGGTCGATAATTTCAGGATTTTCAAGCTGGTCTATGCTGAAGAGGTCGCCCTGAGTGTGCTGGTTGGGCGAACTTCGATACTGCTTCGAGAAGTTCCTCTTCGAGAAGTTCTTCTTGCAACACAGGTTCTTGCACCAACCCCTCTTCAAAGTCAGCTAATGGTTGACTTCTGGCACTCCCTATTGAATAGGGAGAGATGTTCAGTAGTTCTGCTGTGTGTCTGATTGATCCTAAAGACACACGCTCTTGATGGAGAAGGTCCCTTTCGAGCAGCCGCTCCACCATTCGCTCCATACGAGCTATGCGACCGTCGCCACTATCTGCGGACGGCAAGTCGACTTCCCCAAGTTCTGATGAACGATTGGGGCTTCTACCATCAGTCCGCACCTCGTCGAGGTGATGTCTAAGGAACCAAGGTAGGTAGTCGGTGCCTGCCGCTCCTACGGGGCTACACGACTCCCGCGCGGATTTGCCGCTTGTTCGCGGTCTTCCGGTCTGCAGCAGTGATGAGTCGGTGACAGCCGCTCCAGCGGGGCTACACGACAACCACGCGGGCTTGCCGCCAGTCCCGGAAGTACGGGACTGATACGACGTAAAGTCGGTGCCAACATCCGTGGTGATTTTCCATCAGTCCGCGATCTGGCGGACTGAATCGGTGGTGAGTTGGTGCCAGCCGCTCCTGCGGGGCTACCCAACTTCCGTGTTGACTTTCCATCAGTCCACGCTCTGGCAGACTGACGCGGTGGTGAGTCGGTGCCGGCCACTGCAGCGGGGCTACTCGACTTCGGTGCGGTTTTCCCACTGGTCCGCCCTCTGGTGACCTGTAATTGTGGGGAAGTGGAATGTGCCGTTGAAACAGGCACTGACGTACGCACCTTTTTACCGCTGGCCCGGTGCTGTTCGGGTTGAAGCAGTAGGGAGTCAGGGTCTTGCCTACCCTGCTCCCGCGCGGTCCTCCTGCCAGTGTGCAGCTCCCTGGCCAGCTGTGGTGGAGAGTCGGGTCCTGCCGACTGAGCGGGGCTCCCCGACTTCCGCGCTCTTTTCCCGGCCCGTGGTACGGGTGCTGCCGGTGTAGCGGACAGCTCCGGGGATATCGGCCGCCGACTTCCATCCAAAGTCCCGCGGTCCTTGGAGGCATGCTTCGATGCAGCCTTCGTTCTAGTCCTCCGTTCCATCGTCTCCGTAAGTAAATATCACAAATGCAGAAACTATCCAACTCAAGGTTAGTTAAAACTTACCTGAGGGCCTTTTTGAAGCTGCCGGTAGAGGAGCTCACTCCCCCCCAGCTGTCGACTGCAAATGCGAGCGATGATATGATTTTATTCTGAAGTAAAATGGGGTTAGGAGGGAGAGATAGATCAGCCATGATTGAATGATGGAGTAGACTTGATGGGCTGAATGGCCTAAATCTACTCCTACCACTTATGATCTTATGATCTTAGTACTAAATCCTAAACCTTCTCTTTCCAAATCTTTGTATGTCTAGTTCATTATCTTTTACTCTTGATTTTTAACTTAAGTATTGTGGGTTTTTTAAATATATAAATTATGATGTTTTTATGTGATTTACCATGATTTTATGTATATTTATGATATTTGATATGCAATGCATTTTTTAATGTAATGTTGCCCCTTGTCTGGACCTTGAGTCCGTAATAAAGTTATTATTATTATTAATATTATTATATCAGGTAGATATGTACAGTCCTGCATAATTTGGACTGCACGCACTGAAAAGCCTTCTGATAATGAGTCTGTACAGCAAACTAATCAAGATCTATTACAGTTTTATATGTTCATTTTCATTTCTTTTGCTTACATTCTGTAGTCCAAAGATTCAACCAGAGATGATTGCATTGAGATAAATGCATGTTGTATTTGACCTCAAAAATTATTTTTATTGACTTTTTGAAATAAATGAAATTTTAAAGCAGATTACCATGCATTGATATATTTTAGGATGAATTTATACCATGCATAAAATAATAAAAGCTGTAAGTTGTGTATTCAGTGGTCTTGTCAGTATATGGCATTGCCTATTATGTCCTCAGGCCAGTAATACTGCTTGGGTTTATTTCTAACATCGAGCCACTTGAGAATGCGATTACTATTTTTTTCTTTCATATCCATCACCTCACACTGACAGATACCAATTATCAGAGCCATGCAGCACGGAAACGGGCCTTTCAGTCGAGCACGGCCATGCTGGCCAGGTTTTAGAACTAGCTTGAGCCGTTAGCCTGTATTTGGGTCTCTCTAAACCTTTGTTATCCATGTCCAAATCTCTTTTCAGCATCACCATTGTACCTGCCTCGATATCCTTTCCTGTCAGCTAGTTCCACATAAACATCATCCTCTGTGTGAAGAACTTGCTCCTCAAGTTTCTTTGACATCTTCCCCCTTTCACCTTAAATCTATGCCCTCTAGTTCTAGATTTATCTACCCTGGGAAAAGGCTGTGAGCAATCACCACATCGCTGTGTCTCCTGGCGTTGTGCATTTCATTAATGTCATAGAAAGCTTTAGTTCTTCAGCTTTACAATATTTTGGTTGTTCACAACCAGAGAGCAGTGGTAAACTACTATCTACCTCATTGGTGAGCCTCGGACTATCCTTAATCGGACTTTATTGGCTTTACCTTGCACGTCATTCCCTTATCAAGTATCTGTACACTGTAAATGGCTCGACTGTAATGGTGTATTGTCTTTCTGCTGCCTGGATAGCATGCCACAACAGGGCCTGTCAATCAATCAATCAATCAGATTTATTCATCACATACACAATAAAGGGCAGTGAAATGAATTTGCCAGCAGCGCTACAATCAAAAAAGAACACACAATACACGATAAAATTTAACACAAACATCCACCACAGCGTTCTTCACTGAGGTGGACGGCACAAAGTACAGTCAGTCGTCCTCCATGGTTCCCCCGTGGTTGGGTCCATAAACCTCCGCAGTCGCAGCTGGGGGCGGCCAGATGTACAGGCCCTCTCGTCGGGACGGTAAGTCCCGAATCGGCCCTTCCCTACCGGAGACCGCGGCTTCCGGATGTTGTAGGCCGCAGGATGGCGGTCGGAGCTCTTCTCCAGGGATCCCCGGCGAGGGATCCCGCTCCGGACGGCAAGTCCACGCCACGCCCGTGGCTAGAAGCTCCGCAGACCGCGGCTTCAGGATGTTGTCGGCCGCGGGCTGGCGGTCAGAGCTCTTCTAGCGAGGGGTCCCTACCAAGGGGTCACAGGCTCCGGATGCCGCGCCCGCGACTAGAAGCTCCGCAGACCGTGGCTTCAGGATGTTATAAGCTGTGGGCCAGCGATTGGAGCACTCTCTTCTGGCGACTGAAAGTCCGGGCCTGACTCCAGGAAAGGCCGCACCCATCACTGGTGTTAGGCCACGAGGGAGGCGAAATAGAAAGAGTCACCTCTCCGTGGAGGAGGCGACCGAAAGCAGTTCCCTCCTTAACAACCCCCCCCCCCCCACACACACACAAGACAAACCAAGAGACATTAAAACACACATTTGGACATACTATAAAACAAAAAGAGTAGAAATGACGAACACGCTGCTGGCAGGGCAGCCGTATCGCAGCGTCCCCACCGGCTAGTCGGGGGCTGGTGGGGGTGTGTATGGGGGAGAGGGGGTGTGTGGGGGAGGGGGGGGTGTGTGGGGGAGGGGGGGATGTGTGGGGGAGGGGGGGTGTGGTGGAGGGGGGTGTGTGGGTGAGGGGGATGAGTGTGGGGGAGGGGGGGTGTGGGGGAGGGGGTGTGGGTGGGGGCAGGGAGCTGTGGAGAGGATAGTGGAGAGGGGTTGTGTGGGGGTGTGTGTTTTGGGGAGGGGGTTTGTGGGGGTGGGGGGATAGGAGAGGGGGTGAATGTGAGAGGGGGAGGGGGTTGTGTGTGGGGGGGAGGAGGGTGTCCGGGGGAGTAGGTGTATGTGGGTGGGGGGAGGGGTGTGGGAGAGGAGGTTGCAGGGGAAGGAGTGTAGGGGAGGGGATGTGGGGGGGGGGGGGGTGTGTCGGCTCACTGGTTCCCGGCCCCAGCTCCGGCTTCACTCATCGGCTCCCACCTGCTCCCACAGCCCACGCTCCGCTCCTTCAGCTTTATTCTTGGCGCCGGTGATTGACAGCGGGTGCTGAGAGAGCGACGCAGTCGCAGCGAATAACAACCCAATAACTTGATCGGAACTAAACTTGGTACGCTTGGAGCAGAGGAGAACGGTGAATAAGGTGGCAAAAAATCCTAGCATATACGGTACAATATCTGCACAAATTAAAAAACAACGCAAACCGGAAGAAGATAGATAGATAGAAAGATAGAAAGATAGAAAGATAGAAAGAAAGAAGACAGTGCTGTCACCTTTCTGGCATTAATTGATTAATCCTCTGTATATGACATTGGCTGCACCCATTGAATCGTAAGGACAATGCAGAGGTTTCATGTTGGTGGATATGTTTGTCATTATCTGCATATTTCCAAATGGGGGGGTGAGCTGGTTGTAAAACAACGCTACCAATATGTGAATAATGTGAATCACATGTCAATTGAATTAAGTAAATTACATGAAAGTAAATTAGGACTTCCAACACAAATGCATTCAAATATCCAGCCATGGCATTTTAAAGTTGCATCTGGCAATGACAATCACCTATTGCTGTGGCCTTTTGCAAGCTCTTGTCCTCTTTCTTAATTGTTTGTTTGGTTGCTCTTTTCGTTTGCTTATGAAATGTATCTGTAGTGACAGAATCATTATCACTGATAATGAAATCTGTCTGATTTACAACTGGAAAAGAAATCAAGCAGACAAACAACGTTACAAAATCATTAAGTTACATTTCCCTGGCCCAGGGTAAGATGCCGCAAGCTTTATTCAGATAACCCAAACCATCAGTTTGTTGTCCACATTGTAACTTGGATTAAAATAAATAAAAGAGAGGTATTGAATGAATAAATTAATGAATATTTTATTGTCACATGTGACAAGTCAAAGTGAGAATCTTTGTTTTGCATTCCCAATGTATGCAATAGTCACCACATAAAGGCCGCTGCCAAAGTTAAAAAGTATCCCACGCCAGTAATGTTCTTGAGTTATGTCAATATAACAACAGGAAATAACTGGTGACGTTTCAGGTCGAGAAATTGGGGTCGAGACTCATTAGGGTCTCGACCCGAAACGTCACCTATTCCTTTGCTCCATAGATGCTGCCCGGCCTGCTGAGTTTCTCCAGCATTTTTGTCTACCTTCAATTTTTTCAGCATCTGCAGTTCTTTCTTAAACAGCAAATAATTGGTACCTTCATGAAGAATTAATTGATGATGCTCAGGGGTGAGGTGGTTTGTATCTGAATAGCATGTTGTTAATTTCAAATTCAGCAACAGATTTGATGGTGAAATGGATCTCAAATGATTTGCTGCTGTCTTGACCACTTTATTTCAACTCGTATTACATTTGAGTACCATGCTGTCAGCTTCTGCTACCTTTCCAACAGTATTGGGATTGTTCGATAACTGTTAATTTCGAAACACACTGGTTTTAATCTTGTCATCGGTGACAGAACCACTTCAGTCATCGATTGTTAGTGTAGCCATTTGAAGAGGAGACAAGTAAAGGAAATGTTCCTGTCAGCAGAGTGAGTATTTGTCCCATGTTCTGTCCCATTCAGTAATGGACGCAAAGCAGTCTGACAATCGATATCGATCACACATTGGGCACTGGGGAAAATAGTGGTTGGGAACCAAATTTGTGGAGTTTAGTTTAGCTTAGTTTAAACATACAGCACTGAAGCAGGCCCTTCAGCCCATCAAGTCCAGCGATCCCCGCAAACTAACACTATACTAGACACATTAGGAACAATTTTACATTTATAGCAAGCCAATAAGCCTACAAACCTGCACATCTTTGGAGTGCGGGAGAAAACTGTACAACTCAGAGAAATCCCACACAGGTCAAGGGAAGAACATGCAAACTCCGTACCGACAGCACCCATAGTCAGGATCGAACACGGGCCCCTAGCACTGTAACGCAGCAGCTCTACTGCTGCACCACCGTGCACATAGAAACATAGAAAAATAGGTGCAGGAGTAGGCCATTCGGCCCTTCGAGCCTTCACCGCCATTCAACATGATCATGGCTGATCATCTACAAACAGTACCCCGTTCCTGCTTTCTCCCCATATCCCTTGATTCCGTTAGCCCTAAAAGCTAAATCTAACTCTCTCTTGAAAACATCCAGTGAATTGACCTCCACTGCCTTCTGTGGCAGAGAATTCCACAGATTCACAACTCTCTGGGCGAAGACATTTTTCCTCATCTCAGTCCTAAATGACCTACCCCCTTCCCTTAAACTGTGACCCCTGGTTCTGGACTCCCCCAACATCGGGAGCAAATAATGTTTTATTATCCTGCATGTAGCCTGTCCAATCCTTTAAGAATTGTATATGTTTCTATAAGATCCACTCTTATCGTTCTAAATTCCAGTGAATACAAGCCCAGTCGATCCATTCTTTCATCATATGTCATTCCCGCCAACCCGGGAACTAACCTAATAGCAAGAATGTCCTTCCTCAAATTAAGAGACCAAAATTGCATACAATTTTATGCGTGTCTGCAGTAGGACCTCCTTGTTCCAAAACTCCAATCCTCTCGCATTGAAGGCCAACATGCCATTAGCTTTCTTCACTGCCTGCTGCACGTTAAGAAGTTGAGCCAGTGACTGCAATATAAACAGAACAGTATTAACAATGAAATGGATTACCTTTATGTATTAAATATAGGAACTAAAAGGGTAAACCTATCAGGCAGCACTAAATAAGCTGTGATTATAAATAAAGGATAAGTTGATGGAGATCTTTAAAATTATAAATGTGGTTTAAAAACATGATTGATTGATTAGTAGACTTTAGGAGAGTTCCCCCTCCCCTCATCCCACTCAACATCAACAACACCACAGTCACATCTGTGGAGTCTTTTAAGTTCCTGGGAACCATCATCTCCAAGGACCTTAAATGGGGGGATCACCATCGACTTCACAGTCAAAACGGGACAATAGAGGGTGTACTTCCTGCGGCAGCTGAGGAAACACAATCCGCCACAGACAATGATTGTCCAATTCTATACGGCCATCGTAGAGTCTGTCCTCACCTTCTCCATCATGGTTTGGTTTGGCTCAGCCACCAAGCCTGACATCTGGAGGCTGCAGCGAATCGTCCGATCAGCTGAGAAGGTTATTGGCTGCAACCTTCCCTCCACTGATGAACTGTACACTGCAAGGGCCAGGAAGCAAGCGGGTAAGATCATCTCTGACCCCTCTCTCCCTGGCCACAAACACTTTGAATCACTTCCCTCTGGAAGGCGACTCCGGACTGTCAAAGCTGCCACAGCCAGACATAAAAACAGCTTTTTTCCACGAGTAGTAGCTCTACTCAATAACCAAAAATCTGTAGCCTCCTTTTGCCTGTATGTTATTTAATTCACATGTTTAATCTATAATGTTTTATTATTAATGTTTAATGTTTTATTTGTCATTCCTAACTGTCACTGTATGTCATGTTGTCACTTGCGGGTGGAGCACCAAGGCAAATTCCTTGTATGTGATACTTGGCCCATAAACTTAATCAGTCATTCATAAACTTATTCATTCATTCATTGATATATTGAAAGATTAAAAGATACGACGAGGAAACAGGCCCATCGGCTTACCAAGTCCATTATTGTCCAATTCAATCAGCTGTTATATTTATCAGCTCTTTTGCTTTTCTTTCCTTATAAAGGGGCCTACAATGAAACATTTTCCACAACAGGCTTTGCACCAACTGTTTCATGATTGTCCAAATTAAATCTACCACTGTTTGTTTTAAAATGGAGTCATAGAATCAAACATCATGGAAGCAGATCGTTCAGCCCATCTTGTTCAAGCCGGCCATGATGCCTCATCTGACCTAGTCCCATTTAGAACACACCACATGGAGCATCAGTACAGCGCAGGACTGGGCCTTCTGGGCCACATGTTGGTGCCAACATGATGCCGAGTTAAACTGATCAGTAGTAAGAAATGCTAGCATTTAAATCACGAAGACTGGACAACAAAAACAGAAATATAATGCTGAGGCTCTATCAGGCCCTGGTCAGGCCTAATTCTGAAGTACCGTGACCAGATTTGGGCCCAATATCTGAGAAATATGTGCTGCCGTTGGAAAAGTAAAAGGAGGTTTACAAGAATAATTCCAGGAATGAGTGGGTTAGCATATGACGAGCGTTTGACAGAACTGGGCCTCTACTCGCTGGAGTTTAGAAGGTTGAGGGGGGACCTCATTGAAACTTACAGATTAATGAAAGGCATTAATGAAAGATGGAGTGGAAGTGGAAAGGATGTTTCCACTGGTGGGAGAGTCTAGGACCAGAGGTCATAGGCTCAGAATTAAAGGCCGCTCTTTTCAAAAAAGAGGTGAGGAGGGACTTATTTAGTTGGAGGATAGTTAATCTGTGGAACTCATCTGTGGAGGCCAAGTCAATGGATATTTTTAAGGCAGAGATAGACAGATTTTTGATTAGAATGGGTGTCAACGGTTATGGGGAGAAAGCAGGAAAATGGGATTAGGAGGCAGAGATCAGCCATGGTTGAATGGCGGAGTAGACTTGTACGGCCGAATGGCCTAATTCTTCTCCTATAACTTGTGACCTTGTGATCCCACCTGCTTGTACATATCCCTCCATTTCCTGTCCATCCATGTGTCCATCTAAAAGCTGGCATCATGGCCAGCTTGAACAAGTTGGGCTCAAGGATCAGTTTCCGTGATCTATGACACTATGACTCTATTTTGAAAACAAAGAAATGACTGCCTCGTATCTGGCGGCACCACCACTGCTGGCGACGCGTTCCAGGCCCCGCCACTCTCTGTGTAAAACACTAGCCACACACGCCTCCAATGAATTTAAACTCGAAGATTTACCTTCTACCACAGCCCTCTGTCTTGTATGATTAAGCCAGTTGTGAATCCATTCGAACAAATCAATGTAAATCCTGTACATCTTAATCTTCTGGATCAGCCAATCTTATCAAAAGCCTTGGTAAAATCCATGTATACAACATCGACCACGGGAAATGGTCATGATGAGAGTTTTAGTAATAGTATAGATAGATAGATGGGAAATATTTGAGGGGCAACCTGATCCCTTCACCAATTTCCTTTGGCTCCTCCTCCTCAAAAAGCTCAATCAAGTTAGTGAGACATGTCCTGTGATGTACAAAGCCATGCTGGCTATTCCTAATTAGTCCATTCCCTTCTATTGTTGCCCATGTTTGGCACATATCCCTCGAAACCTTTCCGAACTGTCCAGATGCCTTTTAAATATTTTTATTGCACCTGTCTCAACTACTTCCTCCAGCAGCTTGTTCCATATACCCACTACCCTCTGTGAATAAAAGTTGCCCCTCAAATATTTCCCATCTATCTATCTATACTATTACTAAAACTCTCATCATGACCACATCCGGTCTGCGTTGTTTTTAAATTCGCGCCAAAACGGTACCCTAAATCGCTAGGATATTTCGCCACCTTACTCGTCATTCTCCTCTCCTCCAAGCACACCGAGTTTTGTTCTGATCGGTGGAATGTTAGAAACATATAGAAACATAGAAACATAGAAAATAGGTGCAGGAGTAGGCTATTCGGCCCTTCGAGCCTGCACCGCCATTCAATATGATCATGGCTGATCATTCAACTCAGTATCCCGTACCTGCCTTCTCTCCATACCCCCTGATCCCTTTAGCCACAAGGGCCACATCTAACTCCCTCTTAAATAGAGCCAATGAACTGGCCTCAACTACCTTCTGTGGCAGAGAATTCCAGAGACTCACCACCCTCTGTGAGACAAATGTTTTTCTCATCTCGGTCCTAAAAGATTTACCCCTTATCCTTAAACTGTGACCCCTTGTTCTGGACTTCCCCAACATCGGGAACAATCTTCCTGCATCTAGCCTGTCCAACTCCTTAGATCCCCCCTCAATCTTCTAAATTCTAGCAAGTACAAGCCAAGTCTATCCAGTCTTTCTTCATATGGAACCTTGCCTGTGCTCCCTCTATGGCAAGAATGTCTTTCCTCAGACTTGGAGACCAAAACTGTACGCAATATTCCAGGTGTGGTCTCACCAAGACCCTGTACAACTGCAGTAGAACCTCCCTGCTCCTATACTCAAATCCTTTTGCTATGAATGCTAACATACCATTCACTTTCTTCACAGCCTGCTGCACTTGCATGCCTACTTTCATTGACTGGTATACCATGACACCCAGGTTTCGTTGCATCTTCCCTTTTCCTAATCGTCCACCATTCAGGTTCAGATCAGCAGTTTGGACGTCTCGCCTGTCAGTCACCATGAAGCTGACGCCCCTTCCGGGGGCGAGGAGAATAAAGCCCCAAAGGCCGGGTGTGTGTCAGTCAGCACAGAAGCCATGAGTGAGAGTTGAGTCCAGAACTGTGAGTCCACAAGCCGTGAATGAGTGAACTGTGAGTCCACAAGCCGTGAGTGAGTGAACTGTGAGCCCACCAACCGGAGTGGGGGTGATGAGTGGAGCAGGGGGGGATCAGGAGCGTCATGACGGGAACCTGTCAGCCCTGCCTGCGCAGTTGGGGGCTACGTGTGAGTGGTGGAATATTGGAATTGGTGCAGAAGTAGAATATTGCGTTGGGGGACCAGGCCTCCCGTGTGAGAATGGGACCCAACAGGTCCTACTTAGTCTAGTTTCATCTAAAACGTATGCTTTCTAGTTCTTGATTCTGCGACGCTGAGGAAAAAGTCCATGCATTTACTGCATCTAATTAATGATTTTATACATCTCCACAAGATTGCCCCATCTGCCTTCTGTGCTCCAAGGAATTAATTCCTTATAGATCTTATTGAGGTGATATTATAGAGGTCTATAAAATCATGAGAGGAATAGATCAGGTAGTCTTGTGCCCAGAGTAGGGGAATCAAGGACCAGAGGGCATAGGTTCAAGGTGAAGGGGAAAAGATTTAATAGAAATCTAAGGGGTAACTTTTTCACATAAAGGGTGGTGGGTGTATGGAACAAGCTGCCAGAGGAGGTAGTTGAGGCAGGAACTATTCCAATGTTTAAGAAACAGTTAGACAGGTAAATGGATGGGACAAGTTTGGAGGGATATGGACCAAGCACGGGCAGGTGGGACAGTGTTGGTGGGACATGTTGGCCGGTGTTGGCAAGTTGTGTTGAAGGGCCTATTTCCACACTGTATCACTCTATGACTTTATCTAATTCAACGCCTGCCTGACCTCTCCCTAGAGCTCAGTTCCTCGAGTCCTGGCAACATCCTTACAAACTCTGCTCTGTAGCTTTTCTTGCCGAACCGCACCTCACTTACAGCAGGGTGACCAAAACTCCAACAGCAGCCTCACCAATGTCTTGTACAACTGTAACACAACATGCCAACTATTGCACTCTGAAGGCAAAAACCTTCTTTACAACCTATCTACCTGCGACACCACTCTCATGGACCTCCCTTACGATGGCAGCCTCGCCAACAGTCTGTCTCATCCTTTTCTTGTTTTGTTGTTTTTAGTCTATTGTTAAATTATGTTTTAGTGTATCGTTAGTTTTGTCTGATGCGGGGGGTGGTGGGGTCGGGGGAAACATTTTAAAATCTCTTTCCTCGATGGAGATGTGACTTTTACACATCACATCTCCGTCCGCGCTGTGGTCTAACATCGAGGAGCTGGCGGCCTCTTGCTGGGGACTGACTTTGGGAGCTCCAACCATGAGAGCTCCAACCTGCGAACTTAACATCATGGCTCTCGCGGTCCCTGATTAGGGACCGACTTCAGGAGCTCCAAGATCGGGAGCTTCGCCCACCCCGATCGCGGGAGCTTCGATCGCCCCGACTGCTGATGGTTTGACTGCCACGTCCGCGGGAGAAAAGGAGGAAAGAAGGTACGTTGTTGCCGTCCATCACAGTGGGGAATGTGGGGGGGGGGGCTGCTGCGATTGATATTTATGTTAACCTTTATGTAGTTGTGTGTCTTGTTGCTTTTTTGGTATGACTGTGGCAAATCAAATTCCTCCTATGTTGCAAAACATACTTGGCTACTAAATTAATTACAATACAATATAATACATTTATTACTATACCATACAATACATTTATTATATTACAATTTGTACTCCTAGATAGCTATAACATTTGTTGCATTCCAGTTATCTAGTGGGAGCCTGAGACAGAGTGACATAGCTGCTAAATAGGGGCTGGTAATGTGAAACTAAGGTGCGTAAAAAGTTCTTCTCTCAGAGAACAGTGAATCTTTGGGTTTCTCAGTCCCTGAGGATGGTGGAGATGAGATCCTTAGATAGATTGACAGTGGATAAGGATAAATATTTGAAAGATCGAGGGTTCAGTTGTCCGGTGAGCAGTAGACACTCCCAGGAGGTGGCGGAGAAGCCGGGCAGTGGATCCTACGGCCGGACTCTGGGTCAGAGCCTCCAGGAATGGACCCGGCAGCGGTCGAGGAAGGACGCTAATGGGTCGAGGTCATGCCAGCTGTCCGTGTCGAGGAGGTCGAGTAAGGGGTCGGCAGTTGAGGACAAGGATGACACTGGTGATTGAGGACAAGGATGGTTCCTGTGGTCAAGGACCAGATCAAGGTCGCGTGAAAGCGGTCGAGGCCACACGCACCGGCGGTCAAATACGGGTCAACGGTGGGTGCCGGAGGTCGGACGTGCCACCGAGAACAAAGGGGGACCCATGGTGAGGGGGGCCGCGGAGAACTAAAGTGACCTCAAATTGAATACACTGTAACTTTGTCAACACCCTTTAAGTGGCGACTCTTTACATACCCTGTGTGTGCAAGCAATAAATTTCACATTGACTTGTTACATGTGACAAAGATAAAGTATCATTCATTCATTTATTTGTTCTATGGGTTACGGGGAATTGTCACAAAGAGGTTTGGTTCAGTTTAGCGATAGAGCACCACACCGAGACCGCAGCGACCAGCGATCCCCGTACACTAACATTATCCCACACACACACACTCGGGACAATTCACAATTTTCTAAAAGCCAATCAACCTGCAAACCTGTATGTCTTTTTAGTGTGGGTGGAAACTGGAGCAATCAGAGAAACCTCACTCAGGACACGGGGAGAACATACAAACTCTGCAATGACAGCACCCATAGTCAGGATCGTACCCGTATCTCAGGCGCCGTGAGGCAGCAACTCTACCGCTGCGCCACCGTGCCATCAGGTGTTGAGGCCAGCACAGAGCAACCATGATCAGAGTGACTGCTGGGGGCAGGCTTGAGGGGCTGACTGGCCGAGCTTCTATTTCCTCATTGTGATCGACTATTCCATGGAATCTTCACATAGTAAATCCCTTTGCTATGATTCTTCAGACTTTAGTCATTCCGTCCGTATCCTAAAGTGTGCACCTCTGGAATGTTATCTTCGTTCCACAATGATCACTTCTAACATTTTCCTTCATTGATCTAATATCATCCATTTGGCTCTTGGTGAGTCAAGGTTCTCCTATAGACTTGCATATTTCTCTTTGATGATGACCGAGGCAAGGTATTTACTACTTAGAACCACTACCATTTTCCCAACGTTGCATAATTGACAATCTCTTGCTTTCAGGGATCTCACTTCACTTTTAACAATTCTCTTTTAACTGATATGCTTCAGAACTGCTCTACTATTCGCTTTGATGTTTATAAAAGAAGTTCCACATCATGTCATAGGCTCCAACATCCCACTCAATAAATCTTTTCAAAGTTTCATGCATTCTTATCCAGTTCCTTTGAGCTCTCTTCCTCAATTACACCGCTATTCTATCCTCAGCATTCTGCAACTCTGAATCATTTCCTTTTTACTGTTTATTTGTACTTTTGCAATCCACTTAAACACATCCCACAGTTATTCCACAGTCGTGTGTGCCAGTTCCTTCTTGCAGCTCACTGTAGCCAACTCACCCATCACACTTTGAAAATCTGTCCAACTCAATCTGCTATTTTGTTCCTCAGCTGCTTTGCTTTCCTTTTTGGACTTAGCATCAGATAGCGTTCACTCCTCCTAGTTTAATTTTAGTTTCAAGATACATGGAGACGGGCCCTTCAGCCCACTGAGTTCATGCCAACCATTCGTCAACCATTCACACTGCTGCCACATTGTCCCACTTTCACCTTTGGAGCAACTTCAGGGGCAATTAATCTCCAATCCTGCATGTCTTGTGGGAATGTGGGAGGAAACAGGAGCATTTGGAGAAAACCCACGCTGTCACAGGAGAATATGCATGTTCTGGGTTGAATGCGGCCGTCTAGAGTGCGACACGATCTGCTCCACTGTGCCGACCTGTGCCA
Organism: Raja brachyura; assembly: GCA_963514005.1. The sequence continues at coordinate 3,954,879 of OY740809.1, read as the reverse complement.
CACTGTCAACCTTGTGACACTTAACTGTGGATGTTAGGAGGTTGCAGGGCGACCTGGACAGGTTGAGTGAGTGGGCAGATGCGTGGCAGATGCAGTATAATATAGATAAATGTGAGGTTATCCACTTTGGTGGCAAACACAAGGGGGCAGATTATTATTTCAATGGGGTTAGGTTCGGTAAGGGGGAGGTGCAGCGAGACCTGGGTGTCCTTGTACACCGGTCACTGAAAGTTGGCGTGCAGGTACAGCAGGCAGGGAAGAAAGCTAATGGAATGTTGGCCTTCATAACAAGAGGATTTTAGTATAGGAGTAAAGAGGTTCTTCTGCAGTTGCATAGGGCTCTGGTGAGACCACATCTGAAGTATTGTGTACAGTTTTGGTCTCCTAATTTGAGGAAGGACATCCTTGTGATTGAGGCAGTGCAGCGTAGGTTCACGAGATTGATCCCTGGGATGGCGGGACAGTCATATGAGGAAAGATTGAAAAGACTAGGCTTGTATTCACTGGAGTTTAGAAGGATGAGGGGGGGATCTTATAGAAACATATAAAATTATAAAAGGACATGACAAGCTAGATGCAGGAAAAATGTTCCCAATGTTGGGCGAGTCCAGAACCAGGGGCCACAGTCTTAGAATACAGTGGTGGTCATTTACGTCTGAGGTGAGAAAAACAATTTTCACCCAGAGAGTTGTGAATTTATGGAATTCCCTACCACAGAGGGCAGTGGAGGCCAAATCACTGGATGGATTTAAGCGAGAGTTGGATAGAGCTCTAGGGGCTAGTGGAATCAAGGGGTATGGGGAGAAGGCAGGCACGGGTTATTGATAGGGGACGATCAGACATGATCACAATAAATGGCGGTGCTGGCTCAAAGGGCCGAATGGCCTCCTCCTGCACCTATTTTCTATGTTTCTATGTAACTCATCCATTATTATAGTTTACAATGATATTTACACTTCCATCTATCCTTCATTGACTCCTTCTCAGCATAATATGAGGTACCCATTGCCATATAACCTTATATCCACACGTTATTTTCATGTTCATGTGATAAGAGAATTAGGCCATTGAGCTTATTAAGCCTGCTCCATCATTCAATCATGGCTGGTCTATCTCTTCCTGTAAACCCCATTCTGCTTTCTCCCCATAACCCTGAAACCTATACTAATCAAGAATCTTATCAACTATGCCTTCAAAATGTCCATTGACGGCCTCCACAGTCTTTGTGACAATGAATTCCACAGATTCACCACCCTCTGACTAAAAAAATTCCTCCTCCTCATCTGCCTTATAAAGTTATGTCCTTTAATTCTGAGGCTATGTCCTCTGATCCTAGACTCTCCCAATAGTGGAAACACCCACTCCACATCCAGTCTATCAGGCCTTTCGCTATTCGATAGGTTTCAATGAGGTCCCCCCTCATTCTTCTAAACTCCAGCGAGTACAGGCCCAGTGTCATCAAACGCTCACCATTAACAATGTTTACAATGAGGTTTACACTTCCATTCATCCTTAATTGGCTCATTCCTTGTGTGTACGTCCAAATGCATATACATATGTATATATATGTAAATGTACGTACACACATGGAAGGAGGGAAGGAAGGTGATGGGGTAGGGGAGGGAGGGGGAAGAGTGTGGAGGGAGGGGGAGAGGAGTGGGGGGAGGGGAAAGAGTGGGGAGGTAGAGAGGGAGGGGGAGGGGTAGGGGAGAGGAGAGGGAAAGAGGGGGAGGTGAGAGGAGAGGGGCGGGGAGAAGAGGGGAGGAAAGGGAGAGAGGGAGGGGAGAGGAGAAGGGGAGAGAGAGTGGAGGGGGAGAGGAAGGAGAGGGAGAGAGTGGAGGGGGAGAGGGAAACATAGAATCATAGAAAATAGGAGCATGAGTAGGCCATTCGGCCCTTTGAGCCTGCACCGCCATTCAATATGATCATGGCGATCATCCAAATCAGTATCCTGTACGAGTCTATCCAATCTTTCCTCATATGAAAGTCCTGACATCCCAGGAATCAGTCTGGTGAACCTTCTCTGTACTCCCTCTATGGCAAGAATGTCTTTCCTCAGATTAGGAGACCAAAACTGTACGCAATACTCCAGGTGTGGCCTCACCAAGACCCTGTACAACTGCAGTAGAACCTCCCTGCTCTTGTACTCAAATCCTTTTGCTATGAATGCCAACATACCATTCGCTTTCTTCACAGCCTGCTGCACCTGCATGCCTACTTTCAATGACTGGTGTACCATGACACCCAGGTCTCGTTGCATCTCCCCTTTTCCTAATCGGCCACCATTCAGATAATAGTCTACCCTCCTGTTTTTGCCGCCAAAGTGGATAACCTCACATTTATCCACATTATACTGCATCTGCCATACATTTGCCCACTCACCCAACCTATCCAAGTCACCTTGCAGCCTCCTAGCATCCTCCTCACAGCTAACACTGCCCCCCAGCTTCGTGTCATCCGCAAACTTGGAGATGTTGCATTCAATTCCCTCGTCAAAATCATTAATATATATTGTAAATAGCTGGGGTCCCAGCACTGAGCCTTGCGGTACCCCACTAGTCACTGCCTGCCATTCTGAAAAGTACCCGTTTACTCCTACTCTTTGCTTCCTGTCTGCCAACCAGTTCTCTATCCACATCAATACTGAACCCCCAATACCGTGTGCTTTCAGTTTGTATACTCTCTTATGTGGGACCTTGTCGAAAGCCTTCTGAAAATCTAGATATAACACATCCACAGGTTCTCCCTTATCCTTACTAGTTACATCCTCGAAAAATTCTATAAGATTCATCAGACATGATTTACCTTTCATAAATCCATGCTGACTTTGTCCATTGATTTCACCACTTTCCAAATGTGCTGCTATCCCATCTTTAATAACTGACTCTAGCATTTTCCCCACTACCGATGTTAGACCAACTGGTCTGTAATTCCCCATTTTCTCTCTCCCTCCCTTTTTAAAAAGTGGGATTACATTAGCTACCATCCAATCCTCAGGAACTACTCCAGAATCTAAAGAGTTCGAAAAATTATCACTAATACATCCACTATTTCTGGGGCTACTTCCTTAACTATTCTGGGATGCAGCCTATCTGGCCCTGGAGATTTATCGGCCTTTAATCCATTCAATTTACCCAACATCCCAATAAATAAAATAAACTCAAATTGTTCTCATATCAAAGAAAAACTGCAAACACTAGAAACAATAATTAAAGATTATCAAAACCCCCTTGATTTCCCAATTACTTTGGAAGAATTGACCATAAAAATAAAATCTCTTCAGTCAAAGAAAGCATGTGGTCCAGACAGCATTAAAAATGAAATGCTCCAGTACAGCGCTCCGGAGATGCAGGACATGGTGCTTAGGCTGTTCAACATCACACTACGTTCAGGTTATTTCCATGATATTTGGTGTCAAGGGCTTATTTCACCCACTTATAAGAGTGGAAACAAATTAGACCCAAATAATTATCGTGGCATCTGTGTCAGTAGCTGCCTCGGGAAGTTATTCTGCAGTATCATAAATAACAGAATGCAGGATTTCCTTAACAAATGCAACATTCTCAGTAAAAACCAAATTGGCTTCCACTCAAAACACCGTACCACTGACCACATTTATACCCTCCACACTCTCATTGGAAACATGTACACCAAGCAGAAAATGGAAAAATATTTGCCTGTTTTATTGACTTTGAGAAAGCATTTGACTCTATTTAGAAACATAGAAACATAGAAAATAGGTGCAAGAGGAGACCATTTGGCCCTTCGAGCCAGCACCGCTATTCAATATGATCATGGGTGATCGTATTTGGCATGAAGGGCTCTATTACAAACTCCTCTGTTGTGGTATAGGAGGAAAGGTGTATGACCTTATCATATCAATGTATCTGAATAATAAATGTGGCGTTAAAATTGGGGACAAATGCACTGATCTCTTTGTCCAGAGAAGAGGCGTCCGGCAAGGCTGCAATCTGAGCCTGACACTGTTTAATGTGTATATCAACGATTTGGCAGTAAAGTTGGACCAGAGCACAACGCTGGGCCTCTGTCTCCTGGACAGAGAGGTAAAATCGCTGTTTTATGCGGATGACATGGTTGTGCTGTCCCCCACAGAACAGGGACTGCAGCAACAGTTGGACCTACTTGATGAGTACGGCCAAAATTGGGCCCTGGCAGTAAATCTAAAGAAAACCAACATCATGATTTTTCAGAAAAGACCCAGATGTCAGGAAGATAAATTCAAATTTACTCTCAATGGTATTATTATCGAACACACTATGAGCTATACTTACCCTGGTCTAACTGTTGCAGCATCAGGGAGCTTCAAGATGGCAGTGAATGCACTAAAAGAGAAAGCTCAAAGAGCTCTGTATGCAATAAAAAGAAGATTTCACTTTGGAGTCACGTGAGTGACTACGTGAAAAACCCCGTACAGCCGTTCGTGCATCATTGCGTCAGACGCTTTCATGCAGGCGACTGTGGAGCAGCGCAGCTCCTCCAACGGTAAGTCTAAACTTCAGGTGAGTGATATTCCTTACCTGTTCTAGGTCTCCTGCAGGAACCTCCGGAGTTTTTGCGGGATGTTCACGATAGCCGACGAGGGAACCAGCCTAGGGCTTTGGGGGAAAACCCTGGTCCGACCGCGGAAGCGGAGAGCTGGGAATGTCGGGTTCGCGATCAGAGTCACTGATAACGCGGTCAGTGACTCCACACGTTGGGTTCCCGGGGAGGGGATACCCAAGAATAGGCAGTTCCAGACCGCAGTAGTCCCCAGGGTATGGGGCTAAACTGACCTGAACGGTCAGCCTGGGTTCCCGGTGGAGGGGAAACCCAAGAATATGCGGTTCCCAGACTGCAGTAGTCCCCAGGAGATGGGGTTAAAACTCACCTAAATGGTTAGCCCGGGTGCCGGGAGGGTACCGCTGGTATGTATATATATATTTATATTGATTCCCGGGGAGGGGAAATTCACCTATGGTGTTCCCAAACTGTAGTAATCTCCAGGATATGGGGACAACTGACAAAAATGATCAGTATAATAAAGAAAGATGTTGGGAGGTTTCCCCTCTGGGAATGAATTTAGAGACACTCCTTCAGCAGGAGTTGGGTCAGCACGGGTTAAGGTGAGAGCCCGCGTCAGCAGCAAAGTTTATGACAGTGTCAGCCTATTGGAGAGGCTGTGCCAGCAGCACTTTTGGGTAGGGCTGCTTCATGGGGATGCCAAGTTATGGCAGTGCCAGCCTATGGGAAAGGTTGTGCCAGCAGTACCTTTGTTCAGGACTGTTCCAGGGGAATGCCAAGTTATGGCAGGCTAGTCTATTGGAGAGGTTATGCCAGCAGCACCTTTGCTCAGGGCTGCTTCATGAGAACGCCAAATCTATGGCAAATACTGGCCTATGGGAAAGGCCGCGCCAGCAGCACTTTTGTTCAGGGCTGCTTCATGGGCACCAGCAGTACCTTGTTAGGGCTGCTTCATGGGAATAGGCTACTTAGTAGGGTATTCTATTTACAGTGATTATGGGGGATGAGAAGGCATTGCTAGGATAAGGCAATGTAACAGAATGATGACAAAAAGCATTCAAAGAGAACTATCCAGTTAGATTAAGTTCCTATAAAATAGACTTGTAGGACATTGGGATTCAACATTAGGTATTCAATTGGCCGTTGACGCCAACCTGGGCAACAGATTGCAGTCAATAGACTCTGGTAACAGTTGTTATAAAACAGCTTTTTCTACTCTAATTGGTAATAATATAGATGCGATTCAGCTGTGCAAGTAGGACAACTGTTATCTTGTTAAATGGTTAACTATTAAGTGCCATATAGGTCATTGTTAACACACCTTCTTATCACCAGCTGAAATTAATAAAGTCACAATGATGGACAAACAGTATTCATTACTGCTCCAGTAGGTAGGAAAATCTTTCATTATATTGCAAAATGGTCCTAAATGGGAAATTGCATCAGTATTAGTCTGACGCTGGGGCCATGGCAAAGTCGGCATATTGCTGAAGCTGTGCCAGTGGCTTGTAACAGGGCTGCTTAATGGCTCCCTCATGTAAGAGGAGAGCATGTGGGATTGGTATAGTCTAATGCCAAGTCTGAGGGTATAGCCAAAGAATATGCCCAAGGGATACAGGGCATGTGCCAGAGGTCTATGCCTGGCAGGAAAGTTACCATCCCAAACACATATGCAGTGAACACCGCTCTCAGGGGGACATTACAGTTGACCGCCGAATGTTCTGTTCAGGTAAGACCTTTCCATAGGCGAAACCTGGAGGACGAAGAACGAGCAAGGTTTCATAGTTTCGGCGACAACGCACCCCATGTCTTCATCAGCAGTAAGCGGTTCACTGAAGTCGGTGGCAGCATGAAAGCTGGCCAGAGGTTCCACGCACTGTACCTGTGCTACTCTACAATTAAGGGACAACTTGCAGTTTGGTAAGGTGTACACGTAGTTATACATTACAAATGATTGAGACATTATCAGATACTTTGAGGGGTAAAATGAACAATACTGGCATTTCAAACAGGTTAGAATTGGGCAGGTTCAGTATAGGGGCCAAGATTGTCTTGCAAGACTGGCTCGGAAATCGGGCCACAGTTGCTGTTTGCGGCAGATACCAAATTGCAAATATCATCTCGAGTTTGGAGGTGGAGCAGACTTGCATGACTTACCAATTTTCTGTTATTGGTATCAACTATCTATAGACTCTACGGGCATTGTATGGGTTAAAGAGTGATTGGGCAAATATGCATATCGTCATGTTCAGGTTGATACATTATGATGATGGCATATGTTAGTCACGAGGGTGCAATCAGTTAAAGACCCCTGGAATGGTTACATAATCTTGTTGCCACAGGAGAATCATCAAGTATAGGTTAATGGCAACACAGAATTGGTGATGAGTCACACTGTATTATGAAATTCTGGTTAAATGGAACACCTACTAAATATATGTATATGTTGTTTTCCTGCGTATTCACTGGTTGCAAAATATGTGGCATAACAGAGGCGAAAGGTACATTCTCGCTACAAGGAGCAGGAAGGTCTTTTATGGCTCCCTCCATTTTGCTTCATTAATCGAGGCTTCAAATAAAGTCATTAAGATGCGCTTTAGGTTCCTATTGTGTGATTATGCAAATTGATTCCCGATTTGTCGGGAATAATAATATAACCTTATTTGGTTATTTTAAACATAATTTTGCTCGTTCAGCCTTAGCCTTGGGAAATCAGCCGTTGCATGATAAACTCAAATTATGTTCTGCAGTTTTAATAAACTGTCCTAAGGTTTGGGTTGTTACATCTATCCTTCTATGTGTTCAAAGTGCTTGTATAGTACCAAAACGCAGAACTTTTCTTTTCCAGGAGAGGAAAGAGTTTGTTTATGCTCATGTTACATTGAAAATGGTATAAATTGCTAATGTTTGGAGTTCATGTTAAATGATCGTTTGTTAATTATTGAGTTATACGGCCATTAATTGGGTTAATGAGCTTTCGCATGGAGTTGGCTGTAGCAAACAAGACTCGCTCTGTCGGGTTCATGCCGGATATCAAGTGGTAGGATATCTTCAACATAGGTCTCCCAGGACCAGTACAATGCCATATGCAATGTTGACATTTGTGAACACTATTTCACCAGGAGGCTCCAGCTATATCTTTAAATTTGGCTGGAGTTCATTAGGTAGTTATCCTTCTGGTTTAGTGCAGCAGGTTCAGTCACTACATAATTGTGATAGTACAGGATGATTACATCTGTAAATTATAATATATAATATTATGTTATAAATACTTGAGCAGACCAGAAGGGGGTCAGGTCTCAAAATAGTCACAGGCATGCCAGGGGACCTTTGATAAGGTAAGCACACATATGTACAACAATACGTCAAGGCCACCAAGAGCCTTGGAGGTTCTGGACTAGCAATGTTGTTAGTCACAAAAGATTTGGGAGAACATATTTGTTCAGGCCACTCCAGATGATAAGTTTGCGTTATGTAGGAATGGATTCTGATTCCGGATCTCATTCCACCAGGGCTGCTACAACATCAGCAGCAAGGGTATTTACATTCCACTGGGTCGCATTGTTACGGCTGCAGCATGGTCCAACGAACGAATCTCCAAACATTTATAATAACCCATTGCTGAACCAGGGGAATTTGTTAACTCTATTTATGTTCTGGTTATATTTTCCATCTGGGTGAGAGATGGAAATATTATTATTTCATGTAAACAGCATCAGCATGTTTTACATCTATGTCATGACTGAATGCATTATGTATGTTTTCCCTTCATTTGTCAATGAAGCAGCTGTGGTTCTGTAGACTCATTTCTCACGGCATGAAATCGCAGAGCTTTGAAGTCTTCACGTAACTCCGAAGTAAAATAGTAAGGTTAAATGAGAACTTACCAGTTTGAAATTTGATCTTTATTTAATGAGGAGTTACGATGAGGGATTATGTGCCCTCCGCTCCCAACCCTCATAAATATAATCTGGTAGTTCTAGTCTTTTGTTCTTACTATTATATTTCAGTCGCTATTACCTGTGATTTCACACTGTTGCTTTGAAGATTGACGCATGAACGGCTGTACGGGGATCTTCACATAATCCCTCATCGTAACTCCTCATAAAATAAAGACCACACTTCAAACTGGTAAATTCTCGTTTAATCTTACTATTCTACAACATCCAAATCCCAATTAAAATCTGACTTAAAATATTTGACAGTGTAATCCTGCCTATTGCATTTTATGGTACTGAATTATGGGATCCGCTCAGTCACCATAGTTATAGTAAATGGGAAAAACGGAGGCCCTGAATGTGGAATTTTGTCGGAACATCCTCCGTATCCAAAGGAAAACACCAACAAACGCATGTAGGGTGGAATTAGGCAGACGCCCACTGATAATAAATATCCAGAAAAGAGCACTAAAGTTTTGGAATCGCCTTAAATCTGCCCCCCAGATACCCTCCAGTTTAAAGCCCTTCAAACACAAGAGGGGAGCCCAGAAAACAGTTCCCTGTGTCAGTTGGTACTGAGACTAACTACCCCTACTCAGTTAAACCCTATCCAGTTAAATCCTGACCAGCCTCAGATCAATCCTGATACCCAATCACCAGTTAGATTGAACCAAATTATCAAACAATGTAAAGCAACGTGTTTGGAACATTGGGGTAAAGAAACCAAAAGCCAAAGCAGATTAGAATGTTACCGTGCCCTAAAAATAGATTTTTAGAGATCTTGTCGCAGCGGCCTCTGCAGTCCGTCTGTCTTTTTTTTATTTTTTGTCTCGTTTGAGTGTAGTTAGTGATTTTTTTTTTTTTAGCTGGATATGTGTGGGGCGTGGGGGAAATCTTTTCCCAGTATGGAGGACCCAACCTTTCCTCTGTCGAGTCTCCGTTGCCATTGGGGCCTAGCGCCGTGTAGCGGCCTCCAACCGGACCTGGGGCTCCAGTCGCGGAGCCTGCGGACTACTCACCATCGTGGAGCTGGCCGAGTTGGGAACGGGAGGAGCTGTGGTGGCGCGCTGCTGCTGCCCGACCCTGGAGATTCGGAGGCTCCAGCTGCAGGCCGGTGGACGGTAACACCGGGAGCTTGCGGGTCCGTGGTGGGAGACTGCGTTTCGGAGCTCCCGCGGTGGCAACTTCTCCCGCCCGGGCTGCGGGGTTGAAAATGATCTGGAGCGGGGTCTTGCATCAACCGGCGCGGCTTTAATCACCACGGGTCTTGCTAGCACCTGCCGGAGGCTCTAACATCAAGACCCGGAGCATGGCCTTGCATCGCCCGGCGCGGCCTGAATGGCCGCGGGACTTATTTACCATCGCCCGCCGGGGGCTTTGACTCTGACATCGGGAGGAGAATGGGGAGAGATAAGACTTTGCCTTCCATCACAGTGAGGAGGAGATTCACTGTGATGGATGTTTGTGTCAATTGTGTTGTGTCTTGGTACTTTTCTTGTTTATATGACTGCAGAAACTAAATTTCGTTTGGACCTCAATGAGGTTCAAATGACAATACATGGTATTGTATTGTAAATTGGCAGACTATCTCTTGACTGTTAGAAACATAAAGCAGAGACAGACCCTCACCAAATACAAGTTAAGTGACCATTATTTGACAGTTGAAAAAGGAAGACAGAAGAGATTCTGGCAACCAAGAGAAAATAAAATATGCGGCCACTGTTTGACAGATGAGGTTGAAACAGAGGTGCACTTCCTCCTAAAATGCAAAACATTTGACAAACCAAGGAAAACTTACTTTAACAAACTCAGTCTGGCAACCCCTGATTTTAAAGAACTAGATGATATATCAAAACTAAGAATGGTGAATGAAATATGGCACATCTTGGTGCACAATACGTAACCGCATGCTATAACCTGAGAGACGGTGAATGACCAATATGCACGCACACACTAATTGACATTAACTGACACTAAGAAATTTATATTGAATTGCTAAACTTGCTATTCTGTTGTACTGCTAACAGCTGCAAGAACATGTGACAATCAATAAAGGGATATAGGCCTATTGTCATGTACAGGGACATATCTGTCCATGCACTGGAGAGAGAGAGAGAGAGAGAGAGAGAGAATGATTCTGTCGAATTAAGTTTTTGAAAAAGAAAAAGAGAGAGAGAGAGAGTAAATAGATTGATTAATAATTTTTTGTTAAATAAATAAATGAGATGTCACCAATTCCTTCTCTCCAGAGATGCTGCTTGTCCCGCTGAGTTACTCCAGCTTTTGGTGTCTATCTTTGGTGCAAATCAGCATCTGCGCAAATGCAGTTCCTTCCTGCACATTACGTCAGACAGGATCTGAGATGTATTGTACATTGAGCAGAATGACATGTTCAAGTTGACAAATACGAACATCCTAGTTTCGCCGTTCAAGCAAACAAACGGAGCTACAAGTGAATGCAAAGTTGTTTACATTTTAAGCAAATTATCAAAGCAGTTGGCTTATCAAAGTGGCAGAAAACAGCAGATATTCACTTTGCAGAAGTGAAGATGAAGTAAGAATGATTCTTTTAAACCCCCCACCCCAAAACAAAATCTTTCCCAGTGTTATATTAGAAGGCTTATAAATCAGCGGCAAGATTCCCAAGTTTAGTTTATAGATACAGCGCGGAAACTGGCCCTTCGACTGACTAGCGATCCCCGCACACTGACACTATCCTACACACAATAGGTACAATTTACACTTATACCAAGCCAATTAACCTACTAACTTTGGAGTGTGGGAGGAAACTGATGATCCCAGATAAAACCCACACAGGTCACGGGGAGAACGTACAAATTCCGTACAGTCTGTAGTCAGGATCGAACCCGGGACTCGCCCGCAACTCTACCGCTGCACCACCGCGCCCTCAAGGAAGATTAGAACCATTAATGAGATAGTGGGTTGAATATTAAAGGAACCTTAATTGACTGCACCATCCAACACCAAAAACACATGACGGCAGGTATGGCGACCCGATCTATGTAAGACTAGTGTAACAGTCAAGAAGTAAAAAATGAACAAGATGAATAATGTGGATATGTTAATCTAAGACTCGTCCGTGAGTTGGTGGGCACTTCTATCAGACAAAGGGTGAATGTTCTTAGCTGATTTACTTTAGATGTGGGTTCCAAGTAAATTGGAAATCATGAATCATTTTGACAGCAGAGTGCAGAGATGAATTACCTGCATTATAGAGCTTTATTCTTTCCCTTTTCATTCTTTTCCCAGTTTTTTCCTGACTCAGAACATTTAACCGATAAGTGGTGCAAGTTCTAAAATTAGCCACTTGCATACACAATAGCTGCTTGTATCTTACAAAGCAGGGCTGCTTTCACTGACGAAGGATAACTGCATCAGTGGAATACATAGGGAAAGGTTGGCTTGAAAGCTCCGTCATAATGTGTGGGATATGAAGGGATGGCAGCTGATGAATGGGTCCTTGGGTGGGTCGACAGCAGAGTTGGTAAATGCATTCCAATATGAAATTATATTGTAACGGGCAAAGTGTTCACTTTATGTCCAATCAGCCATTCTGGCACAAAGTGTGTTTTTCTGAGTTTCCATTCAAATGCATTTACATTTTGCTGAATCCTAAATTTGTCCTTTTAATAGGCATAAATTTTAACTGTTTAAAACCAAAATGTTCTGTTAAAATATGTTCCTTGTGGGCAAATGGGACTAACTTAGATGAGGTGTTGTGAACGGCATGGGTGGGGTGGCCGAAGAGCCTTTCCCCGCTTAATGTGACTATCGCTGTTGATATATTTGAGTTAAGTATCGACTAAGTTCGATTATTGAATCTAAATAAACATTAACTGCAAATATTAAGCATTTTCAGACTCCACCGACAAATCACACGTCACTGAGGAAAATAAACGAGAAACGATTTTCTAAGTAGATTGGTGCATACTAAGCAGTATTGATTCTTTACAAAATTGCAAAAATAAAAACCTTTCGACCCTGTCAAAATATGCATGTATCCTTGTGTTCGTAAGATTCACCTTGATATTAGATCGTTCAGAACCAATAGCTAAACCTCCCAGTGAAGATGAGTTGCCAGGGAGGTTGACAAGGGTGGCACAGTGGTAGAGTTGCTGCCTCATATCGCCAGAGACCCGGGTTCAATCCTGTCTATGGGTGTTGTCTGTACAGAGTGTACACCTTCTACCTGTAACTGTGTGAACTTTCTCCGTGTGCTCCGATTTCCTCTCACACTCCAAAGCCCTAGAGGTTTATAGGTTATTTGGGATTAGTAAAATTGTAACTTGTCCCTAGTGTGTAGGATAGTGTTAGTGTATGGGGATCGCAGGTCGGCGCGGACTCGGTGTGCCGAACGGTCTCCTTCTGCACTGCATCTCTAAGTCTGAAGCCTAAAGCCTAATACAGAGGGTCTACGATGAACATGATATTTTAAAAGCTGCTACAAATGTCCACGTGAATTTAAATTTGGTTGGGGAAATACATTTCCATACCCTGTACAGCCACTTGCACAGTGGGAATGTGCTGAAAATGCAATGTACTCGCAAGGAAATGCCAGGCCAAACTGTTCAAAACAGGGTTCTAGTTAAACAGGGAGTGTTAATAGACCATAAAACAGAACTGACTGTGGCTGCAGGATGGAAACTAACTATTTGGTATGGTATGTGTAAGAAGGAACTGCAGATGCCGGTTTAAACCAAAGATAGCCACAAAAAGCTGGAGTAACTCAGCAGGACAGGCAACATCTCTGGAGAGGAGGAATGGGTGACGTTTTGGGCTGAGAACCTTCTGAATCTATCTGAAGAAGGGTCTCAACCTGAAACGTCACCCATTCCTTCTCTCCAGATATGCTGCCTGTCCCACTGAGTTACTCCAGCTTTTTTGTGTCTATCTTTGGTACGGTATGGTACTTTATTTATCACATGTACCAAGGTACAGTGACATTCATTTTTGTATACAGTTCAGTACAAATATCACTATACATAACACAATGGACAATAGACTAGAAGTAGGCCATTCAGCCCTTCGAGCCAGCACTGGCATTCATTGTGATCATGGCTGTTCATCCACAATCATTACCCCATTCCTGCTTTCTTGAAGAGCTCCATCTAACTCTCACTTGAAAGCATCCAGAGGATCGGCCTCCACTGCCTTCTGAGACAGAGAATTCCAGAGATTCACAACTCACTGTATGAAAACTTTTTTCCTCATCTCTGTTCTAAATGGCCTACCCCTGATTCTTAAACTGTGGCCCCTGGTACTGGACTCTCCCAACATCAGGAACACGTTTCCTGCATCTAGCGTGTCCAAACCCTTAATAATCTTATATGTTTCAATAAGATCCCCTCTCATTCTAAATTCTAGTGTATACAAGCCCAGTCGCTCCATTCTTTCAACATATGACAGTCCCACCGTCCCGGTAGTTAACCTTGTGAACCTACGCTGCACTCCCTCAATAGCAAGAATGTCCTTCCTCAGATTTGGAGACTAAAACTGCACACAATACTCCAGGTGCGGTCTCACTAGGGCCCTATACAACTGCAGCAGGACCTCTTTGCTCCTATACTCAACACTTCTTGTTATAAAGGCGAACATGCCATTCTTTACTGCCTGCTGTACCTGCATGTTTAATTTCATTGACTGATGAACAAGGACACCCAGATCCCATTGCACTTCCCCTTTTCCTAACATCCCCTCATCTAAATCATTGATGTATATTGTAAATAGCTGCAGTCCCAGCACTGAGCCTTGCGGCACCCCACTAGATACTGCCTGCCATTCTGAAAGGGACCCGTTAATCCCTACTCTTTGTTTCCTGTCTACCAACCAATATTCTAGCCATGTCAGTACCCTACCCCCAATACCATGTGCTCTAATTTTGCCCACTAATCTCCTATGTGGGACCTTATCAAAGGCTTTCTGAAAGTCCAAGTACACTACATCCACTGGCTCTCCCTTGTCCATTTTCCTAGTTACATCCTCAAAAAATTTCAGAAGATTAGTCAAGCATGATTTCCCCTTCGTAAATCCATGCTGACTCGGACCGATCCTGTTACTGCTATCCAAATGTTCAGCTATTTCATCTTTTACAATTGACTCCAGCATCTTCCCCACCTCCAATGTCAAGCTTACTGGTCTATAATTCCCTGTTTTCTCTCTCCCGCCTTTCTTAAAATGTGGGATAACATTAGCTACCCTCCAATCCACAGAAACTGATCCAGAATCTATTGACTATTGTAAAATATTCACCAATGCATCCACGATTTCTGGAGCCACTTCCTTAAGTACCCTGGGATGCAGACCCAGGGGATGTATCATCCTTCAGTTCCATCAGTCTACCCAACACCATTTCCTGCCTAATGTAAATTTCCTTCAGTTCCTCCGTTACCCTAGATCCTCTGGCCACTAGAATAACTGGGTGATTGTTTGTGTCCTCCTTAGTGAAGACAAATCCAAAGTACCTGTTCAACTCGTTTGCCATTTCCTTGTTCCCCATAATAATATTCATCTGCTTCTGTCTTCAAGGGTCCTACTTTGGTCTTAACTAATTTTTTCCTCTTCACATACCTAACGCTTTTACTATCCTCCTTTATATTCTTGGCTAGCTTACCTTCGTTCCTCATCTTTTCTCCCCGTATTGCCTTTCTGGCTATCTTTAATAGTCTCCCAATCCCCTGGCTTCCCGCTCATCTTTGTTATGTTATACTTCTCTATATGTTTATATTCCACACAGACAGCGCCTGAGTTCAGGATTGAATGGTGCTGTGAGGCAGTGGCGTTACTGTCTGCACCACTGTGCTTCCTCGTCCCTGAGCTACAGGGTAGGTTCCTATGATTAACAATCAAATCTGACCTGGCAGACCTGGGTTTGAAGATAAAGTGGGAACACATCTATTCCATTCCTCAGAAAAATATATAGTTGGATCACGTAGCATTTACAACACCTGAAAATATTTCCTGTATAACTATGCAAGATATACATGTAGATCATACCACCAGAAGACATAGAAACAGAAGTAGGCCATTCAGTCCTTCGAGTCTACTCCACCATTCCATATAACCATATAACAATTACAGCATGGAAACGGGCCTTCTCAGCCCTTCCAGTCCGTGCCGACCATTTATTTTCCCCTAGTCCCATCTACCTGCACTCAGACCATACCCCTCCATTCCCTTCCCGTCCATATACCTATCCACTTTACTTTTAAATGTTAAAATCGATCCTGCCTCCACCACTTCTGCAGGAAGATCATGGCTGATATATTTCCGTTTTAGTTTTAGTTTATTGTCATGTGTGCCAAGGTACAGTGAAAGGCTTTTTCACTCTCAACCCCATTCTCTTGCCTTCTCCCCGTAATCTTTGACAGACTCCCTAAACAAGAACCTGTCAATCTCCACCCAATGACTTGGCCTCCACAGCTGACTGTGACAATGAATTCCACAGATTCACCACCCTCTGGCTATAGAAATTCCTCTTCATTTTCATTCTATAGTTATGTCCATTTATTTTAAGGCTGCGCCCAAATGTATATGGATTCCAGGTCAAATACATTACAAGAACCTATTTCCCTTCACAGAATCATCGACAGCAGAGTATTTAGATAATAATAATAATAAAAATATATTTTATTGTCATTACACATAAGTGCAACGAGATTTGGTTTGCAACTTCCATCCGATGTCGTAACTTAATCGACAAATAACATTTAGATTTAGATACTTCGAGAACAAGGTTTATATAAATCAACAGGCCATTTTTAATTGATTGAGGATTCGGGAGGTAATTCACGAATAATACCTCTCCAGATTTGATGCTGAGATTTAGGAAGGTGGAAAGAGGTGAAGTCTAGTATTTAATAACTCCAAACCCGACAAGGCGATAGACTACAAGATGGAAATTGAATTGATGCTGTCGGAAGGAACTGCAGATGCTGGTTTAAACCAAAGATAGACACAAAATGCTGGAGTAACTCAGCGGGACAGGCAGCATTTCTGGAGAGAAGGAATGGGTGACGTTTCAGGTCTCGACCTGAGTTAAGGGCCTGTCCCACTTTCACGAGGTAATTCAAAACCTCTGCCAAGTTTAAAGAACCTAAAAAAAAATCAGGATTGTGGTAATCTACGAACTCCTACGACCTTCCACGACTATGTTCACAAACGCCTACGAATTCCCACGACTATTTCGATGGCCTCCTTCCGAGTGAAAATGTGCAATTTCTCTCATCCCAACCATATTTTTACTCGTGGACATTTTTTATCGGGCTGGAAAAAACCTCCCGACTTACCTGATGCCACGAGTACCTACGGCTGGCATAACGAGCCGCTACAATATATCTACAAACTGCTACGACCTTCTACGGACTCGTTATGAACATTCTGCGAGTTTGAATCAAGGGGGAAACTCGGGAGATTCCGTGAATTACCTCGTGAAAGTGGGACAGGTCCTTTACTCCAGCACTTTGTGTCTATCTTTGAGATTATGCTGCATGGCTGTGTGCAGCCTTTGTAGGAAGATCAATGACATAATTAGCTGCTGTGCCATGAAGATTTCCACGACTATATGAAGAAGAAATGATCATGTTGAAAGTACTTGCTGACACAGAGGATTTATTTCTGTTGGTGATGGCATTTGTTTTAAGAATTGCTCTGTATTCGACCAATCTTTGTAATTCATGCTTAATGAGATTTACACAGAGGGTGAATATAATCAGTGAATGTTAAGTGAGCAGTAATCCCCGGTACTAGACATATTGAGCCTTCTGTGTCTACGACCAAAATATGTCTCGCGGGATAAGTGTTATTTTTACCACACTGCAAGTTTCCACTAATTCCTGTGTTGTTTTAGTTTAGTTTAGAGATGCAGCGCAGAAACGGGCCCTTCGGCCCACACCGACCAGTGGTCCTGGCACACATTAACACTACTATACACACACTAGGGACAATTTCTACATTTATACCACACCAATTAACCTACAAACCCGTACGTCTTTGGAGTTTGGGAGGAAACCGAATATCTTGGAGAAAACCCGTGCGGTCACGGGAGATCGTACAAACTCCGCACAGACAGCACCCGTAGTCAGGTCTCTGGCGCTGTAAGGCAGCAACTCTACCTCTGTGCCACCGTGCTGCCCTAAGACAGAGGCCCGGGGAGCCGTTGGAGACAGAGGGTGGAGCTACCTGCGCTGTGAGTATAAAGCTAGCGCGGGGCTTGCTTTTCACAGAGGCCCGGGGAGCCGTTGGAGACAGAGGGTGGAGCTACCTGCGCTGTGAGTATAAACCTAGCGCGGGGCTTGCTGACACAGAGGCCCGGGGAGCCGTTGGAGACACAGGGTGGAGCTACCTGCTGTGAGTATAAACCTAGCGCGGGGCTTGCTTTTCACAGAGGCCCGGGGAGCCGTTGGAGACACAGGGTGGAGCTACCTGCTGTGAGTATAAACCTAGCGCGGGGCTTGCTTTTCACAGAGGCCCGGGGAGCCGTTGGAGACACAGGGTGGAGCTACCTGCGCTGTGAGTATAAACCTAGCGCGGGGCTTGCTGACACAGAGGCCCGGGGAGCCGTTGGTCAGAGAGGGTGGAGCTACCTGCGCTGTGAGTAGACCAGCAGCTGCAACGTTCCATTTTCCAGTGAGGGAATCTGGTGGGGAATCTGTTGGAGCCTCTGATTGGTTGAAGAGGACCAGAGGAAGCAGCTGATTGGCTGCAACCCGGGGTTTACATTTCTACCTTCAGGTTTAAGGATTCTGGGAGCTAAGGATTCTGGGTGTTAGGGATTCAGTATTTATTAGTAAAGTTTAAAGAACAAAGTTTTGTGTTTAATAAAAAATAAATAAATAAAAAATTATATATATATATATATATATATATATATATATATATATATATATATATATATATATATATATATATATATATATATATATATATATATATATATATAATATTTTTTTTTTTTAATAGAGTAATTTGGGAGTAAGATGTCAGTGGAGATTGGTCCCGTGGTTTGCTCATCCTGCAACATGTGGGAGATCAGGGATATTGTCGGTGTCCCTGATGACTACATTTGCAGGAAGTGTGTCCAGCTGCAGCTCCTGGCAGACCGCATTGAACGATTGGAGCTGCGGCTGGATTCATACTGGAGCATCCACGATGCAGAGAAAGTCGTGGACAGCACATACAGCGAGTTGGTCACGCCACAGGTAAAAGGTAAGAGGACAGAAAGGGAGCGGGTGGCCAATAGCCAGCAAAGCAGTAGGCAGATAGTGCAGGAGTCCCCTGTGGTCATCTCCCTACTCAACAGGTTTACCATTTTGGATACTGTTGAGGGAGATAGCTCATCAGGGGAATGCAGCAGCAGCCAAGTTCATGGCACCATGGGTGGCTCTGCAGCACATGATGGGGGAAAAAAGAGGGGAAGGGCTATTGTAATAGGGGATTCAATTGTCAGGGGAATAGATAGGCGTTTCTGCGGCCGCAAAAGAGACTCCAGGATGGTATGTTGCCTCCCTAGTGCAAAGGTCAGGGATGTTACTGAACGGCTGCAGAACATTCTGTAGGGGGAGGGTGAACAGCCAGTTGTCGTGGTGCTTATTGGCACCAACGATATAGGGAAAAAAAGGGATGAGGTCCTACAAGGTGAATTTGGGGACCTAGGAGATAAACTCAAAAGTAGGACCTCAAAGGTAATAATCTCTGGATTATTACCAGTACCACGGGCCAGTCAGAGTAGAAATAGGAGGATATTGCAGATGATTACGTGGCTTGAAAAATGGTGCAAGGGGGAGGGATTCAAATTTTTAGGGCACTGGAACCATTTCTGGGGGAGGTGGGACCAGTACAAACAGGACGGTCTGCACCTGGGCTGGAATGGAACCAATGTCCTTGGGGGAGTGTTTGCTAGTGCTGTCGGGGAGGATTTAAACTAATGTGGCAGGGGGATGGGTACAAGAGCAGAGAGGCAGGTGGGTGGAAACGAGGGTGGAAGCAATAGGGAGCAAGGTGAAAAGTAAGTGGCAGGCAGACAAAACCAGGGCAAAAATCAAAAAGGGCCACTTCTCAACAAAATTGTATAAGGGGTAAGAGCGTTGTAAAAACAAGCCTGAAGGCCTTGTGTCTCAATGCAAGGAGTATTCGTAATAAGATGGATGAGTTGAACGTGCAGATAGCTATTAATGAGTATGATATAGTTGGGATCACGGAGACATGGCTCCAGGGTGACCAAGGCTGGGAGCTGAACATCCAGGGATATTCAATATTCAGGAGGGATAGAGAGAAAGGAAAAGGAGGTGGGGTAGCGTTGCTGGTTAGAGAGGAGATTAACGCAATGGAAAGGAAGGACATTAGCTTGGAGCATGTGGAATCAGTATGGGTAGAGCTGCGAAACACTAAGGGGCAGAAAACGCTAGTGGGAGTTGTGTACAGGCCACCTAACAGTAGTAGTGAAGTTGGGGATGGTATAAAACAGGTAATTAGAAATGCGTGCGACATAGGCAAAACAGTTATAATGGGTGACTTCAATCTACATATAGATTGGGTGAATCAAATTGGCAGGGGCGCTGAGGAAGAGGATTTTTTGGAAAGTATGAGGGATAATTATCTAAATCAACATGTGGAGGAACCAACGAGAGAGCAGGCTATTTTAGACTGGGTATTGAGTAATGAGGAAGGGTTAGTTAGCAGTCTTATTGTGCGTGCCCCCTTGGGCAAGAGTGACCATAATATGGTCGAGTTCTTCATTAGGATGGAGAGTGACATTGTTAATTCAGAAACAATGGTTCTGAACTTAAGGAAAGGTAACTTTGAGGGTATGAGACGTGAATTGGCCAAGATTGACTGGCAATCAATTCTAAAAGGGTTGACGGTGGATACGCAATGGAAGACATTTAAAGACTGCATGGATGAACTACAAAAATTGTTCATCCCAATTTGGCAAAAGAATAGATCAGGGAAGGTAGTGCATCCGTGGATAACAAGGGAAATCAGGGATAGTATCAAAGCAAAGGATGATGCGTACAAAGTAGCCAGAAAAAGCAGCATACCAGAGGACTGGGAGAAATTCAGAGACCAGCAGAGAAGGACAAAGGGCTTGATTAGGAAAGGAAAAATAGATTATGAAAGAAAACTGGCAGGGAACATAAAAACTGACTGCAAAAGTTTTTATAGATATGTGAAGAGAAATAGATTAGTTAAAACAAATGTAGGTCCCTTGCAGTCAGAAACAGGTGAGTTGATCATGGGGAACAAGGATATGGCGGACCAATTGAATACCTACTTTGGTTCCGTCTTCACTAAGGAAGACATAAATAATCTGCCGGAAATAGCAGGGGACCGCAGGTCAAAGGTCTGAGTGAAATCCAGGTTAGTCGGGAAGTGGTGTTGGGTAAATTGAATGGATTAAAGGCCGATAAATCCCCAGGGCCAGATAGGCTGCATCCCAGAGTACTTATGGAAGTAGCTCCGGAAATAGTGGATGCATTAGTCATAATCTTTCAAAACTCTTTAGATTCTGGAGTAGTTCCTGAGTTTCACAATGGCAGGCAGTGACTAGTGGGGTACCGCAAGGCTCAGTGCTTGGACCCCAGCTATTTACAATATACATAAATGATCTGGATGAGGGAATTGAAGGCAATATCTCCAAGTTTGCGGACGACACTAAGCTGGGGGGCAGTATTAGCTGTGAGGAGGAAGCTAGGAGAATGCAAGGTGACTTGGATAGGCTGGGTGAGTGGGCAAATGTTTGGCAGATGCAGTATAATGTGGATAAATGTGAGGTTATCCACTTTGGTGGCAAAAATAGGAAAACCGACTACTATCTAAATGGTGGCCGATTAGGAAAAGGGGAGATGCAGCGCGACCTGGGTGTCATGGTACACCAGTCATTGAAAGTAGGCATGCAGGTACAGCAGGCAGTGAAGAAAGCCAATGGTATGTTAGCTTTCATAGCAAAAGGAATTGAGTATAGGAGCAGGGAGGTTCTACTTCAGTTGTATAGGGTCTTGATGAGGCCACACCTGGAGTACTGCGTACAGTTGTGGTCTCCAAATCTGAGGAAGGACATTATTGCCATAGAGGGAGTGCAGCGAAGGTTCACCAGACTGATTCCTGGGATGTCAGGACTGTCTTATGAACAAAGACTGCATAGACTCGGTTTATACGCTCTAGAATTTAGGCGATTGAGAGGGGATCTTATAGAAACTTACAAGATTCTTAAGGGGTTGGACAGGCTAGATGCAGGAAGATTGTTCCCGATGTTGGGGAGGTCCAGGACAAGGGGTCACAGCTTAAGGATAAGGGGAAAATTCTTTAGGACCGAGTTGAGAAGGAATTTTTTCACACAGAGAGTGGTGGGTCTCTGGAACTCTCTGCCACAGAGGGTAGTTGAGGCCATTTCATTGGCTATATTTAAGAGGGAGTTAGATGTGGCCCTTGGGATCAGAGGGTATGGAGAGAAGGCAGGTACGGGATACTGAGTTGGATGATCAGCCATGATCATATTGAATGGCGGTGCAGGCTCGAAGGGCCGAATGCCTCCTCCTGCACCTAATTTCTATGTTTCTATGTTTCTATGTAACAAGTTTAAACAACTTTTTAAAAATACTTTGAAGAATTGAATGCAAAGTATTATTTCATTTCGGAGTCACGTGAGTGACTTCGTGAAGAACCCGCCAGCACGCATGCGCGACATATCGTCGCTCGCATTTGCAGTCGACAGCTGGAGGTGGAGCGCGGCTCACCACCAGCCCTTCATAAGGACCGCTCAGGTAAGTGCAGGCAACCTTGAGCTGGTTGTCCCTGGTGTTTGAATTGTGTTTTCTTCAACAGGGATATGGATAAGAGGAGTACAGGCCGCAGGACTTCCGGAAGGAGTCGTCGGCCATTATTCCCGGAGCTCTCTACAACAGCAGCACCCGCTAGACGGGCCGGGAAAAAGGCGCGAAAGTCGGGGAGCCCTGTGATTACAGGACCCGACCCACCGACACAGCTGTGTACAAGCGGGGTACCCGCAGAGCAGGATGTCGGTATGGTGCCGGAGCAGGTAGACACTGACTCCATTTCACTATCTCCAACAGGGAGAGAATCGTTGGCTGATATGAGCAAACGGGTTTCACGTGCTGCTGCACGGCCCTTCTCCCCGAGCCCTCGTGAAAGAGCCAGGGATAGAGCTCAACAACAAAGAACTTTTAGGGCAGAGTTTTCACCAGAGGCCGCTAGACTGCGGACTGGTGGCTTACCGAGACCCGAGTCCACTGGCAGACCAGAGAGGGCCAGTGTAGACTCACCACCTAGCTGGACCAGTAGAAGTCGTGCTGGTGGAGTCTCACCACGGTCACCGCATCCCCCATTTGCGGCAGGACGGGACCGTACGCCACCTGAGTCCAGGAGAAGGACAGGCGGCAAGCCCGCGCGGATGTCGGGTCACCACGCTGTGGCGACAGGTGCCGACTTCACACCGCATATGCCCTTCGAGGCAGGCGGACCTAGCTCATCCAAAAGGAGGCGAATGAGCAGATACGCGCCGGAGTCATACAGCTTAGCTGAGGCGGCTGGCAGCGACTTTTCGTCACGGCACCGAGATTACCTCGACGAGGTACGGGCCGATGATAGGAGCCTCAGGAGTTCCTTCGGGCATGAGGGCTCTGACCTCCCATTCACGCACGATGAAGGGCGCATTGAAAGGATGGAGAAGATGATGGAACGGATCCTGCAGCAAAATCAACAGCAGGAAATGTCCAGTTCCAGGGGACTTTTGGATATATCCCCATCGTCAATGGGTAGCATGAGGCAGCCAGGAGAAGAGGACATACTGGTACACGAACCAGTGGCACCTGAGGTTCCTCAGGAAGAACTTTTGGACGTGGCAGCCAAGTTTGCATTACCCGAATCATCGGGGCAACCTCTCAAAACTAAACTGGCCGCTACCATTGACTTCCTCAACAACCACCAGCTACAGGATCAGGTCCTTGCGGAAGCCATGAATAGGTACAAGGCACCGAGTAATTGTAACTCACTGAATGTACCTATTGTAAACATGCCTATTTGGGGCAATATAAACCCGGGCATAAGAGCACAGGAGGTAAAATTACAGAGAATCCTAAACTGCTCACATCTGGGATTACCGCTTTTGCGAGGTCGGTGGACGGGATGGACTTGAACACCGAACAGGAAGACGCTCTTGCATTATTATGTAACACGCAATACGAGATAAATGCGTTTCGAAAAAGTACCATCAAACCCACGCTAAATTCCAAATTTGCGGGGCTATGCAGAGCATCTCCAACACCACCACCCAGACAACTATTCGGGGAAGACCTTCCGAAGCAGGTCAAGGATCTAGACGACCATGCTAAGACAGTGGGTCTTATGAGGTCGCACACCTTGACCAGACAAACGGCCAGGAAAACACCATATTCCAGGCCACGGGGTCAAACCGAAAGGCCAGCAAGGACCTACATACCGGTGCCTCCACAATACCAGCATTTTCAACAGCCAAGGCCTTTTTTAGGGCAAGGCCCGCAGCGGCCAGCATGGAAGATGCGGCAACCGCATCACCAGCACAACCCAGCACCTCCACGTCCCACCAAACATGCCAGGGACCGCCGATAACCATGGAGATAAGGCGGTCTGGATTTCATGCACTTGCATGTCTAACCTCACATGTTGGAGGGAGATTACGGTTCTTTAAGGAGGCATGGGATACCATCACCTCAGATGAGTTTATTTTACAAAGTATTCAAGGCCATGAGATTGAGTTTATAAATGGTCAACTTCCTCCACCTCAGCATATGCCGAATCGCAAATTTGCACTTTCCAGTAAGGAAGTAGCAGAAGGCTATGCTGAAATCTTGAGATTACAAGAAAAAGGGGTGATAGAAAGGACAATCCACGAACCAATTGAATTCGTATCTAACATCTTCACAAAAACCAAGAAAGATGGTGGATGTCGGGTTATCATAGATCTAACCCATTTGAATACTTTTGTAAAATATACCCATTTTAAAATGGACACGTTCGAAACAGCCAAATCTTTGGTTTCCAAGGGCTGCTTCATGGCATGCATTGATTTAAAAGATGCATACTATTCAGTATCCATTCAGAAACATCACAGGAAGTTCTTAAAATTTACCTGGATGGATCAACTTTGGCAATACAAAGCTTTGCCCAATGGGCTTACCACAGCCCCCAGATTGTTTACTAAATTACTCAAACCAGTGCTAGCAACACTGAGGAGGCAAAACCATACGGTTATGGCTTACCTGGATGATATCCTAATTATTGGGAATACATTGGAATTAGCAAAATTGGCAATTACAGCCACTGTGGAATTATTTCAAAAAATGGGATTTATTATCCATCCAGATAAATCGAAGTTCTGTCCTTCACAGATCATGGACTATCTGGGATTTACGATTGATTCCAATCGAATGATTACCACCATACCAATTAACAAAGTTGGGGATATCATTGAAGCATGTAATAATCTGGTCTGCGCCAGTATACCATCAATCAGACAAGCTGCTAAGGTAATTGGGAAAATGGTAGCAGCTTTTCCAGCTGCTCAATTCGGACCTTTACATTATCAAAATTTGCAAAGATCCAAGATTTCAGCGTTAAAATTGAATGCTGGACATTTTGATAGACCCATGCAGCTGCCATTCAAGGCAAAAATTGAGTTACAATGGTGGATTGATCATATTCGTAACTCATTCAAACCCATCATTGTGCCTCGCCCGTTGGTGTACTTACAAACAGACGCAAGCTCCCATGGCTGGGGAGCTACGGACAACAACACCAGTTGTGGGGGCAGATGGGACACTCTTGAATCTACCCTTTTGTTATCACAAGGGATAAATTATTTGGAGATGCTAGGGGCATTCCACAGACTTAGAGCTTATTGTTCAAACTTTACTGATACTCATGTCCGTCTCCAAATAGACAACACCACTGCGGTGGCATATCTAAATCATATGGGCGGTACCAGGTCAATTTCATGTGATGAATTGGCAAATACAATTTGGCTCTGGTGCATACAACGGAATATTTGGATTTCAGCTACCTATCTACCAGGTAAGCTCAATACAGTGGCGGACACCAGGTCACGGAAATTTAATGACAACATTGAGTGGATGTTAAATCCCCAAATATTCGCCAAAATTACAGCCAAATTTGGTAAACCGGATATTGACCTTTTTGCGTCATGGTTAAACCATCAGGTACCAACATATGTATCATGGGAACCAGATCCTGGGGCAATGGCGATGGACGCTTTCTCGCTAGACTGGGGGAAATGGTTTTTCTATGCATTTCCTCCATTTTGCCTCATCAGTCGGGTATTGCGGAAAATCCAGTCAGATGCTGCTAAAGGCATTCTCATCATACCCGACTGGCCTACACAGCCATGGTATCCGGCGGTCCTTGGAATGATAAGTAAACCATGGGCCCTCTTAGAGAATTGCCCACAATTGGTGACGAACCCTGTTACAGGGGAACATCATCCCTGCCATAGTCATTTGAAATTATTGGCTTGCAGGTTCTGAATAGACCATTACTGCAGTATGGTCTCTCGTCAAGGACAATGGATACAATTGGAGCATCATGCAGGGAGTCCACAAGACGGCAATATTTAACGCAAATCAGGAAATGGGAATCCTACTGCGGCCGCTTGAACATTGCTTATGACTCCGTCACCATAACAGATGTGCTGGAATTCCTTGCGGGGTTGCATCATGACGAACACCTCAGCTACAGTGCCATCAATAGCGCCAGGAGTGCATTATCATTCTACCTCAATATTGAAGTAGGATCCAATAAACTGGTGTCCAAACTGATGCGGGGAATATTTAATTCTAACCCGCCCAGACCCCATTACAACGTTACCTGGGACATTGGGAGAGTATTAACCCTACTCAGGACGTGGTCACCCATGGCTGGGCTTGAATTGGACAAACTCACCCTGAAGCCGGTGATGTTATTGGCACTTACCTCAGCACAAAGGGTACAGACACTTCATAAGATCAAGATCAATTTTCTTTATTGATGAATTACTAAAGCAGCATAGACCTGGATTCACAGGGCTGCAGCTGGTGTTTCCAGCATACCCTGCTGATGCTAGGCTATGTTTAGCCACCCATATCCGCCACTATATAAAAGTGACGCGGAATTTAAGGGGAATGGAAAAATATCTGCTAATCAGCCACAAAAAACCACACCATAGAGTGTCGGTACAGACGATCTCCAGATGGCTCGGGATCGTCTTGAATGAAGCAGGTATTGACACTAATGTCTTTAAATCCCATTCCACCACTGCATCGACGTCGGCGGCTAAGGTCATGGAGGTGCCCATGGACCATATTCTTGCCACAGCGGGATGGGCTAGTGAAGCCACCTTTCAACGGTTTTACAACAAACCTGTTGCCGCTCCTGTAATGTTCGCAGAGGCCGTGCTGAATGCGGGTCAAGAACATACAGCTACTCCCCAGTGAGGGGTTTCTTTTTTTGTTATAATTAATAAATATTATTATTTTTCAGTACAAGCAGTCTGAAAATTTGATTACTCCTATCCATCCTTACAGTGGCGTGTGTGAGAGCATGGACGTTGTCCAGGGCATGAAATCACAGAGCTTTGAAGTCGTCACGAAGTCACTCACGTGACTCCGAAATGAAATAGTAAGATTAAACGAGAACTTACCAGTTTGAAGTTTGATCTTTATTTTATGAGGAGTTGCGATGAGGGATTTCGTGCCCTCCGCTCCCAACCCTCGATCATAAAGTCAACTGGTAACTAGAGTTTCTTCAATCTTACTATGCCAAGTCATTTCTTTGGTTTGCTGGTTCTGTGATTCCACACCGCTGCTTTGAAGAATGTCGCGCATGCGTGCTGGCGGGTTCTTCACGAAATCCCTCATCGCAACTCCTCATAAAATAAAGATCAAACTTCAAACTGGTAAGTTCTTGTTTAATCTTACTATTTTAATGGACTCTTTTATCTTTAGTCAGACGGTGGTGAATCTTTGGAATGTATTGCCACAGACAGCTGTGGAGGCCAAGTCAATGGATACTTTTAAGACAGAAATTGATTAGTACGGGTGTCAGGGGTTATGTAGCAATGTTACACAATTTTGTGATTTTAAAAATCAAGTCTGCAATTTATCCCATCAGATAAAGCATAAAAAGAAGTTTAATTTGACACCTAATTCACTTTCATATCTTCAGTATTAAAATAATTATGGCCATTTTCATACTCGGAATTTAGCATCTTGTTCCCCATTGCCTTTCAATTGACTTAACTCAAAAGCTGTGATCTAGAACAGTCAAAAGCCCATAACTTTCTTAAAAATTAAGAGAACTCAATGAAATTTTCAGTTATTATAGATTGAAGCATTCTGAAACAAATATGAAACAATCTTACTTGGATGACCTGAAATTAAAGCATATCATTAGTTAGTTATCTAATTGTAGCTAATTACAAAATTCAATGAGTAGATCTAAACATCTATCCATTTCTTAAGAAAAGATAAACTTTTTTTTAAATTGCCTAAGTGTCCAAATAACATTCACACAATAATCCACAATATAACATAATTTTTAAATCTCATTTTCATGAATTTCTAGGCCAAATGGAAGGAATTTAGTGTTTAATGCCTGTAAATTAATGGCCATTTAAATCAACTAGCGAGTGGGTTTTAGTGGAATGCGGTGGATTGGAACGTTGTGGTTTGCGGTGAAGTCGGGAGGAAAAATACTGTTGGTTCATACATTTTTTTGGACCCCATTTCGCAACATGAAAATGTGATTAAAGCCTCCCTAAAAACCAACTTTTAATATAAAAATAAACTGTGTACCTTTTTTTCTCCCCTACGCAAAATCCTTCCCGTTGTCGGTGCTCACGGTTTTTGAAGGTGATTTTTAAATTACTCTAGTTAATAAATAATCTAGCGTAATTTAAAAATACCTTCATGAATGAAATGTCGGAGCGATTTTTCTTCCGCAACGAAATCACCCGACATGGATCGATTTTCCCAGTCTGCAGAAAACAGCACTTTAAGCCTGCCCCCCTCTGAAAGGCACCAAAGTCACGCACACAGGGAGCAACAGAACTGCAGTGCTGCTCAAGGTAAGCTTTGTAACATACCTAGGTTATGGGGAGAAGGCAGGAGCATGGGGTGGAAAGGGAAATATAGATCAGCCATGATTGACTGGTGGAGTAAACTTGATGGGCTGAATGGCCTAATTCTGCTCCTACAACATGAACTTATGAACTTTACAAAGTATTTGCAACTTTGCGCAGTGTTAAAAAAATCTCAAATAATATCTGCTTTGTCGGTTGAAAGACAAATGGACAACGGCTTAAAAATGAGAAATTTGTGCTACCACCATTTAGCAGGGATGTATTTTGACCTTTTATAGGAGTATAAAATTGGTTTGATTGAATTGGTCACTCTTTTCAAAATGCTCCAAGTTCAGCGCTAATGCAGATAAAGACAAGTATGAAGTAAAATGGACTGAGAATTTCCTTATGGCATGCAGTTAAGATCTAACACAAAGATATTTCAGGTAGATTAAATTTCCAAAAAACAGCTCAAAAGGCAGATTTTAATGATCCAATTATTCCGACTTGCTTCCACTCTTCACATTCATGCTTTTCACAAACCACAGTTTATTTGTTCAATAGTCAACTAAATAATTAAATTATACTGTAAAAAAGACACAAAGTGCTGGAGCAACTCAGTGGGTCACGAAGCAACTCTGGAGAATGCGGAGAGGTGACAGAAACAGGCCCTCCCGCCCACCAAGTCTGCATCAGCTGGTGACTAACACTATCCTACACACACTAGGAATGATTTACAATTTACAGAAGTCAATTAACCTACAAACCTGTGCGTCTTTGGAGTGTGGGACGAAACCGGTCGGGTGCACCCGGAAAAAAACCCCCTGCAGGTCACGGAGAGGATATACAAACTCCATACAGACGCACCCGTAGTCATGATCGAACCCGGGTCTCTGGCGCTGTCTGGCAGCAAGTCTACCGCTGTGTCATTGAGCCACCCTTGAACTAATTGCATTAATCTTGCACCTTTATGGTTCAAACACAGATCTGAGTTTTATATCAATGGAAGAGTTTTCAAAATGTGGTGTTCTTATTATTTTGTAGCAGAGACGATACTACAATTTAACAGGTGAAACTTGCGACAATAACTTCCTGCTATAAATTTTGCAAATAATAAACACCTGTTCGGTCCCATTCTCACACGTGAGGCCTGGTCCCCCAACGCAATATTCCACCATTCACCCATAGTCTCCAACTGCCAGGCGCGACTGACAGGTTCCCATTGTGACGCTCCTGATCCCCCTCACCCCCCCCTCACTCCGCCCCTTGCCATTCCCCCCATGCAACACACTCGCTCCATTCCCCCCCCCCCCCCCCCCCACCATCCACTCTTAGAGGCTCTCCGGCAGCACAGCATTCCCGCCCATTGGGTTCCCATTGTGACATAGAACACGCAGGTATTACTGCGCAGGCGCAGCTGACGGGCACGGCAAGTGGAAAAGGGATTTATAAAGTTTAAAATGTGAATAACTCTTAAAATATAACAACAATTTAAATGTTAAAATGAGATTTATTCGGTTCAGTTCTTTCTTGTTGCCTCTCTTGTTGCGTTCTGCTGCTCTCTGCGTCTCGATGTCTCTTTGCTGTTAATGAAAATAAAGACACACAATTTTAATATAGAGACATTATTGAGTTGTCAAATTTTAATGAAGAAAATCTGGGAATTTACCTCGGAAGTCATCGTTCAACCAAGCACGCGTTTAATGACAACATTCTTGGTCGATGTTCCATCCTCCAGGAAAACGTTGACATTTTCCTTCACCTTTCCACGGCTAAGAGCCACATATAGTTGTCCATGCAGAAATACCAGTTTCTCGAGGTTTATCAACACTTTCTCCATGGTTTGCCCTTGCACTTTTTGGATCGTCAAAGCAAAACTTGACTGAATGGGGAATTGGCTCCGCTGAAGGGGAATTTGTTTGCCTTCTGTCAAATTGAGCATTATCCTAAGAATGGGAACAATGTCATCTCTGAAGGCTCCCATGTTGATTCTTGAAATAATCAGATGATCGGGGTTCCAAGTTTCTTATTAACATTGGAGATTCTTTTTTCAACTCCAATTTGTGTGGTGGTAATCCAGAGATCTCGAGTGAATCGAGGAATTCTGCTGGGAAGCTAGTAGCATTAGTTCCCTCAGTGACAGCATTTAAGAAAAGTACTCTTTAATGATTCCAGGGAAGCGTCTGATACAAAAGAATTGATCCTTCTCATCGTATCGTTGATACGATTGTCGGAGAATAATTCTGCAGGATTGGCAAATTCGGGATAGATGAAATGAATACAATCCTCCAGTCTTTTTGCTGATAAAACCATGTCTTGTAGCATTTTAATTTCATCATCTTAATTCTTTAAAATGTCGTCTTCAACTTTTAACAAAAATTGTGAATATTCGCCTTCTCCCTCTCTCATTCACATATTCGTCAGCAATTGAAACTTGGTGAGAAGTCTCCACAAGTAGGATTTCTTGATGCAGGAATTTTCAACATCAGCATCATTTTCCCTTCTCACTACAGGAAGGAGTTGTTGAAAATCGCCACAACAAATGGTAAGAATGCCACCAAAAGGCTTAGTGTTGGTGTGTACATATTGAAGAGTTCTGCCACCGCTTCAAAGCTCTCCCTCCTAATCATTGGGCATTCATCCCAAACAATGAGTTTCACTTGCCTCATCAAACGTGCCATGTTAGATTTCTTGTCAATGTGGCAGAATGTATCCTCGTTCACTTGGATGAGAATCTTGAATCGAGAATGTGCAGTTCTTCCACCAGGCACTAATTTAGCTGCAATCCCAGAGGATGCTGCAGCAACAGCCACATCACCTTGACCTCTAATTTTGGAGAGCATCAAATTGGTGATGAATGTTTTTCCCATTCCTCCTGGTGAATCAATGAAAAACATTGAAGGAAGCTTCCTTTTCAAGCAGTTGCACACCTGGTCGTACACTGCTCTCGGCTCAGCATTCAGCAAAGGCTCATTCTCCTCAACAAATTGCTGTTGTTCATTTCTATCATATTGCAATTCCTGCAGCAATTCTGGATTGTCATTATCAAGGTGCATCTTTCCATTTCTTGGTCGTGGCAAATTAAAGCATTGTTTTGTTGTAATTCTCAAGCTTGTGTTGAATATACAACCGAGCCTGATCGTGATGCTTCTCTTCAATCATGATATTAAGACCACTCGTTGTTCTCTCTTTTTCAAGGTAATCTTCAGACATTGAATTCTTGAAGCGATCCCATAATTGTTGAGTATTGTTGATCTCAGTATTTGTCAGCAAAACAACAAACAAATCTCTCTTTGCACTGGGGAGTCTTGTCTTCTCAGCATCTTCCATTGTTTGTTGCCAATGTTCGTCAGTCTGCAACAAACCTCTTTGTCTGCAGACATCTTTGAAGGCAGGATGAATTTCCCCATCGTGTGTTTTCAATGAATCGAAGGATACTGGACTTTTTACGTGATGGAGAAGTAGTTGAGGTCACCACATCTTGGAGACATGGTATACACTCGTCCCAGAACATTGCCTTCAAAAAGACCTGGAAGATCTTCCACTCTCTTCCCAACCTTCCTTCTTTTCCATCCCTTATTACTCCATGTGTAAAATTGGGGAACATCAGCAGAGTAGAGTGTTGACTTGTGTAGAGTCCTGTTGTCATAGTCCGCCACTGCCGCTCCCCACCAGCTTGAGGAGGGGGCCGGTGGGGAGCATCCTGCAGCTGGGGACAGGGACAGCTTCAGGCGGGGGGTGATGGGGGGGGAGCATCGTGCAGCAGCGGGAGAGGGAAGGCTTCAGGCAGGTGCCAGTGGGGGAGGGGGTGGGCTATCTGGAGGGCTAGTATCGGTGTTGTTGGCCGAAGGGATTGGTTTCCAGAGGGCTAGTGTTCACATTGGGGGCCGAATTGACTTTTCGTGGGCTAGTCTAGCAGCTGGAGACAGGGATGCTTCAGGGGATGGCTATGGGCAGGGGCCGGTGGGGGGAGCTCTGCCATGGCCTGCCGCGGTGCGGGGGGAGGTTGTGCAAGGGGAGGGGAATGGGGGTGTGTGGGCGGGGTGGTGTCCGGCCCCATCAGAGCCCTGCCCCTTCAATCCCCCCCCACTCTCACTCCTCACTTCCCCAGGATCTCGAGGTTGCAGCAGTCAGTGTCGCAGTTAGCCAGGCTCCGCACACCGGACCGGCTTTGGAGCGGACGGCTCCTGGACTGACTCACGGCTTCTGGACTCAGGAAGGGGCTGACCGTCCCACGGAGTGGCAGTAGAAGGGACCAATCCGCGCAGCGCTGAATGGCAGGAGAGGCAATCGATCTGCGCACGTGCTGTTTTTAAGATATTTAAACCTCAATAACTCTTACCAGCTACTAGCGATCAGAACAAAGCTTGGTGCAATCGCAGTGCAGGAGAACGGTGAGTGAGGTGGCAAAATATCCGAGCGCTATCACGTACCTTTTTTTCGTGAATAGAATGACCGCCAAACCGGAAGATAACAAGATCAGAATTTTAGTTATTTATACAGACAGACAGACAGACGATTTTGAGTTATGGACTGGGATAATGATTACACATACTGTCATCATAAGCTCCACTGAAACACGGAGTTAAGAGGAGAGAATGCCTCATGGCAATAATTGTACAAAATGTGATGCTCATTTCTATTCAGACTGTGTCTTTCTGTCTTATTTCCTGGAACAATTTTCTTTCCTTGTTTTTCAGTTGATGATCTTGGCATGTTGGCAGTGTGACAGGGAATAACACTCATATCACTCCACATCAGAGTCATTCAGTGCCCAAGGGTGTCTCCACCCCTGCTGCCTTCTTAACAATGACAGTGTACATATCTTCTCCTTCCCATTGAATGAGACATATGAAGCAACCACTGTAATACTGATACTGCCCAGCAGCTCCCCATTCTGCCTGGGCCTCACCCTCTGTTCCATTTGTATTTTGGACATATTTTCATCAAAAGGACTTTGTTTATAATCCAAATTTGCCGCCTAGGACAGGATCGGGCTGAGGTAGACGGGCCTTGTCACCCAGAATAAAGGGGAACCCGGCATGGAGGGGCCGCAGAGAGCAAGGGGGGACCCAGTGTGGAGTTGGGCTGAGAATAATGGCGTGGCGTGGAGGGGGCCGAGAATTATGGGGGGCGCGGCTTGGGGGGGGGGGGGGGGGGGGGCAAGAACAATGGGAGACCCAGCGTGGGGAGGGGGGGAGAATGATGGTGGATCCAGCGTGGAGGGGGAGGGGCGAGAATAATGGGGGACCCAGTGTAGGAGAGACGAAGAAGGAATGAGTACGTTTTGTAAATTTGTCGGCACCTTTGTGTACTTCGTCTGCAAAAACAAAGAATCTCACTGCGCCTAGCTAGGTACAATTGACAATAAAGTATCATCATCATTATTTTACATACCATTTCTGTTCAGTGATATGGCACGGAAACAGGCCCGTCAGCCCACCAAGTCCACGGCGACCATCAATTTTGCATTCGCACTGGTTCTATGCTGTGGTCATTGACCATCTGATCCACCTGTTGGACCTTCTGCCATTTTGTGATTGCTCAGGGACTCGTGGACTGAAGCTGAGTCGTAGGAGGCTGAAGGGTCTGGTGGGTCGTGGTGGGCCGAAGGGTCTGTTTCCATGCTGTAAATCTAAACTTCACAACAAACACTTTTTGTATTAAGTTAAATTGAACTCCAAGGTTGCAGAGTGCCAACACATGCAAATATGCCACTTTTGTTTTCCTGTATTAGGAGAAAATTGGTTAAGTCGCAACAGATTTTTCAACTACAAATCTCACAGTAAAATGTTCAATGCATTGGGAGTTGCTGATACTTGATAGACCTGCAAATTCCAGAACTGTTTATCCCATTCAATAACTAAAACAACTTGACGAACCGCGCAGAAGAATTAATTCACGGAGCAAGTCTTCAGAAGTGAAGTCTTGTTGCGCCGAATGTCTTTGTTTTTATTCAGGTTGATAAATGTGAGGTGAGCTCAAACAATGAAAGAAAACTCACATCAAACACTTCACAAAACAAAACTATTTTGTCACAAGCATTAAAATTCAATGAATTATGGAAATGCTGGCTGAATGCTCTGATTGCTCTTGGAACAGAGAAGGTGAATGAAGCTCACTTGATTAATTTTGGCACCTCTAAAAATGGTTCAGGAAAATACAAGCTGTGCAGTAAAGCGGATGAATTCAAATGTAGGTGACATGTACGACAAACACTTCATTTCACTGTAGCCAGTTGCTCAATCTATTTCATAATTTATTTGAACTTAATGTTCATTGGTTTTATTCTGCTTTTGTTTTGCGTAGTTATTAGTTAAGGGATATGATATAGTTGGTATTAGGGGGGCATGGCTCCATGGTGACCAAAGTTGGGAACTAAACATGCAGGCGTATTCGATATTCAGGAAGGATAGGCAGAAAGGAAGAGGAGGTGGGGTGGCATTGCTGGTTAGTTAGGAAATTAATGCAATAGCAAGGAGAGACAATAGCTTGGATGCTGTAGAATCGGTATGGGTAGAACTTCGAAATAGCCAAGGGCAGAAAACATTTGTTGGAGTTGTGTACAGACCACCAAACAGCACTAGGGTGGTTGGGGATAGCACCAAGCAGGAAATTAGGGTTGCATGTAGCAAAGGTACAGCAGTTATCATGGGTGATTTTAATCTAAATATAGATTGGGCCAACCAAATTGGTGACAGCACTGAGGAGGAGGATTTCCGGGATAGTTTTTAAACCAATAGGTAGAGGAACCGACTGGAGGTCAGGCTATCCTAGACTGGGTATTGTGTAATGAGGAAGGATTAGTTAACGATCTGGTTGTGTAAAACCCCTTGGGCAACAGTGACCATAATATGGTGGAATTCTGCATTAGGATGGAGAGTGACACGGTTAATTCAGTGACTAGGGTCCTGAACTTGAATAAAGGAGACTTTGAATTAGCTAGGATAAACCGACAAAATATACTGAAAGGGCTAATAGTGGAGATGGAATGGCGAAGATTTAAAGACCGCATGGATGAACTGCAAAAATTATTTATCACTGACTGCAGAAAAAATAAAACGGGGAAGGCGGCTCAACTGTGGCTAATGATGGAAATCAAGGATAGTGTTAAATCCAAGGAAAAGGCTTATACATTGGCCAGAGGAAGCAGCAAATCAGGGGACTGGGAGAAATTTAGAATTCAACAGAGGACGAAGGGGTTAATTAAGAGGGAAATAAAAGAGCAGAAAACAAAACTTGCGGGGAATATTTTACATTGGAGTCACGTGAGTGACTATGTGAAGAAGGCCATCAGTCCGCTTGCACGTCATCACGTTGACCCGCTCTGCGCAACGAGCCGACTGGCGGCAGCGTTGCTCTGTCCTGCGGTAAGTTACCTTTTTTCCAGGTTTCTTCTGTTTTTCTTTTGCAGGACTCTCTGTTCAGAGAGGTACCTGCACGACAGGGGCGAAGTCCGGACGGGCCGCAGAACCGGTCATGGACCGCGGGAATCACGGTCTCGGCCTCGGATACCGAGACCGAGGGGAACCCGGCTACAGAGACCGCGGACGTGCGGGTAGCCGGTGGCCATCGGACGCCCCCCTAAAGTCACCGACAGTCAGTGGCTTCCAGACTGGCTGTGGCTTACCGGAAGTGGGTAAAGCTACCACACGCCGGCAAGGTCTGTAGCCTGGCCAGGAGAGTTCCCCCGACACACAGGGGACATCTGCTCCAGACCGGCTATGGTTTCCAGGAAGGGGGTAAACGAACCGCAGGCCGAAAAGGTCTGGGAAGTCAGGCCAGGAGGGTTCCCCCCCACATACAGGGGGCCAGCTATATCCAGACCGCTGTGGTTCCCCACGTAGGGGATAAACCTACAGCAGGGGGGCAGACCTGTGGAAGTCAGGCCAGGAGGGACCCCGCCAACATATAGCGGTCAGCCGCTTCCAGACCGCTGTGGGTCCCCAGAAAGGGGGTCAAACCTAAGGTAAGACGGTCAGGCCGTGGACTACGGGAGTCAGGCCAGGAGGTTTCCTGATGGACAGGATCCGCTCCTACATGGGTAACGTTTTCAAACGTTGAAACCCACATGGAGCACCTGATGGAGAGGTGCTCCACAATGACATACTCCAAATAAGGGAGTTGTCAGCCCGAGTATTATGGAGAACCCGCAGGCAGCGTCACCTGTGTCAGGGCTGCACAATGTCTCCCTCTCTGAGGAGGGGAGCATTCAGGGTCAGTGTCAGTCCGACCCAGAGCAAAAACCTGACATAGGGCCGCTGGAGGGGCCATGTCAGCGCAGGTAGCATCAGGGGCCTGCGGCAGCATCTGTTTACAGGGCTGCCTACGAATCTCCCTCTCTGTGGAGGGGAGTGCGAGTGATCAGTATGGAACTGACTTCAAATTCTAAGTATGTCCGTGGAACATACTGGAGCACATGCATATGGCTTCAAGAGACACTCGCAAATGCGACAAGTGCCGGCAGTGAACAGCGCTATCCGGGTGACATTACAGGGTATGAAATCCAAGAAATGAAACCAGCCGCCGAATCCTCTCTTCAGGTAAGACCAGGATGTGGAAGCACAAGCAGTTGGACTAATCAAGGCCGACGACGAGCAAAGCTTCATCGGCAGGCGACGACACACCCCACGCCTCCATCGGGGGCAGCGGTTCACTGAAGCCGGTGGCAGCTTGAAAGCTGGGCACGGAAATATGGCCAGCGTTGTCTTTCGAGGCAGGCTCAGAATTGTGGCCAGAGCTGTCTTACGAGGCAGGCTCAGTATGATGAGAGTTTCAGACCAAAGTCTAACGGCTTAACATATGACCACCGGTAGCCATGGAGGTTGGTGGGTCTGGTTCTTCCAAATCATGGGTTTGTGGACCATTTACAAGTTGTTACACTTGTGTTTTTCTGCAAGTGACCATGCTTACATGAGATTTAGATCTGATGATAACATGTGATTACTCTATACTGCACAACATACATAGGTTCCAAGTAGGCTTGGAATTGGGGCTGGAGTTGTCTTTCAAGACAGGCCACGTATAAAGGGCTGGATTGCCTTTCAGGATAGGATGAAAGATGCAGAATGTCACTTCATCCAGATTTAACTCCTATGTGCAGTATAGATTTTCTAAGTGGGATACATCGTAACTGTCTAATTATTGATTCTATAGGAGCTATATGGCAAGCACCGACCTCAAAGATGCATGCTATTCAGTTCCAATTCACAGGGATCACCGGAGATATTTGAAATGTATCTGGATGGGTCAATGCAGCAGTAAAACCGTTGCAAATGGGCTACTTCACCTCCCAGGTTTATTTACCAAATTAGTTAAACCAGTGCTTGGGCTGCTGAGAGTTCTAGAACATTTGTTATCACCTATCTGGATAATGATTTTAAACACTGCATTTTACTAATTTAACTGTTGCAGCCCAAACTATATTTGAGGATTGGGGTCCTTTAATCCATCCAGTTAAATTAAAGTTGATACCAATCAGAACAATTGACTGTTGGGATTTACATTTTACTATTAACTTAACAGGGACTCTGCCCTGGGGCAGGAGGTGGAATTATCAGAAGCTTGTAACAACATCGTTGTTATTAAGCAGCCATCTACTCATCAAGTGTAATTGGCAATATAGCAGCTGTGTTCCAGTGGTGCAAATTGGGCCTTTGCAGTATCAGGACTTACAACGTGCAAAGAATTAACCCCTCAAGTACCATGGCGAGAATACACAATCGCCACACTGGGGAGGAATGGTTCTTGCAAGAATTTCCTTCATACTGCCACATCAGTTGGGTCTTGCAATAAATGTAGCAAGACACCGCTTCTAGCATTCAAACTGCCTGACTGGCATACGCAGCCACGGTTTCCCGCTAATGTTGAGAATAATATAGAACCTAATACGGTCATTCTAAACATAACACTTGCTGGTTCTGCCTGTGATATGGGAAACCAGCCACGGCAAGAAAATCAATTAATTAATTAATTGACTTGCAGACTCTGAGACGACTATGCCTATGGCTCGGGTTGTCTGACCGATCCATGTAGTGCACACTGCAGGGGAGGCACCATAAGGCAGTACTATTCCACTTCAGCAGATGGGAACCATTTTGTTCAAATATACATGTTATTTTTAGATTAGACTTTTAATTAAATAGAAGGCAAGGCAACTTCAATTAGGCAAGGCAACTTTAATTAGGCAACATAGCTTTAGCATTTCCAAACCAAAGGCAACACAGCTTTAGCATTTCCAAACCAAAAGCAACACTGCTTTAGCATTTCCAAACTATATTTTCAAACTACATTAAGGGCACTGACAGGTCAGTAAAACCACTCACAGTTTAGTAGACATGTGTAAGTGTTATTCACAGCTCAGACTGAGAGACGTGACCCTCTTGCTCCCCCACCTTGCAGAGACTAACTGAGGCACTCAACACATACAGGTTTTATAGTCCCTCCGGAAGGAGCGTGGCCTTCAGGAGAGAGAATCTCAACATTTTTCAAACACTAATAACTCTTTTATTTTTCATTGATGGGAAATACCCTCTTGTCCTGCGCAACAAATCATAGCTGTAAGTGGCAGCATTTCTTCTAAAATCAATATACAGAACGACAGGAAGTGGTCAAGATCAGACTTTTAGTAATGTAGATTAACGATTTAACAATGGACTTAAATGTAACATCTCTAAGCTTGTGGATGACACAAAGATGGGTGGCAGTGTGAGCTGCGAGGAGGATGCCATGAGGCGGCAGGGTGACTTGGATAGGTTGAATGAGTGGGCAGATGTATGGCAGATGCAGTATAATGTGGATAAATGTGCATTTATCCACTTTAGTGGCAAGAGCAGGAACGCAGATAATTACCTGAATGGTGTCAGATTAGGAGAAGGGTAGGTGCAACGAGACCTGGGTGTGTTTGTACATCAGTCACTGATGTAAGCATGCAGGTACAGCGTGCAGGTACCACAGGCAATGAAGAAAGCCAATGACATTTTGGCCATCATTGCGCGAGAATTTGAGTTTAGGTGCAAGGAAGTCCTACTGCAGTTGTACAGGGCCATGGTAAGACTGCACCTGGACTATTGTGTGCAATTTTGGTTATTGAGGGAGTGCAGGAGTAGGCTATTCGGCACCGAGCCAGCAGGTTAATTTCCGGGATGGCAGAACTAACGTATGATGAAAAAATGGGTCGACTGGGCTTGTATTCGCTGGAATTTAGAAGAGTGAGAGGGGATCTTATAGAAACATATAACATTCTTAGAGGATTGGACAGGGTCGAAGCAGGGGAAAAAATCCTGATGTTGGGGAGTCCAGAACCAGGGGCCATAGTTTAAGAATAAAGGGTGGCCCATTTAGGACTGAGATGAAGAAAAACTTTTTCAGCAAGAGAGAGGTGAATCTATGGAATTGTCTGCCACAGAAGGCAGTGGAGGCCAATTCACTGGATGTTTTCAAGAGAGAGTTAGATTTAGGTCTTAAAGCTTATGGAATCAAGGGATGTGGGGAAAAAAACAGAACGGGGTACTGATTTTGGATCATCAGCCATGATCATATTGAATGGCAGTGCTGGCTCCGACTTGTAGAAGTGCCGAATGGCCTACTCCTGCACCTATTTTCTATGTTTCTATGCTACCTTCCTACATATGATTTTTTTTTTCTCATGAATTCACAGAAAACTGTTATGCTGTGATCTGACAACATTAGTAACATTAACAAATGTAATGTACATTAGTAAGTAACAAATGTAATGTTGAGGATTTATAAGGTGCTGGTCAGACCATATATTGGAGTATTGTGAGCGGTTTTGTGCCCCGTATCTGTGGAAGGATGTGCTGGCGCTGGAGAGGATCCTGAAGAGGATTACAAGAACGATCCACGGAATGAGTGGGTTCATATATGATGAGCATTTGACAGCACTGGGCCTGTACTCGCTGGAGTTTAGAATGATGATGGGGGACCTCTTGAAACGTATCGAATAGTGAAAGGGACGGATAGAGTGGATGTGGAAAGGATTTATCTACAAGTCGGAGAGTTGAGTACCAGAGGCTATGACCTCAGAATAAAAGGGCGTACTTTTAGAAAGGAGATGGGGAGGAATTGATTTAGGCAGATGGTGGTGAATTTGTGGAATTCATTGCTGTGGAGGCCAGGTCAATTCATATTTTTTAAGATCAATAATCAAGATTGACAGATTCTTGATTAGTGTCAGAGGTGTCAGGGGTGATGGGGAGTAGGCAGGAGGGTGGGGTTGAGGGGGAAAGATAAATAAGCCATGATTGAATGGCGGAATAGACTTGTTGGGGCAAATAGCCTAATTCTTCTCCGAGAAATTATGAAATGTATAATAAACCATACCTTGCCATGAGCTAAATACACCAATAATAATAAAAAATAAGACTTCCTCTCGGAAGTATTGGACTTGCTTTTTAATGTATCTGCCCCGTGATGCTTACCTCCCTTTTAAAGAAATGTTTAAGAAGGATCTGCTGATGCGGGAAAAATTGAAGGTAGACAAAAATGCTGCAGAAACTGAGCAGGTGAGGCAGGATTGATGGAGCAAAGGAATAGGCAATGTTTCGGGTCGAGACCCTTCTTCAGACTGAACTACCTTCCCTTTTAAAGAAAGCTGTCGATGAAATTCAATACCAGGTTGTGTTCCTCAGTCCCGAGCCCTAGTTTGGAGATTGGTGAAGATATGGCTCAAATATTCATTTGCATAATTTTACAGCAAGTTTCTCCAAGGTTATACGGTTAGAAAATATATTCGTATCTGAATCAAAATTAAAATTGTTGTGTTAATTGGCCAGTTAAAAGCCAGTCTGGACTGGAGTCAGTGGTTCAATTGTTCTTTATTATCATGGAGCAAAGTGCAGTTAAATTATTTTTTATTGTACTGTTCAGTAAATTATTACCATATATAAATACAATCCCAGATTAAGTACAACGTTTATAGAAGCAGCCCACTGAGACCATATCCAAGAGTCACCAGGTTCTGGCACCATTTTCCAAGTCCAACCTGTAGTTGGTCATAAAGGCCTGTTGCAACCATCGCCTCCACTCATCCCTCTCCTCGCCCAGCCACCTTCACCCTTTTGTCCCAGGGGCACCTCCGCAGTCAACCTTGAGGGTGCAGAAGGTAAGACCCCGATTTTCTTACCGGCACTTGCATCCAAGATGGTGCCCAACGCAGGCGACTATTTGCGTGCCAGCCACAGATCTACAATCACGGATTACAATCACCCCACACCCGTCCCCGGGGATGAGGAGGGGCTGGCCTCAGTGGCCCCCTCTCCAGGTGGGTTTCCCGGTTCCTGCTGCCAGGTATGGTCGTGGCCCGGTGCTCCCTTCTGCCACACGGCCCACCGATCGGCAGTAAGGATGTCCTGGTTGGTTTGCTTCTGGGCCTGGCCAAGAAGGCCATCCATGAGTCACAGCACCCAAGCCGGCTGCTTGTCCCTTTTTCCGGGGTTACGTCCGTGCCCGGGTGGTACTAGATAGGGACTACATGCTCTCCGCGGGCACCCTGGGCGATGACCACTGGGCACCGCGGGGGGTGGAAGGCATCATTGATAAGCGTGGTGATATGGTTGTTGAAGAGTGCGTTTGACATTTTTAAATATTTGTTTTGGATAATTGGGTGATTTTGTATTATGGTAGTGGATTTTATCTTGAATGTTAGATTCATTTATTCACATGAATTCAGGTTTGCCAGCTGCCATGGTGGAAATGAACCTTGTGTCTCTGCATCGATGTTCTAGAACACACGCAGTTACCAACTGCATCACTGCACCCCTCAACATTGGAGCTTCACGTTGCCATGGCAACTGATCACAAAATGGTGCCCTTGCCATCTCTCCATAAAATTAATTACCATATAACTATATAACAATTACAGCACGGAAACAGGCCCTCTCGGCCCTTCCAGTCCGTGCCAAACATTTATTTTCCCCTAGTCCCATCTACCTGCACTCAGACCATAACCCTCCATTCCGTTCCCGTCCATATACCTATCCACTTTACTTTTAAATGTTAAAATCGATCCTGCCTCCACCACTTCTGCTGGAAGCTCATTCAACACAGCCACCACTCTCTGAGTAAAGAAGTTCCCCCTCATGTTACCCCTAAACTTCTGTCCCTTAATTCTCATGTCATGCCCTCTTGTTTGAATCTTCCCTACCCTCAATGGGAAAAGCTTATCCCCGTCCACTCTGTCTATCCCTTTCATCATTTCAAAGACCTCAATCAAGTCCCTGCTCAACCTTCTGTGCTCCAAAGAATAAAGACCTAACTTGTTCAAACTTTCGCTGTAACTTAGTTGCTGGAACCCAGGCAACATTCTAGTAAATCTCCTCTGTACTCTCTCTATTTTGTTGACATCCTTCCTATAATTAGGTGACCAAAATTGTACACCATACTCCAGAATTGGTCTTACCAATGCCTTGTACATTTTAACATTACTTCCCTACTCCTATATTCAATGCTCTGATTTATAAAGTCCAGCACACCAAAAGCTTTCTTTACCACCCTATCTACATGCGATTCCACCTTCAGGGAACTATGCACAGTTATTCCTAGATCCCTCTGTTCCACAGCATTCCTCAATTCCCTACCATTTACCATGTACGTCCTATTTTGATTTGTCCTGCCAAGATGTAGCAGCTCATACTTATCAGCATTAAACTCCATCTGCCATCTTTCAGCCCACTCTTCCAAATGGCCCAAATCTCTCTGTAGACTTTGAAAATCTACTTCATTATCCACAACACCACCTATCTTAGTATCATCTGCATACTTACTTATCCAATTTTCCACCCCATCATCCAGATCATTGATGTACATGACAAACTACAGTGGACCCAATACAGATCCCTGAGGCACCCCACTGGTCACCAGCTTCCAACCTGACAAACAGCCATCCACCATTACTCTCTGGCATCTCCCATTCAGCCACTGTTGAATCCATCTTGCTACTCCGCTATTAACACCCAAAGATTGAACCTTCTTAACCAACCTTCCATGGGGATCCTTGTCAAAGGCCTTACTGAAATCCATATAGACAACATCCACTGCTTTACCCTCATCAATTTCCCTAGTAACCTCTTCAAAAAAGTCAAGAAGGTTTGTCAAACATGACCTTCCAGGCACAAATCCACATTGACTGTTCCTGATCAGACCCTGTTTATCCAAATGCTTATATATATTATCTCTAAGTATCCTTTCCATTAATTTGCCCACCACTGACGTCAAACTAACAGGTCAATAATTGCTAGGTTTATTCTTTGAACCCTTTTTAAACAATGGAACAACATGCGCAGTACGCCAATCCTCCGGCACTATTCCCGTTTCTAATGACATTTGAAATATTTCTGTCATAGCTCCTGCTATTTCTACACTTACTTCCCTCAATGTCCTAGGGAATATCCTGTCAGGACCTGGAGACTTATCCACTTATATATTTTTCAAAATTGTCAGTACTTCCTCCTCTTTGAATCTCATAGTTTCTATAGCGACTCTACTTTTTTCCCTTACCTCACAGACTTCAATATCCTTCTCCTTGGTGAATACCGAAGAAAATAAATTGTTCAATATCTCTCCCATCTCTTTTGGCTCTGCAGATAGCTGTCCATTCTGGCTCTCTAATGGTCCAATTTTATCCTTTTGCTATTAATATAGCTGCAGAAACCCTTTGGATTTACTTTCACCTTACTTGCCAAAGCAACCTCATATCCTCTTTCAGCTTTTCTAATTTCTTTCTTAAGATTCTTTATACTTCGCTAGCACCTCATTTATACCATGCCTCCTAAAATTATTGTAGATATCTCTCTTTTTTCGAACCAAGTGTCCAATTTCCCTTGAAAACCATGGCTCTTTCCAATGTTTACTATTTCCTTTCAACCGAACAGGGACATAAAGATTCTGTACTCTTACAATTTCCCCTTTAAATGTCCTCCATTTCTCTTCTACATCCTTCCCATAAAACAAAATGTCCCAATTCACTTTTTTTAAATCCTTACGCATTCCCTGAAAGTTAGCCTTTCTA
Organism: Raja brachyura; assembly: GCA_963514005.1. The sequence continues at coordinate 3,910,271 of OY740809.1, read as the reverse complement.
CAATCAAAGGTCCAGTTCTGACTCTCCCCATAATTATATTGAAACTAATGGTATTGTGATCACTGGTCCGGAAGTGCTCACCAACGCATATCTCCGTCACCAGACCTGCCTCATTTCCTAAAAGGAGGTCCAGCACTGCCCCTTCTCTGGTCGATACCTCTATGTATTGCTGCAAAAAACTATCCTGCACACATCTGACATGTCTCTGCACTAACGGAGTCTATCAACCTGATGGTGGGGGGTGAGGTGGGGAGGGGGAAGGAGGCTGGGTGGGGGAGGAGGTGAAAACACCGTAGTTACATCAAGTGCATCATTTGACTTGGATCAATGATGAATTTGTATTCAATTCAATTCAAATTCCAGTAGTGATAGAATGTAGAACATTAAACAGCACAGCACAGCAGCAGACCCATTAGCCCACAATGTCCATGCCAAACATGATGCAAAGATAAGCAGCACAGTAGCGCAGCAGTAGAGTTGCTGCGTTGCAGAGGCAGAGACCGGGATCGAACCTGACTACGGGTGCTTGGCTGTACAGAGTTTGTACTTTCTCCCTGTGACCTGTGTGGGTTTTCTCCGGGTGCTCCGGTTTCCTCCCAACTCCATCGCCGTACAGGTTTATACGTTAATTGGCTTGATATAATAGTAAAATGTCCCTAGTGTGTGTGTGTAGGATAGTGTTAGTGTGTGGGGATCGCTGGTCAGCACAAACCCAAAGGACCAAAGTGCCTGTATCTCTAAACTAAACTAAACTTCTTCTTATCTAGTCCATACACAAGATTAGAAGTTGTTCTGCCAGAGCTGAACACACTTCTCGGCATCTGCATACAATGGCGTCGGTCTTGCGCTTCTTGCGCTTCTTGTGAGTGATGGCGGAAAGATTGGTGGAAACAGGGCCGCAACATGAACCCTACTAAACTAAACCAAACCTGCACATGATCCATATCCCTCCATTCCCTGCATATCCATGCACCGATCTAAAAACTTCCTAATGCCAATCCTTGAAACATTTAAGCCACCTTTACAAAAATCTGGACATTGAAATGTTGGTATTCAGACCATAAAGCTCTCATTAAAATTCAACGTTCACCAGGCTGCTAAAGGAAAAGACTGTTACCCGATAATTGATTGGGAACTGTACGCGGAATCAACCTAATCAGCCCCTCAGTCAAATTGATACACCACAAAGTAAACAGCTTACCAGTTTGGGAATGTGACCTATCACCATGTTTTCGAGGAAGTTAGATAGAGGTGATAAAGCTTGAGTTTGTGAGCGATACTCGCAAATCCTTGGGTTTGAAAAATCAAATCCTTGGGTTTGAATAATGCTCAATGGTAACTCTACTTGGAAGCAATGAGCTGCATTTGATCAAGAAATATCGAAAGGAGAAAACCCCCTTCAGAAGTTTCCCAAAGTCCATGAGCACTTCTGATTTGTCTCGCACTCTAATTATGGCCAAGTAATTAAGTCAACTTTTATTTATTTGAACTAATTATTTGAAAGTCTGGAGATGACCACACTCCACACAATACCAACATTCAGACTGGATCAAACAGCAGACAGGACCAGAGTCTAGACAATACTAATCTCCACACAAGACATAAGCTCCAGCCCAACATCAACTTCAAGAACCATCACTCCGCACAGTCTGAGGCAAATAGATAATGGCAAAGGACTGCCACAGATAGTTGCTTAAAATAATGGCATTTAAGATACTTTTGGATAGGCATATGGATATGCTGGAAATGGAGGGGGATGGATTATGTGCAGCAGATAAGAGTTGGTCTTGGCATCATGTTCGACACAGACATTGTGAGCCAGAGGTCCTGTTCTTGTACTGTTCACTATTCTATGTTCTAAACAGTCATTGAAACAAATTGTGTTGGATTTATTTTTTGTTTAAGTATCAGGATCACAGCAATAATTGGTGTGGAGAATAACGTGAGAGTGTATGTGAGGGAATTTTAGAAGTTCTCGGTGGTGACTGAATAAATATTCACTGCAGTGCAGGATGCCAATGCCGTAAACAAGAAGTGAGTGAAGTGCCTGGAGTTATTCGTCAACAGAGCCATTGTTGTGTTCGATGGGCACAAAACCAGCAGCCAGATCCAGCAGTTTAGTTTAGTTTAGAGATACAGCGCAGAAACAGGCTCTTCAGCCCACCGAGTCCACACACATTAACACTATCCTACACACACTAGCGATAATTTACATTTATACCAAGTCAATAAATCTACAATCCTGCACGTCTTTGGAGTGTGGGGAGCCCCAATGAAACCAAGAAAACAATTGTGGACTTTGGAAGGGGAGGATAGGGACAAACAATCCCGTTTATATCAACGGGATGATGGTGGAAGGGGTCAAGAACTTCAAATTCCTGGGCATGCATATTTCCGAAGATGTTTCCTGGTCCCATCACACTGATGCAATTATAAAGAAAGCACATCAGCGCCTCTATTTCCTGAGAAGATTACAGAGATTCGGTGTGTCAAAGAGGACTCTCTCGAACTTCTACAGGTGCACATTAGAGTGCATGCTGACCAGTTGCATCGTGGCTCGCTTCAGCAACTTGAGCGTCCAGGAGCTGAAAAGACTGCAAGAAGTAGTAAACACCGCCCAGTCCATCATCGGCTCTGATTTCCCTACCATCAAAGGGATCTATCGCAGTCGCTGCCTCAAAATGGCTGCCAACATCATCAAGGACCCACACCATCCTGGCCACACACTCATCTCTCTGCTGCCAGGTAGAAGGTACAGGAGCCTGAAATCTGGTACGTCCAGGTTCGAGAACAGCTACAGTGGCTTGCAAAAGTATTCATACCCCTTAAACTTTTCCACATTTTGTCACGTTACAACCACAAACGTAAATGTATTTTATTGGGATTTTATGTGATAAACCAACACAAAGTGGTGCATAATTGTGAAGTGGAAGGAAAATGATTCATGGTTTCCAAATTTTATTACAAATAAAAAACTGAAAAGTGTGGCATGCAAACGTATTCAATACCTTGTAGATCCACCTTTCGCTGCAATTACAGCTGCAAGTCTTTTGGGGTATGTCTCTACCAGCTTTGCACATCTAGAGACTGAGATGTGCATCAATTCTTCTTTGCAAAATAGCTCAAGCTCAGTCAGATTGGATGGAGTGAATCTGTCTTTCAAGGTGCAGCAAGTAACATAAATAGAAACATAGAAATTAGGCGCAGGAGTAGGCCATTCAGCCCTTTGAGCCTGCACCACCATTCAATACGATCATGGCTGATCATCCAACTCAGTATCCAGTACCTGCCTTCTCTCCATACCCTCTTTTCCCTTAGCCACAAGGGCCACATCTAACTCCCTCTTAAATATAGCCAATGAACTGGCCTCAACTACCCTCTGTGGCAGAGAGTTCCAGAGACCCACCACTCTCTGTGTGAAAAAAGTCCTTCTCATCTCGGTCCTAAAGGATTTCCCCCTGATCCTTAAGCTGTGACCCCTTGTCCTGGACCTCCCCAACATCGGGAACAATCTTCCTGCATCTAGCCTGTCCAACCCCTTAAGAATTTTGTAAGTTTCTATAAGATCCCCTCTCAATCTCCTAAATTCTAGAGAGTATAAACCGAGTCTATCCAGTCTTTCTTCATAAGACAGTCCTGACATCCCAGGAATCAGTCTGGTGAACCTTCTCTGCACTCCCTCTTTGGCAATAATGTCCTTCCTCAGATTTGCAGTCCAGAACGGTACACAATACTCCAGGTGTGGTCTCACCAAGACCCTATACAACTGAAGTAGAACCTCCCTGCTCCTATACTCAAATCCTTTTGCTATGAAAGCTAACATACCATTCACTTTCTTCACTGCCTGCTGCACCTGCATGCCTACTTTCAATGACTGGTGTACCATGACACCCAGGTCTTGCTGCATATCCCCTTTTCCTAATCGGCCACCATTTACATAATAGTCTGCTTTCATGTTTTTGCCACCAAAGTGGATAACCTCACATTTATCCACATTATACTGCATCTGCCAAACATTTGGCCACTCACCCAGCCTATCTAAGTCACCTTGCAGTCTCCTAGCATCCTCCTTACAGCCAACACTGCCCCCCACCTTAGTGTCATCCGCAAACTTGGAGATATTGCCTTCAATTCCCTCATCCAGATCATTAATGTATATTGTAAATAGCTGGGGTCCCAGCACTGAGCCTTGCGGTACCCCACTAGTCACTGCCTGCCATTCTGAAAACGACCCGTTTGCTCCTACTCTTTGCTTCCTGTCTGCCAGCCAGTTCTCTATCCACATCAATACTGAACCCCCAATGCCGTATGCTTTAAGTTTATATACTAATCTCTTATGTGGGACCTTGTCGAAATGTCGAAAGCCTTCTGGAAGTCCAGATACACCACTTCCACTGGTTCTCCCCTATCCAAGCTACTAGTTACATCCTCGAAAAATTCTACAAGATTCGTCAGACATGATTTACCTTTCGTAAATCCATGCTGACTCTGTCTTCCGTTGCCGACTTAAGCACTTCACTGTTCTCCACGTGCAACTTCTCAGTGCGTGTGACATTAAACCACAACTCTCTTGACTCTTCAATCCACACAGAAACACATGAGATGGTCTGAAATAAGACTCACACAGGGCAAGAGGTGTGATGAAAAAAAAATCAATTTTAAAGTAATTCTCTCAGAACCAAATATATTACATAGAAACATAGAAAATAGTTGCAGGAGGAGACCATTTGGCCCTTCGAGCCAGCACTGCCATTCATTGTGATCATGGCTGATCATCCCATATCAATAACCTGTGCCTGCCTTCTCCGCATATCCCTTGACTCCACTAGCCCCTAGAGCTCTATCCAACTCTCTTAAATCCATCCAATGACTTGGCTTCCACTGCCCTCTGTGGCAGGGAATTCCATAAATTCACAACTCTCTGGGTGAACATTGGGAACATTTTTCCTGCATCTAGCTTGTCCAGTCCTTTTATAATTTTATATGTTTCTATAAGATCCCCCTCATCCTTCTAAACTCCAGTGAATACAAGCCTAGTCTTTTCAATCTTTCCTCATATGACAGTCTCGCCATCCCAGGGATCAATCTCCTGAACCTACGCTGCACTGCCTCAATCACAAGGATGTCCTTCCTCAAATTAGGAAATTAGGAATATCGTATTGTTTTGACTCTGCTGGAATAGTTAGAGAATCAGCTGGAACCCAGTGTATACCAAAACAATAGGAAATGATGGTCAGGATCATGAGAAGAGAATATGGGAGAATAGAAAATGAGATGAATCAAGATGAATGGTTCATGGTCTGTGAGGACTCATTGGGCCAAAGTCATGTTTCCACACGGTATCTAAAGTGGAAAGTCTAAAATGAGGAGACGTGCTCATTGGCCAATGGACGGGCTTAGTCCACATTGAGTGTAGGAAGGAACTGCAGATAGACACAACATACTGGAGTAACTCAGCGGGTGAGGCGGCACCACTGGAGAATTGGCGACGTTTCGGGTCAAGACCCTTCTTCAGACTGATGTCAGGGGAGGGACAAAGATAGAATGTAGGCAGAGACAGTAAGACTGGTGGGAAAACTGGGGAGGGGATGGAAAGAGAAAGCAAGGGCTACTTGAAGTTAGAGAAATCAATGTTCATACCTCTGGGGTGTAAACTACCCAAGCGAAATATGAGGTGCTGTTCCTCCAATTTGCGCTGGGCCTCAATCTGACAATTGAGGAGGCCCAGGACAGAAATATCAGATTGGGAATGGGAGGGGGAGTTGAAGTGCTGAGCCACCGGGAGATCAGGTAGGTTAAAGCAGACTGAGTGAAGGTATCCGCTGTTCTAAGTGTCAACTTCACTGCATCAGCGAGACCAAGCGCAGGGATGGTGATCATTTCGCTGAATATCTCTGCTCAGAGGGTTTACCAGAGTAATGCATGGATTAGTGGGGTATTACCTATAGTGAGAAGTTGTATAGATTTGGGTTATTTTCTCTGGAATGCCAAAGGCAGTGGAGCGACCTAATAGAGTGTATAAGATTCTGCGAGGCATAGACAGGGTAGACAGCCAGAAACTTTTTTGCCAGGATGGAAAAAGCACTAGAGGAAACAACTTTAAGGTGTGAGGGGCAAATCTTAAAGGAGACTAGACCAAGGGGGACCTGTTGGGTCCTGTCTCCTCAACGCGCAGTTGTGGGGTGGGGTGGGGGGGCGTCACACACACACACACACACACACACACACACACACACACACACACACACACACACACACACACACACACATACACACACACTAACCAACCCCCAAACACACAGGGGGGGAGGAGGGGAGGGGGGGAGGGGTGATGATTGTGAGGTAGCTGACTCTGCAGTCTGACCGCCGTCAACAGCGCCACCTCTGGTCGGATGATGTCTCTCAAGCCCGACTGCCGGCAATAGCACCACTTCAGGTCAGATGGTGTCACTGCAACATCCAGTTTTCCAGCACAGCTTCTCATCGGACATTGGATTCCTGCACCGTGGACATTGGACAATTTGCACAATTACTTTCATACCACTTTGGACTTGTTTGCTCACTATAGTTTGTTTTGTTTCTTATCACTTTTTTACACTATAATGACCTCGCCGGGTTTAGCAATTAGTTTATTCTTATTTATTTGTCGTGTTTTATTTGGTTTGCATTGTTTCCGACGTCTCCAGCCGTTGCTGGGTACCGTATTTCTCGGGACACGATCCCCTACAGGTCGATGAGATGCGACTGTGTCTCGTCCATCCTGCGGCTTTTGCATTGGTCTCCTCACACCCCTCGGCATACGGCTGGAAAGGCCCACAGCCGGAGCATCGAATGTACCCACAGGCCCCACCGCCTCGACCCAGGGCCGGGGTTCCTCTGACCCACAGCAGGAGCCACCCTTGACCATGCCACGTTTCGTCGGCATGCTTGTTTTCCTTCCTCCCGTTCTGGGAGGGGTCCTGTGGCGTCGGCTGATAGTCAGACCACTTACGGTCGAACCCTCGTCAGTGGTTACGAGGGTTGTCACGTGACGTCATGGGTTAAGGGGCATGTCTCGCTATATAAGCAGATCTCACCTGAGATCATCAGTCGACAAGTAGCTGAACTCAAGACAACACCCTCGCTCAGTTGCAGCAACAATGACAATATGTTAGAGGACCAAACATGTATGTATTTCGAACCTGTAATGTCTGAAAAAAGTAACTGTTTATTCACCACGTTTGGTGCCACTACAACATGTTAATTGCGTTGGGGGACCAGGCCTCCCGTGAGATGCTGGGACCCAACGGGTCCCACTTAGTCTAGTATATATTGTAAACAACTGGGATCCCCCCCAGGCCTTGCGGTCCCCACTAGTCACTGCCTGCCATTCTGAAAAGGACCCGTTAATTCCTTCTCTTTGCTTCCTGTCTGCCAACCTGTTCTCTATCCATGTCAATACCCTACCCCCAATACCATGTGCTCTAATTTTGCTGAATGATCTCTTATGTGGGACCTTGTCAAAGGCTTTTTGAAAGTCCAGATACACCACATCCACTGGCTGTCCCTTACCCATTTTACTTGTTACATCCTCAAAAAGTTCCAGAAGATTAGCCAACCATGATTTCCTCTTCATAAATCCATGCTGACTTTGACCGATCCCATCACTGCTTTCCAAATGCGCTGCTAAAACATCTTTAGTAATCGACTCAAGCATCTTCCCAACTACCGATCTATACTACCGATCTAAATCCCTGTTTTTTCTCTCCCTCATTTCTTAAAAACTGGGGTTACATTGTCTACCCTCCAGTGCACAGGAACTGATCCAGAGTCGAGAGAACATTGGAAAATGATCATCAATGCATCCACGATTTCCAGGGCCACTGCCTTGAGTACCAGGCCTCCCGTGGGGATTTATCTGCCTTCAGTCCCAACACTTTACCTGACAACATTTCCTGACTAATGTGGATTCCCTTCAGTTCCTCCCTCCCACTAGATCCTCAGTGCCCTAGTATTTCTGGGAGATTTTTTGTGTCATCCTTTGTGAAGACAGAACCAAAGTACTCATTTAAATGTTCTGCCATTTCCTTGTTTCCCATTATAAATTCACCTGTCTTTGATTGTAATTTGTCTTCACCAGTCTTTTCCTTTTTACATATCTAAAGAAGCTTTTACAGTCAGTTTTTATATTCCCCGCAAGCTTTCTTTCAGGCTCTTTTATCCACCTCTGTCCTCCTCTGTTGAATTCTAAATATCTCCCAGTCCTCCGGTTTGCTACTTCCTCTGGACAATTTATATGCCTTTTCCATGGATTTAAAACTATCCTTGATTCTCCTCGTTAGCCACGGTTGAGCCGCCTTCAACGTTTTATTTTTTCCATGCCTTCGTAACAACCTGGAGCTCAATGCTCTTAAGACGGTGGGTTGATTGTAGACTTTAGGAGAGCTCCCCCTCCCCTCACCCCACTCACCATCAACAACACCACAGTCACGTCTGTGGAGTCCTTTAAGTTTCTTGGCACCATCATCTCCAAGGACCTTAAATGGGGGGCCACCATCGACTCCACAGTTAAAAAGACCCAACAGAGGATGTACTTCCTATGGCAGCTGAGGAACGCAATCTGCCACAGGCAATGATGGTCCAATTCTATACTGCCATCGTAGAGTCTGTCCTCACCTTTTCCATCATGGTCTGGTTTGGTTCAGCCACCAAGCACAACATCCGGAGGCTGAAGCGAATCGTTCGATCAGCTGAGAAGGTTATTGGCTGCAACCTTCCCTCCAGTGACAAACTGTACACTGCAAGGGCCAGGAAGCGAGCGTTTAAGATCATCTCTGACCCCTCTCACCCTGGCCACAAACTCTTTGAAGCATTTCCCTCTGGAAGGCGACTCCGAACTGTCAAAGCCACCGCAGCCAGACATAAAAACAGCTTTTTTCCATGAGCAGTAGCTCCACTCAACAGCAAAAAGTCTGTAGCCTCTTTTTGCTCTGGTATTTTATTTCATTCACATGTTTAAACGATAATATTTTAATATTAATGTTTTAATGTTTTATGTTTTATTCTTAGTTGTTTACTGTATGTCATGTTGTTACTTGCGAGCGGAGCACCAAGGCACATTCCTTGTATGTGAACATACTTTACCAATAAACTTATTCATTCATTCATTATGGTCACTGTTGCCCAAGGGGCTCTGCACAATAAAATCACTAACTAATCCTTCCTCCTTACACAATACCCAGTCTAGGATGGCCTGCCCTCCAGTTGGTTCTTCTACATATTGGTTAAAAACCATCCCATATACATTTCAGGAAATCCTCTTCCTCAGCACTGTTACCAATTTGGTTGGCCCATTCTATACGTAGATTAAAGTCACCCATGATAACTGCTGTACCTTTGCAACACACATCCCTAATTTCCTGCTTGTTGCTATCCACAACCTCCCTGCTGCTGTGTGGTGGTCTGTATACAACTCCAACAACAATGTTTGGAGTTCATCCATGCGGTCTTTAAATCTTCGCCATTGCATCTCCACTGTTAGCCCTTTAAGTATATTTTGTCAGTCTATCCTAGCTAATTCCCGTCTCATACCTTCAAAGTCTCCATTATTCAAGTTCAGGACCCGAGTCACTGAATTAAAGGTGTCACTCTCCATCCTAATGCAGTATTCCACCACATTATGGTCACTGTTGCCCAAGGGGCTTTGCACAACAATGTCACTAACTAATCCTTCCTCATTACACAAGACCCAGTCTAGGATAGCCTGTCCTCTAGTCGGTTCTTCTACCTATTGGTTTAAAAAACCATCCCGGAAATTCTCCTCCTCAGTGCTGTCACCAATTTGGTTGGCCCAATGTGTATGTAGATTAAAGTCACCCATGATAACTGCTGTACCTTTGCTACATGCAACCCTAATTTCCTGCTTGGTGCTATCCCCAACCACCCTACTGTTGTTTGGTGGTCTGTATACAACTCCAACAAGCGTTTTCTGCCCTTGGCTATTTCGCAGTTCTACCCATAATGATTCTACAGCATCCAAGCTAATGTCTCTCCTTGCTATTGCATTAATCTCAAGTTCAAGTGAGTTTATTGTCATGTGTCTCTGATAGGACAATGAAATTCTAGCTTTGCTTCAGCACACAGAACATAGTAGGCATTTACTACAAAACAGAGCAGTGTGTCCATATATCATTATATAAATATATACACACATGAATAAATAAACTGATCAAGTGCAAATAACAGATAATGGGTTATTAATGAGCAGAGGTTTGTCCGAGGCAAGTTTAATAGCCTGTTGGCTGTGGGGAAGTAGCTATTCCTGAACCTGGTCATTGCAGTCTTCAGGCTCCTGTACCTTCACCCTGAAGGTAGCAGGGAGATGAGTGTGTGGCCAGGATGGTGTGGGTCTTTGATGATACTGCCAGTCTTTTTGAGGCAGCGACTGCGATAAATCCCCTCGATGGAAGGAAGTCAGAGCCGATGTTCTTTTTCTCTCCAGGGCGCTCAACTGGCTGAACCAAGCCACGATGCAACTGGTCAGCAAGCTCTCTACTGTGCACCTGTAGAGGTTAGAGAGGGTCCTCCTTGACATACCGACTCTCCGTAATCTTCTCAGGAAGTAGAGGCACTGATGTGCTTTCTTGATAATTGCATCTGTGTTCTCGGACCAGGAAAGATCTTCAGAGATGTGTACGCTCAGGAATTTGAAGCTCTTGACCCTTACAACCATTGACCCGTTGATATAAACGGGACTGTGGGTCCCCATCCTACACCTTCCAAGTCCACAATCAATTCCTTGGTTTTGCTGGTGTTGAGGGCCAGGTTATTGTGCTGGCACCATATGGACAGTTGCTCAATCTCTCTTCTATACTCCGACTCATCCCCATCAGTGATACGACCCACAACAGTGGTGTCATCAGCGAATTTGATGGAGTTCGCACTGTGACCGGCTACACAATCATGAATATAGAGTGAGTACAGCAGGGGGCTGAGCACGCAGCCTTGAGGTGCTCCCGTGCTGATTGTTATTGAGGCTGACACATTACCACCAATACGAACAGACTGTGATCTGTGAATGAGGAAGTCAAGGATCCAATTGCAGAGGGATGCGCAGAGACCCAGTTCTGCGAGTTTGGTAACCAGCTTGGAGGGGATGATAGTGTTCAATACCGAGCTGTAATCAATGGATAACAGAGCGGAGTAGAGGTTCAGCGAGATCGCATCCATCGTTGATCTGTTGTGGCGGTAAGCGAACTGCAGTGGGTCCAGGTTTTTGTCGAGGTAGGAGTTGATTTGCTCCATGATCAACCTCTCAATGCACTTCATCACCTCAAGTGTTAGTGCCACTGGTCGATAGTCATTGGGGCACATCACCTTACTCCTCTTTAACCAGCAATGCCACCCTACCTCTTCCTTTCTGTCTATCCTTCCTGAATATTGAATATCCCTGCATGTTTAGCTGCCTGTCTTGGTCACGTTGGAGCCATGTCTCCATAATTCCAACTATATCATATCCGTTAACTATTAGCTGCACATTCAATTCATCCAACTTATTACAAATGCTCCTTGCATTAAGGCACAAAGCTTTCAGGTTTGTTTTTCTTATCTCCCTTCTACCTTTTGCTTCTGTCCCCCTTTTATGGCCCTCTGTCTCCTTGCATTTGTTCTCATCCCCCTGCCCCGTTAGTTTAAACGTGACCTTTCCTACACTCTCTTTCCCGTTAACTGCATGCACACGCTTCCACGTTGTTGACCCCACCCCCCCACTGATTAGTTTGAACGCACCCGTGTAGTATTTGCCTTCACCACCAGCCCCCGGCAGCGCATTGATGGCACCCTCCACTGGCTGTAATAATACTTGCCCCTCACAACTTCTTCAATTTAGCCCCTCTCACCTTAAAGCAATGCCCTCCAGATATTTCCACACTGGGAAAACGATGCTGACTGCCTACCCTAACGATGCCTCTCATAATTGTATCCACATCTTTCAGGTAGACCCTCAGCCTCCAACTGTCCAGAGGATTGTTGGAGGCTGAATTGACATTTCTGTCCGAGGTCTCCTCCACTGGCAGATTGAGGCCACACACAAAGTGGAGGACCAGCACCTTTCATATTTTATTTGGGCAGCTGACACCACAGCAGTTGTTGACACATCTTCCCCAGCCTTCAATGGGGCATTGTGGACTCCACCCTTCCTGAGATCATCTGTTGCCGGCCCTGATTTGTGCTGGCCTTTTCTCACCTTCCGATCCCCCGCTACCTCCATCCTCCAGTCTGAAGAAGGGGTCCAACCGCAAGTGTCACCCATTTCTTTTCTCCTGGGATGCTGCCTGACTGCAGCATTTTGTGTCTATCCAAGTTTGTCCAACCTCTCCTTATGGTGAAATCAATCTGAAATTTGCTCAGACTCATGACACTGACACGGTAAACTCACTGATGAAGTTTGTAGATTGAGGCAGAAATCTAAATTCTGAAATCTCTTCCCCACCTTTTGAGCGGCACGGTGGCGCAGCGGTAAAGTTATTGCCTTACAGCGCTTGCTGCACCGGAGACCTGGGTTCGATCCCAACTACAGGGGCTGTGCTGTCTGTACGGCGTTTGTACTTTCACCCCGTGACCAGCGTGGGTTTTCTCCGAGATCTTCATCCCACACTCCAGACATACAGGTGTGTAGGTTAATAGTAAGATTAAACAAGAACTTACCAGTTTGAAGTTTGATCTTTATTTTATGAGGAGTTACGATGAGGGATTACGTGAAGACCCCGCCAGCACGCATGCGCGACATTCTTCAAAGCAGTGGTGTGAAATCACAGAAAATACAGTCACAATGACTAATATAGTAAGATAAAAAAGAGAACTTCCATACCAGGTGATCTTTATAATAGAGGGTTGGGAGCGGAGGGCACGTAATCCCTCATCGTAACTCCTCATAAAATAAAGATCAAACTTCAAACTGGTAAGTTCTCGTTTAATCTTACTATTTTACTTCGGAGTCACGTGAGTGACTACGTGAAGATTTCAAAGTTCTGTGATTTCATGCCCTGGAAGCTCCATGCTCACACACCGCTAAAGTTGGGATAAGAGGATGAACGTAATTCAGACAAGACACTGGCTGAAAAACAAAAATCAGGTATTTATTCATACCAAACAAAAATAGTGTCCCCAAAGGGTAACTATCTGGCAGCACTCAAAATCCTCCCTGCATAAGTGTCAGGGGAGGTCACGGGTTTATAGTAAAAGCGGTGGAAGGTCTTTTCATTACTCCAACCCGCTGTAGCCAGGATGTGATCCAACGGTACCTCCATCCTTCTAGCCGCCGAGGTGGATGCTGCCCTGGTGGAGTGAGATTTATATTTGTTAGTATCCACCCCCGCCGCATCCAGTACCACTCTTAACCATCTGGAAATGGTTTGCACCGTGACTCTGTGATGGGGCTTCTTGTGACTAACAAGCAAAGCTGTTTCCGTGCCCCTGAGATTTTGAGTGACTGTAATGTATCGTAAGATTAATGTGACGATACAAAGACGAGGATCTGCTGGGTAAGCCAGAAACTCCAAAGTATGTCCAGACACTCCGGGTCGATCTTGTTTCAACAGTCCCTGCACATAGAAAGTGATTTTGTCACTGGTGATTGTCATTTCATCCAGGTTGAGTTTGTGCAGGGACTGGACCCGTTGTGCCGTGATAAGTGCCATAATCATGACCATCTTGTAGGTGAGTTTTGCCAAAGGGAGTCCCGTGTTTGGTGTCCATCCTCGCAGCATAGTCAAGACTGTGCTGATATCCCAAATATGGCTATATCTGGCCCTGGGGGGATTAGAATTGAATATTCCCCTCATAAATTTGGATACTAGAGGATGTGACCCAATTCCCAATTGGTCACTCCCCTTGCCCAAGTAGGATGATAGGGCACTCCTGGCACAGTTAATGGCACTGTAGCTCAAACCTTCATCGAAATGAAGGGTAGCCAAAAATTCCAGCACTTCCGTTATGGTGGCGGTTTCATATGTCGTGTTGGCTGTGACGCAGAATCCTTCCCATTTCCTGATGTAGGTCAGGTACTGCTTTCTTGTGGACTCTCTGCAGGCTGCTGTGATGGTATCAATGGTCCTGTTGGAGAGTCCGAATCCGTGAAGTGGCCGTTTTAAAATCTGCAAATTAACAAGTCCATGCGGCCATGACATGGATGACATTCTCCTGTAACAGGATGAACGAGCAGGCTTGGTCTTTTGTTCACCCTGATACAGGGTTGTGTGGCCATCTTCTGTACCATAGGGAACCATGGTTGGGTAGGCCAGTCGGGCACCACCAAAATACCCGATGCAGAGTCTTGCTTTATTTTCTGCAAGACCCGACTGATGAGGCAGAGAGGGGGAAATGCATAGCAAAATAGATCCCCCCAATGTAGCGAGAAGGCATCCATTGCTACTGCCCCCGGGTCTGGCTCCCAAGCAACATATGTTGGTAGTTGGTGATTTAGCCTGGACGCAAAAAGGTCGATATCTGCTTTTCCATAACGTTCTACAATATCTGAAAACACATTCCGATCCAACATCCATTCTATGTTGTCGTTGAATTTACGTGATCTGGTGTCTGCCACTGAATTTAGCTTACCTGGAAGGTAAGTAGCTGAGATCCAAATTTCTCTTTGCAGACACCAGTGCCAGATATTGTTAGCCAATTCATCACACGATATCGACTTTATACCGCCCATATGGTTAATATATGCTACCACCGTGGTGTTGTCAATTTGTATTCTAATATGAACTTTGTGCATATTAGTGCAGTATGCTTTAAGGCCGTGAAATGCTGCCAGCATTTCTGAATAGTTAATCCCCAAGTTTTTGAATAGGGTTAACTCTGGTGCACTCCATCTACCTCCACAGCTAGAGGTAGTGTTAGTAGCTCCCCACCCTTTGGCACTGGCATATACTGGACAAAAGTATTCAGATAGGTCAAATCTATGATGATGCGGCACCCGCCGTCTTTTTTATTTTTAGTGAATATATTAGACACGAACTCCTGAGGTTCTTTGATGGCTTTCTCAATTACCCCTCTTTCTATTAATCTCTGTAGTTCAGCATGCCCTGCTGCCCTTTCTTTTTGGGAAAGGACAAATTTTCGGCTAGGTGCATGCTGTACCGGGGTAGGGAGTTCGTGAATAAATTCAATTTTGTAGCCCTGAATACTTCTGAGTATATAAGGATCAGGGGTAAAAGTGAGCCAATTCTCGAAGAACATGTGCAACCTGCCCCCTACACAAAGTGAATTTAGACCAGATGTGTTTCTGGGGACCCCAGACCCACCTACCTCCATGGTTACTGCCGGTGTGGAGGTTTCTGTCCTTGCTTCCTTGGTTGGTTGTGGGTGTTCTGGGAGTGGTGCATCTTCCAAGAAGGCCGGCCTGGGCCTTGGCCTAAAAAAGACCGTTGTGCAGGAATGCCGGCCTTCGAGCTTTCACCACCGGCAGACCTGTTACGGTAACTCTGCCCGGTGGATGTGTAGGGGTGCTGTCTGTGTGGGTGGTGCGGCTTAGTGTAGCCAGGTTTTATAAGGCCCAAAGCCTTGGCCTCCTCATCAAGGTCTTTAACCTGCTTTGGGAGATCTTCCCCGAACAGCAGGCTTGGAGGCCGAGTCTTCCCAGGCTTACACAACCCCGCAAACTTGGGGTTAAGCGCCGGCTTTATGATGTTTTTTCTAAAATTGTTGATCTCATACTGAGTATTGCAGAGTAGAGCCAAAGCATCCTGTAATTCTTCCGGCATATCCACACCCACTGCAGTTCTTGCCACTGCCGTAATCCCTGCGGTTAGGAGCTTCAGAATCCTCTGAAGTTTGATCTCCTGGCCTCTACTTGAGGGGCTCATGTTTCCCCATATAGGGTTATTTACTGCAGGTACATTCAATGAGTTGCAGTTCTCAGGTGCCATATATTTATCTGCAGTAGCATTAATGGCCTGTTCCTGCAGCTGGTTCGTTGCCATATAGTTAATGCTGGTAGCCAGCTTAGGGTGGATTGGTAAGCCCTTCTTGTTAGGCATAGCATGCTTGCTTACCATATCCATGTAGTCTTCACACACCCCTGACACCGTCGGCAATTCAGCCAGCTCCCCTTCTTCTGGGTCAGCCCAGTTCTGACCCTCAATGCTCCCCTGTATAGAGGGGGAGACATTGGGCAGTCCTCGATAGGAACTTGCCGTGGGCCTGCTAGGAGTCCCACTGTGACCCTGCCCCTGCATTAGCAGGTCACGTTGGAGCATTTGCTCCAACATCCGCTCCATGCGGTTTAGACGACCTCCGTCGCTATCTGCGAACGGGGTGTCCTCGGGACCGGACTCCGCTGAGTCGGCCCCGGCCGACTTCCGGGTGGTTTTCCCGCCCGACCGTGGCGTACCAACGGTCCCAAAGGGCGAAAAGTCGGGAGCTGCAGGTAAAACCTGTAGCTCTGGAGAGACGGCTCTCTGCTGGCTGCTCTCCTTGGCAGCTGCTTTGGCCGCTGTTCTTTTCGATTTTCGTGCTTCCATTACTGTACACTATGTCGTCGACTCACTCCTCCGGTGACACTTACCTGGCGTAAGCTATTTAAACTTACGCTGGAGGAGCCCCGCTCCTCCCTACCGTCGCTTCCGCATGCGTACGACGATATGTCGCGCATGCGTGCTGGCGGGGTCTTCACGTAGTCACTCACGTGACTCCGAAGTAAAATTGGCTTTGGAGTGTAAATTGTCCGCAGTGTGTGTAGGATAGTGTTAATGTGCAAGGATTGCTGGTCGGTGCCAACTCAGTGGGCCAAAGAGGGAATGAGAGAAAGAAAGAATCTGCTGAGAGAATGGAGCGGCTGGGCTTGTGCACTCTGGAGTTTAGAAGGATGAGAGGTGACCTCATTGAAACATATAAGATTGTTAAGGGCTTGGACACACTAGAGGCAGGAAACATGTTCCCGATGTTGGGGGAGTCCAGAACCGGGGGCAACAGTTTAAGAATAAGGAGTAAGCCATTTAGAACGGAGACGAGGAAATACTTTTTCTCACAGAGAGTTGTGAGTCTGTGGCATTCTCTGCCTCAGAGAGCAGTGGAGGCAGGTTCTCTGGACACTTTCAAGAGAGAGCTAGATAGAGCTCTTAAAGATAGCGGAGTCAGTGGATATGGGGAGAAGGCAGTAACGGGGTACTGATTGGGGATGATCAGCCATGATCACATTGAATGGCGGTGCTGGCTTGAAGGGCCGAATGGCCTACTCCTGCACCTACTGTCTATTGTCTATTGTCAAAGTGCCTGTTTCCCCACTGTCTAAACCAAACTAAAACTAAATCTCTCTTCTTCACCCCTTTTAAGAGAGAAAACATATAAAATAGGTGCAGGAATAGGCCATTTGGCCCTTCGAGCCAGCATCATCTGATCATCCAAAATCAGCAACCTGCTCCTGCTCCCTCCCCATATCCCTTGATTCCATTACCCCTAAGAGCTAAATTTAACTCTCTTGAAAACATCCAATGAATTAACGTCCACTACCTTCTGTAGCAGAGAATTCCACAGATTCACAACTCTCTGGATGAAAAGTTTTTCCTCATCTCAGTCTTAAATGGCCTACTCCTTATTCTTAAACTGTGACCCATGGTTCTGGGCTACCCCAACATTGGGAACATTTTTCATGCATCTAGCTTGTCCGATCCCTGAAGAATTCTATATATTTCTATGAGATCCCTTCTCGTCCTTCTAAATTCCAGCCCAGTCAACCCATTCTTTCATCATATAACAGTCCCACAATCCCGGGAATTAACCTGGTGAAATTATGCTGCATTCCCTCAATAGCAATAATGTCCTTCCTCAAATTAGGAGAACAAAATTGTACACAGATGCTGCTTACAACTTTTCGCCACTTCCAACGAATCCTCCAACATTTTCGTCACCTCCAACGGGATCCCACTAATGGCCTCATCTTACCATCTCCACCCCTTGCTGCTTTCCGCAGAGACCATTCCCTCTGCAACTCCCTGGTCAACTTGTCCCTTCCCACTCAAACCACCCCCTCCCCAGGTACTTTCCCCTGCAACGGCAGGAGATGCATCACGTGTCCCTTTACCTCCACCCTCCATCCAAGGACCCAAACAATATTTCCAGGTGATGCAGAGGTTCACTTACATCTCCTCCAACCTAATCTACTGTATCTGCTGTTCCAGGTGTCAGCTTTTCTACTTCAGCGAGACCAAGCGCAGGCTCGGCGATCGTTTCGCTCAACACCTCTGCTCCGTCCGTCTTAACCTACCTGATCTCCCGGTGGCTGAGCACTTCAACTCCCTCTCCTATTCCCAATGTGACCTTTCTGTTCTGGGCCTCCTCCATTGTCAGAGTGAGGCCCAGCGTAAATTGGAGGAACAGCACCTCATATTTTGCTTGGGCAGCTTACACCCAAGCGGTATGAACATTGACTTCTCTGACTTCAAATAGCCCTTGCTTTCCCTCCCTCTCCATCCCCTCGCCCTTCCCAGTTCTCCCACCTGTCTTACTGTCTTCGACGACATTCTATCTTTGATCCACCCACTCACCTGACATCAGTCTGAAGAAGGGTCTCGACCTGAAACATCGCCCATTCCTTCTCTCCAGAAATGCTGCCTCACCCGCTGAGTTACGCCAGCATTTTGTGTCTGCTGCTGACAACCTTATTCTTGACCAAGCACTTTGACCTTTTCCTCAACATCATCTTCTGTGACTCAGTGCCGGTTCCTATCTAATGATAGCCTTGTGAATACATTACACTGGTAACATGGTGCAACATGTTGTTGTTTCTCCAGATCTGTAAATAACAAGGTTGACAGTGTTGTTATTGACTTACCCAACTATCAAAGGATTGACTAACCATTAATGTGTGAGGAGTAAACTTGTCCCGAAGGAACAGTTGCATATATATCTAAAACTGCTAGTGAAGTGCCTGAATTGGTAAGGATTGCCAACACATCTAGTCTACTCTATCCAAAAATGTATAGCTCAGATGTACCACTTTATTACTTCATTAGTAAATATTGAATGTTATAGGTGGATGAGAAGGGAATTTAATGCTGCAGTAAATCAACCATACACTAGCCATAAACATCATAATCTAGTGCTTTTCAAACCATTCGTTTTTCAAAAGCATTGCCTCACCTGTGAGATCCAGTGACAATATTGCACTTCACTGAAGTTAAGAGGAACCCAAAATTTTGCAATGTACTTCAAGTCTGGAGCAGTGGTCGAGTTGTCGCCGAACTAGCGATCCCCGCACACTAACGCTATCCTACACACACTAGGGGCAATTTACAGTTTTACCAAGCCTCTACAAATCTGTACGGTTTTGGAATGTGGGAGTAAACCAGAGCACCCGGAGAAAACCCACGCAGCTCACAGGGACAAAGTACAAGCTCCATACAGACAGCACCCGTAGTCAGGATCAAACCTCAGTCTACCACCGTGCACCGTGCCCATACACGAGACATAAACCAAGAATGATAGTGATATTTGCAACTTTTCCCGGCTTGTCCTACCCCCAGCTGCCAGCCCAGACTTCTCCTGGTGCAAGGCTCTGTGCTTTCCAGTTCCTGCACTCTCACCAATTTCTCAACCCTTATGTTCTCCATCATCCTGACTGCTCTCTCATCCATTAAATCCCCTCTTCCAACCCTCTGCCAGCAGCCCTCTGTCACCAACTAAACCTTGGCACCTTTTGCTTTGCATTAAAGGTCCCAATGGAAGCTTGATTTGCCAGTTAGAGTGCAAAGAAATAGATTATTAGTCCTGTCTCAGACTCTTACTTATCCAAAGATAACACCATTTTGAATGGAATTGATCTGTTTACTCTGTTCAATAAATGAGAAACTCAGTGTAGTCTCCGAGCACCACTTGGTGAATGCAAACAAGTCTCTGCAAATACACCTGGTATCTGTCTCAAAAAAAAAGATTCCAGGGGAACTCAGAGACTCAATGGGTCAGGCAGTCCTGTAGAGGGAATATTCTCATGATTTTTCAGGTCGTGACACTTTTTCAGTCTAAAGAAGGATCCTGCCACGAAACGTAATTTGTCTTCACCTTCCAAATGTGCTGCCGGACACGTTGAGTTCCTCCAGCACTATTGTAGTTTGCAGCATCCGTCCTCTCGTGAGTCTCCTGGATGTTGAATGATAGAAACATCATTACAAATCTCATTTAGTACACTGGCCATGCAGAGAATTCAGTCGAGGAAAGGAGTCTATGAATGATACAGAGTAATAAACTCACATTAGTTTTGCCAGACATAAAATCATCTTGAAATCACAGGTAATTGTGAAGGGTACAGTTAGAGATACAGCGTGGAAACAGGCTCCTCAGCCCACCGAGTCTATGCCGACCAGCGATCCAGGCATACTAACACTATCCCACACACACCAGTGACAAATTATAATTTTACAGAAGCCAATTAACCCACAAACCTGTACGCCTTTGGAGTGTGGGCGGAAACCGGAGCACCCAGAGAACTCCCATGCGGTCACGGGGAGAATGCACAAACTCCGTACAGGCAGCACCCATAGTCAGGATTGAACCCAGGTCTGGAGGTGTGAGGCAGCAACTCTACCGCTGTGCCACCCCAGTTCTATTATCAAAATGCTCATCACCTGAATCTTATACATTCACGATAACATTATTCAACCATTTTAAGACAATGCAGCATAATTTTCTCAATCATTTTTGTAGTGACTAACACTTCTTTCTTTTAACTGCCAAATAACTCAGTGAACATACATTGGCATACATTAATGTTAGTGAAAGAATTTGATATTTTATTGTTGATTGGCACAGTTACTAATACATAGAGATATAGACAATAGGTGCAGTAGGCCATTCGGCCCTTCGAGCCAGCGCCGCCATTCAATGTTATCATGGCTGATCATCCACAATCAGTACCCCGTTCCTGCCTTCTCCC
The DNA here is from genome assembly GCA_963514005.1 of Raja brachyura. The sequence goes on along the minus strand of OY740809.1, from coordinate 3,889,360 downwards.
CACATACCCTGATTCTGCTCACCCGAAGAGCTCTACCAAACTCTCTTTTGAAAGCATCCAGAGAATTGGCCTCCACTGCCTTCTGAGGCAGAGAATTCCACAGATTCAAAACTCTCTGGCTGAAATAGTTTTTCCACATCTCAGTTCTAAATGGCCGACCCCTTATTCTTAAACTGTGGCCCCTGATTCTGGACTCCCCCAACATTAGGAAAATGTTTCCTGCATCTAGCGTGTCCAATCCCTTAATAATTTTATATGTTTCTGTAAGATTCCCTCTCATCCTTCTAAATTCCAGTAAATACAAGCCCAGTCGCTCCATTTTTTCATCATATGACAGTCCTGCCATCCGGGGAATTAACCTTGTGAACATATGCTGCACTTCCTCAATAACAAGAATGTCCTTCCTCAAATTAGGAGACCAAAACTTCACACAATACTCCAGGTGTTGTCTCACCAGGGCCCTGTACAAATGCAGAAGGACCACTTTGCTCCTATACTCTAGTCCTCTTGTTATGAAGGCCATCATGCCATGAGCTTTCTTCACTGCCTGTTGTACCTGCACGCTTACTTTCAAAGACTGATGTGCTAGGACCCCCAGATCTCGTTGTACTTTTCCTTTTCCTAACTTTACACTATTCAAATAATAATCTGCCTTCCTGTTCTTGGCCCCAAACTGGATAACCTCACATTTATCCACATTATACTGCATCTGCCATGCATCTGCCCACTCACCCAACCTGTCCAAGTCACTCTGCATCCTCATAGCATCCTCTTCACAGTTCACACTGCCACCCAATTTTGTGTCATCTGCAAATTTGCTAATGTTACTTTTACTTCCTTCATCCAAATCATTAATGCATATTGTAAATAGCTGCGGTCCCAGCACCGAGCCTTGCTGTACCACACTAGTCACTGCCTGCCATTCTGAAAGGGACCCTTTAATCCCTACTCTTTGTTTCCTGTCTGCCAACCAATTTTCTATCCATGTCAATACCCTACCCCCAATACCATGTGCTCTAATTTTGCCCACTGGTCTCTTATGTGGGACCTTATCCACATCCACTGGCTCTCCCTTGTCCATTTGACTTGTTACATCCACAGAAAATACCAGAAGATTTGTCAATCATGATTTCCCCTTCGTAAATCCATGCTGACTTGGACCGATCCTGTTACTGCTATTCAAATGCACCGCTATTACATCTTTGATAATCAACTCCAGCATCTTCTCCACCACCGATGTCAGGCTAACTGGTCTATAATTCCCTGTTTTCGCTCTCCCTCCTTTCATAAAAAGTGGGATAACATTAGCTACCCTCCAATCCACAGGACCTGATCCTATAAACATTTGAAAATTATAACCAATGCATCCACGATTTCTCGAGCCATGTCCTTGAGTACCCTGGGATGCAGACCATCAGGCCCAGAGTATTTATCAGCCTTCAGTCCCATCAGTCTACCCAACACCATTTCCTGACTAATGTGAATTTCCTTCAGTTCCTCTGTCACTCTAGGTCCTCCGTCCCCTAGTACATCTGGGAGATTGTTTGTGTCTTCCTTAGTGAAGACAGACCCAAAGTACCTGTTCAACTTGTCTGCAATTTCCTTGTTCCCCATAATAAATTCATCTGTTCCTGTCTTCAAGGGACCCACATTTGTCTTCACTAAATTGTTTTTCTTCACATATTCAAAGAAGCTTTTACTATCCTCCTTTATATTCTTGGCTAGCTTGCCTTCGTACCTCATCATTTCTCCTCGTATTGCCTTTTCAGTTACCTTCTGTTGATCTTTAAAAGTTTCCCAATCCTCTGGCTTCCCGCTCATCTTTGCTATGGTATACGTCTTCTCTTTTATTTTTATACTGTCCTGGACTTCCCTTGTCAGCCATGGTTGCTTAGAATCTTTCTTCCTCTTTGGAATGAACTGATCCTGCACCTTCTGTATTATTCCCAGAAATATCTGCCATTTTTGTTCCACTGTCATCCCTGCCAGGGTATTTTTCCAGTCAACTTTGGCCAGCTCTTCACTCATGCCTCTATAGTCCCCTTTATTCAACTGCAATGCTGACACTTACGATTTAACCCTCGCCCTCTCAAAAATTGCAGATTAAAACTTATCATATTATGGTCACTACCTCCTAATTGTTCCTTTACCTTGAGTTCCCTTATCAAATCCGGTTCATTACACAACACTAAATCCAAAATTGCCTTCTCCATGGTAAGCGCCAGTAAAAGCTGCTCCAAGAATAGTAAGATTAAATGAGAACTTACCAGTTTGAAGTTTGATCTTCATTTTATGAGGAGTTACATTGGTGATTACGTGAAGGACCCTGCCAGTTCGCAAATGTGTCAATCTTCAAAGCAGCAGTATGAAATCACAGATAACAAAAATCGAAGTGAACATAGTAAGATTAGCAACCTGAGAGCTACCAGATGACCATTATGAGAGAGGGTTGGGCGTGGAGGGCACGTAATCACCAACATAACTCCTCATAAAATCAAGATCAAACTTCAAACAGGTAAGTTCTCATTTAATCTTACTATTTTACTTCGGAGTCACGTGAGTGATTTTGTGAAGGGTTCAAAGCCCTGTGATTTCATGCCGCAGATCCAAATCTCGGCATCTCACCATCGATTGACTCAGGAGGAGTGAATAATCAAAAAATGCATTAAGCATGACATTGATTCAAATGTATTAATGGTTTACGTTAATAAAGAAATCAATAGCAACCCCTGTATCTCAGGGGAGGCGAAAGTGGACGCAAAACAGAATGGGCAAAAAGCCCGGGCCTATAGTAAAAGAAAATTTTAAATCAATTCAATTTGACAATCCTGCGGTCGCGAGGATATGGTCGATGGGAACATCCATTGCCCTGGCCGCTGACGTTGATGCTGCCCTGGTGGTATGAGATGTACAATCGTCAGTGTTAATACCTGCATGAACCAGAACCTGCTGCAGCCACCTTGAAATAGTCTGAACCGACCTTTCCTTGTGTGGTTGTTTGTCGCTTAATAAACAATGCTGATTCCACACTTCTTAGGATTCTGGTGGCCTTGATATAATATAGCAAGCCTGCCTTCCCACATAGACATGAGTCCGTGGGGTATCCGAAACATGATCTTAAATCCTGCCACCCCTGGTCTGCTCTGCTTGTGTAGATCAGAAATGTAAAATGTAATGGCACCTGCAGCCAATTCCATCCTATCTAGCCACAGCATTTGCAACGTTTGCCCTCGTTGTGCTGAGACTAGTGTCATGACTAACTGTGTAGCTGGAACCCCCTGGTGAAGTATTGTTAACACATTTTCAATATCCAAACTGCATATTCTTGTGGTGGGAGAACTTGTGTCAAGATCTCTTTTACAACTCGATATCCGGGGTTGAACCCGACAGAGTGGTTCCCGTTTGTTGCAGCTGTAGTGGCTCTATAACTGAATTATTGTCAAAGACCATTTAAGAATGAACTGGAAGATGTCAGTAAGCTGTACCGTATTAAATGTAACATTAACATTTAAACAAACTGCTTCCGATCCCCTCAATAGGAATTTCCTGCTTTTTTGGTGCTATCCCTGCACTCTGCAGTGAACACCTCTGATGTGGCAACCTGAGCCATAAGGCAATCCATTCAGAATGTGTAAGTCAATAATTGTTTTATTATGCAGAGGCCGGTTTCCTGAACCACAGTTTAAACAAGCAAAGTTTTCATTTTTTAGAATAGCCATATACGGTTGTGTTATTATTACATGGCTGCTTAGCCAGTCCGACAGTACGAAAACCTAAAGCGAGGTCTTGCTGACTGTTTCAAGACCTGACTAATGAGGCAAAATGGAGGAAGACATAAAAGAACATTCCTCCTTTTTGTAGCGAGAATGTATTTCTCCGCACTGTTGTGCCACATATTTGCGCAATCAATGAATAAACATGAAACGAACATATCGATATTTGATGTACCATTGAACCATACTTTCATAATACTTTGAGGTCCAATACCTATTCTGTGATGTCATCGATCTGAACTGGATGATACACCAGTGGCAAAGGAGATTAGGTAAATTATTACAGGATACTTTTACTTGATTGCCATGTGACTAACATATGCCACCACCATAGTGTAGCAACTTGAAGTTGAGCATGTAGATTATGTATAGTCACTCAATAGCCCCTTACCCATGGGGTGCATCTAGTGTATATATTTAGTTGATACCAACAACTGAAGAATTGGCAACTCATGCCAATCTCTGCTACCTCCAACTAGAGATGGTATTCGGAACTTCTCACCTTAGAGCTCTTAGCATCAGTTTGTAATAACTGAATTTGACAGACCAAACTACTGGAGCAATGCTGAATACTGTTTGTTCATCATTGTGAGTGAGCTAGCTTCAGCTGATAATATCATAAGGTTGTTAACAATGGTCTACATTTCCCTCGAGAGGTCGCTACTTTGCACGATATCAGTTCCTCGATTTGCACAGCTGAAACACAGCTCCTGTATTGCCAATTACGCTCGATGAAATAGAAATCAGTTTTATAACAGGTTGCTATTAACTCCAAACTCTTGCCACAGGGCAGAGTCATAGGCTAATTCATAGTTAAAGGTAAATCCCAATGACCAATAAACAATTTATCCCATTCCGCAATATTTTACTGTTATTTATACAGTTATATTGTCTTTGATAACCTCTGTAATGGGAACTGCATAGAATGGATCTTTGAGACCCTTATGAATCTGTTGTTAGTCAGGAAAATACGTTTTCATATTCGGAAAGTTCATATGCCCGACACTCTCCATTTTTCATAATAAATAGGCCACTCCTGCCATTATTCCATGGGTGCTTTGCACGAGAACTCTGGCCCGATTTTCGAGCCTTATCTTAAAATACAACCCTGGCCATAATGCCAAAATTGCTTGGAATGCTAGAACTGTGCCTCTAAACACATGTTTTTATCCTTTGTGTGTTGTACAAACAAGTGTAAATATTACAACTTGTGAGTGGACCACTTACCCATGTTTCGGAAGTGCCAGCCCCACCTTGTTGAGTAGGGCTGGTAGGGTGCGTGGAACTTCTGCCCAGCTGTCATGCTGCCGCCAGCTCCAGTGAACCACCTACTGCCGATGAGAGCCTAGGGAGCGTTCTGAAACGATCAACCTTTGTCCACCGTTGGCCTTAATTGATTCGTCTGCCAGGTTTTCTCCCCTGTTGAATAGGTCTACCTGAATAACAGATTCGGCGGCTGGCTCTCACATCCCCCTGTTGGCGCTGTTCACTGCCAGCACATATGTGCTCCAGTATGTTCCATCAACCTCTTTTGAGCGTGGAGTCAGTTGTATCTTGACCTATCGCACTCTCCTCCTCAGAGAGGGCAATTCATAGGCAGCCCTAAACAGGTGCTGCTGCAGGCTGCAGGATACCTACGCTGATATGACCACATTGGACCTGTACCTGAATGGAATATTCTGCTGGGATGGCAACTTTGTTGTCAGGAAAAGGCACCTCTGACATGTGTCCTTCACCCCTTGGGGTATGTCCCCATGGCCATACCCTGAGACTCAGCGTCAGTAGGATACTGACCCGTCTTGGTCTCCGCCTCCAAGAGGGAGACATGAAGCAGCCCTATCAACTTGCGCTGCTGGTGCGGCCTGCAGAGATGGAACGTCTGACTCAACCTTACCATCAGAGTCGGGGTCAGAGCCTCATTATCCATGAGGGTGCTAACAAGCAGCCCTCTACTAGATGCTGCTGGTGCCCTTTGTTCAGGGTGGCGCTGATACTCCTCCTGCTGGAGTGTTCCCTGCTGTAGCACTGTATGCAATAGTTGCTGCATTTGGGATAGTCGTTCAAACGAACTATCCAGCCCCGGTGGGGAATCATCCCCTGACTCCGTGGGCCTAGCAGACTTATGTGTTACCTTGAGCAACCCTGTCCCAGGCGCTGCTGGTGCGGCCTGTCCCATAGTGTAGTCTCTATTACAGTGTAGTCTTACAATTAAAATTTGTAGTGTAGAGTTCCACCTGTGAAGGGTTAAAAAACACTATAGCATACATGCAAACTCTACCCTTATTATTAGAGAAAAACCCTTGCAGCCCGACTCACCCAAGTCCAATAGGGCTGAATGAGTTCGCTCTTCCACCAATTTTACTCCCTGCCTGGGGACCAACGTCTGTGAGCCGCTGACCGCACTGTCAGCGACTCTGCCGTTACTTAGTTGCCACTCCACGGCATCCCCGCAGGCTGGAAGCCACTGACTGCCTTGTCAGCGGCTGCTTATCTCAAAACCCGATCTTTTACCAGCTATCCGCTCCGCGGTCAGTCCGGGGTTTCCCCACAGTCCATAGCCGGCTCACACGTCGGGCACTGAATCTGGCAGGAAACCTCTGTGAAGAGAGGCTCCTGCTCGAACAAAACCCTGGTAAGTAAAAATAAACGTACCTTCTCGGTTTAACTTACCGCTGGCAGGAGCGCTGCCCTGCCAGTCCGGTGCTTGCGCCAACGCGGCTGACGTAACTGACGCGCATGCGAACTGGCGGGGTTCTTCATGGAATCACTAACGTGACTCAAAAGTAAAATCCATCTCGGAGGCACTCTGCAAACTCCCTTTCTTGGGGTTCAGTACCGACCTGATTTTCCGAGTCTACCTTCATGTTGAAATCTCCCATAACCACCGTAGCATTACCTATGCTACATACCAATTTTAACTCCTGATGTAACTTGCACCCTATCTCCAGACTACTGTTTGGGGGCTTGTAGATGCCCCATTATGGTATTTTTACTCTGACAATTCCTCAGTTCTATCCACAAGGACTCTACATCCTCTGATTCTATGTCACCCCCCGCAAGGGACTGAATTTGATTCCTCACCAACAGAGCCACCCCATCCCCTCTGCCCACCTGAATGCCTTTTTGATAGGACGTATACCCCTGAATATTCAGTTCACAGCCCTGGCCCTCTTGCAACCATGTCTCTGTAATTCCCTCAACATCATACTTGCCAATCTCTAACTGAACCTCAAGCTCTTCCACTTTATTTCTTATACTTTGCGCATTCATATACAACATTTGTAATTTGGTATTCATCACCCCTCTCACATCGGTTCTTCCTTCACCTGACCTTACTCTCTTATCCCTTTGTGAACTTTCCGTTCCATTAATTCGGGAATCTTTTGTAATTTTTCCTGAACTCTCTTCCATGTCAACTCCATCTTCATACTCCCAATTTGTCAACCTGCCTGCCAGAACGTCGGTCCCCCTCCAGTTAAGGTGTAACCTGTCCCGTAATGAAGGTACCAGGGACAGTGGATGCACAAGAGCCAAGTAGTCGAGAGATACAGCGTGGAAACAGGTCCTTCATCCCACCGATTAACCCCACACATTAACACTATCCTACACACACGAAGGACAATTTTACATTCATACCAAGCCAATTAATCTACAAACCTGTACGTCTTTGGACTGTGGGAGGAAACCGGAGAACCAGGAGTAAACCCACTAACGTGTAGAATGTACAAACTCCGTACAGACAGCACCCATAGTCAGGATTGAACCCAGGTCTCTGACGCTGTAAGGCAGCAACTCTACCGCTGCACTACCGTCCCATCTAAGAGTGTGGAAGAGACGAAGTCATCTCCAGCACCTCGCTCCCAAGTTGGAGAAAGGGAAAGATATCCGGAAAATTGGCGCCTTTGGAGTGTGGGAGGAATCTGGAGCACATGGGGAAAACCCACGCGGGTCACGGGGAGAAGGTACAAACTGCATAAAGACGGTACCCATAGTTGGGATTGAACCCATCCATGGTGCTGTAAGGCAGCAACTTTACCTCTGCGCCACTGTGATGCTCCTGCACTGAAACATGAAGTCAAGTTATGATGTTGCATGACATTCTGCTCTGAGCTGTAGCCTGCTGCTGTTACATATCATTGGGTCCACAACAGGTGTGCTCTCATTCACTTTAGATATTGGAGGACATTTTCCAGGCCACTCACAGGCATTTTATAAACACAGGAAACAGACACTAGAGCTGGAGTAACAGCAGGTCAGGCAGCATCTCTGGAGAAAAAGGAATCAAGTCAAGTTCCTTCCTCATTTTTGCAGAATCAGTGAGAACAGGTAAATCTGCTGTGCAGGAAATGTTACAATTAACTACGCAGATGATGGTGCTTCTTGAAGTGTATTTCTCAAATGCATTTTACGGATGAATTTGATGGGTTTTGTTTTTTGGTTTATTCATTTACAGAATAGCTGGACATAGCCTGAGGGGCATCACCAGCTGCTTAGGGTGGTAATCTGTTGCTTCCAATCCTGAAGAACATCTCAAGCAAATCCTATAATTACTGAGACTTGTCCAGTGTGATAATCGCAGGTTCGATTTGTTATCAGAAACCATCTATGCCAGTACACAATCTGCACAATGGCCATCCTTGGCCACATACTGCCATCTACTGTCAGTGATAAAGGTCTGCAGAATTTCCTCCTCCGTTTAGTTTAGTTGAGTTTAGAGATACACAGGCCCTTCGGCCCACCGAGTCCACGTCGACCAGCGATCCCCGCACATCAACACTACTCTACACATACTAGGGACAATTTTACATTTATATCTTTATACCAAGCCAATTATCCAACAAACCTGTACGTCTTTGGAGTGTGAGCGAGAACCCACGCAGGTCATGGGGAGAATGTACAAACTCCATGCAGACAACAACCCTAGTCAGGATCATAGAAACATCGAAACATAGAAAACAGGTGCAGGAGGAGGCCATTTGGCCCTTCGAGCCTGCACCGCTATACAATACAAGCATGGCAGATCATCCAAAATCAGTACCCCGTTCCCATTTTCTCCCCATATCTCTTGATTCCGTTAGCCCTAACAGCTCTATCTAACTCTCTCTTGAATACATCAAGAATTGAATTGAATAGATCAAACCCGGGTCTCTGGCGCTCTAAGGGAGGATTCTATCACTGTGCCACCGTGTCGAATGAAGGAAACATCATACAGAATTAAACAGCCAGTCAGCCGAGAAAACAAATGACAGGGAGTTTGCCCACTTCACCTGCTGATGTGTGTAATGGAGAGTGTATGAGCTTCAACTTTACAAATGTGTGGCGTGTTTTAAATTCCATCACTCATTCAGACAGTGAGACCCCGGTCCCCATTGCTCTTTGGATGAAAATAGCTCTTGCCAACACCACTTCCGTCTGTTGCTTTAAGTCTATGGCCTTTTTGCAAAGGGAAATAGATCTGTTCCATTCACGTTCATAGGTTCATGGAGAAGAATGAGGCCATTGGGACCATCAAGTCAACTCCGCCATTCAATCATGGCTGATCTATCTCACCCTCTCAACCCCATTCTCCTGCCTTCTCCCCATAACCCCTGACACCCGTACTGATCAAGAATCTGTCAAACTCTGCCTTAAAAATATCCAATGACTTGGCCTCCACAGCTTTCTGTGGTAATGAATTTCACAGATTCACCACCCTCTGTCTAAAAACATTCCCTCTCATCTCCTTTACATCCTTTTATTCTGAGTCTAGGGCCTCTGGTCCAAGACTCTCCCACCAGTGGAAACATCCTCTCCACATCCACTCTGTCCAATCCTTCAACACAAACCAGCCTCTTGAAATTCTCACCAACTTGATCAAATATCCTAATTTCTTCATACTTACATTTTAAGCCTGGTAATATGTTTGTAAACCTCTTTTGTAATGATTGATTGATGGATTGAAAGATACAGCGTGGAAACGGGCCCTTCAGCACAACCAGATTGCTCTGATATTCAATGCCTTGGCCAATATCGGAAACAAATCCATTATGCTTTCTGTTTTTTTCATTTAAGTTTTTATTGATTTTCCACAGAGATATATACAAAACAGTGCAACACCATCACCAGAAATACAACAAAATAAGAAAAACAATAATCAAAATTTAAAAAATAAATAAATAGGGAAAAAAAAGAGGTAAATAAATAACAAAACTGAAATAAGACCATGTGGTTCACTTATCAAATTTTTTTTTTAAATTACATTGACTAGTTATGTGGAGATATTTCAATATTCGCACAAACATACCATCTAGTTCTATATGACACATATCTAGCTCGGCCTTTATCGTTGGTGTCATGGCTCAAATAAACGGTCCATTTTCCCAGATCTTCTATATAACCATATAACAATTACAGCATGGAAACAGGCCTTCTCGGCCCTTCCAGTCCGTGCCGACCATTTATTTTCCCCTAGTCCCATCTGCCTGCACTCAGACCATACCCCTCCATTCCCTTCCCGTCCATATACTTGACTCTCATTATGCTTTCTTAACAACCTCATCAGCCTGCAAACTACCTTCAGAAGTCACATGTATGCACTCTGGTTTTTCTCTAGTTTAGTTTAGAGAAACAGGCCCTTCGGCCCACCGAGTCGGTGCTTCCCAGCGATCCCCACCAGCTAACAATACCCTACACACACACTACGAGCAATTTACATTTACCAAGCCAATTAACCTACAAACCTGTACATGTTTGGAGTGTGGGATGAAACCGAAGATCTCGGAGAAAACCCACGCAGGTCACGGGGAGACCGTACAAATTCCGCACAGACAGCACCCGTTGTCGGGATCGAACCTGGGCCTCTGGCGCTGTACTTGTATATATTTTTCTCTGTCCTGTTTAATGTGTACTCTTTTTGCCTTGTTCGACTTCAAATGAATTATAATCCAATCGTCACGTTTATACTGACCTTGCCAGCTCATTGAACTGCAGTCTGGAGCTTTGTTTTGCAAACTATTCATCTCATCCCCTACATTTAAATCTAAATTGTGATTAATACTAAGACAAACAAAGCCTCAAACTAAATCCTGCAGATCCCCATCACATACAGTCAGGGGCAGCACAGCGGGTAGAGCTGCTGCCTCACAGCACCAGAGACCCAAGTTTGATGCTGACCTTGGTGCTGTCTGTGTGGTGTTTGCACGTTCTCCCTGAGAGCTTATGGGTTTCCTCCGGGCACTCCGGTTTCCTCTCGCATCACAAAGACGTGCAGGTTTGTAGATTAATTGCTCACTGTAATTTGCCCCCAGTGTGTAGGGAGTGGCTGAGAAAGTGGGAAAAGTAAACCCAGTGCTTACGTGGATCTTGCACAAGCAGCAATCAAAGAGAAGTAGGGAGAAGAGCTTATTGGCTGAAACCCTGGGAAAGGTGAGTAAGTCACAGGGGAAAAACTGTTTAAAACTGAGGAATTTGGTTTGTAAATTGGTAAATTAGGCAATTTATCAGTCAATATAAGCAAGGCTGCTCTAGGGGAGTGGCAGTGAGGGAGGTGACTTATGAGTCTTTGGCGAGGAGACTGAGAAGCAGTGTCTGCGGAGGGCGCTCAGCATCGCCAAGGACCTCTCTCACCCCAACCATGGACTGTTTACCCTCCTACCATCCGGGAGGCGCTACAGGTCTCTCCGTTGCCGAACCAGCAGGTCCAGGAACAGCTTCTTTCTGGCGGCTGTCACGCTACTCAACAACGTACCTCGGTGACTGCCAATCACCCCCCCCCCCCCCCCCCCCCCGGACACTTATTGTTATTTATTCAAATCATTTGCTGTGTCGCTCTTCCAGGGAGATGCTAAATGCATTTTGTTGTCTCTGTACTGTACACTGACAATGACAATTAAAATTGAATCTGAATCTGAGAAGCTTGAGAGGATGGGATGTGGTGAACACATGACATGACAGATGAGACAGTGTGATGATTGCAGAATGTGGGAGCCCAGGGACACGGCTGGAGCCTCTGGCTGCTACAACTGTGGCAAGTGTGTCCAGCTTCAGCTCCTAAAGGACTGTGTTGGGGCACTGGAGAAGCAGCTGGATGGCCTCAGGGCCATCTGGGAAAATGAGAGTTTCCTGGACAGGACCTACAGTGAGGTCGTCATGCCGAGGATACGGGAAGAACCAAGGTGTGTGACGGAGAGAAAGGGTGTAAATCGTGGAGTGCAGGAGACCCAGGTGGCTGTGCCTAATGAAAACAGGTACGCCCTCTTGGGAACTGTCCGGGGACACGACGCTTCCAGTCCGAGCGGCGGACACGTCGGTGACTCTAATCCTGGAGATGGGACTCGACTGGTGAGACCAATGTTGGGCAGAGCCCTAGTGGTGGGTGACTCCATTGTCCGAGGAGCGGACAGGAGATTCTGTGGCGGCAGACGAGACGCGAGGATGGTCTGTTGCCTCCCTGATGCCAGGGTGCAGGATGTCACGAGACAAATTCAGAACTTCCTCGAGAGAGAAGATGAACAGGTGGCAGCAGTTGTGCATGTAGACATTGGGAAGAAGAGCAAGGAGGTTCTCCAACGTGAGTTCAGAGAGTTAGGAAGAAGACTGAATTACTGGACTTCTAGGATGGTTATCTCTGGATTGCTTCCAGTACCTCGTGCTGGTGAGGGCAGGAACAGGGAGATAGGGGATCTGAATGTGTGGCTGGTGCAGGGAGCAAGGGTTTAGATTTATTGGCCACTGGGATCTCTTCTGGGGTAGGGGTGATCTGTACGAAAGGGACGGGTTACACCTTAACTGGAGGGGGACTGACATTCTGGCAGGCAGGTTTGCTAGGGCTACACATGTGGGTTTAAACTAAATAGTGGGGGGGAGGGATTGACAAATTGGGAGTATAAAGATGCAGTTGAAGCGGAATTGAGTACAGGAAAAACTACAAAAGCTTCTCGAATTAATGGGAAGGAAAGTGTGAGAAGGGATAAAAGAGTACGGTCAGGGGCTATTGCGTGCGGTGCGAGGGGGAATGTGAATACGGGGGTCAGTGCTGTATATGAATGCGCAAAGTATAAGAAATAAAGTGGACGAGCTTGAGGCTCAGTTAGAAACTGGCAAGTATGATGTTGTGGGGATTACTGAGACATGGCTGCAAGAGGGACAGGCCTGGGAACTGAATATTCAAGGGTATACCTCCTATCGAAAAGACAGACAGGTGGGCAGAGGGGGTGGGGTAGCTCTGTTGGTGAGGAATGAGATTCAGCCCCTTGCAAGGGGTGACATTGAAACAGGAGATGTGGAGTCAGTATGGATAGAACTAAGGAATTGTAAGGGTAAAAAAGACCCTAATGGGACTTATCTACAGGCACCCAAACAGTAGCCTGGACATAGGGTGGGAGTTAAAATTGGCATGTAGCAAAAGTAATGTTGTGGTTGTTATGGGAGATTTCAACATGCAGGTAAACTGCGAAAATCAAGTTGCTACTGGACCCCAAGAAAGGGACTTTGTAGAGTGCCTTTGTGATGGATTCTTAGAGCAGCTTGTATTGGAGCCGACCAGGGAGAAGGCAATTCTGGATTTGGTATTATGTAATGAACCGGATTTGATAAAGGACCTCGAGGTTAATGAGCCATTAGGAGGTAGTGACCATAATATGGTCCGGTTTAATCTACAATTGGAGAGGGAGAAGTGTAGATTGGAGGTGTCAGTGTTGCAGTTGAATAAAGGGGACTATGGGGCCATGAGGGAGGAGCTGGCCAAAGTTGACTGGAAAGATACACTAGCAGGGATGACGGAGGAACAACAATGGCAGGTATTTCTGGGAATAATACGGAAGGTGCAGGATCAGTTCATTCCTAGGAGGAAGAAAGATTCCAACGGGAGAAAGGGACGACCATGGCTGACAAGGGACGTCAGGGCAGTATAAAAATAAAAGAGAAGAAGTACAACGTAGCAAAGATGAGCGGGAAGCAAGAGGATTGGGTAATTTTTAAATAACAACAGAAGATGACTAAAAGGACAATACGGGGAGAAAAGATGAGGTACGAAGGTAAACTAGCCAAGAATATAAAGCAGGATAGTAAAAGCTTCTTTAGGTATGTGAAGAGGAAAAAAAAAGTTAAGACCAAAGTTGGACCCTTGAAGACCGGCAAAGGTGGATTTATTAGGGGAACAAGGAAATGGCAGATGAGTTGAACAGGTACTTTGGATCTGTCTTCACTAAGGACACAAACAATCTTCCTAATATTGTTGTGGCCAGAGGATCTGGGGTGACGGAGGAACTTAAGGAAATTCACATTAGGCAGGAAATGGTGTTGGTTAGACTGATGGGACTGAAGGCTGATAAATCCCCAGGGCCTGATGGTCTGCATCCCAGGGTACTTAAGGAAGTGGCTCTAGAAATCGTGGATGCATTGGTGATAAATTTCCAATGTTCTATAGACTTAGGATCACATCTTATAGAAACTTACAAAATTCTTAAGGGGTTGAAGATTGTTCCCGATGTGGGGAAGTCCAGAACAAGGGGTCATGGTTTAAGGAAGGGGGGGGGGGGGGGGGGGGGGAAGAGTCTTTTAGGACCGAGATGAGAAAAACATTTTTCACACAGAGTGGTGAATCTGTGGAATTTCATTTCGGAGTCACGTGAGTGACTTCGTGAAGAGCCCGCCGGCGCGCATGCTCGACATATCGTTGTACCGCGTTGCTGCGACGGCTGGCGGTGGAGCGCGCTCCTCGCCAGCCCTTCATTAGGGGCCACGGAGGTAAGTATCCTACCTTTAGTTGGTGGTCCTTGTTGTTGGTTATGTCTTGCAGCAAGGACATGGATGGGAGTTCCAAGGGCCGGAGGACGTCAGGACGAGTTCGCCGGTCAACAGTTCCGGGGCCTTTACCATCGGCAGTACCTGCAACGCAGGCCGGGACTCGGGCGGAGATGTGGGTAAGCCCTGTGATTACAGGTCCAGATCCGCCAGCACACCACAGCTCGGAGGAGTTCGACGAGGAGGAGTGTGGTGTGCCGCCAGAGCAGGAGGACCCTGCCATGGCAGTCAGGTCGTCAGCGGGCTCGCTGGCGTACTCGAGCAGAAGGGTGCGTGCAGCTGCACGGCCCATTCCACTCAGCCCTCCGAGTAGGGGAAGGGCAGCAGCCCAGAAGCCTAACCCTGCCAGGGCTAAGGCATTGCCTGACACGGAGGAGCGGTCAGGTTCCAGGGCGAGACCCGGGGCGGCTGTGAGGTCCAGCCGGCACACCCCGACTCTCGACGCCGGAACGGGTCGGTTGAGTCGGGTCTCGTCACGGTCGCCGAGCCCCCCATGGATGGGTGGGCGAGACCATGCGTCGGCAAAGTCCACGATGTGGGCAGCCGGCAAGCCTGCGCGGGCTTCAGGCAGCCATGCTTCGGCTGGTGCCGACACCACGCCGCAAGTGCCCTTAGTGGCAGCGGCTTCAGCTCCCGCTAAACGGAGGCGGTTGAACACGCCCGCGCGGGAATCGCGCAGTTTCGCCTCGGCGGCTGTTAGCGACAACTACCGGCACCGGCAGGGCCTCAATGAGGTGCGGGCCGATGATAGGAGCCCGGTTTTCTTTTCAGAGCCGGAGGACTCCGACCACTTGAGTGTTCAGGGTGAAGGGCGTATTGACCGTATGGAGCGGCTGCTGGAGCTCCTGCTTCTAAGTCAACAACAGCAGGGCAGCAACAGGCACAGGGCGTCGTCACCAGCATCTACCATCAGCCTGGAGCAGCAGGAGGAGGTTTTGGTGGATCCCATACCATCTCCGTTGGAGGTGCCAGCGGAGGATCTTCTGGATGTGGCGACCAAATTTGCGGCCCCACATTCATCTGGACTTCCTTTAAACGAAAAGCTGGCAGCCACTGTGGACTTTCTTAACAACCAGCAACTACAGGAAGAAGTCCTCATTCAGGCAATGAGCCGTCATAAGGCTCCATCCAATTGCAACTCCCTCAACGTGTCTGTGGTCAATACGCCGATATGGGGCAACATCAGTGCGGCTATCCGTCAACAAGAGGTAAAATTGCAGCGGATCCTGAAGCTCCTCACGGCCGGTATTACCGCCTTTGCGCGGTCGGTGGACGGCGACGAACTGAATTTGGACCAGGAAGATGCTCTGGCCCTCCTGTGCGCGACCCAGCACGAAATCAACGGGTTTCGCAAAACCAGCATCCGCCCAGCGCTCAATCCGAAGTTTGCAGGATTGTGCAAGCCACTGCCGCTGCCCCCGCCCCGTCAGCTCTTTGGGGAGGACCTCTCGAAGAGAGTCAAAGAGCTTGACGAGCAAGCCAAAATGGTGGGGATCATGCGCTCTCAGAGTGCCCCCGCACCGTCAGGCTCAAAGTCTCCATACATTCGATCACGAGGGTCTGCTAGTACCTCGACGAGGACCCACCCTCAAGCTCCACAACGACAGCAACATCAGACCCAGCACCAGGGGTCTTTTTTAAGGACAGGGTCGGCAGAGACCCTGGTGGAAAACGAAGACGCCGCGCCCTCAAGCCAACCCAGCACCTCCACGTCCACCCACGCGTGTCAAGGACCGCCGGTAACCACGGAGGTGAGGGGGTCTGGTTCTCTCTTTTCTCTTTGTTTAACTTCACATGTTGGTGGTCGCCTTCAGGTGTTTTTGGGTGCATGGGGTAATTTTACTGGTGACGAGTATGTGTTGCAGAATATTCAGGGGCATAAAATTGAGTTTATTAATGGCGACATTCCTCCATCCCAGCACATGCCCGCTCGAACGTTTAAATTATCTGCTGCAGAACAGGCAGCAGGCTACAAGGAACTTTTAAGTCTTGAGCAGAAGGGAGTGATTGAGAGAGCGGTGCATGAGCCAGTTGAATTTGTTTCGAATATATTCACCAGACCTAAGAAGGATGGAGGTTGTCGTGTCATTATTGATCTAACCCGTTTGAATACTTTTGTAACATATACTCATTTTAAAATGGATACGTTTGAAACAGCCAAATCATTGATTTCTCATGGTTGCTTTATGGCATGCATCGATTTGAAAGACGCATATTATTCAGTATCCATCCAGAAATACGACAGAAGGTTTTTGAAATTCATCTGGATGGGGCAACTCTGGCAGTACAAGGCTTTGCCTAATGGGCTCACCACAGCCCCTAGATTGTTCACTAAATTAGTGAAACCAATTATGGCTTATTTGAGACAACGACACCATATAGTTACCCTACTTAGATGATATCTTAATTGTGGACCACACCCTGGAATTGGCTGAACAGGGTGTTGCAGCTGCTGTCAATATATTTCAACAATTAGGGTTTATAGTCCATCCAGAGAAATCAAAGTTCTGCCCTGCCCAGGTGATTAATTACCTAGGGTTCACGGTGAACTCTATGAGCATGAGGGTTACCATTCCAATTAACAAGATTGAGGAGGTTACCCAGGTGTGTCTAGATTTAATCCGCACCAATATACCATCGATTCGGCATTCAGCTACAATAATTGGTAAGCTTGTAGCTTTGTTTCCGGCAGCGCGATATGGACCTTTGCATTATCAGAATTTGCAAAGAGCTAAAATTGCTGCGTTAAAACAGAACGCTGGTCATTATGATCGGTCCATGCAGCTGCCGCCCGAAGCGATAAATGAGTTGCAATGGTGGGTGTGTCACATTAGCAGCTCATTCAAGCCTATCAGGGAGGCTAATCCGGTGGTATATTTGCAGACTGATGCAAGCTCCAATGGCTGGGGAGCCACGGATAATTGCTCTAGTTGTGGGGGCAGATGGGACACCGTTGAATCGACGATGTTGTTGACTCAAGGGATTAACTATTTGGAGTTGCTGGCAGCATTCCACGGACTTCGTGCGTATTGTTCCAAGCTTGTTGGAGCACATGTCCGTCTCCAAATAGACAACACCACAGCAGTGGCATACTTAAACCATATGGGTGGTACCAGGTCAGTTTCGTGTGACAAATTGGCTAACTCAATTTGGCTCTGGTGTGTTCAAAGAGACATTTGGATTTCAGCTACCTATTTGCCAGGTGAGCTTAATACTGTGGCGGACACCAGGTCACGCAAATTTAATGACAATATTGAATGGATGTTGCATTCTGAGACTTTTTCTAAAGTCACAGCCAAATTTGGTAAAACGGACATTGACCTTTTTGCGTCACGGTTGAACCATCAGGTACCAACCTACGTTTCATGGGAACCAGATCCTGGGGCAATAGCGCTAGATGCATTCTCGCTGGACTGGGGGAATTGGTTTTTCTATGCCTTCCCCCCGTTTAGCCTCATCAGTCGGGTATTGCGAAAGATTCAGGCAGATGCTGCCAAGGGCATCCTTATTATACCCAACTGGCCCACACAGCCTTGGTATCCGGTGGTCTTTGACATGCTCAACGAACCTTGGGTCCTTTTGAAGGGTTGCCCACAATTGGTTACTCACCCTGTCTCAGGGGAGCCACATCCCTGCCACGGCTATTTAAATCTGTTGGCTTGCAGGTTCTGAACAGGCCGTTAGTCCAATACGGCCTCTCGGCTCGGACCATGGATACCATCGGGGCGTCGTGTCGAGAGTCCACAAGGCGAAGATACCGCTCGCATATTAAGAAGTGGGAAGCCTACTGCAGCCGCTCTCGCATCAGGTACGATGACGTGACAATAACCGACGTCCTGGAATTCCTCGCGGGGTTGCACCATGATGAACACTTAAGTTACAGCGCCATCAACAACGCCAGAAGTGCGCTATCATTCTACCTCAATATTGGGGTGGGATCCAACAGGCTAGTGTCCAGACTCATGCGGGGTATATTCAATATGAATCTGCCTACACCACGCTATAATATCACCTGGGATGTCAGGGACGTATTAACCCTGCTCAGGACGTGGTCTCCCATGGAAGGGCTCCAACTGGACCAACTCACCATGAAGCTGGTGATGTTACTAGCGCTGACTTCAGCTCAGAGGGTACAGACACTACATAAACTTCGTGTCGACAGAATGACTTCTACCCCTACAGAAGTAGTCTTTTCATTGACGAGCTACTAAAGCAGCATAGACCTGGGTGCACAGGGCTGCAGCTGAAGTTCCCGGCATACCCCGCAGATGCTAGGCTATGTTTAGCCTCACATATCCGCCACTATGTCAAGGTGACGGCACGCATCAGAGGAATGGAGAGATACCTGCTTGTCACTCATAAGAGACCTCATCATCGAGTGACAGTCCAGACGATATCCAGGTGGCTTCGAGTCGTCTTGGGTAAGTCAGGTATCGACACTAATGTGTTCAAGTCTCATTCCACCAGGGCTGCATCGACGTCAGCGGCGAGGGTCATGGAGGTGCCCATGGACCAAATTCTCGCCACAGCAGGATGGGCTAATGAAGCTGTGTTCCAGCATTTTTATAACAAGCCTGTTGCTGCTCCTCTACAGTTCGCAGAAGCCGTGCTGAATGCAGGTCAAGAACGTGGAGATGTCCCCGCATGAGGGGTTTTTGATTTGTTATTCATAAATATGCTCTTGTTTTGCAGTATGAACTATTGAGCAAGTTTGTTCCTCCCATCCATCCCTGGTAGTGGTGTGTCAGCATGGACGTGGTCCAGGGCGTGTAATCACAGAAGCTTTGAAGTCTTCACGAAGTCACTCACGTGACTCCGAAATGAAATAGTAAGATTGAACGAGAACTTACCAGTTCGAAGGTTGATCTTTATTTTATGAGGAGTCGAAGTGAGGGATTTCGTGCCCTCCTCGCCCAACCCTCAATCACCTTCATCTGGTAATCTTAGTCACTTCAATCTTACTATGCGAAGTCATTTCTATTGTTGGTTTCTGTGATTCCACGCCGCTACTTTGAAGTATGTCGAGCATGCGCGCCGGCGGGCTCTTCACGAAATCCCTCACTTCGACTCCTCATAAAATAAAGATCAACCTTCGAACTGGTAAGTTCTCGTTCAATCTTACTATTCTCTGCCACAGAAGGTAGTTGAGGCCAGTTCATTGGCTATATTTAAGAGGGAGTTAGATGTGGCCCTTGTGGCTAAAGGGATCAGGGGGTATGGAAAGAAGGCAGGTACAGGATACTGAGTTAGATGATCAGCCATATCATATTGAATGGCGGTGCAGGCTCGAAGGGCCGAATGGCCTACTCCTGCAACAACACTTCTATGTTTCTATGTTCCTGGGGATTGGAGGATAGCTAATATTATCCCACTTTTTAAGAAAGACAGGAGAGAGAAAACAGGGAATTATAGACCAGTTAGCCTGTCATCAGTGGTGGGGAAGATGCTGGAGTCAATTATAAAAGATGAGTTAGCCGAACATTTGGATAGCAGTAACCGGATCGATCCGAGTCAGGATGGATTTACGAAGGGGAAATCATGCTTGTCTAATCTTCTAGAATTTCTTGAGGATGTAATTAGGAAAATGGACAAGGGAGAGCTAGTGGATGTAGTGTACCTGGACTTTCATAAAGCATTTGATAAGGTCCCACATAGGAGATTAGTGGGCAAAATTAGGCACATGGTATTGGGAGTAGAGTGTTGACATGGATAGAAAATTGGTTGGCAGACAGGAAACAAAGAGTAGGGATTAACGGGTGGTATGGTAGGCAGTGACTAGTGGGGTACCACAAGGCTCGCTGCTGGGACCGCAGCTCTATTTACAATATGCATCGATAATTTGGATGAAGGGATTCAGACATTAGCAAATTTTCAGATGACACAAAGCTGGGTGGCAGTGTGAACTGAGGAGGATGCTATGAAAATGCAGGGTGACTTGGACAGGTTGGAGGAGTGAGCAGCTGCATGGCAGATTAAGTTTAATGTGGATACATGTGAGGCTATTCACTTTGGTGTCAAAAACAGGAAGGCAGATTACTATCTAAATGGCGTCAAGTTGGGAAAAGGGGAAGTAGAACAGGATCTGGGGGTCCTTGTAGATCAGTCTATGAAAGTAAGCATGCAGGTACAGCAGGCAGTGAAGAAAGCGAATGGCATGTTGGCCTTAATAGCAAGAGGAAACGAATATAGGAGCAAAGAGGTCCTTCTGCAGTTGTACAGGGCCCTAATGAGACCACACCTGGAGTGTTGTGTGCAGTTTTGGTCCCCTAATTTGAGGAAGGACATTTTTGCTTTTGATGGCGTGCAGCGTAAATTTACAAGGTGAATTCCTGGGATGGCGGGACTGTCATATGCTGAGAGAATGCAGCAGCTGGGCTTGTATACTCTGGAGTTTAGAAGGATGCGAGGGGATCTTATTGAAACGTATAAGATTGTTATGGGTTTGGACACGCTAGACGCAGGAAACGTGTTTCCGATGTTGGGGGAGTCCAGAACCAGGGGCCACTGTATAAGAATAAGGGGTAACGCATCTAGAACGGAGACGAGGAAACACGTTTTCTCACAGAGTGGTGAGTCTGTGGAATTCTCTGCCTCGGAGTGGAGGCAGGTTCTCTGGATACTTTCAAGAGAGGGCTAGGTAGGGCTCTTAAAGATAGCAGAGTCATGGGGTATGGGGAGAAGGCAGGAACAGGGTACTGATTGTGGATGATCAGCCATGATCACACTGGATTGAAGGGCCGAATGGCCTACTCCTGTATCTATTGTCTATTGTCTATTGTCCAAGATAGAACTAATGTAAATGGGTGATCGATGGTTGGCGTGGACTCAGTGGGCTGAAGGGCCTGTTTCCACGCTGCATTTCTAAACAAAACCAAACAGTCATTCTTTAACTAAGACTTATGTAAACTATTTCCCTTTGCATCTTGCCTATTGACCTCATGAAATGATACATTCCTGCCCACTGCAACCATGTCCCGTAAGGGCATTTGAATAGAACAGTCATTGCCTCTTGAACTCTAACGTAACCTTCTCAAAAAATGTCATCAAGATAATCTGTAGTCGCCCATTTAACTCAACTATGCTTCATTTCATTGATTAATCTGGTAAACTTCTACCCCTTTGAACTCTTCAAAGTAGTTTACCTACTATTTATATCAAAACCAGGAAATGCTGCTAACAAGCCGGTCAGTTTCTCTGCAGTGAGACAATCTGCAAAGTTTCAGGTTTAGTATAGTATAGACTGGCCCTTTGGCCCACCAGGTCTGCACCAACCAGCGATTATATGGACATGATCCTAGACACGAGGAATAATTTACCGAAGCCAATTAACCTACAAACCTGTACATCTTTGGAATGTGAGAGAAAACTGGCGCACTCAGAGGACAACCACGCAGTCACAGGGAGAACGTGCAAACTCTGTACAGGCAGCGCTCATAATCAGGATCGAGCCCGGGTCTCTGGTGCTGTAGGTGCAGCAACTCTACCGTTTCTCCATCGTTACAGCTCGGATTCCTGTTAAATCTTCCCCCCCCCCCCCCCTCATCTTAAACCTCTGGTTCCCTATTCCCCTGCTCTGGGCAAAATATTCTGTGCGTCTACCCGATCTATTCCTCTCATGGTTTTGTATGCCTCCATAACATCATCCCTCATCCTCCTGCGCTCCAAGGAATAGAGTTCCAACATGCTCAACCTATCTGCATAGCACAGGCCCTCAAGTTCTGGCAACATCCTCGTAAATTCTCTCTGCACCTTTTCCAGCTTGACATTTTTCCTATAACATGGTGACCAAAACTGAACACAATAAGTGCGGCCTCACCAACGACTGATAACTGTAACGTGTCCTCCCAACTCCTATATACTCTGATTGGTGGCCAATGTGCCAAAAGTCTTTTTGATCACCCTATCTACCTGTGACACCACTTTCAAGGGACCATGCACCTGCACTTTGCTCTATAACACTCCCCAGATCCCTACCTTTGTGTAGGTCGTGCCCATGTTCGACTTCCCAAAATGCAACACCTCGCATTTCTCTGTATTAAATTCCATCAATCATTCCTCAGCCCACCAGGCCAACTGATTAAGATCCTGCTGCAGTTTTTGACAACCATCTTCACTATCTACAATACCACCTGCTTTAGTGTGATTTGCCCACATTGATCCATGTCTTTCTAAGCCTTTCATAGAAACATAGAAATTAGGGGCAGGAGTAGGCCATTCAGCCCTTCAAGCCTGCACCGCCATTCAATATGATCATGGCTGATCATCCAACTCCGTATCCCATACCTGCCTTCTCTCCATACCCTCTGATCCCCTTAGCCACAAGGGCCACATCTAACTCCCTCTTAAATATAGCCACTGAACTGGCCTCAACAACCCTCTGTGGCAGAGAGTTCCAGAGACCCACCACTCTGTGTGTGAAAAAAGTCCTTCTCAACTCGGTCCTAAAGGATTCCCCCCTTATCCTTAAGCTGTGACCCCTTGTCCTGGACCTCCCCAACATCAGAAACAATCTTCCTGCATCTAGCCTGTCCAACCCCTTAAGAATTTTGTAAGTTTCTATAAGATCCCCTCTCAATCTCCTAAATTCGAGAGAGTATAAACTGAGTCTGTCCAGGCTTTCTTCATAAGACAGTCCTGACATCCCAGGTGAACCTTCTCTGCACTCCCTCTATGGCAATAAAGTCCTTCCTCAGATTTGGAGACCAGAACTGTGCGCAATACTCCAGGTGTGGTCTCACCAAGACCCTATCCAACTGAAGTAGAACCTCCCTGCTCCTATACTCAAATCCTTTTCCTATCAACGAACCTGTCCATTGTCTTTTACATGTCGTTATTGTACCTGCCTCAACCACTTCCACTGGGAAACATCACCTACCCATGTCTTCCAGAGATGCTGCCGTATCCCCCTGACTTACTCCAACACTTTGTGTAATTTTCCCTTCTGGGAATGGTATACCCACCACCCACTGTGGCGAAAAAATAGCTCCTCAGGTCCCTGTTAAATCTTCCCCTACACACCAAAAAATTGATTGTCCAACCCTGCATTCATTCTATCATTTTTCCAATCAAGTTTGCAAACAGATGATTAGCAGAGAATGCTTCCATATAAGTGCGAGTTTAGAGCTCACAAACGAAGGAACTCGGACAAATACACAAACAGCTAGCCCCGGGAACAATGGACGGCATTGAGTTTAGCTTCACAAAATCATGGAATTTGCTAGAAATACCATCTATTCAGCTCGTACATAATACTGAGAAATGGAAACGCCAGCAGTCGTGAAATATACAAACATACAAATGGAGCTTAAAATTAAACGTCAACATTTTGAATGGTTGTCACAGCCTTTTTTTTGCTTGAAGGATTCTAATGGATTAGAAAATGAAACTACATCTCAATTATAATAGCACACTTATATTTTCTGTCTCTAAAGCGATTTAATAATGCTTTTACAGAACGAGGTACTTCTAGACATTGTTGAGATGCTTTTACCTCTGTGTAACTAAAATCTCTGTGTGATATCTTAGTAAAGGTTTTCATTCAAATACTGCTCTTCAGCAAACTAAATGAAACTCAGTTTCTGGAGATCAGAAGAGTAATTGCCTCTGCTGAAATTAGCTCCGCATTGCTCTGGTTCCGTGGTGCTGTTACATGCGCAGCTTTGAAGTTACTTTCATGGCCATC
The DNA here is from genome assembly GCA_963514005.1 of Raja brachyura. The sequence goes on along the minus strand of OY740809.1, from coordinate 3,865,123 downwards.
AGGGCAGTCGCGGTGGCGCAGCGGTAGAGTTGCTACCTTACAGCGAATGCAGCGCCGGAGACGCGTGTTCGATCCCGACTACGGGTGCTGTCTGTACGGAGTTTGTACGTTCTCCCCGCTGTAATCTGCGTGGGTTTTCACTGAGATCTTCGGTTTCCTCCCACACTCCAAAGACGTGCATGTTTGTAGGTTAATTTGACTTGGTAAATGTAAAAATTGTCCATAGTGGGTGTAGGATAGTGTTAATGTGCTGGTCGGCGCGGACACGGTGGGCCGAATGGGCCTGTAAACTAAACTGAAAGCGAAGGGATGTTTAATTTGCATTTAACGGTGTTTACACAACCGTTATTTAATTCCATATTTCCGCATTTAATGGGAACCTGAGGGGCAAATTTTCCAGTTTGCGAATCAAGGGATATGGGCATAGTGCCAAAAAATGGCAGAAGGTCAACCATGACCTTAACGAATGTCAGAACAAGCACGAAGGGCCGAATGGCCCATTGCTCCTTCTCCTACTTGTTATGTCACTCCATTCATAATGTTGCAGAATACAAAATTGCATTTCAAAAAGCAAATTTATTTCTGAAAGCATTTTGTGTTGTTTCCACATAATATATTGAGGAGAGGCGAGCATCATTAGTCTCTAATGGTAACATTTATTAACGTCCTTGGTTAATAGATCTGACTTCATGATAAGCAAGTTGACAAGAATAATCAAAATTGCTCTGTGGGGTTTGGTTTTGATTTGCTGTATATCTTTCCTGCACCAACTTGGCATGTCAGCTTTACTTTATAGCTCCACAGCTGAGGACAAGTGTGCGTAATGGTATCCCAGTTACTTCTGAACGGTATCACTCAACCACCAGGTCAATCAATGTGGCAGCTTTTCACAGAGAAAGGGAATCATGGAGACTTTCAGCATCAAAGAAACCAACATTGTTTACCAACGTGTCCACAGAAAACCAGCTTCTATTTTGGGTTACCCCACTTAGTCATAGAGTTATGGAAGCAACCAGAACAGAAACTGGCCCTTCAGCCCGACTCTTCTATGCTGACCCACCTAAGCTAGTTCCATTGGCCTTTAGTTCACAGCTTTTCAGATCTATGTACCTGTCCAAATGTCATTTGTTGAGTTTCATTGTCTGTAAAACTCATTTTTTAAGTTTAGAGATACAGCGCGGAAACAGGCCCTTTGGCCCTCTGGGTCCGTGCCGACCAGCGTTCCCCACGCACTAACACTATCCTATACCCACTAGGGACAATTATTTCATGTACCAAGCCAATTCACCTACAAACCTGAACATCGTTTGAGTGTGGGAGGAAACTGAAGATCTCGGAGAAAACCCACGCAAGATCACGGGGAGAACGTACAATTCCCGTACAGACAGAGCCCATAGTCGGGATCGAACCCGGGTCTCTGCCGCTGCATCCACTTCACAGCCAATAATCTACCTTTCCTTGATCGTTCTTTGTTCTTTGCATATCTTTCATTCATTTGTTCCATCTACCTTCAATATCTTTCCTTTCCCTTACCCCTAACTAGTCTGAAGAAGGGTCTCGACCCAACATATCACCTATCCCTTTCCTCCTGAGATGCTGTCTGACCCACTCAGTTACTCCAGCATTCCATGTCTATCTTCAGTGTAAACCAGCATCTGCAGTTCCATCCTACGCTGTTCTAAATGTAGTTATTGCATCCTCCCCAACTACTTTATCTGGCAGCGTATTCCATAACCCCACTGCCCTCTGTGTGAAAATGTAGACCTTCCCATTCTTACTAAATCTTTCCAGTCACACAATAAACCTCTAACTCCTGGTTCTGCACCCTGGGATAAGTTCACTCTATCTATGCCCCTCATGATTTGATACACCTCTATATGATCGCTGCTCAGTCTCCTTCACTTCAAGGAACACATTTCAAGCCCGCCTACCCCTTCCCATTATTCTGTTCCTTCAGTCCTGGCAAAATCGTGGTAAATCTTTCCTGCACTCTTTCCAGCATCTTTCCTCTACTACCTAGCCCTTGATTCACAACCTTCAAGATTCAAGAGAGTTCATTGTCATGTGTCCCAGATAGGACAATGAAATTCTTGCTTTGCTTCAGCACAACACAATATAGACAGCATGAATACAGAACAGATCAGTGTGTCCGTGTACCATTATGTAAATATGTACACACACGAATAATTAAAACAGATACAGTGCAAATAAACAGATAATGGGCTATTAATGTTCAGAGTTTAATAGCCTGATGGCTGTGGGGAAGAACCTCATGGGTTATACTCCTCGGGTGCTCATTCAAATGCTTTATAAATACAGTGAGAGTTTCTGCCTCCGCCACACTTCCAAGCAACGTTCCCAAACTCCGTCACACGTTCCTGTGAAACAAAGTCTTCAATTCGATTGAATTCTCCACTTGGTTAACTTATAACAACACTTCCTCCCCTTTCTCCCCAACAACCCCCTTCCTTCCCCCTCTCCACTTCGCTGTGCCCCACCTGGACTCACCCCTACTTCTCCATTCCCCCTCTTACATTCCTTCCTCTGACTTCATACTGTACAACTCTTCAAATAGTCTCTCACACCTTCTGCTTTAATCTCTGGCCCTTGTTGTAACCATCCACCTGTCAACAACCCCCCCCCCCCCCCCCCCCTCCTGTGTCCACCTATCTTCCAGACTTCCAGACTCGCTATACGATTCAAACACATCTTTAATCAGCACTAAAACTTAACAGCATGAAGGATGGTTAGTTATCAACACCTCCTGGCTGCCCCAACTGTAGGTGCAGGGCAATAGTATTAGTATCAGTATTACATTGGGGTGGAGTTAGAGATGCTGGCTGGTGTGTGATTGGTTAACATGCAACATCAATCTACACCCCCCCCCCCCCGCTCTCCCGTGTCCACCTATCACTTGCCACGTTTGTCCTACTTTCCTTCTCTTTCAGCTTCCTTCCTTCCCCCACACTCTGTTCGAAGAAGGGTCCCAACCCAAAATATCACCAGCCCATGTTCTGCCTGACCTGTGGAATTATTCCAGCACTTTATGTCCAATTCCGTCTGTGAATTTAAATCTTAGACTGGCCGCGGAGGGAACGGGTCTGCCGCCTCTGGCTAGGCTGGAGTTCCAGAGCCCTGGCCACAGCGGGGCAAATTCCACCCGCCCTGCCTAGGTTCCACATTTTCAAGTGGACTTCTGGGAAGATTTCAAGAGCACTCCCATAATTTGTCTCAATTAAAGTGGGTGCCGAAATATCAGTTGCCAGAAAATTGGTGGTGGACCAGTATCCTATCTGTAAAGATCTCATCAAGGACTGAAAATTGAAGTGTTTGTTGATTCAGTGAGTCTCAATCCGACTATTTAAATCTAAGCTGTGCCCAAATGCAATATTAATGACCGGTTTATGAATCTTTAGTGCAGTCATTTCATAACATCAGCTGATCTCTTCTCTTTTCATGCAAGATCGAGCACATCAAGACTGATGTTCTTACTCTGCTAGAGCGAGTTATAGATGATGTTGGTTTGGAGACCTTGTAATAATAAAGACCTCACACCATGTCAGGTTTAGAATAAACAAGGACAAGCTCTCACTGGAGAGTTCACTTCGTACTGTGGAGTGCAGTAGACTGCGACACTAATAAGCTAGTGGGTGTAACTACAAATGTATCTCGTAGCCACTAATTTATACCCCCCCCTTAAAGAATCAATAACACTGTATACCCATAACTAAGCAAAGCAAAAATCACAACCAATGACAGACGTATGTAAAGTCAAACATAGTGCGGATACTTCACCACCAGCCTGCTAACACGACCAGCACACGTACGATAGAGGCCATCTCCATTCCTCTTCTCTGGGGACAGAGTTGGTGAGTGGACCAACGCCTCTGGGGTCGAAGCAGGAGACTGTGGCGCAGGTGAAGATGGGACAGACAGATGAACTGTCGCAGGCATGGATTGTTGTGCTGGCAAGAGCATGTGAGGGTCACCAGACGCAGATTGAAATGAAGTTGTATGATCCGGACAATAAGGAGGAGGGATTGGCTCCTTCACAGGCAGAAGTGGTTGCTTTTGTTGATGAGGCGCCCGGCTATTGCACACAGCACAGGCTGCCACAGTGTCGTTGATGTATTCGGCCATGCCAGGCCAGGCCAGTAAAACATGCTTTTCGCCCGTGAAACAGTGGCTTCAGTACCTGGGTGTCCTGCATGGACAACGTCAGAATACCGGTGATGCAACAAAGCAGGACACACGGCCTTGTGTCCTTTTAAAACAATCCCGTCTTTAGCACTAATTCAATGGACTAATGGATGGACTCTATGGAATTTGTAGGTTATTATCATCCACACCAGCCGGTGCATAGTGAAATCTTCTGGCAGGTCCTGCAGCTTCAGTGCCTGCTAAGTCAAGGAGAATTGATGCACAAAGAGCGGGTGCTGTGTTCAGATCAGCAGCATCAATGTAGATTGAGAAATCTTCCTGGAACACACGACATCGTTCAGCTAGGTCAGCATCAACACCAAGATATCTGGCTTTCTGAGAGCAGCAGCCATAAGCGTAGTTAAAAAAATAAACTAAGATAAAAACAATATAATCAAGCGGAGGGTGAGAACGTAAACTTTGGCACCATGTTGGTTTGGAGTCCTTGTAATAATAAAGACCTCACACCATGTCATACACTGTTTATTTAGAGTAAACAACTACAAGCTCTCATTTAGAGTTCACTTCATACTGCGGAGTGCAGTAGACCACGACGCTAATAAGTTAGTAGGCGGAACTACAAACATAACACAACATGAGCCACTAATTTACACCTTACAACTCCCAGAAGTGGAACGAGAATGCAAATGCCAATGCAAAGGTCTGAAGAAGGATCTCGACCTGAGGCGTCGCCCATTCCTTCTCTCCAGAGATGCTGCCAGTCCCGCTGCGTTACTCCAGCATTCCTACCTCCCATGCAAATGTCAATGGTATGTGTACGCAAAGCTGAACACGCAGTCTTTTACCCAGGATAGGCAAATCTAGAACTAGAGGACATGGGTTTAAGATGAAGGGATAGTATAAAAACAAATGATGAGGCATACAAATTGGCCAGAAAAAGTAGCCTACCGGAGGACTGGGAGAAATTCAGAATCCAGCAGAGGAGGACAAAGGGCTTACTTAGGAAAGGGAAACTAGATTATGAAAGGAAACTGGCAGGGAACATAAAAACTGACTGCAAAAGTTTTTATAGATATGTGAAGAGAAAGAGACTAGTTAAAACAAATGTTGGTCCCTTGCAGTCAGAAACAGGTGAATTGATCATGGGGAATAAGGACATGGCATTTGGTTCTGTCTTCACTAAGGAAGACATAAATAATCTGCCAGAAATAGCAGTGGAACGGGGGGTCAAATAAGATGGAGGAACTGAGTGAAATCCAGGTTAGCCGGGAGGTGGTGTTGGGTAATTTGAATGGATTGAAGGCCGATAAATCCCCAGGGCCAGATAGTCTGCATTCCAGAGTACTCAAGGAGGCAACCACAGAAATAGTGGATGCATTAGTGATAATTTTTCAAAATTCCTTAGATTCTGGAGTAGTTCCTGAAGATTGGAGGGTAGCTAATGTAATCCCACTTTTTAAAAAAGGAGGGAGAGAGAAAGCGGGGAATTACAGACCAGTTAGTCTAACATCGGTAATGGGGTAACTGCTAGAGTCAGTTATTAAAGATGGGATAGCAGCACATTTGGAAAGTGGTGAAATCATTGGACAAAGTCAGCATGGATTTACGAAAGGTAAATCATGTCTGACAAATCTTATAGAATTTTTCGAGGATGTAACTAGTAGAGTGGATAAGGGAGAACCAGTGGATGTGTTATATCTAGATTTTCAGAAGGCTTTCGACAAGGTCCCGCATAAGAGATTAGCATACAAACTTAAAGCACACGGTATTGGGGGTTCAGTATTGATGTGGATAGAGGACTGGCTAGCAGACAGGAAGCAAAGGGTAGGAGTAAACGGGTCCTTTTCAGAATGGCAGGCAGTGACTAGTGGGGTACCGCAAGGCTCAGTGCTGGGACCCCAGCTATTTACAATATATATTAATGATTTGGACGAAGGAATTCAATGCAACATCTCCAAATTTGCAGATGACACTAAGCTGGGGGGTATAGTTAGGTGTGAGGAGGATGCTTGGAGGGTGCAGGGTGATTTGGATAGGCTTAGTGAATGGGCAGATGCATGGAAGATGCAGTATAATGTGGATAAATGTGAGGTTAACCACTTTGATGGCAAAAACATGAGGGTAGACTATTATCTGAATGGTGGCAGATTAGGAAAAGGGGAGATGCAACAAGACCTGGGTGTCATGGTTCACCAATCATTGAAAGTAGGCATGCAGGTGCAGCAGGCAGTGAAGAAAGCAAATGGTATGTTAGCATTCATAGCGAAATGATTTGAGTATAGTAGCAAGGAGGTTCTACTGCAGTTGTACAGGGTTTTGGTGAGACCACACCTGGAGTATTGTGTACAGTTTTGGTCTCCAAATCTGAGGAAAGACATCCTTGCCATAGAGGGGGTACAGAGAAGATTCACCAGACTGATTCCTGGGATGTCAGGACTTTCATATGAGGAAAGACTGGATAGACTTGGCTTGCACTCGCTGGAATTTAGAAGATTGAGGGGGGATCTTATAGAAACTTACAAAATTCTTAAGGGGTTGGACAAACTAGATGCTGGAAGATTGTTCCCGATGTTGGGGGAGTCCAGAACAAGGGGTCACAGTCTAAGGATAAGGGGGAATTCCTTTAGGACCGAGATGAGGAAAACATTTTTCACACAGAGTGGTGAGTCTCTGGAATTCTCTGCCACAGAAGGTAGTTGAGGCCAGTTCATTGGCTATATTTAAGAGGGCGTTAGATGTGGCACTTGTGGCTAAAGGGATCAGGGGGTATGGAGAGAAGGCAGGTACGAGATACTGAGTTGGATGATCAGCCATGATCACATTGAATGGCGGTGCAGGCTCGAAGGGCCGAATGGCCTACTCCTGCACCTATTTTTCTATGTTTCTATGAAAGAGTTAATAATAAGCTGAGGGCCAACTATTTCACTCAGCGGGTGGTGCGTGTATGGAACAAGCTGCCAGAGGAGGTAGATGAGGCTGATACAATAACAGCATGATATGTACAGGGGGAGGGAGGGATGTTTAGAGGGATTTGGACCAAACACGGGCAAATGGGAGCAGCTTAGATGGGTTGTCTTGGTCACATGGCCAAAGGGCCTGTTTCCATGCTGTGTGAATCTATAACTCTTGACATGCAAACTGCTATGTCAGCATGATGGTGGTGATGCATTAGGACATTTCTAGTGATTACACAGCATGATATCGCAACTCAATAGTCCTGCCACCACTCTTCCTCCACTCATCCCACTCTGTCTCAAATCAAGTTTGACCCCGGCCACTCCATCTTCTTCCCACTCCTATCAGGCAAGAGGAACAGAAGTGTGGAAACGCACACCTCCAGATTCAGGGACAGTTTCTTCCCAGCTGTTATCAGGCGACTGAACCATCCTCTCAACAACTGGAGAATGGTCCTGAGCTACTATCTACCTCATTGGAGACCCTCGGACTATCTCTAATTGGACTTTACTGGACTTCCCCTAAACATTATTCCCTTTATCATGCACCTGTACACTCGATTGCGGGATTGTAATCATGTATTGTCTTTCCGCTGACTGGTAGCATGCAACAAAAGTGTTTCTCCATACCTCAGTACACGGGACGATAAACTAACTCAACAAATGAGCGCTTCATTGGACAATGTGTGTCTGTGGGTATTTTCTCTATCACAGCACGGGTTCCGTCAGCTGTTCTGTGCCCTCCCCTCCTCAAGATCCACTAGTTGCTCAGCAGTCGATGACCGTAAAGTGGGTGTGCAAGGAAAAGCAGAACATGAATGGACATGTGTGACAGAACGTGTCACAGAGAATACATGGGAGAGTCGACACACAAAGAACTGCACATGCTGAGATCTTGAGACAAAACACAAAGTGCTGGAGGAACTCAGCTGATTGGGCAGCATCCGTGGAGGGAATGGACAGGTGACTTCTTGGGTCGGCCAATTCTCTGGGACAGTGACAGAGCCCCGGGAATGAAGACGTCACCCCAACCTCACTGCACAAATATCAAGGGCAGGTGTGAATATGATATATGTGTCTAATTTTGTTTCAACCCTTTTATTGCATTAAGTACAATCTGAAAATATGGGGAGAGGAAAGACTTAAACAATTATGATAGAATTTGTCGTCGTAATGTAAGGGTTAAACAGACTGTGAACTGAAATGTTGTCAGCAAAATTAGCAGCACAGCATTTCAAACGCTGGTTAGGAAATCAAGTAGATGTTTTGGAAGAATGCTTGGGCTAATCAGGACAAGAGGTAGTTTGACACATAATGACCTGTTATTCTTAGTGATGAAAATTATTATATAATTACATGCTTCTACCATGAGGGTATGAACTTCACCTTGGCGGAGAGAAAAGAGCTTGACCAAGGAGAGGGAGAGAGGGAGAGATGGAGAGAAAGGAAGGAGAGAGAGAAAGGGGGGGAGATAAAGGGAGGGAGGGAGGGAGGGAGAGAGGAAGGGACAGAGGGAAGGAAGGAGGTAGAGGGAGAGAGGGAAGAGTGGGAGGGAGAGAGAGGGAGAGAGATTGGACCATGGTGTGTCTCAGTGGCAGCTAGTGCAGACAGGAGACAGATATACAGAGCCTCTGCAGTATTTGTTGTTTCTGCCAGTGTACCGAGCCTTGTGAAGGTGCAGCAAAGGACAGGGAACAATGTCTGAGACTTATGTTCAGTTGATTGTCACCTGTACTGAGGTACAGTGAAAAGCTTTTGTTGCGTGCAGCAGGTAGGGACACAATACATGATTACAATCGAGCCATCCACAGTGTACAGATGCATGATAAAGGCAACAACGTGAATATCATTTTGTGCGCGATAAAGCCAGTAATATCTGACCAATGATCATCCAAGAATCTCCAATGATGTAGGTGGTAGTTCACGACTGTCCTCTGGCAGCAGTGCGATGGTTCAGTTGCTGCCTGATTACAGTTGGAACAAACTGCCCCTGAAGCTGGAGGTGCACGTTTTCACATTTCTATACCTTTGGCCTGATTGGAGAGGGGTGAGAGGTCCTTGATGATGTTGCTGGCCTTGCCGAGGCAGCGCGAGATGCAAGGGTGGTTGGTTTGTGTCGTGGTCCTTAACCGTGCATGGGAACATGCCAGATCCTCTATTCACTTTGTTTAATTTACAGATACAGCGTGGAAACAGGCCCTTTGGCCCACCGAGTCTATAGTGAGCATTGATCACCCATATACTCAATCTATTCTACACACTGGGGGCGAGAAGCCAATTAATCTACAAACCTGCACATCTTTGGCACTTGGGAGGAAACTGGAGCACCCGGAGAAAACCCACACAGTCACAGGGAGAACGTACACACTCTGTACAGACAGCACCCATAGTCAGGATCGAATCTGTGTCTCTGGCGCTGTGGGCGGCGTGACTCTGGTCGCAGCGGCCTCTGCAGTCCGTCCGTCTTTTTTTAATTTTTTTGTCTCGGTTGAGTGTTGTTAGTTGTTTTTTTTTTAGTTGGATATGTGTGGGGGGTGGGGGGCGGGGTGGGGAAACTTTTTAAATCTTTTCCCTGTATGGAGGACCCGACCTTTTCTCTGTCGGGTCTCCGTTGTCGTTGGGGCCTAGCACCGCGGAGCGGCCTCCAGCCGGACCTGGGGCTCCAGTCGCGGAGCTGCGGACTTACTTACCATCGTGGAGCTGGCCGAGTTGGGAACGGGAGGAGCTGCGGTGGCATGCTGCTGCTGCCCAACCTCGGAGATTCGGAGGCTCCAGCTGCAGGCCGGTGGACGGTAACACCGGGAGCTCGCGGGTCTCTGGTGGGAGACCGCTTTTCGGAGCTCCCGCGGCAGCAACTTCTCCCGCCCGAGTTGCGGGGTTGAAGACGACCTGGAGCGGGGCCTTACATCGCCCGGCGCGGCTTTGATGGCCACGGGACTTGCTAGGGTCCGCCGGGGGCTCCAACATCAAGACCCGGAGCGGGGCCTTGCATCGCCCGGCGCGGCATGAATGGCCGCGGGACATATACTATCACCCGCCGGGGGCTTTGACTCTGACCGGGAGAAGAATGGGGAGTGCAGGGGAGAGATACGACGACTTTGCCTTCCATCACAGTGAGGAGGATATTCACTGTGATGGATGTTTGTGTAAAATGTGTTGTGTCTTGGTTCTTTTTTTGTATGTATGACTGCAGAAACGAAATTTCGTTTGAACCTCAATGAGGTTTCAAATGACAATAAATGGTATTGTATTGTATTGTATTGTGAGGCAGTAACTCTACCGCTGCGCCACTGTGCTGCCCAAAGATGTGTGAATTCTTTGAAGAACTCTATTCTTTAATGCAAATGCCATGAAAGTTTCTAAAAATGCTTTCCATAAAAATGCAGATTTATTCTTTAATATTGATAACCAGTGTGAACCATAATGCTATTTCTGCACTCTGGCATTTTGATGGCAGCTGGCATTTGCAACCCTAATTACATTGCTCCACAGTTGCACCCTTGTCCTCTTCTGCAGGATCTAACATTTCTTTCTGTCGCTACTCCAAACGTGCATTTGAAACCCTTTTTAAAAATTATATAACCTTGAAACACAAAGTTTCTGTTTAACATGATCCTGACTCAGACTTATCATATTCCAATGGACTAATTTAAGTTTAAGTTTAATAAGTTTATTGGCCAAGTATGTTCACATACAAGGAATTTGCCCTGGTGCTCCGACAAACAGTGACAATTAAGAATAAAGCATAAAACATTATAACATTAAGACTAATCAGAATCAGAATCGGATTTTATTCGCCAAGTATGTTTTGCAACATACGAGGAATTTCATTGGCCAGGTCAGTCATACAATTAAAAGCAACAGATCACTCAAAAACACATTTTAACATGAACATCCACCACAGTGACTCCTACACATTCCTCACTGTGAGGCAAAATTAAGTTCAAGGCCTTCCTTTTGTTCTTCCTCGGTCGGGTGCCTCGAGCCCTCCGTTGACGGGACAGTCTTGGCTCCCGTAGCCGGCGGAGTTCGGGCCCCTCCGCGTCAAGGCAATCAGCTCCTGCATCGGGGGGTTTGTCAGCTCCCCCGCGCAGGGCGATCGAACCTCGCGTCGGGGCTGGTTGAACCTTCTGCAGCGTTGGAGCTCCCGGCTAGCCTCACCCGAGACTGCGAGCCGTTGATGGTAGGTCCGCAGGCCGCGGTGGGAGCGATCCCAAGCAAGGGATCCGTTCCGATGTTACATCCGCGCCCCGCGGTGGGGCTCACGGCATTCCGAGGAGGCTTCCAGCTCCAGCGATGGTAGGCCGCAAAGCCTGGAAAATGTGATGCAAAAATTGATCACATCTCCTGGAAGGTAAGAACCGGAAAAAAAGTTTCCCCCGATCCCCTCCCCACTCCCCCCACATAAAACAAACCAACGTACATTAAAACAAACTTTTAACAAAAGCTAAAAATGACAAAAAGATGAAAAAAACGAACAAACTGCCAGCAGGGCTTCCATCTCCCTGGCGCCCCTGGTGGCCTACCCTACCCAAACATTATCGTTTAATGTGAATACCAGAGCACAAGGAGGCTGCAGGCTTTTGGTTATTGAGTAGAGCTACTGCTTGTGGGAAAAAACTGTGTTTATGTCTGGCTGTGGCGGCTTTGACAGTCCGGTGTCGCCTTCCAGAGGGAATTAATATCATTTTTCCGATGATCTCATTATATTGTCACTGAATTGCACATTACTCTGATTTATCAATCTGTAATTGCCATTTCATTAACTGCACGCTTTTGGGTTCTAAGTCCATGTTCTCTATATTAACCTTCTGAATGAACCACAGTTCATTCCCCATTAACTCACAGAGATTGTCCTGACCAATATTCTTTGGAAATGTCTCATCATCACACATACTTACGTCATAGAGACACACAGCATGGAAACAGACCCTTCTGCAGATTATAACCATATACCCATATAACAATTACAGCACGGAAACAGGCCTTCTCGGCCCTTCCAGTCTGTGCCGACCATTTATTTTCCCCTAGTCCCATCTACCTGCACTCAGACCAGACCCCTCCATTCCCTTCCCGTCCATATACCTATCCACTTTACTTTTAATGTTAAAATCGATTATCAAGCATCCATTTACATTATTCCTACATTTATACTAAATTGTTTTTAATGCTCCCCACATATATTCAACTTCCCCCATCCCCATCTCCTCATTCCCCCCTCCCTCCACCCCTCCACCCGCACACCCACCCTCCTCAGCAGATTCCACATCTCATCTATTTACCAGAGGCATTATTTAGTAACTGATTAACCAGTTGACCCATGCGTTTTAGGGATGTTGGGAGGAACCAGACTACTTGGAGTTAATCAGCGTAATTTCAGGGAGAACATGCAAACTCCACGCATGCAGCGCTGGAGGTCAGGATTGAGCGCAGGTCTCTGGAGCTGTGAGGCAACAGCGCCGCATGCTGCGCTGCACCACCACCCAAACCAAGATCTATTCTCCAAACTGCTCCCCATCTGTCAGCTTGCAATCATCAGTCTTCCCCGCCCCTGACCTCCACGGTACTGAACACCCCAAACTGAAGTTGGTAATGTGAACTGTGACAACGCAGTCTCCTTGGCCAGGACAGGCAGATTGCCAGCATTGTTGCTGTGGGCTGGACACTTGGACCGAGCCAGCAACGGAGACTGCGAGACTGGGAGAAAGTGGAAGAGGAAGTGTGAGAGAAAGGGGAGAGAGGAGAGAGGAGAGAGAGGGGTGGGGGCGGACAGAGTGGGGGTGAGGCGTGGGGTACCTCCCTGCTAGCTGTGTTCACCCTTTGCAGGATTGATGAAGATTGATGAAGGATTGATGAAGATTGAGCCACTGTGACAGATCCGAGACCACCATCGCCACCATGTGGTCAAGACTGGATTGCAGGGAAAGATCCCTGGACAGACAGCTGAGGGAAAGATTGTGTGGTCGGGAAAAGCCTGAGATGCCAGAACCTCTCCCTGCTCACAGATAACAAGGGATTTTGTCCACACTCACACACTCACACACACACTCACACACACACTCACACACACACTCACTCACACACTGACTCACACACTCACTCACACACTCACTCACACACTCACGCACACACACACACACACACACACTCACACACACACTCACACACACACTCACTCACACACTCACTCACACACTCACTCACACACTCACTCACACACTCACGCACACACACACACACTCATACACACACACACACTCATACACACACACACTCATGCACACACACACACTCATGCACACACACTCATACACACACACACTCATACACACACACACACACACACACACACACACACACACACACATACACACACACACACATACACACTCACACACACATACATACTCATACACACACACACACTCATACACACACACACACACACACACACTCATACACACTCACACACTCATACACACACACACACACACTCATACACACACACACACACACACACACACACACACTCACACTCACACACACGCCACAAGGACAATCCAAAGACCACCAGCGCTGCCGCATCATGCCCAAAGCTGGACCACCAGGAAGAAATATTTTCCGCCATCGCTTCCTCGAGGGAAGGATAAGCTGCAGGGAGAAGCCTGAGATCATCAGGCCTCCTCGTTTGAGACCATCTTTGACCAGGGCTGAGCTGCCGGGAACAGCCTGAGATTGCCAGCGCCACCGCACATGCACCCTGACGGTGCGGGACAGCGCCCCCATGTGGCCCTGAACTCCCTTACCACTGTGAATAAAATATATCACATGGGTTCACCCTACAGTGAGTGTCAGTGTGATCACTGCACACCTGGCATCATCCCTGACCCCACAGAACACAGATGTCTTTGGCATCTCTAAAAAAATGCACCATCATCTTGAGACGTCAAATCCGACTCAGTTCCTCCACTCCACACACGTGTGAATGTTGCCATCCACCAGCCACTCTTCATACCTCCGAGCAAAACGAACAAACTGTTGGAGAAACTCAGTGAGTCTGTGGGTGAAGAGACAGGTGGATGTTTCAGGTCGAGGCCCTGCAATGGGACTCTCTCTCCAGCTCATTGGGTTTAAAGTGACGCATTATAACAATTCCAATTTCTCATTCTGCTTTTCCTCTGGAGTTTACCCAAGACACAATACACAGTAAATCCGCAGGCAGTGAAAACCTCCACAGTTCCACAACAGGCAACCAACACATTGTCCTTCTTCCTTACATGTTAATCGCAGTGTTACATGAATTGGTTTGTGAAATGATTCTAAATCGCCTAGGAATCAAAGTGGGAGAGACTATGACCAGTGGCCATCGCCTCAGAATAAAAGGGCTTAGCTTTAGAATCATAGAAAATAGGTGCAGGAGTAGGCCATTCGGCCCATCGAGCCTGCACCACCATTCAATATGATCATGGCTGATCATCCAACTCAGTATCCTGTACCTGCCTTCTCTCCATTCCCCCTGCTCCCTTTAGCACAAGGGCCACATCTAACTCCCTCTTAAATATAGCCAATGAACTGGCCTCAACTACCTTCTGTGGCAGAGAATTCCACAGACTCACCAATCTCTGTGTGAAAAATGATCTTCTCATCTCGGTCTTAAAAAACTTCCCCCTTATCCTTAAACTGTGGCCCCTTGTTCTGGACTTTCCCAGCATCGGGAACAATCTTCCTGCGTCTAGCCTGTCCAACCCCTTAAGAATTTTGTAAGTCTCTATAAGATCCCCCCTCAATCTCCTAAATTCAAGCGAGTACAAGCCGAGTCTATCCAGTCTTTCTTCATATGGAAGTCCTGCCATCCCAGGAATCAGTCTGGTGAACCTTCTCTGTACTCCCTCTATGGCAAGAATGTATTTTCTCAGATTAGGAGACCAAAAACTTGGAGATGTTTCATTCAATTCCCTCATCCAGATCATTAATATATATTGTAAATAGCTGGGGTCCCAGCACTGAGCCTTGCGGTACCCCACTAGTCACTGCCTGCCATTCTGAAAATGACCCGTTTACTCCTACCCTTTGCTTCCTGTCTGCCAGCCAGTTCTCTATCCACATCAATACTGAACCCCCAATACTATGTGCTTTAAGTTTGTATGCTAATCTCTTATGTGGGACCTTGTCGAAAGCCTTCTGAAAGTCCAGATATAACACATCTCACAGGTTCTCCCTTATCAACTCTACTAGTTACATCCTCGAAAAATTCTATAAGATTCATCAGACATGATTTACCTTTCATAAATCCATGCATCCATCCATATTAGAAAGGGGAAGTGGAGGAATTTCTTTCGTCAGAGGGTGATAAATCACAAGTCAAGTCAAGTCAAGAGAGTTTATTGTCATGTGTCCCAGATAGGACAATGGAATTCTTGCTTTGCTTCAGCACAACAGAGTATTGTAAGCATAAATACAGAACAGTTCAGTGTGTCTATATACCATAGACCATATACACACACATAAATAAACAGATAAAGTGCAATAGGCTGTTATAGTTCAAAGTTTGTTTGATGGCGAGTTTAACAGCCTGATGGCTGTGGGGAAGTAGCTGTTCCTGAACCTGGATGTACCAGATTTCAGGCTCCAGTACCTTCTACCTGAAGGCAGCAGGGAGATGAGTGTGTGGCCAGGATGCTGTGGCAGCCTTTTTGAGGCAGCGACTGCGATAGATCCCGTCGATGGTGCGGAGGTCAGAGCCGATGATGGACTGGGCAGTGGTCACAACTTTCTGCAGTCTTTTCCGCTCCTGGACGCTCAAGTTGCGGAATCATTCTATGGAATTCATTGCCACAGGCGGCTGTGGAGGCCATCATTGGGTATATTTTAAAGCGGGGATTGGTAGTTTCTTGATTAATAAGAATGTCAAAGATTATGGGGAAAAGACAGGAGAATGGGTTGAGAGGGAAATATTGATCAGTCATGATTGAATGGAGGAGTAGTCTCGATGGGCCGAACGGCCTAATTCTGCTCAAGAGAAAAACAAATGTAAGGGGAGTAAGTTCAGCACTTGGACGTCCAGAGGGAGATGGGAATAAGTGTTTGTTTATTGCTGTCACGTGTAGCGAGGTACAGTGAAAAGCTTTTGAGTCTGAACAAAAGGCAGCAAAGTGGTGCAGCAGTAGAGTTGCTGCCTTACAGCCCTTGCAGCGCCAGAGACCCGGGTTCGATCCCGACTACGGGTACTGTCTGTGCGGAGTTTGTATGTTCTGCCCGTGACCTGCGTGGGGTTTCTCCAAGATCTTCGGTTTCCTCACACACACCAAAGACGTACAGGTATGTAGATTAATTGGCTTTGTGTATGTGGAAATTGTCCCTAGTGTTGCGTAGGATAGTGTTAATGTGCGGGAATCGTTGGTCGGCACGGACCCGGTGGGCCAGAGGGGCTGTTTCCACGCTGTATCGCTAAACTAAATAAACTAATAACCTTAGAGGAAAGGTGGACAACAGAAATGGGTAATATCTACTCCATAAGATGAAATATCCAGTACATTTCTCTGGAGATCTCTTACTCGTTTATTTCCTCGTTGTCTTTCTCCCGCTTCTCACTCAAGATGCTTCCTTAAATTTACCTCCTTAAACCAAGACTTTGCCAATTGTACCAATGTTTGCTTTGGCTTGTTTTCGACTTGTAATTTGCCCACGTTCCTGTGAAGCACCAAGTGACATTTGACAATACAAAATACATTATTAAATGGAGATGTTTGTTGTAAACGAGCTTTCCAGCACCCTGGTGCTATGATGAATTGAATCCACTGATGGTGGATTTAATAATGGGAGGGTTTTCTCTTGCGTGTGTTGGAGATTCCTGGGTGCGAGGTGGTGAGAGGAGACCTTCCCAATCCTGACATGAGCCTTGTGGATATGTCCTGAATAATTGACGAGGAATTTGTGTAGCCCTCTGCTTGTACACATTGATAAAGTAGGGAGCACCTCGATCCTGCTCCACCATTCAGCTTTGTGAGATAACTTAACCAGCCTTCCCTCATATTTCTCAATCATTTTGATCAATAAAGATCTGTTGGTCTCAAATTTGGAAATATTATGGTATCATTTTCAATTCATTGATTCGATGACACGTTATGGTCATGTAAAGTGCAACTCTTTGTTTTTACATTAAATACACAAAGTACACAAACGAAACGCCACCTTCTGGCCACGACAAAGTTCCAAAAGTACTCATTATAATTATGTTGGACCCTCTTCGTTTAATTTAGTGCAGAGATACAGCATGGAAAAGGGCTCTTCGGCCCACCAAGTCCGCACCGGCCAGCGATCCCCGTACATTAACACTATCCTACACACATTTGGGACAATTTACATTGATACCAACACAATTTTACTTCGGAGTCACGTGAGTGACTACATGAAGAAGCCCCGCCAGGTGCATGCTCAGCATTACGTCAACGCATGTCGGTAGGAACGGGCTGCAGATCGCAGCTCCACCAGTGGTGAGTAACAGACCCACAGGTAAGTGGTTTAAAACTACTTCCTGGGTGTTTTAGCTCCATGACGCTGGCTGGCTAGCCAGGAGGAGTTTGGGAAGAAAAATGGAGAGTACTGGGAAAAAGTCGGCGCGGGTTAAGCGCGTGTTCCGGGTGGAAGCAGCTCAATTAAGATCGGGACTGCAGGTAAGTGCGGAGCCGGTTCCGATACCGGTAGCCGTAGATGAAGTCGTAAATCAGCCTTTAGCCGGTCCACAGCCGCAGGCCACTGAGGGCACTCCAGTGGATAGAAAAAGTAAAAGGAAATCTCTTTGGCCCGTAATATCAGACGAGTCTGATGAAGAAGATCCTCCAGACAGACGAGCCATGTGGCTCAGGATGGACCAAATGGAGAAAATGCTCCAAACTATTATCAACCAAGGGTCCAAAGACCCAGAGTATTCCCAGGCAGCCCCTGAGGGGGTTCCATATCAAGAATATGGTGCCTTTACAACATGGGAATGTGAACCTCCAGCCTTGTTTAGGTCTGGAAGAAGTCTCCTTTGAGCAAGTCTCAGGAGTACCAGGGCGGCAGGAGACTGACCCTGAAGGTGGTGTTTCTGGTCATGAGTACCCACCACAGCACAAGAATCAAACTCCAGGTGTGCTGGATGTAGCACAATTCTTTGCTATACCAGAGGGGAGCGGTGAGGTCATGGAAGAAAACCAGGCAGCCAACATTAATTATTTGGTTTCTCACCAGCTTCAGGAGACTGTCATGGTTGAGACAGCCGACCTCTATAAAACACCTGTTAATTGTGCATCACTGAGGGTGCCGACGGTGAATCCGGCAATTTGGACACCCATGACTTCAACAATGCGAGGACAGGAAATACGGTTCCAGAGGGTCCTCAAGCTCATTGCGGCTGGCATCACTGCCTTTGGGAGGCAGGTGGAAGGGCGTGCAATGTCCAAAATCCAAAAAGACATGTTGGCATTGTTTTGTAACTCTTATTTTGAGATTAATTGTATGAGAAAAATCGCCATTCGGCCCACCCTGCACCCAAGATTTGCAGGTCTGTGCAAATCAAGCAATGTTCAAGCTCCAGATTATTTATTCGGAGAAAACCTGCCTAAGCAAATTAAAGAAATCGATGAGGAGGCAACGACTATCGGACTCATGAAACCTTTCATATTTGGCCAAAGGAAACAATCTGGCTGGATGAGAAGGGGGTGTGATTCAGGAACGGGAATAAGCAGAGGCAGGGGTATGGTGAGAAGGTATTATTACCCATCACAGCCCAATGTCCACCCATATGTTGGAAGGAGGAGACCGTCACGGTCATTTGCTGAGGTACAAAAACTATCACAGAGAAAACTTTTGTGGAACCTCCGGTTGGTGGTAGATTGCAATTGTTTTATGATGAATGGTGCTGTATAACATCTGATCGGTTTATATTAGATACTGTGTGAGGTCCTCTAATAGAATTTATGGAAGGAGTTGATTCTCCTGTACAGAATAAACCTAATCAGGTTTTGGTGTTTTCTTCACCTGAAAATTCTCAGGTAAAAGAAGGAAAAAATTTTATTTGAAAAAGGGGTAATTGAAAATACGGGGAATCATCCGCAACAATTTGTGTCAAATATTTTCCCCAGGGCAAAGAAAGATGGGGGTTGTAGAGTCATTCTGCATCACACAAAATTGAATTCATATGTCCAGTATAGGCATTTCAAAATGGACACCTTCAACACTGCAAAGCAGTTGTTGTCCATAGGCTGTTACATGGCTACTATAGACTTAAAAGATGCGTATTATTCAGAGAGTGGTGGCTGTGTGGAATGATCTTCTAGCAGAAGTGGTGGAGGCAGGATCGATTTTAACATTTAAAAGTAAAGTGGATAGGTATATGGACGGGAAGGAAATGGAGGGGTATGGTCTGAGTGCAGGTAGATGGGACTAGGGTAAAATAAATGGTCGGCACGGACTGGGAGGGCCGAGAGGGCCTGTTTCCGTGCTGTAATTGTTATATGGTTATATGGTTAAGTTCAGCTTGCAGGCTGGTCACAAAATTATTTAAACCAGCACTTGCATTGTTAAGGGCTCAAAATCATATTGTCATGGCTTATCTTGATGATATTTTAATTGTAAATGCCACTCAGGAATCAGCTGAAGAATCAGTTTCAGCAACTATAAGCCTGTTTGAAAGGCTAGGATTTCTGATCCATCCAACAAAATCTAAGCTACAGCCATCCCAAACAATTGATTATTTGGGGTTTGTCATTAATTCAGTTGCTATGTCAGTAACTTTGCCAACAGATAAAGTTGTGGATATTACAAATGCGTGTAGTTGCCTTGCTGACAAACCTTATCCCTCCATCCGAGAAGTAGCTAGGGTTATTGGCAAGATAGTAGCATCATTCCCTGCTGTCGAGTTTGGTCCTTTGCATTATCAAAATCTTCAAAGGGCAAGAGCACAAGCCCTAAAAGAACGTGCAGGTCATTGTGATAGACCCATGCAGTTGCCAACGGAAGCTTTAGCTGAATGGGTGTGTTGGGAATGTTGCACAAGCTGCTAAAAACAGTTTGGGGAGTCTGCATCCTCTGGGCTTAAACATTGAATTTTCTCAATTCTGTTAACCCAGACTGCCTCCCCCCCCACCTCTCCCTCAGCCCTCTGGCCCTGACATTCCTTCTCCATCTCCCCCCCCCCCCCCCAGTCGCACTAGCTTCTCATTTTCACACCACAAACAGCTTACAATGGCCTGCTTCCTTTATCACCAATACTTTTTTGCATATCTTTCACTCATTGTTCCTTATCTCTCCACATCACTGTTTATATCTCTCGTTTCCCTGATCCCTGACCAGTCTGAAGAAGGGTCTCGACCCAAAACGTCGCCTATCTCCTTCGCTCCTTAGATGCTGCTGCACCCGCTGAGTTTCTCCAGCTTTTTGTGTAACCCTCGATTCTCCAGCATCTGCAGTTCCTTCTTTAACACAGTGACAGAAGAAGTTCATCCATTGCATGATCATATTAATTTGTTAATCTGCAGGTTCTGACCAGACCATTACAAGGGCTTGGACTGCCGGATAGGACCATGGATGTCATAACTGCAGCTTGGAGAGATAGCACTAAGAAACAATATATGTCTCATATAAAGAAATGGGAAGTTTTTTGTATACAGTCAGATATATCTTATCATACTGCAAACATATCGGATGTATTGGAGTTCCTTGCTATGTTGCATTTTGATCAGCACAGTTATAGTGCCATTAATAGTGCTCGTAAGTGCTTTGCCCTCCTATTTAGGACAATTTTCAGAAGATCAATCTATCGGGTCTCATCCATTAATATCCCGATTTATGAGAGGAATTTTTAATTAAAAATCCTCCCAAACACAGATATACAAATATTTGGGATGTCAGTATAGTTCTCACATTGCTTCGGCAATGGGCTCCAATTACGTCACTGTCTTCTCTGAAGTTAACATTTAAAGTGGTAATGATCATGGCATTAGTGTCAGCACAAAGAGTACAAACATTGCAAATGTTATGTTTAGATTGTATGCATTTGTCTGCAGATAACATTACTTTTTATGTTTATGATCTAATCAAATAAAGCAGACCGGGGAAGTCTGGAACCAAGGTAATCTTTAGAGCATACCCTGTCGACCAAACTTTGTGTGTGGTTAAGCATCTGAATCGATATATTGAAGTAACCAAGAGTCTCCGGGGTTGTGAGACAGCAATGCTTATTGCCCACAAAAAAACATATAAACAAGTGTCAGTACAAACCATTTCTAGATGGTTAAAACAGGTTTTGGATTTAGCTGGAATAGACATGATGTGTTTAAATCTCACTCCACCAGGGCGGCATCCACATCCGTGGCAAACGCACAGGATGTGCCGCTCGACCAAATTTTAGAGGCTGCAGGATGGTGTAAAGAAGAAACCTTTTCCAAGTTTTACAGCAAACCTGTTCTCACGGTGCCAGGGTTTGGACACGCAGTGTTCGGTTCTGTTTGATTGTTTGCTTTCTTTTATGTAATGGTTTCATATCTTTTGTTGTAATCTCCCCCTGGGATAGAGGGGTTATAACTTTTATTTTATTTTTTATTATTATTATTAAAATACTTATTGCATAATTCAAGCAATGTTCAATATTATTATTTACTCACTACTGTGTCAACTGAAGCAGTGTGTCGTCTGGAATGAATCTACGGCATGGAAATCACAGAGCTTCAAAATCTTCACGTAGTCACTCACGTGACTCCGAAGTAAAATAGTAAGATTAAACGAGAACTTATCTGTTCGAAGTTTGATCTTTATTTTATGAGGAGTTACGATGAGGGATTACGTGCCCTCCGCTCCCTACCCTCATAATCTAAACGATCATCTGGTAGTCCTAGTCTTGTGTGAGCCTTACTATCTTACTTCGGCTATCGGTTTTGTGTTTTTCACGCCACTGCTTTGAAGTATGCCGAGCATGCGCCTGACAGGGCTTCTTCATGTAATCCCTCATCATAACTCCTCATAAAATAAAGATCGAACTTCGAACAGGTAAATTCTCATTTAATCTTACTATTAACCTACATACCTGTATGTCTTTGCAGTGTGGGAGGAAACAGAAGATCTCAAGGAAAACCCACGCAGGTCATGGGGAGAACGTACAAACTCCATACAGACAGCACCCGTAGTCAGGATCGAACCCGTGTCTCTGGCAGCAACTCTACCGCTGTGCCACCGTGCCGCCCTTTGTTGACCTGAGTAAGCGAGTGGGTGAATACAACCCTATCCTCATCAACGGTGCTGCTGTAAAGATGGTCAACACCTTCAAGGCATGCAAAGCATCTTAACCTGGACCCTTCACAATGATGTGGGATCAAAAACCACATCAGTGTATTTGCTTTCTTAATGTCTAGATTCGGCTGGTCCAGAAGGATTCTCTTAAACATGTAGAGAGAGTATTCTGACAGGATGCATCTCAGCCTGGTATGGCAGCTTCTCTGCTCTTGACTGCCTGAACCTTGCAGAGAGTGGTGAAGACAGCCCCCTCCATCACAGGCTCCTCACTTCCCCCCATACTGTCTATCTTAACGGTGCGTTGCATCGGGAAGGCTGTAAATATTGCCAAGGGTGCCTGCTACATCAGCCATTCACTTTTCTCTCCTCCACCTTCTGGGAGGAGTTACTGGGGCTTGAAAGCTCGGACGTTGAGATTTAAAATAGCCTCTTCCCCACTGCTGCCCAACTTTGGAGCTAGTTTTTTGCACCCCATTCCTGGAGGTGCTGCCACATATGTTTTACTTTAGCGACACAGAGTGGAAACAGGCCCTTCGGCCCACTGAGTCCGCACTGACCAGCAAATCCTGCACATTAACACTATCCTCCATTCGGGACAATTTACATTTTTTGATATACAAACCTAATTAACTTACAAACCTGTACATCGGTGGAGTGTGGGAGGAAACTGAAGATCTTGGAGAAATCCCACGCGGTCACGGGGAGAACGTACAGACTTCAATCAGGCAACACCCGTGGTCAGGACCGAACCTGGGTCTCCGGCGCTGTCAGGCAGCAACTCGACCACCGCTCAGATGTTGCATTACATTCCTGCACCTTCCTGTTGCTTTACACGTGTCAGTGCACTGATTTACTTGTTATTATTTATTTATTATTACTGCACGCATACTCTTCACTCTGTGTGAACACGGAATATCACAGCATTCTGGTGCATAAAACAATAATTTAGTCTAATCTAATCCAGATAGCATATACAGTGGCACAGTTTACTAGGAATATCCAAACGGGAATATTCCCTTATCATGTATCTCTACACGGTAAATGCAACCGATTGTAATCATGTGTTGTCTTTCTGCTGACTTGATAGCATGCAACAAAAGCTTTTCACTGTACCTCAGCACACATAGAAATATAGAAAATAGGTGCAGGAGGAGGCCATTCGGCCCTTCGAGCCAGCACCGCCATTCATTGTGATCATGGCTGATCGTCCGCTATCAATAACCCGTGCCTGCCTTCTCCCCATATTCCTTGACTCCGCTAGCCCCTAGAGCTCTATCTAACTCTCTCTTAAATCCATCCTGTGATTTGGCCTCCACTGCCCTCTGTGGCAGGGAATTCCATAAATTCACAACTCTCTGGTTGAAAATGTTTTGTCTCAGTCTTAAATGACCTCCCCTTTATTTTAAGACTGTGGCCCCTGGTTCTGGACTCGCCCCACATTGGGAACGACTGACACACACGAGACATTAAACTAAACTGAAACTGAAACTGAGCTGTTATCAAGCAATTCCACCAGGAACTAGAGAGAAGTCGTGAGCTGCCTTATTGGAGACCCTCAGAGTATCTTTGATCGGACTTTACTGGAATTTATCTTGCACTAAACGTTATTCACATTATTTCCTTTATCATGTACGTGTACACTGTGGATGGCTCGACTGTAATCATGTATTCTCCACTAACTATGCATCAATCGGGACCAGCCTGCAACACAGGAGCAGCAGGTGAAGGAGTGAGTGCGGGGATTGGCTGAGAAGTCAACCTTTGAAAAAAAGATTTAGATAGGGCTCTTAAAGATAGCGGAGTCAGGGGAAATGGGGAGAAAGCAGGAACGGGGTACTGATTGCGGACGATCAGCCACGATCACAGTGAATGGAGGTGCTGGCTCCAAGGGCCGAATGGCCTACTCCTGCACCTATTGTCTATTGTCCATTGTCTATTGACTAGATCGCACGCAACAAAAGCTTTTCACTGTACCCTGGTACATGTGCCAATAAACTAAACTCATCTCAACTTTGGTGATGTGCTGTAGGTGGGTGGTCCATGTGGCTGTGGGTGGCTGTGTCAATTGTCCTTTGGACACACACAAGGCTGCAGATGTTAGAAACTTGGGTAAAACCAAACTGCTGGAGGTATTCAAGTGGATCAGGCAGCATCTGTGGAGGGACAACTGAAGAAGGGTCCTGCCCTGATATGTCATCTGTCCATTTCATGAGTTCATGGGAGCAGGATTAGTCCATTCGGCCCATCAAGTCTACTCCGCCATTGAATCATGGCCGATCTATCTCACCCTCTTAACCCCATTCTCCTGCCTTCTCCCCATATCCTCTGAAACCCGTACTAATCAAGAATCTATCTATCTCTGGTTTAAAAATATCCGCTGACGTGGCCTCCACAGCATTCTGTGGCAATGAATCCCACAGATTCACCACCCTCTGACTGAAGGAATTTCCCACCACAGATGCTGCCAGATTGTCAATCCCTCCAGCAATTGAACTTGGGAGCAGGTTCTGGGAAACCACTAACTATAATGTTCCAACAAACCTACGCGTGAACAAACAATATGACTTCTACATTTATCTGAGTCTGAAGAAGGGTCCTGACCCGAAGCATCATCTGTCCATTCCCTCCACAGATGCTGCCTGACGTGCCTTTGAGTCATCCTCAAGATTACAGCACTTGCAGTTCCTTGTATCCGCAGGAGTCCTCTGGGATGTTTCATTCCCTGAGACCGAGCATTCTGCTGCCCTGCAAAGAGGGACCGAGAGAGAGGGGGGCCGGTGAGAACAATAGGGGGAACCGGGCAAGTGGGGAGGGGAGGGCGCCCAGATAAAAGAGGTACCCAGTTTGGGGGGGGGGGGGGGTGGGCCAATGTGAACAATGGGGACCCAGCGAGGGGGCTGCAGGCAGTAGAAAGGACTGTTTGGTGCTTTTGTAACTTATATACAAATTGGTAACTTTGTCAGCGCCAACACATGGCAGCGCTCGTGTACTTGAGTCTGAAGAAGGGTCTCGACCTGAAACGTCTTCTCTCCAGAGATGCTGCCTGACCCGCTGAGTTACTCCAGCTTTTTGTGTGTACACTTATGCACTGCAGGGGTTGAATGCAAAACAAAGCATTTCACAGTATCTGGGTAACCCTCGATAGACGTGACAAGAAAGTGTCATTCATTCATTCATAATGGATCATCTTTTATCCCCAGAACAACACAGATTCAAGCCTTTCTTCAAAACTCTACTCCCTTATTTCTGACTCCCACAGCTACCTGGACTACTCTTCCTCCCACCCTGCTTCCTGTAAGGACTCCATCCCCTATTCCCAATTCCTCCGTCTACGCCGTATCTGCTCCCAGGATGACGTGTTCCACACCAGGTCATCGCAAATGTCCCCGTTCTTCAGAGAACGGGGTTTCCCCTCCCCCACTATAGATGAGGCTCGCACCAGGGTCTCCTCCATACCCCGCAACACTGCCCTCTCTCCCCATTCCCCCACTCACAACAAGGGCCGAGTCCCCCTGGTCCTCACCTTTCACCCCACCAGCCAGCGCATACAACAGATAGTCCTCCGCCAGTTTCGTCACCTCCAACGTGACCCCTCCACTCGCCACATCTTCCCATCTCCCCCCCTGTCTGCCTTCCGCAAAGACCGCTCCCTCCGCAACTCCCTCGTCAATTCTTCCCTTCCTTCCCGCTCCACTCCTTCCCCGGGCACTTTCCCTTGCAACCGCAAGAGATGCTACACTTGTCCCTTCACCTCCCCCATACACTCCTTTCAGGGACCCAAGCAGTCATTCCAAGTCCGACAGAGGTTCACCTGCACCTCCTCCAACCTCATCTACTGCATCCGTTGCTCCAGATGCCAGCTGATCAACATCGGTGAGACCAAGCGGAGGCTGGGCGATCGTTTCGCCGAACACCTCCGCTCGGTCCGCAATAACCAACCCGACCTCCCGGTGGCTCAGCACTTCAACTCCCCCTCCCACTGCGTATCCGACCTCTCGGTCCTGGGCCTGCTCCACGGCCAGAGTGATCAACACCGCAAGTTGGAGGAACAGCACCTCATATTCCGCTTGGGGAGTCTGCATCCTCTGGGCTTAAACATTGAATTTTCTCAATTCTGTTAACCCAGACTGCCTCCCCCCCACCTCTCCCTCAGCCCTCTGGCCCTGACATTCCTTCTCCATCTCCCCCCCCCCCAGCCGCACTAGCTTCTCATTTTCACACCACAAACAGCTTACAATGGCCTGCTTCCTTTATCACCAATACTTTTTTGCATATCTTTCACTCATTGTTCCTTATCTCTCCACATCACTGTTTATATCTCTCGTTTCCCTGATCCCTGACCAGTCTGAAGAAGGGTCTCGACCCGAAACGTCGCCTATCTCCTTCGCTCCTTAGATGCTGCTGCACCCGCTGAGTTTCTCCAGCTTTTTGTGTAACCCTCCCTTATTACTGATATCATTCTGGTGAATCTTTGCACTGGCCTTTGTTGCTTCTGCTATCCTCTCTATGCCCAGCATAATTTTCTGTGTAATTTAATCCTTTGCCTTGTCGCATTTCTTTAAACAGCACTCCTCGTTATCTTAACAATTACTCTGTGATGAAGAACGTGTGAATGTGCCTTACTTTATTCTGTAATTGAAGACTCCCTATTGAAACGTTGCCTTTCTTGTAACTCGACTTCAAACGTCTCCTTTTCATAATTGTTCAGTTGAATGTAGCTTTGGTGAAGCAACCGGAAGATGGGCGATAGAGGTTTCATCAACGGCTCATTTGTGGCTGCCATTACAAATTGAACAAAAGAAAACAAGACCCAAGATAGACACACAGTGCTGGAGTAACTCAGCGGGTCAGGCAGCATCTGTGGAGAACATGGATAGGTGACGTTTCACAGAGTGCTGGAGTAGCTCGGTGGGTCAGGCAGCATCTGTGGAGAACATGGATAGATGACGTTTCACAGAGTGCTGGAGTAGCTCGGTGGGTCAGGCAGCATCTGTGGAGAACATGGATAGGTGACGTCTCACAGAGTGCTGGAGTAACTCAGCGGGTCAGGCAGCATCTGTGGAGAACATGGATAGGTGACGTTTCACAGAGTGCTGGAGTAGCTCGGTGGGTCAGGCAGCATCTCTGGAGAAAAAGGATGAGTGATATTTTGGGTCGAGACCCTTCCTCAGACTGCCATGTTACAGTAGCACCAGTAAAGGTCTGACAGTTAAAGAAATTAATGAATCTCCCACAATAATAATCACCAGCACACCAATGACTGTTACTGTGATTCAGACTTTCTATGACTTCACTTGCTGGCGACAGCTTTGGATCACACCAGACCCTTGTTATAGAAACATAGACAATAGCTGCAGGAGTAGGCCATTCGGCCCTTCAGGCCATTCAATATGATCATGGCCGGTCATCCAAAATCAGAACCCCTTTCCTGCTTTCACTCCATATCCCTTGGTTCCGTTAACCCAAAGAGCTAAATCTCTATGTTTCTATGTTTCTAACTCTCTTGAAAACATTCAGTGAATTGACTTCCAGTGCCTTCTGTGGCAGAGAATTCCACAGATTCACAACTCTTTGGGTGAAAAAGGTTTATCTTCATCTCAGTCTTAAATGGTCTACCCCTTATTCTTAAACTGTGACCCCTGGTTCTGGACTCCCCCAACATGGGGAGCATTTATCCTGAATTTAGCCTCTCCAATTCCTGAAGAATTCTCTTTGTTTCTATAAGGGTCTGAAGAAGGGTCTTGACCCGAAACGTCGCTCATTCCTTCTCTCCAAAGATGCTGCCTGTCCCGCTGAGTTACTCCAGCTTTTTGTGTCTACCTTCACAGTGAATGGCAGAGCCCTGGAGAGTGTTGTAGAGCAGAGAGTGTTTAGGAGTGCAGGTACATAGTTCCCTGAAAGTGGCGTCACAGAGCAGAGGCAAGTTTAAGATATTATGCATGTAGCTGGATAAGAATGAGCGAGGTCATCACAAACTGGTTAGCGTGTGTTGGCAGGTGAGGCACAGGGTCAAGGTAGTGGTGGTAAAGCTTTAAGGGCCTGTCTCACTTACGTGTCCTTGGCACGCAAACTACGCAACCTCGTGGTCGCGTTGAGCCGAGACGGTCCCGCGAAGGTCGCGCGCGATTTCATGCGTACGCACAGCCGTCTGGAGCACGTGACGTAATTTGAAGATGGACACAAAGCTGGAGTAACTCAGCGGGACCGGCAGCATCTCTGGAGAGAAGCAATGGGTGGTGTTTCATGTCGAGACTCTTCTTCAGTCTGAAAACAAGGGTCTTGACCTGAAACGTCCCCCATTGCTTCTCTCCAGAGATGCTGCCAGTCCCGCTGAATTACTCCTGCATTTTGTGTCCATCTTCAATTTTCTTGGCCCCGCTCTGGGAGTAGAGGTGGGGGCGGATCTGGACCACAACAGCCGTGAGCCCCAGGCCGAGCTCAGCGATCGTTGGCCTGCTTCTGCTGCTGTTGAAGGTGAGACGTTGCATCACGCCAGGGTCTTGGGCCTGTCCCACTTTGGCCGTCAATTACGCGACAGGCCGTTGGCGCGCGAAGATTTTGTTCACTGCAAAATTTTCGGAGCGCCGCGTGATCTCACGCACAACTAATTCCCCTCCGTGCTTCTCAGTGGGACCGGCCCCGTGCGGCCACACAATGCCCATGCACCTCAACGCGACCACGAGGTTGCGTAATCTGCGTGCCAAGGACAGGTGAGTGAGACAGGCCCTTTACTCTATATTTAACTCTGGGATACATGCCTGAGATGGAATCTATTAAACCCAATGTTGGTTCCTCGATCTGCAGCAAGGTTGATATATTAAAGTAAAACATTAGCAAAGTGTTCAATACTTCTCAGAGAAATTCAATTAAAAAACCATTAAGGAATAAATAAAGAACTGAATGAGAACAGGAAACAACGACAATTATATCTGACAATATGTCTGGATCAAATGGCCTGTGAAGAAACGTATAACGGAAAAATATCCAGTACCATTAATAAACTGAACAAAGGCCACACGTTATTATATTGCAGGAAGAAGCAGACAAATGGGGGCAGAGATAAATAGGGGAAATGATAAAATATAATTAAATGAAGAATAAAAATTAATCAAGCAGGTTGCTGTGACAAATGGAGTAATTGAAGTTTACTGAATGGAAGCAGATTCATCAGATAAACCTGTTTCTGAGTAGTTCTATTATTATTGGGACTAAATTGATCCCTTTGTTTTTTTCAGTCTTAGTTTTATTTTTGTTTTTAGAGATGCAGCGTAGAAACAGGCCCTTTGGCCCATCAAGTCCATGCCGACCAGCTATCCCCAGAAACTAGTTCCATTCGATACACTTGGAACAATTTACAGAAGCCAATTAACCGACAAACCTGCACGTCTTTGGAATGTTGGAGAAAACCCTGAGAAACCCACGCAGTCACAGGGGAGAACGTACAAACTCCATATAGACATAGAGGTATGAAAAGGTACAAAGAACAAATGAATTAAAGGTATGAAAAGAACAAATCAAAGCCAGTGATGATCAAGGAAAGGTGGAGCCCACAATGGTCCATTGTTGGCTGTAGAAAACGTGATAATGAGTCGATACAAACAGTGAAACTAAAACAGGATGGCAGTGAATCTAGTGGGATGATTAGAATGGGGGAGGGACAGAGAGAGAGGAAATGCAGGGGTTACTTGGAATTAGAGAAATCAATATTCATAGCAGGACAAAAAAATGAGTTAGGGAATGGGAGTTAAAGCGTTTGGGGACCAGAAGATTGTGGAGGCCAGGGCAGACTAAACAAAGTGTTGAGCAAAATGTACGCGCTTGGTCTCACCAAGTCTGCACACAGGGAAAAGGTGCAGTGAAAGTAATTTGAGTGTTCGGGAAACATGATCAAGGACCTTTCTCACTTCAGACATTCCCTCTTCTCCCCTCTCTCTCCTGGCAGAAGATGCAAAAGGAGACGTTGGTCTGTGTAATGAACTGCACTGTATCCACAACTTTCTGCAGTCTAAGGCAGAGCTGTTGTCAAACCAAGATGTTATACATCTTGGTAGGATGCTTTCATGGTGTATGTAGAAGTATGTAGAGGGTGTATGTAGAAGCTCGTAAGACCACTAGATTCAGGAACAGCTTCTTCCTCACTGTTATCAGGCGACTGGACCGTGCTTCCAAAATCTAGGGTGTAGCTCCAATCCTCCAACCCACCTCACTTTGGACCTTGGATATTTTTCTCAGTAATTGTAACATTGTAATTTTTATATTTTGCACAGTTTTATTTTGCTCTTTGAACTACCTGTTGCATATGGTCAATCTGAAGAAAACCTCACCTAGCCATTTTCTCCACATATGCTGCCTGATCCACTGAGTTCCTCCAGCACCTTGTGTTTTGATCAAGTTTCCAGCATCTGCAGTTCCTTGTGTCACTGTGGCACTTGTATATACGGCTTTATTGTACTCAGAACATCGAGCAATGGGACATTTGGCCCACAATGCTTGTGCCGAACATGATGTCTAGCTAAACTGACGTTGTCTGCCTGTACATGATCCATATTCCTCTAATGCCTGCACTTCCATGTGCCTAGCTGAAGGCCTCTTAAATGCCACTATCATATCTATCTCCACCACCACGCCTGCCAATGTGTTCCAGCCCCCACCTATGTGTAAAAAACTTGCCCACACATCTCCATTAAACTTCCCCCTCTCACCTTACAGCTATGCCCACTAGTGCTGGACATCTCCACCCTGGGGAAAAGGTTCTGACTGTCTATCCTATCTAAGTCTCTCATAACTTTACAGTTATAGTCTCCTCTTAATGTTGCATAAAAAACAATCAGTCTGTCCAACCTCTCCCTGTAGCTGCACCACCCTAATCCACAAATGTTTGTATGGTTTACAGAGGCCCATTAACCTACAAACCTGCAGATATTTGAGATGTGGGAGGAAGCCGGAGCACCCGGCGAGAACCCATGCGGTCACAGGGAGAACGTGCAAACATCAGATTGACAGCACCCGAGGCCAGGATTGAACTCGGGTCTCTGGAGCTGTGAGGCAGCAGCTTTACCAGCTGTACCACTGTTGTCTTTATAGAAACATAGAAAGTAGGTGCAGGAGTAGGCCATTCGGCCCAGCATCACCATTCAATATGATCATGGCTGATCATCTGGAATCAGTACCCCGTTCCTGCTTTTTCTACATGCTCTTACTGTCCTGGTACTTCTAACTTGTAGTGGTCGTGACCTTCTAAGATACTATCTGAGCAATCTTGGTGAGTTGCTGCACTGCCACCTGAGATTGTAGAAACGTCTGCTACTGTGTTTTCTTAGAATAAAGGGGAGGTCATTTAAGACTGAGGTGAGAAAAAAATATTTACCCAGAGAGTTGTGAATTTATGGAATTCCCTGCCACAGAGGGCAGTGGAGGCCAAATCACTGGATGGATTTAAGAGAGAGTTGGATAGGGGCTAGTGGAGTCAGGGGATATGGGGAGAAGGCAGGCACGGGTTATTGATAGCGGACAATCAGCCATGATCACAATGAATGGCGGTGCTGGCTCGAAGGGCTGAATGGCCTCCTCCTGCACATATTTTCTATGTTTCTATCTTTCTACGTGTGCCGGTGCTGGAGTGAGTGAAGTATTGTGTGTG
The DNA here is from genome assembly GCA_963514005.1 of Raja brachyura. Next base: position 3,833,101 of record OY740809.1, on the reverse strand, counting down.
GGGTGCTGGTCAAGCCCGACGCTGATTCCTCTCTGGCGTCGAGGTCCTTTAGTGTTGTGGAAGCTGCACCCATCCCAGTAAAGAATCATTCAAAATGATTCCAAGAGTTACAATTAGATCTGAAAATACCATCACTCACAGTGCCTCAATCCCTTGAAGAGAAGGAGGTGCCACAATGGCACAGAAGGGTGACAGAGTGGTCCCATCCTCATTCAGACCTCTCCTCGATCTTGCACCTCCATTTCCTTGTTGCATCCTCCAGCCCTACCACTCCTTGTGTCTGCCAACTATACTTCCCCTCTCTCTTTGCTCCACGAATCAACACTAGGCCACCAAAAGGCCTGAAGAGTTCATATTCTTGCCCTTTTTTTTCAACCTGAGTTCCTTAAAGATCTCCCATGTGAATAGAGGATCGAATGGTTATGGAATACACAACTTGAAAGGCGGTTAGAATCATAGCTAACAAAAAACAACAAAACACTTTGGGGGTGGCACGGACGGTGGCCCAGCGGTAGAGCTGCTGCCTGACATCGCCCGCGTCCCGGATTCCATTCTGACAATGGGTGCTGTTTTTACAGAGTTTACACATTCACCTTGTGACTGTGTGGGTTTTCTCTGGGTGCTCCGGTTTCCTCCCACACTGTAAAGGCGTACAGGTTTGTAGGTTAATTAAATAGAACTAGTGTATGGGTGATCGCTGGTTGGCACAGACTCAGTGGTTCAAATAGCTTGTTTCCACACACTATCTCTAAATTAAAGGAAACTAACCGAGAACTTACTGTGCTGAATGTAGACTGGCGCAGGTTGTTTGAGAGGGTCCCCCGGGTAGGGGCTGGGAATCCATGAGGAGTCAATGAGTGAAAAAGAGCTCCATGGGATCTTTCAGATTCAATATAAAATTACCGTTGTCCAAATGCTGATGAACAGCTGCAGGAAGTTTGGGATTTCTGCTTTTATGCTGGAATACTCAACTCCCTTCAACTTGCACTGGGAAATTCCAATAGTTGTACGTAGATTGCATGCAGTTCCTTGAAAAAAAAATGTGCATTGGCTTCAAACCAGAAAATCTAGTGTCCAAATAGTGAATCTGCTCGAAGACCTTTCATTCCATCTGGATGATATTCTTGTTTTGGTTTCCAGTATTAAAGGTTAAAAAACTAATTATTCCTCTTTATGTAAATATTTAACATAAGCATATTACATAGTTCAATAAGGTTACAAAATCAATGCTAGATGCAATTGCTTAAAGTGGCCTCATTGTGGCAGGAAATGCATGTTCACAGCTATTTTCTCATGCTAGATTATTCTCAAAGATGCAAATGTATTTATAACTTGCCCATCCAGTAAAATCTCTCTTAAAATGGTGGCGGCGCGGGCAAATGGTGACGCCCGTGTCTCACGAGAATCAGCGAACTAGCAATAATTTGCTTGTTTCAAATCTGCTCACACGGAGCAGTCTTGCGTTCCTCTCATGCAGCCGACAGGAACTTCTGAACTTCCGTTCCTGCGGCTACAACAACTTTTTGGGCAAACTCCGTCTCGTTCCTGAACTAGTCAGAACAGCGGAGCAGCAGAGCGGTGGAACATCAGAGAGTACCAAGTCAGCTCGGCCGACCGGAAGCACCCAAAGACAGCGACGTGAACGCAAGCACCGCCGTGGATGCCGAGGTGGGTTAAAGGCTAGGTTAGAGCTAGACCCACACAGGCTATCGATTCCTAGCCTTTTCCTCGCCAACGTACGCTCACTGGCAAACAAAATGGACGAACTCCGGCTACGGATTACTTCCCACAACTGGATCAAAGACTACAGCATCCTGATCTTCACAGAAACCTGGCTCAACACCGACGTTCCTGACAGCGCCATCGAGCTAATGGGGCGTCATGTACTCTGAGCGGACAGAACACCAGACTCCAGTAAGACCAGAGGTAGGGGTCTGTGCATTTATGTAAATAAAGCTTGCTGCACGGACACCACCATCATCGAGAGTCACTGCTCAGCTAACCTAGAGTTTCTCATGGTTAAATGCAGACCGTTCTATCTGCCCAGAGAGTTTACCTCCACTGTTGTGACTGCAGCCTATATTCCTCCTGACGCTAATGCTAAGCTTGCAATGAAAGAACTGCATACTGCCATTAGCAAACAACAGACTCACAACCCCGAGGCAGCCTTCATTGTTGCAGGTGACTTCAATCACTCCAACCTGAAGATTCAATGTAAAATTAGAAATGTCAATGAGAAACTCAGCGGGTGCAGCAGCATCTATGGAGCGAAGGAGATAGGCAATGTTTCGGGCCAAAAGTTTACACAAATATGGCTGAAGCTTACAAAGCCGTCCCCCTCCCCCACCTTGGACAGTCTGATCACCTCATTGTTCCTGCTCCCAAAGTACTCCCCACTCATCAAACGTGTTAAACCCACAGTGAGAACAGTTACGTTTGGTCAGAGGAGGCTGACTTCACACTTCAGCAGCATTTTGGAAACACTGACTGGAATGTGTTTGTAGCTCAGGCCACCCTTGACTCCCACACGGACATTGACTCTTATACATCCTCTGTTTTGGACTTTATCAACTCCACCATCAACAGTGTCACCTCCCTCAAACGGATTACCACATTCCCGAATCAAAAGCCATGGATGAACAGCGAGGTCAGGCTACTGCTGAAAGCACGGGACACCGCTTTCAGGTCAGGCGATGCTCGAGCCTACAGTCCATCCAGGGCTAACCTGAAGAGGGGCATAAAGAAGGCCAAGCATAGCTACAAGCTTAGGATTGAGGAGCACTTCAATAACAACTCCGACCCCCGACACATGTGGCAAGGCATCCAGGCCTTCACGGACTATAAACCCACCAACATCACCCCCACATCCAGCGACTCATCCTTCCTTGAGGAGCTTAACCACGTTTATGGCCGCTTTGACAGGGACAATGAAGGCTGTGCTCCCTGCTGATCACCAGCCCCTCACACTCACCCCCTACGACATGTATGCGGCATTGAGCAGGATTAATGTACGTAAGGCCCTGACGGCATCCCCGGGCGCGTCCTCAGGGTCTGTGCCGTGCAGCTGACAGACGTCTGGACTGACATCTTCAACCTGTCACTTGCCCAAGCAGTTGTCCCCACGTGCCTTAAAACCACCTCCAACGTGCCGGTGCCAAAACACTCCACTGCAGCGAGCCTCAATGACTTCCGCCCAGTTACACTTACTCCAATCATCACCAAGTGCTTCGAGAGGCTGGTGCTGGCACAACTCAAAGGCTGCCTACCTCCCACACTGGACCCCTATCAGTTCACCTACCGCAAGAACAGGAGTATGGAGGATGCCATCTCCACGGCACTCCACTCCGCCCTCTCCCACCTCGACACAGAGACACCTACGTGAGAATGCTGTTCATCGACTATAGCTTAGCATTTAATACCATTATCCCCTCAAAACTGCTCACCAAACTCAGCGACCTGGGCATCAACCGCTCCCTCTGCAACTGGATACTGGACTTTCTAACTAACAGAACCCAGTCTGTTAGGTCAGACAACCACACTTCTTTAACCTTCACCCTGAACACCGGCGTCCCACAGGGCTGCGTGCTGAGCCCCCTCCTCTACTCCCTCTTCACCTACGACTGCACACCTGCACATGGTTCTAACACCATCATCAATTATGCACATGTTACAATGGTGATTGGCCTCATCAGCGACAATGATGAGTCAGCCAATAGGGAGGAGGTCCAGCTCCCAGCAGCATGGTGCACTGACAACAACCTGGCCCTTAATACCAAGAAGACCAAGGAGCTCATTGTGGACTATAGAAGGTCTAGGGGTGGCACGCACACCCCCATCCATATTAACGGGGCGGAGGTGGAACGTGTTTCCAGCTTCAGGTTTCTGGGGGTCAACATCTCTGATGACCTCTCCTGGACCCACAATACCTCTACACTGGTCAAGAAGGCTCACCGACATCTCTTCTTCCTGAGGAGACTAAAGAAGGTCCATCTGTCTCCTCAGATTCTGGTGAACGCCCCCCCACCTCCCGGACATTCCTTCCCCGAGAGAAATTGCACCACTGCTACTGTATGTACATATATATATTTTGTTTTTACATTATTCTATGTTTGCTCCTCTGGGTGAGATGCTAACTGTATTTTGTTGTCTCTGTACTGTACACTGCACAATGACAATAATGATTGAATCTGAATCTGAATCTGAAATCAAGGGTGAGACACAGCAGCAATGTTACAACATTTTGAGATTTAAAAAATAAAGTCTGCAATTTATGCCATCAGATAAAGCATAAAAAGAAATTGAATTTGACACCTAATGCACTTTCAAATCTTCAGTATTAAAAAGTTATGGCCATTTTCATACTCGGAAATTACCATCTTTTTCCCTATTGGTTTTCCATTGACTTAACACAAAAGCTGTGATCAAGGACAGTCAAAAGCCCATAACTTTCTTAAAAATTAAGAGAACTGAATGAAATTTTCAGTTATTATAGATTGAAGCATTCTGAAACAAATTTAAAATGTGTTACTTGGATGACCTGAAATTAAAGCATATAATTAGTTAATTACCTAATTATAGTCAATTACAAAATTGAACGTTGTGACGGAAATAGTAATAAACACCCAGGTTGCCTTGAAAATTAACAAATGTGATATTCTCAAGATCAGAACTTTAATATTATTGTATTATATGCTGTAATTCCATAACAGATAGGTAAATAAATTACAATTTCTAGCAATAGACCAAGTCTTTATGGAGAAGATCAGTTGCTAGCTGGTACATTGGCATATCATAATTAGTAGCATCATCATAATCCTCAGATTGTAACCAATAAGCAACTCTGTACACCTTGTTTTTCCTCAACTTTTCAATGTTGACATTGTAAACTACAAGTGTTTGCTCTTCAAACCACGCATGATATGCCTTTCTGCCACTACTTTCCCATTAACAATGTCCTGTAGATTCCATTTCTTAAGAAAAGGATATATTTTTTTAAATAGCCTAACTATCCAAATAACAAACTAATCCCATCCAAATAACAAACTAATCCCATTCACACAAGAATTCACAATATAACATGATTTTAAAATCTCACTGTCATGAATTTATATGCCAGATGGAAGGAATTTAATGTTTAATTCCCATAAATTAATCTAGAAACATCCACTCAATATCATCAAAATTATTATTTTTATGCAAAATACATGGGACTAAAACTGATATTTAGCATTAAAATATTGACTATGGGTAGACAATAACACAAAATATAGATGATTTAGCTGTTTTTATGACATGATTGTCCAAAAAAAAGAGCATTTAAATCATCTTGCAAGTGGGTTTTTCTGGAACGCGATCGATTGGAACGTTGCATTTGCGGTGAATTTGAACTCCATATCTGCAGGAAAAATACTGCCGGTTCGTATGGGGCCCAAATAACATTTTCGCAACGTAAAATTAGATTAAAGTCATCCCAAGAAGCAAGTTTATATGTAAAATAGACAACTTACCCATTGTTTTGTCCCATTCATGCAATCCGTCACGTTGTAGGCATTGAGGGCGTTAGAAGTCGCTTTTTATTTTAATCTAATTATTAAATTGTCTGGCGATTTGAAAAAAAAATAATTCAGGAACGGAAGTCGGATCGATTTTTCTTCAGCAGCTAGCAGCACAAGGAAGTCCGCCTCTGATAAGCAGTAGAAAATGGCATTTTAAACCCGCCCCCCCCCCCCCCCCACCTCAAACGCGCCAAAGTCGTGCACACGTCCAGTGGCAGAACTGCAGCGCTGCTGAAGGTAAGTTTTGTAACATCGCTACTTACAACACCAGAGACACAGGTTCCATCCTGAATATGGGTGCTGTCTGTACGGAGTTTGTTGACCGCCTGGGTCACCTATTCCTTCGCTACATAAATGCTGTCTCACCTGCTGAGTTTCTCCAGCATTTTCGTCTGCGTGCAATTGCTTAAAGTTGCCTCAGTGAGGCAGGAAATGCATGTTCACAGCTATTTTCTCTGCTAGATTATTCTCAATAGTCAATAGTCAATTTTATTCGTCACATACACATATAAGTGCAGTGAAATGAATTTGCCAGCAGCGGTACCATTAAAAACGAACACACAATACACAATAAGATTTTAACACAAATATCCACCACAGCACAAAGTACAGTCATTCCTCCTCCATTGTTCACGTGTGGTCGGGGCCATAAACCCTCCGCAGTCTCTGCTACAGGCGGTCGGATGTACAGGCCCTCTCTTCGTGATGGTCGAACACACTCCGTGGCTTGGAGGTCCCGAATCGGTGCTTTCTTACGGGAGACTGTGGCTTCGGGATGTTGTCGGCCGCACGCTGGCGGTCAAAGCTCTTCTCTGGCTATCCCCAGCGAGGGATCCCACTCCGGATGGTGAGTCCACGCCACGCCCGCAGCTAGAAGCTCCGCGGACCGTGGCTTCAGGATGTTATAGGTTGCGGGCCGGTGGTCGGACTTCCTTTCCGGGGATCCCCGACAAGGGATCCCAGGCTCCGGATGCCGTGCTTGCGGCTAGAAGCTCCGCAGGCCATGGCTTTAGGATGTAACAGTCCATGGGGCAGCGATCAGAGCACTCCTCTCTGGCAACCCCGACAAGGGCTCGTCCACTCCGTGATGAAAAGTCCACGCTGCGCCAGTTGCTGAAACTCAGGGCCCGACTCCGGGAAAGGCCGCTCCAATCCATGGTGCTAGGCCGAGTGGGAGGTGACATGAAAAAAGTCACCTCTCTGTGGAGGAGGCGACCAAATGCGGTTCCCTCCTTTCCCCCTCTCACAACCCCCCCCTCATAAGACATACTGAGAGACATTAAATCAAACATTTGGACACACTAACAAAAACAAAAAAGTAGAAATAAAACGAACATGCTGCTGGCAGGGCAGCCAACTCGCAGCGCCCCCACTGACAAGATGCAAATGCCTTTATAACTTACCCATCCAGTAAAATTGGGTGTGACACAGCAGTAGAGTTGCTGCCTTACAGCACCAGAGACCCGGGTTCCATCCTGACTACGTTTGCTGGCTGTATGGAGTTTGTACGTTCTCCCCATGACCGCCTGGGTTTACTCTGGGTGCTCCAGTTTTCTCCCACACTCCAAATACATGCAGGTGTGTAGGATAATTGGCTTCTGTACATTGTAAATTGTCCCTGGGATAGAACCTAGTGCAAAGTAAAGCAAAATAAAGGAGACCAGTTAAGACCAAACAATTACCCATAATAGACACAGAATTCTAGAGTAACTCAGCGGCACAGGCAGCATCTCTGGAGAGAAGGAATGGATGACGTATCTAGTTTAAACCCTTCTTCAGACTGAAGAAGACTGACTGTTCGATCAGACTGAAGAAATGTCTCGACCCGAAACATCGCCCAATCCTCTCCAGAGATGTTGCCTTTCCCGCTGAGTTACTCCAGCATTTTGTGTCCATCTTAAACCAGCATCTGCAGTTCCTTCTTAATCAATTACCCGTGATTGTTTCAATTCAGGCTGATGTGTGATGCAGAAAGGCAGCTGTAAATGGTGGAGTCTGTTCCCCATTGTCATCCTTAGTGGTGGAGGCCACAGGTTTTGGAGATGCTGCTGGAGACAGCAATGTTAGTAACTGGCCCATTTGTACACCATACAGCCACAAGGTGTTGGAGGTGCAGGTGTAGTGAATATTTGAGGTGGTGAATTGAGTTCCAACCAAATACACTGCCCCTGAGTAGAGTTAAGCTACGTACATGTGTAGGAAGGAACTGCAGATGCTGCTTAAACCGAAGATAGACACAAAACGCTGGAGTAACTCAGCGGGTCAGGCAGCATCTCTGCTGAAAAGGAATTGGTGACATTTCAGGTCGAACCCCTTCTTCAGACTGAATCAGAGGAAAAGGAAACGAGAGATATAGATGGTGGACAAAAATGCTGGAGAAATTCAGCAGGTGAGGCAGCATCTATGGAGCAAAGGAGGAGGTGACGTTTGAGGTCGAGACCCTTCTTCAGACGGATGTAGATGGTACACAGAACCAATAGACATAGAAGGATATGTAAACAGCAACGCTGATCACGGAAAGCGATTTCTGCTTTTACGCTGGAATACTCAACTCGCTTCAACATGCACCGGGAAATTCCAGTAGTTGTACGTACATTGCATGCAGTTCCCTGGAAAAAAATGTGCATTGGCTTCAAACCAAATATCTATACTCAAAATGGTGAATCGGCTCGAAGATCTTTCATTCCATCTGGATGATATTCTTGTTTTGGTTTCCCGTATTAAAGGTCATTAAACATTATTCCCCTTTCTGTGAATATTTAACAAGCGTATTACATCGTTCAATAGGGTTAGGAAATCAAAGCTACACGCAATTGTAGCCTCATTCTTTAGGCAACGGGGATTCCCCTCTTTGAATATAGATGAGGCTCTCACCAGGGTCTCTTCTATATCCTGTAATTCGTGTCTCACTCCCCAGCCCACCACGCGTAACAAGGACAGAGTCCCCCTTGTCCTCACCTTCCGCCCTACCAGCTGTCATGTACAGCAGATAATCCTCCGACATTTTCGCCACCTCCAATGGGATCCCACCACTGGCCACATCTTCCCATCTCCTCCCCTTTCGGCTTTCTGCAGAGACCGCTCCCCCCGTAACTCCCTGGTCAATTCATCCCTACCCACCCAAACCACCCCCTTCCCTGATACTTTCCCTTGCAACCACAGGAAATGCTACACTTGTCGCTTTACCTCCCCCCTCGACTCCATCCAAGCACCAAAGCAGTCTTACCAGGTCAGGCAGAGGTTCACCTGTACCTCCTCCAACCTCATTTATTGCATCCACTGCTCAAGGTGCCAACTGCTCTACATCGATGAGACCAAGCGCAGGCTTGGCGATCACTTCCCCCAACACCTTCGCACAGTCCGCATTAACCAACCCGATCTCCCGGTGGCTCAGCTCTTCAACTCCACCTCCCATTCCACATCCGACCTTTCTGTCCTGGGCCTCCTGCATGGCCAGAGTGAGTCCCACTGCAAATTGGAGGAGCAGCACCTCATATTTCACTTGGGTAGTTTACACCCCACCGGTATGAACATTGACTTCTCCAATTTCAGGTAGTCCTTACTTTCTCCCTCCTTCCCCTCCCCTTCCCAGCTCTCCCACAGCCCATCGTCTCCGCCTCTTCCTTTCTTCTTCCCGTCCCCCTCCCCCCCACCCCCACATCAGTCTGAAGAAAGGTCTCGACCCGAAACATCACCTATTCCTTCTCTCCATAGATGCTGCCTCACCCGCTGAGTTTCTCCAGCATTTTTGTCTACCTGCAATTGCTTAAAGTTGCCTCAGTGTGGCAGGAAATGCATGTTCACACTATTTCCTCTACTAGATTATTCTCAAAGATGCAAATGTATTTATAACTTGCCCATCCAGTATAATCAGGGGTGTGACACGGCAGTAGAGTTGTTGCCTTACAGCATCAGAGACCCAGGTTCCATCCTGACTACGGGTGCTGTCTGTATGGAGTTTGTACGTTCTCCCCGTGACCGCCTGGGTTTTCTCCGGGTGCTCCGGTTTCCTCCCATACTGCAAATACGTGCAGGTTTGTAGGATCATTGGCTTCTGTAAATTGTAAATTATCCCTAGGATAGCACCTAGAGTACGTACTGGGTCAGCGCCGACCCGATGGGCCGAAGGGCTTGTTTCCATGCTGTATTTCCGTGACTTGCTTGGCTTTTCTCCAGCAGCTCCGGATTCCTCTCACACTCCAAAGACGTGTAGGCTTGAAGGTTAATTGTCCTTGGTAAAGATTGCAAACGGGCCCTAGTGTGTGTAGAATAGTGTAATTGTGCAGGGATCGCAGCTCGGTGCGCTCAGCGTGGCGGTGGGCATGTTACTGCGCTATATCTCCAAATTAAGCTAAACTAAAAGTATAGCATGGAGACAGACTCATCAGTTCACCAAGTCCGCACAGTCCTTCACTTACCCACTTACACATCCTGCATTCATCCCATTTTGTATTCACCCCATCATTCTCATCAACCCTCCCCCCCCCTCAGTTTCTACCACTAGGGGTAAGTTACAGCAGCCACCATCCAGCACATCTTTGGAATTTGGGAGGAAACCAGAGCAGCTGGAACAAACTCTTGTGGTCACAGGGAGAATGTACAATCTAGACGCAGACAGCACCTGAGGTCAGGAATGATCCCAGGTCTTTGACGTTGGGTGGCACCAGCTCCCTTAGTTACACCACTAGCCTCCCCAGTACACTCCTGACATGCCTTGTACAATGTAGAAACAGGGAACTGCAGATACTGGTTTACCAATAAAGTGCACAAGTGGGCCAGGCAGCATTATTAGGTGATGATTCGGGTGAAGACCCTTCCTCAGATGCGAGATGGATAGGTGGCATTTCGGGTCAGGACCCATCTTCAAACTTGCACAATGTTCTTTTACAAAAAAACATGGAACACAGGCCAGTACAACACAGCAACAGGTCCCCCAGTCCACAATGTCTGTGTCGAACACAGTCATGATAAACCACACTCTTATCTGCCTGCACATGATCCATATCCCGCCATTCCCTGCAAATCCACGTGCCTTTCCAAAAGTCTCCTACACACCAATGTCCTCGCTGTCTCCATCACCACCCCTGGGAGTGCGTTCTGCGCGTTCCCGCACATCTCCTTTAAACTTTGCCCCTCTCACTTTAAAGATATACCCTCTACTAATTGAGTTTTCCATCTTGAGATAAGGTTCTGAATGTCTATCCTATCTATTCCTCATTTATACATTTCTATCAGGTCTCCCTGCAACCTCTAGCATCCCTAAGAATACAATCCACGTCTGCCCCCACCTCTCCTTTTAGCTAATACTCTGTAATTCAGGCAACATTCTGGTAAACCTCCTCTGCTCGCTTTCCAAAGCCCCCACGTCCTTGTCCTCTCTTGCCAATAATATTGATTTGCAACTAAGCAGACACGTGAGCCTTTTTCTGTTCTACTAGTCAGACCCTTGAACCTGTTCCCTTGTAACAGTCCCCCAACACGTTCTATATTGATTGGTCAATTTCCAGTGGATGTGATCAAGGAGATGTGTTTCGTTAGTACTGCCCGGAGGCCTTTGATCATCTGAAGATCTGGGATAGAGTTGAGTTACTCCATCGCAACTATTGCATGGAGTAACTCAGTGGGACAGGCACCATCTCTGGAGAGAAGGAATGGGTGACGTTTCGGGACAAGATCTGGGACCCTGGACTATTGCTGAGAGAATGCGATGATACGGCAGATTATTGCATGATTAACAAGAAAATAAGAAAGTAGTGCAAGTGATATGAGACTGTCCACAATGTCAGGACATCGAGTGATACAGCACGGAAACAGGGCCCTCAGTTCTTCCCCATGCCGGCCAACATTCTCCATCTACACCAGTCCCACCTCCCCATGTTTACTCCATATCCCTCTAGTTCCCGGGATGGCACGAGTGACATATGATGAAAAATGGGTCGACTGCGCTTGTGTTCACTGGAATTTAGAAGGATGAGAAGGCATCTTATAGAAACATATAACATTCTTAAAGGATTGGACCGGCTAGATACAGGAAACATTTTCCCCATGTTGGGGGAGTCCAGAACCAGGGGTCACAGTTTAAGAATAAGAGGTAAGCCATTTAGGACTGAGATGAGGAAAAACGTTTTCACCCAGAGAGTCGTGAATCGGGAATTCTCTGTCACAGAAGGCAGTGGAGGCCAATTCACTGGATGTTTTCAAGAGAGAGTTAAGGGCCTGTCCCACCAGCACGCAACTATATGCGATGAACGCGATCAAACCGGCAGCGGGGGCCGCGCGGAGGTCGGGTGATCCCCTGTACAGGGCCGGTCCCACCAGCATGCGCCTGCATGCGGCAAGCGCAACTAAACCGGCAGTAGGGGCCGCGCGGAGGTTGGGTGAGTGGCGCAACGCGGCGCAAAGCGAGGCGAACTTGAAGCAAGTCCAAGGTAAGTTCGCCAGGACTTAGAGGGGCACACAGAGAGGGGCACCGAGACACACACACATACAGGGCCACGGAGCCACACACATAGAGGGTCACGGAGGCACTTACAAATAGTTTCACGGAGGCACGATGTCCGGGCGGTGTGTAAATGTCGCGGCGACTGCGAGCCGACAAACCGTTGCCGCGCGGGATTTTTGGACATTGTTTTTCGGAGCCCCGCGCGGCGTCGGGACGAACTCGGGACGAACTCCGCACAATTCCGCACGGCTCCGGCGATCGAAGTGGGACCGGCCCCGCGACGCCGGACGGCTCAAGCAACCACGTTAGGTCGCGCTAATCGCATCGAGTTGCATGCTGGTGGGACAGGCCCTTTAGATTTAGCACTTAGGGCTAAAGGAAAAGGGATATGGGGGGAAAGCAGGAACGGGGTACTGATTTTAGATGATCAGCCATGATCATATTGAATGGCGGTGCTGGCTCAAAGGGCCGAATAGCCGAAAGAGACTCCCTTACTTTGGGGAAAAGATTCTGTGCATCTATCCTATGTATTCCCCTCATGATCTTAGGCACCTCTATGAGATCATCCATCATCCTCCTGCGTTCCAAGGAATGGAGTCCTGGTCTGCCCAACCTCTCCCTGTAGCCCAGACCCTCGAGTCCCGGCAACATCCAGGGGGCCATGAAGAGAGCTGGGCAAAGGGAGGGAGATCATTTTGTGGATCAACCAGAGTGGAGGCAACGGCTTCAATGGGCCGATGTGGCCAGCTGAAGCTGGGGCTGTAAAATGCCGGCAAAATGGCAACTATTGCATGTGGAATCAGTGGGCTGTTCTGTATATTGTGCCCATGTCTTTCTCAGCAGTATGCAAAATGTATTTCACTGTTCCTTGGTACATGTGCTAATAAAGAAACTATTGAACCATTGAGTCATTGGACATACTTGGAAACTTCTGGTCCATTTCCAGCTTAACAACATCTTTACCACAGCAGTGCGACCAAAACTGAACACAGTTGCTCGATTGTGAGCAATTTAGATGAATGAGGGGGGGGACCTCATACAGAATAGTGAAAGTCTTGGATAGAGTGGGTGCGGAGAGGATGTTTCCACTGGCGGGAGCATCTAGGACTAGAGGTCATAGCCACAGAATTAAAGGACGTTCTTTTATGAAGGCCATGAAGAGAAATGTATTTGATCAGAGAGTGGTGAATTCCTAGAATTCATTGGCACAGAAGGCTGTGGAGGGAAAGTCAGTGGATATTTTTAAGGCAGAGATAGATAGAAACTTGATTAGTACGGGTGTCAGAGGTTACGGGGAGAAGGCAGGAAAATGGGGTTAGGAGGGAGAGATAGATCAGCCATGATTGAATGGTGGAGTAGACCTGATGGGCCGAATGGCCAAATTCTACAACTATCACTTGTGCCCTTATGACCTTAATACTCTAAATGCTCATGTGTGGTCCTCTTCTTGTTGAGCCTCTACATATTGTGAGGAAACTTTCCTGAATATATTTGACAAATTCCACCCCGTTTAAGCCTTTTGCTCCTTGGCAGTCCCAGTCTTTATTGGGAAAGTTAAAATGATTAATATGACAACTGTGTTAATCGTGCAGCTGCCTGGAATTTCCTGGCACATTTGTTCATCTAATTCCCGTCGACTATTTGAGGGCCTGTGGCACTTTCCCAAGAAGGTGATCATCCTCTTTTTGTTTCTCAGCCCCACCCATAGAGCCTCACGCGATGAATCATCTCAGACTACTGCTGTGACATTCACCTTCATCAGTCAAACTACAACCATAACCTTCAACCAAGAATACTTTTTTCACAAGCTACACGAGGTGCAATCAAATATTTTGGGAACACTGTCTCCTTTTTGTGTACATTAAGTCGTTGAACTATAGGTGGTAAAGAGCAAGAAACCATTGGTAACTGAGTGGTCATGAACCCGGAGAGAGGTGGTGGGTGCTTGCAACAGGCTGCTAAGGGTGGTGGTGGAGGCCAAACGCTAGTGGTGTTTGGGGCTTTTAAACAGGCACACGGGCACACAGAGAAGAGAGATTTATGGATCATCCGTCAGGCAGAGGCATGGGTGGCAATCCCGAGGAACAATGAAAGTCCCCGCAAAAGGGCCAATTCGGGGCGGAAGAAGCTGCTGTTGTTCCTGGAGCTCCCGAACGTCTGTCAACAACCAGGGAGCTGCGAGCTCCCGATGTTACCGTCCACAGGACCCATGGCCAAAGCCTCCAAAGTCGAGTCATAGCCGCAACGCCTCCACGGCCTCCGAAGTCAGGCAGCTCCATGATGGTAAATCCAGAGGCTCTGTGACCAGAGCCCTCAAGGTCGATCCAGTTGGAGGCCGCCAGCTCCTAGATGTTGGGCCTCAGCGCAAATATATATCTATTTTAATTTGCACCAATTTTGGCCTTCTTTCACTGTCTGTCAAATCTTCCCTAGGCCCCAGGATCGTTATAATAAGATGCGTGTAAGATGTGTGTGTGTGTGTGTGTGCGTGTGTGTGTGTGTGTGTGTGTGTGTGAGTGTGTGAGTGTGTGTGTGAGTGTGTGTGTGTGTGAGTGTGTGTGTGAGTGTGTGTGTGAGTGTGTGTGTGTGTGTGAGTGTGTGTGTGTGTGTGAGTTGTGTGTGTGCGTGTGTGTGAGTGTGTGTGTGAGTGTGTGTGTGTAGGGGGAGGGGAGGGGGACAAAATTGTTAGTTGTCATGCACACTTGTCATCAGGCCACCAGGAAATTGTGTTCCCCCCCACCCCCTCCCATATTGTAAAAACGATTTCCGCCCATGGGCAGAGGAGATTCAGGGTCTGAAGAAGGGTCTCGACCTAAAACATCACTCGTTCCTTCCATCCTGACGGGCTGGTTGTCTTGTTGAGGTACTCCAGCATTTTGCGTCCATCTTTGATATAAACCACCATCTGCGGTTCCTTCCTACAGATTGGTTTAACTTGGCATCATGATTAGCATGGACCTCGTGGGCCGAATGGCCTGTTCGTGTGCTCTACTGGTCTATGATTCATGTTCTAAGCCCCTGGTATTTCTGGAAATAGCAGCCTGATCTTTTAAGTCTCATCACAAGACTCAAAACAGTTTTTTAGTTTTGTTTGTTAATATAGAATTGCCCTTAGCTCAAAAATCTGATGTTGACACAGATACCGGGTCCCTTCAGTTCCAACAGAAGTACATGACCTACTTATGCAGTTGCGGTTAAACATAGAATGTACCCGTGCACTGCCTGGGGGAGAATGGACGTGACCAAGTGACCTAGAAATACAGAGAATGTAAAACAGATAAATGAGTTAGCTTATCTGGTTCTTGCCAGTACTTACGGTACTTAATTACAATTAACACTTTCAACATTGGAAATACCTGACCTAGATGATTAATATCTTATATATATATATATATATATATATATATATATATATATATATATATATATATATATATAGCATATAACAATTACAGCACGGAAACAGGCCATCTCGGCCCTTCTAGTCTGTGTCAAACACTTATTCTCAACTAGTCCCATCTACCTGAACTCAGACCATAACCCTCCATTCCTTTCACGTCCATATACCTATCCAATTTATTTTTAAATGATAACATCAAACCTGCTTCCACCACTTCCACTGGAAGCTCATTCCACACAGCCACCACTCTCTGAGTAAAGGACTTCCCCCTCATGTTACCCCTAAACTTCAGTCCCTTAATTCTCAAATCATGTCCTCTTGTTTGAATCTACCCTAATCTCAATGGAAAAAGCTTATCCACGTCAACTCTGTCTATCCCTCTCATCATTTTAAAGACTTTTATCAAGTTCCCCCTTAACCTTCTGCGCTCCAAAGAATAAAGACCTAACTTGTTCAACCTTTCTCTGTAACTTACAGTGGCTTGCAAAAGTTTTCATACCCCTTGAACTTTTCCACATTTTGTCACGTTACAACCACAAACGTAAATGTATTTTATTGAGATTTTATCTGATAAACCAACACAAAGTGGCGCATAATTGTGAAGTGGAAGGAAAATGATACATGGTTTTCAAATTTTTTTACAAATAAAAAACTGAAAAGTGTGGCGTGCAAAACTATTCAGCCCCCTTTACTCTGATACCCCTAAATAAAATCCAGTGCAACCAATTGCCTTCAGAAGTCACCTAATTAGTAAATAGAGTCCACTTGTGTGTAATCTGATCTCAGTATAAATACAGCTGTTCTGTGAAGGCCTCAGAGGTTTGTTAGAGAACATTAGTGAACAAACAGCATCATGAAGCCCAAGGAACACACCAGACAGGTCAGGGATAAAGTTGTGGAGAAGTTTAAAGCAGGGTTAGGTTATAACAAAATATCCTAAGCTTTGAACATCTCACGGAGCACTGTTCAATCCATCATCCGAAAATGGAAAGAGTATGGCACAACTGCAAACCTACAAAGACATGGCCGTCCACCTAAACTGACCGGCTGGGCAAGGAGAGCATTGATCAGAGAAGCAGCCAAGAGGCCCATGGTAACTCTGGAGGAGCTGCAGAGATCCACAGCTCAGGTGGGAGAATCTGTCCACAGGACAACTATTAGTCGTGCACTCCACAAATCGGGCCTTTATGGAAGAGTGGCAAGAAGAAAGCCATTGTTGAAACAAAGCCATAAGAAGTCCCGTTTGCAGTTTGCCACAAGCCATGTGGGGGACACGGCAAACATGTGGAGGAAGGTGCTCTGGCCTAAATGCAAAATGCCATGTGTGGCGGAAAACTAACACAGCACATCACCCTGAACACACCATCCCCACTGTGAAACATGGTGGTGGCAGCATCATGCTGTGGGGATGCTTTTCTTCAGCAGGGACAGGGAAGCTAGTCAGAGTTGATGGGAAGATGGATGGAGCCAAATACAGGGCAATCTTGGAAGAAAACCTGTTAGAGTCTGCAAAAGACTTGAGACTGGGGCGGAGGTTCACCTTCCAGCAGGACAACGACCCTAAACATACAGCCAGAGCTACAATGGAATGGTTTAGATCAAAGCATAATCATGTGTTAGAATGGCCCAGTCAAAGTCCAGACCTAAATCCAACTGAGAATCTCTGGCAAGACTTGAAAATTACTGTTCACAAACGCTCACAACCAATCTGACTGAGCTTGAGCTATTTTGCATAGAAGAATGGGCAATAATTTCAGTCTTCTAGATGTGCAAAGCTGGTAGAGACATACCCGAAAAGACTTGCAGCTGTAATTGCAGCGAAAGGTGGTTCTACAAAGTATTGAATCAGGGGGGCAGAATACTTTTGCACACCACACTTTTCAGTTTTTTATTTGTAATAAAATTTGGAAACCATGTATCATTTTCCTTCCACTTCACAATTATGCACCACTTTGTGTTGGTTTATCACATAAAATCCCAATAAAATACATTTACGTTTGCGGTTGTAATGTGACAAAATGTGGAAAAGTTCAAGGGGTATGAAAACTTTTGCAAGCCATTGTAGTTGCTGAAACACAGGCAACATTCTAGTAAATCTCCTCTGTACTCTCTCTATTTTGTTGACATATTTCCTACAATTTGGAGACCATAATTGTACACCATACTCCAGAATTGGCCTCACCAATGCCTTGTACAATTTTAACATTACATCCCAACTTCTATATGCCCTGATTTATTCAGGCCAGTACACCAAAATATTTCTTTACCACCCTATCAACATGAGATTCCACCTTCAGGGAACTATGCACAGTTATTCCTGGATCCCTCTGTTCAACTGCATTCCTCAATTCGCTGCCATTTACCATGTATGTCCTATTTTGATTTGTCCTGCCAAGATGTAGCACCTCACACTTATCAGCATTAAACTGCATCTGCCATCTTTCAGCCCACTCTTCCAAATGGCCTAAATCTCTCTGTAGACTTTGAAAACCACAACACCACCTATCTTAGTATCATCTGCATACTTACTAATCCAATTTACCACACCATCATCCAGATCATTGATCTTTATGACAAACAACAGTGGACCCAACACAGATCCCTGGTCACCAGCCTCCAACCTGACAAACAGCCATCCACCATTATTCTCTGGTATCTCCCATTCATAGAAACATAGAAACATAGAAATTAGGTGCAGGAGTAGGCCATTCGGCCCTTCGAGCCTGCACCGCCATTCAATATGATCATGGCTGATCATCCAACTCAGTATGCTGTACTTGCCTTCTCTCCATACCCTCTGATCCCCTTAGCCACAAGGGCCACATCTAACTCCCTCTTAAATATAGCCAATGAACTGGCCTCAACTACCCTCTGTGGCAGAGAGTTCCAGAGACCCACCACTCTTTGTGTGAAAAAAGTCCTTCTCATCTCGGTCCTAAATGATTTCCCCCTTATCCTCAAGCTGTGACCCCTTGTCCTGGACCTCCCCAACATCGGGAACAATCTTCCTGCACCTAGCCTGTCGAACCCCTTAAGAATTTTGTACGTTTCTGTAAGATCCCCTCTCAATCTCCTAAATTCGAGAGAGTATAAACCGAGTCTATCCAGTCTTCCTTCATAAGACAGTCCTGACATCCCATTCAGCCACTGTTGAATCCATCTTGCTACTCCACCATTAATACCCAACAATTGAACCTTCTTAACCAACCTTCCATGTGGAACCTTGTCAAAGGCCTTACTGAAATCCATATAGACAACATTTACCACTTTACCCTCATCAATTTCCCTAGTAACCTCTTCAAAAAATTCAAGAAGATTAGTCAAACATGACTTTCCAGGCCCAAATCCATGTTGACTGTTCCTAATCAGACCCTGTTTATCCAGATGCTTATATATATTATCCCTAAGTATCCTTTCCATTAATTTGCCCACCACAGACCTCAAACTAGCAGGTCTATAATTGCTAGGTTTACTCTTAGAACCCTTTTTAAACAATGGAACAACATGCGCAGTACGCCAATCCTCCGGCACTATTCCATTTCTAATATTTCTAAATTTGAAATATTTCTGTCATAGCCCCTGCTATTTCTACAGTACCTTCCATCAATGTCCAAGGGAATATCCTGTCAGGACCTGGAGACTTATCCGCTTTATATTTTTCAAAAGTGTCAGTACATCCTCTTCTTTGATGCTCATAGTTTCCA